>OY754329.1:147590513-149088137 GCA_963573305.1 Pyrrhosoma nymphula
ACCTAAATTCATCAATAACTCCGAAGGTATGTTATCTACTCCCACGACTTTTCTTTCTCTATTTCGCTGTCGAGTATCTCCGGTTCGAGGTTATTCTTATCTATTGTTCTCTCATTCTCTATATCTAGGTCCACAGCTCTATCATCGCTGTCATATAGCTCCGCCATATATTCTCTCCACCTGTCCTAGATATCTTCCGGTACCATTAATATCTTCCTGTTTTATCCTTAATCTTTCACATTGTTTGCCGTCTCTTACCACACTATAGCGTATAGCGTATTAGCGCACCCGCTTCCCGCAGCTTTTCCATTTCCTCGCATTGTCCTTTCCACCAGTTTTCCTTCATCCAATTGGTCACTCGCCGAAGTTTATCTTTAAAGCTTCCATAATACCATATAAGAAAATCTACCAAAATTAAGCTAACAAATAACTAGGCACAGCAAATAAGAAATTCGCTGCAATGGTTAAGGCTTTTCCCACAATTTTGACATTTTCTTACCTAACATGGTTTATTATCTTTTCACAGGGTACTACAATGGCATGTTTAGGTTTTTGGCATCCACAAATTTTGATAGCGTTAGTTCTCATCAAGCGAGCAGAATACAACTCTACCAAAACATTATATGATATTAAATTACCCCATGGTTAAATGCTTGATGAAATCTGTGGCACTATTATGCTTTTGCATAAAATCATTATCAACACGACAAGGTTCAAGAGCAAATGCAATATTTTCTTAATATCCTCGTAAGGTGACCAAACCATCTCTTTAGTGGCACTAATACTAGTGTTAATAACCTTCACTTGGCCGCAGAAGCGGGAGTCATCGCAGATTGACAGAAAATATTACCACGAGGGAGGGACGAGGGAAGGATCTCATGTCACGCAGAGGGTGCTTCCAGCACGAACAAGTATTTGAGTGTGCAGGTCACTGACATTTTGAAGGCCCACTACCGTTTCCCAGTCTTTAGCTGCCACAACTCGGGGACACAAGATTTAGGTCGGCATTACATCTTTTCACTTACCTATGACTCACTCGCACTGTGATCAACCTTGAAGTTGGCTAGAAGGGTAGGAGAATCTATATATATTAATTTTGCAACGTGTTAGTCAGTCAGTCATTCAGTATCCATTTTTGTTTATTTCTCTCTCAAGTTTTGAGCTAGAAAAATGAGGTTTGGTGCATTGAATGTGGATTCTCTGCCTGTATGATTTGGTAGTAGTTTTGGATTTTTAGCAGTTGGTGGTGCAAAGAAAAATGCAAAAAACCGTGGTTTTTGAGAGTTTAAATTTAGTTAGTCACTTTTTCAGAGCGAGCCTATCTTTCTCGAGACTCCCGGGTTCACTTAAATTGGTTACAATGCAATAGTGTTTTTGGGGAATAAAAATTATTCTGAATGTTATTTTCATTTTTGGGAAACATATACACTCATTTAGCCACATTTGCCACTGCTTCCACTTGAGCAGTGCAAAAAAAAAAGGAAAAACACCAAGTTCACCTCTAGAGCACACCAGACAGAGACTGCCTGCAAAGCAGGCAGCAGGTCTCCTAGTTAGATACATTAAGCTTTCCTTCCCTTAATTCACACAGTATGGGTAAGGAGGTCGATTTCTTGCCTCCGGCCATCTACAACTTTTTAAGGTCTCCAGATGACGAAAACAATAAGTAGCTAGGAGCGAATTCGGCGCTGCTCAAACGTTCTTCATCCGGCTTTGTAACTTCAGGCCCGCAACAGAATCCATACACTAGTTTGAATTTCACGTTGAAAGGAGAGAAGCAACGTTTGACAGCCGGTACTGCATCGGAGTCACATACCCGTAGGGTATGTTCTCTTCATCGCCTAGGTTTCAGGAGAATCTCATGCGTCAGACCTCATGCACGAAGTTGGAAAACACGAGCGTGAGTTGGACAAGCTGTCTCTAGCCACGCAATGGTCAGAAGGTTCATTAACAATGAGTAATTCAAGTACCAATAATTTCTATCATAAAAATGGTATGACACCATACCAGCCGATTCTATTTTCGTACAACGAAATGGTCAAAAGACCAGCCTCACAAACGATGAGAAATTGTGACACCGAAAGGATAGTAAAATTAATTTTGAGAAAAATTGTTAAAAAAGAAAAAAAAATTGTTAAGAAAGCAGTCTCATACTATTTGAACTTTTATTTTTTAATTTGAATATTACATTACGAAATCATGGGTACTTTACTTTTTCAATTCATGCGAAATAGTGTGCTGTTGTTAAACTTAAACCTGTTAGTCGTAAAAAAAACATGGAAAAGCACTTTGCTCTCACTGAGCATTATTATTTTTTGTTTTTAACACGCAGGTCAACTACTTACTTTTGAAATTGAAATTATCAAGCACCATAATTCAAATGAAATAATATCAAATAACTCGCGGCATGATTACGAGTATCAGAGAAAACTCACGCCAATGCCAGCAGTTTCTATCGGATCACATTTTAAGGGAGAAACTCCGCAATAAGTTTATGTTGGACAGAACAATCCATTTAGAAACCACGATTATAAATGCTGTCCTGATGTTCCATTAATTCCTGCTGATGGTGCAAACACGCAATAAAATTGCTGCCAGACGCGATTAAAACTGAGGCTTATTGCAATATATTACATTTGCTCATTTCTGTGTGGTTATGACTTCTTTTAAATAAGAAGTTATAACCGCATTATAAATAAGAAGTCATAAATGCACCACATATAATACTAATTTATATTTCACGCCTGCCACCACCCCAATCATGAAAGCCTTATAATTAGACATTTTTTATAGGCTATAATTATTAAAACGGCGACACGAAAATGGGTCATAAAACATTTTCGACTCGAATAAGTAAATTTCTTAAAAGTATGCAGGCGCCATTAAGAAACTCCTTGCACACAACAGCAAGCGGTGCAGTTCAAGATCTCAAGAGCCAATTATTTCGCGGTAAAATATTTATGTCCTGTTTTTCAACGCCACGAAACAAAATTTTGTGAAAAATTTGATTTGACCCTCATTTCCCAACTCAAAGCACGAGTTGGCGTGGCATGTGACGAGAGAATTACACTCCTAGTGCTGGGAGTTGTAAGCGTCACGTCAACTGCGATGAAACGCTAAAGCTTTTTCAGAACTCAAGAATGAAAACAAAGATCTTATCAATGCCATTAACCAGAAAAACTTAATGGCGACTTGAAGCGTTAATTTACCAATTCATTACTTTGGGGCAGTCTTATACGAAAATCGAAATTTAGCACAGAAAGCTAAAGACCACTAATTCAAACCCTGTGATGCTTTGGTATTTGATATCACAAGTATAAGATTATAAGGATAGACTGCTGGACGGACGGGTTAAATTGTCATTTTTTCCGCGTACGATTGGGCACCACGATAGCTGTGATCGAAATCGCCAATAATATAAATGGCAAAGAAAGTAAAGCTGTTTTCCACTTTTTCTATTTCTTTTTTTTCTGTACGGGATGCTAATTTCATTTAATGCATACGTTTTCTGTAATATTATGATCATAGTTGCACATTTTGCATTTCCGCATGACTAAAATTTGACAAATGGCCTCCAAGAAGTATGACTGCAGTGTCTATCCCTAGAGAGTAGAACGTTAGTTAGAAGCTATATTGCATGTGAGCACTCCTTTCAATTACATTACTTCATCAAACATAACAGTATTTCCAGTAAAATAGCTAATAACTTCATGGTCATGGGTTTGACGGTTAGTGCATGCCTGATGTGGTCACCACCAGTCACACACCCTTGAGGTTACCTGCAAGCCATCACATAGTTGTAGGTACAAAGCTCAACCATACGTGATTTTTCCAGGCGCTTTAGCAATAGCCATAAGCTAAGGTAAAATAAAGGGTGAGATCAGCTACTTGAGGTCAAGTAGGTGGGACGGGAAATCGCTTACTTACATGATATGGTGAGGGAAAAGAAAGAGAGTGTTTAAAATGGGAAAAGTATTGGGTAAGCAGGGGGGCAGGTAAGTTGTTGCTCGGGTAAACGAGCCAAGTCATGCGAGATTGCTTTCATTACGATCACAGGCAGAGCCGCCAGAGCCGCCAGTATTAAGCCGCCAGGTAGGACGGAAAAGTAAATTTTGTCATCTTTACAGGATCTTAGAAGAAGGATAACGATCAAACGTCATTAAACCCGCCAAGAGTGCAGGGTCCTTCAACTTCTTTCGTGTAACTCGACCTGACTTAAGGTCCGACACCCATATCGACCCATAAACAGAAGAAGCTAAATGAAAATGGAGAATTCACTCGTGCAACTAAAGCAGACACTCAGGAGAAATAAATTCCTAAGGCATGTAAAAATGATTGAGCAAGGAATCCAGAGTTCGCTCAACCAATGCATGACTTGAGATAAAAAAAATATCAAAGATTAATGTCCAAAGTTAGACGGACCGATGAAAAGGAAGTTACACTATAGTTCCAGTTACACTATTGGGTTGACAAAAGGAAATAAATCGAAAGAAATTGATATTTATGAAACAAAGCATATCGTCCCTTTCAATTAAACCTAAAGTCGAGTATTGATTCAATAAAACAACTATTTAGCAATAAAACTGATGGTATCAAGGCTGACTTTGTGGAATCAATGGCTATCCATATTGAATGAGCAAACTTTGTAGTTTTATGGAAACTTTTAAGATTATTCTTTCAATATTAATACAGCAGAGTATTCAGAAGGAGCAAATATCACCAAATTTGAGTTCTAAAATTCAATAATAAAGAAAGACCATGTATCTAAAAATGTATTTTTTTTTCAAAATAAGATATGATATTTTGAATGATCAATTTTGCAACCGACAGTTTTTTTTTATTATTTAAGCCCTCTTGAAAGCTTGTAGCTTCATTTAGCGTCATCCAACATGTTGTCAATAATTCTATTTCACTAGCTTTAAAATAAATTCATATTCCAGTGCAAAGTTCGAAATAGAATTCGAATTTTAAAATCAGGTTGCATCCAATGGTTTATGTGAAAAAAACTGCATAAAACGAGGTACCTTAAAGTTATACAAACAAATATTTCACTAAGATTTCAATAGATTTTAACGCCTAATAGATGTTAAATTCATTGCATAGATATTTACTTTACTTTTTCAACTTTAGAAGACAGAAAAAAGTTAACTTTGCAACTGAGAATCAAAATATAAGTGCTCCGTACATGAAAAAATTTTAATGTTTTTACCGATTTAATTACTGAATTGAAAAAAATCTTATAGAGATTCATGGCTAGAGTCCAGAGAACAAAGTATAGGTATACTTATAACCATTCAGTAACCAGCTCCCGACTTTCGAATGCGTGTCTACAAAATTAATTTTAGGAAACAACTGCAGGATAGACCACGGAAAAGTCATCAGACTACATTGCAGAGCTCTATCCCACGTAGCCCTCATGACTCAAATTGCAGAGCACAATATGAAACATACGATGTTTTTCCTTATCCCATTCGGAAACTCTTTTCTTCAAGAGCGCTTACCCGAAATTCCTATCGGCTCCGCCAACAGTGCTCCCCCAATCGCATCGTTCGCCCTGGGGGGAACGAGTCGCCGATCCACCCGGGGACCGAGGCTGCCTCCGCCGCCGAAGCGAACGCTCCGACCGCCCCCACGCGAATTTCCTCTCCATGAGAGAGCCCTTAAGGGGTTATTTTGACGGAGTAGGAGATTCCGTAAGGGGGAAGGACGATGGGAAATGGAACACACTCATCCTTCCTCCCGACCAACAACACACGTATAAAAAAAAGTCCTTTTTTATTATTACGGAGCATTTTTTTGCGAGGGAAACATGTGGGGGAGTGAAGAGGGAGCAGGAATTGAGGTCCTCCATTCCACCTGGTTACATCCTTTTCCCCCTCTCCCCTCCCCCGCGAGGTATTGGGATCTAAGGTGGATGGGGAAGACGAATGAATACTTGCCTCCTTGAAAGCGCGCTGCAGCCCTCCCACCACCCCGCAGCCCCCTTATCTGCCCGCAGCCCACGACCGACCCCAGTAAAATGAACGCCCCTCATCGGGAGAAACGCTCCGAGATATCAGAGCAGCGAAGAGAGCGAAAACATGGATGAACACGCTTAAAATATGGATGGTGGTGAACTTCGGGGCGCATTCAAATACTAGCGTTGCCCAGAGAAGTTCATTCCGAAAAGATTATCAGCAAGAGGAGACGTTTATGAGGTACTGCGACGACAAAAAAGACCCTCATTCTTAGATTAGCTTCTATGCCCCCTGGAAGATGGCAATAACACTAAATTTAAAAACATGCCCTTGAACGACTTCGTTGAGAATGAAGTAGATGCGATGCAGCAATGCAACTGCTGCTTATTTCTTGACGCATGATTAATATTAAAATTTCAGATATCTAAGTTTCGTGCCAGGTTATATACTTCCACTCATTTTTATCCTTAACGACCCGGAATATTATGTATACTGTCTCCTACATCCCTATAACTATGCATGTCAACATTACGCGAGCTCGCAAGAAAAATTCATTTTCATATTAACATATAACTCAAGATGAATTATTATGAATCATTATGAATTCGGCACGCAATTGAAGCAAAAAAACTTAGTACCAAAGCATATTTCATTACATAATGTTTTAATTCAAATTTTCTTCGGAGATACCTAACCAATAGTGAACGTTACACGAAAAGCACAAAGTATAAGCACATGCGAATAGGTAACGTGAATTGTCAACATCTTGCTTTGATTAAAAAGAATTGTAGTTTTTCTGAAATTACGGTTAATAAAATATACGGAAAGGATATTCTCTTGACTATAGGAATTACAGATGCAAAATATAAAGAAAACAAGTATAGTACACACAAAAGATTTAATGCCCGATCTAAGACTAGTTCTGCCATAATTATAGAAGTTCAGTCAGTCATCATCTAGGTAGATAATGGTCGACACCAAGAATGGGTGTTAAAATTTGCTCGTGGGCCATTCTAGGTTGCTTCTTTTCATGCATAATAAGTTCGACAAAGAAAACCCCAGAACCATTAATTTTCTTCAAGCACCATTAATGTATTAGAGCCAGACCTCTCAAAATGAATCGTAAAGTTTATATCTTCCTTGAAAATGGGGAAAAAGGGAGCTTTTTTATAAAAATAAACTTTTTGAACGGTTATTCCTCTATTCAACGAAATTTTGTCTCAAGGAATCACGTTACTGAAAACTCAAATTAGAAAACTGGGTAGCAGCTTTTGATCCAAAGAAGTACAAGGCGGCCTTGGGAGTGGTTACCCATCGAAAATGTTGCCCTAGGATCTCGGACTTGGACCCTATTTCCAGGATGAATTCAGCGTTTTGGAGTAAACACAGGATAATTATAACACCACCTCAATGCACACACTAACACCATTTCGCAATTTTCTGACAAAATCTGTACAGTGCAGCAACAGTTTCACCATGTGAAAATCACGGTTGTCTAGGTATTTCAAAAGCGAAAAGCTGTGATCACCACATACACAAATCATTCGGCGTAATTCATCAAACTGATTCTATAGGTAACATTTGTCAATTGCATTGGATTCCAACGATATGGATACTGACTATCTTGGGAACGAGAAGAAGATTTTCGGAGGTAACAATCAAATCGAGGCTTCGTACATCCAGCCAGAAGGTGAAAAACAAGATGTAAAATATTGAGGTAACAAAATATGATGGACAATATTTCCCTGGGAATAAGAGAGAAATCCTTAAAGCATTTCATTTAGGAATTTTAAATATGATTTGACTAAGGAAAAAACTGCAGCTAATGAATAAAAAGGGGAACAGATTTGGTAGATTCGAAGAAAAGTTCCAAGGACAGTAAGGAGACTCATCCTATCTCTCCAAATATTTTGAGTTTAACAAAACAAAGAATGGGACTCTAATATCAGACCTAGGGTGACTCCAATATGGCTGGGTAAAACGGAATAAAATACAGGGCAATAGAATGAGAATTGCGATGAGGCCTAAAAAAATCCATTTTATACATGATTTTTGCTGACTTCATTTGGCCTCCTACCACTGCAAAAACTCCAAACTTAGAAGTTGCCGAAAGACTCAATTTCACTTTCAGGGGAACAACTATGTGAGCTTTGAATTGAAATAATAAGCACAGAGCACCGATTGAATTTAGAATTGACAGAACTGTGTATTCCGAACTCCTTTTTAAGGATAACGCCACATTTTGCTTACACCTGACTCATTAATACGAGCCTTTCCTAAACAAAATGTCAAAATAAACAAGCAGAGAAGTTATTAACGTAAGGAAAATAATTTGTAGCTGTTATCAGAACTCTTAATGACACTAGGAATAGATTCTAAAAACAATTACTGCTGGATAGCACCAAAATCTACTGAAACCTGGAATTTCACTGAAATCACTTAAATGAGAATACGTCGGCAGTTATATTAAGAAGTGGAGATGCATACTTTTCTAGAATAAATATTTCCAAAATAACTATGGATTTATTCCCAAATAATGGAAGATAACTCTTATAACAAGAGATATTTAACTACGAGGAAGTATTGAACGCTCTGGAGAGTCCAATGAGTAGGTTTTAGGTTTTACGCCCTTTGCAACTCTATTCCCTCTTTCTCTAAAAAATTCAACATTCAAACGTATCAATCCATTTGGTAGAGTTGACCAGGGGATACTTCTAGGTCAGAACCGCGGCAATGACTGACAAATGACCCCAACGGATTAGCCATATTGACTCAGCATTTGTCAAATGAAACATGCACTTGAAATGTAAGAGAGCACATAAAAAAGGAACAGATCGCCTCCCGATCACCCTAGCCTGCTTTTTTTCCGCTTCTCCCCCTTTCGACCATCCGTTTGAGGTCCCACTCCAAAAACCGCCGGAGACTAATTGATTACTTGTCAGATCGACAGCCGAGGGCATCTGTCTCTCCTCGTTTTCCAACTGGGCTGGGATATGGAGAGAGAGAAGAGAGAAAAAGAGAGGGAGGGACAGAAGGATAGGCGAAAAAACGACGAGGAAATGCAGAAACAAAAAACAACGCGAGACAGCGTAACTCGGACCCATCGCAACTTTCCTCGTTCGTGCTTTGACGGATAGGCACCGTCGACTAGGAATACTCCAAATAGCCGTCGATACTACGCCGTGAAAGCAACACATGGCGATACATACATATCGAACGCATATAATTTCATGTACATAAGACAAATGGCAAAAGGAATTTATGAGGAAATATAATGCTATCGAGTACAAAAATTACAAAGTTGAGAGCTAAAGCGCTCGCTCAAGAAAGGCTTGCTTTAAAGTTATAGTTAGAAGTATTTTAAACGAATTACTGAGAGAAAGAAACTAAGAATTTGGTGCTTTCGTCACAGTTTTGTTTAGTTTCGTCACAGTTTCGTCCCCTGAAGTTTTAGTTTCTTTCTGGCAGCCATCTATTCAGATGCAAAGTTAAACATCAAAATTGTATGTTGAAACCCATCAGGCCACCAATAGGCTCTAATTATCCGAAGGGCGTAACTAAAGGTGAGAAAATGGAATTCAAAGTAAATGAGAGCACTCAATTCATTGGGGAAAATAATGACCAAAAAGAGGCGGTGTTTCCAAAATAAATCATCCTCAATTTTGTGGACATTCATTTACATAAATTATTTAACGTGGCTATAGCATATTATCTCATTTTACCACCCAACATTTCAACATCTTGAAACGGAATTAAAATATCCAGGTTATGTTTAAACTAATTGGACTACAAATTAAAAAGTGTTTAATGCAAGAATTGGTGAAACATGCGGAAAAATAATACTTTTTAGCTAATATTAATCACGTTTTTGCGATAAATCTATTTATAAGAAGAAAATTCTTCAATGAAATCTAATGTTAATAAAATTGAGGTACATGAGGGTTTTATTTTTTCAGTTAGGAGTAAATTACTGCAATAATTGGAGTCATATTAATTCAATGGAAATGGCTCTGATCTCAGCTCCTATGGCTGAACGAAGTTTCCACTGAAAATAAATTTCTTGAATATTCTGTTTTTCTTGTGTCTTGGTTTCGTTTCCTAATAGCTAAAGCATGTCATCAGTGAAAGCAGTATTTTTAAAGAATATCACCGAAATCGTGGTATTAGTTATTTGTTTCAACAACTCACTACACGGAACATCCTCAAAGAGTACTATTTATCAAGGATTAGCGATGCATATTCCTTCATGTTTGAACTAGGTCTAAAAATGGCTTGAACATCATCTTGAGCAAATGGAGTAGAAGAGGGTCGATCATCGATCAATCTCACTCTCGCTGGCGAGACAGGAGCCATCTTCCATCCACTCCCATCCCGGTATAAATAGACCCGAAGCAGACGAGTACTTAAACCAGACTCTAGAGTTCCTTCAACGACGCGATAAACACACTCAAACACCGGTTCCTTTCCTCCAGCGATGCCAATGAAGGCAAACCGTGGACCGGCCTCAATAAAACCCTCACAAAACGAGAGAGCAATCTCTCCCTTTAACCCGAGCAATTATCGTACTGCTCCGCGATGAAACCTCACCGTTATTAGCACACGCCAGAGCGACTATCTGCCGTATAACCACCCTTAAGTATCTACATACATTTAAATGCGCATCCTTCACCAAATACTCGTGAAAACCTCCGAAGAAACACTCGAAGCCTCGTTCTCGGAGAGTTTAAAACCCAGCATCGCCCCGAATAACCCCTTCACCCAAGCCTACTTCCCCCTCCTCCTCTCGGCAAACACAACCACACAGAAGATGATCCCCACTCCTTTCTAGCGTCATCCCCACCAACCTCCGCCCTTGTAGCAGTTCACCTCCTCTCCGCCCACGCCCGACGCTCTTCCGGGCTCCGTTTCCCATCATCCCCCTAACGCCCGCCCCTCCTGCCCCACGCCGACCGACGAACGTCAACATCATTAACGGCGAGAAACAGTCGCTTCGCCCTGGCTAAACCTTAACGCGAGTATCTAAGTCGTCACTTCCTAGGCTGTTTGAGGCAGGACGGGCGGGGAGAGAGGGGCAGCAAGAGAGGGGGGAGGATGAGAAGGGGTGTTTGTTGGTTGGAGGAAGGGTTGAGGATGAAGAGGTGGACAAAATGGCGAAGAGGTGGAGGCGAAGAGGCGAAAATTTAAGGCGGTAGCAGAATAAGGACCTCACATCAGGATTATATTTTAATAATAAAGGAAAACTAAAATTCCCGTATCCTTATCCAATAGATAAGTCAAGCCAATCTGGGAATTTGTACTTTTACCAAGGTTAAGTCAAAGGTATGTCCATCAATGGACGCTCTCCATAACAGAACCGTCTAAGCTTTTGTGCCAAATTTCTAATGTTGGATTCGTTGTTGGTGAATTATTTTGCATTCTAGCTATGCTTTCACCGATTTGGTGTGTTTACCATCCATCAGTAGTTAGTAAGTTTTCCTCAAATCAGCTCAATCGATGTTTATTCTATCTATGGAGAGTACTTGTTGAGAATGATCATTGCTGAGGAAGTCGGTAGTCGTACTAAATAACTTGAAGGCGTTATTGCCAGTAATTTGCCAGCCTAGACATATGGACCTAATTAATATACATTTCGAATCTTCTTCTACACTAAAACGAAGTTGTGTGGCTCTGTCTTACCATAACCACACCAGTCCCCGGTAGCATACTCGTACAGATTTTAAAGTATCAGGCGATAATTTGTGGAAATGTGTGACAGACAGCATTTTCACAGAAACACTTTGTAAAAATTTCCATAATAATTTTTATTTTACCGACCTAGATTTCAGCAAAACATTGCCGTTATCAAGGTTGCCTTACTGAAACCTAGGTCGGTAAAATATAACTTGCTGAGGACATTTTTACAAAGTGTTTCTGTGATAATGCTGCCTAGTTTACTCATCTTCGCACCGACCAAAGAACATTCCTGCGTTAGGTCCTTCCTTTCTTAAGATGCGAGCCCTGCTCAAAAGCATGAGGTTGGTTGGAGGGCATCAGGAAGAGAGAGAGAGAGAGGCAGGGATGAAAGACGGAGAGAAGAGAGGGAAATAAATGTAGAAGGGATGCAAGGAAAGGCATGAAGGCAGAGAACAAGGGAGGGATAGGGGGCGGTCTTAAGGCGACGTTCAAAGTGTCGCCGTCAGAGGGCGGTGGAGAGGATAAAAAAAAGCGTTGCGTGGTGCGTGCGTGTTCTGAGGGATGAGGTGGCTGGCGGTGAGGGTGGGACCGGGTGGGTGGGAAGGGAAGGGTCGTGGGAGGCTGCTGGTCGTGTGTGAGGCGGAAAAAAGAACAGTTGACTTAAGGATAGGGAGAAGGTTTTGGAAGATTAAAAGGAGAGGGTGCCCTGAGACGGTGGAGAGAATCGCGCGTGCGGAAGAGGAGCGAGGGAATAGAAAAAAAATGAAGAGGCGGATAAATAACGGAGGAAGGAGAAGAAGAAGGGAAGATGTCACGCGGGGAGTTCTCGGTAAAGCGTGAACTTAGGCGATATATGGTAGAGTTCTGACACAAATTAATTACCACATTATTTACATTTATTCTTCATATCTCCTTGCATTATTATTTTTATTTCATATCATACGATACAACGCGATGAATTATTCTACCACTACGTACATTATTTCATATCTTTTAATCGCTCACACGCTCCTTCCTACTTGGTTAATTTTTTTACAGTGGGTTTATTTCTCAGGATATCAGTCTACTAAACTCACGTTTGTACCACGCATACACATATATACTTTGTAACGTTTGAATCTTACTTTAGTTTTTGTGGTAAAGTTGAGCTTTCGTCCCGCACGGTTAACATTTAGTTTTGAAAAACATAGGAAACTGACGATATTTAATGTCATACCTATGAGGAAGAATGCGCATTCGTAAATATGTAAGAATCATACCCGTGTGACTAGTAGTTTTTGAGATATTGACGTTTGAAAATGACCAATTTTGCGATTTTTTCGTCCGTTTTCGACGCCATATTTGGAGGTGTTATGAACATCCGGTAGGGGGATACGACTAATTTCCCTTCTATAATATGCCCTTAACCCACCCGCATTTTTCGCGAGATAGATTACGTGGAAATGGGCATTTCTGGGAGTGGAGGAAGTTTCAAAATGCTGATTTTAAGGCATTTTCATGAGTTGGAAAAGCGAAAAACGAATTTCCCTTCCATAATTTGCCCTGATCCCACCCCACCAACAAGCTTTTTCGTGGGCATTGGTAGAAGGCTAAAATGTAATTCTGCGTATTGTTTCTGGTATAAAATCTCTCAGGTGTCAAGGTTAACATAAGTGGGCTTTTCTTAAAGGCTAATGAAATAGTATTGTTGACGGAGTTCTCTCGGGTAGTATGGAAGGGGGAAATTAACTGTCATTAATTGGAAGTTAATTGTTAAAAAGTCACCCGGTATTTATTCGCCAACGAGAGTTGAGGGGCTTGTTGGCGTTAATCATTTTCTGACTTGCCTGTGTGGTGTATGGTCACCATGAGTTGCCAATCGTGTACGCACACGCAAATTTCTGCGATCCAGACTTCGTTTCGGCGGAGTCAGGCTTGCTATTCCTTGAAAGGCACGGGTGTTTGTTACCCAAGGATGGACACTCGTGTCCTCGCTGCGGGAACTCGCAATCCTCCATTTAAAGTGAAACGTGAAATGTTATTAGTGCTGTGGAATGAATGCGAGTGATAAGGAAGTGTAAATCCTTCATTTGAAGTGAAATGTGCAATGTTTACTGCGGTGGAATGAATGGAGTTGCATTGTAGTAAATGGCTTTTGCGGGGCGAGTTTGAGTGGAAGGAGGGAATAAACTGTGTAGGAGAGGTTTATATATGCTAGAGAACCAACTGCTCGATCGCTGCGCCACGTACAGTGGATAGGAGGAAACGGCATTTTTTCACAAGATGGCGGAGAGGAAAAAACGCACTTCTCAGGTTTGAAAGTTTCCCATTCCTAAAGTAGTTGATGCATTGTTGTGTTGAAAGTATTTTACAAATGCACAAGGTTTGCATAATAAGTGAGGTGAGTTTGGTTCCGATATATTTGTTCCGATATCTTGGGTGAATTTCGCGAAAACGCTGGCGGGACGAAAGCTCACCTTTACCGTTTTTGTTTTGATTTTGTTTTAATTCTGTATAGTTTTTGTTTCAATGTTCTAATTTATTTTAGTGTTAAAATGTTTAGTTGATTGTTGAAGATGTTTTGGTTGTTAGGGTTTTGTTGAAAATAAGGAGAACGGGTTGTTGAGGGGGGAATGAGAGAGAGACTGGAAGCTGCTTTGTACAAGATAGAAGCATTTCGTGATAAAAATGGAAAATAAGTGCTTTTGATTAATAGACAGTTCGACGCTACCACTTTATTGTGCGGGTATACGAATCACGCATATTTGTAACCAATGAGCAAACAACCATGTTCTACGCAATTTCGACGAGAAGATGGGTGAGAGGGTAGAGTACTCAGTTTCAATACCGTTCAAATAAGGATAATCATTGCCATTAATCCTAACCACAAAGTAATAAAGGCTGCAAATCATATTCAAAGATTTCGATTTCATGGGAGGAACCAGAATTTCACGACAATTTTGTCAATTATCACTCTCCAGAAATTTGAATTTTGATTCTCAGTTTGCAAGCAAAGTGGTGAAGCATTACTGTAAACCATTATTACTATAAATTTCACTTGCACTGTTGAAAAATGATGCTTCTATGCCATTAACAAGGATTCTGAGTGCCCATGTAGTTAACCAACGCATTGAGATGCTCATAAACAGATACTTACAAGTTTAGGAATAAGTTTAAAACCAAAGCCAGAGATATCATGTAAAACACTGTTTTAGCGCAAGGAAGAAGCGTAATAAAATAATTATTGCTTTCTCGTCAAGAAGAGAGCAGTTCACCGATCATCAAGGGAGGTTTTACTAAACCAATATTTCCCTTAATAAATTTCCAAATCACTAAACAATGACAAGAGAAACGCAATAAACAAAAGTGTACTTCTATGAAAAACAGTTATTTCATTTACTTCAGCGATAATTAATCAAGGTGGTGATGAAAGTGGCGAATTTCAATCAACGAGGCTGAAACTTTTCCACTGAATTCGGAAGTTCCGCTGTCGGTAAGAAAACATTGGTACTCAACTCTTTGAGCTTTCATTTTGTGCTTTTCCGCAATGATCCAGCGGGTGGGTTGGGAATTTCTCCGCCTACTGTCGGCAATTTAGTAACGAATGTCGAATTCGGTGTTTACAGAGCGCGGTGAGACGCGGATACTGCCGGAGGACCAACTATCACGCGGCAGCGCTTCGAAGAATGACTCAAGAAGGCTGCAAGGAAGAGGATCGCGGTGGGACCCGCCGTTTTATGACTCGCGCGCCCGGACATAAAAGACAAGGTAAGGCAGGCGATCTCACAAGATATGGCAAAACGGTGAAAAGAGAAGACAGAGAGAGACTGCTAGAATAAAGCTGAGGAGAGCTAAGAAAAGGAAAATGAACACCACGGAGTTCACAAGTTCTTTTTCAACTTATAAAATAGCCTTGATCTGAACGATAATCTCTTCATTGGTTTAGGAGCAGGAAGTTGTAGCACAATGGCGAAAGAAGTTTTAACGAAGAGGTCGAAATGAATGCAAAGAAACAATAGAACATAAGAAATAAGGGTAAACATGAAACAGTAAAAAATTATATGAAGCGTTTCGAGTGGACTTAGTGATTGCAAAATTGGGTCCTTTTAAGAACTCAAGGTTTTTATTAATCATTTTTGGAGAAAAATTATATAATATCGGAAAAGAAGCCCGAAAAACATGTCTTTCAAGAAGACTAACGAACATCCCTTACTTTGAAGACAACTTCCTGGAAAATTAATCATATTTGAGCCACTTCAGACGTGGTCCAACAATAATACAAAGGCAATTTTTTTATATTCCCCCAAACAGCATTTTCCCTGGGGTGCCTAAATTCCTTTAGGTAAATACATGAATTATATTGTGTCATATATTTGTAAGCCTGTTTTAATCCCACCAGGTACATTGTCCAATATACATTTATAAAATTTTAAGGTTGAATAAAAAATATTTAACATTTGTTTAATATTTTCATATACTATGTCTCACTAATTTATTCCTCTATTTTGGAAATTTAACGAATAGACTCAACGTTTTACCACACTCATTTATTGCCAATTAACACATACTTCGTGCAACGAGAAGGATGAATCAAAACTGGAAGTATAATAAAATACTTTGGGAGTTGCATATCGAAATCCATCGCAAAGAATGTATGGCAGAGTATAGAAGAATTACATGTTTTGACATACGATTCAAATTTTTCATTAGAAATCTATTTATTCATCAAACGAAATAAATGCTGCTAATGTGCTTATTAGCCCAAAATTGTCCAATTATGTACCTTGAATTTACACTTTGATGCAAGGTCAAATATATAATTTCATGGCTGTGATTTTTTTCGAGGTGTAAGATAACGAGTATCTGTGGGGTACATGTGAAATGCTTTTAGGAGAAGGTCAAGGATGAAACTCTGCCAAACGTATAAGCACTGACTGAAGAACAGAAACGATGGCATGGAAAACGCAAGAACGGAAATAGAGACACGATTTTGTAACTGAGACCGATGTGGTCGGCGACCGAACAAGAGGGCAACGTTAAATTTAATTATAAGCGTCTTCCAACTTAGTCGGAAGGAGAGGCCCCGCACAACCTGGCCATAATGGGGGAAGTTTACAAATTGGTTGCAACCCAGCTCTCTGGAATGAAGAGTCTGTTGGTGCGTGAGGCGAATCGAGGGACGACGGAGCAGGAGGAGGGATGGAGAGCGGGAGAGGAGGCTGGGAGGGAGAGATGATGATCGCACGGTTGACTCGCTCCGAAGGACTGCCAGCAAACGGAGGGCGGGTCGGGGGGCGGGATGAAGGGTGTAGCTCCATGCGATGAACAAGTATATGGAAGGGAGGGATACGACGGGAGACGATTGGGAGGGGAGGGAGGGGAAACCAGGAAACGGCTGAAGAAGGAAAGTGAAAAGATGTCCTCCAATGAGGAGGAAGAAGAGAAATTGGGACTTTGGCGGTTGTGTGGTTCTGAAAGAACGGCTTTGAAAGCCCGAGCAATCTTTCAGCTGGATTTTTGGCGAATGGGGTTGAACCAAGTTGATTGGGGGCCATGAAAATATTTTTGTAAGTCAGGAACAAAAGCAGGATTTGGTGAAAAGGCGAAATTATGGATTTTTCTCTAGCCAAAGGTCGGACTATAAGAGAAAGCCACTTACACAACTACTCAGCTGCCTAACAGGATTTGGGTCCACCGAGCGACTTGTGAGATAGAATGTGCTGAAGCATTAGGCTCTTCATATTACTCATCTCTCGGCATCTCATATTTGTGGCACACCAGTAATACCACAAAAGACGGAGAATGTTGGTAGAATTTAGCTAAATATACAACAATCACTTCGACTTCGAAAAATAAGCACTTCGAAGATGGTTGGAACGAAACTAAAATCTATGGCTTTAAGAAATATGAACAAATTTCATTACAAACGAAGCTAAAATTCATAAGTTCCTCGACTTAACGGTTCAGCTGAGTCCGAAAAAGCAAGCAAGGGCTCGTCACAAGAAAACGTAGACGAAGATGACTCACAACGCTCACAACTAATGTAAAAACCAGAAATTTATCCAAATAGTACATTTGGCAATTATTTTTATTATTATTATTATTTATTATTATTACCATTTTTCTTAATGTGCTTCGACGGCTAAAGTCATTTTGCACATACTGTCTGCCACGTGCAGATAGGGGCAACAGCACTCGGACGAATCGGGACGATCACCCATCAAAACACGAGCCGAGCCCAACGATGCTTAACTTCGGTTACTGATCGGGAACCGGTGTTTTCAGAGTCACGGCCCTTTTTGATACCCAAATGATAAAAATGATTATGCTCCGTATTATTCTACATTTCACTTGTGTAGCATCAACTGGTTTCTACACTATTCACGCGTCATTTTCAAGACGAATATTAAGATAATATCGGTAATATCTTATATAACTCCGAAAATTTCTTTGCACTCAACTTGAAAATGACACGTATATACCGTCAAAACGAATGGAGGTTTATTAAATAAAGTGCGAATTAATACGATGTATAGTTCTTTTAGCTATTTCTAAATTTAAAAAACGTAAATTAACCAACTTTCAACATAACTAGTAACATGAGCTTCAAAAGTTCTCAATAAATGCACCGAAGAAAATAAAAAAGTCTTCTGTTGCTTTTAGCCTAATCACAATAATCAGTACGAGACGAAATTTCACCGTATCAAATGACTACCGTTGTCCACCCTAATGGTGACTATATTTCAATTTTTCCTTCAAAATATGCATTCAAAAACAATGTAAGCAGAAATTCCTCACGGCGACATATTCTGCTGAAATTTTACGCATGCGTCAACATCATGCACTAGCGGCCACATGATGACGAGCAAGCCAGCGTTCGAAAAGTGAATTCGTCAACTTAAGTCAACGGATTGCATGCGAAAAAACTTAAACGTTATTGAATCAGCAATTACAGTTTTTTTTTTCAATATAATTCAGAGGCCAGCAACGTCTTCAGCCTAGAACGCACGGAAAAATCTATTCATGAAACGTAAATGACTCACCGTAGCAATTTCCCGAATCCAAAAGTCATGACGTAGAGGGTGGTACTTACCTGGAAAAAGAAAAAAATAATTAGTTCAATGAAAATTTTCATCGGCAAAACATATTCATGAGTATAAAAGCTAACTGTAAGGTCTTTTACTCAGAAGTAATTATTGATGTAATAATTGTCTTCCTCTTTTCTTTTTCACGAATAATTTAATGGTATACAAGAACGTACAAAGAATAAAACCCTTACTAAATTTCAAAACGACGTACTTTTCAGTTTTACCACCAAGTTTCAATACAACTACAACTTTTACGCTCCAAATAAAAAAAATACGGATTCTAACGGATAGGAATACGGAAATTGGGGCAGGAACTATGGAGAATTGGTCGCTAGAAAGTTACTAACAGCGCGGCTCGGACATACCACTGGAAAGTAATGTAGATCCCGATATATAACCAAGAAACGATGGGTACGACATGTGTAGCACATTAGCTCCACAGGTTGATAATGCGCCAACCTTGCAGCCCAAAGCTTGCGGATACAAATCCATACAATGGGATGCAGGTTTGGTCTGTTTTTCTAAGGATTACGGTACATATCATGTTAGTCGGAGCGAGATAGCCTTAGCATTTGTGGTAACTAAAAACCCGAGATCAGTACTACTACTTGAAGACACTGAGGGCCACCCTGACAATGTTATCAACGTTATTGTTGCTTTGATTCACTCCGGGATAAGTAAATTTGTACAATACAATTTCACACGTAGGCCATAGAAATAATCACTATTTTCAATGCATTTGTGTAATGGCACTTCATTTCTCTTGCAATGAAGGGAAACATTAAAAAGTAAAAGGAGAAAGTCGTATTGGCACATTATGACTAAGCTGTGGATCAATTTACAACGAATCACCTGCAATTGAGATTATATTAAATTTCATTATGGCAAAATCAACGAACAAATCAATAATCATCTGGTATGGTAACAGTATGTCTCGCAGATGTGATGGGCTATTCTTTTTTATGAGCCTAAAAAAATGTGATTTTCATGAAAAAGCGATGACAATCATGCTAGATTTTATAACTTATATTTTTTTGCTTTCAAACATATGACTTTATGTTGTCAAAAATATAAAAAAGGCTTTCAGAGAACAAATAAATATTTTGGAATCACAGGCTTTTCAAATTTTATTTTACTTTGGAGAATAAGAAAATTAGAAGGAATATTTGCAAAAATATTAATTTCACAGAGCTTTTATAGTATATTTACAGCTGCTATCAAATGCTAACGAAATTTTCCATATAAATGTTTCAAAATTTTAACTAGCAAAACGGAGGCTCCTATTGCAACATCTTTCGATTGAATTACGCTAAACTTAACACGCTCGTCTTTATAAATGAAAGACCATACGCTTCCCTGGTAGATATGAAAGAAGTATTGTCGGGAGTGGCACTGGGTTCAGCTTTCCGTAGTCGAAATTTCCACGAGCCACTTGCAGACCTTCCTTATGGCACCAGAAGCCACTTCAAAGGACAGTTCAACAAAGTTATAAAACTCGGTCCTCACCAAACTCGGCACTCAATTTAGTCTTGAGGAAGATGAGCCACGGTTGAAACGTCGTCTATGGAAGTTATAACCCTGTGTCACACACGAGAAGACTTCCTCCACGTAGTTTTTATTAGTTAAACTGAACTATTGCCGAGAGGAGAACAACTACTGCTTCCTCTGTTACGAACATTTCGATCCTGCCTGGCGCATGGATATGTTCCTAAAGCCTGGCGGCCGACCAAAGTGGTGTTCATTCCCAAACCTGGGAAGATAGACTACACTAAAGCGAATTCCTTCGGAGGAATTAGCCTAATATCCTTTTTCTTAAAGACTTTAGAGAAGATAATCGACAGATACATCAGAGATGGACCTCTTAAGGAGCATCCTTTGTATCTGAACCAACACGCTTACCAGAAGGGCAATTCCGAAGACTCCGCTCTCCATGGTCTGGTATCCCGGATCGAGAGTGCGCTTGACCATGGGCTATATAGTATGGGAGAATTTTCGGATATAGAAGGGACTTTCAACAATACCACCTTCGACCAGATCTGCTGGGTAGCTGAGAGTCACAGTGTCCAATCTCACATTGTGAGATGGATTAGGTGCATGCTGGCTCAGCGCACTATCACTTCCATCCTCAGGGGGTGCTCAATGAGGGTGGCAGTGTCTAGGGGCTGCCCTCAGGGAGGGGTTCTATCCCCTTTTATGGAACTTGGTGGTCAACAGCCTCATCACACAGCTGAGTAATTTTGATCTCTTCACACAAGGGCATGCTGATGATCTAGCTATTCTCATTAGTGGGAAGTATCTAGGCACTGTTTCTGGACTCATGCAGAAGGTCCTGGGCATGACTTAGGACTGGTGCCGGAGCACAGGGCTAACGGTGAATCCGGATAAGACTGTTCTGGTACTTTTCACAAAAAAGAGGAAAAGGGAGGGGCTTACCCTTCCCTCTTTGCATGGAAAGACCCTTAGGCAATCATTATCAGTGAAATATCTGGGAACAATCTTGGACTCTAAGCTAATCTGGAAGGAACACTTAGATTCGAGAACAAAAAAAGCATGTGCAACCCTTTAAACATGCCGTCGAGCCTTTGGGAATACTTTGGGACTCAAACCCAAGGTTTGGCTCTATACAGCAGTAGTCAGACCCAGTCTTACATAATGCTCAATAGTGTGGTGGAAGAGAGCCCGGCAATCCGGTGCTATAAACGAACTCAACCACATTCAGAGAATGGCTTCTTTAGGCATCACGGGAGCCATGCGAACTGCTCCAACTCTGGCCCTGTAAACTTTTCTTGACCTCCCTCCCCTTCATGTGGTGGTGGAGGGTCAAGCCAGGGCCACAGCTTATCGCCTTAATTACACAGGCCAATGGAATGGCAAGGGGAACCTCTCTGGTCATTAACAGATATGGACCGAGATGTGCAGGTCCAGCCCAATCTTTCAGATGGGCAGCGCCCACATGTCGGCAAGGTTCTATTTTAAGGATCCTATTTTTAAAACGACTATCCCCTCTAGGGAACAGTGGGGGAGAGTGGGGAAATATCTCCACATCGGAGCCTCTGTGTGGTATACAGATGGCTCCAGAAAAGACAATAAAGCAGGGGCAGGCATCTACGGAGGTAGCCCTTCTAGATCGTACCACTTCTCCTTAGGGAAGTACGTCACAGTGTTCCAGGTTGAAATCTTTGCGATTCTGACCTGTGCCTACATTATTAAGGATCGAGCCCTCACTAAAGGACCAATCCACAAATGCACCGACAGTCTAGCAGCGATTAAGGCGCTTAACTCACCTTCGTGTACATCACGCTTACTACAAGAGTGTCGAGAGGCACTATCGGAGATAGCTAGGCATTGTAGAATCAGGCTTTTCTTGGTACCTGGACACAAAGGCATACCCGAAAATGAAAAGGCAGACGAGCTCGCCAAAGCCGGCGCGAGTTACAACCCAACTGGCCCCAAACCAGTTCTACCAATCACCCCTGCTATTGGGAGAGCAGAGATCAGAGAATGGACATCTGGACGGCACTCGGAGATCTGGAACTCTATACAGGAACTAAGACAAGCCAGGCTCCACATTGCGGGACCTAAGCTTAGTATGTCGAGAAAACTTCTATCCCTGGATAGAAGCCAACTTAGAACACTAGTCGGACTGTTAACAGGCCACTATCGTGTCAACAGGCACCTCAATCTCCTGGGACTGAATAAGTCACCTAGATGTCGATGGTGCGAAGAAGAGGATGAAACTACATCTCATATTCTCTGCGATTGCCCTGTAATCTCTAGGAGTCGAATGAGACACTTTGAGGCTGCACACATGGACCCCAAGGAAATCAGGGACATCCCCATCAGAGATGTTTTGGCCGTTAGTAAGGCCATAGGACTCTATGGGTGAAGTCAAGTCTTTCGGATGGCACAATAGACCGACAGGTCTAAGTGCCTCAGGACTCCATCTATAGGGGTCCTGCCGCAAACTTTCATCTAATCTAATCTAAACTATTGCCAAGACGGTTCCCAGTTCTATTATTTTTCTCACTTCAGTCTTCTAATGTTCTATTATACCAATCTTCTATTATTGTGACAACTCGGAGATGTGAACACTAGAGAATACGAAGGAATTGTAGCTTTACAGTACGAGCAGCTAGTCCAGAATGTAAAAGCTAGTACTTCGGGTTGCAGTGATAATTCATGTCCACAATTTGGGCGTACGTTAATATATACTCTTTCCGTAGGATTCTCGTACGACAAGGAGAAACTAAAGACAGGTATCCATTTGTGTATGGAGGATATGGACATTCCCAAAAAGCAAAGATATTGAGTTGATTCAGTACCATAAAAATCCTAAAACACCTTCTGTTTGTGGAAATTATGTTTGTTTGTAGAACATTCACCCCAAGTCACATAAAATGGAGGGAGAAACATATCCCCTAAATTACATTTCCCAAAAGCAGCACGAATATGCTATTAACAGTACCTAAAGAAGAGGTGGGTCTAAAGCTCTCGATATTTAGGTGAACAGCTTGATTCGGGTCGCATACCAATCGTGAATCCTTGAGATTTTTTTCTACGCAAAATCCTTGAACACGATGAACCACTAGGAGCAAAAAAGTCATTTTACACGGGGCACGAAATTGTACAACTTCAAACTGCATGTTTTTCTCAATCGGGCGTACAATCACTTTCGAATTAGAGCAGGGGCTTTTTTGCTATCTCGCGTTCGTGCATTCGCGCATGCGTTCTTGCAATTCACAGCTTTACACGATGCAATTTGAAATGCACTTTCGTACGTACATCAGATTGTGCAATTACGTTCCCCGTGTTAAACGGGTTTAAGAGTCAAATTTCGCAACTGCTACATGGATATAGTACGGTAAACCACACGAGTTAAAGTCAAGAACTTTCGTATTATTTTGGTAGGGAGCATGCTTTCCCCAACAGCACCAGCGAGTGATGAATCGATGAACCAGGCACGCAACTGAAAGGCGTAGGTAGCGGGATCACGCTCTGAGGGAGGCCAGTACTATTTACGTCACTTTTCAAAATTAACTCTGAAAGAGACCGGGCGTCATCTAATGAATTTTCAATCCTCTTCGTCCGTTCGTTGAAGTATCCACTTTTAAAAACACAAAATTTAATACCATTTGGTTGTCTTAATTGCCAATTTCGTATCGTAGCCAGTTTTACATGATGGGCGGAAGCGCGAGAGACAAGCATGCAATGAAGGACGTCGTATACTTTAAGTTGAAAAAGGTGGAGGTGATTACGTGGGGGGAGGGAAGTAGGTTGGAATGGACCGGAAATGGAAGCCAAGCTCGAAGGAATGAAAACATTGGGATGGAGATGAGGGAGGGGAAGGAAGAGAGAGTAGATTTGAAATGGTGGGAGGGGTGGGGTTGAATGAAGGCAGGATTAAGTAGGGCGGAAACAAAGGAAGGGGTAACGTACGAATTTCTCGTTAATTTACTAGCCCCGCTGCACTACTGCACCCGGGGCCTCCTAGCTCCGCTCTAATCGGCAACGAGTGTTTTCGGTGCTTTATTTTAGAACATGTATTTTTTTCCTTTCCCCCGCTAGAGACAAGTTGATTGATTGATGGGTCGTTGGGCTTTGACTCATTTTGGGCCCGCGAGATGAGTGATGAGAGGCAAACATCGATTTGGATGCATCTATCCGACCACCGTCACATCGCCGAATAAGGGAAATAACGTGACCGCGACTAATGGAGTTTGGAATTTAGATCACACAACCCGACCTGATGTTACCATCCAGTCGGTGCGAGTGATCAGTGAAGCGGTTTAAGAACGTCGCGCAGAAAACAAATTCTGAAAATTTGACGATAGCCTGAGTGAATATTCGAATCGCAGCTGTAGCACAAACAAGTCATTAACCTATGAGCTCATGATTAAAACTCCCATTTAGTCTGGTTGGTGGTCAATCGAAGTAACTGATTAGCACGTATTTGTAACTAGAAATGCTTTCCCTGCCTAATGTAGAGCACGAGAGAAAGAGTGGTAGGCAAGAATTAAAAGTTAAAAATTGTATTCGATTACAATTAAATTATCTGAAAGAGATATTACCTACTTAACGCTATAAATTAGGCAGAAATTGAGGGAAATAGGGGATGTACACTTTATTTGAAGAAAAATTCAAAATATATAAAATCCCATTTTTATTTGTAAAAAATCAAATACCTATGTAAGTTATCAGAGAGATATAGAATGGCTGACAGCAGTATATACTCATCTATGGAGATGGAATAAATAGAGAGGCATAAAATTCATGAAAACTATAACGGCAAAAAATGAAAGTGAATATTTATTTCCTCTATCGATGAGATAAGATGGTCAATTTAATAATGATGAAGTAAAAAAATGTTACAATCCGCAAAAAATAAATTTCCGATTATAATCCTACAAGTATATTTATGGGTACTTGAAAAAGCGATTCATACATCACAAGACTAAATATTTAGAAATGAGTGTGAACAGTTTTCAATTTCACATATGATTTAAATAGCAGAATTAATAGAATGTGATTCCGAAATTCACAGCAATGAGATGTGGCACGCCAAAATTTGTTTGAGTGAATTTTGAGCTCAGTATTAAAAGTTCCGGCAAAATAATGGACAAGTCAATGGAAGCATTATTCGCTGCCGCTAGACAAAATGTAACCAGTTTGTCCTTACATATAGCCGGGAGAAGAGGATACTCAAAATCACCTCCAATCTGGGGAATTGATGAAATCATTTATCAATTAGTGGTGTGGGCACAAAAGGACCGATCATTCTGTTATCTGGCTATGTACAATAGCGCCAACGATATTCCTTCCGAACGGTAGGTTTTCCTCCTCAACTCCATTGATTTAATTATTGAATTTTCCCTCAAATCAATAACTGCGACTCGAAAATTTCACCGATAACTCTCACAAACTAGTCTTTCTTGGTTATAATCCGCAGAGGAATTACTTTAAATGGAAATGCAAAAAGATGTAATAATTCTTAGTAACCATTTGCCTTAGGAACCATTACTAAAATCTGGACATTATACCATTTAGGACAAACTATTGTTCCTTATCTGCTTTAATATCCTGAATGAGGCATATTTAACTAATGGGAATTAAGAGAAAATAATTCACCCTCTGGTTTTCCATAAATATACAACTTGAGTTGAAAATATAGGCGGTATAAAAAGGCAACAAATATCAACGGAAATTCAAATAGAAAAGTATTACGGGAACACAGTAAGGGAGCTGTTAAAAAGCAAGTAAATATATTTACATTCCGGAATCTCACGTTTAAAGTAAATATCAGCCATTATGAAAATACTGTTAAAATAAAAAATCCCTCTGTAAAAATCTACTAGCACCGGAACTTTTTCCTTCGGCAGTTTATAAGTATTTCATCGCTGTGATTCGGCAAGGATGGAAACTATCAACTTTTTAGGGTTTTACTTTCAATTTTCATGAAGTAATTGATTTTAAAAGCTGTCTCAAATGAGATTGAATAGAATATTTAGCAGTTATTTATAAGGGAACAGAATTAAATGGACCGGTCCATGCGTCAATGACAAAGAGCATTTTCTCTGGGAAACAAAGGTGTCATTACTCGTCCATAGATGAAACAAAAATTGACAGGCACGAAATCTAATCCCCCAACCGCGAAGCATCCATGCCCAGTCCCAACGTCAAGGAGTCCGGTCGAAATCAACAACGGTTGGAATCTCTCTGCAACTGAAATTAAAGCGACGACTCTCAAGCTAACGACGATTTCATTACCGAATAATTCTGAATAAGGGACTCGCTGGGAAAAATCTCGGGAATATCAATTCCCCCTTCCCATGAAAATCCTCAAAAAACCAATAATCCGTCGCAAAAAATTATAACGCCAGCAAAAACAGCCGGAGAAACAAAAATTAAATATCGCGACCCAATTTAATAAAAAAACAGCACCCATCGTAAAAACAAAACGTTTTGACGCCGCGAGAACGAATCAGGTCCGGAAACTCGAAAACAGGAATAAAATATAACAATGGTGGGACGGGAGTTTTGAAAAATCGCCTGCGAGTGAAAAGGGGAGGTAAAACGATCGCCAAATTAATTGCTACCTCTACGGACGCCGTTCGGTCGAAAGAAAGAAAATTTCACTGTAAAAAAAGAGAAGGCTGGCAGAATTGGAAGATTCGTATTTCTGGGCCCGCGATCTTCTCTGTCGACCACATACGGCAAATCGTTTACCATGGACCTCCACCTCCCCTCTCACGCTTTACTCACCAAACCCTTACCCAATTTTTTATTATATTAATTTATATACCCATAACCCTCTCAGATGAAGACCGAAGAGTTGATAGGGTACGAGGTAGCACGGCATCAGGCATAAGGAACCGATCCTTAACCAATTAGACTATCTAATATTTACTCAATTTATGGGGTGAATGTCTTAATTTACGAGAGATTTCACATCAAGTTCGCAATAAATAATCAAGTAGGTATAGTCAAAGTTACGTACTACGCACTGAGAAAGGATACCAAGTTTTGATGGAGCAACTAATTTGTAGGCAGAAATCAATTTTACGGATAAAAAATCAATGATTTTATTAGTCCGCAGCATGATAAGATATCCACTTAGCCAGAAAAATAGCTGCAAATGAATGTAAAACGATTAAATTTATAGAACCTAGGGTTGAATCTGCAGCATGCCCAATTAATATTGGTAAGTACCGGGAAAATCCTATAGACAAAATTAACTTATTCTAGTCTACGAATGAAACATTGGAGGAGGACTTACTCATTGAATTAGCGAGATCACAATGTTTATAAGAAAAATAAATTATCGAAGATAAGGCCGATCAAAAGCGAAATCGGAACGGTAAAATATTAGTCATAGTCTAAAAAAAGTGTCAAAAAAATATACCACTGAATTTAATTTTCAAAGTAGGTGTGTACTCTTCTGGTGCTGATCACAACATGTTACTTTCAATTCGTCTGATACAATCCCCATAATTCTTCAGCGTAACGTGCGTTCAAATTTATTACCTCACGCTGTCTCGGTATGAGAGATACTTTTTTGGTACCACAATACTTCTGTCTCAGCCACCTTATTTCATCAATAACTTCCCAATCGTTGTCGTAGCCTTATCCACTGCTTTAGTGCTTTTATACACTGCCTGCTCTTTGTTTGGGACATACCTCAGCCATGAACGTAATTGCGAAAACTGAATGTTTACCTTCTACTGACTGAAAAAACATAAGATCACTGAGAAATATTTTAGGAGGATACTTAGAAGCACATAAAAATCACATTCTTTTAACATAAACTAGCCCCAAAAAGAATTTCTATCTCTTATGAAGAAGATGAGTCCCTAACAGCTAACATCAAAGTCCTACCTACATCCAGTCCCAGCTAACATCAACATCCTACCTTTCTGCATCTCTTTTCCGAAAGCCATTATTGAAATCACAAGCTTAAAGAGGAGAAGACGACAGACCACGGTGAGCTTGAACTAAGTTTAAATAAAATGTTTTCGGGAATGGTATCTTTTTTCCTACCCTTCAGTACGTACTTGTTTAAATGTTTTCCAACAAAAATCAAAATAATCCGTCGGTCTGTTTAAAAATAAAATCATTTTATAAAAAGATTTTATCATTTTGCATAGTGAAAATACGTAATATTTACGCACGAGAAGCTTCCATAGACTTAAAGCGTTTTTATAATTATTACTAAGACTATTTGGCGATAAATTAGTAAACATGTATGTTTATTTTAACATTAAAGTTCGATTTGCAACTGTTAAATATACTTAAGAGACTAGAATTTGCTAAAAAAAAAATGATTGTTCATTGAGTACATATTTCAAAATGTCTAAATATTAACCTGCAACACACGATGAAAATCGAAGGAAAATTTGCTTATTTTGTTCAAAAAAGAAAGTAGAACAGCTAAAAAGAAAATGGTACATATATTGCCTGATGTAAAAATAAAATCTTTAGTGAAAACTGTGCTAGAGTATAGTGCTACTAATGTATGGCTACCTAGTGGAATTTGCAATACATGCTTGAACAAATTGTAACAAGCAAAAATGGCTCACAGAAGACGATAGATTTACCTAATTTGAAGCGTTTTAAGGAACCCGTAAATACACGATCTACTACAAGGGATGTAAGATGAGAATGCACGATCTGCACCTTAGCACGAAAAATAACAATTAATAATTTTGTTCCAAGCAATTGCAAAACATTTAAAAGAAATATTACCGCGAAACCTGGGAAAAAACGTAGAGGTAATCGAGTTTATTTAGATTTTTAACTTTAATTTTAGAAAATTTTGAAAATAAGTGTATATAATTCATAAAATAAAATGGATAAAATTTTTAACACAATAATTTGCTGGAAAAAAGGGGTTATTAAAAACATTATTATAATAGGCCATTTTCATTTCCTAGGTGAAGATGTTGCTGATTGCAATTATAAAAATCTGCTCGACAACGGTGTGAAACATGTTTCTCCATACTTGCAAAAGGAAAACGTCTTAGTTGTAATTCGTCAACTTTCATAGATAATATGAATGACATTATATCGAAATCTTCTTCTGCGGTAAAGTCTCACTTATTTTCATCAGTTTTAAAAAGACAAGTTGAGGCTGACAATAAAACAGGAAACAATTCTATAATATCTCTCTCCCAACTTCACGGTAAGCCTTTAAAAGTTGAGGTGAATCCTTCAAAAACAGAGGACTCATCTAAACTATTGATTACTACGAGTGACATGAAAAAAATAAAATCAAGATTTAATCTCTCTCTTAATACGACTATTGGAATATCTTCAATAATTAGAGTCACAACTAATAAAAGACGTATAATAGAACCTGGTTTAAAACAAAGTCTTTCGTCTGAGATGCATAGTGTAGATGAATTTTTTTATGTTAAACTGTTTGAATTCATAAATATCAAAAGGAATACAATTTCTGATGCTACAAATTATGGTGTGTACTGCAAAAATTTAGAAGACTTAATTGAGTTTGTTAAAGATCGACGCAAAGTATCTAATGTTCATTTAAAATTTGGCATAGATGGTGGGGGAAATTTTCTCAAGCTTTGCATGTCAATTCAATCGTTAGATACCGACACAGATATCGATGATACTTGTCGACAAAAATATAAGGATGGTGTTGCATCTAAGCGTTTCCAAGATTCAAGTGTGAAAAAACTATTTATACTTTTTTTGGCACAAAGTACTCAAGAAAATTATGAAAACTTTTTTAAGATTTGGTCTACAATAGGTATTGATGATTTTGATGGAACGATTGCGACAGACATTAAATTGGTCAATACTTTGAATGGTCTTATGTCTTCAAGTAGTGCATGTCCATGTACTTGGTGTAATGTAAAAAAAGATAAACTGAATGAGTGTGGAACGTTAAGAACTGTTGACAGCATAAAAGAAAATAGTCTGAGATAGTAAAACGCAGGAAAAAAAATAATTAGCGAAACAGTTTATGAGCTCCATTCACCCACCAATTTTTTATGGTAAATTAAATAAATCTATCATTGACGTGATTCCACCACCTGAGCTCCATTTGCTTCTGAGTATTGTAAATGGTATATTTAATCATATGCTGACTGAATTCAACGCCATTGCATTATCATGGGAAAAATCATGTAATATCCAGCGCGAAATAACTTATGGTGGGTCAAATTTCAATGGCAATTCATGCAAAAAACTACTTGAAAAAGTTGACAAGTTACCAAACAGTTGTTCTTTAGGATGTTTAAAGTTTGTTCAGGTCCTCACTGATTTCCGATCTGTAGTCAAAGCCTGTTTTAGAAAAGCTTTAGGCAAAAATGTCAAACAAATAATTGAAAAATTTAGAAAAACTTATTTAAACTTGAACATTTCAATTACGCCAAAAGCGCATGCTGTTTTCTATCATGTGAAAGAACTTTGAGAAAAAGCTCAAGTTGGACTGATTATGTATAATGAACAGGCAATGGAATCAGTCCATTTTGATTTCAAGACCACCTGGAATAAGCATAAAGTGAATACGATGCATTCAGACTATAAAAAACATTTGCTCAGGGAAGTTTGCGAGTTCAACGGTCTGCATCTTTAGACTAATCAAGAAGAATCTCTATTTTATTTATATAATGTTATAATGTTTTCTTAGCTACTTTAATGTTTATTGTGCAGAAATTATTTTACAATATTCAATGTAAAATCTGTTTGGAATGATGTATGATAACAACTTAATAATTTGCTTTTTTCAACGCATTAATCAAATTTTTCTTTTGTGTAATACACCGGCGGCATATTTTCAGAAAAAAGTGACGGAAACCCTTTTCACCTCATATTATTTTTATCATTTTAGCTACTAATTTATTTAAATATCTTTCTTCATTCGGTGTAATTTTTTAACTCAATATTTTCAACGTTTTTAAGCGGCATAACTGCATCTCGATACTCGACGTAAGTAATACGTATCTTCACTATGCAAAATGATAAAATCGATTTTATTTTTAAACAGACCGACGGATTATTTTGATTTTTGTTGGAAAACCTTTAAACGTGTGCGTAGTAAAGGGTAGAAAAAGAAAACTCCATTCCCGAAAATATTTAATGCAACCTTAGTTCAAGCCCACCCCAATTACCAACAAAGGCGCGCACAATAATTTTGTCATTTGAAATTATAAAAAAAGATGCGCGTTGCTACAGATAATATCGCGGTAAAAAATAACGGTGAGCTATGGGAGAGCTGAGCATAATAATTGCCACGAAAGCGCCAATTGGTATAAATGGCGCTGCACTCTTCTCCTTTAGTTAGGGAAAGTAATCAAAGAAACTCTCAAGAATTAAACACTTTAATCATGATTCCATAATTTTAGAGAAATATAAATCGTATGCATACTGGTAAAAAATAGGAATATTGGCTGAAAACCAATCACTGAAACGTCCTTCTATAATATTCAAACAACACTATCTCAAAATAACTTAAGTTTATGAATAACTTATTTTAACTGAAACGTTCAAAAACTACTGCAGTCGTCAGAATGGCTTCATCAGAATGTATGTATTTAGAATATTATTTCCTCTGTAAACAATGAATTAAATTACTTGTCACAATATTCAGGAAATAAGAAATGATCTTGGCAACCACAATTTTCCAGAAAGTTCTTCTTTCGCCGGAAGCGGATGAAAGGTCTTTAACATTTAAGGCAATGTGTTTTTCTTATCGAAGATGAAAGTCAGATGCCCCTTACCAAATATTCATACTCAAAGGGTAAATGGATTTATTTATTCAAATATATTCGAAACGAGGCAAAGGCCCCACTTCATCAAATGACCTAAAGCTGAGGACCGTTTGAGGACAATTTCTCGCGCGAATATCACAACAGACAATGGAATTAGCATGCGAAAATACAGGGTGGTTCAGGTGAATTCTGCTTACCTTATGAAGGTGATGGAGGATGTAATTTCAAACATAACGAATTTTGTGATGTGACGAATATAACATTCCACATATTTTTATCAATAATTGTCATTATTTGATAACACTATGTAACTTACTAATTAATATTGATTAGTAATTATTACCTGCTAATTATTTCCCTTAAATTTGATGCAGGTAATATTTAACGATTAAAAGGAAAATAAGATATGTTTAACCTCTATTGTTACATTCCAAGTCTGCAGTTCTTAAAAATAGAGGAAAAGTAAGAGCAAACGCAAGGTTTTTCAGAGGGAACATGCGCAACATCTGGAGATGATAGTAGGCACGATTTCAAGTAAATTTTGTGTCAAGAAAAAGAGGCCGTAACTTTTCATTTACGGATGCAAACATTTTATCCAGCAAATTTTTCAATTTCCCCAAAAACGCTGACTAATGGTGACCTGTTACATAGAAGAGATCTGGAATATGTCTCAGTGGTGCTAAGATATTCATTATTCTTTCAGTATTGGCATGCCCTCGGTAGCTTATTTTCAATATTTCATCGAAGTACTCTTATCTAGAAGAAGCTTTTTCATGGCAGCTGCAAAATGTGCTAGATAAAATATTTGCATCCATAGCAAAGGAGCTGCGACCTCATGACCATCCGATATAAATTACTCGAAATAGCATCCCCTATCACCTCCGGAAGTTACTTCGATTCCTCCTAAAACAACATGTACTATCGGATTATATACCTCTTCCTTGGACCTTATCCACACGGTGAAAACATTCTTAGCTACCTCTGTAGACGAGAGACCCACCTTAATTCAAGGTAAATCGACCTTATTTGAAGGTATGCTCCTTTTTCTCCACTCTACACCTTCCCACCCCTGCATTGTACAACCTTTCCCTTTCCCCATCTCTGCTCCCCTATACGCCTCCAGGTCGTTGCTGTCCAAGTCATGCCTCGTGAATGCTTCCAAAGGAACGCTCCCTACCAGTCCCGGTCCACCCTCCCCAGCCTCTCTTTTCCAAGAGTATCCTTTTCCATTTGCCAAAACTCTTTGCCAATTCCCCACTACTCCGTCGGCCACAGCCGCCGTCACCCTTATTCCTTCGGACAATCGCGCGGGTAAAAGTCGTCGTATTGGACGGCAAAGGCGCTCGGCAACCCGCAAGGGTACCTACGTCGATTCGAGTTGAATACTCCTTTCACCATAACGAGATCAAGAGTAGAGGCCAGGTCCAAGCAAGGAGGGTCCAGCATTGAGGGAAAAGAATACGAGAGGGAAGCTGGGGAGGAGGCGAAGGGGTTGGAGTTCTAGAGAGCAGCAGTAGATGGGGAAAGGGAGCGTTTGGCTGTAAGGCTATGCGGAAGGTATCCCCCCCTAGATCGCCCTCCCAGAACGGTCAAAGGCTACGGCGATCGGGGCATCAAAGGGATAGGACATGATACTAGAGAGAGAGGGAAGAGATACGGAGAGAGATGCGGAGAGAGGGAGAGACGATGGATATTGGTCGGAAATAAAAGTGGCTGACGGCTGGTGTGGGTCTGGGGGGGCTAGGAAGAAGGAGTGAGGTGGAGGCAGGAGATAGGGATACGGAAAGAAATTTCTGATACGCGAATAGAGACCTCGGCCATATTCACAGTTTCGTTAGACTACGCCTAAAGTAGGTTTCACAAAGTTCGCCCGGCGATTTCGTTAAACCTGTATTCATACTGTCATTTTAGTACTGACTGACTCTAGTCCCGGTAGCTTTGGTCCTGAGAAAGTTCAACCTATGGAATTAAGGTTGAACATTGGTTTTAAACTGCTCGCGTAATCATTTTCTCTTCAGCTTCTATGGAGGGGTGATTACCGAAGGGGTTCCGTGATTTATCGTGAGTGATCTCCTTGTTACAGTTAGTTTATTGGATAGTATTGCTAGTTAGTTCTGTCGTTAGGAATATCGACAGGTTAATAATTTAGGTTTAAGCATGCATAAAAAATTTTTGACAAAAAAGAGAGTACTTTGTATTTCCAAGCGATAAATTATGGTCGACCACGTTTTCGACGCGTCATTTTCAAGACCACTTTATCTTGAAAGTGACGCAATAGCGTTAAAAAAGATGGTCGATAATAAATTATCGTGTGGCAATACTAAATATTCTTTATTTATTCTGAAATTCCACAAAGCTGTGCCTGAAACTTTTGAATATGTACGTAAATAAATTTGTCGGCAGAAGAATTATTAAGTAGTTTCGTTCTCAGGGTAATTTGTTAATTTACACTTCTGTGTTAGCCTCCGAGGCCCGCGATTGGAGCAATGAATAATAACTTTTTGATCCGCTCTAAATCTCACTTTGAACGGACGAAGATAAACCTCTTAAACCCAGGTTTGACTTGTAATCTGTGAATACGGCCGCTAGGGGTTGGGAGCTTGATGTGGGCCGGAGAGAAGGGGAAGCTCCACCAGTGGAAAGGAATGGTGCGGACTAAATACATAAATAAGTGCCACAAGGATGCATTAGCGCGGGAATACCTCCTGAATTTGGTTTAACAATAAAAGAACGAAGGAATACGGCGAAAAATACCGAGAGCACGGAAATTCCTTGCACATCCATCAAAATTAAATCTCAACTACTGAAAAAGTAATAAAAGAAAGCTGTCGAAGACAGGGAAAATTACAGCATTCAGTGGCATGGCTCAGTAAATATTAAGTATGATCAGGAGTAATAGCACATATTTTTTTGGCTTTTCCGCCTCCAACGAAGCTGATATTCACGTACTGCAATAAAAAATAAGCAGCGGTTTGCTGCAAAGTAACAAAGCAAACTTTAGGATTTGCACGATAAAACTGAATAATAAGGCCAAAAAAAACAAAGCCTCACGAGCTAAGAAATAGCTTGAAGGCATTTTAAGCCAAATCCGTAAGAAAATTCAAACAAAGTGATAGAAAACGTATCCACAGCTTTTCTCATTCATTCGACAGGTAGGTAGCCAATTAAAATAATCTGATGCGTTGACGAGGCATAGAGTCCACAAAATTCGGCTGCATCGGAGGCAACCTAAATCATCCGTGCTGCTAATAAAGACGGCCATAACCAAGCGAGCACGTTTCTTGTGTCAAAATGTGTGCCTTGTGTCATATCATACTTCAAAGGGTGTGATCGAGTGGGATTTTGTTATCTCCGCCTCTTTTGCATTACCCACTTCGCAATAATTCTCAATATATTTCGGTGCAGAGAGTTAGCATACGTGCTTTGTTTTGTTTCCTTTCGTGTTCAAAATTCATAATTCAAATGCAGTGCGAATAAAGACATACATCTCGTCTAAGATTATCAATCATTGTCAGTTTATTCCGGTAACTTCCACCTGAACAGAAATAATTCAGTGAAAGCACGGAATGGAATCTTCAATTAACTTTCCCGCAGTATGTGTCTTCCATTCCGCAGGATAAAAATACAATCCGTCACGACTCCGCAAGAATGACAGAATTCATTGCAAATGTAGAGAAGGGAATTAAGTATTCAGCTAAAAGAAAAAAAAATATGAAGTAAAAAGCAGAGACACAAAATATTTTGCAGCGTACGCACTCGAAATTCTTCGCTCATGTGGGACAGGTAATATAAATTCCACCTTTCGATTCCTAAAAAGCACATATTGACATAATCTGTGGCCGGGTCATCAATAATGAACTCCACGGAAGAGTAGAATCAGGCAAAATTCGTCAATATTGATAAAGAAAGGCGAGGGGCTACAATTACACGGTATTCCTGTACAGTTGGCGGTATTCCATTCTAGCGCTCCAAATGAGCTCATGAGCAAGGGACCGTAGAATGAAAGTAATGTCATCCATTAACTGCTGGGCTTGTAGAATAGAGTCCTCTATGAATATACGGAAAGAAACATTACCCTCTCCTCCCTGCTTTTTCGGCACATTAAATTATAAATCATCCATCCATGCGCGCGACTTAGGGTAGTGGAGGAAAAGGCTACTTAAAAAAAGAAATTCATAACATTTCTTAGCTAAATTTAGAACAAATACCGTTCACCAGCAATAATATTGATAAAATGATGGAAAAAACCTATTTTTATTTAGAACCATTAGAAAACTACTGCCATTATATAGGATCAAAGCCGTTAATGTACTCATCAATTAACCAGCATCGTTACCGAATTAATATTACAGTCCACTCAGCCTCCCTGTATTACATGTAGTTCAGTTTACTGTGCTTCGACAGACGGTAAATTTACACTTATTGTCCGTCACATGTGGATGAGAGCAACGGGCAAATAAGAGGATCTCCCATATCCGATTTCGTGCCAACACTAAAGGTGCTTAACGCCAGTGATTAAGCGAGAACTTGTGTTTTCATCGTGGCCGGTCGTTGCAACACTCTCTCATATTCGGGCATAAAATATTTGAAACCCTTGTCTAGCTAACATAAATAATGTAGAATCTGTCATCTTTAAGTTAACGTCTTTTTAGGCAGAACGTCTTTTTTCTATCACAATTACACCCTCCAGTTCAGCTCACCTACGATGCCTCTTCTTCCAGTCTAATAGACAAATCTTATTTCTCCCTTTTCCCGCTTACCTAGCATCCTTCCACCTAAAACGGCCATCAGCATGCTGTGGCTTCTAAATACTACGCTCCATCCACCAACTCTTCAATGCCACGTTCCTCATCGTCGGTAATTCCTTCTATTCACCGTAATTTCCATAGGTATGAATTCCTTGAGATAAAGAAGATATACCCTTCCAAAGGTTCAGTAGTCCTTGTGATGCCAAGCTCCATACTGAACAGGTTGAAAAATTATTAATTTGTCTCACTACCTGTAATCACAGAGTCTTTTCTCATAATGTACACTCTCACATCTCTCGTATGGTCAATTGTGAAAGAGTATCCCACACGATTGTAGTCGCACATAAAGGGTGACCGCATAGTCCAGTGGTGATAGTACGTAACATCAGATTTTAATCCGTTAACCATACCAAGTATGAAATTTGAGTAAAACAAAAGGAACTACTCCAGAGCAGATAGGGATACTTTATTCCATCAGCAAGATTTCCCAATGAATTGCGAGGTGTTTCTGTTGGGTATCGCATTGTGAAAGCTCTTCCATCAGGGTGGCTTTTTAAACCATGATTTTTTTGCAAAGATATCGGGACTAAAATTGGAGTAACCCCAAAAATGGGGCGAGAGAAAGAAGAGACTAGGTCTTCGGCGGTTACGAAACCGCGAGCCAAAAGCTTTACCAGATTGCTTCCGACGGCAGCGCAGCGAGAATTCAGTTTCAATTCCCCACTCAAATAACCAAGCCCAAAATTAGGAAAAAATAACTGCGCAAGACAGATGGATTCCCTTAACTAAAGCCGGACAGATTCGACGCAAGAAACTCGTTACGAACATTTGGGCAAACAAAAGGTATAACATTCACGGCGTGATGATCTGGTAAACTGCATCGAGGCTCGGTGTATAGAGAGGTGCTGCGGCGAAATTAAATATTGCATCCTCTTTGAAAATAAACAGACAATGCGACGACAATGACGAGAACGCTTCCTCTTTTTTATCCAAATCATCCAGTCACCACGAGTGGCCTCCGCGTGCCAAACAGTCACATTACTCTCCCGTCGGAGAACAACGCACTTTCAATTTGAAATGGGGAAAATACACTTTTTTAATGAAATCCCACACAAATCGCCCCATCGCGACAATCCGACACAGGCCACGAAATCGCTTTCAATAAAAAAAGGAATAATAATAATATTACATCCGTCACCACACACCGCCACATGCAGACCTCAAAACACAAAGCGGTGCAGGAGAGGCGGCGGTGGGAGGATTCTGCTCGCTGAGGAGAGTATTTTTTTCAATCTGGAGTGAGATGGGAGAGTAAGAGAGATGCATATAGAGTGACAGAGGGAGAAAAAGCAGGCGTAAGAGAGACAGAGGGCAACGGTAAAGCGAAAAACAAATTGATATCGATTCGTAACGACGGAATCAAACCAATGGAACGCCGAAAAAGAGAGAGAGACATTTCAAAAGGAAAGAACAGGGAGAGGAAGTGGTATGTAGAACGGGACCCCTGTTCGAAGGAGGGGGAGTTAGAAGAAGGGCATGGTAGGGTTTCGGGAACGGTGGAAAGGAAAGGATTTTCGTGGGGGTCGGCATTCGGGCTCGGGGGTTGAGGGCGGAGAAACTTTCAGATGATCGATGAGAGGAGGAGGGGGAGGGGTGTGGGAAACGCGAATTGATTCGCTTGAATGATTGACGGTTTAATTTAAAAAAGAGGGAGTGGTGTGGGGAGAAGCGTGGCAGGGAAATTCGTTGAGGGCAAAAAGGTATAGGAAGGGAGGAGATGGAGTGAGCGGTCGGTTACGGAGAACTCTCCGGGACTTTTGTTAATGGCCCGGCGGGACGCCAGTAGCAAAACGGAAGGGGAAGAGATTTGAGGTGATTGAACAAATTTGGAACATTTGGGTTTACGGACCGAGAGGGGGGGAGAGATTAAGAGGTGAGGGAAATCTGAACCCTACCCGAACGATTGGGCTACCTCACATCATTTCATCTAAACCATACGTTACAAGGACATATCTACGAGGCACGATATCTATTTCGAAGGGGAATCTTGCTGGGAAAATAATGATACTGTAGCTGAGAAGCAATTATTCTTGTGTATTTCTATCGATATTTGCCTCATCAGCAAAGTTGTTAGTTACATTTGAAGCACGATGCAATTCACTCTAAGGATTACTTTATGGCTAATGGTATAGATGATCTAAGCCCAAATTATTGCCATTTACTTAAAGTAGCAGCATAAAGTAAACAATCATTATCATATTAAGTTGAGATTTCAGCAATAATATTCAACTGGAGCCAACGGGTGAAGTATCAGCATAGGGCTACATATAAATCCAACTAGTTTTTTCTTAGTGTAAGTAGATATGCATGATGAATATTATGCATGTTTTACTGATACTATTAATTGAGCTTTCCTGCCAGCATACGACTTACTCGTTGAATGATGTGATCCAGAGCATCGCGTTTCCATTTTAATATCATAGTCTTTATTACGCGGAACTCATTTCGGATAACAAATATAAAATCATTAAAATATCAAACAAAACAAGGAATGGTGCATAACTTTTCATAATTTTCCAAACTATGTGAGAGTAAGTCACTTGAAATACCTAGATAATGTGTGTTTAATTTGGTAATACATTTTCTTTCCATTGTTTTAGACCATACACTTCACATGTATAGTTAAGCTCCTCAAAAACACTGCATTCAAATATTTAGGCAACGGAAAATAGGTCCAAAGCTAAATAAGATGTATAGGGTTAACTCACTTCCAGAATAGAGGTCTTTTAAGCTGAAGAGGTTAATTGATTTGAAATAAGTTATTGAAGTAAAATCAAGAAGAAGCTGTTAGCACGGCTGCTGCTTATTGAACCTCAGCACGCAATGAATCATGAATATCACAAACAAAAAGTACCCCTGTAAACATGTTTACTCCGCGCTTGCAGCCTTCAAAATGAAGACTGAAGAGCTGCCATTAGGCTCCAGTCAAGAGAAGCATTTGGGAGCGGCGGGGGAGCATAGGTTAGCGGATGAGGGAGAGGAGAAGAGGAATTGTCAGCTCCGAAGCATGGCAAGGGAGTAGCAGATTAAGAAGCGACGCTTTAATTAATGGGGGAAGTGAAACCCGAGAGAATCAGAAGAGATGGGCAATTTGGCGAGACTATAGAGGGAGAGGAGCCTGCGACTGCGGTCTGGGAAATAAATGAAAGCTGAAATGCGCGAAATTAGAGTGTAATCTGAGACAATGTGGTGAATACACAACGGATTTAGAGGCATTTAGAGACTCCGGTTTGTTAATAAGACAGAAGAGTAATTACGCAGAAAAGGCTCGATAAAACTAGCTTTACCAAAAACTATACCAATTGCTCAGAGACTCGGCGAGGTTAATTGTGGTAGCAGGCACAGAATTTCCCGACGGCGACAAGCTGAATAGGGAGGATTTGAGAGCGCATTCAAGTATGTAACTTTCTATGAACGCTGGACTCAGTTGAAACTTTAAACTTTAGCATATAAATTTCATTAGCGCTCAATAGGGGTGGCAGTTTTCAAGCAACTGGCAGCCTAAGGAGGTTCCACCGCAGCTCTATGAGGAAAAAAATAGGTACCAAATTCCACCATTTCATCTGTGTGGGTAAAAAAATAATGCTTTCAATAAAAACAAACTTCATCTATCAGAAAACAAAATTAAAACACGAATTTGCAGATTATTTGAAGACTAAATTATTAATGAACAAATTTTTGTGCCGTGGTAGCCAATTGCGGCCCCATTTCCATTGAACTAACGCCATTTGACTTCAGCCCCAGTAGTTGTTTGGTAATAACTCAAAAACTAAGATAGATTCTTGCCTTAATATGGAAAAGACATAGTTTTTCTTGATTGTTCTCCCATTATCTCGTTGAACACCATGTAATTTCAAGTTCAATCAGCGAAAAATACATCGTGGAAAGGTAGGACTTCGTTAGTCATTTAACGGTTTAACAGCCTTAAAAACTGGCGAAAAGACGCAAATTCAAAAGTTTACATGCTCCAGTAGGCGTCTCAAATGCCGAGACCATCCATTGCCAGAGGTTTTTCTTTTAAGTTGAGAGGTGGTCAGTAGATTGGTAGCTGTACAGTTCATAACAAAATATCGTTCAGCAGATTCTTCTTTAAATATCACAAACTACACAGAGCAATTGAATAAGTATGCACATGCTTAACAAGCCAAACTGAGCAATACAGGATTGAAAGACGCCTCAAGAAGCCCAAGCTGCCACTGTGCCTCAAGGAACTCAATGCAAACGCAGTAAGTATAACTTTAAAATCCTACTCACCAAAATATGAGCGCACACTTGGAATACTCTTTAAAGTACTATGCAAACCAGATTATAAAATTTACTTAATACGTAAAATACGGATGCTCAACCTTATTTGACTATCATTCATGATTTCTGTTATTACATTGATTTGGGATAGGTTACCATAGCGTTATTACAACGCGGTGAATTTTGAAGCGTGCGTAAACTTCAGCACCTGACATAAGTAATCAGTTTTTATACATTTGCCTTCTCTCATATTATTTATATTGAAATTCATTCCAACGGAACTAATCTATACGCTGACTTAATTGATTTCAAAGTGGCAAATCGGTTTCCAACCACTTCAAACAGAAGTACAAAAAACCACTTCGGACCAGTCTATCGCGTAAAAATACTACATTTGTTCCTAAAGAACCATCGATAACAAACGGAAAATGTGTCAAGAACGGATAGATATTCTTTCAATTCAATGGTCCTTGCAGAGTAAAGGAAAAAAGATCACACTGATGCTCCCGTTTAAAAACGGTTCAGTTAATTGGATTTTGTTGGCGTGATATTCTTCCTTAAATTGATTCGCGATACGCGGAAAAAAAATTTAGTCACCTCTCCAATTAATATGCAGCGCATAGGCAAAAATTTAAAACAGCATCCATCTATAAAATAGCCCTAGAATGTAGAATGCCTAATAATGTACTTTATTCCTTCTGGATGAGAGTTTTGAAGGGACGCAGAGGGAATGGTGTATATTACACCCATGAACAATTTCATTTCTTATTATTTGTGAATTCACTGTCGACCATTTGCTAAATAACTGAAATTCTCTCGTTTCAAAATATCTTCCGCTGAAAATGGAGTTTCCACCGAAAATCCCTGCTGTAGAAACGATTTCGTACAAAAATCACCTAATGATAATCACAGCTGTAGTAGGCTAAAAATTACAAAATTGGAGTCACTAAAAAGCCTATTTTATATTGTTGTGGCGGAGAAGTATTTTGCAAATGATGTTTTTCCCAAAAATGGTGGTAATATGTCCAATTGACATCTTGCTCCTCATCCACAACCTGAAAAACAACAAGCTAATTTTTAATTTTCCACGTTATTCTGTCAGCTTAAACAAATATTTCGCTCACTATACGCAGGACGCACACAAACAGGTATTAAATGAGATCGGAGAGAAACTTAATGATATCAAAATTGTAATATTTAAGGTTTATAATCAATGGATTTGGAGTAAATGATAAATGGTTGGAAAGTTGACCAATCTGTAATGCACATATGCTACCTCAGGTGCTATACATAATAGAACAAATAAACAAAATCCCACAGATATTATTAATTTCCTTTAAGGATTCTTTGGATAAGTCTCGTTAAGTTGAACCACCGAACGACAGTTGATGGTTTAAAAGGGAGAAAGACATAATAAAACGTCTACCATGAAACCTTTTGAAGAAATCACTATGCATTTAATTCGTATTCCATTCCTTAAGACTGAATAAACATCCTTAGCATCCATCCAACAAATATATCAAGGAATGTGTCAATTCCAGTATTTCAGCTGGTTTTCGTATATAAAGCAAATAAAACTAATACATTTCGCACGATACAACCCGAATAATTACACAATGTACAAGATTCTACAAACACAATTCCCATGAAAATGTAGCGCACAGAACGGGGAAGAGAATAATAGTTTTTCCAAGTATGTATACCAATACCTATAAAAACTGGGTCCTCCGCAAAAATAGTAACCGAAACGAATTAGGACACGAGCTTTTATTCCTGCACAAAGGAAAACACAGCCTCACCAAAATCCTCATGCCGGGCCATACATCAGCGACATTGCCAAAGCCTTCATTCGAGAGAATAATGAGAGACATTTCTTTTTCGAAAAAATTCTCAGAATTTTGGAATTAAGTCCAAATAAAAAAAGGGTCGAAAAACCTTAGAGAAAGGAAGGATCGGCCCTGAGTTGCCCGGCTCAGCGTTTTTCCGAGTGCAAGAAGAGTCTTACTCAAATAGTCGAGAGAAAAAGGGTCCTCGGTTACATCAGTCCAAAAGAGCCAAGTAGGTAAAAGGGGTAGTGGAACGTTTGAGTAGCAAAAGACCAGAAAAAGCTCAAGATTTTAAAAAAATGGGATACTATAATATTTTTTCACTAAGGCATTTTGGGAATAAACCCTCAGGGAACAAGAGACGAAAAAGTTAATTCTAGAGGAAGATTAATCACGTTTCTTTAATGAGAATGACATCCATTACTTGGTCAGCAGGAATAAGATCTCTGCATAGCCATAAACGTTATTTTCCCTACCACCAAAATCTAGCTCGATAGCAGTACCTATTCCGCATAATAATTCTCAGTGCCTTAACTTTTACTTCAACACCAATTAGTTATCATTTATCTATCAATTATCGAAGATTAAAAGTTGACGCGTAATTACTCGGCCACTATTATGGCTCTTAACATGTGTATTACAGTTACCTCGGTGCATTTTCATAGGCATTAAATACGAAGAAGGTTCAAGAGTTCGGCAATTAACATCGATCTGCGAATCTACCGCCAGCGAAAAACGATTAACAGGTTACAAGGTATAAAAGTCTCCAATGGCCGTAATAAATTGGCAGCACTCGTCAAAAATACGCCACAATTGCTGTGTTGGTTTGCGGGAAAAAATAGGGGTAAATCCACGCCAGTGACCAACCACAACCTCTCGACCAGAAACTTTATACCAGAAACTTTATATACCTTGTAACTTTAAGAGGTCGTAGAGCTCACGTTCCCTAGTTTTGATTAACACGTTATCAAAAATTCTTCGTAAATTCAGTTTTTGCCCAGTAAGTACCCGATTATTGCGACTCCTTTACGTAAATCAACAATCACAATGATTCATCGCGCAAAAGCTAGGGTACCTAATTTCATTTAGCGTGCCTACGTAATGCAATATACTTTCGACTTCTCTATCCTTTGCAGATTTTATTTGGTAGGTTCACAATTAGCTGCCAACAAGTCCACTCTTCATTGCATGAGCATGGCATCCCAGTTAGAAGGATGACAGTAACAACTGCATTTGGTATCACAGAAGTGGCTTAAGTTTGATCCGTCAACAAGGAGTGTGCTTGCTGATGGAAAACTCTTGTCGCAATTATGCAGGCAGCACTCAACCTGCAAGCGTAGTCGTGGTAGGTAGGCTAATAACGCGCTGAACTGTCCACCAAAAGGTCGTGAATTCGATTCTCACATCGGGCACATGTAGTGATTACACTGGGAGTATGGGCTTAAGTGAGATCACGTGATCCAGTCTTCGGAATTGGAGCACCCACATCCAAGTCTACTACTTCTACTAATCGAAATGAAAGTCATTACACGTTATGACAGTAAGAAATGCAAGCTATCGAATTATTTACGAAAAAACACAGTACCGAATTCTTGCATGATTTGGATTACTACACAATACATGTACCAGAAAAATACCCATTAGATTGAATGAATTTTCTGCTCGAAATCAATGCTATATGAATAATAATAATAATGCTTTATCATAAAACTTCGGCATATTAGGATGTATTTATCAACGATAGGCATATATTAAAATTAATTTTTGATTTTTTTATTACTGTTTTCAAAACAATAGACATTATATGTGAATTTAGAACGAAGAAGAGAAATAAAAATCTCGTTCACCTTAATTTTACTTTACGGTAAATTTTTTATCGAAGCCACCGATATGTCCATCAATGGCAATACACGTCCTTACCAAAAATCCAAGAGGATAAGTTTCTTGATGCCTGAAAACATTTTAAAAGTGCAAATATACAATCAATACGAACTTTAATTCAAATACCTACGATTCCTTAAATATGTCACATAAATACCCCCTCTGTTCATGGAGGATTACACTTAAAGGCTGGAAAAAAATCGAATAGCCAAAAAGACGCAAATCCGGAGATTCGGGGATGAATTTTCAATAAAGAATCAACGGCTTCCAAAATACAGAGGAGCTTTAGGGGTTGACGGGCGAAGAGGGATTGTGTGCTCGGGGAAGGGACAGATAGGAATGTATAGTGGAGAGAAAGCTCTCTCCCTGTCCTAAGGAAATGGGGTGAGGAAGAGGAGGAAAGAAAGAAAAGTATATACATCTACATATTGCCCGGCGGGCCGCTGGAGGGGCGTGTGGCAGGGGGTACACCAGCCAAGAAAAAGGAAAGAATAGGGGAAAGGGTATTGGAACAAGGAAAGGAAGAAAGTGAAGTGTATCCCAACGGAGTGTCTTAATCTCACCCTCTGTTTGTGTTATAGCAATTGATTGTGCATGGGAAGAAAGAATTTTAGTTCCTGTCAGTCCGGCTGTGTATTTCTGTTTCTTTATCGCTTCCTTTAACTCTGATGATAAAAATAAAATCATCTGTGTCACCCTAAAACTTGCATGATCAGAAATTAATAGGTTATCTTAGCCTATTGAGTAGCATCCTAGACTTTAACAGAAGCCAATATAATCCTTACAATTACACAATAAAATACATTTTAGAGTTTTTGCTGTGCACACGCAGTGTAATCATTTTTTCATTCACATGTTTAATTCGTCATTATCAAGATCGTGGTTAAAATTTTAAGGATCTCGGGATTCCCACTGGGTAATATTCTCTATATCTGCCAACATTTCTAAAGGACTGTCAAAAGGTTTCATCATCAACACGCCTGATGAGGAATGGAAATTCTCCTTTCGAAGCGTCGGTAAATATGGAGGACATTACCCGGTAGAAAACCCCAGGAGAATTTACATTTTTTTTTAACTCACCAGGAAAGCATCGAATCTTTCTTCATCTAGCCCAGGAAAAATAAACAAAATTTGACCCGAACCCAGAAATAATTAATAACAAATACAGACCTTTAGAGATGTATTCAGGACCCCGTTGGGATGAACATATCAAAAGTCCCAAGCGCTCCTAGGTGGGATAACGAAAATATCCTGGAAAAACCTGGAAATACTGGAGTTTTCCTGGAATTCGTACTGTTCGGTAACTAGAAGAGCTACAGAGGCGTTCTTTTCTTCCGGTACCCCTGTTTTTACTGATCTATATTTGTGAAAGGTGTCCGGTAGCCTCCCGAGGCTCCCATTCTGATCCTGGTCCACTGGAAGGTCATGAAGTGCCATATCATGTACTAAACTCGCCTTAAACCGATATTTGCCGGACTACTAAGCTGCGAAACGGCATTACTAAAACTTGTTTCGGTGCTTGACCCAAGAATAATCTTTCTGAGCACCAATATTTGCAGCAGCACCCAGATCCTGCCCGCCTGGTAGGTGCGAGAAGTGCCCGATCGTCTACAAAAACAGTGGTAAATGAAGTCCAGTTCCACTACTAAAGATAAAACAAAAAGAAATTCACAACATTGAACGTATTTTGATTTATTTTAATACGTAATGAAGGTTTTTGTCGTTTAAAATTTGTTTGAAGTCTCTTTTACTTAAAAGTAAAAATTAACAGAATTAAAATTTATATAATTTTATGAACATTATTAGGCGTCACGGAACTTGCGACGAGTATTTGGCATATCACTCGCATCTTTTATTTAAAAAAAAATTAAAACCATCATTGAATAGTTACGTAGAGTTCACCCAAGCTACTTCTAAGCGATTTATCTGGGTACACCCATATGATCTTGGGCTAAGCGAATGTTCACTTAACAAGCGAGCCAAGTCCATGTATTAATCACCAATACTGTCGACTGTAAAGAAAGATGAGATTTGTAGACTCACCAATGTTGATAAAGGCAACAATTAACGCACATGAAAAAGGCGCAGGGGACAATTAACATATGTCGTCGGGAGACATATGTTGCGGAGCATTGGTTATAATTGTTTTTTTTCACATTTTCATTCGAATTCGAATTTTATTCAAAAATTAGAGCTTTTTTAGTATGCATCAAGTAAATATAATAATAATAAAGTCAAAAAACTTATTTCGTATGACTGAATCTCTCAATAGTTAACAACATTTACGCATTTGAAGCTTAAACATGAGTTATTTGTTTCACACCTTACTCTGAAAATAATTTCAATGCCGAGTTTTTTACCAATTTTAAAAATAGAATCCCGTGGAGTAGTTTTCACAATAATTGCGAAAACACAACCGTTAAATTTACTACGTGATCTGTAACTCAAAACTCCTCATTTCTTATGTCTTTGTGGAGATCACAGCCACACCAAATCCCATAGAAAGCAGCCTATATTTTTTTACAAATACCTCGATAAATGGTGCAGTAAGTGACTGATATTTTGATATCAGCTTGAAAATGAGCTTTTTTATTTGTAAATTATCATCACAGCAGTATAAATTAACGGGAGGTTTAAATTGAAGTGAGAAAAAATGCTCCTGGTCTTTACAAGATATTCTTTTTCTTCTCCTTCCCCGCTTACCCAACATCCTCCCCTCAATCACGGCCTTCAGCATTTCTTCCTCCCTAATTTTTAATGAGAACAAATTCATTGTATTTTATGAGTAGAGATATCCCGCAAAATACACCGTAAAAGAAACTTCACGGATGACAAATGGATAGTTACGATTGAGAACATTCAAAGAAAACTCCACAACGGGGAGTCATAAGGTCAAGAGTAGAAGTGTTCAAAAATAATCCACAAGTGAGTAGTTAATGTTAATCCTCTTTTTCCTTCAATAAAGTAGGCACATGGCCTGTTTTTTCTTCGTCCCTTCGCCTTTTATTCTTGCTTGACGTTAAGGTGATCACACTATCATTTGTTGGCCAACCTATACTTCTTTTTCTCAACGGTAACTTATCACGAGCTATTTTTACCATTCTTTCTTCGCCTATACGATTTAAGTGTTCACTCCATTCGTGCTTTTTTTAAGGCCCACTCGTTCATATGTAAGTACGACTTTGCAATTTTTTCCTGTAGTTTTATTTCATTCTCGGTCCAGTAATGTTTCACCGGTGATTTTCCGCAGTACTTTCATCACACCAGTCTTGAAGAGTCTTCTTGCTCTAGCTCTATCAGCCCGAGTCTCCACCATTTATGTCATTTATCTTATACTAGCATTATTAACTCTAGATTTTGCGTATAAATTGCTTCAGGAAAAAATAAACCTGGACCAGGGATTGAACCGCAGCGTAGACGACCACAATACCCAGGCATCCTGATTCTTAAGGCAATTTCTACGTAATTCCACCACCGGTTTCCGGCAGACCTAAAATGTCATCATGCGTAGCCAATCACGGAATAAGTTATGTTACAGGATGTATCCCCGTGGTTAGTGGCTTCTTAGAGGTCCATATTTCCCTTACCAGTGTGATCCTTGATCGACTATTGGGGCTGAAATTCTAGTTCCCTTAAATCCTCTCAAATTGCCTTAGGAATCAGGAAGCCTGAGTCGCGAGATGGTCTGTGAATTGGCCCGGCAAGGCAAAGGTCCGTGGTTTCTCCTTAATTTGATCACCAGTTTTTGGCAGACCTGAAATACCTTCACCTAGATTTTTCTTCTAACCCTATACGTCGGTTCTTCCATATTCTTTCGTTCAAGCATCCAGTCACCAATAAGTCTTTTGCTATTTGTTGACTGAATCAGGATTCCACATTTCAATATCAAGGCAGTTCTATGCCAAGGTATTTACTTTATTTTCTGCTGTATAATTTTGCCATCTACTGCAAGAATGCATCTAACAGGTGTTTTAGGTGTAGTTGACGTAGAGTAAATACTATCTATTAATCTTTTGAAAGCTCTTATGTTTTCCGACGAATATTTACAATGAACAGTTCTCGGGTTTCCCACCGGATGGTGATGTTAATCAACACAGACGTTTCGATAGCGTAATTTACTCTTTTCTTCAAGGTGGAAAGTCGCGCTGAAGAAGATGGCAGACTGCGCTATCCGGTGGTTAATCTGAGAACGTTTCATTCTAACCAATGGTAGCAATTTTTCAGCACGCGGTGGCCACGGGAAGGGGGAGCGTCGGAGACTCGCAATAACCCAGTGCTGCCCAACCGTGCGCTCTCGACATCCAATGGTGGCGGCAGCAGGAGGACTGAGTACATTTTATTTACTGATCTCTTGCCTAAAGTTAAACTTTTACGGTAATTTTTTAACGCTGTGAAGCTAATTGTCGCCCACAAAAGAGAAAAGTAGGTGAAGAGTCACAGTTCAACCGCAATTTGCTCCAGGAGAAGCGAATACTCGAGCGAATAGGCACTTATTAATACTAACCCTTTAAAGGCATCAGAGCATCGCCTGTAGACGATCAGGCACTTCTCGCACCTATCAGGCGGGCAGGATCGGGGTGCTACGGTAAGTATTGGTGCTCAGAAAGGTTATACTTGGGTCAAGCACAGAAACGAGTTCTAATAATGCCGTTTCGTAGCGTAGTAGTCCGTCAAATATCGGTTTAAGGCGAGTTTAGTACATGATATGACACTTTATGACCTTCCAGTGGACCAGGATCAGAACGGGAGCCTTGGGAGGCTACCATACACCTTTCACAAATGTAGAGAACTAAAAACAGGGGTGCCGGAAGAAAAGAACGCCTATCTAGCTCTTCTAGTTACCGAACAGCACGAATTCCAGGAAAACTCCAGTATTTCCAGGTTTTTCCAGGATATTTTTGTTATCCCACCTAGGAGCGCTTGGAACTTTTGATATGTTCATCACAAAGGGGTCCTGGATACATCTCAAAAGGTCCGTCTTTGTTATTAATTATTTCCGGGTTAAAAACTAATTTTCCTGGGATAATCGTCACAAATTGTCGAACCCTTGGTAAGCTAGAAATAAGCAGTGTGAAAGCATTAGGTACTAAGTGTTTTCATTTATTTTATAATGAATATCGTAAGTTTGCACAAAAAGACGCTTGAAATTATTTCACATAGGTAGTCAAGATATAATTCGTTGTCTCGGGCGTGACTTCATGGAATCGGCTTAACATAATGAAAAGTAAAGAAAACTTTGTTATTCCACATAAATATTTAATGTACGACCTAGGTTTCCGTCACCAGATGATGACGTGCCACGTCGAAACCTAGGTCGTACATTAAATATTTATGTGGAATTACAAAGTTTTCTTTACTTTTCATTAGTCAAGATATCATCTGTGTTATACAGTAGGATGGAAGGATAGGAATGAGGGCAAGGAGTGTGGGAAAGGTATTGAGACGGAAAAGACGACTAGAAAGAGAAGGGATTGGGAGGGATTTGAAGGGGGGGGAGGGCGGGATGGATTCGGTAAAAAGCGATGCAAGGAGCAAGATAAGATGGCGGTGGGGATGGAAATGAGAGAGAGGGCGAGGAGGAAAGAAGTAGTAGGAGTGAGACTGGGGCTGGCGGGGGAACATTTCTGGGGGCCTTCCATCGGATCGGGGGAGGGGGTTGAATGGGGAAGGATATCCGAGGGAGTTAAGGTTGTGGAGGGGGAGGGAGGAGATGGTGAAGAGGGGGTGGGAAGGCGGGGGAGCAGCGCTGGAGGAGGAGGAGAAGCGAATCGATGGATGGTCCTCAGGAATTCCGTCCACGAACACCCAGAAGAGGAGAGTCAGGTCAGACTTCTAGGAAATGCTGACCGCCCATTTGTGAGGAGGACGCAGGGGGGTAAGAATTTGGGCGGGGGGGAGGTGTGGATGGTGGAGGGGGGAGGGCTTCGGAAACGGAAATGGGTGGGAGGGGTGGTAGACGAAGGATGAGGAGAGAAACACAGACTGTCTCGACGAGGAAAGAGCAGAAAAGATAAAGTGCAAAACAACCTTTTTTCCCTCACGAGACGCGCCCTCTCCCTGCCTCACCCCACCCACCCCGCCCTTGCCTCATGGGAAGCATAAAAAAGTCTCAAAGGCTTTATTCGGGTGAAATTGAGACCATCGGGCACCTCCCGCACGACGAACTCGACGCCATGAATGTGACATCTCGAGGTTCAACACTGAGAAATGACGCGAAAACGGAAAGATCGCAATAATTAGATAAAAGTGAATGCGAAAATGTTGGGCCACACAATTTATTTTAGCTTTGTTTGCGAAATTACAGTTTGTTTCGGAAGAAAAAAATAGGAGTGACTGAATGTTTTCTTTAAGAAGAAAAAAATAAGAGAGCTGAATGAAATGGGAAGAATCTTTGGGAATCTAAATCTATTTCAAATTATAACAAAAAATAACTCTAATTTTAAAATTAATAGCGATATTTCTCATCCACAACATTTTCACAAATATTAAGCTAAAATGTTACGAGGGGGCACGATTAAACAACGCAGGAACAAGTTTCAACAGCAGGAGCACAATGGCGAGGTGGTAAATGGTCAACGAGCACCGAATTCATGACATAGCAAGCTGAATCCACCGATTAAACAATTATTCCATTGTAAACGTATTCATTATCTCTCCTTCTGTAATTCGCTATCTTCAATGAGTCTTGATAACGCTTACAATCGACGTAGTATTTATCAAGATCTTATAAGAATGGAATATAGGACTTATTCAATAGCGGTATTGATACTATTTTGTTTTAAACGAGACTAAATGAAGGACATTAATAAATTAACAGCCCCAGGATATAAATAGAAGACTGCTGAAAAAACCGGTAGGTAATCAAAGAAAAAGAGGAGGAATGAAAAAAAATAAAGAAAAGGACGAGAATCAGAGCGCTGAGTCCAGGAGAGAAAAAAGAGAAAAGGGAGAAGAACGTGGGCAAGAATGTGAAATCAAAACCTCCATAACAATTATCAATAGTTATACTTAAAAGCACGCCAAAATTGTTGCAATAAATAATTAAAATTACTATGATAAACTTGGCAGTGGCAGGCTTCACGTCGTAGAAGTTATCTATATTAGTACTCATGATTAAAGGCATGCTAAATTTTAATTAGTATGCCTTGGATTAAAGCTAATACTTAGTACTTTTCTACACATTTTTTTTTGTAAGACGCGTTTCACCGATTTACAGCATCGTGAGGTACAGAAGTTTGTTCAAACTTGAAACTTCTGTACCTGACGATGCCGTAAATCGGTAATGACGATGCCGTAAATCGTAAATTTTAATTAGTATGCCTTGGATTAAAGCTAATACTTAGTAATTTTCTACACATTTTTTATTGTACGACGCTTTTCACCGATTTACGGCATCGTGAGGCACAGAAGTTTGTTCAAACTTGAAACTTCTGTCCCTGACGATGCCGTAAATCGGTGAAACGCGTCGTACAAAAAATATTTTGTAGAAAAGTACTAAGTATTATCTTTGATCATGAGTACTAATTACTATAATAATTTAAGTACTCGTAAAACTTAGTCAAATACTGAAATAATGTAAATAAAAAGTTGTAATCCATGTGAGATAAATGAAGAGGGCTAAACTTAAATAGGAACTCTCAACGAAGTGCAGGGCAGGTCCTTTAAGCCTAGTTTAAGAAACGAATGCACTCATCGTAAAATGTGAACCTTTCACATTGTGTGTGAGAACGCGGGGCAAGACAAAGTGTGGGATAGAGAGAAAGAGAGACGGAGGAAGAAGGGAAAGGAGAGAGAGATGGGCAGTAGCTGCTTGAGCGAGCGCGAGGGAGAACCGGTCGACAGCAACAGACAGACAAAAGAGAGAAGAGGAACAGGGGCGAGGAGTTTCGTGAGACAAGGGCTTTTCTCCAAAGAGAAGAAGGGCGGACAAGGTAAGGATAACCTGATTGAGAAGAAGAAAGGGTCCGTATTAGGGAAAGATAACGTCTCATTTATTCCCTAGATTGATTTTCCAAAAGGGAGCGGGTAAAGGTAAGGAATTGGAGATGAGACAAAGTTTAGTCAAGACGATCGCGTTGGGCTCGCGGATGTGCCACTGGTGTGTTTCGCTAGTTCTAAAGCGCACGAGACGAACATACAAGAGGCGGAAGGGCGACCTTTGCAAAGGCGTAGGGAGAGAGAGAGAATGATAGAACGCTACTTGGCTTTCACTTATTTATTTCGGACTTGGAAACAAAGGGTTTTCCAATACTTTCTTTCTAGTTTAAGAGAATTCCTGACCATTCAAATGAATCCTGATCAAATTACGACTGGAAGGAGAATCTATTTTTTATTTATCTACCAAAGTAATCATTAAACTCATCCTGGGGTCGCATTTTAGGTTACAAAATAAATGTCTAGTTCCTTTTCATTATCTACTAGAGACCCTCCCACAGAAATATTGTAGTCCAATCACTTTCACCGTCAATATCCTATTTCATGCCCTTTATAATGTTTTACATCACATAAAAAGTTTTTCTAACTGGATTATACATTGAAGCGTAGACTTAAGAAATATGACCCCAAGAGGAAGGTTTAACGTACCATTCTAAGTCATTTTTCACCAAATTCTTTACTTTATGGTACAACAGAATTCATATCATAGAGGTTTTACCGCTCTTCTCGTCAGTATTTCTGGAACCCATGCATTAAATAATGGGAATAAAATACCAAGCATTTTAATTTTTACTAATAAAGAAGATTTATCCGAAAAACATCCATTATCGTCCAGAATTATTGGCAGTACGTACACCGCCAGAGTACAATACTGATACTAGAAATCATTGAGCAACCCCAAGAGAAAACATTCGGAATAATCTTCGGCAGAATAAGGAGCTGAGAATTCCGAAATGCCATCAAGTCGTTACATGGGTTTCCTGCCTTCACCACCGAGTTGCTTTCGACCCTCGACCCCCGTCCACATAACGGACGGCCCCGAATGGTGATTTGTCGCCGAGAACTACAAAACACACTCTGCGTGCCTCCAGCGAGGAGAGGGAAACGAATGTGCATCGGCCCTCAAAGTTCCCGAGGAAGGAGAGTGGAGTCGCCTCCTTGGTTAATGCTTTTCCACCCACCCTCGTCCCGTCTCTCCATCGAGCGGCAATCGGAAGCGCGCGGTGGGAATAAAGGAGCGATAAAGAGGAGCAAGCGAGAAGATATATACACACGAACGCACACACTTTGGGAAGTGGAGGGAGAGAGAGATAGAGGGAAGAGTAAGGAGGAGGAGGAAGGGCGGAAGAGGTCCCGGGGGTCGGCGCTGAAAAGCTTCTCAAAAGGCAATGGTGGTCAGGATGCGATGCGAATGTTGGTGGAGAAAGAGAGACGAAGAGGGCAAAAGTAGAAGTGGGTGGACGGTTCAAGGAAGGCTCGGGAGGGTTCCGGAGGAGGAGGCTGAGGTAAACTAGAAATCCATGAGTAAGAAGGGGGATGATGAGACAAGGGTGCTTGCGAGTGCGGTAAGGCTCAATGTAATTAACTACAGTTTCTTGACATTACTTCGCTCAAAATGCTTTCATAGTTTTAAGTGCCAACGATAGCTAACATTGAGTGGGAGACCGTGGAGAGAAAATTAGTGATTCATGCGATGACAATCATCATTACTATTCTACATATGCTTAAGCTTAACTTTTATTTGTATATCCTTCCATCGCCCCTTAATATTTTCGTAAAATGCCTCCAAATACACCTAAAGTATCGCAGATGGTAATAAAAATTCCCATCAAACAAAAATTAGGCTGAAATTGTCATGGAGTGTTTTCTGGTACACGGTAGGGAAGTAAAATACATATCCAAATTCTTTTGCATCACTTGTTTCTTTTCCTCTTACAACATCCAAAGTTTGGGAAAAAAATATTTCAGCAATTCTGCTAAGACTTTTTTGTTTCTTGTTTAAATTAAAAAAAATGATTAAAGAGCCACGTTCTCAAGCATCGAATGTAAAAAATCCAAAAACAGACAAGCAGAGCTCAGCTTGTAAGATTGACTTCAGCCGGCAGGTGCACCAGGCAACACGACAGGTGCATTTTAATACGATTTAGTACCTATAGAGTACATGGTTCACGTGTTCCAATAAATTAAAATATTCATTTCCTCCAGCACATTAAGTAAGACACTGACAGGCAAAACTACTACCAAATAATTTTATAAGTTGCTTCCTTTTGGGGTAAGTACCTACTGCCAGCAAAGTCAAATTATTATCCACTGACCGAGGAAACTCTCTCTTAAGGATTTCTTCCACTATGCCTTACTCTTCATGACGCTTTTTTTTTAACACTAACGTATTGCTTTTTACACACTCACTTGGTCCTAAAATTTTGGCTTTTGAAAATATACTACAATAATATGGTCTACTGTTCCTTTTACAGCAATCACATATCTATGATAAAGCGTTTCGTTATTCTACTCACATCCATTCTTTCTCCAAGGCCAAATCAACGAAGCAAACTCCTTACACGCATGGCATTCAATTCTCGGAACGTATAAACGGAACCATAGTTTTCGGTTGAGTGAAGGCCTTACATTATATGTTGCTTATTAAAGCTGAAGATTTAATTTAGAATCCAATCTCCCGGATTGTCGCCTCTTTTAATGGCCTTTGTCCTTACCAATGGAATCCTCGATTGGCCTTGAGGACGCGAATATCAAGTTCCTTGAAATAGTCTCTTCATCGTATCAGGAACCCTGTGAAGCGTGGAAGTACGTGCATTGGCAAGGCAAACTCAAGTTCCGCGGTTTGATTCATGGTCCGATCGAAATTTCTCCTCGGCTATTATCAAAATTTACATAAGATTATGGAATACACATAAACGGAAAAAAATACACCCAAGCGTACTTCACTGATGGTAGCCCACCCATGATGGTAGCCCACCCATGAGGTAGCCCACCCATGATGGTAGAACACAAGGACAAATAGGAGGTCGTTTCTTAGTTGGTGGAAGGACGGAGAGAAAGGGACAAAAGAGCAGGCAAAGGTGATCGACTGAGTGCAGGCGAAGAATGATGGAATGGACTTATAATGCTGGTCGAAGGAATAGATGAACTAGTAGAGGCTACCAGTCTAACCACCATATGTTAGATCCTTCACATTATCCGCTTTGATTAATATATAATATATTTCAGTTTAACGTGCCGCGACGGCTCGGGTCATTACAAACTTGCTGTATGCTTCTTTCCCACAGTGGCAACAGCACTTGAAAGAATTGAAGAATCACCCCCTCTGAATTGTAGCCGATGCCCAGCAATGATCAACTTGGGTGATCGTGAGGGAACCGGTATTTCCACAGTGGCAGGCTGTTTCCCACTCACTTTGATTCCCTGGTTCGTGGGTATACTTGCGATGTATGGAGGTAGATAACTGATATACATCGTCAAATACAGTCAGTCAAGGCTCAGTAACGCTTAGCTGTCTCAAAAGAAAATACATTTCACCTATTAGGTGTAACTCAGGGGAAACATTTTGCTTTGTCAAAAATCACATCATTTTAAAATCAAATTTAACTTGAGAGACAGTAGCTTTTCCTTTGTAATTCTTACTGAGGTGTATTTCCACAATAAGATTTAAACGGCTTCACTTCTTCAACCTAACATGGGTATAGGATTACCGTGGATTCACTTCGGTGAGGTGATAATGTGTGAACTGTCGGCCAGGTCACCCTGGTCACCTGACCGACGCGACGGTTCATTTACAGCCTGACGACAGTATTGACTCCATTCATTGAAAATTATTAGTTCATTTAGTCCTTATGAGCACCATGGTTAGAAAAATGCTTTATCATGACTCCGATGAAAACAATATTATTACAAACGAAAGCAAGGATTGTAACTGGGTATAGATACCGCAACTAGCAAATTGAATGAAACAAATTAGATTAGTAATTATTTTTCCAGATAAAAAGAACCAAAGGAATTTAATCTCATTAAGAGAATTTTGGGTGCATTAAATACAAAATGACCGGTGACACAGACAATTTTACCGAAATGACAGAAGAGAAGAAATGGTAAAATGAAGGGAAGTATGAAATTGGATTGAAAATGAGATAGGACAGAAGCAAAGAAGGATGAAGCACATGTGAAGTTGGCCCTTGGGCCTTCCAAGTCAACAAAGGGTGGGCTCAATGACGAAAGGAAGGGGAAACTCGAAGTGGGAAGAAAGCCTTAGGAAATACTGTTAGAAGAAAAGTTGAGGGGATGAAAGGCGACATTCCACACACTCTGTTTGGCTTGTTCAGCAGCTAAAAGAAAAATATACTTGTGTCCTGTCATATCAATCATGTAAACAAAGCATTCTCCGTCATGCGCCACCACAATGCGTCTGATACCCAATAGGGAGGAAAAGAACACGAAATTGATCGGTCAACAGAGAGGCGGAAACACGTACGTAAAGCTCAATGTGATGACAACAGCAGAATACGAAAGGTCTTCATCCGTATCTGTACAATGCATCAAGGATATTTGTCCAATATCTTACCAGTGATTACAGAGAGTGTTAAGGAAAACATTGCTATACTTTTTTTGATAATATTTACCGGCACTATTCGCCAAACAGCATTACAACACAATCATCAAAACAAACTGCTCGATAAAACTTATTTTTCTTTGGGATAGGAATTATGGAATAAGTAATGCTGAATTGGGGTGATAATTTTATGAATTAAATATCATAAATCCATATGTCTTGATATTGTAACACAACCAATAACACTGGATATGTTGATTTCATTGCTAGCAGCCATATCCGTTTAGCCACCTCCAGGTTTAACGAATAGGCTCGTAAAAAATTAGATCGAAACGGTGGTTATGATTTTCGGAAAATCACTCAGATTGGATCGGTTGTATAATGAATACAACAATCACAGAGGAAACAAAGGAATAAACATTATGAATATAATGAAATTAAATTTCAATCATATTTGAACGGGAAACCATACGGTCACTAATCTAACGGCCTACCCTGGTAATAAACAGCAAATGTGATTACAGCTGTTACGTATTTTACAGTTAAGAGAATAACTCAGTTCGTAAACTTGACCTCACTGTCATACATGCCCTCAAAATTGTAACATTTAACACTATGCCGCCCTCTTTCCTCTAGATCACCAGAATGTACGGCTGAAGAACTAAGATCTAAATTTAGATCTTTTTAAGTAAGTATTTACCTTCGGAGAACGTCCTACAACATGTGACTGCATTCACCGAATTGGGGTTGAGTGATGGGAGCAGGGATACGGAGGAAAAAGAGAGGAAACGACTATCAAAAGTGGAAGAGGAAGTACAAACTTCTTTCCACATCTGAGGAGGCAGCAAGATAGACCCGATCTCTATTTTCCGTGTCGTGATGGATTAAGGAGATAAAAACGTTGATTGGTCAGAAAGGAGTGGATGAGTTCGTCCCGAGGATAAGGTTCCCGAGGAGGACGATGTGTGAGTGTGAAGGGGGTCAGGCTGTTATGTGGGCATCTGCGTGGGTTCTGGTGTGCGGGTGTGTGAGGGAAAAAGAAGACAGAACAATGGGTGAGAGTTAAAGTGAGGGTGTGAGAAGAAAGAGAGAGGAAGACAAGAGAAGAAGAAGTAAGGAGGAGGAGGTGTGGGATGACCGAGAGGAGACGGGGGGAGGGATTTTGGGGAGAGTGGGTAGCGAGAATAGGGAAGCAATTTGTGGATGGCATCGGGGGGAGGAGGGAAGAAGACGGAAGAGAGGATGGATAGAGAGAGAGAGAGAAGAAAAGGCGAGTGGGTGGGGTGACAATGAACGAGCGGCAGCCGTTGGGGGTGGGGAATAAGGGATTAAGGGGGTTTGGGGATGAGAAAGGATGTGATTGGGGGATGGGAGTGGGTGATGGGACGAGAAACGTACCTACCACCACATCCGCCACCACCACCGCCGCCCTTTATATAAAGACCCGTATTCTGGAGACAGAACAAGTTGAAGGAGGCGTTCGGGAAAGTTCTAGCTCAACTCTCCCAAGAAAGAGGGTGGAAGTAGGGAGGGGGTTGCAGGTGGCGAGGGGGCCTTGAGGGTGGAGATGCTCCGTCGGAGTGGAGGAGGAGTAGCTGAAGAGGAGGAGCAGGTAGGCACTGCGAAGAGAGAGATTCAGCCGCTCGGATGCGGGAGAAGGGGTTCTCTTAACAAAGCGTCCTTACCCAGTCGAGTAGTAAATGAGTGTGCTCCGGACCCATTCTTCAATCACAGAGAAAAGCGCCGAAATTAGATTCGACAAATATGCACTCGCCTGTGCGCGCACCGGCTCTCATCAGGGAGTGAGTGAACACCCGGCGTAAGTATGAATACCGATTAATATGCATGAGGATAACTTTCGGCTGGAGGTGACGAAGATTAGATCGGCTCTCCATGAAATGGAAACCAATCTGAACGAATAACAGCGCAGCATAAAACCGCCATTTTTGAGAAAATTGCAGCAATGATGACAATAAAAATTATCACCGGATTTTTCAATTAGTCTACATGATAAATGCTGCGGGAACGTTTAAAATAGACAGAGAAGCATCTAACGTACAAAAAAGTTAACAGAGCCCGGAAGTTTGTGTACCGGTCACACCTGAAAATAAACACGTGTTTGGAACGAACATGGAAGTAGACATGGAAGGCCGAACAATAAGACTAATGAACCGTTTTAAGACGCAATAAAGGGAGAATGAATGTAAAACATCCATCATCGCTTAAACGAATAAGTATTACATAAGGAAGAATGAGAAGTTGAAGTAACAAAAACATCGAGACTGGAGTACTAATGATAACGGGAAAAACCCTTCCCTCATTTGGGAACCCAAGAGAGTCCTCTCGGATTTTCTCTGGCCAGTCACTCGAAGGCGCACAGAGGAGCTGCCGAAAGGGCAGATTTATCGTCGCGCCATAGTTAAGAATTGATTACGCAGGCTTGGGAGCGAGGAGCATGCAAATAATTACATTCCAGCAAAACCGAAATAATGAAAGAAAAAAGTCTTGCAACGCGCGTCGTCCTTTGTCAATTCTTCTTGGAAACCCCCGGCGAGACCCTAGGGAGCGCCAATCCACCGATAATAGCAAAGGCTAATAAAAGGCGAACAAAAAGGGGCAAGCTAAGGGAGAGAGGAAGGGAACGAGAGAGAAAGGCAAGAAAGGGAGGCAGGGAGATGAAGAAAAAACAGCCTCCGGACATTAATTCATTAAATTGGCCGGCAGGGCGACGGGAGCGGGACGAAAGGAAAGTGAAGAGGGAACAATAAAGAGAGAAGGAGAGGGAAGTTGATAGAGAAGGGAGAGAAAAGGAGAGAGACAGCTCCATCACACGGGATTTAAGAAGGAAAAAGGAGGTAGAGTGAGAGAGAGGGAGAGCAGGTGACAAAAGGACTCGGCGATTAAAAAGAGTGGTGTAGCGACGGGAGAGTTTTCGTCGGGGGAAGAATAAAAAGAAAAGACAAAGGGAGGGCTGGGGTGAGTGTTGGGTAGGAGGGGAGACGATGGGTTGGGAGGGGAATCGTGCAGAGAGAAAAAGTATAGGAAGAAGGAAGGAAGGAGGAAAGGCGAAGACGAGCGCGAGAAACGTCAGCCGGAAGAGGGAAGGGGGGAGGCTGGGGGAGTGGGAAGAAAAACCGGGAGAGCGGACGCAAAGGGAAGAAAGAGACGGACCAGGTGAAGGAGGCTTACCTTAAATGGGAGAGACTAGGAAATGCTGGAGGGGATTCAAACATTTCAACATTTATCCAATCACTTAACACCTAAATTTTACGCTCAATTACCCAATGGCATTTCTTCTTGTGGACATGATATCGAATTTCTAAGATAGCTCAAAGTATGGTTATTTTCACTGAGTGATGTCAAAATATTTTTAATGCTTTTATTTGAAATGAGCTTTCCTTCAATTTCCTATCTCCAATCTATTGTAAAAGAGTTGATTTATGTTTTACTTTTTTGTGTTGGATTGATCATCAGTTAACTAATACTTTGTGCAATTTATTTTGTGCATTTCATGCAAGGACACTTTTTTGTAAACGAGATTAGTAACGTATTTGTATTACTGCTTACAGCTGCCGAATAATTCCTTCATTAACCAAGGAGGGACAACTCCTCTACGAGAAATTTCTCTTATTAATTCCCGAATATCACTCCTTTTCACTGTAATTCTTCATGCAATGGGCAATTATTGATATTGTGAGGAAGAGTGCAAAGCAGGACGAGACGAGGAATGGGGATATCTAAGGGTGGGTGAATGGGTGGTCTGGCAGGGGAGTGAAAGGAGATGGGAGCGCAGATAGGACGGGAGGCCGGGGAGAGCTTTAGGATCTGGAGACTTGAGAAGAAGGAGGAGAGGGCTGAGGGCGGATAAGACGGCGGGGGGTGGTGAAGAAGGGAGCGTCAAAGGAGGGGGTGGGACCACCAATTCTCGCCCCCAAGACGTGAAAGCAATGCATGATGCGAGCAGTGGGGGGCAGGCGAGGAGCACCGGAGGGACAGCGGGGATTGACGCTGCCGGCGAAGGCGGAGGCTGAGCTGGCGGATGCCCTTCGAGCGGCACACCCGCCCCCGCCGCGCTCTTCGATCCCGGTCCCCGCTGACCCTCCGTCACTGCCCAATTCACCTGCCTCACCTATCCGTCCACCCCCACCCCACCAACACCGCTAACTCACTCCACGCCAAGTGCAAACCCCTTCCTTTTCACACTTGGGGACCTTCAACACCTCTTCACTATCAATTTTTGGGTCCAACCTTTTTTTTCCTACATCATTCTTTTCCCATCTTCGTTCTCAGTCTTCCAAAAACGTCAGGATCGCTCGAGTTAACTGATCGACCACAATGATGATTCCTTTCGATCGGCCGAAATACCACGCAGCTGCGGAGTGCTTCCAAAGGAAGGAGGAAGTGGTGTAGAGATTGCCAACCTAAAATTATTTGTACCTTACTATCCGATACCAGATGGTAGACAGGCAGGAGGTTAGGCCACCAGTCATCATTTATGTATTTTTGTAAATAATATGCTCAACATGAAAGTGATTACGTAAAGCAATGTGTGTGCAATGTCCTGACCTAGTAGCTCAGTAGTGGTTCAGTTTAAGTTTTGAATTGTTTGAAGGTAATGGAATCATTAAATCTCTCGGTCCGAATCTATATGTTCATTGTTTTATCAGAGGAGCGGAATGTTCTGGAATAGTATGGAGCCGAATATTATCCTCAAAGTAGGAATTAGATTTGAGTTGCTTTCTTAGTGATTGTAGGGACTCGTATCAATGTTTTTACAATAACCCGCCTGCACTTTCATTTTCTTGCTATTGTTTTTACATATCCCGCTGACTTTATTTGGACTTAACATATTTATTTAAAAAAAGCTTTCTAAGACAGATCTTCCATACTTGCCACATATTCAGCTACGCCCGATGCGCCGCGACGTGAGACAAAAATATGAAATATTTACTCCCATCTTTATACCACTCAGAAGATCGCATGCGTATTTTGAAACAATTTTCTCAATTCTCTGATTAATGCTTCCGTTTCCGTCGGTAATTCTTCCGGAATGAGTATATGTTTTGGTATTCTAATGAATTCTCTACCCCTCGCCAAATTTGACGAGTGGTTCACTTTAGTTTAAAACTCCACTAATTGAGAAATGAAAGCAACTTTCCTCAAGGACTTAGTCGAAGATTAGAAGGAGTACATAAATACTGCAGAGAATAAGCAATTTATTTTGGGGAAATTTTTGAGTACTTGTGTTTTACACATAACCTACTGACGTCCTAATTGTGGCGGTCAATCTGTTTGTACGTAACTGAAGTTCGATTTTGTCTCCTCATTGCACGCGTTATCCTATTTCCCAATTTACTGCATTATTTAAATTTATCAATTCAAGTTGCACTGTATAATTTTAAGCAATATTAGTATTGCAGAGAACTTCGTCATTATTTATTCCTATTTACTCTTTGCTTTGCAACGAAACTCAAACGAACATAAAAAGTTTACTGGATCGAAGTAGATTATTTATAGGGTTCTTTTCTCATTTCTAGAACGACGTTACAAAATGGCATAAGTGTAAGTATTAGTAAAGAATACAGGCCAACTCCGGTAAAACTACTTTTTCAACTGAATCACTCACTGATAGTGCCATATCCATGATAGTAAGGGATTCAGGAACGTGAAGAAATCTTAATTACAAGAATATATCAGAAATACATATAGCCTGCCTTAAATTCTATATATTCTACCTCACTTGCCGAAATAAAAATTCCCCTCACCTCTCCCGCTCGATCGACACCCTACAGCCTTTGAGGAACCCTTCTATACAAATACATGAATCATCCGCTTTACTAGCCATTTCCAATATCAATTTAATTCAACAATACCGTTCGTCCCCTTACCTAATTAAAAACCTGATACTCGTTCTCCGGCTTCCCCCACGTTAATTAAAAATGCATACTACATTAACAATATATGTCCACGAAAAGATCTCGCTTTGAAACAAAATTCTCGTCATGATACTTCACAAGTAATTTTTAACTGGAGATTAAAAATTTTTTTTTTCCCTAAACAGGATCTGTTCTAAGTGACAACCAGTTTGTTTCTCACGAAACAATATTGCTACCGCTTCAATGCACCCGGTAAAAGGAGTTGCCAACGTAATGTACCCATTACGAGAACTTCAATAGTCTTCGAAAAATTTCTTATCATTAACGGAGAAATTTACGTCAGAACTAACCTTTCAGATAACTAAGCAGGCTGATTGTTTTTTTCGGCATCTCGGCATGTTTCCGCTATATATTTATACACCGTTTTCATTCAAATCCGCAACCAGTGATTCAGAACCAACTTCTATGGATCCGTCTTTCTCAATCGCAAAAACCAAAAGCCACAGTTTTCTTTTCAGGTTTCCATTTCCGACCAAATCGGCATTCTGTCGCATATCCTCCACGCCCCTAAAAATCCGGATGCCTAACCCACTTTTCTCATTCCTGAGAGGACCAACAATGTATATACCACACATGGCGATAGTTTACTATCGATATTCACAACCCTACCTTCCACTAAAGGTCTCCTTTCTTGCAAAGCAATTTCAGCCACGATTTCACGAGTATGACACTATCTCTGGGATCATGGTGTCTTGGACGGCTCGTCGATGCATTTTGAAGCAACAACGTTGGAAAAAGGAAGAATATGAACGTTGATAGCTCTCCTCCACAAATATATACTTTCAATTTCTCTTAAAAATTAAATTGCAGACGTTGAGCAAGGGAATTTTAATTATATAATTATTATTCAAACATGAATTTTTCAGTGTTCTACACCATTTTCTCCCGAGTTAACAACAAGAATGTGTCAATCACTCATTGAATTCTGACTGGAAACGGAGATCTACGGTTTCAGACAATAAACGCCAGAAAACATTTATATATGCATTAATTTCAGCTGGAATAAGCCTAAGCCTAAGAAAATTTAAAAACTCGTAATGAATTTTTTACGCTCCGTCGTAAGCAAATAAGTTCTTTTGACTATTCATGATGAATAAAACACATTGTAATCGACAACTTCCACCAAGTCCAGCCTAACACCATTATGTTTATTCTTTTGACTCGTTGCCCCTTAGGAACATTCTAGAGGCGAGTAGCTCTCCACAGCTCCAATAAGATCCTAAGGAATACTGTAGTCGGCTATTTTTAAGAGGAACGGGAGTCACCCAAACAACCAAGTAAAAATCGGCAGACAGAAAAATTATAACGCTGTGTATTGAGATACCTAAGGGTTTAATAATTATGTGTTAAAAAAATTACAGTTATATTTTATTTTCTTATTGGCAGTCATCAATACGAAGATTGTTTTATAGGAGCGCTCCACTCTATTATCCTTTCGGCAAACCTAGGAATAAACCTTCTTTAGTCTAGTTAACGTCTCTAATGATTCAATTCATAGCCTCGGTCTTCCTCGGATATGAAAAAGTATGAAGACGAAACTCAATTCTGCTTGGTAAACTTATTTTAACCCGTGTATTGCATGTTTGTCAATGTGGCACACCCTTGGCTTTCGATTGGGCCTTGCATTGCTTCCATGACTGGTTTTGGTCATCGCCTAGGAACTGGGGGAACATGTGAAGCTCAATCTGAATTGGGGCAAGCGCTGTTGGTGTGGAATCACCTCATACTACATACCCTGGAGGTGGCTTGTAAGGTATTTCGTAGATGTAATTCTTCCCATTCATTTTCCCTATGCCATTGTTTCCTACTGACTGCTTTTAGCAGAATGTGTCCAATCTGTTTAACTTTTTTCACATCCCTGAGTTTTCGTTAAATATTTTTCTCCTCAACTTTTTTTAGGGCTTCATTGGCGCCCTTTGTCCATTTGTTTTCAACATTCTTTGATAGCAACACAATTCCATTTATTCCGATCTTTTTTCTTCAGCTTCGTCCTTGGTTTACCACATAAGAAAATGGCTCCATACAGTGATTACTACTTCCTTTACATTACACACAATTCACTAGTTTACGGAAAAACCCCAAAAAATAGAACTGAAGTTGCTGCTCACCTAACAGACGTTTTCGAAGCTGTTCTAGCAGTTCTCTATCAGATCATGTGAGACCCCGATGCCTACTTCAAACCACTCTTTTGAACAACTCGAAAGTCACCACCCAACTAATTCATTCCCGAACCGTCCCACGTGAAGGTATGCTACCCTTTTTCTCGAACCCCTCCAGGACTCTTGGAATGAGCGAGAGAGGAGAGGTAAATCCCTTTCTTCTCCAGATACATCACCCTTCAGGGGTCTTCTTCCATGGGAAATACCTCCGCCGACACTGCTCAGTCCCCCCTCACACCACTCCCAATCTCTCCAAAAATAAAAAAGGAATAAAGAAAAGTTTCGACCCATCCTGGGGTCCACGATCGCAGTAGCCCCCCCCCCCACCCATACACCCCCGCCACTACTTTTTCGGCTAACCCTCTCGCCAATCTCCTCTCGCACCATCAACGGGCCCCCGCTGGGCGATCTCTTCCGCTTGCTCTTCGATTCCACCCTCCCACGCAGCCTCCCGCACGGCCCACCCCCAACTGCCCTCCTACGCATCGCTACCCTCTTCCTCCCCACAATTCTCCACCCACTTCTATTCTCGGAGTTCCTCTAGCAGGGCCCTTCCTCACCAGGGTGCGAAGAGAGAGAGAATGAGAAATAAGGATAAAGGAGCGGGAGAGAGAGAAGGAGTGAGAAGGGGGAATGGAGAAAGTTGGGAAAAGGATGGGGGTAAGAAAGTGGCGGGTGTCGGAGAGGGCCACGAAATCCCTTCTTCTGGATGCCGGCATCGTTCCGACGGCCCTGCCATTGTGTCCCAAGTGTATCAGAGGCGCAATTTGGACCAAAAGGTGGATAGAGAGGGAGCGGGAGGGGAGTTAGAGGGGGAGGGATAGAAGAGAAAGATGGGGGTGTGAGCGGACCGAGAGTTTACGCAAGCCTGGGAGCGCGCAGGCGGCGGCAGGGAAGTCTTCTTAAGGGTTGTGTGCGGGGGGCAGTAAAGAAAGGCGGGGGCCTGAGAAAGTTGTGGGAGGGAATTGAGGGTGGGTCTTAAGGGGTGAGCGGTGTCAACTTGGAAGGGGGCAAGGGGGAGGAGATGCCCCGGGACGAGAGGGTGGGTCGCGAGGGTGAGACGAAAGAGTTCGGCAAAAATGGCGCGAGATGGGAGTGGGGTTGGGAAGCACGCGCTGGGGGCAGGCCTCCGTGTGTGCTCACTTTGCCTCCCTCCGGAGGGAGAGAGGGTATTCCGGAGTCTTCGAAGAGGAGGACAGAGTGTGAGAAGCAGAAGAGGGTGCAAGGGCGAGTAAAGGGACGTCCACTCGGAATCTCCTCCCAACGCCCTTCCGTCCCTTGTCCAGTAAGTTACGCGGAATGCAAAATGAACGCATAGGCAACGTTCCACCACTTGGTATTCTTTCCTCCCATTTCACGCCATGCGTTTCATGTTCACGCTCTCCCCTTCCATTCACAACCCCCAATACAGCGATACCCTCTACTTGTCGAGGAACAACATACATTAGAGCGAGCCACTCCACAAGCAATGCTACCCACACGTTCAAAAGGAAAATTAACATCAAGGAGAGAAAGTCGTCCTATCTCACATTCACAGCGCATCGTTCAAGTATCATTTCCGCTAATTAAAGGACAAAACGTTCCACGCCGGAAATTTCACACCGTTTTATTACACAATATAAATCATTCCATTTGTGTCATTTTCAAAAGCCTCTTGAAAATAACTTGAAGGCATTGAAATCAGTTTGAGTGTTGAGCCGTAAAAGTGTGGAATTTACAAATTTTATCATTAAAGTTCGTCTACATTCCACAAAATTAACTACCAACCCATTAAATTTATTATTTCTGCACTCTATTCCGTTATTATAAGTTCGCATAAATAAATCGAGTTGGTGCATTACTGGAATTAGTTCCGCAACAGACGCGTATCAAGTAAAATAAATACACGAGTCAAAAGAAACGAAATGGAAAGGATGTATCTAACTAAACATAAACAAAATTAAAAGAGTTTTGAATCAAGAACCTAGCAAGCGGAACCAAATGTTGGAATTGGTTGTCATAAAAAAGAGGTCCAAAAAAGATGGCGCAAACTAAACAGGCACCTGTTATAGTAACTTGATGACAGTTAATTTTGTCCATCATATTGCGCGAAAACATAAGCTTTAAAAACCTCCTTGGTTGAAAATGAATCCATCGGACACTACGCTCATAGTCGAAAGCATCAGTTTTTTCTGCTTTCAAGCCCAATGATGAAATTTTCAGGTAAAAACTTATGCAATGCATTCAACGGAAGTCTAACAGCATGGCTTAATCTTAAATGATATGCTACAACCGAAAATGGGTTGATTCGAATTTAATGCTTTAATATGAAGTTCTCATTCAAGTACACTAAGAGAATTTAACACCCAAAGCATAAGAATTCCATTCTGACGTCAAAAAAAATACAAAATAAATCCATATGCTCTTCTGAAAACTACTGCGTGCAAACGGAAAGTATCGCACGATCATTGGGTGCAAGGGATTGAAATCTATTTTAACTTCGAAGGCTACAAGAAAGACTAATATTGTCACCCAAGCCCAGCCCCAAACTACACCCGCAGGAAAAAAAAAGCAATTAGATGAGAGTAAATGTCCCTAAAATTTATATTCTAGAAATCTCGCATTTTTGGGTCTCGCACTGTTGACACCAGCGTCGTACATAATACCCCAAAATACATCTAACTTTCATCTGTAGGTTCTTCTTTCTCGTATCACCCCTCTCATCATCTTTACTATAGGATGTCACGACAAAGACCAATGGTGAGAGAACACAGCGCCATGGCCGCCATTTCGTCGATATCGCTGTACGTAATGATAGGAAGCTTTAAAGATTGTAGCACGGCAATAAGCCAGAAGACTCTTCTGAATACCGTCTCTTCAGTGTACCAGCAATGGGTAAGATAGGCAATAATGTGAAAAAAATTATATCATGACAAACGTTCCTCGCAGAAAAAAAAAATGGGCTCGTCCGGGATTTGAACCCGGGACCTCTCGCACCCTAAGCGAGAATCATACCCCTAGACCAACGAGCCAATTGAATGAATACGCAGTGAGAGCAACGATGTGTATATTTCATGAGAGCAACGAGAGTATAAATAATGAGGTGAGAGTCTGTATAACATTCCGCGATCAGAATACGATTTGGGTCACTTTCCCCTGACTGGTTCCGGCCACGATTTCACCTGCCCAGGTATCCCAAAGGAACCGGGCTATTTAAACGTCTTACATATGGCAGCCAAAGCTAACTATAGAGATTTTTATCACTTGCGATCGATTTTACCATCCACTACCATTGATAATCAGCAACTTACTTAGAGGAAAAGGCTCCCTACGATAGGAGGAGCTGATAACTAAACGAACAAAGCAATAGGCAGGTGAGTAATAGGCATGTAGACAAGTAGACCTGTAGACATGTAGACAGGTAGACAGACAGGCAGACCAAAATAGCAATGTATCCATGTTTTATCAAATACATCCTTTAGTTTAAGCAATTATAATTAATGAACTAAAGTGAATATTTTTATGGCATAGCTGGTCTAACCTTTATTCTTCGACTGAGCGCACAAAAACCGTTCCAGCGGCGATTCACTTGTTACGCGAAGTGACGTTTGAAACCTCGAGCTCACATTCAATAAATGGCCCCACAAATGATGGCAAAACATTTAATTCGAGAAGAAATATTCCGGCTGTCACTGTTGACCACTCGTAAATTCCCAATCGCGACGCCAGATCCCTCAGGGATTTTTTATTACAATTTTGATACCGACACCAAAGCTATGGAGAACGGGAAAAGAGCACATAATTTACACCACATACCATGGGTATATTTTAAAACTCCTGCGAGATACAACCAAAAGCGGACGAGGAAATAAAGCAAAAATGCAACGCTCCCGATGTCACAAAAAATTACAGAGTAAAACCACAAGCGAAGTTTTTTTCCAGGTCATTGCTACGACATGTCAAATCAGAGAACGCAACGTATCGCGCAACTGTTATTTCGCTTTAGATTTGGGAAGTGATTTAACAAATAAATTAGTGAACGCACTACTTTTTTTACATGATACACTAATTAAACAAAAGTTAGGATCCAATGTTACGGAGTTCATTAAAATATAACAAAGTAAAAAATGGCTGAATCAAAATATTCAGCTATCCGTCAAAACATAACACGCGCATTAGCATCATAAGAGTTTTCACGGTTATATATGAAATATACGTTCCTTACACGTATATGTCAAATACAAGTAGCACCAGATAAATAACTACAAGCTCCAGATAGTGTATTCTTGAGGGTGAGACCAGACTGATCCGCAATGTTAACCGCAAATTCCAACAAGCAATCTGTAATCTGTATTGCTTCATTGATATACTTCATTGTAATAATACTTGGACGAAAAATAAACATTATATCGAAAAAAATACCGATAAAAAGCTTTTATTTAGTGAAACCTTAAAATTCACACAACACCGTAGGAAATCTTGAAAATATGATGTTATTTCCTAACCATTAAAGTAAGTAATGGAAAAAAGTAATTCCATTAAATTGGAAATTTGAATTTTATAACAGTTTCTCATACGTTTCATTAAAACGGCCACGGTTTACGGCGCATGAATGGGTTGAGGATGTACAATGGCAACAGCCTAGTTTACAATGCACTCAGGAATATTACTTGGACCACGCCAACCACTGCCAAAAGTAAAAAATGTAACTGCACCATTCGTTTCTTTTTTGGTTCGCTCCGAAAACTAGAAGCAAGAGTTTAGGAACATTTCAGCCTTTTTCCATTGTTTTCCGTAGTAGCACTGCCGGGAAAATAATGGACCTAACACGCACACAAACTCATCTCACACGAGAAAGAAATGGAGAAATGTCTTTGAAATTATTCAGGGGAAAGAAGGCCGAGATACCACGGCGTGAAACGTCAGACGTAGTTTTTTACATCTGACAGGAACGACTCTTTTGATCCGGCACATGCGCATCTGAAATACCGAGGATACCTCGTTCTAAGAAATTACTTACGAATTTATACCGGCACATGAGATAAAACGGAAAGACACCCACTGATGTGCAGTTAAGACAAAGAGGATCAGAGGAATAAATGTGTACAATTGCAATATTTCTAATGGAAACAGAAGTTTTATTTGGAAAAGTTATTATCCACATTGCAAGATAGATGAAATATCAGATAAATGTCCATTTATGTTTTCTTCCCACATGATTTTGACACGGAACGACAAATTCAAGGATTTTACATACAGTTGCATGGTACACTAAAAGTCATTTCTATGCATAATTACACATTTATTCATATAATATATTGTTCATGGTAATATCATTCGTAGTGAGGACAATGAAGTTCTCATTGAAACTGAAGATAAAGCGATGATATTGAAAGAATACCTGGAGAAAGTTCACAGCTGAAAAGGATTGAATAGGATGTTACTAGAGGATGAAGATACTGTGGATGAAAATAAAAAGGATGCCCCATAGCAAGATCAGAATTCGATTCTGCCGTGAAGGACTTGAGAAAGAGAGAAAGGCGCCGGGAGTAGGCGAAATTCCCTGAGAGTACCATAAGTATGTAGGAGGTAGGACCCTGAACAAGCTGTACAAATTGATACGTGATATCTATTCAAGTGGGCATATACCAACATGCATTGAGAAGAATGCAATAATACCTATCGCGAATAAGAAAAGAGCCGAGAGATGCTAAGACTTTAGAGCAATTATCCTTATAGCACATGCATCGAAAAATTTGACCAGAATTGTCTACAGGTGAATGGAACAGAAGATGAAGTATTCCTGAATGAAGACCAATTCGGTTTCAGGAAGAGTAGTGGAACGAGAGAAGCTATTTTAGCCCTGAGACTTATCATAGAAAAAAGGATTCAAAAGCACAAGCCCACGAATATTTGTTTCATCGACCTAGAGAAAACATATTACAACGTGAATAGGAATAGAATGCTAACTACACTGAAGAGCATATGAATGCCATTTCATGACAGACAATATAAAAATAGACAATATGTAGTCTATATGAAATGCAGATGGCAGCGATTAAATGTGGCGGTAATGAGGAGAGGAAGCAGAAGGGAGGAAAGGAGTACGACAAGGATGCGCTTTGTCACCCATAATCTTCGATATTTACATTGAAAAGCCATAAATGAAATAAAGGGAAACTTAAAAACAGGAATAAAATCACACGGAGAAAAAATAAGCGTGCTACCCTTCGCAGATGACATAGAAATGTTTGCAGAGATGATGGAAGGTCTGACGAGAGTGCTGAATTGCATAGAAAAAACTTTGACAAAATATAATTTGAAGATTAATATTGAGAAAACCAAGATTATGCTTTCTGGAAGAAATCAAAAATACAGTATCAATGTCAAACTCAGACGACAAAAACTTGAGCAAGTGGAAGAATTTGGTTATTAGGAATGTAGGCTCATCAGCGATGGAAGAAGCAAGAATCTCTGAGAACTGAGAGAACTGTGTAGTAGAGAAAGCTACTGTGAGCAGAATAGCCCAAGCATAGAAGGCATTCTACGGGAGGGGGGGTTTGCTGGCAGCTGGAAGCCTGTAACAGTTTTAACACATAAAAGGAAAAATTCATTAGGTAAGTTCTTTACACAATTTATCGTTCTCTACCGGTTTCGACGTTTAGCACGTCATTTTCAAGAGGCAATTACACAAGTAGTAGGCAGTTTCTTAAATATAATCTTAACAGGAGGCGGAAAGGGGGAGTTCGGTTGGTTTTTGGTGATGAGAACAAGGGAGCTTACGAGAGATATGGATGGTACCAAGGTCGCGGTCATAGGAGGTGATTAAGGATGGGAAGGAACTGGCACAGGAAGAAATGGAGAGTGATTCTCCGAGACACCTCCGTTTCCCAATTTTTGCCAATATAATTTAGAAAAAGCTCATATTTAAAAATTTTCCATAAAATCAAATTCACCACATTTTTTTCGCGTATACAGAATACTAAGTTTAAAGTCAGATAAATAATTACTTTCAATCAAATGCTCGGCAAACTATGATTTTTTATCCCCAATAAGAAATGATTTCCTATGCTCGGTAACTCTTATGCTAAACTTTCTCCTAGTTTGCCCAAGATAAAAAAAAATTGCATTCAGGTATTGTACATTGCCTTTATTCATGACTTTTCCTAATATTATTAAAACAAACTTTGGAATTAATTGACGATTTACCAAATATTACGGGATTATAAAAGCATAATTTTATATTCTCTTTAGGAAATAGTCTACCAAGTTTATAAGATAGATCATGGATAAAGGAAACCTTGGCCCACTCTAAATTTTAAGGCGATATAGAGGATATGGTGGTGGGTGAAATTACGGCTTGTTTCCTAATTCTTTGTTTGAGTATATTTTCAATCAACGCTTCTTCATAGCCATCGTGACTGTTCCTGTTCAAAATCTTCTTGAGAAAGACAGATAGAGGTTAAACGATAAATCATAATATATAGTATAGAGGTCAAATGGTAATTCTAATTTATCCAAAATTCATCAGAGGGTTGATTTAATTCGCATTGATAAGCCTCACGCCATTTTTGGATTGGTTCAAGCACCTTCACAAACGCTCACTCACGAACATTACTACGATATGCCCGTGCACCACTTGAGTCATAAACATAAAGTTGAATATTACTGTCAACCGCGATATCCACGTCAAATATAAACATTAAACGAACAAAAGACTACTAGGAACCAGCCTGGCCCTATAAGTGTCTTTTTCAGTAAATAATAATATTTTTTACTCCTACATAATTGGTACAAATTAGTTACAAACAAGATAACGGGAGCTTTAGGTGGTCTCCAAGGTCATAAGTCCTGAATTGAGCCACCAGCAAATTACAAAAAATGTATGCCATTAAAATAATTGCAGTAACTATTAAATAACTAAAGTTCCATTGAAAATACCATCAAAATAAATGTTCAATATTTTCTTGAGAAAAAAGCCAGTATTTGGCAAGTTTTAACATATTTTTTGAGAATTTAATTTTTTAAACTTTAGCAGGCAGTATATTAAATATTCTGGACCCCATATACAGAGAGGAACGTTTATATAATATTAATCTTGGTCTTCTGTTTGTTACAATGTTTGACTCATTCCTTAAATTATATTTACATTTATCGGATGCACTCGGCATATTGCCACTTCTGGCATAAAACATTTTTCAAACCTTAAATAAATACAAATGTGGCAACAATCTGAGGGCCAAGAAAAACAGAAAGGAGAGTTCATAAGATTTTTTGACGCTTTTACACAAATTATTTTTTTGTAAAACGAGAGCACCCTCAAATGTGTTCATATATGCACTGTCCCAGCAGGTTATACCCGTTATATTTTTTGCCCGTAAGTGGACATTTGTTTCGTACGAAGTAAAATATAGACAAGGCACTTCTAAGGCATTTGTTTACAGCAAATAAATGTTTACCCCAGCGTAGATTACTGTCCAACATTACTCCCAAATATTTCATTTCGTTTACTCTCTCAATAGCTGGACTGTTGCAAGCACAATTAGAACAAGCTATAGTATGAAATACCAATTTACAAAAATATGTATGAATGTAATACCGTTACCATACTTACAATAGACTAAATACTAGTGGAAATATATCTAGGGACCCATTCATCCCACCATACACCCTTGAACTGAAATGAAATGGAACAAAAAAACGTAGAGCCCAAGTATCTCAAACGGCGCGATCCCTTATTTAAAACTCGCACCCGGGAGTTCACTTGAGGGACAGAGAGGCAAAGGCAGAGAGACGAGGCGGGCGCGCTCAACTCCAAAAAAAATCGGACGCGATAGTTTCCTCCACATCTCTCGATGCAGAATGGAGAGCGCCCGAGACGTGAATATCAGCGTAAGTGCGCGGGAAGTCAAAGTCTTGAATACGTTCGTGGAATGACGTGGCTAACAGAGCGATGCGACGCAACAGCGGGGCGCGAGGCGTAAATTCGTTTGTTTTTCCAGCAGCCAACATCGAAACCCTCTCCATTGGAGTTAATTGATGTTCGTGATTTTTTACGTAAGGCTGTTACCCGGGAAACTTATCAGGCTGGAAGTAAATTAATTCAAGCCACACAGTACACAGACCTGTAGATAAACAGAGTCAGGTCTGACAGATGCGAAAAAATAAGAGAGATAAGGACACAAATTAAAGAAAACTTGCAGACTTCATTGATTTTTTATCAGAGAAAGGGCGAGGTTCGGTGAATAGTCTACCCCATTACACCAGATCAACGAAGTTTTATGGACGGTTTTACGGACTTTTTAGTCTTAAGGGAACAAAGTAACACTATTATATTGAAAATTCTACGAAACTGGTATTTATGTATTAAAAATTGATGAACTTTACAAACTTACATTCCATTGACTACAACATGACGTAACAAGAAATTAAGCTTGAAGCCGTCGAGATAGGGATAATACTGTCGACGAGATAGGTTATGAATTATTATGTTTCACAAATTCAATTCCCCACGCACAGCCACATCACAGAGAGAAGTCTTTCTTACAGTACATCTCACTCATTTCGTCCCTTTCATCTACCCTGCATGAGTGACATGAGAGGTAAAATTACATCTGCCGACTCGAATTAAAACTCGCGATACATGAATTTTTCTAACCGCCTTAGTCTAGCGAGTAACCTACGAGTCTCCAATGGCTTCCAAAGGAGCCATTCTAATAGCTCTGTCACACCTTCTGCTCCCTCGTGGCAGTTTTGAACAGACCGTTTGCGGAAGCTGCGAGAGGAGTGAATTGACGAAAGAGGGTACTGCCGCCGCCAGCGAATCCACGCAACGGGTTGAGCGCGGTGGCTGAAAGGAGATAGCGGGGAAGGGTGAGGATGGAAACAGGAAGGGGGAAGGGCGGGGAGAAGATCTGAAACGGTTGAAGGGGAGTGGACCTGTGGGAGTCGTAAGGAGAGATAAGGAGCTTGCGAATGGGCGAGAGGAGAGAAGGTGGAAAGAAGCATAAAAAGGATAAAGGAGCAGGACGGGAGAGGGGGAGGTGGCAACGAAGGAGCAAAGAGGAGGCAAGGTTGGGAGGGGGAGATGAGGAGGAGGTGAGGCTCACGGAGTTCAAGTCCCCAGGTGCGGGACCAAGAGGCGCGTTCCTTACTTCTTTTGTTCTCTTCAGGGGAAGATGGGGGGTTTATACGGACTCTTCCAGGCGCCAAGCCGTTTGCCTAACGACCCGCCTACATTATAAAATAGGGAAGGGAGGAAAAAGAGAGGGGCGAGAATATGTGTGTGTGAGTATATATATCAGCGGAAAGCGAGGGCATGGAGGGGGAGTGGATATTCTTAAAAGGAGAAGGGAGGATCTTGGACGGAATGGTTTGTAGGAAGTCCCACGTTCGTTCCCCGATCACTGCTTCTTCGTCCGTCCTTCCTCTCAGCGCTTGAGCTCCACCTAAACTCCCTCACCTTCTCATTCCACTGAATTCCCCATCCCCGCGACTTAACCGCAACGGTGGAGCAGGATTTCGCCCGCCTCCGGCTTCCCTCCCGGGCTATCTTAGCCCTTCACACCCACCACCACATCTGCCCCCTAAAGGTGGGAAAGAATAAAGCCACCGGAACAAAGGGAAAATCATTGCCTTATACTCTCTCGTGACATTTATCTTCTGCCACGCTCAAATCATTTCCTTGCGCTCTCACTTATGGTTAGGATTAAATTTTTTCACCTTAGAAGAATAAAGGAGTATTTTTTGAGGAATAAAAAGAGACTACATTCCTTATGTCATAGGTAAGTAGCGAAGACAAATGTCGCGCGAAAAGTCGCTCGTGAGGTTCTAAGTAAGGGGAAAACAATAGTCTTTGACAAGACTAGTTTTTCGCTGCAGAAGCTTAATTTATTGTTGCTCTTGTGCAACATGTAGTTTTTATGAAGTTTCCTTAAATGCTGAGTTATTTTTAAATTGAAACTAAAAACTAGCAGTAAAATTAGAGGCCCACAGTTTTTCATTTGCCTATCTTAAAGGCGCACATGGAATGATCGCTCACCATTTGAGTCTGTTCCACAAAGTAAAGCCTAAAAAAATTACTTATATTCAGGGGCGTAGATACGATTTTTTCATGGGGGAGAACAGATCGATATTTTATGCACTTCCATTGACCATTTCAAATGGACATTAAAAATATTTATCAAACTGCTGTGAGGCATGGATGTAGCCATGTCCATCCTAAAAATACGGCGACCGCTATTGATGTTATTGGGATTCAAGTAGGTACTTCAACTGCTCATGCATGTAGATCCAATAAGTTAAATTCCTAAAAAAATAGCCCGAAAACAAATATGTATTCTCGGTCACCCATGACCTGCAGGCAGAAACACTCAGGGCAGAGGGGGAAATTGATCCCCTTAATCCCCCCCCCATATCTACGCCAGTGCTTGTGCCTTAAAGGCCTATGAATATTATTCGAGGTTTTTTGTCATTTTTTTTAATTAGCTCCATCTCTTAGAATCGTCATTCTCGCTGGAATGCGATTCCGAAGACATTTTAGTTTTTACCAAGACTTTTAGAAAACATTACGTGGAATGTGAAATACCGGCCGTGTGCATTGATAATAGGACAGACTCTTTTAGTGCCAAAAATATGATAAACAAATGAGATACACTAATTTTTCACTCAATTTTCCATATATGTACGGCTAATATCAATACCTAGACGTCATATACCGGTACAGAGTTCAATAGACAGGTCAACATAATTAGCATTTTATAAAAAAACGCGTTCAAACCCCCTCATCAGCTTACCCTATCTCCATAATAACGCTCAATTCCTCCCGTTTAATTCCTGCCTCACACAAATTGTTTACCAAATGACGAGCGATTTGTGCGATACCTCCAGATTTCACTTTTAACCTTCCTCTCCTCCGGGCCTTATGCCTACGTCCTAATTTCTCCCTCGAAACTTCCACAAGTTAACAAAAAAAACGCCAATCGGTCCAGGCATGCTGTAGGCGATTGCGTAATACATGTAAAAAAATTCACACTTATGAAACCATTGTCGGCGTTTATTTGTAAGTCCTAACTAGTAATTCTACATGCTATACATTAAATTAATCAATGTGAAAGGGTAAATACTCAAAGGAACAAACTTCATGTTGACCGTTATTATTTTGTTCAATTTTTCAAGAAATTTAGGAGAAAATGAATATGCTCCTTAACTAACCATGGAGTTTTACAGGAAAAACTCAATGTTCATACTCAGAGCAGTGGAACAACAATAAATAACTGTACCCCATAAAGACAAAAATTCATCACAAACGTTTATGGACTTCTCACTCCAGCATGGGACCTATCACACTCCAATACAGCAATCAACCGTTCCAATCGAAATGGCCGGCTTGAGAGCCGATGTTTCCGTAATTACACAGAATTCTAAGTCTTCTCCGAATTCACTTTGACGAGAACAGCAGAATCCATTACACAATTGAATTACTTGGTACGACTTTACATAAACCCTTTAAGTGAATTCTTTCAAATGAGTTTGAATAAAGTGAGGCTAATGAAAATTCAAATGTGGATGCTTAAAATGTTGATTAGTTTCTTCGCATGTGAAACGCTATTATTATTGATTAAGTCCCGAATAAAATAGGCATGGATAACCTTAAGATGTTTTCTATAAAACTATGATTTAACTGTGTCTCTCAACTTCTAGTGCAGTTTAATTTTTTTAATTCAGTATAATTCTACCATCCATTCGTTAGTTACAACACTAAATATTTTCACCTCTTTCCCCACCAGTCCTAAGTTCTGAAAGTACACTCCTTCTCAAATTGGGAGATTCGGCGATTATGGTTCAATAGGAGCTTAAATCATGATGACCATTGGCGGCCCCAAGGGGGAGGGGAATTGCCCCCCCCCCCAAAATCATATTGCACACAGTTTGTCACGAACTTCCGGAACGAGACCCACGAACCCCCCTTTTCCTGGGGGGTATTCCATACCCCAAGAGCCGCTGGTGCCCCTCGAACCTCTGGTCTGGAGCCGCCCCTGATTATGACACAGGTATCACAGCAATGAATATCAATATTACATCTGAAGGCAATAAGAATTTCTGCAAAGGAGTAAAATAAATGCGTAGAAGTAAATTTAATTGCTTTTGGCACAGGTCTTCATAAACGGTCAACATAATATCAGATGAAGTACGTATATTGAAGGTGGTACCTGTAATTCAGCAAAAAAGAGTCAATGGACGAATTTTTCTCTACCTATTTGTGCTTAGAAAAAGTGAATGCAGGTAATTCTCAACTACCAACCGTTTTCCTGCTTTAGTCTCTATAGGAAAAGCGTTTTTATCCAGAGCTCATTATTTTACTCACAGGAGAACTTTGAAAACTTTTGACAACCGGCCCTGCAACAGACGGGCATGGTAATTCTGGCCACGCAAAATGAACTAAGCATTATGACGAGCCCATGCAAGCACGAGGGGAGTATATTCTGCTGAAATTAAGATTTCTCGGTATGGCTATGACATCGCAGCTCCGGGGGGAACCATTTCTTCATCTCTTTGGGATTCCAACCTTCGGGGAGGACCTCCAGGAAACATGAAAATTGCACGATACGACCTCCCGTGTCTCATTCCGAATGCGTTAAAGCACGCTAAACTTTGGTGAGAATGTGATAAGAAAAAGTTAGGGAAACAGCTTGTGAAATAAATAGTAAGGCTCGGAATGACACTTTGAATGTTGATCGTAAAATACGAGACCGTTAAGGTCACGTAGCTTGTGTTATTCCTGTGCTTTGGCTTTAAGATATGGAAATAAGCTTTAGCTTTACATGCTCAGCAGAGGAACAATAGCCCACAATTATTGCCAACCTAACTAAGATTAAGTGGTAAGAACTGGTTTATTCGAGAAGCGTAACAGCTGTTATTCAAAAAGATTTCGTTTGTTAATAATGAATGACTGAGGAAAGCTCCTGCAACATGGAATAAGAATTAGTATCTTATGGATTAAGCAGTTATACACTGATAAATGAAGATAAACAACATGAGGCCACACAAAAAAATGCATGGATCTTGGATAAAAATATTTAATAACCACCAGCGAAACAACTATGCATGGAACTCTCTGATTTAGATTGAGCATAGTAAAGGAAAAAACAAAGCAGGCAAATATCCAAGGTACGAGGCGTAAAATTTTTATCCACGGCGAATTAAAAAAAATAAAGTTATTCCCCCTAGTTAAGAAAATTAGTTCCCTTGAGAGATAGAAGAGAGAAAAATTAAAAACTTCCCGTGTTTGGAGTTTGGTAAATATTAAACAAATCCCACTTTCAAAAAAGTTTCTTTCAAACTTTATTACGCATTCAAACGAATATGAGAGGGAAATACGGAGGAGCAAGGAAGGCCATTCGAATGCAGTGTCTTGAGTTGGGACGCTGAACCTAAATTATACATGAGAACCAGGACCACAGGAGCGCCTTGTGCAAGACGAAGGGGTTAGGTGGGGGCTCCTTGTTCCTTTTGCCGCACGGGAGGTGGGGGAGGGGTCACAGGGGGGAGGGGGCGTCGCATGGAGGGCGGAAATGAACGGGCGAGATGCTGCGAAGAGAAAGAGAGAGAGAGAGAGAGGGAAAGACGGAGAGCAAAGCAAAAAAGGGAGATGAAAGAGCCCCAACATCTTGTACTCACCGCGAAGGGCCGCGCCCCAGTGCAATGAGGGGATGGGGGAAAGGGTTACGGAAGGGATGCAGGGGAGGAAGCGAACGGCTAGAAGAGAGAAATGTCAATGTGCAGGCACTTGAAACAAACGGGAACGATTGAAAGGCTTTGCTTTTCGAAGAACGACGTGTTACCAAACAATACAAGCTGCAGATACCTAGTGTAATTATTCGCCATGGAGTAGTAGCAGTCAATATGGGAAGTCATCCGCACAATTAAACACAGGCGGATGCGTTGCTTTAGGTCGATTACTCGGGCAATCGAGGAAATGTAGAGAGAAACACAGTCTCGGAATTAGCCTATTCTAACGAATGGCGCCAATGGGTTCACAGGTTAACGATCGATCCGACGGATCGAGTACTTCACTTAGCCCCGATTATTTCACCGCTATAATAGCTAGGCCTGGTTAAGCATTTTCTCTATCAAGGTTGGGATCACCTATCGCTAACGTTCATGTCAACAAAACGACAGTCTAATGTACTAAGAAAAACCTCAGTTAACCTCGCATTAACATAAAAGCTACGTCATTTCACAGGTAAAAGAGTACCCGGACATTATGTAATCGAGCCTATAAAAACTGTCCACTTGGCATCAAAGTAATTAGGGCTTCCGCTGAGAAATCTCTACTGCTGTCGGGATACATCTTCGGACCCTCAACGTGGGAAACCAGTACTCTTGCCACCTTGCCAATCCAATCACCCTATCGTAACCAAGTTTAATGAACTCATCAGTCTCACTCATGGCTGATAAGTACGTACCTTAGGGGATCGGTGGTCAAACAACAGCAAGATAATTAGCATGCAACTGTAATGCCTGGATGAATCGTGGTCGCCAAAACGATACCCGTACTTCAAAAGTGAAATACTATTTACAGTTTCGTATATGTTCACAGCACTGATCGTACTAGAGTAAAATCTTTAGTAATGCTCATTATCACAATTTCGAACTGAAAGTCGGTGTTTCTCTTAGTTGCGTGCCTATATTCGCACCAGCATCGATATCAATATCCTACTAATGCACGCTAAACATGACAACGCAGTTCAAAACTGAGGGTCTAAAACAAAGTATCTATTTGATGTCCTCATGAAGACTATCTGGCATAATCTTCACATAACTTAAACTTCATTAAAAGATAGAAGAATTATTGGTTGTGCCAACAGTTTAGTCGAAACGTTGCAAATTTCATTCCTATCTCGGCTGAAAAATTAGACATCATTTCTAAGCGGTCAGAACATTACACACATAACGTCACAACGAGATTAGGCATAACTAATTTTTACAGCATATATATGAGGCTTTTAAACAAGCATGTTTCGTTATTGCCATACACTTCAACGTGCCTTTTCGAAGATTCTATGCATATTATAAACACTCTCTCAACTATCAATAAAAAAAACTCAAATATCTGCTATTTCAAAATATGTTTTCGCAGCCCACTCGACAAACAATCTTTTAAAGCGCAAGGTTAGCATATTCATGGAAGAAAAACAAGATTTTGGGGAGTCACTCCCATTTCATGCCACGTCAGGGAAGGCGAATTAAATAAACATATCACATCAGAATGTGAAAGCCTCCGGCTATATGCAAATGCGAAGAGGTAACAATGGGAAATAGGCGTATTCACTCTGATAAAGCAAGCGATTCAATCAAGTGAATCTGACATACTATGCCTACTAAACTACCGCTCAAAAAGGAAGCCGAGTGAAATGAATAAAATATTCCAATGAGGTTGCATAATTCACTCTCGTGGGCTTGAAAATCGAGGACAGGGTCTTCCATGAGTCTCATAACATAAATTGTATAGATGATCGCGTTGGGCAATAAGTTAAACATATCAATGGGTTCCAAAAATCATTGGAATTGTCAATCATTCCTTAAAAAATTATTAAGATTACCTAGTTCGGATTTTAATTTTCACAGATAATTTACAGTGATAAACATTAAATGCCGGCAGCTATACAGCTATGCAGCTATACAATATAATACAGGTAAATAATAAACTCCACAGTATCTGGCGTTATGTAGTGGAACAGCATTTTCGTACTTAAATAAAACTACAGTCCACTATTATTTAATGTAAAATATTACACTACACGTGTTTCGACGCTAAAGGCGTCATCATCATGCATGCAGGGCGTGTATACCTGATGATGACGCCATTAGCGTCGAAACACGTGTAGTGTAATATTTTACATTAAATAATAGTGGACAGTACAACTACTGCAGTTTTATTTAAGTAGGCAAATAATGTCTCTGTCAACTGAGTTTGATATGAAGAGTAAAAGTTTCATAAAGATTAGTCGATTATGATTTGAATTTTTATTTATATCCAAGAATAAATGCGAAAAAGTATACTGCTGCCTTCGCCAACGCCCATAGCACAATCTCTGGTTGCGACATTAGTTACGGCTTGAATATCAATCGTTACTCCAACTGAAACATTTAACACACATTTTCTCCGTACCCAACGAACAGTGACACTGATCTGTAAAAGATTGCCGACAATTTTAACTGAATTGTTAATATTTTGCTAAGAATGATCCCCCAGGTTTAAATGAGGTTCAATGATAAATAAATACCGTAGATCTGCGAGGATCAAGCTAGAATATAATAATATGCGATCCAGGACTACACTCAGTTGAATTAAAAATCCGAAAAATATTATGTTACGTGATTAACACACTACTTATGAGTACTGACATATCTTCTATAGCATTTTTTAAACGAATGCGGAGGAATTTTATATTAATTTGAGGAATATTTCGCGGTAATACGGATTGGAAAATTCTGACCGTAAACAATTAAAGATAAAGCATCTGAAAGCACCTTTCACCAATTAGCCTCCATCACGGACACCGCAAAGCTGACGCAGAGCTGTGTCGCGTTTGAGAGGAAATTCGAAGATTGATAATCCTACGTTGAAGTATTAGCTCGGCAGTTATCAGAATAGCAAAGACGCTGATAAAATTTTCCTTCGACCGCGGGCAATAACGCAAACGCTCGCAAGAACTAACGCAAAAACCCTTTACGCCGTAATTAATTGCCATGAATTCGACGTTAACTGAGACGTACACCCTCGGGAATCTGCGTAAAAACAATAAAGCATCGTAATCCTTGTTCATCCTCGCGAACCCCCAACCAACTAAAAGGGTCTACACCGACATCAATCTTGCCTTCCCCCGACCGAGGAAGGGAGGAGGGCGTCCCTGGATCAGCCGGAGCGAAGAGCCTTACACCGGCCGGGGTCCTTGCGATGCACATCACGGCCACGGGGAGGAGACAAACGCCCGGAGCTTTTAAATGGAGGGACGTAGGAGGCTGGAGGTCCCTTGGCAAAACCGTCCATCCCCTCCAGGTTTATAAGTCCAGTCCCTTCCCTAGCCTCGAGACGCCACTGCCCCGTGGCCGATCCCTCTGGGCAGGAGACCGTGGACGGGGAGAGGAGAAGGAGAGAGAAGGGCGACCCGCCGCTAATAAATACGAGAGAAGTAGGAGAGCGCGCGCTTTTCGGAGGAGAGGCCGCTAATCTCTTTCGCGGCGGGCGTCCCAAATTAACGAGGGGCCCCGCACGGAGCCACGAGGGCCCCTACGGGTGCTGCAAATGGTCCCGAGGAGATTGGCAAGGGGCTGGGCGTGGAATGGGGGTCCAAGCAAGGTAAGCGTTAAGGCCCTGGCGGAAATTAGAGCCGTGGAGCCGTGCTTGGAAGGAGCCGTGCTCGGATGGAGCCGTGCTCGGATCAGCACAGTAAAAGTTTGGAAGAGAGAGGCGGAGCTTACACGATGTGATTTTCTAAATTATGAAAATATATTTTATATGACACATCGTATTGCCTGATACGGATTTGGGGTATATATAGCTGGTGGAAATGCAAAGAAATAATGAATACCAAACATGAAATGACCTTTATTTACTTAACATGAAATTAGGAATACCACACAGAAAAATATTCCAGTATTTCCAAAATAAGAAAGTGTATGCCAGCAGAAAGATGTTACAGGATGAAAGAGCCTTGACTTCTGAATAGAAGAAGTTAAAGACTTTTATCAACAGCACGTTCTATAAAATTTCGGTCACATCTCAAACTCAAAGAGACAGCAGAGTCATCGCCTACTACTAGTGGGTAAGCCATAGAATCTGACGGCAATGGTGGCGCTTTCATTTATTTATTTATATTAATGCACATTTCAAAGCCGCAAGAAGCCACGTAACGAACCACGCATATAAACAGCTACACAGGTGCCGCAATATACCTGTTCCTTTTTATGCAAAACAATTATAATGAACTTTCCACCCTTCTGTACCCATGCCTCAAAAGACTCTAGTCTTTGCTCATTTAATTTTGTAACGATCAACCTCTGGAGCATTACATGGCTACGCACCATTTCAGGGTTGTAGCTTGTCGTTTACTAATTACTTCACACAAATTTCCTAGATAAATTTCTTCTTTTCCAAATACTTCTTTCTATTTTCAAAGGTTCGCGAGCTGACTTTGTGGAATTTATAGTTCACATTAGAGAATGAAATTAAATAAACTTTGTAACTTCCACGCAGTTTATTTAATGTCATTCTCTAATATGAATTCTTACTTTGCCTCGTGTCCTTACTACTTCGTCTATAATAGTCACCCAGAGAACTCTCTAAACATGTTAAATGTTCCCCTGACAGAGTTAATGCCCTCCTATTCCTACTTCGAAAGCAGACCATTACTACGGTTTTTTAATGGCTAATATTCATGCCAAAATGTTTATACTCTGCATAAAACGTGCCAATCATCATAAGAAGTCATAGAAATTGGCTTAGGAAAGGATACTAATCGAAAGGGTAAACTGACAGTAAAGGAAAGCAAACGAAAAGAGTTAAGATATGGCAGAAAAGAAAAGGAGGTTAATAAGAGAAATTAGCTGGACGTATCCAAAGTGGCACGAGGACGAATTGAGGAGTAATAACATGCTGATGAGGGAAAAGGAGAAGAAAATGCGGTGAAAGCGTGGAAAAGGGAGAAGAAGAATGGAAATATTTTCCAACATGAGGGAGGCAGAGGATACGATGTGCTGAAAAGGAAAAAATATAGAAAAATAAATAGTAATGGAAGGGTTATAAGTCTTTCCGCAGCCGAGTAACATATATTTGGTAGAATACAAATGAAGATGTCGTCCTTCTGTGCTCATTCACCCCTCTGAAACCAGTCAAATGGTTTTACAGCTCCATTAACGGCACTTCAGTGTTGGGAAAGTCGCGCCAAAATAATAGTCGAACGAAATTTTTAAAATATTTATCAATTTAGTGGACCAATTATTCCTAACCAAAAATACTCATCAATCGAAAGTTTAATGAGCAGAGTGCAATGAGATAATTTTAAATGCCAGAATCTTAAATACCAAATCCGAAAGTTGGCTTAATAAACCTAGCTTCAATACACTCTTAGCAATCCTAAGCAGCGTTTGAAAAACTAAATGCATGAATATTAAACTTAGTGATGGCAAGAGATATTCAGAGTTATGGCAGCGATCGGATTGATTGGGAAGCAATTATGCCAGCCTCTCCTGTCCATGTTTCTCGTCAGGGGCTGGTATGTATTCTAATTATTTAAGAGGTTTTAACTAGCTAGTGTACCATGCTGTAAGGAGAACTTGGAATAATACGATAGGAAGGGGTATATCGCCCCTTTTCTCTCCTACTTTACTCTCAAACTTTTTCCTTTTTTGTTGGCCCGACGTTGCCATCACCAAAATCACTCTTCACCAAATACCAAATACCGGATTGACTTTAAATCGCCAATTAACCATTACCTTCGGATAAATAATCGAGAGATTTCGTGTTATATTTACTTTCACCCTTGATTGATTAATTCCTTCACATCACCAGCTGCAACACCGTTGACATTGCACGGACGCAGTGCCATTGCCCAGGTTCAAGAGTGCCATATCATCACCAAAATCTCAACGACTTTCATAAGACATTCATTATCAATAAACAGATCAAGGCAAGCAACTTCTATGCTTCGAATGAGGCTATGCATTTTTCATTTGATGATTTTAAAATTTTTATTCCATGCGCAGCAAGCTTCTTTCCTGAATCTTAACCCAAATGGGATTAGCTAATGCTTATGGGGTCTCCCAGAGGCCAGGTAGGTAATGCACCCAGATTTACGAGAACAAAGGGAATTATCCCATAAGACGAAAATGGAAAAAAACCGCGGGGAAATAATTTTTTCCCTTCTTCCACGAAGTCTGGCCGCCTTTTTTTCCCCGGAGGATTTGCAAATTGAAATACGAATTTGGACGGCAGGCACTCACCCAGGATTAGACATTGCTTCCTTTTCGGCCTTAAGGAATAGCCGATATGCGTGACGCGATAAGAGGGAAATAGGGAAAAAGACGTTCCAGAAGTTACGATACAATTGAACCAGGGAAACATTATACCGAGAAATCCCCTCTCCTGCATTTCAGCAAAAAAAATCAAGAGAGTAGGGAAGCTCGCATTCGTCGAGCCCATTCACGCTGCCTCCGCGAAAATTATGGAACGAAGTTCGGACGGGAGGAGAGCGGAAGAGAGGAGGGGGATAGGCTTATTAAAGATATGGGAGGGTTTTGTTTCAGCGGAGTCGTAAGGGGAGGAGAGCTTTTCCGATGGATGACGCAGCGGATAAGAAACGAGGAAGGCGGAGAAGGATCGGAATGAGGAGAAAGGTTAGGGTACGAGCGAACTAGAGAGAGAGGGAGAGAGATCCGGGATTTAAATGGGAAAGTTGGAGAATGAGGTTTAAGGGGTTTTAATAGGCGATGGGCTTTGTGTTCAGGCCGGGATGCTTTGGGACTTTCTCCATACGCTCACCCTTATTTTATTTCATTCCACCCCTCATATTCATGGCTCTAGCTTTTTGAGTCACACAATTTTCGTTCCCATCCCGGTCTTCGTTACGAGGCTATGGAAATAATAATTCGACCTTCCTCTTCACTTCCGCGGGCACGCGCGTTTGTGTTCAGTCTTCTTTTTTTTTCGACAAAAAAAAAAGTTTCTCAAATCGCGCAAGGAAAACTAGCGATAGAAAATGAATTCCGCACACTTCGCACACTGAACGTGAAGTAAGCTTAAAAACTATTTCTATCACTTTATTTACCCAACTTCTCTCATTTCTGGTCCCATAATCCCATTCATAACAGACTCGTCACCGTTTGCTTAGCGGCGCGGCCGTAAATACCGAAGTTGCATGGCTTTCTAGAGGTAGAAGAAATTCCTTGACGAAGGTATTTATTTGCTGGAGGCAAGGAGCTTGAAAAGGGAAGGGAGGTTGAAGCTAAAGTCAAGTGGACGGATTTATTTCGGAAAATGGTGATGGATTACTTCATCCTCGCAGGATAAATTGTTGTGAGATACGCTCGACGGCGTTTGCGGTTAGTATCATACGATAGCTGTTTGTCGAACGTCGTGAAACTTCGGTGAGCCTTACATAAAACGATACACAATCCCGTCGGCTAGAAAAGTGACATCTATATGTTTTGAAATGCCAGGGGATGGAATAATAAGTTATTTTCTCATTTCATTGGATCCTCATCATTTTCCCATGGATTCCACAAAATTTACCCTGATAATCATATTGTAAATTATATGTCTTTCCCTAAAGGTGTAGCAGTACGCAATAAAACTTACGTGTCCATGCAACCAATTCATGTCTAAGGAATGCCTGAATGACCTCCAGGCACAACATTATTTGGAAATAATTTATGTTTCTTTTATGCTAAACACAGCTGCTGAGAAATACATTTAAAATGTTTACACATTCTATCACCTCAGTCAACAGTCTTACTTAAAAGTGGAAGCGTTTTAGAAAAGTGACTTGTTAAACGCAATTTCTTTTTTTCCGCACCAAAAAATGCAAGTGTAGCATTTGATTTCGGCTATGAATGCCACCAAAGCCTAAACGAAAGCGCATAAATAGCACCCTTTAAATGATCAAAGCACTGGAGGTGTACCTCTATCAAAATATCAATAACATATATTGGATTCAAAAATAGCAAAAAGCAAAACAGAGACCATAATAACGTGTCCAATGAAAAAAGATACATCGACTAATATAATTCCATTTAGGAAAAACATGCAAGTTTTGAACAAACAGAACCCATTTAGAATCCCAATTTTAAGAAAACTTGTCAAAAAGAACGAAATAATGAAGGGACGAAATGAGAGGCAATAATGTCGTTCCAGTCACTCAGGTAACTTTCAAAAAATTATATAATTAAAATTACCGAAGGGCGTTTAAATTGTGAGCCCACAATGACAGAAATGGTTCTATTATTTAAGGAGATGGCATTACACAAATACGAGTTCCTTTTGTAGAATGAGCACAGATTGAGAGCTCAAAACTGATATCTACTCGCGTCGAGCATAGAATATGTGCAGCAAAAACACGGCCCATTGGAAATTGCAACCCACGTACAGTGTACACCCTTGCCGATTCTCACGGTCAACATCATCGCTCCGCTTACGCGCCAAAGGGCGCCGAGAGCAGGAGGGCGCGCCAGCGTTTGGCTTCTTCCTCCGCGTCATATCCCGAATGTGTTTAGCGGAGCGGCAAAACATTAGTGGAGTGTGTGTATGTGTTTCCTGCATAGCGGGGGGAACCGAGGACCGAAGTGTGGAGATACGTCGGGCGGGTGAACGTAATGTGGCTCCACACGGCCATGTTTTAGTGAAGCGTGCGGCTCTCCGAGCTAGCAAGCCGAGCAAGAGGAGGAGGACCTCTCGCAGTTACGTCTCTGGGCGCAAGGAGGTCGTAAATTTCTGGAGGAGCGAGGAAGAAGAGACACCATCCAGCGTCCTTCCTCTCCCTGCTCTCCAACACCCCCTCCCTGTTCTCTCGTAGGATAGGGCTCATGGAGTGGCGAGAAAATCGCCGAGTTATCCTCCTCCTCCACACGGAAACCATTTCGCATCCGCTGAGAGAAGAAGGGGTTCATCTTCCCAGCGTTTCTTCAGCAAAGCACACCAGTCGGGGAATGAAGGTGCAGCCGGCAGATTCGGAAGGTATCGCTAGTTCAAGGGTCCTCCTATCCGGCGCATGTATTCCTTCTTTTAGGAATTACAAATTCCGAGTAAAAAAATTAGAATTTAACTCTTCTCGACATTATGGATAGCTTCTTATGTACATATATATTCATGATACCGCTTTCTTTTGGAGTACGCACCCTCAAAAGGGCTTAATTATCGGTGTAAGACCAAGAATATTAGCTCCGTTTGAATAATTTCTTCCGTACTGCCCTATCCTTGCATACCCCCTTACATACAATCATGAGTTTCTTCAAGCACGCTCTCTAGTTGTTAACGCTCCTAGTATTCACCGTGTACTGCCAAACCCATCCTCTCACACCATTCACACTCTTCTATCACAAATCTGATATTGTGAATTATTCGGCTTTTATCCATTCTTTCATCATGGCCAAACCGATAACGCACGCGTCTTTCAATAATACCCATTACCGGACCATACATTGCACATTCCTTAATCTTTCAGTTATTCCTAATCCATACTCCATACTCACTGCATTCAGTCTACTCCTATGCCTATCCAGGTGTACCCAAGTTTCACAGCCATACATTAAAGTAGGTAGGAGTACACTTTTGGATACTATGATATTTCTTCCTAGAGAAAACATTCATTCCTTAATATACTCCACATAATTCCTAGGACTTTCCTGTCAATATTAGTTCGCCTCTCAATCTCCACATCTATCCTTCCATTACAATAAGCAAAGGTATATAAAATCATCCACTATACTGTAAAAAAATACCAACAATGAAAACATTCACAGTATCTTTAAAAGTAAACTGGCGATTGTTTTAGCAACTTGTGCCATTTTCAAGGCCGGTTCTAAGTTATAGAGCGAAAATATTGTATACTGAGCTTTTATTTTGTTCCTATGATTATGAATTGTATCCTTTGAGTGAAACGATACTATGGAATATTATCAAATAATGGCGTACGATAAAAGGTTTTGGAAAAATGGCATTCACCATCATGAGTATGAGCCCGTACCTTAAATACATTTAATTCTTTGGATTCGTTTTAGCAATAGATCGCTATTGCATTAAAGGAAATCAACTTTGAGTTAAAAATACAGAAGGTCTTTGAGTTCACGAGAGGTACACCATGGAACGTTTATCCTGGTATGAAATTCAAATCCTCTAAATGGCTTCCTCTCGCCGGATAACAATTTCGATCACTCTCCTTGCTCCTTGATGGATGAAAACAAGCTGACAACCACCCAAAAAAACCCCACTCTCTTTCTTTCCCGGAATAAAAATAAATACGCCGAAGGTGATTAAGACGCATAAGGCCATAATGACATTCATTCGGAGAGGACGGGGGAGTCTCCGTCAAAAAAAGGAAATAGGCAGCAAGATAAAAAAACATCCACAGAACGGGAGAGAGAGGAGGAGGAAGAGAAGCGATGGGCAGAGAGGGAGTTCCTTGAGTTTGCCAGTCCTGAGCGGTAGCACAACAAAAATAATAACATGAAAGGAAATTATTGAATGGAGGAGGAGAGGAGGCCATTGTTGTTTGTATTTTCCTTATTCCCCGGCGCATGTATGAGAGGCCGCCGCCGGTGGGAAGGCAATCCATCATCCTCCCTTAGCGGAGCGCAACGCCCAACCCCAGCCTCCTCCACGTCACCCAGAGCTTACTCCCTCGCAGCCAGCCCCCAAACCCTGCCACACCCCCCTCCAACCAGCGGAGGACAAACTCTCCGCGCCAGGGCAACGCGGGCGACCCCCCCTCCCCCAAAAACCCTTTCTATCCTCCCAAACAGCCAGACCACCGCACCCTCCCGCCCCACCTATCTGTTTATACACACACACACACACAATCACATGTGTATAAATATTTTTTGCCCACTCTGTCATGCTGCCATATTTCATGGTTAGCTCCCTTGTATTATGATGGACCTTGCCTGGGGGCTCGAGAGTCGGAAGCTTGCGGGGAAGGAAGGAAGGAAAGGGGCGGGGGTGGAGCAGGAAGGGGTGAGTCCATGGCAGCGGGGGATGATTTCACGACGGAATGATTTCTCCGCTTTTTTCCTCCACCTCCTCCTCCCCAAGACCCCACCACCCTCCACCGCCATTTCCCTTCCGCCTCCCACCCCCTCTGGTGGCGAAGGGGGGAATATAAAAGGTTGGACGGAAGGAGTCTGAGCCGAGACCGTGTGTTTGTGAGTACATGGCAGAGATTGGAGAAGGAAGTAAAGGAATGGGATCTGGCGGCAGGGGTAGGGGCCATAGAGGGCCTTAAAAGGGCCTTCGGGGGCCGCGGGGAGGGGTGGGGTAAGAAGAGAAATAATAACAGAGCGTTGGTGGTGATAGGGGAGGCGGACGAGGGGAAATGGGCGGAGGAATGGGTTTTGGAGATTTGGACATGAGAAAGAGAGAGAGATAGGAAGCTAAGCAAATTTTGTGATTTATAAAGAGGAAACGAAATATCTCTCGCTGTTTTATGCAAAGAAGTAATTCACAAACTTTACTTAGCGCGGGCCAAAAACGAAGGGGGTTATTTTCCCTTCCATTTGTCAAAGGGATGGAGGAATCGAGAGTTCCGTTGCCTGTCATGCCCTTTGACCGAAAGGACGAGTAGAATATGCCTCCAGAATGTTTTCATCGTCAACGAAGTTCTATAAAACCAAATTTAGATTTATAACTAAAAAAGCAATTGCCTGGTTGCAATATCGTGAAATCCAGATGTTTCGATGCCTGAGACGCAGCTAAGCGTTTTACATCATAGTAAATCAAATTAAAAGGTAGGTTCTAATTTTTAACGGTACAGAGTAAAAAAAAACCTTAATTTGGCTAGAAGTTAAAGATACTAATATGGATGAGAATAAACAAAAAAAAACAAATTTATGTTTTCAAACACAAATGAAACTAAAGGTCTGCTAAAATACACCATTGTACCAGAGATTTAACATTGATAAAAATTTCACTACCTTCGTTAATCAAAAATAATATATGAATGCCAATTATAAATTCTGGATACTTATCAAATCCTAAAGCTCAAATTACACCCTGATTGCATAGGCACACGTAACCAGCTGTATCAACTGCAGTCAATCAGAGTGATTAATAAATCAGATATTCCCACCAGATATTTTTTAATAATTTCATTGGATTATTACCAGCGCGGTGGTACTTATGTGGAGAAAATTAACCTAAACATTGGCCAGCACTTAGCAGACCGTGAAAATACACGGCTATCAACTGGAGAGAGGAGCTATTTTCGAATAATTAAGATTTTATCCCGGTACGATCGATAACGCGAACTTCCAGGCATCACCGAGTGTTTTAAAGATATTCTCCTCCACTAATGCAATCAGCGATGATTGATGACCGTAACTTCGACGGCACACTCCCACCCTCTCCAGGCAACGGTGAGTCCTTCCGAGTAATGCACTTACTCCACGCGAATGTTTGCGCCAGCACACTTCCTCGGCGTAGAAATATTTTTCTCATAGGCCAAAGAAAATTACGGAAATTATTTAAAAATAATTAATCTTATTGGAATATATGAAGGACATTACGAGGGACAATCAAATGAAGAATTGTGGAATAAACCATCTTGATGAGAGATGAGAGTGGAGTGTAAAGCTGTAAGCAACCAATCTTCGTACTATTGCCAACTGAATATTTTACAAGTCAAGTAACCACAACAGTATTAAAAAGAATGTACAAAAATGTCTCTAGTATTATACTTGCGATACATTTGCCCCTATATTAAGTTAAAATAAACAATCAAGTGAGTGAGAAAGGCAAAATCGTCACACTTTGCTGGATTTAGGTTTTAATTAAGACATTTCAAATTTCTCTGCTTTAAACTTGAGCGTTATCGTTACCATATAGTTTTAATTCTTCACCCCTTGAAAAATTTTCAATGAAAGATACATCGTTGTTTGACAAGATATTCTTCATAAATAATAAGCATGCATCTTAGGTGCAGCAACAAATTAATCCTTCGGGTATACAGCAAATTTACCTTGCATAAAAATGAGCAAAAACTCTCCAGATGTCTTCACCTAAAGCTTAAGTAACGCAATATTATCGGTAATAGGAGTCAAACCGCATGGTTTACAGGAAATTGAACTATTTTGAAAATGTACGATATATATATTTGGGGATACGATGTACATATGTGGGGATTTCCCCCGACTTCTGGTTTATTAGTGAACTCCATTCTCACCCATCGCTGGATGAGATATAAAGATTTTTTGCACTGAATGTAACCATCTGTAGAGATACATCACCGTCTATATAAAACTTTGCATGTTAGGGTTCTAGCCTTTAGATCAATACACCAAAGCGTCAGTGCCCTATATAAACTCTTGTGAATTCACTCTTCGGAGGGCAAAGCAAAAATATTTTGTGTTCCAAACAATCGTATAAAAAATTCGTCTTGTGTTCAAAATCAATGTGTTTATGAGAGCGACAATATTATTCTCAAATGCCACATATTACGGTTGAAGGAATAGAAACATCAGTTATCAATAATAGCAAAGAGATACACACACCTCCTTCACTTGTAGCGAGGCAAAAATCAGAATATTGTATGTAAAACAATATGAGTGAAAGGAAGAAGTTAAATATATCATATAATACAGATTCAAATATCCCACTTCGCAAATACTGATAATATCGTTGAGCATCCATTTCAATAAAAAGCATATAATTTTCGTGAAACGCTTTTCACGATTGTCTTCATGAATCAGGAAAATTAATGGGACAATTTTTAAAATACGTAAAACAGCTAACTTTAGAAGCGTTAACGACAGTCTTTTCACAATGATATTATTTTCTGTACCCAAAGTTCACACCAGACGAAACCAACTCTCAAAAGATAATTTAAGTAATAATTATACAATTTGAGCTCCTTCCACTAATGCGGTGCGGTTAACCCACTACCTTCACAAATACCTTGATATATTCAAGTGACCGTCTTCAGAATTTAAGCACGACGTGGCTGGAAGGACATTTCAGGAATGCGTTTGACTTGAAAGCATGGAGGCATGTGAATATTCGTGGAGGTCTAAAGAGTCTTACGACCAACAAGGAAAGGGACATGCATAGGTATGTTTTATTCATAAAAGTATGTATTACTACTGCGCCGACTTGAAAGAGTTTCTGGAGTGAAACAAAACTCGGCGGTTCGTGACGGTCTTACATTTTTTTATTCAAGACGGTGTGAGCACGTACCGCGCGGTACTGGCTGTTATGAATGAAGATATATGTGCGCTCAAGAATCAAGAATATTTCACAAGCACGACCTAGGGATGATATTCTGTGCACTGAAAGAATTATAAATTCCTTCTCTATCACTCCGCATGTTTATATTTGAGGTCATGTTGACAACATTTTACTCGGGAGTCCTTATGCGTGTCATATACTGTACTTAAAAAAATCTATTTCATTCCCATTTTTTACCCATTTTTATCACATATAACATTATTACGAAAGATATTTTTAACAATATGATAACGGAGAGTAATTATAAGAAAAAATCATCTCATATTATTACGGTGCGTCATTCTAATTGCAACAGTTAATATTAACCGGTACCTACACTCAAATGATTTTTGTTTCGATTGAAACATTGAAAAAATAAGATTCTATTACATTGCTAATAGCTATTTGCTAATGTTTGAAAGTGATAACTAGGTTGTTTAAACACACAAATGATTTAAGTAATACATTTCTTGGACCATACCTCTTTTTTCCGAGTCATAGATTGTTATCAGCAGTCATCAATCCGAAGATTTGTTTGTGTAGCTTCTACTCTCCTCTCATTGTAGCTGACTTTCCTTCATGCTCCTTCATAACGAAATCCCACTCAGTTTTAAATTTTAGGAGGCATGCATTTGGAAATGCTAATAGTAATTTTGGGGATTATCATTAATTATTGAATATCATTCATTCCGAATCAATTCAAACTAACAATAAACGTGATTATTGAGAATAATTTTAAAAATATGCTAAACATTGTTGATTCTGCAAATGACAATGGTTGCAAAATTGAAAAATAGCCCTTAAAGTCATAGACAGGAATAAAACAATGGACGCACAAACCTGTTACCCTTGTATGCGAGCAGTAAAAGTGGAAATTAATTACCATTTGCTTGATGTTTTAAAAAAAAAACTTGATTATATTCACCACAGTTTTTATTACACTCGACCTGTTTCACACTTTTCAGGTCATTATCTGGAGTTTTGAGTGGAGTATAACAAAGTTTATTTTTTGTAAACATCATGTCTTTATTTCACCAAGTAAACTCACCAACCATTGATTTGAAACCATTTGCTTGTAACAAAAATCAACGAACACGGAAAATTGGAATGGAAAGTAAATGGAACCATTAAAATTTCACGGAAACTGAAAGACAGAGCACAAAGTACATAAACTTCGGATTGGCAAGAAGGTAATACTGGTTGATCGACGCATATTTTACGGCGGAAGAAGGATCACAAATCAAGTCTCACAATCGGGATGCGGATTTGAAAAATTGGCGGCGACTTTTATGAAAATTTCTATTAAAAGTGAGCAAGGAGTGAAAGGGAAGAAAGATGGATGAACAGCCCTGATAGGGTGAGAAGTGAAGGACGGAAAAAGGGGTGGACTTCAGAATGGGGAAGCTGGGGGGGTTGGGGTTTGAATTTGGCAGAACACAAGCGACATTCAAGCAGCCAGAATGCCAGCAGCCTCCTCATCTCTCGTCAGAGGGCAATTTCAATTCATCTTTCGTCCCGCGAGACGGAATCCGTGATATTTCATCGCGATATCAGAATGAGACCGGGAGGAAAAAATCGTAATTACGCGACCGTAAAATTCAACCTCCTTGATAAGGGGACGGGGATAAAGGATAAGGGGCCTGTACGGGGGAAGGGTTAGAAGATATGGAGATGCGAAGGGGAAAACGGATGGGACATCGCAGAGTCCTGTGGTTGTAGAGAACGAGAAAGCTTTGCGTATAGAGATAGAGAGAAAGAGCAGGAGGCGGAGGCAGTTACGAAGGAAAACAAAGCCATAATTCCGAGACTCCGAAATGAAAGTCGCAACACTCCGGCATAGAAATGAGATCAAATTACCTCTTATGAGTGGGATCTCGAAAGGATGAGACTTCGGGGAAGAGTATCTAAAAAAGGAGATGGTAAACAGATAAGCGGTTAAAAATGCCCGTAAAAAGGACGGGTGGGAGGGGTTGCGAGGGGATAAAGGATACGAAGTGAAAACAGCCGATTCTTTTTGCGGTGGAGAGCCGTAAAAATGAAAATGAGTAAGAAATGCGAACGAAGTAGGGATGAGGAACAGCGAGAGGAGGACGTCAAAACTTTACCATTGCCGAGACGGAAAAGGATTTTTGGAGAAGGCCGGGGGAGGGACTTGTGTTAGCCGGACGGACTCCGGACGGCACAGCCTGAGACGCGAATACCACTCCGAGGGTAAAAAGGGACGGGGAATCGTTTAAAAAAGGGTGTCGGGTTGGACTGGGAAAGGGAGATGAGGAGATGGAAGAGTGGGATAAGGGAGATAGGGGCGAGGAGAGGAGTAAAGAAAATAAAAAAACAAAGCTGAATAAATCCCAGGATTCCCCAGGGTCTCGTCCACATAGTGAAAACAAGGATGTCGCTCCCCACCCAATCTCTCCTCTCCTTCTCGAGGTCATGAAAACGAGCGGACGGGGGTTAAAGACGGAGGGGGCGCCTTTCACAGTCATAACGCGCGCGATCGTCCCCATATTCTTCTCCTTTTGTTCCTTTCTGGGGGGGAGAGTAGTAAGAGAAGGATGGGCGGCAGTGATGTTTACGAATTCCGCACGAGGGATAGAGGAAGACGCTTAGGTCGGATTAAGATCTGGGCGCAAAATAAGGACAAAATGATATCAATGAAAGGGAACATGGAAGGGGAAGGCAATGTCTTGGAGCCAATACTTCGCAGAAGACGCGCAGGAGGGAAAACGAATATTTATCACTCCAAGAAACGATATTATTTTCGTAAATTATCGGTTTTTCACGAACAACAAATCTTCAACAAGCCTTCGTTAAAATGGAATGATATCATGGGTGCCTCTTTCAGGAACGGGCGACGAAATTTGCGCCAAAGAAATAAAGCTACCAAATTGGCTGCATTTACTCGAGATAATAGGAACATCAGCGTTAACTAAGTAACACTCACAGCGCTAAATATCCGCCCGAGTGAGAACTGGAAGGAAATTGTACGGTCGCAGGCAATCGCATTACCTGTCAGCCTTACTAGAAATACATGAAGAGTGGGAATTATATCAAACTCACAAAATAATTCGAGCAGATATGACATAAATACGTTAATGGCATGGAATTATGAACTTGGCCAAAGCTTGTCATGACTGTTATCTGCACATACTAAGGCTTCATGTGAAGAACACCGGTCGTCTGTGTATTCCTAAGTGTCTTTCGAATTGAATATTAAAATTATGGTGCAAGGTTTCTCACCACTCTTTCTTCATGCTATAAAAAAGTACGCACCTAACTGCCAATCTTCAATGGTGAAAATTATGTCAGCCATCTATCGCATCACCAAATCCATTTTATACCGTCAAAACTAAATCCCAGTTATACCCATTGTGCCATTCCCAGTGAGTCAACCTGATATTAGCATAAGGCATCTTAAACATATTTCAAGGTTGTTTTTTATGGAAATTGGAAAACTGTACGAATTCGAGAGCTCTTATTCCCCAAATATCTTAAATTTAATCCCGGATAAGTTCTCGATTTAGCAAAATAATACATTTACTTACCTTCAGTAGAAATTCCACGAGAAATGTTTATGCTAAATAGTCCATATATTTCTCTTTATTTCATCCCTGATACAATTTCTCCATTATGATAGCAAAGTTCAAGTCTCGCTAGTGATAAAATGCTCTCCTAAAACTACTTTCAACATTTTTAAGACTCAGCCAAAAGCAAAGCTCTTCAAAATGACATTCCCAAAACTTGAAGCGAAAACTGCGCAAGCGTTCATAATTAACCCCTTCTCACTTCTTAGGCCATTGATGACTCTATGCGCCTTCATCTGCACGTTCGGAGCTTAAAAGTTGAAAACACTACCATTTCACTAGTATGGCATTTCGCCCAATCTAGTTCACCCGAACATTACTTGGAAAAATGGTATAAAAACTTAAGTAAAAATTCAGGCCCACGATTCACTCATTCATTCATTATTGAAATGACAATATGAGACATTTATGCAATCAATACAAAGATTCGGTATATCATTAACAATAATCCTATGCTAAAATTATAAATTAAATTCAGAAAATGAATGCCTACCTAATCATCTACATTAGCTGAGAAATGATCGATTGTATTAAATAAGGAATTCAAGCTAAAATCAGAACAATGACAAAATATACAAAATGCCCAAAGAAGACCGAGGCTATAAAGGAGAAGCTATATTGGGAGGTCAATGACGCAATAAAGATTGCACCATTCCTGTTGAAGGATGAATGAAGTAGCAGTCATGACAATATTTCGATTTTTTTAATAATTAAAGAATTATATTAATCATTATAATACTGATGGTGCAATAGAAAATCTCTCACGCAAAAATTACTTTTGAAGCCTATTTGGGACAAAGACTTTGATTTAGTGAGCCTAAAAATATGATAATACAACTTTGAACAAATACTAAAAAATATTCTGTTTGTGGTAGCTTTCATTAAATTCATAAAAATTAACTCTGGAGCCAAATAGATTTCTATGAAAAAAGTTAATTGAAAAATTTGCTCGTTTTCCAATCCTTTATTCCATTAATACATTCCGAGATTCCTCTGTCATTCATCATCTTTCCAAGCTCATTTCTTTTCTATATTCATGCATAGCAATGGCCAATGCTCTTAGGGTTTGTTTTTTCAATATACGGACTTTAAAGGGAAATTGGAGGTGAATATACAGAGAGAAAGTACCTCAGTGGTGAGCATAAATACTTCCGCTAGGGTTACAATAGACTTAAAAAAGCTTTAGTATTTACAGACAGTCTCGTCACAAATAATAATTTCAGAACCCTACACCATTTTCGTGACGCGTAACCTATCACACGCAAAGTTTTCTTTCGCCGGTCTTCAGGGCGTAATATAATCCCAGTGTCATTATCACGCTTCGCGGGAGCGTTCGACCGATCCGAAAAGCACCGACCTCCGCCGTCACACACAAAAGCCTTTATCATACACTCGTAAAATCCTCGTAACGTCAACGTACTGTGCGCAAAAATTAAAAACATTTTTCCCCCTGTTCTTTGGCGAGCGATCAAATCCAGGGAAAGGACGATACATACAAAGTCGCGCTTGATGGGAAGGCAGGACTGATCGGGAGGGGGTGAGGCTGCTGGGGGAGAGTGAATATAACAAATCTCGGACATTTTCCGAGCAAAGATTTATGGCAGCTATCGTTCAAAAATGAGGAGGAAAGAAAAAAACCGAGACAAAAACAGCATATCTGCCTCGCCGCGGGGTATTTTTACTCGCGACTACACAACGGAAACTTGCAAAAGATAAAAAACCAAGAGGGAAGCCGACTCTCCCACGTAACATACTCTTCAACATGGTCCGTCAGCTCCTTAAAGCTAAAACCGGAGACAATCGCTTTGGGCAAAAAATTAACGCCCCCAGGCGGCGGGCAAGGGAGGTCAATGAGTGAGAGAGAAAGAGAAGCGATGTGGGGATATGTATTCGGAAACGAGGCGGGCGGAGGCGCCGCGGCGGAGGGCCAGCCTGAAAAAAGAACCCCGGCCGTGACGGAGGGGATCCTCCGCCACTCCACAGCTGACCTCCCCTTCTTCCCCTCTTCTCCTCTAACTGGGTCATTCCGGCGTTGGTTTTTGCACACGTCCCGCACAAAAGGTGGCAAATTCATTAATTTCCAGCGGACTTTCCAACTCGCGAAAGAAAGCTAAACCACGGAGTTTTGAGTTGTTCTGATGATCCTAAAGCGTCGTAATTCACGACGTCGAGGGCGAGCCCCTTTCGGAAATCGCGACTGTCGCTCAATCTCCCGCGCCCGAATGTGCAGTTTACGAACGGGTCACTGAATTGCATTCATAATAATGTGACTCAAAGCATTACGATGCACCAAAAACACACGAGTGAGGGCGCGTGTATGGAGATCGCCGAGAAGATACCGATACGTCAGCGTTCGAACACGTTCTACTGTTTAACATGCCGCTTGTATGAATACAATGGAACCTTCTGACAATCCATGTGGCTTAGAAGGACCTGACTTTTAAATGCAATAAAGGCAATTAAACAAAAATTTTAAAAAATAAAAAAGCAACCAACCTAGTACTAAGTACTAAGTACAACCTAGCTTACTAAGTACATATATAAAATTAAGTACTGAAAAAATTAAGTAAAAATGCTTTCGCTTAAGTTCGCAAGACTTGCGCACGTCTGCGCAAGCATGCCATATTTACCATTTCATATATTAATGTCATAAAAAATTCTAGATAGCCTCAAATGCTATCTTTTAAAGCTAAAATCACGACAGGTGGCATACGAGTGTGCAGGAGCAGTTAATGTTCCAACGCTTCGCTGGCAATCATTCGATGCCACTAATGTGATAAGTTGCACTTCCATCGCGGTTTTGTTGAAACAAGCGTAAAATTATTCGAGCCCAAGATAACAGATAATTGAACTAGCGCGTAACAGCTCACGGCCAAATACGAGCAAGGCATAGTATCACAAACGATAGATCAGCCCTCTTGCGAGTGAATGCTTACCATCGAGACCGTAACAAACAGAGAGCTGAGTAATACCAGCGCTTCATCACAATTCAAAAGCTCTTGAAAAGTAAGCAAGGGAGATTATGTAAGAGATAATCCCATTTCATATTTCCTGGATGAAATAGTACTAGGCAAAATTTACGGTAGTGAATAGCTCGACAACACTTAGGATAAAAGAGGCCCACGATATATTTTTTCCCCCTTTACCTCCAAGGTCTCGAGGGAAAACGAAACACAAGAAAAAGCCTAAAACAATACGTTTACGCGCCCGCGCACATAAGCATGCACACAACCACGCAAGCAAGCACCAGCAGCGTCAGTGGAATGACAAACGAGTTCCAAGCGCCATTCCGGTCAAAACAACAATAGAAGCTGACAACGAAGAGCGGCTAGCTGGCCTACGCTTTCAACAAAAGAGGTTATTTGAGGGAGTTGCCAGGGAGGGAGCGGGAGAGAGGGAGGGAGAGAGAGAGAGAGAGAGAGAGAGAGAGGCAGAAGAGACGAGGATGGAGGGTCAGCGGAGGACGCGCTGAAAAAAGATTCCTAAAACGTTGGTTGTTCACTTTTGCGTAAGAGCATTTTTCTATTTTCCGCCAAGTTCCAACCACCAACACAACACGCAGGGGGGAAGCGGTGGGCGGGAGGAAGACAGAAGCTCATAGTCCATCCAACCTGCAAGGGGGGGCAGAGGAAAACCCTTTCTGTGCTCCTTTGTTACGGCAGCTCAAACTGCCCCGCTCAACCTTCTCCCTTCCTTCCAACGCCCCCATACACATATGTACACACATGTTCTGCTCTCCTCTGGCTGCTTTCGCTGCCTAAAGAGCAAAGACCGGAAAGAAGCGTAATGTCAGACTACGCATCGATAAAATGTACGTTTATCATCAGCTGATTACTCTACCGGCTATAGGTAGGTTACGATGAAAGTCAGAGAAAATCCAACAGACTCTTACACGTGCAGTGCCCTATCTACCTCTAGTAATTCTTTCTTCATCTCAGCGTAAGTCCTACCTTTCTTCGTCCCGTCCATAAAACCTATTCTCTTTCTTCCTCTCCCCCACTTTCCCAACACCCTTCCCTCTATCACGACCTTCAACAAAACATCGCCCCTCATTACCGCTTCCAGCCACCTACTCTGCCCTACCCTTACCCTAATCTCATCCAGAAGTTTCCTCTCCTCACCAACTAGGTCAAGCACTTTCTCATTTGTCTTCCTTTCCATCCAACACGCATCCAACACGCATCCTTCTACACACCCACATCTCGAACGCCTTCAGCTTATTTTCGCCTTCCTATCTCAAAGTCCACGTTTCTGCCCCATACAACGCCACACTCCATATCAAGCTCTTCACCAGCCTCTTTTTTACATCCTTACTTAAGGTCCCCGTCATCAGCTCCCTTCTATTATTGAACGCTTCCTTCTCTTGCGCTATTCTCCTCCTAATGGCTTTGCTACTATGCTCTGTTTCTTCTAGCGTACTACCCAAGTAATTAAATTGTTCTACTTGCTCCTGTTTGGGACTTCCTACTCTTATGACCAACCTCGCTTTCTTTGACCAAGAGAATCTCATTACTTTTGTTTTCTTATGATTAATCTTCATTCCGTATTTCTCGCACTGCTTTTCCAATATTTATATGAAAATAAGAGCACTCGATTTATGGTATGGTGCTCCTGGGACCACGAGGTAGTGCATGATAACAAAGGTCAATCAGCCATATAATGACAAAACGTGACAGCGAGAAACGATCGAATACGATTTTCCTGGTGAGGAGAGGAAAATTATTTGCCAAATTTAATATTAAACATCCGGAAGTGTCCCACGCACTTTTACCGAAGCACAAAAAGAGCCATTATGTGGCCAACAAAGCTAACAATCAAAATTTGGGAGAGAAAGAAGAGTGAAATCACATTAAAAAGTTTTTTAGAGATATACTTCAAAAAGCGATAAGAGTGAGAGCATAAAAAATTACTTTTATTCACAACTGCTCCTTCCCTTCAATGGCTAGCCCCCACAAATAAATAGCACTTATTAAAAGACCAGGCCGTCACACCAAATTTCAAAGGTCTTACGGTTAGTGGCAGGAAATTATATTCTTGCACATCCATTTGAGGCAAAGATAAACGGCTACGGCAAATGAACTACATCAAACATAATGCTATCATGATAGAATGAGTTCAATTTCTATTGGCATTAATCAGTTTTCTTTTGATAGTCCGCGTACCCATTCTGGCATTAAAAGCTCATGATTAAAGCAGAAACAGACTCCCCACCGCACTGCTAACTTAAACAGATACGCTATCACACGAATGAGATAACTTTAATGATTATAATTTCACTAATGCTATACGCCGTTATCAAAGTGGCTGAATCAGCTGAAAGCCTTTATCCCATTCCCATGCGAGAAAAAAGAGCTTAATTCAAGAAAACTGGTAGTACCCACGCCTATTATGAAAATATATTTCTATTACCTCAACTGTGCCGTGCAGCCAGTATTTAGAGGCACACTCTCCATTTTTGCTTTTATTGACCGGTTTCGGTAATAATGTTAACATCGTAGTTCCCTGGTCGAGGGTAGACGAAGTATAAAACCTTAAATAAGGTCTACCTCCCAAACCATATGCACTCAGTTCATCGGATATAGATATTACAGAAACTCAGTAAAAACTGTTTTGCACTTATATAAGTTATTACAACAACGTTATTTTTATGCCTGCAGACATAACTACTGTAACAACGTCTTTTGTGCTTGATAAAAATCGTTGAAAAAAAGTTGTGACAAAAAAATGGCCAGAAACGATGTATTTATCTGATAAGCTGAGAATCATTTCTCCATTATTATTTGAAAATATATAGGTATCATGTTCTTATTCCGTGAGCAAAATCAAACATCTCAGTCTACTTTCTATCCCAGACAAACTGAGAAATACGTTAAAGGAAGTGTCCTGGGCTCAAAAGCTTACGGTGATACTTTAACTCACACCGTAATAAAATGCTGCTATTGGAGAGAAAATTACTTAAGATTCCGAAGTTTTCTCTTTCCGTTTTACACGAAAAAGTATTAAAATCTTAAATTACCCAACACTTTTTTACTCAAATGATCAATTCTAGGAATCAACCATTTTCAATATGTTTGCATTTTTGGGTAACTTAGTAGGAATTGCTCGATTCCAGCGTATAAAAGGGTAAAACCTGAGTTTTCATCCAGGAAATGACAAAACGAAATTCCTTCAAAATTAGCCTTAAAACGTAGGACATGAACACAGAGTTTCAAATATTTTCCTCGAAATTTGTATCTAAAGATATAATTTACAAGTGAAAGGGCTCCTTCAGAGATCATCCTAATAGAATCAAGTATTCAACCTCTCTCTGGGTTTCCAAAAGAAATGAGTGAATTACCATCACAGCTAGTGCAATTGAATATCAACTGGCATTAAAGATACAGAGAAATTGAAAAGGTATCAAACTTCATTTTCACTTTCTCATCCTCCTCCTTCCCTAAAATTATTAAGTCCCGACAAAATTTCTCACCGCGCCAAAAAGTTGCGAGGATGGAATAGGAGCGCTTGTCTGTTAAGTCACCATAATCGCTTCGACTGAAGTTTCACCTTCCTCTCTCCTTCTATTCCTCCCTTCTAACAGAGAGCCCTTAACTGCGGACCGAGATCCTTTCTCGCCCCCTCCTACAAACTTCCCCAGCGCCTTCTTCTAACCTCCCTCAGGGTGCAAGCCACCACCACGGACCGATCCCTAGGCCAAAAGATCCTTGCCCTCACTCACTCCCTCATCTCGGAAAAACGCCAGATTCCAACTCAGAAGTTTGGAGCGACTCGACTCCGAAGAAGTCACCCTCTCACATAAGCGTACTTGTAACCAAATAGTACGCGTCAAAGATATATATGTACAAGAAAATTAACACCAGGGAAAATGGGATTCTAATCCTCAAATGCTAATCCTTGAGTCCTTAACAAAAAGGCGCTATCTACGAATACATTGCAGGAGATGATTCCAGTTTCGCGAGGAGTTCCTACATTTACGTACCAGCTGCGAGTGGTCATTTAACCCTAAATTACTCACGTTGGTGCATCAAATACATATACGATTGTATTTATTTTACACAACTACGCGAGTAAGCTTAAATAAATAACAGAGACATACTTATCACAATTGGTGAGTGTATATATAATACTGCAAAAAATAAAGTTCCAGGTGATACGGTGTTATAAGATGATCAATCCATTGCTGAGAAGTGTAAATATTACTTTTAAACTCCAATCAATAATAATGAAAACATTTTAATATGGTGTACCTAATGCACCACGAGAGTGAGTATTTGTACGTCCCAAGATATTGCGTTTTTAGGGTTAATAGAGTATCTTGAAGTAGTGGTCAACGGAGATGATTTGTCCAAAGAAGAGATCATAAAAAATTATCTTTCGAATTGAATGGATAGCGATGAACACAATAAACATAGGTGTATGCATATTCTTTCACATATGACTCTTTAAAGTCAAAATCCAAAACTCTTATCATCAAAATAGAATCCATTAAAAAATACATGAGAAAGTATAGGGCGCATGGAAAATTCTTCTTGCCCTGGAACGGAGGTTCCCGGGGCCAACTCATGCGGAGCCTCCATGAACCAGTATCGTCAACCTCCATGTCACTTCTTCGATACCCCACCTGAAATATTCGTGGTGCGATATTCTGGGAAACAGAACTTAACAGGAAACCGCAGGTGGCCAAGGAATAGAGCAGAGCCATCTTCCCTCAAAACATGAATATCACTCGTCTTTAGGCTTAGCACGAGATCTCCAAACCCACAATATTAGTCCTCTGATATGTGAAAATTTCATTTTCTTTTTCAGAAAATATTTTCGCCATATTATTGATATAATTTTACTTCTCTATGTGCAGTATTACGTTACTGATATGCTACTGGCAAGTGTTGGTCACGAGCTTGTGCTCGAATACCGATTAAAAGAAATGTTCGTGTTCCGCGACTAGTAGATTTACACACTCCATCTGATAATTAATCCAATTCATCGCGGTTCGAGCATGCATGTTCGAGCATATATCATTATTAGCCTGAAATACTCCAGCAAACCTTCCACCATACCTATCTAAATATCACCAGGTTGTGTTCTGCAACATGGGTTGTTTTTTAAGTTTAGTTAAAGCGTAGTGAAGAAAATCAGGCCTTGTTATCCGAAAACAAAAAACCCTGGGTCAATGCAAACAGAAGTTATATTAAAAAATTAAAATTGATGACAGAAAAAATATATCCTAATGGTTGAATTATGCCAACCTATACTGTAGAAAAACGAATCATTTATGGGATAAACCATTATAGTCCTACACTTGCGTCTAAATATGACATATATCTGCTTTTGAGAAAACAATATTACAAATTTAATGTAGGAAAAGAAATAATGTACATTAGACAGTATAGTTATCCAGTAGGACTTCAATAACAGAAAAAAGGAACCTATAAGTTTAAAGGACTGTGTGATATCACCAAGGAAGAGTGAAACTATCATTTTCATCTGGAAAGGAAAGTAATTAATAAGAGAAAAATCCCGATGGCCAGCTACCTTAATGAGGTTCACGAGCTCTCGTAGTAAGAATGTCTCAAACCTACGAGACATTCTTAAATCCACTAGACCCTCCCTTCAACCCACCCCTCCACCACTTCCCTCAACCTGCGAACGCCCTAGGTGCAAATACTGCTCGCTCCTCCGCTCTTCTGCTTTCCGCTACCGCAAAAGATCTTCCTCTGCGGCCGACTGTGCCACCAGCAACATCATCTACCACCTTTGCTGCAATATCTTCCCTACCTTCTACGTGGGAAAAGACGATGACGGCTTGACTTTTATTTTAGTATGTTTTTGATTCTGTGTGCTCCAGAGAAGAATGTGGTGAAAAGGTTAAGTTGGTCAGGTTGGTGGGTCTTGGGGTGGGGCATATTTGGCAGTATATATAAACTTTAGGGCAATTAAATTGATACAATGTTTTGTCCGAAGATCTTTATAGCCATTAAAAGAACCCTGGTCAATCGAAACAGAGATGCTGATCCGATCGCTGCAATTTTGCACCATGGGTTTAAAAAAAAGGATCTTTTGTGTTCATCCAATCCTCCGGCACTCTTCATTTTCTACCTCGACCAAGTGGGGCCTCTGATTTCTCGGCTATTCACTTGTACCAACCTAACCTCACACACCATGCTTGTCCTTTCAAGCTTTATTACCCATTTTGACCTGTCAATACTCGCCGTCGTCATCCCACACATCCCGACACCGCGTGAAAATTAAAACCCGCGGAAATTGACGTCCTCGGGCGTTTGCAACGAAACGCCGCGGCGCCAGCGACCCCACGGCCTCGCGGGCCATATGAAAGCGCCCCTCGCAATTTCCTACCTGATAAACCGCCACGCCTACACCCTCTACTCCTCTAGATCTATTCCGTGTCCATGTATCGACGATGCCTTGGTAATGAATGCGCATATGCATTTTCAAATTTCGCGAATAATGATCATTGAAGCACAGTGAAAAACTAAATAATACTTAACGGTGAAATTCACATATAGACATTCCACGTAGCCAAGCTCACGGGAATTTAATACCACACCAAAAATAGGTAATTTTCTGTGAAACAAATCAATACTCGTAGTCCGGTTTCGTATCCCAGTTTAGCCAAAAGAATTTTAAAGGGAATTACCTCACTTTGGCTTTACTCAGTGACTTGTCTTAAATTATAATACCTATAATATATATTTACTGTCAAAAGAGGATAGCAAAAAAAGAGTACACTAAGCAATTTATGAGGTATGCCATAACAAGAAAACATAATTTAAAATAATGCGATGACCTGAATGAGTGTTGTGGACAGTTATATTAAACCAATCTTTGGGTTGATGACTTCTGATGATGGTCTACACGGTCAATTATAAGCAACAATGACGGACGACCTTCCTAATAATCGAATACGCATCATTATACTAAAAATTCAGTACGTTCACTCACACAATTACCGACCGGCACCAAACATCAAACATCTTATAGATGGTTCTCAATAATGATATTTACTCTTTTCAACCTCATTTAAAGTGCCATAGAACAGACTATCCTCCCACCTTCAACATAGATACTCTAGTTTTTGTTTAATTTTCTCAAATATCTAAAATGTATTTCCTGTAAATCAAAGCGTGTAAAATGCCGTTCATTTTGTAACTTATTTCCCCACAGCAAAGATGATAAAACCAGAGCTACAAATATTGATGGAAAATTTATTCCACTAACACAGGAAGAGTCACTGATCCTATCACTGATTCCCAACACCCACCACGCTGCCGTGCTCGGCGCCAAATTTGACGGGGCGCTCACGAGATGCGTGAGATTGTGGGTGAGGGATGGAGGGGGCGGAGAAGAAAAGGAAGGAGGGTGGGAGGTGGACCACAATGGAGGGCGCTGGCCGAGCTGGAGATTCTCGGCTGCCAAAACGTAGTGAGTGAATGGGGAGGTGCGTGGGGAGGACGCAGTGAGAGGGGAAAGAGAGCGTGATAAAAGTGAGTGGAGAGGCAGAGAATAAGAGATAAGAAGGAACGGAGAGATCGCGCCAAATGGGCGTCCGCCTGCCCCTCGACGGGCGAGGGGGCGGAAATTTCGGCGATCTGCAGAGGAATGAGGGGAGGAGGGTGTGGCCATTACCATGAAAATGGCCCAACTTCCGATTCCTGACGCCACAAACCCTTCTCCCAATAGTGAAGAACTCCCCCCTCCCACTTCCCTCTTGCCGTTCCCCCACCGCTCCTTCCGGCTAATTACCTCCATACCCCTCCACCCTCCACTCCTCGTAACCCTCCACCACCACTTTCACTATTCTCACCCATCCCTGAGTATTATTGCCGAACACCTTGCGTGGCCATAAGTCCAAACATGATGCTGGCCAGTTGTGTCAATGCAGTTACAGAAGGCTGACGGGGTCTTGGAATGGCTTAGAGAAGAACGTATCTCTTGGCATCCTATTTTATCGTCCTCAAAATATTGTTATTAAAAAAAACTTTAAAGACCACGCCGAAACTAAAGTATTGAGATTTTCGGGACCAAAGAAAGCGAGGCTGGCCACAGAAGTCGGAGGACACAAACTAGGGTAGGAAAAACAACTTTAGTATCTGGGTACGTTGAAAAAAATGGGCAGAATAGACAAGATATTAGAGGGAGAATAGTATTATCAAAGGAAGCGCTCAATATTAAGTACTCAAAAAGAGTAAGAATGCAAAGAAAAGACTAGGGAAGACTTTTATATTGAGTTGTATGGAGAATAAATGTGTTTTCAGATAAAATAGGACCAGAATAGTGACTACCTTGCATTATCAGGTGTACCATAGGGTTCAAATTTAGGCTCACTACTTTTTTCTATATTTATAAATGATCTGCCGCAATGCATTTATAACACCAATTGCTTAACGTTTGATGACGATATTAAGATAAACATAAAAGTCAATAACTTGGCTGAATGTTTACAAGTAGAGAATGATTTACATAATTTAATTATGTGGTCTAAAAAAACCATTTGTAGTTTAACATTAATAAATGTTGTGTTATGACCTATTCAAGGAGAAAGAATTTAATAATTTTCAATTACTCAATAGAGGAGTTTAATGAGAGGAAATGTGAAATAAAATGTTAGGTAATTATCTTTTAGTATAAAATGACCTTTTTGAATATATTGTACATTGTAAATATGTCTGCTTGAAAGCTACAGGGTATTCTATACCTTATGTCAAAATATTTCAGGAATAAATGTATTCTAAAATTACTGTATTTTTCTCTTGTAAGGAGCAAAGTAGAATACTTCGCTGTAATTTGGAATCCTTATGCAAAAAAGTACACTGAAATTATTGAGAGAATTTAAAAAAGGTTTTTAAAATACATGTATTACATTCGGTATCGCGTTTATCCTATCATAGAGAATCATAATACGAGGACTTATTGAAAATGTTTAATTACCATACATTGTTTGATCGGAGAATATTGAATGGTCTTCTATTTTTACATGATGTAATAAATAAAGGAGAATGTGGCACGTATTAATTAAATCGAATCGATTAAATTTTAATTTTCCATCGAAAAAAGGTAGAAATATGATGATATTCATGCAATGAATGTTAATAGTGAATACTGTAAAAATTCTACTATTAACAGATTGTTTATTACATATGAAAAATATTGTAACGACCTTAATATGTATTACGGTAGAAACAAATTTTAAAAAGAGGTAATTTTAAAAATAGCGAAGTAATGTTGTCGATGTGCAGACTAAATAATGCATATATGTAGTTAGCCATTTGATTGCATATGACCAGCTATGACCAATGTTAATAATATTTGTATTTTTGTTCGATTATTTATTGTTTCCCTTGTAACTATATTTATATGTTGGGTAAACATGAAATACAATAAATAACTTAAAATAAAGTAAGTTACGGGCGTGTGATGTGGGTGTGGACTTCACACCCACATCACCTCCACAGTGTGGAGGTATATGGACAAAGTACGATGAATGGAAATGAAGATAAACGAGGAAGTGTTCGGCATGGTGGGTAAGGATAAGGGGAAGGCAGAGGTTGGAACAGGAAATGACGAGCGAAAGGATGCTAAAGCCCGTGATAGAGAGGTTGATGCTGGGTACGTGGGGGAGAGGAAGAAAGAGAATTGGCTCCGAGGATAAAATGAAGAAAGGTAAGAGTATTCTAAGATGAAGACTGAAATAACGCATGGAGACAAGGGCCTGAGGCAGCAAAAGATAGCTGCGCAAGGAAACTAATTGACATAAAATTTATCGTTAAAATATGTAATTTTTAAGTTTCTCAGAAGATGAGAAGATATTAAATATAGTATTAAAAGATAAGCTAGTAAGGTGTAAAATCACATTTACCAAGTAAATTCGCAATAATGTACTTTAAATACACTGGGGAGGGATAAAAAGGAACTCAAAGATATGCTAATAATGAGTAAAAAGGGTGTTAAGGTAAATAATCATCAAATAATGAGTTGTTTTTTGAAACTGGGGAAAGACAAATATATGGGTATACTAACTACTTTATACACGATTGAAATTGATGGTGGCCATTTACACTTCAATGCAGCTGATAAAAACCTCATTCTTACATAAAATCTCGTGCACACATAAACTCCTAATCACTCACTCGCATGATCCTGCATTTTTCCGAGTGGAGCAATAAAAAGCAGCATCAGGAAGCTACCATTCTAAGAAATAGTTCAGCACATTAAAATCAGAGTTGATGGACAAAGAAGATTACTATTCGATGCTCCCTACTCAAAGGAAAACTATCTAAATCCTACAGAAATGAATTTTTTATGTAGATGGGATAATCTAAATTCGGCTATTCCTATGAAATTCTTCAATTTACGTGTTTAAAAATATGCTCCATTGCTCAAACATGGAAACTGTACCACGGAGCAACTCCGTATTTTTTATATATAATTTTCCAAAATGAGACAACGTAAGAGATTGGACAAACTGCTAAGAGAGATTCAAAATAAATTATGAGCCCTTATTCAATTTTTTTCTGGCCAATAAATAGCTTTTGACCCCTATATAGAAATAGGTCAAATATTAAGTATCCTGCGAGGGCAATTGGGTTATAAACCAAAATCGTCTTGAAAAATTGCAGGCAAGGTAATACATAAGAAATTTATTTTTGCCCACAAACATGAAAACTGGAGCAAAATTAAAGGAAAGTTCAAATGAAATTTTATGAATACCCAAAAGTTGTGAAGGCCAACATAAAAAAGGAGAGGGCCGAAATAAATACCAAATAGGTAAAAAATAACTCAAACCTCTGACGTTATTTAATTATTCAAGAGAAAGTAGGCTTCTCACGGTTGGGCAGAAGAAACAAAACCGCAGTGGACGGCGAGTGCAGCCATTATTTATTCCGCCTTCATTACTCGGGGGCGATAAAAGAGGCTCGGTATTCGGATCAAGCATTTCAGTGCTTAGCTATAATATCCGGCAGTACACATAATAAAATTTTCTCGGGAGTTTCCAAGTGTTCTTTTAAAATTTACTGCACTCCGAGTTTCGGTCTATGTTTCAGCGGAGAGGGTCGTTCGAGAGAAGCAGTGGTTTCAGAACACGGAGCGAATATCAGCTCGCAGCCGCGGTGGAGAAGACAACTTCCTAGAGAAATTTATCCACTTCCAGTTTTGAATTTTTTCGACCATATTTATTAATGCGAGTTTCAGACTTTCAAATCCTACATTTTCTCGCTCTCCGCTTCCATACGTTTCATAATCAGTTCCTTCCTCCGAACGAATCCAATTCTCTTTAACCATCATGGGTGAAGAGAGAAAACGTGTGTACTGTTTGAGTTCAAATGACCAGTTTTGAGGATACCGGGACTAGCCACGGTATTTGCCTTTTACGGAGTCGCCCTAAGTGCACTTAATTGCGATATTCCATAGAGTAAAAAATCATTCGCATTGACCGGGATTCGAACCCGGATGCCTCGATTTCACGCCGAGTGCATTACCATTTAAGCTATGGTCGAAATAAATTTAATTTCCAAGAGTATTCTCAAATACAGATTTTATGATTTCAGGTGAATTTATATAATCGAGAAGAAAAAGAAAGGAAAATAAAAAAAAAACAAATAGTCCATAAAGTTTGTCTCCACCTCGGTCTAGAAGCGGCCGCATCTGACACCCTTTGCCGTCGATCCGTGCACTCCATTCTCACTGCCACCGAGAGTTCTAATTAACCCACTGGGCTCTGGATTCGGTCCTGCTTCTCACATACCACCCCAAGGGATGACGTCTTGTCACATGTTCGGTGCGCTTACAGGCTCGCTGCTGGCGCGAGCTGAGCCCTTTAGTTGCCCCTCAGTTGATCGCCTCTTCCAACTCCTGCGACAACGGCGCCTCGCGACGCTGCTCGGCGTCCACCACCCGCCCAAACAGCATACACAGCCACGGGCGCATGGTAGGAGGTGCGCCATGGAATGGGGCCTCCTGGACGAAGCGTAGAACCCCAATGCCTTGTGGTTTAATTGTAGTTCTACATATTTTGCGATTGTGGCCGAATGGATTTTGGACTTAAAATTTGGAAAGAGTCGAAAATTCAGATTCAGTAGTTTTTCATTACTTACGAGACCACCACCGAATATGTTCCAAGTCTTATAAATTTTTTTGATCGCTTCTGGCTTGTATCGGTCAAACACGCTCGTAAAGTGTCGAGCGGCGCCCTCTAGGAATCCAGCGCCCGGACACTCTGCCGATGGCGACGCGGGTGTTGCATCCCCGGGGAGTCGAACAACCCTCTGCAGTTCAGAGATGGTGAGCGGGTCCCAGGTGTCTGGGTCCACCTCTCTCTGACACCGGCTGGGAGCGTGCCCCTTTATTTCGTGCATGAGGATTGTGTCTTTTAACGAAGACACTTGTACGTATAAGTTCGGAGGACGAGGGTATGAGTTTAAGAACTCACTTAAGATGGACCGGTAAAAAGAATGGTACAATTTCGCTCTCTCCTCCACTCTGTGGTTTGACGTTTCAAAAATGAGTTAATTTTTCGTTTAAAGACACTCTCCACCAATTTAAAATAACTACGTCCGGGCGGAGATCGGAGACTAGATCTCTAACCTGTGCCCGGATGGCTTCACGAAAACCCTCGTCCTCAAGCGGCCGCGCGTCCAAACGCCACATGCGGGCGGGACTCGGTCTCTGGGGGGAGTGGGAGGTCAAAGGAACGTTAAGGTCAAGGAATAGGGCGCAATAATCCAAAAAAGAAACGGGGATGGTGTTTGCGGCGTACGGCAGGGTCTTTATGTTGCGGGAAAGTAGGAGGAGGTCGATTAGCGTGCGGGAGTTGTGGCCAACGCGAAAAAGGTGCGGGGCCCACGAAGCTGGCTAAGACCACGTCAGTTACACAGGTGGAATCGATTAAATTTTTAAGGGGCCAACTCGGTCGGTTTAAGATTTTGACGCGATTGGACTCAGAGTCCTCCCGCCTATAAATCGAATTGAAATCACCCGCTAAGATGGTTTTCCCAATGAAGGGAGTCAGGTACGGGACTAAAGTTTCGTTAAGAAACTTTTCTCTCTCAATTTTTTTTCTCCCCTGACGATATATGTTAACGAAAGTGATGCCTTGTGTTTGGAGGGAGGTTATCCTCCCCGATTCATGGAGGCGTACCGTATTGACGGCAAAGGCAGTTTTTCACTAGGGTGGTGGTCCGCAGCGTGAGCCACTACAATTCACCGAAGGCCGGTAGCGTGGGTCAGGCCAAGTGACCCCCTCCACCACCGCTTGGAGCATTATGATGTCCGGTTCAAGAGATTTTGTAAAGGCCAAAATTAGGTTTAACTTGAGGGCGCTAGTCGCATCCGCAATGTTTAACGTTAGGACTCTCATGTTAATCGGCATTGGGAGAGGTTTAATTTTTTACTTTACCATTTTGGTCGGAGTTTATGTTTCTCCGTAGCGTGTTGCGTCGCTTCCCGGGGCGATGCTTTTTCCTGGAAGAGTCCGGTCCGACTCATTCTCTCGTGCAACGTCTTCCACCAGGTATCGGAATAGGTTGGGGGTGAGGAAGGAGACGGGCGGGGTTTCAGGGGGTGGGTTGGGGAGGGAGGGGGGAGGATCACTTATCTCCTGGGTGAGGGATATGTGTGAGGGGAGGAGGGGGAGGTTGTACTTTCAACCGTTATGTTTTCTTCTTCATCTGATGCATGAGTGGCCTGGGATGAGTCGTCATATCCACCACCCTCCCCCCCACCTCCCGCCTCGCTCTCCTTTCCCGTCATATCGCCGCCCGTCGCCCCCGACTCGCAGCTCATACGCGCTGTGGGGCCTCCCCCCGTGAGCTCCCCTCCGCTCTCCTCCCTCATCAGCCCCTCCAGCATCTCCTCGCTCGCCGGGCCGGACTCGGCGCACGTGGCGAGAGCGGCGGTGTTGTCGTTGTCTGGGCATGGCTGTGGTTCTGTAGAATGTCTGGCTCACGTTGAGTGGGGAGGGAGGGCTGGCGGCGTTGTCCCTGTAGGAGTGGACCATGGGTCTCCATCTCCACATGGTCGGGGAGGGAAGTGGTCGTAGGTGGGGACTTCGTCTTCAGGCGCTTCGTTGTGTCTTCCTCTCTTGCTTCCCCAATGCTGGAGGGGGAAGGGCTCCGTTTGACGGCCCCCTACTCCACCCTCGTGGCGATGGCAGCGGCCCCAGACGACCCCGGGTCCACCTCCATCGTTGTTAGATCCCTCACCCGCTGCTCCATTGTCTCCTCGTCGTCAACTGCCGCCCCCTCCGCGGGTGTCGCCATGACGTCTGCATAACACCTGCCCACTTCATTTCGGGGGCAATTTCTGCGCTCGTGGCCCTCCTCATTGCGCCGGGCACACGTCCGCCTTTAGCCGTCGTAAATAATTAGTCCGCGGTTTCCCCCTATTGTGACATAAGAGGGAATGTTGCTGTCGACCACCACTCTTACATGCGGCGTACCGGTGCGAGAGGTTACGAGGCCATTTCCCTCCCATCTAGCGTCCCACCCATCTAGCGTCCCAACTCCTAATAATTTTCCCGAATCGGCCGAGCTCCGCTTCGATGTCTTCTCTTGTTGTTTTAACGGGAAGGCAAAGTACCCTCACATTGACTGAGCAGCCAGTCGTGTGGTCTATGGTGCATGTCATAAACTTCTTGGCCTCCGTGGGAAACGGGAGCCGCTGTGTTTTCGTAGAAAAAATTCTATTTAGGATATCTTGGCTGGCCATCTTCACGAAGATGTGTCATCTTTTGTATCCGCAATTGGATCGCAATTACTTCCGCATCCACGAGGCCCAAAGTCTCCCTGACGAAGAGGTGGACCTGCAGCGGTGTCGGAATTTTCTTCTTATCGTCCGTATGGACCAATAGCGTGTTCACCCGGAGAACCACCATGGTGAACAAACAAGTGGATAATGAGAAAAAAAAGAAAAAGGGAAGGGGGATACAAATAACTCCACTGAGAGCAAAAAGCACCCCACTGAGGGCACTACCCTCTCCTGACACGACCTGTGACAGACGGAGGGGGTGTCAAAACGAACTAAAGAGAAACTGAAAACCACTCGGTGTGTAAACACAATAACTAAAAAAAGGCACCACTTGTGTCGAAGATCTGTCACTATGAACGAACAAGAAATAGCAGCCGCTCACATAATAAATGAGAAAAACTCTCGGAATTAACACACTCGGTCAACTGGGGTGGGCGAGAGACCGTCCGGTCTCGCGCCCGTTCGCCGGCAAGGGAGGCTTCCCTTGCCGCGAGGATTTACGTCAGTTCTCGCACTCGGGAGCGATCAACAAACACGTCCGACCCCCACGAGCTACCGAGGCGTCCTTCCTTGTCCTATAGTCCTTCTTTTATAGATTTGTCTCAACCGAGAGGGGAAAGTCCCGTTAAAACCTGGGGGTAAGACTTTTGTCATTAAAGATGAACGATGTCCACTCCAGATTCCCCAGTTGATATTGCACATCGATACAAGAGCTGAAAAACTAATTAGCAACATTTACCCAATTAAGTATATCTTATTTAATATCGTCAATGATGATGATGAAGTGCATCATCGGAGTCATGGTCTTGACTAAATATTCTTGTGGAGTTGCAGTAGTTTCTTGTACCCTTCTTATCATGAAGGAATTCCTCCACAATAAGCCGGGGTCTGTCACCTTAAACTAATATAATTAATTATAATAATATAAACCACACAGTTGTACATATTTTAACGTGTAAGCACAGTGATTAGACACATGCTTTTGGAAATTGTTGAACAAATTTCGTCGAAGAAAAAGTAGAGAAGCCTGGTAGCTATAGAGCCTTCGGATAGCGACGAATCTCACCTAAAAACACCTTACTCATTACACCTTAAACACTTTACTTACTCATAAATATATCCAAAAGATAATTACAAACATTTTTGGCTTGCGTAGAACTAATTTGTCAATTATTCCTCCAGCCTAATTCCTCTGGTTTGCAAGCTATTCATGTTTTCTGCACTCTTCGTATCACCCAAAATTCCAATCTTCTCTTTACCTTTTACTTTACATGCATATTATACTACGTCCTTCACTTTCCGTCGCAACTCAATAACTTTCATCGACCTACCTTCCTCGAATTTCTCTCATTAACGTTTCTCCTCATCCTATTCCATACGAAACAGCAATTTAAACGCAACTCAAGTATGATGGCACATGACAAAGCGAATAAGTATGACTATAAACAACGATTACCCGATTTTGGGATAATTGTATCGGCGACGTAGATAGGGTAGTTGAAGTAGTATTTAATTGGCCAGATGGAGAAAGCCGGGCTCGAGCGTAAAAGAATAAAGGTTATAATATAGGCTCTCATTAATTTTACATGGGTCTGATTGAAGAATAAAAATGTATCAATTTGCAGGCCAGGTATCTCTTTCAAAGAATATAAACTATCTAGGTAGGTAGGTATTGGGATTTTAGGGTTCGTCGGCAACTTTGATAATTTTCAATGTAAGAAAACGAGACTAACGAAAGCAAAAAAGTAACTCAAACTACACAGAATGAAGCAAAGTGTTAAATGTAATACATCATGTTAGTCACCGGTAACCGAAAGATAGAGAAAATTTGTTTTTCTCGTTCACGCTCATCACAGGGCAAGCACTGCAGGAGAGTCGTCCTATAACTCCTCTGAAATTTTAATAAATTGCAGAAAAATGAGAGAGGCGATATGAATAAAGCGATCATGTTTAACTTCCAAAGGAGCATATGAAACATCAAAGGGACTCCTGGCCCACACATTTTCATTCTTTGACTCTTCTCCTCTTTTCAGAGACACATGGGCGAAGCAAGTTATATTAAAGCGCCGATTCCACAGTTCAAAAGAAAAAGCTAGCAATAATTGCTTCCGAAAGAATGGGTTTTGGTTGTTTTGAATAATGAGAGCACGCTCATAAATATTTATTTTACCAAATGGTAGCATTCTGCTCTTTAAACAAGGGGAGAATGTACATACGATACATGCATTTATGGTTTCACTTTCCAAAACAACTAACTTTTCAAGCAATCCCTACCAATTGCATTTCAATATTCACGAAGGACTTTTTCTAAAAATAAATTGCAGGAAGTACACTTCAATTATCGATGATACGGTACGGTTTTATCGGCTTTAGTGGTGGCAGGTTTTTATCTGTTTTTTTTTTCAGAGGCCCCGAATGTATTTCCTCCACCACCAGAAACCCTCTACACCCACTCATTACGCAAAATTAAACAAGGAGATGGCAACAGGGCATATGCACCACACGGAACGATGAAAACCGAACTCGCACTGACGGGAATCAAAATATCAGATTAAATTATTTCCACGCTCTTCGTGTTATTTTCACTTCTCTCTTAATTCTCCATCGATGTAAATTTTTTATAAACACTGAGGATAGCTTTGAATTGAAAAATCGTAACAACTTCATGAAATTGCAGAGACCACATTTCGAATTACTGAATCACAATGTAGCCGTGTTTTATTGAGAATTGTTGTAGCGATTCCACAGTTTTATTTCATACGTTCGTAGTTGTAAAAGAACTATCAATTATTCACCAATTTTCCCTCTTTCGGGGAAATTAAAAAAAGAGTTGATGACCCAATTTTATTTTTGGTATCCACGTTCTTTTTACACCCCACTACTATTATAGTTCATCGATATTAATATGCAAAATGAAATATGGCGGCCTAAGTAGTTTTTACTCACACGCACGTTTCTTGGATAAACGTCAGAAAATATTTCAGAATTAATTTCGGGTCAATATTATTCAAGCTTACTTGGGTATTTAACATAGAATAGCAGTTAGAACTTCAAACTTGTTCAAATTAGAATATCAGATTGTCGTTTTAAGGGAATAAATTGATAGGGAGCATTCACATTCATCTGACGCATTGAAAAATGAATAATGGCACGGATAAGCGAGGACGTGGTATTATATCCAAGACGACGTAGAATGTCCAACGAGGTCTTTTTCCGGCATAATGCACTCACGAATTTCTTAAAATTGAATCATATTGCGATCAATCCCGCAGTGTAAAAGGATCTCGGTTGGTCGAATGGGACGTAGTCTATGAATCCTTTCGGTGACTTTCTGTAACAGTAGGATAAAGTCGTCGCCGAGTTTCTCTCCATCCATAATTTACTCCCCTGATGGCCAAATGGATAAATGGGGCATGGACAGAATTCAGGCATAGGTATGCTCAGCTAATTAATTGAATAGGCTCACAGTAAATTCGCAGCTGAAACGAAAATACACGAATTAATTGTGCATTTAATGGAAACTTAGAAGATGATGTGCGTTGTTTATGGAAAACGAAATTTGCATAAGATTCACTTTACTTCAATTCTGTTACTAATTACAGCAATTTGTAACTATCGAACAGAATCTATTTAATGTCCGTGATGTACTACTAGCCGTGTAAATTGCTAGGCCTCGCTTATCAGGACTTAAGCCAACCATATTACAACGAAACCAGAATCCGAAACTGTAACCTTTTTTTTCGATTTAGCTTTAATGCTAAAAGAAATTTGATGGATAGCCGATGCTATCCCGCATTTAAGAATTAATGAGTATCATTATAATTACCCGACTTCTATTTCACTTAAGCCATGTGAAGATAAGCGCATGTTAACACCTATATTTTCATTGAAATTTTGTGTAAAAGCGTATATGTCAGCGGTTAAACCTGCCAGAAGAATATGGAACTCATCACATAGGATCAAATGAAAATCTGAAACGAGGAAGAATGACACGTAATTGATTACCATATTTGTAGGTACTCAATCAGAGAAAATAAAACATGGAAGCGTACATGCTTAAAAAAGCAACGTTTATTTTTAGGTACCTAAGATCATTTTCTCATTTGCTCTACTGCCAATAGCCATTTTGTCAGTGAAAAATGTTTGCAAATGCCGTAATGAATGGCAAAACTTGCGTGGGGAAATTCTAGAGGAAAAAGGTTTCCTGAACCGAAACTCAATCCACGGATCTTCAGTTTTGCGAGGCAATGCGCAGACCTCTATTAGTTCTCCAGGAAACATTGATCCCAAAACATCGATCTTCTGCTTTTAGAAGGTTGAAGGTCCAAGACAATGGCACACGATGGCTGGTTTTATGAATCCTTCAAGAATGGATTGCTTTTGGAGTCAGCAGTACTTTTCCGACAGAGTGTGAATTTGTTTGAAATATTGCCATAATCTTAACTAAAAAACTGGTAGTTTCAGGCGTTACTTGGTGGAACTTATTCATTGTATAAATGAAAAACTTAACTAAAACATGAAGCTTCAGATATTGAGTGCAAAATGACCTTAGCTGTCAATGTATGTTAAACTGAAGTACCACTACTACTACTTAGAATGCAGAGCTCTCAGGTTTCTAACCAGACGATGTTGGTGAGTTGCACCAAGGTGCTAAAGGCGTAATCTGCTATCGTCTTTAGAGTGAAACACCGAGAGTGGAAGAGAAACACCCTAGAGAGTGGAAGTGATATATTTAGCTTAAGCTGTGTCACTTCCACTCTCCACACAGCGAGAGATGAGAGAATGTCCGTTATTTTAGTACTCTTAACGCCGTGATTTATTTTTTCCAAAAAATACGCATTAAGGTAGCAACGCTTTATTGAGGATAACTTCAGAATATTATAAACTGAACTTTTTAAACCTTCAATATTTGCAATCGGCATATTTAAAAAAAAATATCGATATAATACTTCTCGGCTGTTTCCTAATGACAAATTACTTCCGCAAAATATATCTTAGGAAACATTTTGATCGCATCAAGCAACACTTCTAACATCAATATTATATCATACAGGCATTATTTATTCTTTGGCCTCACACTGTGCTACAAACATTTTAATGGAACTCATAATTCTCAAGGCGTTTCTATTTATAATGAGCAGTTCAACAACACACAATTTCATGAGTAAATTCAGGAGCAACGAGTGAAAATGCAAACTATAATGATAAATACTGCTTATTACTTCACATTCTATATTGCCTTCGATATTTGATGTAAAGAAACGCATGACACTAATTGTAAGAAAATATTTTCACGCACAAAATATGAAATTCACACTTTTCTACAGTTTTCCAAAATATTGACGAACCTTGGGTACCTGATGTTTCACGGTTGAAAGGCCAACATTAGTCATAAAAATATGAGCCCGGACATTTGCAAATCTGGGTGGTAGAATGGGGAAGAAAAGGATGTAGAGAGTCAGTATCAGTGCTGAACCTGATAACCTTACACTTACCTTGCAAAAAGAAAAAAAAGAGAGACGGATGGTACGGGTGTGGACGTCGATAAATTTTTATCATGAGGACATGGAGGGAGATACACGATGGTTTTTTGAGGTGAATCGATGCAAGGGGTGTGAATGGAATCTGAGGCGGCGGAGGAGGAGCCGACACAAAGACGAGTTGACCGGACGGCGCGGCGGCAGCGCGTCGGGACGGCCTTCGCATCGGAAAGCCGGGAAGAGTGCAGCACAAAAGAAATCATTCTGACCGTCACCACCAACACCTCTATCATGCTAAAAAAAACAATCCCCCCCGATAGCTCCCGGCGTCCTTCTCGCTCCGAAACCACCCTTTCACACCCTCACCAACCCCCTTAAACCCACTCTCCGTCGACAAATTCCACCTTTTTTCACGCACCCCGCGGTCTTCCCCTCTCTACACAGCCCAATTCAGCCCTGAGTTTATGAAAAAAGGGTTACCCACCGGCTGCTATCCGACGCGGACGCGAGCAATCAGAGAGTAAGGAGAGGGTGAGAGATAGAGAGCGGTGCATTGCATTTCAGCAGCGCATCACGCGGCCGTGCATAATGGTGGGCCCCGAACCGACGCGACGGCCGGCCGGAAATGCAGTGGAACCGAAGTGGAGAGATATAAAAAAGAGCACACTCCGATTGTGATGGGTTGAGGGTTGGAGCGGTGTGCGAGGGGACGGGAGGCAGAGATAGGGATAACACACGAGCAGTGGACAAAGAGGGAGAAGGATTTGATCCCTCCTATTTCATAAAAAAATCAAAGGTTGAATCTAAAACGGATGGGGAAAAGGGTATTTTTTAGGAACGAGAAGCAAAGGGAAGAGAGTTGGAAGGCAGTGGAGGACGCGCAAATTACAAACCTAAACACACAAAAATGTATTCACAAAGGCATGCATGCCATATACCTTATGCATACCAAATATCAGTATCGTAAATTGCTACGATATGTAGCGTTGTTCTTTGCGTCAATATTCATTTCTGTACGTGGTACTATTTTCATTTTGTTCATAAATTATTTGTAATTAAGTATTCCATTTTGCAAGTTTAGAATGTTGGCATGCCTGAACTCTAAATCAAGATCATCATGATTTATTGGGGCAGTGTCCATCACACATGAGTATAATGATGATTGGAAGCCATGTTGAATGACAAATCTCCTTCCACGTACGTCCTACTCCTAAATTAAACTGAATAGTATATTAAGTCAAATGACTAATAATTGTTTTATTGTGTGTTTGACGGTTAGTGTATGTATGGTGTGGAGTTATCCCCTATCGCACGCACTTGAGGTGGCTTTCAGGATATCACGTAGATGTATACCAGCTTAAACTGGAAATAACCTCCTATATTTGGGTACATAATAGATTAATAGATCCGGTAGGTCATCTGTAACTAGGGCATGAAGAGGATACGTTTAATGGCCATAAAAGAGCTTGTATAGGAGAACTAACGAGAAGTAGTCTAAATTAAAACACGAATAAGAGATCAGTAGGTAAAGGCTTTAAAGGCTTTATATATGTAAAGGTATGCAATGTATGAAGTGTAGAGTAACTTATGTTAGTCCCCGGGAAAAGACGATAAGATTAGAGGATTTTGGAGTGGGTTTAGAGAGACATGGAGAGTGAAATTTTGGAGAGGAGGCGAATAAGAGGAAAGGGAGTAGTGACTATATAGTCGAATAAAGGCAAGAGAAGTGGTTGGATACAGTAATGAGAGGTAACGGGCAGCTGAAGTGAGTAATGGAGCGTAGAATTTGGGAGAGGAAAAGAATTACAATTTACGGTGGCTTGAAGGGATATTTAAGTTAGCAGGAAATAAAAATATAGAGATATCGAGTTCAAACGGGGCTCAATTCATTGAAAAAAGAGTGTCACAACAGAGAAAAGGATAATGACCAAAGTGGAGCGATAGTTTTGAGAAGGGACTGACCAAAGACCTTAATATATTTGCACATAAATTTTGAAAATATCTTTCCACGCATGTACACTCACGCGCAGAGGTAATTTAGCTTCTGTGTTTTAACGTATGCTAACATAAAAACTCGTAGTTTTATTCACGTAAAAGATACGCGCTTTCACACTCCATGTTAGAACTATCTTGTATTTTTTTTACTGCCGTTCCCTGGTTGGATGCTGCGTCCTGATTCCTGTAGAGCTGCATTCTTCGCTGCATCGCATTTATGTACCCCATAAATGCAACGTAATCCATCAATTCAAATTTGTCAAAAGTCACGCACAAAAACGTAAAGCGACACATGAATGAACGAGTTCGCAGTCACCACCAACCAATTCTGGAATCCTTAACGGGGCCTTAGGAATGCCTAACCCGCGAATTTGTCGGAAGACCGCATAAATATGGAGAGATTATACAGGTCTGTGTGACCATCCTGCGTGTGGGATGCCGAGTATTTTTCGAATGTGTGATAAGCTATGAATGTGGGTGCCCGTTTGCGGGAGTAGGGAAAAATAAGGCGGCAAAGAGGCAAGAGGGAGAGCGGAGTGAGGGTTGAGGTTTGGGATGGGAGAAGTGCTCGAGGGTGGGGATAGCAGAGGACGAGGTGCAGGCATTAGCTGGGAGGCTGGGCAAGAGAAGCCAGCACGGAAAAAATTGAGCCGGGTGAATTATAAAGGACGCGGAAGAGTAAAAAGGTGAATTTGAGAGGATTGGAATGAAATGGGAGTAGGCAGGCTGGCAGAGGGACATCCTCTGCAAGTGAGGCGAGGCCCCGATGTGGAGAGAGGGGTGTCGGCGAGGGAATACGTTTGTGGCACGAAAACAGTTGGAGGCTACGCATCGTTGGCTCCGGATCAAAGGGGCGAATTTCTCCCCACAGGGGGAGAATGCAAAAAGTGACGAGGATACAACAACTGTGTGAGAGAATCTTTTTTTTTTCTCCCGACGCCCCGGCGAAAAACCCTCTCGCGTACCCTTTTTCTCCAGCTTCTTCCCTCACACCCTCGCTGCACACCCATCCCCCCCCCCAATCCTAGGTTGCCTGATTTTTGCCCCACGATATCTACCCTCTCTCCGCTTCCTAAATCAAACCAATTCCCTCAAAGCGAGCTCATGAAACAGTAAGGAAGGGGTGTTTTTTCATGCAAACGTTCCAACGCACACACGCGTGTGCGAATAGTCGCACGCAAGTCTCGCCAAATGGGCGTGTGGAGGGAAGAGATAGCGCAAACAACATTGGATGCGAACACATTTGGCGGGCGGTGTCTGGAGATGATGATTTGGCGGGAATAGTGCCACAAGGGGTGGGGGGTAAGGGGGGGGGACCGGGGGAAAAGGACTGGGCGAGTCGATTCGCCCCCTTTCATTCCGGAAGTGTGTATATCTCTCCAGTTGTTCATCAGGGCGGGAAATTAGGACGAGTCTTTCATAGCGGAGAGTTTCCCTCGCTTTGCTCGTCGTTGGGTCGACGCGCGAGTTTTCGACCGAGTTCGTCAGCTCCCCGTTTGATTTTTCGGAGAGTTTCCCGAGCGACCCTCCCCACCTTTTAGCCTTTCTGTTCAATTTGCCCGCTGCACTTGGTTTCTTTTTTTTCCACCGCTCCCTCCGCGAGGTGTTTTAATCTCCAAAATTGGCCCCCACTTTTTTCGATTAGAATGATGTAGCGGGCCGAGGAGGAGGATGGCTGCATGCAAGCGAAAGTGGAACGCAAAAGCAGAAGCTTTGACCAACCGCCACGCTTTCGTCCATTTTATAATTGAATGCAGGATTTTAACAGCTTGTCCCAGTCGTATTGCGTCCATTGGGTTGGTTGGACGACCAATAATTCTAATAATCTTCTGGAACGTTGTTCATGCCTTGCATTTTTCCACCTTGAGACTTTCCTGATCTTGCTGAGAGGATGATCGAAATTTTCTTACGATGCTAAATATTGAATGGCACTCACCTTCATGGATGTAAATCAACTATTCAAATCAAGAAGCCCGAAAAAGTCAGCTATCAAAATCAATGAAAGTATCCTAAATTCCCTCGAAAAACCCACTTTTTGACAACAGCTTAACATACTTCTCTATTTCATGTAAAAATAATGAAATTATGCACTAAACCAGATAGACATAGCAAGAAGAATTAATTATTCAGACAAGATGGCATTCAATTAAAAATGCGTAGTTAAATAGCTGGAAACTCCACACAAGAATTTATAAGACATTTTCACATAACATTGTCTTCCATGGTAGTGAAGTTACAAAGATTACGCCAAGGGAGCAGAGAATGCTGGAGGCAAAGGAAATGTGGTGTGAGCGAAGTATACTGATTATCCATCACTCATAAAAAAGCCAAAAGAAGATTTGGGTAAGGCAGTCGCACAGCGAAAATGATGCGTTGCAAAATGAAAAACTTATTGGGAAACATCTGAGACCGCTATTTTCAGCCAATCTATTGTATTTTATTAGAAGCAGACACACGAACACCTGGTATGGTGAAAAACCTCCAAAATTCTCCGCGGGCGGATTAACAACCTTCTAAAATGGAATAAAAATCAAGACTTTAGACAGGAGCGCAAGAGAAATATTTCTATCAAATTGCGAGAGCTTTAAAAGTAAGAAACTATGAAGAAATTGAGAGAATGGCATAGAAGGACACGGAAATGAAAGTCGCAGCACACTAATATTTGGGAAAAAATGCCACTGATAGTGGTTTAAAACAATGATCTTGCAATAAATGCGAAGAAAAATAATCTCAATGATAATTCTGAGGCTACGTAGCACTCTTTTGGAAGCAACCGACAAAGAAGGAAACATAAGGTTGCCCTGAGAGACGACTCCGCCAAATAAAACGACGCTCCACGGACACTCCGTGTAAAACATTAAAAGCGAATAAAGAATACCGAGAAATTAATCGTCGTCGTAATTCCTCCCACGAAATAGCATTCCGGTCGCCAATGCTCACCGAACTCCAGAACTTGAACGTGCCACCCGATCTGAGAAACGAGTTAAAATGGACTCCGTATTGCGCCAACGGCGTTCGCACCTGGTGCCACCGAATGGCTAAGAAGTTTCATGATACGCAGGCGATATGCATTCACTATTTATGCCCTCCAGTCCTCAGAAGCGAAATACAAGGCAATTCCCCTGAATTTCAAATCCATCGTAGCTTGTCGTTTGCTTGCATCAATTACCACGAACGATAAAATATTATGTAAACACGGAAAATAAACTTTTCTGAATTTTAAAAGATTTCGTCGGTATCAATCCTTCGCATGAAATAAATAACTATCCCTTCATTCAATAAAGCATTTATTGCAGAATATCTAGTATTTCACAAACTCAAATATGTTTACAAGACTCCCTTGATGTTGTAGGACCACATTATATATAATAAAAACACGCTAGAGGTAGGAAAGACGGCATAATTTACTGCCGTTAATAGATAACAAATAATGGATACCAAAGATTCTAAGTCAGAAATATCTACGCCTACCGTCGGCAACCGACATGTGTACGCTTGCCACATTTTACACGTAGTTAATTATTAGCCAGGCGCGTTCCCGGCTATAATAAAAACGCAATAGTAAAATATTACTACAGAACAAAACACATTTAAAGGTCAATATTAAAACTCTAATTCGCAAAAATAATATTGAGTAGCTAAGATTGAGAAGAAAGTGCAATGTATAAGGAAAACTATGAAGAAAATATGGCTGGTAGCCAGGCAGGCGGTGCAAGGGCAAGGCACTTCCCTTCATCGTGTACACAGTATGACCTGAACGGCCAGTGGACAAGTGGTGGAAATATTTCCAAAAGTGTTGAAGAAATAGAAATGCATGATTGATGCAGCATAGCTTCCAACGACTATTTTTTCCTCACTAACGACAAATTGGCTCATTTTCTGTGAATGTGCTGAGATATTCACCAAAGGACGACCAGTGCGCGACCTGAACTTTGTACACCGGACAACCGAAGTAGCTCACCCTACGAGGCGAAGACTGCGCACGACCAGGCAAACTAAGTAAGGGCAAACAAGATTGGATATTTTTAGTTTAATCGCCGTTTTCGTAGCGTTTCACCAACAATCCTTTTGCGTGCCATAGGTTGCCAATCACTGATCCAGGCTGTTTCTTATACCACCGCGGAGCGCCATTTCAACTTTTCCTATTTTATGTTCATGCGAATAACACATTTAAAATGGCAGAGATACGATACAATGACGGCAGTTTCTAAACAAAAGGTTTTAAAGAAACACATCGAAAAAGGTGAAGATGTGAGTAAACAGCAATATCTTATATTCATTTGAAAAAGTAGAAAAAGTTGAAAACATATATTCATAAGTAGTTTTGAAACGGTGAAAGCGTCTGTTGCTACATTGCCAAACTATGTAAAAAAAAAGTTGGAACCGACAGTTGATGAAAAGAGTTAGGAAAATAAATTCTAACGATAGAAAAAGGAGAGGATGAGGTTCCATTTGCCAAGCAAAATTTATAAAATATTTTTTTGCATTTTTATCCGTACAACGCAAGCCTAAATAATAAAAAAAGTTCATAGCTACGGAATACTACCCCCCCCCACACGCCTATTGAGGCGGCTTGCGGGGTAATATGTAGATGTAGATGTAGATGAATACTGCGGAAAGTACCGTTATATTGGGCAAAATTGTCACTTAATAGCATCAGAAAGAGGCACTTGAATATCAGCAATATTATTAAACGTTGGTCAAGCATAGAGAGTACAGGGTATTAAAAAGAATGAAATTCCAAACCAAAGGTTATCAATATCAAAGGATTAATTTACGTAACTATATTCAGTTTGCCCATCTTTAAGATAACATCCGAAAATCTTCGCTGATCGCGACTTTCTTGGCGATGCCGTATATCCTGTTACCTCTGCCGATCGTTTTCTTCATGGAAAGTTCAATGAAAATATACATCACTCACCCAATAATCAACTTAACAACAATCAAGTTGGCAGGAGAGGCACAGAATGCTAAAGGGAAAGATGCGTAACAAATTTTACCCCTTCAGAGAAAAGAGAAAGTTCTAGTATCCCACGATTTTCTGGCACACAGACAACAGCAACACGAGGAATTTAGTGAGGATATCTAAAGTAACTTCGCCCTGAATTGAACCCAAGACTCTTATGTTCACAGAAAAACGCTCAGCCCACTGGTCTACCGCGCTGCTAAAGGCCTGCTTCCACTGCGATATTCAACATCGACCGTCCTCAATCCAAAAATTGGCTTGAAGTAGCTCTCCTTCTCTCCTCAGCCAAACGCTTCGATTCTTCATGATTCTTCATTTTCACGCCCTTCATAATTTGCTTTGTGAATTGCATCCTAGGTCAATCTCGATAATTCCTCCAAAATATGTTTATCCTTCCAGTACTGTTTTTAAGGTACTGTTGTTCAGCAAAATATGCCATCATGTTTGTTTTTTCTTCTCAAAGTTTGCATGAAACACATTTTCTCTCCAACTCTTTGTTGGACTTCTAAATTGGGGAATCTCTCAATCCAACCTCCATACAACTGCATAAAACATGAGTAACTACACATGCACACAATTCACTGACCTTAAATAAGAAATCTAAAGAGATAATTTTTTATTCTACTAATTTAAGTTCGTATGAATTCGAAAGAATATTTTCATTCACTGACTGCGAAGTTCAACTTTGCCCCACAATCTCAAATATATTTCCTTCAACTGCGGAACACGAGTATATCCATAGGGGTATTAAACATCTACAGTGGTAAGTATAATACCATGCAAAAACGGTTTAAAAATATTTTTTTCATTTTTGCGTGAATTTCAAATTATTATTATTTAGCACAAAAATTGTGAGCATCGTTTTGAGTATTTTTGATGCACATCATGAGTGAAACAAGTAATCACGTTAAGAGAAGCAAGGAGTCACTCTTAAAAACAAGGTCCAAATACCCAAGGCACCTCACTTCAAATTAATTGTATTTCTTGCCTAGAAACAAAAGGAATATCTTAACCAAGATTAGTTCAAAACACTAAGGACGAGAGGGGGTTATGTCTCTCCTATTCCAAAAACCATTCCTTGTCTGAACCAGATGAACTCCCAACACTGACAGTAGCTGGTTGGGAGTGCAGCCTCTCTCTTCCTCGACAGTCGCAAAAGCCAATATGGGGGAACTCATAACGGATGCAAAGCTTACCGGCGGTTACATTTGCGTCCGTAGAATCTGCATCCTCTCGATCCTCAAGTCGTGCAGGGTGAAGCAAAGGGCAGATGAGGGGATAAATGGACCCCTGCGAGGATTGTGGCTGTGTCACGGGGCGGATAATTGAAAGTGGGAAGTCAAGCACAGAGTATGGAATAGGCAGACGCGAAATAGTTAGGTTCCGACGGATACGAGGGAACAGGCTCGTTGAATCAATCCGAACTCGGGTGTGCACGTAATGTGCAAACGGAAGTCTGAAGTGCTACTCTGTATGCATTCGCAACACACTGCATGCCGGGATGTTGAGGAATTGGGTTTCGAGGCAGTAGGTGTATTCAAGGAACGCATCGTTCATAACCTTCGGAAAATTAAATTAAAAAGTATTCAAAAATCAACTAAACAAAATGGCTCCTTTAGTTGATTCCAAAATTTTACACTCTCCAAATAAAACAGGTCTAAAAATACCCGAATACAGTAGGTCACACAAATAAAACAATTAGATTGATAATTATGGTTATCCACTTACTATAACCGTTGAAAATACAACAACCTTTGCTAGGGTGAATACTATTGATAAATGTCTCTTGTTTTTCGTTGGATAAATTAGAGTGAAAGTAATTATGTAGATAAATTAATGGCACCTAATATCAAATACTCTAATTATGCGAGTAAACTCCATAACCTTCAATAAGCTCCTAGTTTGTATTTTTAACGCTATTTTATTACAATTTATAATTGTTTTGACAGTACGCGTCATTACGAAGGTAACTTGATAACTGTCATCATCTGGATATCTTTTATAATGACAGATGATTTTATTTATAATGACAGACGATGTCGAAACTAAGGTCGGCAACATAAGTGGATGTAAAACACAAGGTACCAACTTAAAGCGTTCGGCGTGGCAATGTCATAGCATTAAATCGTAAACCTTCGCGTCTCTTAACCATAGCAGTCAAGCATCTCACTTTCGATATGCAACCTATTGTTTATGATCGATATTCTACAACGAAGTACTCAATATAGAACAAAGGAAGTAATTTCCCCTGTATCTGCTTCCACACAAAACACCAGTTCATAAGTGATCGTAGATTATTGCCTATACTTTGACTTGCATACAGCATACAATGGCGTACGAGGAAAGCCAAAGAGTTTATAAGCAAAGTAAGTCAATGTGTAACTAATATGTGATATGCTAATTTCCAGTATTTGCCGTGCTCACAGAGTATGGAAGAAAATAGCAATTTCAAAATATAGCACATCGAAAATATAGTTGCCTTTCGGTGAAGACACAAAAAGTAGGAAAAGTACGCAGTGGAGATGGAGAGATTAAATTAGTGGAAATAAGAAAGTTACATTTTTTTTCTTCAAGAATATTGCTCATTGGCGAAAAAAGTAGCACAGTCACGAAATTGTGATTTCATTGTTGAACGAGGAAGGGATATTTTGACACGATACTGTAGGAAAAATGACTTCCAAAGACTGAGAATGATATCAACAAGATTCTAACAACATTTTACTGTATATTTTTAGTCAAAGGTTGTAATGAGCTATAGAAAGAAATCAATCACGGCGAAATTATGCGAATTGACGCTGCTGATTTATAAAATCAACATGAAAATCGTTGTCATCTCTGACATGTGCCGAAGTTATGGATCTTTCCAAGTACAAAAACCTCAGCATTAATAGATTTAAATATAATTTTAGATGCAAAAGTGAAGAAATCTTAGATATATCTACTATGCCACGGCATATTCGAGTGTACTTACGTATCTGGAGGCTTAGGCAGAACACGGCGGAGGACGCCATTGGATATGGATTCCACGTCCAAACGAGACGAAATCGGCTCCAATGAGTCAGCGATGTTCTCCACTTCACAGGAACAAGCAGCTACTTCGCAGAATCTCTACTTTTCCGATTTCCCGGTCTCTATTCAATGTTCCTTCTAATCTGCCTCTAAGTTTTGCGGCGAGTGAACATTCTCACCATGCTTCACGGTGAGTTTCGGGCACCATTAATCCTGAAAAGAAGTAAATAAACACAATCAGATAGAAGTAGGTGACAGAATGTACAATTAGGCAATACATTTCCAATATAACCGGATTTAGAATTAGAATTCAATCCTGACCAATAAAATAAATTCTGGTTACGTGAAGGGGCGGCTCCTGGAAGCTTATTCATTCGGGTAAGGTCATTTTTCCACGCCTCTCACTTCGTCTAACCTGCCAAAATTTCCATTAGGTTTTCTTTTAACTAAGCTCAAAATATTAATGCTTCATAAATCATATTCCCGTCATTGTGATAAGCATAACCAAACAGTAAATATATTAAAAAGCAATGTCCCTTTCACTATAGGCTATAATCAACCCTCCACCCCCAGGAGACGGTGCCCCTGGAAGTCGCCAAGGAAGCCGGGGCCTTGCGAGAATCTATTTTCGCATCACACGTCGCCTATGCTACTCCGGATAATTATTATGGGGTACAGACGATGAAGATAAGCAGGGATAAAGAGGATAGGGGTAGGGCATCACGGGAAGGAAAATTTTATGTCAACTCTAAGGTGATAACCCATGAAATTTCTGCTAATAAACGGACGTGGTTGGTAAGCTTTATGAGCTGTGGTGAAAGCAAGCATATTTTTGAAACAGAAAGAATAGTGTAAACTGCTCATCCGTTGGCACTGAATTTTAACAGTCGTCTCATATGTCCAAGACTGTACGACTGTTCCTCGATCATAACAGAGATATTTTAAGTACCATTACTTCGTAGGTAACATTATATATCAGGTGGGAAGTAATAGACTAAACTTTGATTACAATGAGTGGTAAGAACGATTTCAAATTAATTTCACATCAATAGTGGATCAATAACTGGTCTTTAAAAAATGATACATATATGAAATAATTCATCGGGCAATGCATAAAAATTGACAAATCTCTCATCATTGTTTCTCATGTTTCCGCGGTGTTTCGAATTTTACTGGAGAAACAGTCATGAACAAAAGACAACGCAATGCGGAGGGAATCCCGAAAGCCGAGCTGCATAACACATCAATCAATTTTATGAAGCGCTACCAAAATCTATCAAGTGATTGTACTCTTTGTATTAATTGTGACTGAAAATGTATGATTGGTTCACTCAATGCTTAATATTTGCTTGATAGCATTCTTGGCACTCGAGGCCTTATATTCAGAAAGCTCCTGAATTATAAAATATTCATGAAAAAGTTCGATGAAAATAATACATTCAAAGAAATGCCAAAAAATTGTGGAATTTTTGGAAGAGGAATGTTCTCACGATTCTGGTAAACACATGGTCGTTGCTTAACTGTAATGAGAATAAAAGTCTATTTTTCCAGTTGATAGTGCAGGGGATATAACGGAGGAAAAATATTTTAAATGCAAAAGGGGATATTACCGAAAAATGTGTAATAGTGTGAGCCATGTATACTCAAATCGTACTTGAAAAAAAACAGGGCTCGTCCGGGATTTGAACCCGGGACCTCTCGCACCCTAAGCGAGAATCATACCCCTAGACCAACGAGCCGTTGTAAACACGCAGCGTTTCAAGAAATGACTACCAAATCCAACGCTAAAGATCAACCGGTTTATTTTCCAGAATGAAATTTCGTGGGGCGTGGCGGGCAAAAGAGAAAGTGCCCCTTGGCGGCGTTCGGAGGTCGGCAACAGAGACGAGCTGCGACCGGTCGAAGTGGTTTCGGGTTTTAGATGTCTAGATTCCACAGATTATGTCACATAGTCTAAGTAACGGCTTTTATTTAAAGCAAACAGTTCATTGATTCGAACACGTAATATTTTGGAGGATTGACCGTCACGTTACCAGCCTCGCTATTGCTGCCGGAACCAGCAACTACCTCTTCTTTACTCAGATATCAGCTATATGTTACAGTATTGCATTGCGTTTTGATACATTAAAATACTATTCGAGAAGAAAAGCTTTGATTTTATTACAACGACACAACCCCGGGCGAACAAAGTCATATATCCTCCAAAATGATATATTAGGCATTGGCTTTCGAGAAATACCATGACAATAAGTCATTTATATCTATTGCTTCTAGGCTCCCTTCTGCTAGATCTATAAGACCAAACTTACATTGTTTTAAGAATCACGCATTTTCATAATCGTAAATATACGAAGTTGTAGCCGTAAAACTTCCTATTGAATCCATTTATTCCTCCTTCTTAGTTCATTATAGTTGTATCATCGAAGAATGAAATGTAATGTTAATCACTTGAATGCAAGCAATGTCTTTATCATTTCTCTACCACGCTTTATAGTTTCACTACCACTAAAGATATCACAGGTTATCATGACATTATTACGATTATTCACACTTAACAAGGTTCTCCACAACTTCATCACATCTAAAGAAATTTTCAGTTTAGAAGTAAAGTATTTTTGACGTCTAAACTTATTGATGCAGGAAATGAAATGAGTAAATACAATTTTAGGCTGACTGTATTTTCTCCGGCTATAAGTTTGCTGAGGATTTTGGTAAACAAAGCATTTATTATTAGTGGAGTACAGTGTACTTGTTTTAATGATAACATAAAAGTAATTCCAACTTATAAGAATACTTTAACAATAGCAATCAACACATTTTAAAAATAACTCATAATTTGCTGAATCAGGATTTAAAAATACTGCAAATTATCAGAAGCCAGAAATATTGATTTTTAATACATATATTTGGAATATACGAAGGATAAAAGTGTTTCCAAGAACGAAGACTGCTAACAGAATCCTCCACCGTACCAAAAAAATTGCTCTACGTGATTCACAAGGCAAATTATTTGCATCGTGGAAATATGAGAACCGTGTCACAAATTTTACGCAACATTTCTTGCAGCCTGTTTATTATCCTGAAACTTCGTAATTCAAAACACTGTAAATTGATTTATTTGATTTTGTCCCTGGCAATGGTCACTACGCCAACGTTTTTTGCCACTGTCGAGGGAGGAAGCCAAGTGTACGCACATTAACTCAGACGCCAATTTGGCATCAGATCCTCAGGATGAATCGTATTTTTTTTCAAAGCAGCGTTGCAATATTGAGAACAGACATTAGTACAAAAGTTGTACAGTTTTGCATTATTTGGGCTATAAACGTGCCAAGGAAAACAGCAGAGAACTTATGTAGTAGTAAGTTATAAGTTTATCTATGCATAGACACGTCATTCCATTGATTTTATATTGAAGAACCTCCAGTCCACTCATTTTCTCAATGTTTGCGCGTAGTTTCATGCTATAACGCACTTTTTCACATGGTAAAACGCATTTCAGAGCTTCTTGTGCAAATAAAGGATGAAAAATGATACGTGAAGCTCTAAAGTTCTCGAATAAATTTTAAATTGCTTTGTAGCTTGATTCACGTAGAATGATTTTCAATTTTAGAGTTCTTGATTTAAAAAATACACTCACCAAGATAATTTACAATATTAAGTCAAATGCTAGGTTAAAAAATTTAAAACCTGGCTAAATAAAACTGATAAATTTGACATAAAGTTCCAAATAAAGACCAAAAAAGGGCATTTGCTTCGTTTTTCAAATACACCAAGATATTCAAACTTTAAAACATTGCAAGTCAAGAGAAGAATATTCCAGGGCAATAACATTATGGTACCCATGTTACTCAAAGAAACAAGAATTCATTTCCTTCCCTGATTGGGCATTGAAACATCGGCCTACCAAATGAAAATTATGAAACGCATTTTGACAAGATCGACAGACAAGGTTGATCGTGAAACTGGAGACACCGATAAGAAGATGCGAAATAAAGGTAATCAGGGTGAAAACGCATAATAAGGCAAAGAGTCAGATGACTTTAATAACATTCACTCACTCAGTGATTAAACCCGAAGGTTGGTTTGGATAGTTGACGGTAGGGCTCAACCCGAACTAAGCCACAGGCGTGTGAATTTCACACATTCAGGGTAGGGGGGGCAGTTCCTTTCCCTGGGCCACCTCGCACTCCGGGGATTTTTTTTCTTGGACTTTATTAAATTCGATGAAATAATGAGGAGATTTTGTGAACCTTAAAAAGGTAGACTTATAGGGGCTGGAGGCAAGCACCCTTTTATTGACGCATTTATTTCACCAGTTTATTTTTGCATGACAAAAATTATGCAAATAAATCGCCGCAAAACTTAAAAACCCAAAGAGAACTGGTAGTGATTGATATTTACGTGAACGTCCTCGTTAACTTTGGGAATATAAAAATGAAGATTTATGCGGATTAACTGTGATTTGCTCCGTCAACAGCAGCGGAAACAACAAGAGCTAATTAAGAAAAAATGTGGAAAAATCGAAACACCATATATTGTAAAAATTCTTCACCAGCTAAATACTCACCTCTACCAGAAGAAAAACAGCGCAAAATGATATAAGTCGCAGACATATAAAAAGATTAATCCATTTGATTGATAAATACTCCTATAGTCATCAAATATTTCAATAAACACTCCCCAGTGTCGCGGTCATAGAGACATTCCTAAACGATTTCCAGCACATACGCACCACGTTACATTGCATCACCATGCCAACGTCACTTGGACGACCTGCCCCAGATTTGGATGTTTTCCTTTGTGTTGTGCGGGGAGGAGACCGCGAGTCGAAATTCACCCACACCGGCATATGCATTTACTGCACGACTCCAAAACTAAATGCGTCCTATCACAAAAACTCCAATGAATTCAGGTCGGAGTTTAGGGAAACGAACGTTTGCGCTGAAATACACGCATCCCTGATGCATTTTAACGTCACCAGAGCATCGAAAATACGTTTATCCCAAGTTATGAACACATTACGGGATATATAGTACCAATATCAAAGGAGAAATTTGGAATGCAAATGTTTATGGTGATTTCTAATATGGTGGTTTCTCACACTCTGGAAATTGTAGCAGCCATGTTTTGCAGCGATTATTTTTTCGTAGAACTATAAGTATAATGGTTTCAATGGCATTCATGGCAACAACGATCATAAAGAAAGAATGCATATTGCATACTATCAAGAAATATAAAAATATAAGATGTATATTAGCTAAAATGATGCATGCAACTTCAATCTGCCAAAGGGTCACTAAACATTGCACTAAAAATTCCTCACATACCTCAATCAGATAGAATTATGAATAAGAACAATAGAATGACAACAGTCGAGGTAATCTATATTATTTTCACAATCAATGAACACTACATGAATACAAATTTTTATATTAATATTTGAGACAGTTTACAACGTGTAAAGAGCACTTATTTTAACTTTATGACCTTGAATTGCACAAAAGTTTAATAAAAAAGTTAAAGTTTCCCTTTACTAAGTATAAAAAAATTCGAAAACGTTAACTTAATCGTTGGTCTTACGATCAACAACATTTGAAACACTAATTCCCCACCACGTGCTTAACTGACCACTATCGCCCAAAAATTCAAAGCAGGTCTATTTCCTATGATATAATTCAGTGAACTTTCAATCTCTTTAGCATAAATTTCGCCATGGTTTCATTTTGACCTAATTTCTCTGCAGCCACACACCCAAAAGGACGGTAAATAATACATCCATCCTATGAACACGTTACCTTTATTACTCACTGCTTTGACGCGGTTTCCCTCTTTCAGTATAAGTTGAAATTTATTTTTATCTATAAGTTCGTTGATGTGTATATAAACTACATTTAGAACTTCCCTTTGAAAAGCGCCGAGAGACGGTTCAATCAGATAAGTGCCTTTATAGGGATTGAATCTACTTTTGAAAATGTTAAAGAATGCACCGTCGGAAAATTCTAATAATAGGACTTTGTAAATAGTTAGAAATGCATGGGAAGTCAAGCCAAAGGCCAAAAATAATGATTCTGGAATAATAAAAGAGTAGATACAACTTATTGCAATAAAAATTTAACCAGTGCAAGCTGGAGGAAGTAGCAGGATATGCCTACAACTTATTTTCAATTCCCCTTCATTGTAAGCACATTGCCATTCAATTCGAAAGGTGAATTGCAACTGAACCCTTAATTAATACGGCTATTTATAAAAATTATGAATTTTAATTTGACATTCACGCGTACCTACTCTACGTAACAACTTCAATCACGGTTAAGATAAGCCGGTAACTATATAGCATGTATAATGAAACTCGACTGTGGTTACGAATTTTATCTATCACTGGCCATGTTGGGATAGAAGATCTACAATTCACTGCAATATGACTATGTTCTGGAACTTAATGAATTACGAGTGTTCTTCAAGCGATGCTATGTGCCTCATCAGAAGTATCGGAAGCTTTTGGTGTTTAGCTACAAGAAATTCAGGAGTGACTTTAAAACACAGGCAGTCCTGATTTCGAAGACAATTTTGATTTTTACATTAAAAATGATTACCTGAGTTACCATAGGATTTAAAAATTCATTCAGGGTGAGAATTGGACTGATGATCTGAATTATCATAAGGAGGCTTCAATGCCGGGTAAACAAAAAACACTTGAATGCTTGGCAGAAAACCTTTTTCTCGCGCAGGGTGTCGGTAAATAAGGAATCGCCTTCGAAAGCAGTTCTCCCTCCATATTTCAGAGAGGAAAGTAAACTCCTGAATTGGCCGCCGCCCCCCACCCTAGCTTCCCCAATCCCTCCCTTCGGCCAATCGTCACCTTCTCTCGAGAAAGCAAGGGGCCGGACCACCGATCGGCGGAATCATCGACCCGCCACTTTCCGCACACACATCTCCGATTCCCTCTCATCATTCCCCAACTCCATCCCCCTCCTCCCTCTTCCCACCCTCTCTTCATTCTCTTGATTTCCCTTCCGACGCTATTTTTAAACTTTCCCGGAAAATGTAGGCCACTTGGCAATTTGGTCGCCGTGATTCCCTGCCAAAAAATTCCCACTCCCTCTTTCTCTCTTGGCCTTTGTCAAACAAATGCTGTGTTTTCCACATTCGAATGTTCCCCTTCGCCCTCCTCAGGCGCGGAATTAACGCCGTCGCCCACTCGCCTGTTTCCAGTACGGCCCGCGCATTCTTGCCCTCCCTTACATTACATCTGCACCTACAAATCACATCGCATAAGATTTCACGAGGGCAAGGGATAGGTGGCCTTACTCTCATCAGCCATGAAATAACGGAGAGACGAGGAATCATGAATGAAGAAAAAAAAATAAGTGCTTAACTATGCCAGAATATCGATTCACTTTCCTATCTCACGTTTCAATGTTTTCAGAGAGCGTAATAAAAGGCAAAGTAATCGGTCGGAAAGGCAAAGGAAGATCAAATCTGTAGTTTGATGATACCATAATTATGATCAAAATTTATTACATGAAAAATGGAGAGCCTTTAGAACATAGTAATGAATATTTTCACAGTGATTTTCATAATCTGTTTTGAAATATTTCCTAAGATACGATTTGAAAGCATTTAAATTTTTGTCAACACATTTCCGCGCCGGAACTGTTTAAAAAAAATCCAGAAATATAGGTACAAGTAATCAATTCAATGTTGAACTATATGGCGGCCGAAGTACGCTAGTCATTTAAAAGGATAATAACACTACGGTCAGATTTTATAAACCCAAGTAAAAAGGTTTCTCCAAACCATAATCGACTTAGATGTGCTCTCCCATCTATGACAATCACGTCCACCAAACATGGGGTACTTGTAATTCACTAAACCCGTTCTCACTACTGATTCCTCATGAAGATAAGGGCCACATCAAATAAATATTAAACTTTCGTAGACATGGTAAAACCGGGACCTTAAGAGCCAGAGCAAATACGTAGAGCAAATGCCGAGGCCATAGTTCAGGTGTCATAACATTTCAATGGAAAGTCATGAAGATAGTATTTACATCCTCCAATTGTCAGTCCCATCCTCCTTTACCCCATCCCATCCTCTCTCATTGGCGGAATCTCCTTCCGGAAAGCAATTCACCCCCAAAACTCCCTCCTCCGTTTCACTCCATTCAACGCGCACATCCACCCACCCTCTTGGCCGAAGTATCTTCCTCTTTCTCGTTTACTTCCCCGAAGAGGACACCCCCATCCACGCCCACACACCCTGATTTTCCTCGCGCCGTCTGAAACCGTCACATTGGCAAAGCTTCCCATCTACACGTGGCTTTCCTCGCTTCGTCCGGCGCGGTCTCCTTCGTGTCTTCCCTCCCTCCTCTATCCCCCTCCCTTCCCCCAAGCACAACGCCCCACTTTCCCAACAGTGTCCCCAAAACTGCGCACGAAGAAATTTTCAATTCCCTTCATAAATCCACGAAATCCTCCGAACCTCCCTCTCTCCCGCCAAAACCCCACATTACAAAGCCTCCTTTCCTCCTCCCTGTCGATTGGAAGAACAGAATTCAAGATATTTTCTACACTTTTTGATATCCTCGACAGGGGACGTTGGTTTGACATCCATTTCTAAATGTTAAAAATGAACACTAATTGACATAATATTAGCATTAACCAATAGATTAATATAAAGCTGATTGCTATCCTGGAATAGCAAACGATAAAAGAAGAAAACTCAGAGCTATCATTATGGCTGTAATGTTAACAGCACCATGTGCTAACATCGCTGACTGATTTCAACCCTGGAATGACATCGTAAAGAGGAAAAAAAATTATATTATTATTAATAATAATACATAAATGTGAAGCAAAATTACATAGCGTAAATGCATACAAAGGTACAAAAATAAACGAAGACTAATAAAGACTGAAGGTTCTGTTAGACTCCATGGTTCTGTTCTTAAGGTGACCGGCAACTGAGGTCATTTTCGCCGTTAAGGGTAGGTGGGTTGGACGGCAGGGATTGTGTGGGGGATGGAGGAAGGCTGGAGAGAATTATAAAACAAGGCGTCGGCATTATCTTTCTCTTAACGAAAGGCACCGACGCGACGGGTCGCCCCATTTTCTAGTTTTAACGCCCCATCCTAAGGACGGAGAATTGTACCTGAACTTCCCTCCACATGACACCAAAGTAGGCATCTGGATTCCACTAACAAAATTTGCCACCACTGCCTGGATTAGCACCCGAGACCTCGGCATGGAAATCCAATAACTACTCTAGTTTATAAGACAAAGTCTTCGGCTTCACCTGGTGGAAATTCCTTATGTCACACACAATAAAAAAATAAAATACTTCGTTCTTTTCCACACTTTTTATTACGATACGACCATGGTTTCTACAAACTTGTGCCATCTTCAGGTCTAATTACCATACCAACTTGATCCTCTCTCCAATATTCTGCACGGTCCAATGTCATAGACTGGTTTAGACATTTTTGCGAAATTCTCAAGAGATAAACATTTACTTCTGTTGTTCTTCACTTCCCTCCTATCATTCTCCTTCTTCCCTTCGATTCTCTTTGTCTAGATTCGGGGGGTGAAATATTTGACGAACACAAATGTGCCCGCCTACAAATGAAATGCGAAAAGTGTCGGTCTCCACGCGTGATTATTACCATCTGCAATAAGAGATGATCTACTAGTCTACTAGTAGGAAGTCTTCTCGGGTCTTCCAACGGGATAAGCTTTTTAGCACTGCCGACGTTTCGGAGTCCGACTCGTACACCATTCTCAAGGCGAATGACAATGTTTACGATAAACTTCAACCATCGCTATTGTTTCTGCACGTGGTCAAGTGACTCTAATGGCCAACAACGGCCGGCTGTTACAGTGGTAAAAATCTTACCCCAGTGGAAGGCCCGAGAAGACTTCTTTAATATTATTCGCCGGGAAAAAATTAAATCATAGATTATCTACTGGTTATTGTAAGTTTAGGTAGATAAAAGATTTTCTTTGCTTATTTTTACAGTCGTATGAGCGTACTTCATCACACCATTTCGTTCTTCATATCTATGTACGTTCTTCCTCTCTTCATCCCTTCCACGAAGTGTTTCTTCCCCTTCCCAACTAACCCAGTATCTTCTCCTCTACCATGTCATTAATCATCCCCTTTCCCCTCATTATCCTTTCCAATCACCTACTCTACTGCCCCCTAATCTCATCTAACAGTTTCCCCTAGCTAATAGGGGAACGAAAATTAACACTAATAACGCACGTGCAGCTTTACAAAGGCTTGCCCATATTTCCTCCAACTCTTCCCGTGTGGCTCCTAGACTACGAAAACTGACCCCTTCCACTTTCACCCTCTGCCACACACACTCCGTCCCCAGTGACCCGTCCATTCCAGTATACAACGCCGCACACGTGCGATCCGTCCTCCCTGCCTCCCAACCACCTTCCAATCTCACCAACTCGCCCCCTCTACCTCCCGTCCACCCTCCAGTCTCACTCACCCGTCCCCCCTTCCTCCCTCCCTCTCCTCAACCTCCTTTCCCTCCGTACATTAATCTCCTGCCCTTTCTCCTCCCTTACCCTCCCGCCGACGGAAAACGAATTCCGACGGGGCAGCAAGGAGGGGGAGGGGAAGATCAAACACAAAAGCGTGGGAAAATTTCGCACACGTCACCCAATATTTATCCTTCTCCCTCCTTTTCTCTCTTCTCAGGCGGGAGGGAGGGCTTTTTCACCCAGTTCACCCGCGCTCAAACCTCGGAAGAAGGGAAGGATGGAAAAGGTGCGGGAGGAGAAAATAAATGAGGGGAAAGGAACAAACAAAAGGAGGAGAACGTGTGACGCTAATTTCTTAATTTTTCTGACGGAGAGCCGCGATTTTTGTTCCCGACCAAGGGGTCATAAAGGGAAGCGTAGAGGGATACGGTGATTCCTGGGGAGAAGGGCCCGGGCCGAGGGAGAAAGTGAGGTCATAAGGGGTAAGGGCTCCGCCCGCGAGAATGAATGAGAATGAAAGAAATAGAGGGTGGCCGGCGGAGGGTGGGTTATGGGTGCTTAATCCTCTCGGAAAGAGATTAACGAGCGAGCACACGTATTCAGCCCTGATAAAACGGCCGGGAAATCGTCAAGTGCGCACACATGCATTTAATTTGAAAAATGTGCCCCTCAGTTTTTTTTTGCACCCACAGCTAACGTTTTGGAGAATATAGGAGTATGGGGATAAAAGAAACAGAAGAAAATCAGTTTGATAAAAGTGAAATCAGTTTATCTACGGAACAGAAATACTGAGTGTGAGTAGCGTTCACCATGAAAGCTCGCTGTTTCACATTAACTAATACGTAACTAAGTAACTACATATCCTTTCAGAAAGTCATTACTTGAGCATCAAAATAGTCCTCACGAATTAATAGGCGTACCGATTGACCTTCTGAAGATGTTGTGGCAGGAACATAAATATTTTACGAGGTGGTTCTTCACCTGGTGCACATAAAATGGTGTAAAGTATTGCAAAGTAAAGTATTGAACAACTCTCAAAAGTAATATCAGTGGCCATATACCCGTTGAGGAAAAAATATATGCCAGGATTTCATCGCGAAAAATCAACCGCCTGGACAGGAATAGGAACCCTAAATCTGCGATATCAGTGTTTTAGGCTATCGAGCTACCAAGGCGTTAACTCCAGTTTAGGTGGGTGATTTTCTTACCGTGATTCTCTCACAGCTGTGCGATAGAGGCTTGGACGAGCCTGTTTTTTGTGCACATCCAATGAATGTGTAATACAAGCAGTACCAAATTGAAAATCCAATAACATTCTTCATATTCTTACAAAAGATACGTTGTCAAGCATTTACCTCATTAAAATACAACTTTTACCTCTTCAATTTTTATCTAGTTGAGCGACAAGTCTAAAGGAATAGCTCACGAAAAAACACTCTATCTCACTTCGAATTTCATCAAACATGAAAAAATTATAATTAACTAGCGGAATGTACCCGTTGAAATTCAACGGGTGTGGAAAACATTGAATTTGTTTTATAAGAAAACCACAGAGCCTGAAGAATACTGTCAGCGTAGTCATTTGAGGAGAGTAACCTATATTGTATGTTGTGTTCGTTGTAGTTGACACTCTGACCATTTTCCAGGTGCACGGAAATATGGAAGATTGTTGGTCTTCTTTTATGCATGGGAAACCCAAATATGGGCCACGCAGACTCATTACTACGTAAATAGCACCCAGGTTGATAAATGGTCACCTCGTCCCTCCAGTTCTCTTGAGCCGTCTTCTCAGTGAATAACAGCTTGTTCGCTTCCCCTGTGTACATACATATATTTGCATTTGATGGGACTTAATTCAGTTGCTCAATTCAACATCGATATGTGCGTTGAGTATCTTAATCAGAATCGGAGAGTAAGGTACAATCCAGCGGTTAACAGCGTCAAAAGGAGCACTTGCAGCAGCAGCCAAGTTTATTTGACCTATGATTCATCCATCACCCGGACTGTGCCTTCGGCATAAAGGGTAGCCATAATTATCGGTTTCGGAAGCTAAACAAAAAATCTATGGTGATTCTTAGTGCACTTGCCGATTTTCTTGCACGGATTTCGTTAATTGCGCAGAATTTCCGTTCTTCTTTCGGGTAAGAAGCATGTAGTGGCGTCATTATAATTTCCACCACCTTAATACAGATTGAAGTTTTGGAACAGATGGGTCTATATTTGAACCAGATTTATAGTTGGTTACCCGTCCGTAGGTTGGGTAAGGATGAAATTTGTGCAGTTCTTAGCGTAACCCGAGAAACACCCCGGGGAGATTCTCATGAGATCGTGTCATGTCTTTGGGCATGTCTTTGAGCATCCAAGTCTAACCTTTGTCGTTTTTCTTGCAAGGGCTCATTTTCTCGCAAAGAACACATTCCTCTTGCTCTAGAAGATTTATTCGAAAGTTTACTCTTTTTTCTAATAAGCATGTTGATGGATATATTTTTAAGTCCAAGGAAGGGAAACAGCGGCGAGTGAGAGTCTTGAAAATGCAACGCGATGATTGAGTGAATGTTAATTAACTGCACTGTTACACTTTTACACATATTAAATAACTCGTAACGTTTATGATGTGGGAATTGGTCTAAAAGCCTTTTTGCAATCGTAATAAGATTCAACAGGTGTGAAAAAATTGAACGTATTTTATAAAAAAACCCACCCACCCATGAGGAATAATGTCAGCGTAGTCTTTTGAGGAGTTCGTAACCTAGTATGATATTCGTTGACGTTCCTTCGTTCGTTCGTATGATATGGGAATTGGTCTAAAAAACAGTTCGCAATCGAAATGAGAGGCAGATTTTTCCACTACGTGTAATACATCTGAGTATTAAACGATAATAAACAATGCCGTGTCTGTTGTAGCAACAGAGGCATTATTACCATTACTATTTACTGCACGTAAATATTCTTCCATGTATAATTATTTTATGTGTATCGCTTACTACATAAGTGTTCTCTTATATACATGCAATGCCCTTATGAGAGCTACTTTGAGAAAAAAAATTGAAGAGTATACTTGTTGTAAATATGCATTGAATTTATCGTGTACCCCACGAAGCAATCTATCATGAGGCCCTTGGGACTCTGGGCTCTTCTTATACATATTTTCTATCTACGTGCTATCATGAGCCTGTAGTAAAACTTAAATGCTTGAGGCGTTAATATCCTTTGCAAATCAAATCTCTGGTTGTCAAGGAAATATGCTATTATTGATTTCAGAGAAAAACGCGAGATATTTCAGAAAAAAACATGATTTTAAGACAATTACGCAGCGTAAAAGAAAATCTATTGAAAGAATTATAAACATCATTTATTCAACCATCCGATTTAAAAAATCCCAGCCCTCTTTTTTAAGTGAAAGTAATTTTAAAAATCAAAAAATGAAACTCAAAAAAATCAATTCTCTCAATCTCAATCGGTTCATTAGTTTTTGTGTGATTGAGCAACAGACAGACAGACACCATTCAATTTTTATATATTAGTTTGATTTCCTTTCCCCAAAGAAGTTAGGAAAGCCGCAAAAACTTGTTTCCTCATGAGGAATATACAATGGACAAAATTTCTATTGACTCATTAAGAACTATTTTCCATCATAATAATATTTCATTTACTACATTCTGCACTAAAAAGTAAACTACTGGTTGCATATAACTGGAATATTGACTTTTAGGCAAATTAGTTCACAATCGTAACGGTAAATCAATTGGATCATATTACTATTTTGGTTGGATTCTTGTGCTAAGTTCTTTCAACTGTCACATCAAATTTTATCATTTAACAAAAGCTAGAGAACAGCATATAATTTTGTTGCAACAATCTCCGGTACTACAAATACAGAAATACATTGGAAGAGTAAGCACCAAGAACCTCAAATATTGGTGTTTCGAAGGGGAAAGCATGAGGACTTCCATGCTTGTTCCGGTATTTTATGAAGATATAAACTACTCGTCAACAATTCATACATATTTCCTGACGCACGGAGAAAGTTCCGTGATAGGAACTCTTGTTTTTCTGTGACCTAACGTAAATACACGAGAGAAACTGGTGTCTTGAGTCTAGAAATCTGATTCGACACGACGGGAGAGAGCCGATTTGGCGGGATTAAGGTTGTTCTCGAAGGTCACATTCCAAACCATTTTTGCGAATCGATCTATTTTCCCGGCTCAGCCACCTCACATCAACCTCACCGCTTCCCACCCTCCCGTGACTTCCAAACGCCCACCCCCCACCCCCCAGGCGGGGAAAACTCGGCACTTGCACACCCCATTCCGAAGACGTTTCAGGGACCGAGTCTACCCCCATCCCACAGATCCCCATCCCTCTCCAACCAGGTCCATCTAAGTCTTCATTCTCCCTCCCTCTCAAGACGGCTCAACAACCTCTCCTCGGAGCCCTTCCTCCTAACTCCAATTCAGCCCCTACCAATCCAACAACCCCTCCCCCTTTTCCCAACACCCCCCCCCCCCATTCACCCCCAGCCCAATCCACCTTGAAGGCAATCGCCAAGTCAGCGAAAGCGGGTGATCGAACTGGAGAACAAACCTACAAGAAGTAAGGAAAAGAAGAGAGAGAGGCGATGGTACACTCAAATTCCCAAAAGAAAGAGTTACTCTTAACCGTAGGGGGCCCATCGTTCGCTCGGAGACGGATTGGGACGAGTCAGTCGGAGTGGAGGTTCAGGGTAATATAGCGAGAGCCCGCCACTCAATTTTAGTCCGTTTTGCGACCTTTCTTCACAGTTAAATAACAGTCGGAGATACCACCCATTAATAAATCTCATATTTCCTCAAGCAGGATAATCGCGATCTAAGTGAAAATTACTTTCCGCGTTTTGGAAATCTTTAAAGACGAAAAAGACTTTTTTATTAAGATTTTATTAAGATACGGCTGTAAAGTTCAGTATAATTCATTCCAAAACCACATTAAACTTATTTACACATTGTGAAAATTTTGAAAAAATGCAACTAATTAATAACTTCTATGAAAAATACGTCATCAAGATTCTTTTAAGAACCTTCCGGGTATTTACTATTGCTGGTCGCCACAGTTACCCCCGAATGCGCTGTCATTACGACAAGCCCGTATTTAATTACTGCTAAGATAAAACAGCCAAGGGGCAATTAGACGTAGTACAATAAAAGTAAATGATGAAATGTTAACCTGTATAAAATAATGTACGAATTGAAAAGCAGCATATTTAAAAGGAGTACCTATACTTAAATCTGTAAAGACTATGAGTTTTATAGTATTTAAGACAGCAGTGCAACTCGCTCTATCTAAGGCATTGAAGCTAAAGAATCAAGATTTAAAATATACGGATTTAATGGCACGTATTACGGTGGAAAATATAAAACTTTAATGCAAGAAGTAAAGATAAACTGAAGGAATATTGAAATTAATCACAGGATAATAGCACAACACTTTCCATGAAAGCTGTTCATTTTAATATTTTAACAGATGAGATTCAATGATTTGCTTACGAAGAGAAAATTGATATCTCATACAAATCTCTTGGAACAGCCATCACGCAAGGTACAAACATAAAAGATACATATTTTTCATTAAAACACTTTCTATGAGACTGTTTTATCCTTTTTTAAACCAACTACACATTAATGAGAAGCGGGATCACGCAAACAGATCGTATTCCCAAGATCAAGAGGCCGAATATTAAATGAAAATATATAAATCCACAACCATAAATTTGCATGGTCTCGTCCTGTTTCCGACGGGGAGCCGAACGTTGGGAGGGACGAAAGAAAAATGGAAAATTTAGAACTCTAACTAAACTGAGTAAAGAAATCAAATGTACTAGGGCTTACATTATGCACAGTGGTAGAGAAACTTGGCGGTAGTCTCATACGTGATGCGTGACGTCAAGAAGGGAAGGCACATGCGGAAAAGTATGACAAAGGAGAAGAATGAAGAGGAAATTACAGTGTAGGCAACGCTGCCAACATAATAACACTTAAACAAGGAAGGCAGACGAATGTCAATAGAGCGCTATACAACAATGTTTACAATCCAAACAAAGCTGTATCAAAATATGCTGATAGGGTTCGCAACCCATAGCCCATTTAAACAATTCGATTAAAAGCTATGGATTGCAATTGTGTTGATTTAAACAACAACCCTAGTAGTCGAACATGGAGACTGCCTTATTCCCCCGTGCGAAGCTAGACTGTAGACAATGGACTCTTCAGCTGAAAAGGTTCTTCTTCGCAACTGCCAACATGTTGCGCTCCCACTTCAAAGCTCTAAGTTCTGGTTGAAAAACAATGATTAATTAATCCATGATTTAAAAAATTCTTTTAGAAAATACTGACTAATGATCTACCAATAATATTGTTGAATATAAAAAATGACGTAGAAGAAAAAATGTAAAAACGCGTGGACACGCATCTAGTAAAAAAAAACTCCTTACCTCAGAGTGAAATATCTTGCAAAGGTTTTTTTTAATCGAAAAACTAGACCACGGAGCTGAAATGTGTTAAATTTATGTCTGAATAAAAAGTGAGCGTTAGAAACAGGAATATTACAATAGGATAGCCAAACATTAGACTACATTGTTAGTAATAAATATCCTGGTACAGAGGAGATACAGAAATGAGTACTATAGGGTATAGCGCAAAACATCGCAACACTTTTAGAAATCATATTTAATACAGAATTCTCAACATACAAAGTTTGTTAAGACCTGAAATAGCTCATGAAACCACAACGCTTAAAAACAGAAACAAACAACACCCAGGAAATGGTCGGTCTATATCGCTGACCTTCTTCTAAAAGATCCTCGACCATATAACCATAGTGACACCATGTACTGCTAGGGAATTGAACAGGATGGCAAGGAAAAGGCAGGAAGAAGGTGGAGAGAAACCCTGGCACTAGACTGCTTTAAACGAAAGACGTCAATGGGCAAATAGTTTCACGTCTCATCTGACGGACAACGTATTAGATTTTGAAGTGCCCTTCACAGAGACACCAAGTTGGGAACGGGATTTCACCAATAAGATTCGTCTCACTTGGGACTCGAGCCCGGGGTCCTGGGGAACCAGTACTTGAGCCACCAAGCCAGCACGATACCAAATCTCACTCGAGGAAAAAACTGAAATCTCTTTCTCCATCATTATTAAACAGTTCCGCCATGCTAGCCTCGATACCATTTATTTTATTTAATTAAGGAATTTGGTGCAAGGGGAATAATAAACCCGAAATCTGGTGAAAGCGTCCATTAAGCGCGAGCTATGCAAGAAAGGGAGGCTTGAGAGGATAAAATTGGTTACATTGGGAGGGGGAGGCGTTAAGGGACTCCAACTCCCCTCCCTCCCCTTTCACGCCACATCTTCGCTTGCTCACTCTTCTCCTAGGACCGCCAGATTTTTTTTTCCACTCCCTCGTGTTTGGCGACTTTCAACTCGTTCCCTCCCTTAGCCTCTTAACGCGCCCTCCCCTCCCAACCTCCATCTCTTCATTAACACTCTCTCGGCTCTTTGAGGTCGTTAATTAAAGCACGAAAAACCTACGAAGTAAGGGGTGAATATGACACCAAGGGGGTGAATCACCATGCCGGTGCATTATGCACGGGGGCATAGCAGGCCAAGGACATTACCCCACGGCATTCTGTCATTTTTCACTTCCTCACGTCCTTACGGACGAACTCGCTCAATAAGGCGCATATTGATATCGTATTAGCGCAATTACGTGCCAAATTATCACTGCTCTATTTCACAATAAACATCATGTCGTAGACCTTAACGCACAAATTCCAATACCTACTGTTAATAAAACCACATTCAAACCGCGGAAAGAAATATCCCAGCAATTAAGGACCCTTCGCGGCTACAGCCGCCGTGTGCATGGCAACGAGTTATTTGAATGTTTCTGGAACTTTGAATAAAATCATGGTTTTTCAAAAAATCGATTCACTTTATGGCATCCACCTGCTTGGCTACTCACTTAAAGTCCTGGGATTGAACCCTAAGCCTCATAGAAATCACATTCAGTGGAAATATAGACTGTGTGATTACCCGGGTTACATAAACCATAGGCGGCATACTGAAAGAACTACCCCCACCCAGATGAGTGAATTTCACATGCTTTTTAGTCCAAAACTTGGAAAGCTTTACCCCCGCTAATGTGCCGGATCTTTGCGTAGAACATTGGCGTTTTTGTGACAACCCTTGGAAAATCGAAGGAATGGAATATATAATTAAAATAAATGCGCCCAACATAATAAAAACAAACAAAAGATAGCATTGCGATGATTATTTCAAATTCACTGCACTTTTTTAATTGACACATTATGGACCAGCAACGAAGAAGAGTAAATAAACGAATATTAATAAAACAATAATACAACTATTACTCTGAGATACCCTAGCGAGAGCTATCGAGCATTAGTAGCAAAACCGTAGACAGCCAGAACTGCCTACGATTCGACCACCTCATGCGAACGTCCAAAATTTACGGTCAACTTTGTAAGCAACGCGATGGGACAGGAAGTTCCCAGTGGACAAAAAAATTCGCCACTCCTTGCATCACATTTTGCAACTCTGCATTTATCAGGGATGGAATCGGGGTGTAATCGGACGAAAAAACAGCGGACCGGTCAACAATGAAATCCGGGAGAAGTCGAGCGCTCCCTCTTTCCCTACCAACCAATGCCCAAGGCCCAAGAAGGGAGAAAGGGAATGATTTTTTTACATTCCTCGTCGCAATTTGGATTACGTACGACCTTACCTTGTAAGGAGGCAAAAACGACGAAGGGAGAGCTAAAAGGCAGGCAGCGGAGGAGAATGGATTGTCCGGCGACCGGGGCGAGGGGTTGTGTGCAAGGGCGAGAGGGGGCGGGGGGAAGGATGGATATTTGGGGTGCCTAGGGGTAAAACATGCGGGGATAGAGAGATGGAAATGTGTGGTTGTATGCGAATGAGGAAGGAAACAGACGTGAAGGAGGTGAGGAAAACAGGAGGGAAGTAGGAGAAAATTGGAGGAAGCCCAAAGCCCAAAACCCATATACTTTACTGTTCGCTGACGTCCATACCCGTACTTTTTACCCGCAAGGGCTTCCAGGATCCATGATAGGCTGGGAACGTTGGAGAAAAAGGGTGCACGACTGTAAGTGGGCGTAGAGAAGTCGAACTGAATCGCGTAATTAACCGTAAACTCGCTTTATTATGTGTTTACAAACGTGAAAATACGGTACACAGGGGCAACGAGTAATTTTGAAGAAAAAACTTTAATTAACCGTTACCTTCAAAAACTTTACCAGCGTAGGCGACGGCTAGATTACAGCCTGGGTTCCTTGGTTTGAATCCCGGCTAGGTGGGTTTGCTACAACCCAGGGCACGGTTGTATTCGTTGGTCTACACATATTAACTAACCCATCACTTGCGATAGCTGAAGGTAATACCTTCATTTTAAATCAACCATCTTCCCTTCAAATATAAGGCTCTAAAACTCAACATCCTCAAAATATAAAATACGCAGTTTATTTGAAAATAGGTATTTGTTAGCGACCATCAAAAGTACGCAATCTTACACAACACATCAATACCATACCACAAATAAATATACTGCAATGAAACGAAAAAAAATTATATTTAAAAATACAAAATAATCTATAAATAAACACAAGGTTACAGATACACTTCCTTGTTAACCCTCTATTTTCTCACTCAATGTAGCTTGGAGACAGTGTTATTGATTTACTCAACTGATCGGAGTACAGGAAATACAATCTCATATCCATAATAAGCCAAGTGATGTTTTTCATGGCAATTTTCATTGCGTAATTAACTTGCTTCAGATTCCCTGAGTTCTCCACAACTGGAAATTAAAAACCACTGCGATATTCATCGCCCTCGATTACCTCCGCAGTCCAGGTCGAATTTCCCAGCCAGTTAAATATTTATTCGGCATAGAAATTTTCAGGTAATCACCAACTAACTATGCTGTTTGCGCTGCAAAGCGAATTGATGGTCGAATAGTGAATGACAGTGGGGTTGCGGTGACTTCACCAATGCACCCCGCGGACCAACTAAAAGAAGTGTAATGAAGGGTAACGAGGGATGGATCGGATTTGACCACGCGGAGTGGATCGACTGGTTCGATAGAGTCCCCCGGGCGACGCATTATTGTCGCAATCCATGGAAACAACAGGATTTCATCAGCGAAAGTAATCAATTTACTCTTCACGCAGCAAACTTTACAAAGTGTGGAATTTAACGTGACGTCCAAACGATAACTGCCACGGCAAACCTAGTTACGGGCATCATCCGAACGATCACGGACGTCCGTATGTATTGCAGAGCCAGCCAAAAGCTTTTGATGGCAGCAGTATGCAACGGTCGTCATGCATCGATGAAACCGAATGATAAAATAATGACACTATGGCCATTAAGCATGTTTTGTGCATGGAGGTAAAATGTCGATTGGAGATGGACATCCAGATGTTTTAGCATTAACCAGAATGAAACCGTGAGACGATGAATATATGAAATAAAGTAATATGAGCAATTATTTCCAAAATTTTCTCAACCGGATGTGCACAGAATACTAATATATGAGACTAACAACATTGCTACCGTGATCAAGATGAGGTAAATACACGTTTACTTCCTAAAAAATACAAAACCTTTTTCCATGATCCATCATAATTTTTAAAAATAAAACTATTTCATACTATTTTAAATCATCCTCTTGATAAGAACCAAATAGAAACTAACCTGTCGAGCGAATAATAAAGACCAATAGTTCCAAATATTACACGGAAGTTCCATTAACATAAACCTTAAATTCACAGAGCTGACTGACAGACCATTGAATTCATCCACCATGAAACTTAGCGGTTAAAGCCTAAAGCTACTTCACATGTATTCATTATTGATTACGAAATCGATTTGTCAGATGACTTGCATAACCGTAAGAAGCATTCATTAATGTTCAAGTTACAGTATTTTTTATGCCACGATGGTTCCAACCACCGATTCATAAAGTTCTCTCTACATAAAGAACTAAAATGGCATATCATATTAAGGAATATATTAAATGCAGAAAGGAGGTAAACCCTCACTAAAATGAGAATGAATAAATACATAGGAAGTAGGAAGGATAGAAAGTAATACATACCTACATAATAAAAATGCATAGAAAGTAATACAATAGTAGGAAGATCAGAGTCTAGAATGGTTTAGAGAGAGGAATTCCAGATTTTTTTACCCACTCGCTATATATTGGGAAGGGCGGGGGGGCAGGCAGTGGGTGGGGTGAGGAGGAGATCAAATCCCTCCGGCCCCGACGGTGTATTTGGGTGGCGCACTGAATTCCCTCCTCTGCCACTCAATAGATGGCAGCACACGACGGGACGAGGAGACCTCAAAAACCATCTCTCGACAGGCCGACCTACCCGTCTCCCTCAATCCACACCAACCTTTCGCACATTTTTTTTCAACTCCTCCCCACTCCCTCAGACCTAGGGACAGACACTTCACCCTCCATTGTTCGACTAGAAGGGTCCGACCTAACAGCCGAAGCTGCTTTTTCCTCTTACTTCCACCCAAGTCCCTCCTCCCTCGACTACTCCAGAAACCTAAGGTGGAAATTTTTTTCTTCCACAGGGGGTTGGCTGGTCCCCATTTTTATCCCCCTTGGATGGGCGAGATGACGGAAGGAGGGAATTGAGGGGGGGGGTTATGAAAGAGAGGGGGAAACCTTCAGGAAAAAATATGAAGGGGGATCTTCTCCGAGGTTGGGATAAAAAATACGTGAAGGCTGAGGGAGAGATGGGGTTAGGAGATGAAAGGCCCCAGGGCTGGGGTTGGCATTGTTAAGTTGGCGAGAGGAAGAGGTCAGGGAAAGAAGAGGAAGGATGAGGAAGAGGCGGAACTGGAGGAGGATGTGCAGTGGATGGCGAGACAGGAGGATGGGCCGGAAAGGACGATAGACAGGAAGGATGCGAAGATCGGAGAGGGAAAGGGTTTTAACCTATTAAAATGACCACGTTTTGTTACCCATTTTTCTTTTTCCGCTTCGGAGGTCAAGAGACTTACGTGGGATGGAGAATCTTCCGATTGAAAACGGCTCGAGAGGCAGTCAATAACAAAATCTGCCATCGTTGCAAAAACGCTGCTCGTGGTTTGTTATAACTTTCAGTCCGTCCAACCGAAAGGAATGAGAATTATCCCTTTCTAAACTATTCTTTAAGAGGAAAAAGTTTCAAAATTATAAAATCCTCTTATGAGTCTGATAACAAAAAATAGAATATAGTTGGGTCTCGAAAATTATATTTTCATGATGTCTTGGAATATGAAGGACATCGGAACTCAAAAAGCATAAATTTAGGGTGCAATATTGAGACCACGCTAAAAATACACAAATGTTCCTCTCAATGTTCCCATTTGATTTATTCCCAAATGGATATCAAGCAGTGACCGTTAAGCGAATTAATTTTATAAACATTAAATCATATTTTTAGTTTAGTTTCGGATGGACTTCTTGGGAGTATATAACTGACTTGGATATTAAGTATTAAACCAAAAAACCATACCATCACGTTTGTCTTCAATAAATGTAACTGCCTATAGTTATTCTTTATGCTCTGAGTTGCATTACTCTCTATAAATCAATACCCTTGAATACAACACAACCATCAGGTCGGAAAATAAATTATTGGATAAAAGTTTGGGCTACTACCTGATTTAAAAATATGATAATATTAAAGGATAATGAAAATTATGAATTTAGCAATTTCTATACGCTAAGTGGATCCAAATACAATTTTTATTAACTTTCGAGCAAAACCCTAGCAAAAAAACCACTCACAAATAATTCTTTTTACGATATATCTCAAGTTTGATGAAAATAATTCGTTGGATGACAATGCGATTTATGTACACTACAATCAATAAAAACATGAGCCATAAAATAACGAAAGAAAACTCCTCGCCAAATTTAACTCAAACATAGCTCACTATCTCATGACACGGCTGAGGCTAAAATTTTGCCCATTTCCTTTCCAGTGCCTGAGCGATTTGTTACCTTCATAATGACAGTCCAGAGGGTATTAATAGATGTGAGATAACGGGTAAGGCAGACTACAATGTAACTCACTGCAAAGAATTATCTATGTGCTTTATCGTTCCTTACTCAGGGAATTAAAGCGCAGATTATCGGTACAATAAAAGTTTACGAGAAAGGTCAAGCCAAAAAAACGGACCTTAAATAATAATGATTGATTAATAGATAATTTATGTCTGCTGCACTCCTCCTCTCAGGTTGTTTATTGCTCATTTGTTCTTCTTATGAAATACGAGTTTGAACTATTATATGAAGTAGCTATTCATTAATCAAGAGTCACTTTTGAATCTCACACGATTGAAGCGGAAATAATTTTAGACAAAATTACAATATCAAATTATAATTCGACACTGTATAACAACACTCAACTCTTATATAACACCGGAACCTAGTTTAACTCTCTCCCTCACCCAGTGGATAATACACAAAGCTAAATACTGATGTAGCAAACAACCCAACGCATCCGGAAAACGCTTGATAATCAATATCCGTGTCATAACAAAGCCGCTCAATCTAATTTTAAATTAAATGATATCCCAATCATATATAATCATGCAAAAAATAAAAGCATGTGATTCGAAAAATCATTTGACAAAATTTAAAGAAAACAGATTTTACATAAATTAAACTAAATGCAAATAGCACGACCATCTAAAGAGTGTTTCCAAATCTGTTTGCGACTGTAGCTCGAATATGATCGCAATATTAATCCCGTATATTTCTCCGTAACGTCTTTCTTAATAATTCAAGAATATAGATTCAATCAAGGCGAAAGGAGACTACCTATGGTCCAATTACAAGTTGCGCCAAGGCGTGTAAGATTCCAGACTTCGGCTGTTATCATTTCAGAAAAATAATAGATGAAGTTTCCATCCCAAGTTTTTTCCAATACCCAACTTACTGACTTCTAGGAGTTTATTTCACGCCATAAACAAGTGTTTGAACACGAGTCCTATAATTTTCGTTGACTGTTTGCATAGTGAAGGAAAAAAATAATCATACGAATATATTTTAAGATTCAAGGGTAACACAGAAATGCACAATGCTGAAAAGCAAGCAAAAGACATACCGGCCCAAGAAACACTTTATGATAACATAATCTACACATAATTTTGATGACTGCTCCACGACAAAGTTTTTATCAAGTTGATAAAAGCGCCACAAGGGGCATAAAAGAACAAACATCAAGAAAATTAAGCAAGAGTACTTTAAGGAGAAAATAGTGTGCGATGATGGAGAAATGTAGATATCAAATAACTATAGAAGCCATAGTGATGTAAAATAAACTGCAGGAGATTTAAACTCACGGATTAAAGTTAAATAAGAATTAATTTAAATATTTACAAATGTGCTGATTGTATCAGTCGGTGAAATAGAGAGATGATAATAAAAATCAGATATAGGAAATAGTAAAATTTAGCGCTTTAAAAGAGAAAGGTGAGAAAGAAATCGGCTCTGTTGGGAAAAAAATCGCAGGACGACAACCACAGGCCACAGAGAGATAGCACGACATACAGTGTTAGACAGATGAGTGGAAGGGAGAGATAAAAGTATATGGAGATATCGGCGGGTTAGTCTAGGAAAAAGATGTGTAAGCAGAAAGGTCCACGAAGTCGGCGGACGGGGAGAGATTTTCTATGGTTTCATTCCCATAGCACGATAGCGAAATGGAAGCGATTTATTTTTATGAACTTCAAAAGAGTAAAGACAAGGAATATTCGCGCGAAGTCGGTCTCATAGGTGAGGAATGGCAAAAGGGTACACAGGAGACGAAGGAATAGCAATGAAAAAATAAATTAGTGCACATATGAGTAGGTTATACAGAGAGGCGACCGTTAATGGGATCATTTGCGTCATTAAGAATAGGTAGATAGATTTGTTATGGACGAGGAGTATCGAGGAAAGGTGCAGGGAGACGTCACTACGGCACTAGCGAAAGGCGACCACACTTAAACGTCCGATCTGACGGATGGTGAGTTACACTTAGAAATCTCACCGCATAGCACACATATAGGGATCGGGGGTCCACTGAGAATTCACAGCCACTGCCGGGATTCGAGCCCGGGCTCACGCGATGGGAAGACTTGCTATCACACCCAACTAATACCTTGGTTTGCATGTGCCAGGGGTTTAACCTCCCCAGGCCCAATCACACCTCAACACCGCTAGTACCACACTCCGTACATTCTCTTTCCCTCTTCCTGTCCCATCCGCCTGTTTTGTCACTACCCAATCACCCCCTATCACGAGCCCCTATGCGCGCCAGAAGAATTATTTGGCGGCAACCGATATTGCGACCCTTTTATCTTGCCCAACCTCCCCAAAATCAATCCTGGCCACGGAGCAAGCAACTCCCGCTTCCGGCGGGTCCCTCTTCAAAGACCGGCAATACTTAACCGGGGACTCGAACTTAATCTGAGCAAATGCACGGCGGTACATTTCTTGCGGAGGTCGTCCAACTATTCCCATGTATATGCTGTGGATGGTGTTAACATAAAGGCGACAGATGAAGTGAAGTATCTAGGAGTTACGATAACTTCGGACCTATCGTGGGGAACACATATAAGAAATATTTGTGGCAGAGCTCTGAATAAGCTAGGATTCGTCAAGCGTATTGTGGGAAGAATTTCGGATGAAAAAGTAAAAGAGAGGTGCTATTTCGCACTCGTCCGGCCACACCTTGAATATGCAGCGAGCATATGGGATCCGGTGCAGAAAGACTTAATCCGGGAACTTAATAAAATACAAAGGAAAGCTGCGCGATTCGTCAAAAACTGCTACGGGCGTACAGACAGCGTTACACAGATGTTAAACGAATTAGGCTGGGAGCCGCTAGAGACTTGGAGGCTGCGCGCTAGGCTTAGATTGCTTGAACAATTGAGAATAGATATCTTTCAGAGCGACACGGAGAACATCATATTAGAACCCCACTATATTTGCAGGTCCGACATAAACGATAAATTAAGAGAGATATTTTGTCGAACGGATAGGTATGGGAATTCGTTTTTCCCCCGAACAATAAGGGACTTCAATTAATGCTAGGCGTAATTTCATTAGAGCGTTTCCTTTTTATATGTAAACGACTGGTGTCCTAACACCCCCCGCCACACACCTATTAAGGCGGCTTGCGGGGTAGTATGTAGATGTAGATGTACTTTTCACGCACTGAAATGCAATGCAGGGTATGAGGCAGGTGTGTCAACTTTAGTATTGGTTCCTCATCCCCGTGGTCCGGGTACCATTCTCGACCGAGGCAGAAATTTTGTCCCTGAAATCCCGATCTATATTTGGGTGCAACGTGGATAGTTCTTCAGCAAGTAAAGTACTCCACCCATGGAAAAGGACGTTTAACTGTAGACTTCGGGTCGCCGTTCGTTCAGGGTAGGTAAGAAGTGCCGAAGCAAGGATTCTCTCCCCCTTCCCTACCAATTTCATATCTCTCGACCCACGAATCCTTGGTGCAAATGACTACAAGTTGCCTCTCCAAAGAACCAACCAAACAACAAGCTTTAAAGCTGTACCTGAAAGCATTCCTACGACTTGGGGCTCCCTAAACATCAAAGGTATGAAACAGTTAACAGAAGAGACGACAGGTATTCTAAACTTCGCGGTGGAAGGGGATCCTTGAAACCAAGATTAAATGAGAAATACGATTTCCGAACAAAAAAAGTAGAAGAGCAGAGGAAATCACAGGAAAAGGAAAAACCAAGTGGAATGAGCATAGATGAAATAAATTTGTAATAAGCATAACAGAGGGCAAAAGAGGAGGGAAATCCCCGCAGGTAAAACCAGGGGACAGATTCGAGGAGCAAATCGAAAGCAATAGAGAAGAGGAGTAAAGAGAGCATTAAATAGGACGGACGTGGATGGTTACTATGGGAACCATTCTTGGAACAAAAATTTCGAGTGTGGCTGCCTCAGGGACACTGACTTGTTTTTTAATGGAAACGTCTGCATTTGCAGGTCATAATAAGTGTCTGTCAAGGTACATGCGCCCTCGTTTGAAGCGAGCACCGCATCTGCTACTTGTTAGGGTTATTCCCGGGGCCGTCTCACTTATCCTGACACAAGATATAGCAATGAAAATCGAAGGCTAACTAGACACCCCAATGACGGCTGACTAGACACACCGATTAATGCAATTTCTTATATTTCCACTGGGTTTTTCGGTGAGTATAGCCCAACATATAAAATTATAATCTGGAGAATAGGCTAACGCAGTTGTTGAAAGATGCTGATGAGGCTTTCGAGTTAAACTTCGGTAGGAGGATTTTTAACTCAACGTTTCGCTCGCGTCGCAGCGAGCGTCTTCAGGAGCAAATTTATTTCCTCTATGCTCAATCCACCTGTTTTTTTTCTCTCCCTGTGATGTTCCGAACCATCCTCTTCTCTTCTACTCATTAGCGTTCATAAATCGTATTTCTCATTTAACCTTCAACTCTACACTTTAAGACGGTCCAAATACTGCACTTCGATGTTATGTGGGAGCGCTCTCCATATGACGTCAAATTACGTATCAGGATTTAAATGAAAAATTCACGCGACAACTGGGATTCGAGCCCGGGCCATCCAAGATGAGAAGCCGGGACACTCGTCACAACAGCAATCAGATCCCTCTCCTAATTTTTCCTCTCATCCCCCTCACTCCACATTCTTCCCATCCTCTCGCTCCAACATGACCCCCGAGTGGTCAAACTTAGCTGGACACCCAAAACGAAGAGAGAGTTGGTAGAGAGAGAAAGAGAGCAAAAAAGAGGGACAGAGGGAGGGGTGGGAGGGATGAATTCCAATTACAACTGTAATGGGACCGTGATGGCGCGTCTCTGGAAACAAAAGAATGCCGAATGGTAAAAACATCCGGATTGATTCGCGGGATGTTTGGTATTCTATAACGTTTTGAGAATAGTGAACTCCAGAGAGGAGTGGAAAAATTCGGGAAATAAGGTTTCCGTACAAAAAGCGGCGGCTGTAGAATGGAGGCATCCATTGTTTCGCATTCGGCCACAGCGGAGAGGAACTCCCTCGAAACGGCCATTGGGAATTCGGTGCCATGCAAATTCATCAATGGGTCCTTTTTTTTCAAACTACGTGAATACTTCTTTCGTTTGGAGTTTTACTGGGGGATAGATTTTTTTCATTTTGTGAAAACACGATAAGAGGAATCAGAAACTAGATTCTTTTTATCGACCGGGACTGATACTCTTGCACTAGTAACCGTGTGAGAATGCATTACCTAGATTAAATGATCTGTTTCAGCCAAATGTAAGGAAGGGGCTTGCAATGAATCTCACGAGCAATTATAAATGTACTGGGCATAGATATCAATGATCTAGAAAAAAACCGTCAATTTCACTTGAAGACTTAAAAATAATTAAATATGGAAGTGTATCGCTAACTCGAAATATAGCAGAAAATGGATAAAAGTAATAAGAGTAATGAATACAAAATTTATTGTTTACATCAGCAGTTCATAACCTGTAGTACGCGCACCATTAATTGGTAAGTACGTGGTGGTGTAGGTGTACGAATTAAAATAGATGATCAATGGTAAAAGTGAGACAGACATAACCTACGTGCGAGTGCTCCAACTAATCGGAGTACCAATGGGTAGGACAAGGGGAAACGGACTACGAAGTGGCGTGCTATTCAAAAAAGGTTGGGGGCCGCTCATCTAGACCAATGAGGGAGGAAATCCAAACCTTCAAACGGTAGGATGAGAACGGTCGGTGAGTAATAGAGCTCACTAACAGTCCTCACAAGTAGAGACGTTTCGTGATATTCAACTCACCCATGCAAAAGTATAGTTCCTTTCCAAGTTCCAGCATTGGTTTCTCAGAAGCATACGATACGTTCCTCAACGTGAGCAATACTTTTTTCCGAGTGATTTGATTGGTTGGATGGGGAAGCGACCGAAGAATAAAGTCATCTGCACCATTGAGGACAGGTTCGTAGGTTGGTTAGGGAAGGATTTAATGGGGCTCAGACGGATATAGTACTCCACTTGAAGTCCTCTCTGCATAGCAACCAAATAGGCTTTGGATTTCTAGTAAATACCATCTCCGCCACTCTGGAATTCGATCCCGGGGCCTTGAGATGGGAAGCCAGTACTCCAGCCGAAATAACAACCAAATCCTCGAATCTATTCAACATGTTTTAGCATCGTGGCAAACTCTGTCAACTTGCAAGGCGGAGGCTTTTGGCGCCAGTTTTGAAGACCAAGGCCCATCTGGTGGCCCATGAGGGTTAGAACGTATACACACTCAGCGGACAATCTCCAAGACAACGCATAAACTCGGTCTGGCGACGATAAAAAAAATACTTTTTTCCGGTGGACATCATCTCCTCATCGTGAGACGATTCAATGGAATACGCAAGAAAAGGGGCGGTGGAGAGGAAGGAGGTTTTCGACCCGAATACTGCACGGGGTAGCGAATCCAACAAACGGAGGAGTCGAGTAAGTCCTCCCACGACATCTCTCCCGGACCCTGGGATATAGTGTTTCCCAGGTGTCAAGGGGGAAAGGGGTATAAATCTCCCTCGGGTTTCACACGTAGGACGATAAGCAGACGACGCGATCCCATACATAATAATAAAAAGCAGGTGGAGAGGTGGGTTACGGCCAGACAGGGTAAAAACCCCGCCTGACTGTCGATTGTCAAATATTCTCCAAGGGCTCCGTCCGACCGTCTGGCTGGTCCAACAAGAAGAGGACGAAGAAACGTAAATAAAAAACGCCTTCCTCTGGGCGTCTCACGAGGCCGTAAAATCCGCACACGATTAATTTACGAGGTGAACACCAGAACCGAAAATGTTTCGAACAGTTCATTTTCGATTGATGAGAGGCTGGTCTGCAGCTCTGAGAGACGTAAACCACAAGCACAGTCATCGACCTTAAGGGAAGCGAAACCACAGAGATTCTATAATTCAACTAAGAAATTGATGATGATTATGCACAAAGAAATAGAACAGAAATGGTTGCTTTTATAGCAGGCATGTTAATTTTAAAATTTTAAGTAAATCGTTATGATTACCGGCAATTTTATAAATGCATGATTAAAATTAGTACAAAAGCGGATTGCTGTGTAATATTTAATAAACAAATAAACTTGGACGGAAAATATTGGATCAAGTCGCTAATGACTAGGAAGATTAGACGGATGGGTTGTCGCATTAGTACCTAACATTCACGTTTTAATCTGCTAAACTATGCATCCCAATTAATTATTTACGAAATATATATATTGCAATGGTGTACAGTTTGTTATCCTGTGCAACGCTTATTCCCGCCATTACTCTCAATTGATTCAGGCATTTTTCCAGAAGAATCACAAAATTGGGAAAATGCCCATCATTTTTCAGTCAAACATCTTTTAAAAAAGGTGAACTGGAAGAATTTATCACAGTTCCCCGGATTTACGCGCGGGCTCAGTCACCCTTCACCTACAAAAGAGAGAATTCTCCCATCATCAGAGTTATCATGTAGAAAACAGAACCATTCGTGAATGGCTTGATAAACGAAATTATCCCCAGCCTTCTTGGCAAGGCATGTATTTGCACTCGGATTCAATTACGGGATGTGATAGCATTCCAAACTTGCCAGGCAATCCGCCAAATTCCTCACCGCGGGATCATCTTGTTGTGGCATCCAATTAACGATTCCGACCAACAGTGATGCCATGACAACCCTAATCCTATCTCCGCTGCTGATCCATGAAACAATTCGGAATACTAGAAATATATTTTCGAAAAATCTATTTTGTTAATAAAACAGAAGGAATTACAAAAATTAATACGTATTGTTAAGAGAATTTATCTCACTTTGCTCACGCAATATTTTGCATAATTAAAAATGACCATGCATATTCACGAAATTGAAGATAAATATGCATACAATGAAATTTCTATTGCAACCATTATTATTGAAGTAGAAAATCCAAATTGTTGTACAGTTCTTTTATATTCAAAAGATATGTTTGACTGTCCCTATCTGTAAAATAAAGCACAATTTTATAATACCACATACAATTAGTGTATAGGTACTAATACCTCCTTTACACGCATTTTCATCTATTTTCAAAAGGTTTAAATGCGAGAGGTACATTAATTGAAATCAGAGATGTTTTAATTCTAATTTCAATATGCAATGACTTAATAAAACTGGCGGTTTGAGAGCACTGAAGCGAATAACAACAAAAATATTTCGGCTCAATTCCATCAAATTTCATTTATTGATGTGATTCAGAATGAAAATGCCAATTTGAATTTTATTATGAAAAATTATGCCTAACCACAATGAATAATGAAATATTACTGAATATAATGATATTTTTAAATTAACTTCGACGAGAAATTAACAACAATTAACCATGAAATTCTGTTTATTTAATGGGAGATTATAGCAGAGGGAAATTGCTATTCGACAACGGGAATTGGTTTGACTCCGAAATATATGCATGTGGGTGGGCATATAAAGTAGTATGTGATTCATGCTACTTTATAAGCCTAAATTTTTAAGACCAAATCAATGAAAATTTAAATGGAATATTCAATGTAGCTATATAATTTCAGCGGGTAAATAACAAAGAACAAAGAAGTTGGCAAAAGATACTTAGTCGTTGATCATAATCAAGCAACTAAAATACATATTACAACACTCATTCAAAAATTAAATACTTTTCCTTCAAAGAATAATAAATGCATAACCCCGTGATACGTATTACTAATTCTGAAGCTATAGCATTGCACAAATGATTAACATGAATATAAAGAGTGATGAAGTCTTACACTAAAGAACCGGATGCGAAAGAAAAGAAGTTTGTATCTCACATTCCACTTGAAATGTGCATCCTGAAGAGGAGAGAAGAGCTGATAATGATAAAAAATAACACAAGTCTAATCCATTCCCACTTCGGGGCATTTTAAGGAAACGGTTATTAGTTTCACCAACGGATTAGAATAGCGCCTAAACCTGAATCCAACAACGGATTTGCTCACACATTCACAGGCTGTGCCAGATGGGATGCAACTTTTCCGGAACATAAGTCCTACAGCACTTCTGGTTCCTCCTAGCTGGAGAGAAACACGGAAAAGTCTCCTCAAAATAGAGATGCGATCAATGCCCATGGGGAGAAAATTCTCAAGTTCTCAGTCGAAGACGTTAGCAGAGAAAGAGAGAGAGATGGGGAAACGAGGGATAAAAGACAGAGAGTGAAGAGGGAAGGAAAGAGAACGAGGAAGTGCAGGGGGATATAAAGAGGGTATAGAGTGGAGTGGTTTTCGCCTCGTGAGTCGTGGATGTTTTGTAGGCGCGCTAAAGCTTCGTAGAGGGAATGTCGAGGTAGAGGAAGGGGTAAGCTAGGTGGGTGTGGGAAGAGGAGATGGGGCAATGGGGAGAGGGGAGGGAGGAGAAACGGGAAGGAGAGAAAGAATTAGAAGGGCGAATACGAGTTATCCTCTCGCTTTACTGCTCGTAAACGCGCCGGGGAAACGTAAAAAAACAGCAGCGTAAAAAAAGGAGGAAACAAAAGTAAGACGAGGCTTTTGGGGGGGAGGGGCGTGAGATGTAGGGCAGGGGGAGTATGTGGTGGCCAGCATGAGTAGGGGGAGGGAAAGAAATGGAGGGATTGGTGGGAATGTGTTGTGTACGGTGTGAATGTGTGGGTGGGTACAAGAAGAACTCCGACTAGAGATGAGGCAGCGTCGGTTGGGCGCGGGTGGAAGCGCAGCTCAGGTTCCCGGGAAAAAGCATGAAGGTCGAAATACACTGGAATCGTGTGGTCACAGGTGCGCTATATTGGTTTGTCAACTTTTTTTCACATTGACGTGGGCTTCTCATTTTTTAACATAATTTTAATCATTAAAAATATGGGTACAATAATGGCCCATTCTATCAATAATTGAGGCGATTTTGGCCACTTTTTTACCCCCAAAGAAAGACAACATAAGATTGCATGACCCCCCAGCCCTTCCCAATTCTTCATAATTGGTCATACTCTTTTGGATGCACACGCATATATCAACTATTTGGTGGACAGTGTTACGCAATGTTTCGACTTCCCATAGAAATATTGAACGCATGGTATTACAGGGTTTTATTTGAGCGATGGAGCAAACGTATGCCATCTGCTGACATGAATTAATTCGATGCCTGGGAGAGCGAAGGTTAGCGATTCCTCGTAGAAGCAACTTCAATGGAAGGAAACTGCGCGTCATTTGCAGTGCTACCGAGATTGAATACCGTCGATAATTCCAATAATGATATAAGTATGATCTCACGAGTAACACTAAAATCTTACGTAAGATGATTTCGGGCCCCCAAATCCCATTACGAAAGACAATGTAAGAACTCAAACCCCCCAATAAACGTCTTACGTCATACTTGAAAGATCCATATACACTATTCAAACTAAGTTCAGCGAGAGTAAAGAAAAAAAGGTCCTCCATACCCAAGTGTCCCTTTGACATGCCGAAAATCTCATAAAATATCGCAAACGACATTAGTTTTCTCATCATTTACCTCATCAAAAAGTTTTCATCTTTCTTATTTTCACTAATACTGTATAATTTATATACTATCGCGCTTTAACTATTGTGCTTTATGCATTAAGCTTTATGATGAGTAGGCATATATGTCATGCAAATTCATGAACTTCCCGATAAAAAGTGTAATCGGCTACAAATTTTAAACTGCTGATCTCAACTCCTTATTCCGTAAACTTGGTAAGATTCTTTTCTTTTGCTTTAACATTTTATGTCGGTATTTTATGGTTAAAACGAATTTCTAGTATCATATCCTACCATGTGACAAGAACTTAGGGGAAAAAGGGACTGTAGAATCTCAATCTCGCCTCAAAGTAATAAAGTCATTCATCTACCAATTTTAACATGCATTGGAGTTACGGTCAATTATCAAGCAGCATTAAAATAAATTCTAATAATTTTTAACGCTTTATTGTGAGGTCTGGCTAATAATTCTCCTAGAATCGAGTGGGTGAATTCGCCTTTAAACTCATTCCGATTTCAACCCTCTGGTCAAAGTGCGCGTGGTTTTCTCCTCCCAAACACCCCTGGTATTCCTGACACGAGCCCGTTCTATGATATGGAACCAGCAGCGCCGCCTGCACTATATTTCAACTTCCTCGGGAAGAAGGGAAGAAGCGAGAAAGGCGAGGCGACTCACGGACAGAAGGGCGGGTTCTCCGAGAGAGGAAGTTTTTGGGGGCTTAGCGGCGAGGGAGTGGGTGGATGGAGAGGATCTCGTGAGGCAGCGCGCGGTGAGGAAGCGACTCGGCTGCTGACTCACCGCTCCCACACCTCTCTCCCTCCCACACTCCCGCACCCCACCACCGCCGCGCCGCCTCTCCGAAGACCGCCCGACTCCCGTCCTCGCTCCTCCTCCCTCGTCGGCCGCTACAGACACATTTTTTCCTTTCTCCCAGAGTTCAATCGCCCTTAAGATAGTTTCATTGGAAAACGACTTATATGTCATTTAATTCATTTACCCGATTCTCACGAAAAAACATGTCCGCTGTTTGGTATGACAAACATAATATTACCAATCCAATATATTTTTTCGCAAATTGAACTAGTAAATACATTATGTAAAATGCAATAATGGGTGAAACACGAGAAAATTAGAATTTTGATTTCTAATACAACTGTGATTACCACGAAAAACTGTTTATAAGAAGTGAATTCTAACTGGCAATTGAAAGATATTTGCAATAGGCACTTGGCCATCATAACGTTTGAGTTATTAGTATGCTATTACAACAATTATAAATTCATTTATTTTGAACAAAATGGCACTGAAGTCACTATGGCTGGAAATCAATAAATGGCACTAAGGCAGGAAAAACGTTTTCATTAAAATATATTCATCAACTAATAGTTTACCTTAGTTTTGTTTTCTAATAGCTTAGTTATCAGTCAAAACAGTATTTTGTAAAAAAATACAAAAGATAAGGTGGGATTTAGTTTTTGTTTTGGCTCACATAGTCTCGGTGGAATCTCTTTAGAGGATTTTACACGTGTCTTCCGAACACCTCTTTACACCCCTCCCCCGTTCGCTTCTTTCTCTCCCGTTGGACCCCAACACCACCTTCACGGCGCCGCATGTTCACGAAAAGTGGGCAAAGTGAACCCGACCGCCCTCTGGCCGTCGCCCCATCCACAACTCTCACAACCCATTACTCCGACGACTGAACTTTTTCCTAAATTTCCTAAACGTTGCATTGAGAGGTATCCAACATTTCATTGAAAAAAGATCATTTGTGTATTTAGGGTCCAAAATGTACAACTTGTTGCCATGTTATATAATTCATGTAAATAGCTCACACGTATTTCTTGAAAGGTTAACGAAAGGTTATTAATAAAAGGTTGTTGCAATCAGAGGAAGTCGATGCATACTTATGCTGAATTAATATCTGTTTTTGAATTATCTTGAAAAATTGTTCACCGTGTGTTGTTTTTCTCTCTAATTCTTGCTGCCTTATATTGTGGGGTGTAAGTTCTTTTTCCCAAAGGTTTACGAAAAGGTTGTTTCAAAAAGAGGAAGTCGATGCATAATTGTGCTGAATTGATATCTGTTTTTGAATTATCTTGAAAAGTTGTTCACCTTGTTTTGTTTTTTCTCTCTAATTCTTGCTGTCTTATATTGTGGGGTATAAGCTCTTTTGCCCTAAGGTTTACGATAAGGTTGTTTAAAAAAGAGGAAGTCGATGCTTACTTGTGCTGAATTAATATCTGTTTTTGAATTATCTTGAAAAGTTGTTCACCTTTTTTGTTTTTTCTCTCTAATTCTTGCTGTCTTATATTGTGGGGTATTGTGTCTTATATTGGGGTGTCTTATATTGTGTGTGGCAAGTCTAGTGACTGGGTCCAGGCGCTATGAAATTTCATACCTGATACTATCCCTTTACTCCGCTAAATATTAACATAACAGAAATTAGAAACCGGGCTCATGCTTTGAAAATAAAGTCAATCTGAGTGTTTAGCTCTATTTCCTCAGCTGGTTGATCAATTTTTTACGCTGAAATTTCTCTTTTTAAAACATCACCCTGGAAATATCCTAACACAGAAAACGGGTTTATTGATTGACCCTTTTTTTACTACATTACCCCCAAAGCCAAAGTAGAATGGAGGAGAGCGGAAAAAGAATTCCGGGCACGAAGCGATCTAGAGCGTACGTTCCACGGCACGCATAGAAAAACACGGCTACGCGTACAAGAACAACATATTAAGATCTCCAGCTGACGTTTTTTTCGCCGGTTCATTCAGCATTCCCCGGACAGATGCGTGGTTATCGGGAGGAGCGGCAAGGGGGTGGAGGGCATGGGGGGGGGAGGGATGGGGGGTGGGCGATGAGGAGCGGATGGTGATCAGTCACCGCCCGCGCGAGATGGAACGTCGAGGCATAGGCGGCGGCGGGTGAGGACTTGGATGGCGGATGGACGGAGGCAGGTTCGCAGCCGAGGGAGAACAGTGATAAAGTGCGAGCGAGGGAGCAAAGAATTCCGGTGGCTGTTCACAATATCCTGTTTTTATACCTGAAAACAAGCAACGGAAAAACTTGCCAAAAAGGGACATAATTCATCTGACTCTACTCAAGAGAGCTGGGGGCGAATTGGACAGAACCGCGAAATACTCGTGGCATATATTTTGCCAAATAATACATATTTTGCACAAGGCTAACGTTAAAATGTACAAGACCTAGGTAATGTATAGGAATATGATAGGTTAGCAATGTATTAACACAAAGGTAAACTCCCATTTAAAAAACAAAGAATCTAAACAAGACGGATTAACAACTAAAAATGGACCAACTAGGAAAACCCGGAAGGACTTCTTCGGATTAATAACTTTTAATATAGGTGAACACATTCAATGCTGCTACTTTTCAATACCATTAAAACTTTAACGGCAAATCTCAAATAGTTGCACGACAGTATTTTTTCCAAAACAAGGCTCAAAAATTAACTTATCAAAAGAAGATCAAAACAGAATCGTCACCAACATCCAAATTCGTCACCAACATCCATTCGTCACGCACCTAAGCCAGTGAATGAAATGCAAATAAACTGCACTTGTATGACAGCAGTGAGAGCTGTTTCGACTTAATCAACTCTTATCATCCACGAATAAAATACTAATGTCCTGCATTAGTAACAGAATACTGATTGAAAGTACCATACACGTGAAGAATGTACTTGAAACACACAAAAACATAGGGGTATTGAAGCTTGAGTACCAAGTACGGAAACTTGAGAGATACGAGCGAGCAATTTTCCGACATTAACCAACATGACCATTTTCAGAGAGTATATATAATTCTGTATCAGATACAAGTCCTCTGGATTGCGACCTCTTTTCTTGCAATTTCTGGATGAGCCAACCAAACTCGAGGTTTGCTTATTTTTTTTAAATATTCTCATAACACAAACATTGCACTCAGAGGTCAATCATAAGGGCGCATCGTGCTACGAGGAAAGCACGAGAGATAAGATATCCAATTGGAGGAGAAGGCAAGGCTGGAGGGAAACTGTCAGGGGGGCAGGGGAGAGGAACGGAAGGAGATGCAATGGAGGAGAGGGGGTTGGAGAAGGGACGGCAGAGGAGAGGGTGGGAGGACGGTGAGGGGGGCGGAAAGGCGATTCTTCCACGACGACGACGCGGGGGATACACGAAGTGAATATTGGTGCTGTCACCGCCCGCTGAAAGCGGCAATTTCTCACGCGCCCCCCTTCGTGCGGCGGCGGGCCGGGCCCGGCTGACAGCCAAAAACGGCGAGGGAGAGACCGTGGATGGGCCCAAGGGGAGAGAAGTGCGAGGGGAGAGACATGGACGGGACTGCCCGGGGTGCGAGTCAACGGGGGGACGGGGGACGGCGAACGGCTCGGCTAACGGCGGCGGATTTCGGAGAATAGCGGCGAATTTGAAAGCTCTGGGAGGCAATGAGAGTGGGAAAATATCATTCAGTCAGAGTATTTCATAGACAGCAATCAGTCACTTGCAGACTTTAGAGTATCAGGCGATAATTTGTGGAAATGTGTGGCAAACGTTGTAAATTTTCACAACAATTTTATGTAACCGGCCTAGGTTTCAGCAAAACATTGCCATTGGCCTTGATAATGGCAATGTTTTGCTGAAACCTAAGACGGTTAAATAAAATTGTTGTGGAAATTTACAAATTATTTCTGTGATAAAGCTGTCAGCCACTTTCATATAATACTTATGCTCTCACCAATAGCTGATTTATGTCACTAGCATATAATACGCACGATGCCCCTACCAAATAACTAATAACTGAAAATTTGAACGCTCAGAACAAATATTAGCCAAATGACAAGAAATAACTTCATTAACAGACATAGACAGGACGTAATTACATAATTCTCTCGTCAATGACAGTGAAAAAGAATACTTATATATTTTTATTAAAAAATAATTGTTATATATTTTTATAAAAATAATAGTTATGCATTTTCATTAAAAAGTATAACATTTCCGACATAAACTCAATACTTTCTGGCGTCACTCGGTGGAACCACTGCATAATCAACAGCTACAATAACTTTGTGAGCTACACAAAAAATGTTTTATTAGAACAACCGGTTTCGCCTGTTACGGCATCTTCAGGTATGCGGTACCTATACCCGAAGATGCCGTAACTGAAGAAACCGGTTGTACCAAAAAAAAACATTTTTTGTGGATCTCACAAAGTTATTGTTATTGTTAATATCCGTCATCATTTGATATTCAATTTTGTTATAATTAAGATTTTTTTACCACTTACTATCAAAATATTTTAGTGCACATAAAAATAACAGAGCGTGACACTACGACAATCCGTTAACACGCGATTCAGATTTTTCCTTTTCCCCTTCCTTTTCCCAGTCTCTTCCCCTTCACATGGCTAGTGCCCAAACACCCCTGCCACACGCCCCTATATCGGCTCGCAGGGAAATATGCAAATGGGCCACACTTATAATATTACGTTAAACTCTGTTTCCACACATTGCCCTCGGAAGTCTGACCATATCTATAATATATCTCACAGATTTAGCTTTCTTTTAAATCAATACCTGCAATAGCTGCAAACATTGTGCAAGAAGGCGGTAAATATAGTGATAAGTCATAATTAGATCCCTAATCTTATCCTTAGCGGAGAGAATGTGTCGAGTTGATACTTAAAATGGTAATCGTTCAAGAAAATGTAACAAGGAACAAATATATCAACAAATAACTGGCTCGAATAAATTAGGCACATTTCCATGGCCCAGTATTTTCATAATGATAATAAATCTTACTTTTGCTACGGTAATAAGTGATTGTATAACGGTCACCGATTAGCTGATCTGAGGAGCTAGAGAAGAGCGACCCCATTTAGTGCTGAAATTATGAATTTGTTGTTTATCACACAGATTTTAATCCAGAGAGGTAGTAAACATTTTCCAATCCCTAAATACAAACCAGAACATAATGAACAAATCATTAGTGCTCTAAATGAAAACGTCTGCTTTTAATAAAAAATGTCTAACTTAACAGGGACGTGCAGATTAATCATATTCCTTAATTAGCTTCGTGACCTAATAACTGCTCGAAACAAGCGATATACAAACCGTATTTCGCAAATAAATAATTCTTTATTTTCGGGATTATATATATACTCATCCCTTCGAGGAACAAAAGTAGGCGAGCCAAGTCAAAAATTATTCCAACGCAGTTAATACATCATTACTATTCGTTGGTAAAATATAAAAAGTGGAAGATAATTTTTACGAAAAAGAGAATCAAAATACGAAACCATTTCAATAGTTTAAACCATTAAAGGTGTACTTAAGTGCAACTGCTCATAGCAAAAAAAGAGGCCATCAACAGTAGTATCAATATGTTCCTTTCAAACCACTTAATATGCAGGAACGCAGACTTTGCGACGCCACTCCGGCCGATCAATCTCTCCCTCCATATCCAGCCCTTGAGGGCACATAACGCAAATGCTCTTTTCCGCCTGTCCACCCACCCAAGGATACACATCTCGAGGTTAATTCCGCATAGCAACTCTGATGAAACGCAACTCAAAACAATAGCTTATATTTCGCGCTATTTTTCTTTAATTGCGGCCTTATTAATAACAATATTCGACTGTGGTTTGGTGTATATGTCCCACGCGCCCCCCTCCCCCCCCCCACCCACCTCAAAACATTTCCTAAAATATGCTTGGTTCCTATGAAATTTTGTTTTTTTTTACCAAAATAATAGCTTTTTTTTCGCTTAATAACAATGCCTGCGATAAATAATTAACAGCGATGGATAGAGGAGTAGATTTACGTAAAACGATGCCTATAACATTATTTCCATCCCGATAGAAACGCTTAGTTTTTCGTTTCTTTTTCGTTGTCCCATACGAATTCTTCAGCTTATTCTCGCGAGAGAGGTATTCATAGAGTCATGCGAGCGACCTTCAAGTACTTGCTCTCACTTCCTGGTTTCAACCCCACTCTCTCTCCGCTTCTCTCTATCAGCTTCTCTCTCCCACGCGTACGAAGGAAGGTGGGGAGGGAGTAGGAGGGAGTATTTCCTCGCTCTTTGACTTCGGAGTAGACCTCTGGTTATTGCTAAATATCTTAATTGAACGGTTGGTAGGAGATTTGATTACTTTTATGTGTAGAGAATTAAATTGTCCACAAGATACAAACTTTATTAGGGGGTGGTCCGTAAACAATACCAAGAATGTTAATTTTATGTTTAATGTCAATCCCGCAACGTTGATGCAGAGAGATGTTTAATTAAGAGTATGTGGCTCTCATGGTTTAAGCACTCTTCAGAGAGAGAGACGAAACTAGTTTTTTATTATATTCACGATGAAACAAATGAAGATCGAACGGTGTGGACATCATAAAATGCTTCAAAATAAGGTTGTATCCTAAAAAATAGTCGCGAACTTCTCTTTATTTATTAACGATAATATTCGACTTGTTTTTGGCAAACCTAACCCTCTCAACCCCACCAACCACCTTAATAAAAGTTGTAAATTACACGCGAGTCTCATTATTTTCTACTTTATTTAAGGCATTATGGATTATACCTCGCTTAATAATAATCAAATAATTAGTATCAATGTAAAGGACAGTTATGTATGCCATGATTTGTTAGCAGCCCTAATCAATCTTGTCTCACATAACTGTGTATTTGAGGTTTAGATTTATAATAATACCACGTATATCTTAGTCGTTCTTTTGCCCGGCAACCGATATATTGGTAATATTTCCACTCCCTCGACCAGGATGTTTTTGCAATTTTGCCCCACTGCAACTCCCCATGCCGATTGAATTTATCAATGCTAACACGATCTAGTTTTTCTAGAAGTGTAAGACCCCACCCATTCATAGCCTCAATCTGCCGTCGACGTTTTATCTCTCTCTGCAACCTCTTAGCGTACGTGAGGGGGAGGGGACTATCGCGGAAAAAGAGGGGGAGATCTCGGAGAGGGAGAATATGACACGCTCGTTCGAATGCAGGACTTTTCCTAGTTTTTCAACTTTTTTTACTTTACTTTACTTATTACTATTCCTATTTTTCGCTTCCTAGTTTTTCTTTACTTAATGTGTATATAAAGGAAAAGTCAACTCAGCAACGTTCATTCGCTACCATGGACTCCCTTCCTATGCACCAAGTAGGAGGGATCCCTCTCTGGAAAGAGATTGAAGAATATATTCTTAGAATTAAGTCCCATGCTGATGAAAATTTTGAAAAGCAATTGCAGACGTCTAATTCCGACCCGGACCCCATCGCAATGCATAATGTATGCGATCAATATGAAGGGTATTATGAGGTAGTAGTTTTTCCCAAATTGACTGACGATTTGTTGAAATCGCTAATTATTGAAAGATTGCGATATTTAAATAAAGAGAAATGGGGTTACTACTTAGAAGTTTACGGCTGGCGTGACTATTATTAGTCACTAGTCTACAAAAAACGGTCCTTTTAAGGACTAAATAAGAATATCCAAAAAAAAATGATCCTTTTCTTAAGACTATTCCAAAATTTTTTTATATATCCCCCTAAACTATTCAACCCCCCAATTTTTTTTGAGGAATAGGAAAACAAAAAAGTCTATTGATTTTTTTTTTAACAAATTTATTTTTTTTCATATTTTTTATTACATTTCACCAGTAAATCGTCCACTAAAAATCACCAGACCGGTTCGTTTGCATATTATGAAAAATGCAAAGGGATGATTTGCGATGAACTCAGCTTCTGCGGTCGGGCCTACTCCTTTTGGAATGAACGTCATCTTGGTTGCAGCCGCTGCTGTAGCGCCCACCTCAGTTACCTCTATGAATGTCTTTTGGAGCACTTTAGATATTTTAGTATCATTGTCAATCATCGGAGTGAAATCAGCAAAATCACTGAACATAGTTTTCATACCCATATCTTGAAGTGTACTCGAGATATCTATCTCAGTCCGAACCGTAAATTTTGGGAGACGAATTCGAGTCCACATCAACTCACACTTGTCTAAAAGTTTGAATACATTAAAATCTTGGACGGATAATTTTTTTTCCAACTCTACTATACCATCGCGAGCATTGGGTAATACAAACAGCATGCAAGCACTTCGGTCTTCGAATTGCATTTCCAACACACGAGAGTCCAATTCAGTATCCTCATAAAAACCACATTTGTTAACAGCGCACATGGTAGGTATATTTATCTCATTTCCAGGAGTGTAGAAAATAGTCGGACGGGTATTAAGCTCGTAAAATGGTATCAACCATTCGTTTTCAAAGTACACTGCACTCAATAGTATCAATTTGGATTCTTGCACATCCTCTTCCTTCACTAACTCTTTTATAATTCCATTAGTCTTCTCACAAACCCACGCATTCATTTTGTTAACATCGAGCTCATCACTTCTGTAAACTACATCTTCGCTCCAGCTATTTATCAGGTTCTCGTAGTATTCGGTAAAGTTATACCCCTCCCTCAAGTGGACAGACGTTGCGATGGCCCCCTCCTTTGGTGATTTAGCCTCCCTCAACAAATTATCGTAGATATGTATTTGATCGTTCATATTGGTGACTTCAATAATTTCATCCAGCGTCTCTCCTTTCGCCCCCTTGGCAGCCATGTGAAGAAGTATCATGATCCCAGAACCCGAATATATCAGACTGCCATCTCTCAATCCACCTCGGAGTCTGTTGATGAAAGAATGATTCGGCTTTTCATTCTTCTCCTGCTCCATCACCACTCCGCATTCGGTACTCGACCCCATCTCGTCGTAAAGGAGGGCAGAAGGACTCGGCTGAGACTGACTCGCTATTCCAATATTCATACCCGCGTTTATATACATCTCTCACCCTGTAACCATCCCACCACATGCTCTGATTTTCACCGCCTAGTTTCATAAGTGAAGAAAACAAAACTAGATGACCTTTCCACGTGTTTATTGATTTCAGATCCTATCGCTTTAATGACCTTAAGCAAGCATAAGCAAGGCCAATTCCGCCTTTCACTTCATTCCACCTAGTTTAAAAAGTGAAGGGGAAAAAACTAGATGACTGAATGCTCTCTCAGACTCTATCCCCTCATGCGCAATTAACCTCAACTCTGTCCTTAATCATCCCCCTCCTTTATGCATCACAATTCACTGCGCTGGCAAGGAAACATGTATCCTCACGCACCACGCCTATACACAAGGTTAACCCACTCTTCTCAGGGAGTTTCCTAATAATAATAATAAAAAACTCAATAAATAGTCTCCGCTACTTTTAGCGAACCGAGTTGTAACTTGCCTTCCGTGGAGCTCGATAAAGTTGTGCAGTTATGGTGGAGTATCTACCTATTCTTCCTATTCGTAGGAGAGTTGCCAGTTTGAAATCGTTATCCTGCGCAATTCTAAAGAGGGAAAACATTCGTAAGAGAGAAAAAGACTTTAAGTCCATTCCACTACTGGAACTATTCTATCGTGTCAAGTGGATAATTTCTAAGGAAGAGTTTTTTACTTGTTTGATGTCACCGAGTTGTCCTCTAGAAGAAAAAAAAGCTGTTTCAACTTATGTCGATTTCATGCTTTTTAATGACTTTGACAGAATGAATTGCGATACATATTCCAATTTAATGTATTTAGAATTATGTGATTTTGTTTACACTTACGGAGGAAATGATTTTGATCTAGATAATTATAGCCATCTAAAAGCTCCGTATGATTTGTTAGTCAAATATTTTTGCCTAGAAAAAAATAATAGTTTTATTAAGTTGTGTCCAGAGTGCTTCGATTATTGGCGTCAAGAGTTTGTCGATAAAGAGGACTTTTACGAAAAGTGTGGTGGTGATCTCAAAGTCTACAAGGTTGAAGCGAAACATCAAATTTTATTCACCGATTTTGTAATTAGGGAATATATTCAAAATTCTAATTGTTGGTGTTTTAAATGTTTATTTACACCTCTGTTTAAAAACAACTCTTTTAAAGATAGACGAGTGTTTCGTTTTAATTATAATTTCGGGCATGCTGGTGCTATTCACGACGTGAAGGTGAGAGTGTATGACGTGGATCGTATTCTTTCGTGATATTATCATTTGTTGCGATCTGACAGACCTTGTGGGAGATGATTTCATTTTCCTGGCAAGGTAGTCACACACCCATCACCATTCACATCCTGACAAAAAAAGAGCTCTACCAGAAGCTATATATAAAAAGACCACCGCACTTTAGCAACGCACTTCTCCAATCGGCGGGTCATAAATATGACATCTAAAATCGCCAGTTTACTGAAGCTACCCACAGCACGGCTGGGAGACACTTACTTACGTGTGGAAAGACAGGAAATCGGTGACGAATATCAAATTTACGTACCCAAAGTCTGCCTGCAAAAAGCCGGCACCGATTTCGTATTGGAAGTAAACTTTTGTACCTCCTACTATTGTATATTCAGACATCAGAAAAAAGAGTTTGAGGTTGTCGGACATAATGTGACATTTTCCGGCTTCGAGGATGCAAACGGAACGGTGGAGAGATTTAACATCATGCTAGCCGAGGACATTACTGATCCAGAGAAACTACGGCGAGCGGAAGAACAACTTCCAGTCATATGGCTCGATGTCCACGAACATTTTAAGACCATCCCCGATCCAAGAGGAGGCTCTATTCCAAGAAGAAGAACAGAGTTTGACGGTGTAATGTGCAACGTCAAAGACACGTCCAAGTGTCTGGGAGGTTTTGTATCCAAGTGTGGTCCTCTGTCTATTAAACCGGTTTGTTTTACCGACCACAAAGAATCTAATGTGAAATACAGTAGCATAAATGCTCTCAAAGGCACTCGCTTGCGAGTAATTAAATTTGTGTTAGCTATCGAAGATGAAATGACAATATTTTGATAATATTTGTTAAATAAAAAAAATTGAAACAAAATAATAATGTTCTTATTTAATAAACCTCATTATTTCCCTCTGCATCACTCATTTATGGGTAAAGGTTTCTTTTAAAAATAAAAAAAGAGGATAGGGTTTTACAAAATTTATTATCAACAAATTTTTGTTTTCAGTACACCAATTGGCAAGTTTGTAGCAATTCTTTCTTGCACATTGAAAGTTGCCGTTAAAATGTGCTTCAATTAAGCAGCTCTCACTAGTTACAAGTGTTTTTAGAGATGGGCAACCAAAAATTGACAAGTCTAAAACGTAAATACCCTTGGGAATCAGACGATTAAGGAAAGAAGCCTTTTCAGCTCCTTTTGTGAATAAAAACTTGTAAGACCTTGTATATTTACAAATAATAGACTCCAATTCAGAATATTCCACATCTCCAGAGAACTCGTTTAAGCCGTGATAATTGTTTCTTAACCATGACGTATCTCTGGCGTAAAGGTGTTTCGTTGGTGATTTAAAAAGCCACGTATTACAACACCTACTATCAACATTAATTATAGCTAATTCTTTCACAATGTAGCTACCGTCACTCGCAGTGAACCCTTGGAATTCTATGATACCACTCATCTTTCTTCTTCACTCACTTGGTTGCAGTAGATTTCACACTTTTCGTTTTCACCAACCACACCAAAAAGGTAGTCCAAAAGTTTATTAACCAATTGAAAGTTTCTCACCACTTGATTCCACTCGTCAAAATTTAAATGAAACGAAGTATTGCCTCGCTTAATCGACAAGTATCTCTTCCCAAAGAAATTTGCAAAGGAAAGAAAACTAGCGGAAAGTGGATGTTTCACACCGGTGACAAAATAATCACTCACTAGTTGCTGGAGATTTACAACATTAGCCCATTCACTGCTACTAATAACAAGGCTTTTCTTATTTAGATGGGAAAATTTCACCACTGGTTCAAAGTAGTTGAAAAAATCACAGCCGACACGAACACTCTTTGTTCCTCTCGTATTTAGAAAATATTCGCTTTCTAAAACGAGAATATCGTCGTCGTCGGATATTGTGCCGACAGCCCGAGATGTATTTGCGGGCTGTAACAACTCTTCCTCCTCCGGCGGAAACACCATGACCACTGGCACCCGATCGTGTCCCTTTTAAACTGTTTGATGCTGGAGGAGTGGGGGAAAAGAGAAAGGGGGTAACTTTGACCTTGAGTCGATTGCCCATTGGGAGAGCGTTTCATAGTTCTAAGCGAGAACTTTATCAAAATTCGCTGTGAGCTTTTTAAGTTCACGAACGAGGTCTGAAATGGGGGAAGAGCATCGTAGTCCGAATAAAGATGGAGTGTAGACTCCAGCTCTAACCAATTGGCTTCTAAACTCATTATATTCGTAAAAATTATCGTCCTTTAGAAAGTATAACATTCCGTTTAAATGTCTGAAAGCGGAATTCACACCCGGGGGTAACCCTGGGAATTCTTTGATAAGTTGAGCGTATCGGGATGCATGATTCGTACATTCGTCCAATTGCATTACATAATGATCGTTGTAAAATATTAGCGTGTGTCCCGTATGCGAATTTACGGCTGCTTGGACCCTTGCCTCATTGGGGAGACCGATAGAGGAAAGACTTTTGGGATAGCCATATGTTGGTCTTAACGATGGATAATCCAGCATATAAATTTCATTTTCGATAAATAGAACGACTTCCCCAGACGGTCTCTGATAAATAGCTGTCACTTTTTTAAAATCCTTTGGTAAAAATGACAGCCAGTCAGTTATTAGCAATGTATCAAATACTTTCATATCAGCTGTAATGTCAACTAACCACACCCACTTTTCATTTAATACATACATTATTTGATTTATTATTAAAAAGTTGATCCCATATTTCAAATCGCAAAAATTTGGTTTATCGCCCGAAACGCGTTCATTATCTCTTGTCACCTCATCATCATTTTTTCCTCTATCTTCACTATCGTCATCCTTCCACTTTGGTGGGTCACCATATAAACTACGAATTCCCGATATGTCATCGTGATGAAGAGAAATTTTGTGATCATGCGTGTATGTAGAAAACATGATAGCATTTGAATCGCTAGAGTGGGAAAGGCCTAGAGCATGGCCTATCTCATGCAATAAAACGTGGAATAAACTATATTGTCCCCAAGTTACATTCCTATCTAAACCTAAATACCACGATTCTGCGTCATCGATGTGAATTTCTATGTGGTCCTTGCCTCTATTTGGGAACTCCGCGTGGCCCAGTATGCGTCCGGGTCCAAAAAATTGATGTCTGCACGGTTCGGACGGTTTTATATTTCTGTGAATGCCATTCCTATGGGCGATAATAATATCGGGATTATTCCGATCATGTTGAAACGTAAGGTTAGTCTCCCGACCCCACAACTCAAACGCCTTCTCTGCAACTTTATGGTGCTCATTATCGCTCAGCGCGTAATTCCATTTGATGATTCGTTTATCCCATGATTCTGTGGAAACCGAATATTTCCCAATATCATGTACACCACATCTGGGGAGCTTAGTAAAACTCACGACATCTTCTCTGCTACTAAAATTGTAAAACTCTTCCAAAAGTTTCAATGCACTGTCAACGTCAGTGTTATTGACTGATGTGATTTCGTTATCAGAGACTTTTAAAAAACCAAACTTTTTTAAATAGTCGACTAAAATGGTCTTTTCATCGTCTGCGGCCCGACAACTTCCGCAAATCGAAATAATCACAATTAAAAGCGATGAGATGCGCATTTTCAACCACTCGACGTTAATATCTCAAAGATCGAAAGAGAAATGAAAATTTATAAAGTCTGTTGTGTGATTTTACTTTGAGTTGATGATGCAAACATATGGCCTGGTTACACTAGCAATAAACGGTTTGAGCCGCACCTGTTGAGTGTTTCAAGGTGGTCTAGGAGTGGGGAAAAAAGCATGTGACCTCAAAGGCTGGATATGGAGGGGAAGGAAGGAGGTTGATTGGTCAAGTACGCGAGGAGAATATAAATGTCAATATTTCCCTTTCACTTGGACTTGGCACACATACATAGCGATGGATGGATTGGTGGATGGAATTGTTCGAGTGATTGAAGGGTGGTTTTTAATGCTAAAAGATGTTAGCAAAACGAGATACCACCCTCTAAGTCTACAACGTCTCGCTGCTCATGCAATAATAACTCGAGTGGACAAAGTGAATCCGATTGGTATGCTTGAGTCTGTGAGAATGGCTCAATTCCGTTCGCTCCCCATACCATCTCGATTTGCAGACGAGAATATAAACGATTTTTGTGCTTTATCCGATTCGTTTAAATGTCGCAAAATGTATCCACAAACTACGGTCATATATTGCAATCAAACTCAATCGTACGAAGAATTGGTTAAACAATGGAAATTCCTAAACATTTTTACCTTTTCTATGAATAATTACACCCAAACCGGCTTTGATAATTATCCGTTTTTTTCTCGGATACCCCTCCAACCTGATCCGGTCTTTCCTAGAGAATTTTTTTATAATGTGACATCAAATAGTCGAGATGTTTCAACTCAAACTGATTAGTCTCTTTAAAAAAAAAATCCAGTCTTTTCTTAAACACCCTCATGTATTATGAAGGAGAGATAAATTACAATTGAAAAAAAATATACATTACTTTGGCAAACCCCCCGAGAGCACTTTTCTCCCCTCAGTCTATTACCCCATAGTTTATTCCATACTGCTCTCTTTGCACTTGATCCTCTGGCCAGGGCTGTAATCTAAGGTTCGGCGCCTCGGGTTCGTAGATTGAGCCGAAACCGAGTGCAGTATTTGCCGACTCCCCATCCCGAAACTTCACGTACCCCCAAACTTCTCCCGTCTCCGGCAATTGGTGAAGGTGGACTTCAAGAATCGGACCGGACACTTCCAGATCTTCTAGCCACTGGTCAATCCCCATCTTAGGCATCAAGCCGTCAATACGGATCCAGGTGCTGGAAAACATATTTCCGCTGGTGCTGAGAGGTGGGGGGCGGGTAGAAAAGTGTGAGAGAGGGTGGATTGAGGGAGGTATAGGCTAAATTTAAGAGTGGTACGGGAGGGAAAAAAGATGTGGAGAAGAAAAAAAAATCTTAAAAAAATATTGAATTAAAAAAAATTGATTCCACCTTACCCACTTAACGTACGCACATAACCTCATATTTTAACAAGCAAACAAGAAGTAAATTGAAATTAACCTGTATTCCCTACTCAAACACGATGACCCACATAATTGACTTTTATCTCAAGAGAACAATATTACCGAAAATAGGTACTAGAGCCGGTCCTAAATACCTAACAGAGACAGGAAAATAGTGATCACTCTGACTCATGGCTCCACACTACGTTCATGTGTGGAGCCAAGATGGGAAGAGCAAATGCACGAGGATAAATTTTTTTTTCGTGGAGGTCATGCAACTATCCCCACGCGGTAGAGCTCTGAAGAAGCTCGGATTCGTCAAGCGCATTGTGGGAAGATTATTTAGGATGAAAAAAAAAAAGAGAGGTGCTATTTCGCACATGTTCGGCCACACCTTGAATATGCAGCAGTGATCCTACCTAAATCCTCATCGCTGCCCAATTAAAAAATAAGAAATATCTATAGTCTGAAATAGTTATTTATTTCAAAAAATTACGATATCAAAATATTTAATACTGTTGATATTCAAATCATTGTGTGAACTAGCTTTTTTCCATATTTTTTCTATTCCTATCTAACCATTCTATTCATATGGCGTGTTGGTTTTTTAAATTTATTACTTACATGCGGATCTGCTATATGGACTCCTTACAGGTGTGCAAATAGCCGCCTCGTGATATTAAGTGAAAAATACTTCGAGTGTTTCTTGTAAAATTTCTGCTACGCTCGTCTGTGGATATGTTGCGATCAAAGCAGTCTTGGTTTGTGTGTGTGTGTGTGTGTGAAAATACATGGGGATCAAGAGTGTATTTATACTAGAGTGGATTGAGAATTTCCCTCTGCGAGAGCAAGGTTCGTTGTGAGGGATTTTTTAGCCGAGGGAGAAGTGAAGGGGATATATCTGTACATAATTCAATTGCGGTGAGGAGTGGCTAGCATTGAATAGTTGAGTCCCCCCTCCACTTCAGAAAACTAGATCGTGCGAGCTGAGAATGCATTCAAGTTTTTTTTTTTCCAAATTTATCAGTATATAAACCCTTGTACGGACGACCTACTACCATCATTCGCAGCCTACAACCTATTATATCGAGTAAGTATGCATTATATATTACTCAATTGCATTCTATTACGAGTTGGAACTCTCCCTAAGAGATTTTTTTTTTTTATTTAGTAAAACATGCTTGTACCAATGAAGAAATTAGACCCTCTCTCTGTAGTTCCTAAAGCAAGCTACGAATGTCCAGCTGGATACGACATCAGCGCTATCCAGTCAGACATAATTCCGAAGCGAGGACGGCAATTAATAAGAACGGGATTATCTCTAGAAATTCCAAAAGGGTTTTACGGGAGACTTGCTTCTCGCTCCGGATTATCGGTTCGGTACGGGGTTGAAGTTGGGGCCGGGGTAATTGACCCGGATTATCGGGGAGAAATAAAGGTACTCCTCTATAATCATGGAGAAAACGATTTTAGGATCTCTAGAGGTGATAAAATTTGCCAAATCATCCTCGAAAAGATCGCTACTGATGTAAAATTTGTCGTTTCCGATGATCCTATATCGGAATCCAGCAGAGGAGAGAGTGGTTTTGGGAGTTCGGACAATCCCTGAAGTGAGTTAAGTTCTAGTTAGCGACATTTATTTCTGTGAGGAATATAAATTAACATGTTTTTTTTACGTGATAGGATGAATCCTACCGCCGCCGATGCCACAACCAGCCATGGAGGACGACGGGATAGATCCCGATCGCCATCTGTGAGTTTTTTTTGGGTCTTTCTACTCCCTCTATCTTACTTTGTTAAAGCCTTTTTCAATAATTTTCATTTATTCTCTTTAAAGGGTACCGTGAGGAGCCGTCTCCTTAAACTTCAAGAGGAGGCGGAGTTTTTGAAGAAGGAGGATTTGGAAGAGGAGATCCGATACCGGATAGAGCGTTTGGAGATCATAATGACTAAATTTGGGGTTTCGCTGGTGGCAACAATAGAAAAAAACGAAGAAAAGAGGAAAATATTCCTCCCTCGAATGTTTAGGCTATCGGGGGAGGATATTTCAAATTATAATTCAGGCGGAGAAGAAAAGGTTTTCCTCTACAGGAAAAAAAATCTATTAAAAATTGAATGAAATATATATTTTCTTGTGTTTTTTTATTTGAAATAAAACCCCCCATCCTATGCATTGAACGAAAGTATAATATTCCTAATTTAATTTGGTCGCCATTTTGTAAAAAGACCGTCGCCATTGTAGGGGCGGGAAGAAGCTCCCGAATCGACTCTGCCCCCCTCTCATAGGACCATTAGAGTTTTCACCATTGTTTTATTGGAAAGATATAATTCGGGAGGTGACGAAGAAAAGTGTTTCCTCTATAGGAAAAAAAAATCTATTAAAAATTGAATGAAATATATTTTCTTGTGTTTTTTTATTTGAAATAAAACCCCCCATCCTATGCATTGAACGAAAGTATAATATAAATTGCAAAAAAGTTTAATATTTATTTGCTTTAATTAGACAAAATATATAATATTCCTAATTTAATTTGGTCGCCATTTTGTAAAAAGACCGTCGCCATTGAAGGGGCGGGAAGAAGCTCCCGAATCGACTCTGCCCCCCTCTCATTGGACCATTAGAGTTTTGACCATTGTTTTATGGGCGTAGCTAATATGAGATGCAATGGTATGAAAGAATGAAAAAATATTGAGAGGGATATTTCTCTAGATGCATTTTTTCCTACTTTGTATCATCCATAATAGTACTGGCATTGTAATTTGGTTTTCATTAGTGAGCTTGGAGAGTGAAATTTTTTAAACAATTTCCGTCATTAGTTAATTCGAATTATTATTTCCGAATGAAATAAAAAAGCTTCTGCCTAATGCCTTCTTCCTAAAAAAAATTGTCTGCCTAATATACTGAGTATAATATAAATTAAAATGACTTACTGGTGAGATAAAATATATATTTAAAACTATATACACCGACCGGTGATCTAAGACGTTCAATTTTTAGACGTAAGGAGACACCACTGATCGAGCATGGGTCGGTCGGACGCCAGAACGATCGCCTCGAGAGAGGTGGGCGTGTTCGAAGCAATGAAACGATCCCCCCCTAACGGGTAGGTGGATACCACCCCATAACGACATTCCATTCTCAACGCTGACAAGCTCTTCCTTCTAACCCACTCCCCTCACACCAAGCGGTAATTCTTCCGCCACCTTTCGCTTCCCCTCCCCCCTGCCACCGTCCCAAGAGCCGTTCCCAAGCTTGCCGTAGCGAGTAAAGAAAATGAATCCAGTTGGTGGCGCCGCGAAAATGGAACTATCTGAATCCACGAAATGTTTTCGTGTGTTAGTAAACAATATTGCGGTGTGATAATTAAATTATTACTTACATGCGGATCTGCTATATGAACTCCTTACATGTGTGTGCGAATAAGATCTGCAATTAGCTGTAAGAATGCAAAAGGTTAGTTAAAATTATATTTAATAGTTTAAAAAATCGTAATAGTCGAGTTACTAATTGAGAATAAAGAATTGAGAATACTTACTTAAATTTCTGTTGGTAGATTATCGGGACGGGTACTTCTGTGGATTCTGATGACGATTCACTACAATTGATGTGGAGTGAAGCAATGTCAGCAGCAAACAAATGCTGTGACATATGGCATTCATAAATAACCAAGTCCAGTCGCGAGATATATATAGTTAAGAGTAAATTGTAGAAATTCTATATGAAAAAAAAACTGAAAATACTTGTCAGGATATTTGCGTGGGAGTTTGGAACTTATGTTAATTTTGCAATTGTAAATAAAGAAATTTTAATTAATTTGTAAAACTCATCCTCTGTGTTTTTATTTTTAATGAAACCCCCTATCCTCTTTAGTCGCTTCGTCTAAAATAATGATAACATTATATGACATTATGTTTGACAAACAAAGCCTTTCTATCGAGCTGGGGAAGACAGTTATGTGAGACAAGATTGATTAGGGCTGCTAACAAATCATGGCATACATAACTGTCCTTTACATTGATACTAATTATTTGATTATTATTAAGCGAGGTATAATCCATAATGCCTTAAATAAAGTAGAAAATAATGAGACTCGCGTGTAATTTACAACTTTTATTAAGGTGGTTGGTGGGGTTGAGAGGGTTAGGTTTGCCAAAAACAAGTCGAATATTATCGTTAATAAATAAAGAGAAGTTCGCGACTATTTTTTAGGATACAACCTTATTTTGAAGCATTTTATGATGTCCACACCGTTCGATCTTCATTTGTTTCATCGTGAATATAATAAAAAACTAGTTTCGTCTCTCTCTCTGAAGAGTGCTTAAACCATGAGAGCCACATACTCTTAATTAAACATCTCTCTGCATCAACGTTGCGGGATTGACATTAAACATAAAATTAACATTCTTGGTATTGTTTACGGACCACCCCCTAATAAAGTTTGTATCTTGTGGACAATTTAATTCTCTACACATAAAAGTAATCAAATCTCCTACCAACCGTTCAATTAAGATATTTAGCAATAACCAGAGGTCTACTCCGAAGTCAAAGAGCGAGGAAATACTCCCTCCTACTCCCTCCCCACCTTCCTTCGTACGCGTGGGAGAGAGAAGCTGATAGAGAGAAGCGGAGAGAGAGTGGGGTTGAAACCAGGAAGTGAGAGCAAGTACTTGAAGGTCGCTCGCATGACTCTATGAATACCTCTCTCGCGAGAATAAGCTGAAGAATTCGTATGGGACAACGAAAAAGAAACGAAAAACTAAGCGTTTCTATCGGGATGGAAATAATGTTATAGGCATCGTTTTACGTAAATCTACTCCTCTATCCATCGCTGTTAATTATTTATCGCAGGCATTGTTATTAAGCGAAAAAAAAGCTATTATTTTGGTAAAAAAAAACAAAATTTCATAGGAACCAAGCATATTTTAGGAAATGTTTTGAGGTGGGTGGGGGGGGGGAGGGGGGCGCGTGGGACATATACACCAAACCACAGTCGAATATTGTTATTAATAAGGCCGCAATTAAAGAAAAATAGCGCGAAATATAAGCTATTGTTTTGAGTTGCGTTTCATCAGAGTTGCTATGCGGAATTAACCTCGAGATGTGTATCCTTGGGTGGGTGGACAGGCGGAAAAGAGCATTTGCGTTATGTGCCCTCAAGGGCTGGATATGGAGGGAGAGATTGATCGGCCGGAGTGGCGTCGCAAAGTCTGCGTTCCTGCATATTAAGTGGTTTGAAAGGAACATATTGATACTACTATCAACATCAGTTGTCATCAATCGAAAGATTGGTTCGCAGCAGCTCTCCTATAAATTTAACACATTTCCATGGCCCAGCTTATTCACAAATATAATCCAAAGCTACGGTTATAAGTGTTTGTATAACTAAGCACAGCGTCAGCTAAAAAAAGTCACGCAGGGCAGAGCAACTTCATTTAGTAGTGAAACTATGAATTAGTTGTTAATCACACACAGAGAAATGGTAAACCTTTTCCAGCCTCTAAATACAAACAAAAACATTATGAATAAATAATTAGTGCTCCGAATTAAAATGCCTGCAAAACGTCTAATAAAAATTAGGAGATGAAAAAAAATACAAGACGGAATCACGCGATAGTACAGTAAATGGAAGAGAATGAAAATGGAGTAGGCGAGAGAAAGAGTCTAAAGAGCATCAAAATTGGCAGATTGAGTTTGATTTAGCAGCCACGAGGAGAATCAAGAAGTATTTCAATGTTATACGACACGTGATTTTTCATGCTACAATTTTTCGTAAAGGAACAAGCACCATTGACCAAATGAGACGGTAATCGTGGCATACAATTTGATACCTTCGCTATCAGATTTTAATCCCAGAATTAAATTTTAATGCAAAGCAAAATTAAATTTATTAGACTGACTGCAAGTTCAAAAGTTTTGTCATAAACCATGCCAATATTAAAGGAAATGTTTGAACTGTAAATAGCAGATTTCTGAGATACCCATAATGCGCTACGGAAACCATTATTCCACACTAAGTTTGAAGCAAATTAATAATACCATGGAAATAATCAAATAAATGTTTCATGAGTGGAGATATTAATGAAAGAAAGAAGAAGACAAGAGATGGTAAGGATATAAAAAATTTAGTCATAGTCAAATAATCTCCAACTAAGTTTAAAAAAGTGGAAAAGAAGTTACCAAATTCACATCAACGCTTTAGCTACGTAACTACATGAAATAATAAATACGTCACTCAGGAATAAATAGCATTCACATGGAAGATAATGGGAAGAAATGCAACCCATTTTTAACAAATTCAAGTAATCTGAAGTATTAAAACAAAGACGGATTAACTTTAAATATAAAATCCAAAAATCAAAGACTTCCAAAAATATACAACCGCTTCCCATAATGTCGTAAAAAAAATAGAACTCAATGAAAATGAAATCATGACCCTCATCCGATGAGCGACAATTCTAGCAGGAATCAGCAGTTGCGTAGATTTTACACTCATGACCTGCATCCTACCTCATTTACGGCTTACGGCCAGGACAGGCAAAGTCACTCGACACGGCACGCCATAAGGTGTTCCGCAACCCTGCTTAAATAATTAACGAGCTCCAATCACCTCACCTGGAGTAATTTCTCCCGCTACCCGACCGATGAATGACAGCCTAAGGACAGATGATCGTGAGGGCAGGAAAAGAGCAGAAATATCAGCGCTTTCATGCGGAAGACCCTGAATCACTGCAACCCTTTCAGGTGCTATCCTTTCTTTCCTCTCACACCCCACTACTCCCCGTAATAAAACTCCAGTCCAAAAGGCCAATTCCGAATAAATAAATATAAATAAAGAAACTGAAGTATTTTAGCAGGATGTTCGCGCCGTTGCTTGTCTTTCATCAGGAACGAGACTAAAATAATCTCGCCTGCTCATTCTCCCTCATTCCCACACCGCGAAGATCATACACATAAAGTTTTTTTCCCACCTTCTACGCAACGGAAATGGCGGCGATTGACAAGCACCAATTACGCCCACGGATTCCGAAAGGGAAGAGCGTTAATCAGCGGTGACGGAGCAGCATTGGGCAGCATCCCCGAGGGGAAAGCGCGCTGAAGGGTTATTTTCGTCATCGGGAAAACAAGGAGGCAGAGAAGTTTCACCGTCGTAGGAAATGAATGGACGAATACACATTGATAGGTAGAGGAGATGGATTGGGCGAAGCGGGCACGAGGGTTTTAGCTGTAAGGTAATAAATGACCCATAGTGAAAAAAGCCTTTTCATGTAACCATGTGACATAGATCAAAAAGGAGTCACGTCACCGGCAGCAAACCTACTTTAATAGAGCGATTACTCTTTTTATTAACATTACAGCTCTTTAAGTCTACTCAGTTACTTGATGCTTCGCGGTAGCAATAATATTATAGGCCCGACGGTTAACGCTTCAGTTCGACTGTAAAAGTAATTACGTATTTACTTTCTGCCACTTACAACAAGGGAAAAAGTACTCGTCGAAATGAGAAGAGCATTCCTCCGAAATCGAGCCGAGCCATGTCCGACTTCATACAGGCCATGACATGTAATTTGGCAATCCCGCTTTACGTGACGTCACGGGTCCTACGGGGGTCCTGCTGCGGCTGTCTGCTGCCGTGTTTTCGTAGCGGGGCGAGAGGATAGCTGCCGATCTCCTACACTTTAAAACAAGATAAATCATTTTTTTTTTAGCCCTTTGTCTTTGGAACTAAATTGTTGATAGGTCTCTTTAGATATAGTAACTGACAACTGAAAAAAACCCGTAGCGAAGGAAACAGCGTAAATGCAGTGGAGAATTATTATCACTGAGTCCATAGGCTGGCATACGTATAATTACCTTGAAAATCTTAATGTCAGGCAGGCATATTTTCTTTCCGTGATACTCGTATAGTTCTAGGCAATGGAATTTGGGTAATGACAGGAAATAACTTAACATAAATTGAACATATTGTTGTTTTGATCCGTGCATAGCATTACCCCATTCTTTTGTTTGCTATCAGTGATAAACCACATTTGTATGTAGATGTATAGGTAGCCACTAAAGTTCACGGCTAGTTTCTTTCTGATTCATATCATTAAGTACTGGAATTTATTATAACCTGTAAACACAGTCCACGATGAAAAATTACGAAGAAAGAGCAACCACAGATTATTGAAATTTGTGACTAGCTTAAAATCAATAGCTTTACTTAATTACATGCTACATGATCACGAGTATAAAAAGTTAATTCAAGGACAAATTTAATGCACAGAAAAATAAAAAAACGCATAGTAAATTAAAACCTTCACGTAGGAGGAACGAGATTACGAGCTTAATTAAAAGGATGCGTTACCCAGGAAAAAAGCTTCTTGCAACGTTCGCAGAAGAAGTTAAAGAAGTATCTCAGAGTTTCACAAGGTAATAAAAGGCAGAGTTAATGGGAGGATATTGCTTAAGAAGTCGAGATGGAATTGAGAGCTCTGGAGTAGACTCTACGAGATGCGGAGGGAGAGCGGACTGAGAAGAGACGAGTGAATTCCTAAAAGGTACGCGAAATTCCGCGGAAAAAAAGGTCGGCAAAGACAAAAGGAAGTGAAATGGAAATAGTATCCTCTCCTTAAATTTGTAATAGGATAGCAGTTAACGAGATACGTTCGGGACGAGGCAAAAAGTCGGATTTTCCGTGGCTCAAGTCACAGCACTATCATAGAAACATGCAAGCCCCGTAATTCAACGGGTTGTAAAATTGAGCGTTCTGACTAATGAAACGCGCAGGCTGAACTAAAACATTTTTCGTAGATTTTATGATCTCATAATTGTACTTCTACATTCAATATTCTAAATTCCATGAGAGCCTCCCGAAAGGCAGGTTAAAACAAGTGTAAGGCAACCTGTCGTCATTTATGTAATTACTGTCGAAATTTAATTGCAAGAAGCAATGACATTGACTAAATATCAATTAAGCTTCCCGACGAAAATACATAAAATACCTAGGTTTCATTGTGGCCGTAAATTAGGGGAAGCAAAAAATGTGTAATCCTTTTATGTTTTATTTCAAGCTAGTCTAAACGACTGCTGTAGCGTGGAGTTCTCTTCTCGGTCAACTGGCGCAAAGATTAATACCTGTTTTAGCTATTTTCCAACTCAAAAGCTTAAGAAGTCATCCTTTACCATCAGATAGCGTTACTCTACTTTTATCTAGTGACAATTTGTCACAAACCAGGTGATTTTTCTTCGATAATAATGGGATTGATCCTTTTAAAAATGTTAGAACTAAAGGAAACATACTTTTTCCATAAACACACAGTCAAATAAAAATAGCAATTAATCCGTAAATTAGACAAACAGCCATCGTTTTTTATAATAGGCTGAATTCAAATATATCTGAAATACTTTCAGTACCTAAGTAATGATTCCGTAAGAGCCAATTCAAATACGCAATGCATACGTTACTTAGCTTTCCATCCTGACGGGATGAGGCAAATCACACACCCGCACCCACTTCTCGAACGCCTGCATTCTGTTCTCACGTAATTCTATTCTTCCTTTCTCTGAGTCCTCAGGAGGGTCGTAGTGGCCTAGTGGGTGGAGCGCTGGGCTACCGACCGGAGGAGGGCGAAGGGCCTCTCTAAACACCCCTTTCGAAAATCCTCGCGGTGCGACTATCTGATTGTCAGAACTTCCTGTAAAATCGCAGGTGAACCAGAAAAAGGAACTGCCCCCCCTACCCTGAATGTGTGACTTTCATACGCCAATGGCTTAGTACGGGGTAAGCTCTACTCTCACCAATCAAAACCAGCCTTCGGATTGAAACGACTGAGTATAGGGGTCCTATCGGGAATTGGCGCTTCCGGCACGCGAGCCCACGCAGAAATGCGTAATGCATACTCCTCAGTTCTCACTACAAATTAGGATCCCTACATCCCCGAAAAAAATATTGAATCAAAAGGTGGTGAATTGCGTTTATTGCAAGATGCTTACATAACTTTGTTTTCGTAGCACTGCTCAACACCGAGTATAGAAAATGGTATATTTTTGGCGAACTTAGCGATGATTTTTCTTTTCGACATGATAATTATCAACTTTACAAGCAAGCATTTGACCCACAGCTCAATCTAGTAACAACCGTATAGTAAAAACAAGATGTTTTTTATCAAAAACCGCGGCGATAAAATCCCAGCAGTCTGAAAACGTCTTTGCTGGGATTGGTAACCACTCCCCTAAAGAGGATAAGAAGAGCTAGACGGAGGGTAAGGGAGGAGTTGGCACTCAAAAGAAATACGATGGAGGGGATGATAGGGGTCAGGCAGTCTTGTAACAAGACGGAGACAGCTGGTATTAGCTTGCGGCTGAGGAGTTGGAGAGGTCGAAAGGTGAGGAAACCCAAAGTCGTGGAGGTGGTTTAATGGGAGAAGAGGAAATATGGGGCGAAGTGGGCGGTGGCGATGGCGCCGTCTTAGGGGGCCGCCATCCTCCCGCCAGTTGGCGCTGTTTTTACACTCCGACTACAGGCTCCTTGCATCCGACCTTCCACGTGAACAAGCTACGGGATGGCGCGCAGTCCTACAGCTGGTGGCTGAAAAGTGAAGCCAGTGACACCATTTCGCAGGAGGCATAATAATTAAGGCTCTGTTCTGGCAGGGATGATTACGCGATTCGCTATACGTTCATTTTAATTTTTTGACTCTGAGGAAATTCTGAAAACATGAAGGACATGGTCCAAATTTCACCAATCATACGCGCGTGGTTCGTAGATTTAACGTCCAACAACATGGCAGCAACGGCTCGTTTTTCAGGACACACTGAGGGTAAAGAGGTTATTATTTGATTCGTGCAATGTGTACTTGCTTCAATTGGCAAATACAGTAGTTTAAAAAAATGAAGAAAACTACACATTTGCCACAAAACCTATGGGCCTTTTTCTGATATGATATGCCTAACAACATGACCGTGGCGACTCGTTTTTCCAAAAGACGGCATTCTTTACAGTTACCATGTACATCGATGTTTCTTCGGAGTAAATATCACAAGTTCTTTCCTCTACCCCCCCCCCCTGGATATCCACTCTCACCTCCATAACCCTCCCTTCATTCGGGGCCCACACCGTACAAATTCAAACGACGCCTCTAGCACCCTCGCCCGGCCCTGGGTGCTGCCCCGCCACCCCTGGGAAGAAGGGGAGGAAGAGGGCGGAAGAATTTGGGCGAGGTCCAAAGCCAAGTCGGGGAGCAAAAAATTTATCCTCTCCCCCCACACATATAGAACACCCCTCCTCTCACATATACCCTTCGGAATAATGTGTTACGTGCCTCCTCCTTCTCCTTGCGGAGCCTCATGCAGAACGTTGTGTTGAGGAGGAGGTCGGGAGGTCTCGAGAAAAAAATTCTCCACCTCTCGACTTCCAAGACGTCCCTATCGGACAAGTCCAATAAGAAGGAAGAGGAGTGGAGGAGAACCGGAAGGGGCCTCTCCTTACAAATCCTCCGTTCCCCCTCCCATTTTTTCCTCCTTTTCTAATCCCTCTTCCTTTTGCGCCCTCCCGGGAGGGATTGGTGACGGGTGGAGGGCAGACAGGGAGGGGATTGGGGGGGGAGGGAGAGAGGGAGGAATTCCAATGGAGAAAGGGGTGTGATGGGGCGGATTCTCTTCTTTTCATTTTCCCTCCGAGATGCACTCCAGATTGGGGAAAACGAGATGTGACCCTTCCGACTCGAGAAGAATCAAACACGCAAATTACATAAAACAAAGGACGGGGGATGGAGCGGAGTCAACCTTGGCCTCCTCTCGACCTAATAGCCATATCCACGCCGGAAAAGGCGTCTCGAATCCTCCTCGTTTGTAGTTTTTCCCCTCGTTCTACCGGGCGACAGATTTATTTCCTTCGCCATCCCTTTTTCCAATAGGTGGATTATAAATATATTGGGAGGAGAGAAGAACGGAAATTAATCACCGGATCAGAGACACGACGAAGGGAGGACATAGCGAGACAGAGGTTTTATTCCGAATAAAGTAAATAAACTTTATGTGGGTGCCTGATCAACCTCCCGCAGTTTTCATTGAATCATCCTCAACACTACCATTGTAAATATCTTTTTTCAGCCGTTGGGTTGATACTGTAACGATTTTCTTTCAATTGAAGATTTAATTCGAACACATGGTAAATGACTCCGGGCTAAAATTCCACACAAAAAACATATATGTGGTGTCTTATTCACATGCCCAACTTATAGTAAACGTACTCCCTTTCTCTAGCTCAATAATTTTTTCCCATCACTGTCCGCACACTCATCATAAAGGGTTTGTTTATTAACTTTCTTATCATTCCTTGCCAATTACGTGAATAGCATAACTCCATCAGTACATTTACCATTACATACTTTTATAACAATACTATATGCTTACTGTCATGCTATTGTTCGGCAATTATAGAAAAACAATATACAAACAGTGCTTTCTATGACTGAGATTCAGGTTCATCCCAAAACTGTTGGCAATTATGGGTATTAAAAGTATATACTTCAAAAGCATTCTATTTATTATTTTTGTGCCTAGATATTTTTTCCAAAACCAAGCTGCTACGTAATTAAAAAGAAAGTATAAGAAATACAAAAAAGAGTGAAATTGTTCTCAGCATTAAATGAACATTAGATAAATAGTGCAACTTAAAAGACAGATTTTCTTAAAGCATTTTATAATCTCAACTTTTCCACGTCTATAAGTATTCAGAATGTTTTTCGGATAATATACAGTAAACATTAATCTAAATTTCATTTAACTTAACAAATACACTCAGCTATTTCAAAAATAAGTTCACCCATTTCATAAAAATTATCAGAAATACAAGTTAAAATGATATAATCTGACCAAAATTCCGCCATTCAGGCTAGTGCTTCAAAGAAAATTACCATAAAATTATAATTACCATCTAATGTTGCTCCTTTGAGAACTATAAGGACACATATATATATATAGAGAGAGGCTATATGTGAACTGTGACAGATTTTTTTGGCAGATGCTTGGACCGTCACTAACACGCCTCGAGCGGGAATGAAGCGCCAGACCTGAAGATATTTACACAAGCATGCACAAAAGTAAGTTGGGCTCGAGAGACTACGTATTTAATCGAGTGTGTGTAGAGCGGTGGGGGGTGGGGAGAAGCGCCTATGGGGGATATATAGATAGCGAGTGGTTTGGGAGGTCGATCGGAAAGGATGGCACGGGGAGCAGAAATAGAAAGATCTGCAGTTCCCAATGGCTGGCCGGGATTACGTGAGGTTCATAAAACTTGGATCACACGATCCGTTCCACTTTGGTCACGTGCGTTTGTGTGCGATATTTCCGAGCCTTAAATCTTCTTCTCGCTATTTTTTTTCCTCCTGCTGCCAGAATGAAGAGCAATATGAGTAAAATTGGGTTAGGCTACGCTCATCAACTTGGGTGGCTGCCTGTGGGAACGGACAAAAATAGCATTATACTGTGCGTTAAATTATGAGATATCTAAGAACATTTTCAGCAGTTTCATATGGATTTATACTAGAAGATACATAATGTACAAATTATTCCATTGCATTGGCATTTCTTACGCAGAAGTAGTCACGGACGAAATTATAAAAAGAATTACAGGAAGAGTCCTAAAAATTTGTCCTTTGAGCTCGGAGCGGACTGTCTAAATATGAATAACTTATACTACATACAACATCATTTTTATCTTGAGCTGTATCGGTTTAATGAAATCAAACTATATTAATATGAAGAAAAAATAAACGGAATTAATAAAATATTACTATTGAGATGTTTGTTAAAAAAGAGCATTATAGGGATCCAAATGATATGCTAATGCTAAAATATGCTAGTTCTTCAAATGGCAAAAAACCTTAAACATAAAATGCATAGAATTTATGCGAGGTTGGAATTATCCAAATTATTCTACATTCTGACCCAAAATCAAATATTTTACGTCCTGATTTCCAACTATACTCCTTTATTAATGATTGGCAGTGATGATAGCTCAGTGATAATGGGCTGCATTAGAGAATGAAAAGCACAATGTCTTTTCATTAAGGCTGCGTCTGTTTAGGAACAACGGAATAATATCCAGGGACTGAAAAAGTCATTTTCTGCTGTTCCACTTCAATATTTTCCGGTAATCCTTTCCGGCCTTCACGCGATTCTCAGATGACTTCGGGTTCTTAACGTCTCGACAGAGCGAGCGCACACAAGTCCACCTTCTTGACGTCCTTTCCAACGTCCAGCTGGCCGAGCTTAGGCACGACGCGACGGGTCAAACAGCCGACGGCGCTGAGTAAACGTCTCCTAGTCGCTGGAAGGAGACTGGAGGAAAGAGAGCGAGAGGATCCGGGAAAACAAACACCCGCGGCGGAGAAATTCGGAGGAGACTTCGTTAGTTTGCTTCCTCCCAATCCTTTGCCACACTCTCCCACGAATAGTAACACCCAACTCCCCTTACAAAAGCTTCAACCACCTTTTCCCGGCTCTCCCGACCATTCTTTCCACCCCCACCTCTATCTTTCTCGCCTTTCTTCGACTGCGGCACAACCAAAAAGGCAGGAGAGGCGACAGGGAGGGAGCGGGCATTATTTGTCACCGTCTCAAAGTCCGCGATACGGCGATCCACCATGACGGATGACTTCCGAGCACTTCGTGTGCAAAGCGAAGTGCGAGTCGTCGTTTGTTCGCAATCGTGTACACTTCTCTCTCCGCTTCGGTCCTTGGATATCGCGCCACAGTAATCACGCGTTTTTCTTTTGCCGCGACGGCGCGCGACACTTTGCGTGCTATCTAAGACATTAGGGGTGATCGTAAAAAACTTTTTTTCGAATTTCAAGGGGCTTGAGGTCAGAAAAGTTGTGTATAGGTCTCAATATAATGCAGGAATTTTTTCAGAATTTTTGTCGAACGTCCTGAGGTTCCGCCAAGCGGTTAAAGTTTAACAATTTAGATGGAGTTACGGCTGGACCCAAGAGCTACACTGGCCCCACTGGGAAGCAGATCCAAACTGTGAAGATTTACCTTTTGTTGACTTTGAAACCATCCCAGCTTGTCACCCCGATGTAATTATTGCTGACATAAATAGTGATCAGGCGTACCTAATAGATGTGTCAAGAGCAGTTGCGTCCGGAAATTGCCCGATTGGTTTAGCTGAACGATCGACGGGAAAACTTTTCCACGCCAGATGGGTTACAACAGCCGCTAGAATTTTACGTTTGTGGTTGTCAACGGAGAATCCTTCAGAGGAACTGCTGATATTGGTCACTTATATACAGAAAGTATACATTAAGATGTGGTTCATGATTAAATGCCTTACTGCGTTGATGGAGCTCGACACATGTTCGACTTGGTGCACTCCACAAGGTATTTAGAGAAGACCTGCTGAAAATGTCGATCCAGTTATACAACGTGGTGCTTTCTGGTTGGACATGCTTGCGTTTCCTCCGCGTTTCTGTCACCGCGACAAAAACTCTGGGTGGGGGTCTGTGACTCTGTCGCGGAGGAGGTGAAGCCAAACTGCGAGCGTTCTGAACGCTCAGTCTAGTCGGCGTAAAGAGTTCGGAAAGTGAAGATCTACTCATCGCGCTCGCTGTTTCTCGGTATTTGAAGAAAAAGAAACGTAGGAAGTACAGCGTTCACCCGATCAACTCGTGCAGACTATCTGTGGGGCAATTCCACACTTTATACCATCAAGCAAGAGAGTACCCTGATAAGTTTTTCAATTATTACAGAAAGAGTGTAGGTTCTCTTGATGAGTTAGTTGGGTATGTGAGAGCAGGGATTGAAAAGAAGGAAACTTCATTCCACAACACCATTTCAATGGAAGAAAGGCTATCAGTTACCTTAAGGTAAGATATTAGTAATGACTATAATATTACATTGTAATGACTATAATATAATATTATAATTGACACACGCAGCTGCTCTGGAAAACCTAGCTCCAGCATAATTAGCCACTGCGGAAGCCTTCGCTCCGACTATAATATTAATTTAGGAAGCTTTTATTAAGGCTTTCAGATTGTTCATATAAATGAAAATACATGCCATAGTAACATCGTCATAAGAAATTTATGCTCTTTTTTCAAGCACTGAGGTACTAAAAATACAGCAATCACTCCCTCTTGGCGAAGGCTCGTGTGGTGCCACTTGCGTAGAAGGTAGTGTTTGAGAACATTTATGATCCGTTGAGGTATGTACTGGTGCAGTGGTGTAATAGAATAGAGGTTAATGAGAGGTACAAGGTGCTGTAATAGGAAAGCTGCTACTGGGAGGGATTGCCATTCCATGCGGGTAGGAGGGAGAAAACTGAGACAGCACTGACGTTGAGGTAACTTGAGAAACAATAGCATGGTGCATGACTTCCATCAGCTTCATACGAGCCAGCATTTTATTTCCTTCTGACAATTTTCGAAACATTGGCATTAAGGATAACAGAAACAGTCTGTCACCATCTTCTTCGTTCCATCTTCTACCCGACAGATGCTCAAGGACCTGCTCCTCGAATTTCTTTGTCCCAGTCTGTTTAGCAGTAATTTTCTTTGGGACTTCGGGCTCCAGTGTGGCTTCATATGACTCTTCTTCTGGCTCATGTCGATTTTCTTAGTAACCGTCAACCTCCGGTTGACACTGACTTGTGATATGGAGGATGTCCCCACTTGTGGGACAGGCGGAAACCTTCTATTGCTAAAAATACTAGAAGTGTGTTGTGTGATTACTTCTTGAGCCCCGCAGGCTCCATTCCATGGCAAAATGATATGATTTAAAATATTCGCAATAATAAACATATAATTTCATAACCTTATGTGTTATACGGGTCAATTATTACAATATGTAATTTAATTTTACGATTAAAATTAAAAACACCTGTAGTGAAAATTCAATTCTGAAGTACGGTGCAATTTTTCTAGAATTTATATTCAATGAAAATACTGATGTGGAATATCTGATTGCCTTTCTCCTTTTTGTCATTTTGTCCAAGGATTTCCCAGGTCTCGCACACTGCCACGTGCTACTGCTACCTCAAACCACATTTTGGCCTCCAAGTCTCTGTTCTGGTAGTCTTTAGATTTAACATTCCATAAAACCTCCCTTCGAGGTACTTAACTAATAAACAAATCCACGTCGAGCATTGCCGTATCGCACAAAAAGACGTCCAAAACAAGGAATAATAATGACTGGGACATCTAACGCAACGCGACTACCGGTCACACGTTCGCCAGTATGGCATGCGCCACTTGAAACAATGCGGAGCGTTCATCGGCGTAATTGTCGTGACGCGCATAAAACGCGAATTGCAGCGTTTTACAAATCGCCGCTAGTCGCTGGTCGCAAGCTTGACCGACCCCATGCTATTATATGCGTTTCACTTTCGGCGCACTGTCGCCGCGACAAATACGCGGCGACAGAAACGCGGAGGAAACGCAAGCATGTCCATGGCCTAAAGGGAGGTGTGTGTTTGTGTACGGTTTGCGCGTTCATTTTCCTGTTCATCTTCGCCCGATCGCTCAAGACTGTGGAATTATTGTTTTTTTCCTGCCACAGGCCCCTCCCATCGAATCCGCTTGGAGAGCACGGCGAAGCAACTTCTTACATATTTTCGATGCTGTTTACGTAATGCCTTGACTCTGAACCACGCTTTAAACCAAATGAAAGTAAATGTGACCTTAAGAGAAGTCTATAGCATAAATATTTCATAAAAATATTTATTTTTATCGCAAGAACTTTTAAGATATTTGCCGCAGCCAGTTGTACCAGTGGCTCTATTTTGAAATAAATGCACTTACTTGAAGAAATACACGAATATTGGATAGCGGACACCCATGCCATGGACCAAAAAGGTCTAAGTGCCCGGGCTCCTGTCTAAGGCTCCCTCTACAAAAAATCTAATATAATCTATGCCAAAACAATTCTGGTTCAAAATACTTACATCAATGACCAACTACTGCAAGAGGTATTAGTTGAGGCGACCAATGTTGGATTCATTTGCGCCACCGACAATAGTTGGTAAGCAAGATTAGGGTCTTTAAAGCAGCCAAGTTTGAGGTTCAGGGTAACCTGGCCTTTGCACTAGAACTCTTATCGAAAAACGCCAAGAGGTCCACAGTAAAACGTCCTTCACGATACTTACACGTTAGATATCTCATGCATATTTTCGCGTTTATGCACAGCGGCATTATTTCCATTCTCTATTTAGAGGAAAAAATAGGGAATGGGATAAAAAATTTCAAAATAACCTATTTTCCCGCTTGAAAGAAAAGCCAAGCATTCAAACGTAGTTATTCGTTTTTAGAATGCATGTTTGGTATGAAAAACAGTTTTGAAAATATTTACCCTGCAGCATTATAACCACCGTAAGTTTAATTCTCATAACTATCCAGCAAAAAATCTGAAAAAATATCCTGTTCTAACGTATGTAGTGATTGACACATTGCTACTAATTAGAGCAAGTAATTAATTAAAGCAAGAGGTTGACAAAAATTTTGTAAAATGCAAGATAAAAATATATTTCGCCACAGACATCGTATGCGTTTATTAAATGCTCACCAATGAAATATATACATATGGATTTCAAATTAGGACCACCGGTTGTACAGTGATCGAGGTGGCCTTCCGTTCTCACTTAGGCTTCAAGGTTTTCCCTTTCAATCCAATCATATCCGTCTAAATCTCCCTGACACAGTTTTTAAAATTCCTTTTACCAGTGCGTGTCATCAGTACCTCCTACTGCCATGACGGATTTCATTGATTATGATGTCGTAGTTATCTTTCATTTCATCTAGTAACGAGGTCACAAAAGTTTATTTCTTGTTAAATTACTTCCATTGCAGCAATTAGCAGAATATTTTATAACTAAAACTAGCAATATGCATACACTTCTGTAAAAATTTACGTCAGTACAGTAGAGTTAGATAAGAAAATATAAGTATTAAAAAAATGTCAGCAGATCAATGACGCTAAAGTATAGATCTCTGTAAATTCAATAAAATCATGAAATTAAATTAAAATTATTATGCGTAAACTTGTGTAAATGAGTGACTGATAACATTATCACAAGAAAAACAAAAAATACTTTGTAAATTTCCACAAGGAAATTTATTTTAACCTACCTAGGCTTCGGCAAATGTTGCCATTATCAAGGTAATGAATGGCTCTGCTTGCGAACTTTATACATATATGTTTGGGGCATGAGAGGGGGGGTGAAATTATGAACGGGAGTGAGAGTGGAGTGTGCAATTTAACCATCCTTGGCTTGAACCCGTCATAATCTCTTGACCCTGAGCCTTCGCGCAACCACATCCCAAATCCTCACCTTTAACCTCCATTCAAACAATCCAAAGAACCCTCCCCCCCCCCCCCCCATCTGACTCCCGTCACCTCATTACACCCCCCCCTCACGCCTACCCCCCTCGCCATCCCCAAACATATACAAAGCTCGCAAACAGAACATTTCATTACCTTGATTATGGCAACAATTGACAAAAATAAACTTAGTGTGTTTAGATTCTAAACACACTGCCTGTGATCACACTAAGTGACAAACTTTAGAATGATCGCAGGCTTTCCCGGCGTATAGAATTGTGGAAGGTTACTCGGGATTTCCACCGGGTCAGGTTCTCCAACTCCATCTCGATCTCCATGCCCTGATGACGATGGACAACTCGAGATGGAGTTGGAGAACCTGACCCGGTGGAAATCCCGAGTAACCTTCCACAATTAGTGTCTTTAGGTTTAAATAAACTTAGCTCGATTAAAATAAACATAGTGTGGGACTTTACAAAGTGTTCTTTCTTTTTCTTATGATAATGTTCAAAATCATGAAAGAAAAATAAATACAAAGGAGAACCTCATTTGCTACAAACATTTCTTTTTTGTTCTTTTTAAGCCCAAATAAACTCAAAGTAACGTGATACGTCCACCACTTTCTCCGAAGCTACATGCATGATACTTGTATTGATTTACGTTTTGACTAGCTTAACCTATGCTTTCGGAGTACTCAATTCCTGTTTTTCTGGGTTGAACTGAATCTTTAGCGCTCGAAATGGAATATCTTAAAAGCCTTATTTGGCAATACATCATTTTTAAATGCTGCCTCATCTTGGTGAGTCACATGCTAAAGCTCGGAAGCCACCGATATGTTCACGTTTGGTGAAGAAAAAAGCTATTCCAGCTGGAATGTCGCGGTAAGAATCTTAAAAATTAACACGATAAAAGTAAGAAGTGAAAAAGCATAGGTATATGCGCTGCGGCAAGAGTGATGTAACTTTCAACCGACAAACCGACCGGCTATTCCTTTACTAGGCACACAGCTTTCGTAGCAAACCTCCCCTGACATACAAAAATAAGGAAAACAGACTTCAAGATAAGGGGGTTACACGAAAGATATAAGACTATGTCACAGAAACACTAAAAAACTTTAACTTAAAAACGTCTTTACACGCATCAAAGACTTTATTCATTGACAATGACACAAAGATGAATCGAGACCAATAACCCCCTGGAGGACGCCCTTGTAGTAGCTTACACGATACAAATAAAAACTCATTAATAAAATTACTACGTATTTTATAACAATATAAATTTAATTTTCAACCTGTTTTGTCACATTGGTGAATTTGTTTTGTCACATCATAAAGTTATAGAGACAAAACCGGTCAGGCATTATGGAGAACATAAGTGCACATATGCGTTTTATTTGGTCATCATGGATTTTCACTAGATTTAGCCTGAGATAACAGAGTTCATCATACCATTAAACTAAGCAAACCCCGGACCCCCCTCCTTTGGCACCGCCACTTAGCAACCTCTCTTTTGAGAAAAAACAGGTGCGAATAAAACGGCTCCAAGCTCCCAATCTCCGGTCTTGTGATACATCTTGGCTTTCATGTGCGTGAACGAACACGTAAGGAGCAAAATTCGAAGGTGTGGGAAGGCCCAGCGACCAAGCTCCTTCCAACCTCCCATTCTAATACTCCCCCCTCCCTGCCACCCTCAACCCATGCATGTCCCCTTATAATAAATTCTTGCAATTACCCGAGCAGACAGTTTGGTGTCCGAAGAAGCGGCGGGAGGAAGAGGGAAAGGGGAGGGGCGATAGGAGGAGTGAGGAAAGCAAAAAGGATTCGAGGCAAGAGGAGAGAATTTCGGTCGGTGTATATCACCTCCAAGGAGTTTGACTTTTTCCCTCGGGTGGCAATGTAAAAAATATCCTTACAAAATAACTTTCAGCATTCTCCTAAAATATTCTGGGAAAAACGCATGCAATACGCACTCAATATACATATTTCCACATTGCGCTCGACATGGTAGCTTTTGAGGCTCTTTTTCTACACTCAATTTAAAAGACAGCAAATCTATTTTGCTTGCTTAACCATAGTCAACACATGCCTTCCGCATCCATGAGATTTTTTATGTTCCTCTCAATGTCTGTTGCGCATGAGATTCTAGGAGTGATTACGCATTTATGAATATAATATAAAATTCTACCGCGCCATAAAATTAGTAGGCTACACTAGAAAAGGGCCAGCTTAGAGAGGTTTCACTTTAGGTGAACCAATTCTAGGATAGCCTCAGAAATGACAGGTTTGTACATAATACTCAAGGTGGAATCTGAGTCATAGACACCTAATCCGAAGTTGAGACACGTATGCAAACAAGTATGAAGAGTGAGAGTAGCTGAATGGAATTATAGGTAGGAGGAATATCTGTGAATAAATGTATTGTTTTTTGGAATGAATAAGCACTGAGTCACGTAAATTTATTTTGGTATGAAAACTTTCACAAACGCTAGTAAATTTATTGATAGAATACCACAAACCTTTTAAATTGTTTCATATTTAGACCAAGTCCTTATTAAATCTTTATTACGAGGACTATTAAATATTCCTCACCAAAAATTACAGACGATTTTTAAAGAGAATGTAGGCTGCAAAAGTATGAATTAATACGCATTTTCTCTACTTCCAGTAGCAGGCAATGTAAAGACATTAAACAAGACTTTCATACGATACATGAATGTTTTTCCTCCGCAGAGATAATATGTCATAACGCTGCGAAGTACGCTTTGTATATATGCACATCCAAAATTATGATCGCAGAAACTATGGGGAATTCAGAGGAAAACCACTTCACGTAGTAAATAACAAGGGGGCCCATGATTTAGTGATAAAAAATAACGAATCCTAACGGTGAGGCTGCACGACAAAGCGATGCTAGGGGAGGGAAGAGGGTATTCGAACGTTAATAGGGAACTTGGAGTATGTGCGAATTGAGGAGGTAGTAGGTGGCAGCGGTTGGTGGGACTACTCAGCCCCCACCTCCCTCTGCACCCCTAAGAGACCAAGCTCCACCCTCCTTTAGGTCCTCTCTGGGGGTGGGAAGGGTGTTGGTGAGGCGCAAGGCCCAAACCAACCACCCCGCAGCTCCCATTGTCAAACCAACACAATGAAGAATGCTCTGCTAACAGATATACACTGACACTTGCAGAAACCAGCGCGATTCATTACGGGGCAGACAGCATTGGGAATTGCCTTCTGCCCTCCTGAAAATTGGTGCCGCCGTGTAATTCAAATGAGGCGACGGGAGGCGGCCGAGAGGGAGCCAGGACTGGCCAAGTGGGCGGGAGCAGCCCTGGGAGAAGGAGAAGTTGGAGAAGAAGTTGAGTGGGGGAGGTGGCAAAAAACAGTAGAAGATCGGCAGCGAAGGAAGAAGAAGGGAGCAAAGTGAAGTGGCTACCTCAGGAGATGGAGGAACAGTAGCACCGTGGGGAGGAGAAAGAAGGAGCCGGCTTTGAATGTGAAATTAGACGATCAATTAAGGGATGAAGTAGGACGACACACACGGAGACAGGGATGACGTGAGTGGTTCAAAGTGTGGGAAGGCGCACACGGAAAGGTGGCAAAGAATGGGGGACGTAGTAGGGAGGGAGGGCGAGAGACTTTAGCACGGAGGCGCTAAAAAGGATTTCACCCCCATCCCCCGTTCCATGACCAATCCCTCGAATTTTTATAACTCCACCACCACCATTTTTCCCTTTGCCCACCACCACAAATTCCCACCTTTGGCTCATAAACGCCACAAGACCCGAGGAACTATTTTTAATTTCACATATTTCAGTACTTTCGATCACACAAGTTAGTACAGCTTTTCATCTCTGAACCCATCAAATTTAAGCAGAAACCTGAAACCGATGATTTGATTATTTTAAAATTATTTCTCATTTGACTAGTTCTGCGGCCCCAACCCTATCTATATTTGCGTAACATGAAACCATCTATTCCCAAAAATCGTAACTACAATTTTTGAATAAAATTTTTATTTATATTTTAATGCTACTTCAACCTTAAGTAGCTCATTATTCAAGTTTTTTCTTGTACTCCTAAACCACCAGGCACGTACCCCTTAGGGTACGCGTAACAAAGGTTGGGAACCACTGCATTAGAATAAGAGACAATGTTACGGCTGTTTTGAAAAACTTTCATTACTAATACATACTACAAAGAAGTAATAATTATAAAAAGATATTCACTCAAAATGTAGCACTAGTAACCCAAACTTCTCGCAACTTCCATTTCGGGTAGAGAAATACAAAAAGAACTCGCTAGGATTAAGCATTGGAACCATGCTGTCCATAGACGATTTTTCGCTCCATTCACCCATCACCACCATTACTCCCCACGAAGTCCACAATTGTTCGAAGACTTACGGATTGAGTCACGTATGTATCCCAATTCAGTATGATTTGACAATGACGGTTTCAATAATTTATTTTATAAGAAAATCAACCATGAATAACTTTGATTTTTGATGATGAGACGAGCTAAAATCATTAAAATGTAAATAAAAGGAGTTCGACGCTTTTTAAAATAGCAAAATTTGATACAGAGTGCCTCTAGAATACACATAAGGGATAGGTTCCGATAACTTTGGCAGCTTTGGCATAAATCATACGAACCCTGACAGTGTTTACTCCAAATTTTACAATAAAGCAACACATAAAATACTGCGAAAATCATCAAGGCTATTTCCGCTAGCATGCCTTTCTTTGACCAGACATATATGATTCATAGTCATTCTCACAACGCTTTCATTTCGCCTCAAGTGAGTTGGAACTTCCAATCAACAAAAAAAGGGAACATAGGAAATTGCTAGCTGGTACATTCACCAAGAACGCTGTCAAGAACTAAATACCAACGAATAATTGGGTAAAATTTGCTACATAGTCTGGTCACTTGTTAGGGGTGTGCCAAAACTCTAGATAATCCAAACACAGTATTAGCTTAAGTCAAACAAAGCCAACGCTAAAATTGCTTTATAGATACGAAGTTGTTTTTCATAATTTATACGAATTATACGCAATAACTGGGATTTTAAATATTTTTCACATATATTTACTGCAAAGAAAACGAAATCCAAGGAGAGCCTACAATTTGGTCAACTTTAACAAGTGACTTGACAATTAAAAGTGATACACAAATATCAGGTAATATTTTAAGCATTCAGGAGAAATCATAGGAGAAAAAATGTAAAGGACAATGTTCTTTTTTGACAGTTGAAAAAAAAAGGTTCGACGTCCTGCTTTCAATTTTTATCGGAGACACGAAATCTTCCCTACACAGCCACTCCAGGAAAACATTTTAAGAAGAGGTGAAATATTAAAATTCTGTAGAAACTCCCCTTTTTTCGACTGAATTATGGAAAAAATAAATAGAGTGTTTATGGCAGAACATTTTTTGCATTCATAGTGAGGACAGATCAGACACTGGCACCATTAATAATCTATCTGCAGCAAAAAGCACATAAAATAAGATGAACAACACCCTCGTAGAATTTAAAAACACTTTGAAAGAAAAAAAAATATATACGGAAGGGGGCTGAAATTGATTGTGAGAGAGGGTTTCCGACATTTTTCATCCATTAAATTATATCGATAAACAAAAGCAGGGTAGAAGTCTTTGGGTTTAGGAAGAGAATTAACAGATGGGTGTGTTTGCTTGAATATTTTTTCGGGGGGCGCAAAGAGGTATTTCAGGTTTGACGCCGTTGATGAAGAATAATGAATATCATTAGCCCTCCTCAAAATCCACCCAGAAGAACCCCTTTTCAGGGCGAGAAAACACTCCGGGAGCATTCCATCAAGTTTGAAATATAGGCTAGGGGCGAGACCCCGAAGAGAGGAGAGGAGGAGAGAGGAAAGGAGAGGAGAGAGGAGGTGAATAAGAGGAGGAAGGAAGGGGAGAGAGAGAGAGGAGGAAGCGTCAACGCGATCAAAAAACGCACCCACCAAAGGGCGGGTCGTGTGCACGCGGCCACCGACGCCTCGGCCACACCGGTGATTTACGGAGATGGAAAAGGCTACCGGGCGACCGTTTCAAGTGGAATCCTAAAAAGGTCGCAAAGAACCAGAGCAAAAATAAAAAAGACCAAAATAAAAATAAGGCGAAGAAAAAATAAAAAAACTAGAGGAAACAGCACGAAATAAAAAAGAACAAAACGTCACACCCACAACTCCACGCCGTTAAGGCGAATTTTCACCCGGTCACCTCCCGACTGACCCACACCCTCTCCCTCCCTCCCCAGTCTCTCTATCTCCCTCTCTCTTTTCGACCGCCCATTTTATTTTCTTTCATTTCCCCCTTCTCCACCCACTGACCACCCTCAGTGTCCGGAAGGAGCTCGCGTGAAACGTTATATGAGCCGTATTATGTCTGCCACCAACCACCACGCCCTCCTCCAGCCCCCACCCCCTCCTCTACCACCCACCCGGCACGCCTCAGCGTTAAGAGAATGGGGTTCTTCCGCGAAAAAAAAACACAAAATGCATAAATACCGCCCGAAACCGCACAGGACGCTCCCCATCTCCTACCCCCCGCCCGCCTGCTTGAATCTCGCCGGGGGACCCTAGCCCGAAACGTCGTCCTCCCACACCTTATGCCTTTCCCCTCCCCCAGGTTGCCCGTTTCGACCCAAACACAGGTTAAGTATGGCCACCGCATGAAAATAATTGAGGGGACGAGAGGGAATGGCGAGGGAGGGTCCCTGGGGGTGGAAAGGTTGGTGGGCGGGTGATGAACAGCTTTGCTCGGTCACCTCAAAACGGAACGGCTACTGTACTGAGGTCGGCTTACGTCCTCTCTCCAAAACGTTGAAAATCCACCCAAAGGAAATAAAACAGGGGGGGGGGCGAGAACCAACGGGGGGCTGGGCTCCCACGGACGCGGGCACAAAGGACTTTACTTGCCCCGACAGAAAAAAAATGAGAGGAGGAGAGAAGGGTATGGAAACAAAAGCGTCCACCGCCTTTTCCGCCTTCTCTCCATTGAAATCCCTTCCCTCGTCTTTTTACACGCCTCCCGCGAATGGAAGGACGAAGAGGAGAAATGAATTAAAGAGAGTTGAAAAAAATGAAACAAATCCCCTCACCCCAAACTGCTCTCTACGCCCTATCTCCTCGTCCTCTTCCTCCGCCCTCGGCGGCTCACTCCTTTCAACTTCCCCTGACTGCACCCCCACTTTAGCCATCTCCTCTGTTTCTTTGGACAGGCAAACGAAGACACGAGGATGCATTAAGGTACTCCGAGCGAGATATCACAACACATGAAGTTCAATGAATTTGGTCTCGTTTTAAAGAAAAAGATATAGTCTTTCTAATCATGCCCAAATATCGGCCACTTATCGCACTATTATTTGAGATCTTTCCACAAAAAACAGAACTTATCACCCATGGGATATGGTACACCTTTGCGCTCCAGAAAGGCTGTAAAAATGAAGAGGTTCGGACGTACAGATCGCGAAAGAATTTGAACGGTTAGTAGTTTGTACGTGAACTCAATTATTTAAAAATAATAAATATGCTACTCACCAAAATACTTTTAGTAAAAGTGCAAAAACAAACCTTCGGTTGTGAAGACTATTTATGTGCATATTTAGTTAATTACTGAGAAGTTCAGTCATGTAAAACATTTTTTTTCAGTAGAGAATTTCATTACTGAGAAGTTCAGTTTTTGCGATATTAAATTTACTATGGGTATTTACTTCACACTTCTAACAACTGCTGAAATTTTAAAATAAAATTAGAATATTTCCTCTATTGTGACTGGAGAAAAATCTCTCTCAAACTACCTCAAGAGGGTGGAATGATTAAAAAACGCGAGAAGAGGTGACACGGGTGAGAGAAAACGTGGTGGCGCGAGGGGTGCGGGAAGGAGGTGAATCGGGATTTGTGAGCTTCCACAACGGGAACGAGAGGATTATTTGAGAGTGTATGGAAAGAAAGAGGTGTAAAAATTGAGCGGAGCAAATGAGGGTGCGAGAAAAAATGGCAAATGAGAAAACAAAACGAATTCTCATCGTGTTGATAATGACACAGAACAAGCATTGGAAACATAAAAAATAGGATCTTTTTAATATTTGAGAAAAACCGAATCGGACAATTTTTTTTTACTGATCGAGGGGTAATCTCGACGATTATTCAACATTTCCTCAATGTGATTTAGTGAACGAACCTCTTTCGGAGCTATAAAAGATATTAATACAGTCAGAGCGTATTAAGGGAAAACACTTCGGGAATGAGATATGCTTTTAAATCCGTCAAACAGGGTCTCGCCCTATTCATAATTGCCTTCCATAAATATAATTTACCGGTGACCTTTACGTAGAATATCGCTATTAAAGTAGAAAAAGACACAAATGAAAACCAAATTCTATCTTGGGAAAAAGATTTTTTTATCATAAAACAGAAGTTTGGAGCAAACTATAGAAAGAAATAGATTAATATAACTAATGACTCGCATTTAGGTCAACCTTTGAAATAAGTGTACTCAATACCAAGCACTAGTCTCTTAGAGAAGGATATTTTCAAATACGGATTCAGTAGCCTGATTTTTCATCTCGAATTTAAGATTTCAAAAACGCTTCGCGGTATAAATTTTATGGCACTGTTTTGATGGCCTTCCAATTTCTCGATCCAATTTTCCTACAATTTGGCGGTCATTTTATGGTATGATTGCGTTAGACGCCTCGCCAAATTGTGGCCTGTAATACGTTCACCGATAAACTTTAACTATCTTGCATTTCCCGTTCGCAAAGAAATGTGAAAGTACTGTAAAACGCCAACCACCGGATATGAAAGCATTTTTGGTGTCGGGTGTTAATGTTAGATACACACTCATGATGATTTCGAATATTTTGGTCCTTTTTATTAAAAATAAAATGTAAATACTTTCTATTCTCTTCGAGTAGCAGAGTCTGCATGGCCAGGACAGAATATGCATACATAATATAATATGTATAAAGGCTACATTAAACATCAGATTATCGTTAGCTTGAAACTAATAAAAGTCAAAGTAATTATTTGGCAAAGATATAATTAATAGAAAGATTTAATTAACGACAGGCTTTAACTCAGCATTTTCAACTTGGAAGACGATTTATGCATTAGCTACTAGAGTAAGACGCTTGGGATGTTTCGTTCTTATTTATGAGGCTCCGTAATTTATATAAGGAGGTAAAGGTAAGTTTTGACCCATTGAGAATGCATTACCGTTGCAAGCGCACCTAGTTCTAGTATTCGAGATGCCGCCGGCGAGGATCACGTTCGAATCCCGGGGCAGTAGTTTCTTCGGGTATTCTGGTATTATGTTCGATAGCTAATGATGACCTCATTATGGGGAGTGCTACTTCTGTTACATGTGGCGCGATACCCAGCTTCAGTCATCGTTCTCGAATAAAAGACTGACAAGCATACAAAGAAAACCATATCCATTAGAGAGCCAACAATCTTCTTCTCTCCCATCCATCCATCCATTATAGAGCCATCGACAGTTAGAGATACCAAAAGAAAGAACAAATACGGAAAAGATTAAAAAAGCCAAGTTTTCATCACCTAAAAAAAGAAAACATTAAAAATAAAATGCTTTGCAGGAAAACTACGTAGTTAGTAAATGTAAGATTTGTTTTTTTTCCGGCATGCTGTTGGTGAAGTCTTCTCGGGTCTTCCACCCGAGCCCTTAAGACGATGGCGGAGACAGTTGTCGAAACGTCGGTAAACGCATATCTCACCTGGATCCAAGAAGGCCACCTATGCAGTTAGTAGTTACCCGAAGTTAAAGAGTGGGAAAATAATGCACGGCAGGAAAAAAATTACTGCTAACTTAAAACACCAATTAATTCTGTGACTGATGTTTACGAAGAAGCTGTTATACTTGTAGATGGAATGACGAATGTAAAATGAATTCTATGGTACGACAGCCAAAAAGAATCACATAATTAATCTTATTCAACACAGTAGTTTCGTAAACCTGAAAGAAGGGGCTTTAAGTAAGAAGAAGTAAATAGACTTTTCAGTAAGCACAAAGTGCAAGCTAAAATGGTCTGTCAAAGTCCTTGCCGTTGCGTCAAGGGCAGACGTGTAGAGAACAGCCGAGGAAACCTTAAGCATTGAAAGATGTTTGGTTGAGGTATCTTTGGCTATTATATAAATATTTTAGTGATTAATTAATAGCACACTCTTTTTTCTACGACATGTCTCAGTAATACAGATTAACAAGTAAAGGACACTGCTGGGCGCTCTGCGTTACCAAGTTTTCTGAAAGCTATAGGAACCTAGATAAGTTTCTTTTCATTTTTTAATATAATACAAGTCCTGGAACAGTTATAACTTTAAAAAAAATTATAACTGCTCCAGGATGCAGGTCTTGCTACATTACTCATAGATTTCTACAACCAATTCGCTCACCACGATTAAATTTCCAGGATAAATCATTTCTTCACTAGTGGTCAAAGACCGGCAGAAAGAAGTTTCAAAATTTCACTATCATTTTCAAAGAAAAATGCTGACTAATGAATACTATGAAAACGAGAGTAAACTCGTCAAACCAGTCGGAGTTAAAATACAGTGATAGAAGGTACTGACGGAATTATTCATGATTTTGTAGGACCAGGTATAAAGTAGGTCAACGGAAGCTGATCCGACGCTTTCATAAAACCAGTCCTCGTGGCGTCACTTTACAGCTTTGGTCCCGGAAAACTATAGTCAGGAGAAACTAAAAAACACAATGGAATGCTAGATTAATGGAATTTTTTGTACTGATTGAAAATCTAGCTAATGACAAATCCCAACATCAACATTTAGTCCCATTACAAACCTCACTTAGACCAGGGCTCATTAAAGCCACATAAACCTGGGGTTTACTTAAATCCATAAATTGGGTCGTGATATATTTTACAATGAATCGTGTTCATAAAGTTACTCCTGAAACTATCCTTCAACTTCGATGGGGAACTTGAAATCATGATTTCAGATAAATAGGGAGAAAAACTACCCATTTGGAACGAGAGAAGATACGAAGGAGGGAAGATATCAGTTTCCAATAAAGACTCCCTCCCCGAGGGTAGAAAGCAGAGGGTGTTGGAGAAATGACTGTGGGGTGGGTGGGATGAGTGGGTGGAAAATGAATGAGTGTAGAAATGGAAGCAAGGATGGTTTGGCACAGGGGAAAAACAAAGAGGCGGCAAGTGAGAGAGGCAGAGAAAGAAACAGCATGTGGAGAGCGTTATGAAGCCACCGCGTGCTTTTAATGCATCGTGTCACAAATCTTATTTGATTGCGTTCGGCGAGAGACTGTGAAAGGGTGTGCTCGTGGGCATAAGGGAGTTGGGAAGAAAGTGGCCCACAGCGCAATTCCTCCTTTTTCCCATTTTCCAGCGAAATCTTTTTATATCAATCCTAGAGTTTTTTTCCCCGACCACTCTAACCCACAGAAGTTCACATTTATCGGCTAGAAAGATTCCGGAATTCTTATACTATATTACAACCTTGACCGGACTATTTCTGATCGATATAACGACTGTACAGAAGTTTGGCCAAGGGAGAGGGACTTAAAATCACTTATATCCGGGCAAATACCGGAGGAAGCCATGACACGAGCGTCAGAGGAACTTCCGAATTTTCTACGTTCATTTCGTTTTACGAAAGGAAACAGCCCTACACGAATTGAGAGATGCTAGCTATCAAGAATGCAGAAATGCAAGCATGTAAAAATCTTCGAGAGCTGCATTGAGTTAGAGCGGGAAAAGTTATAACTGTTCCGAAAAGCGTTTCTGCACAATCTTGTCGACTTGTTTCAGATTTACTCGCTACATCCTCATTCTCTTTCACCCCATTTCTTGCTTCTTCATTGCTTCTTATCCTCAATATAACTTCTGTCTTTTCTTACTTCTTCCTTCCGGCTCCCTGTCCAATTTCCTCTCCATCCAACCATCCCCTTCGCTTCCCCTCAGCCTTCGAACGTCATGTGCTATGATTTATTCTCCTCATCATTCTGCCGCTCTTCTTCCAAGGAAGCCTTATTTTTCTTAAAATCAATAACTTTCGTACTTTTCCCTATAGGAGCTCTCCTTTCCTCCCGTTCTTCTTGCAACTGATTCTATTTCCCCATGCACTCCTATGGGTTCGTTTTTCGCATGTTTTCTTAAGATTACAAAAAATAAATTTAACTCTTATCACACGACGCGGATTATTTCAAGCATTCTAGCCATGGAGTGAATTGTTTGATTAAGCTTCATTATCATCAGCTAAAACTTCTAAACCTAGCGAAAACCCCGTCTGAGCTTAAATTTGAACAAACACTAGCAGAGTAATTATAGACTACTTCTCCTAGGCATCCATGACATTCATTTTGAGGTACTTCTTTTTCCATTCCTCTTATGCTCGACTCAATCTCAGCATTTTATTTTTACAGCCAGTTAGTTTTTTTTCGATATTTACCTAGCCTTATTTTCAGAATGGTTTCCGGCTCAGTAATTTTCCCTATTATTCATGAGTGTATGAATGTTTTGCTTGCTCATGCCATATGACTACGTTTGTGTTCTACATTTTTAGCAAAATTATTCACATTGAGAGGAAGAAAACAAAGAAAATTATGATAAAATAATAAAATTGAAAAAATGGCACCCCTGCTGTAATTGGCAATGATTAGTAACTGCTGTGGGCTTTATTGTAATGCGTAAGATTCTAATGTCGCCCCTCATTCCATAATTAGTAATAGACCTACGGATAATTTATAGGATAAATATTATTTGGCAAATCAGAATTCCATCGAACTACAGATAGTTTGATTACAAACAGAAGATTATAGAGATAAGCTAAGGAGCAGGCATGTATATAGCCTCAAATAAAAATCAAATGCGCGATAACCGACCTTAGAAGTTATCGTGGGAATCGCCAAAAGGATTCAGTGCTGAGCATATCAGCCGAGTTTTTCTTCATGAATCACATTTTATAACTACCAATCCAAAGTGCGCGAATCGCATGCATTCGCCATTTTTAATAACTCAGTTAATGCGCGTTTACTTCTCTTCTTCATCCATTTATAGAAATTCACGAAAAGACATTCCAGTAGGTGTACTCCATAGATATTTCCACCCCAACGAAAAACGCCCGGGGCAAAGTAAGCGATGGCTAGGAGGGTGATATGCTCAGAGTTTTATTAGGAATCCGTGGCGTGGATCGTACACATTAAAGTCCAATTGGTGATAGCCTTGTACCAAGCGTAGACAAACTGGCCTCAAAACGGCTGTAGAAATCATTTGTGTCGGTTGCACGGATAGCACCTTACTTCACTTTTGTTCTAATTTTCCCTTATTATTTCCCACTCTTTCCTTCCCTCCTCTATTTCCGTCCTAATTCTATAGCCTCTAACCACGAACTTGTGATCTGTGCCACCACTCGACTTTTGAGACGTAATAACTGGCCTTCATCACTAATACCTTACAATATTCAATGCTATGACGGATAAACATTATTTTACGATAGAATACTTAAACTTATTATAAATACAACACGTATTCCGCCTTAATAGTAAGCAATGTTTTCACCCGGTAGGCAACCAGTAACAGGGAAATATTTCTGTCTCATTCAAGATTGCTTACCAGTCAAGAAATAGGCAACTTTATAGTTTCATCTTTACTATTTACTTTCGTCTCACTGATTTCTTATTTAATAATAACTGACTTGGAATTTCTCCCAGGTTCATCATGTTTTTATTCTCGATCCACATATCCTGAGATACAGATACAAAAAAATAATGCAATATTGGGATACGTATTGGAAAAGCAGCCATGGCTTATCCTTGTTAGACTAATTGCTTGTCGTGGCCTTCTCTTTGTTACCTGACTTAGAAATACGCCACTTTTGCAATAATTTGGTAGTTTTTTTTATGCAGACTTGTGAGACACACCTATCAAAATTAATCAAACAGATTTCAATTGGGCGGATACATTTTTTTGGTTTAGCATCCGAAATAAATATAGAATTGAAAAAGAACTCGTGGCATAGTAATATGCTTCGTACCTGAAAACACATATACCGCCAGTTAATCACCAGTACTACAAAGAAAAATCTTCAAACAAATAGAGCTCTAAATACACACTTTCATACAGTAAAAACGATTGGAATAAATTCAATGAGACACACAATTAGAGACTAGAAAACTACTGAAAAAGCACGTCAAACCTGTAGAGATAAAATATTTATTTAAAAAGTATATATATATATATATATATATATTTAACTTATTTGCATTATTATTTTTTCTTTAAGAAGACAATAAACGAAACTATTTGAAGAAATGTATACCAAATAAGAAAAAGTTAAAATCGAGCACGACAGATCTACACAACTAACATTACATACGTTACATACGTAAGAGAGTAGCGTAATAAAAATTACTTTTGAAAAACATTATTATCTATGGAGTTCTAGAATGATAACACAACCTTATATAAGGCTACTGTCCTAAATATGAGGTCAACTTCGCATACCATTAACACTGATCAAGTATATTGCTCTGTGACAATAACATTAACGCAAAAAGCAAAACTTTCGTTCAGCATCATCAAAGTTAATGGTTGTATCATAATCATTTCATAAGTAACTGAATTCAGTTACCATCCTCTAACCACTGAGACAAAAACAATGAAACCGAAAGAGAGGAAACCAGGCGGCTTTCCTGAACACAAAAATCTTCCTCCTAAACCCAGAGTAAAAAAACATAATGAGAACCTTCGGGCGCGTAATTGCTTTTTAATCCAATTCCTATTCCTAAAACTTTTCCCCTCCCTCTCTTCCTCCCGCTCTCATTTGTGCAACGCCCACCGACCGACCTAACGACGACAATACATAGCTTTGACACGCACGAAGCGAGCGCGTCGGCGGTAAACGCGCACGTGGAAATTATGCGCCACCTCTCTCTCGCGGATGAATAGCTTTCGGCTCTGAATGGGCGAATTCTTGCGATGGGAGGGCGTCGCGGTTATGTGAGGGGGGCATGAGGGAGGGAGGAAAGGGGCAAAAAGCGAAGAGAGAGGGTGGTTGTGGGGCGGGGGAAAGGCGAGAGAATGAGAAAACGGGGGGGGGAGGGGGTGATGTAAGTGGCGGTGAGTGGGTGAAGGGAGGATGTTCGAGGTCATCAAAAACCGGGAGGAGAAAGATATAGGACGTGGGTTGTAGAGGAGGAGGGAGGAGGACATCGTCGTGGAGAAATGTAATCTAGCTCAGATGCCGTATATAAAAAAAAACAACGAGGGGAAAATCCCGTGGCAGGAGTAATTTCCTGCTAATGTGCTGTTCAATAAATTTCCCATGGTATCATCCTTCGCCACATTTAATACAAAGCTTCTCCTCCTCCGCCGTGAGAGGGGGCTGTATATCACCCGCGCGGCCTTTCTTTGCATGCTATTACGGGCGGGTTATATTGTTTCCTTACGAGGAGAGGGAGAGAGCCTAGATACGCGAATTTCCAGGATGGATTAACTCCCGTTACTGACGAGCGGTGCATATTTGTGCTAGAAGCCCGTCGCCACCAGAGTTCAGCGGCAACACGAGGTACGGCCGCGACATTAAAGGCATCCACCCACCCAATCTGCAATTATTCCACGAAGAGCAGACAGTAAATATAAATATGTAATTGGCATCGTAAAACACTATAGTTTCGGGGCTTTAAACTAGAGATTATAAAAAATGAGCACAGATTTTGTCGACAGGAAAAGGACGGGGTGAATTAGGAAATGGATAAAGAGGTAGCCTCTTCGACAAAAATAAATGACAACATCATGTCAACATCTATAGTCAGACTGAATGGTAATTCAGCATTTGGTGAATTCTATGGCTACTTTTAATTCCAGACTCATTTCAAGGTGCAAAATAATGATAAAACATCTTGTGATTGTTAACAGCTTCAAGACGTCATTACTATTAGTTGATGCAAGGAATTGAGTGAGTGAATCCTATATGTAATGTGACTTTCCTCCTATAATACCAATAATTTTGCTAGTATACTCGAGGTTGTGAGTTCACTCTTCTTTCCCGCCGCATGTCATCGAATAGACTAAACTAATAAAAGCCGGACAATGATCATGTAAGTACTCATTTTCCCATTTCATCTCCCGGTAGTCATATTTAATGTTTCTATCATGCAATTTGCAACCTAGCCATAAGGACAAAAGTGTACCAAAAATAATGAACCAGCGCTTATCATTCAAGCAAAAATACTTACTAACGGGGATGATTTACATCAAACTATGAAAAAGAGGCAGCCCGACTTTTGACACAGATACGTGACCCCCTTGAAGCTGTTAAGGAGGAATAAATAGGCGCGCTTGCATCTCCTAGTAGAGGCGTAGACACCCAAAAACTTCTGCCCTCCCCTCCTATATCTCGTCTGGCACCCAATTCCATGCGCGGCGATGGCGGCACCGCCTCGCTTGGCCCCCCGGGGGGTTTAGAACTTGACAGCAGCGACTTAACTCCTCATCTCGTCCAGGTATGAACGACCTCTCTTCCCCAGCTTAGCCCCGCAGTCACGCACTGAGAAACGTGGGAGAGTACCAGGATGATTAAGGTGGCGAGGAGCACCACATAAAATAGACGCGAACCGAGCAGGATTTGCGGGGAGGTCGGGGGGGGGGGGGAGGGCGCCGTCGAGAGTAGAGTCGAGAACAGGCCACAGCAACTAGCACGGTAGAGCAGCTATAGTTTGCTGATATACAAAAGGTAACAAATATTGGACGAGATCCTTACAGTTGTTTCGCTAGCTCGCTGCGCTGATATCTAAAATTGCCTACTTGCCATCTTTATAAACCATATGTGTCCGTAACCTCAATACTAAACGGCGATAATGAGAAATAATTATAGACGGAATTTGATGGCCCGCTTATCCTCTACTTTTCCACCTTCTAACGTCCGTTGTATTGCACCATTTCTCTCACTTTATATAAGAATAGCTTTTTTAGATTTTCTCCCATTCTTGAGCATCCAATTACCCTAGTCGGCCTCGAAGGCGGCGGGGATACGTCCTCGCCTGCCAACCCAAAGGTCGCGGGTTCGAATCCCGCCAGGGGAGGATTTTTCTCCTCCCAGGACATGGATGTTTGTGATTGTTGAAGTTAATTGTAAGAGAGGACCCAATGGTCCTATATACACTTGATTAAATAGAGACGCAATTATTATTATTATTATTATTAGTATTATTTTCTTAAATACCTACCTACCAGGATTGGAAAGTAAAAGCACAGCACTAATTTTAAATTTACATCCTTATTAACATTTTCCTAACCTACTGAGAAATGTGCCCATGCTTTCAAGTACCTATTCTTTCCTTTGTAAGTGCTTTTAAAGCAAACATTAGCGATTACTTTATAAATTCTATTAATTTCTTTTACAATGACTTATTTTCTTTATAAATCAATGCCCAAAAAAGCAAATTAAATATTTTAGCTGCACAAAAATTTCAAAAGCATACCGCAACACCACCTGAAATGCTTTTTTATAGCGGTTTGTTTTGGAGTACGATTAAAAAAAAAGAATCGTCATTTTTTAATTCCTTTCTTGGTTTAAAAAAACGGTGAGCACTAGTTCATACCCGGATAATTTTATCAAATCTTAACGACTCATCTAGCAATCAGGCATCAAAGCTGACAAAACAAAATCGGGAATCCAATTAAAAAGTCTAAATAAATTAAATAGTAAGTTCAATTTATGAAACGGCCACTAACTAATTTTAAGATAATTCATTTTCCAGATTCCATTTCCCAATCGTATTCTGGAGCAAATTCACCGCTGTTGTTGGATCAAAAGAACTTCCACTCAAGGTGAAAGCGCAATAATGGCAACTAAAAGTAGATGGATAGGGTATTCAAACACAACCACCATTTACTGATGCGTAAATCTCTTAATATTTTATGGTTAACTCAGTAAATTTTAAACGAATGATTGTAAAGAAAGAAAATAAATGGATTGACATACGGTATTTTTATTGAATACATACAATGAAGCAAATTTCGGAGTTTAAAGATAATTTAAAGGAATCGAGTTATCCTAATACGCTAGGGCAAAAGACGAAATCATATGGAAGAATAGGTAGGACTATAACAGATATGAAGTGTAGGGAATAATGATAAAAAATTCCCTAATTATTGACATAATGAAGCTGGAAAACAAATGCCATTACTTTCACTTCATTGCAGTATAAAAATTTAGAAATAATAATTTTTCATTGAAATACCAATCCATACATGAGTGTCTTGTTGAGGGCACTCCGAGTGTAGTACTTTGTCCGTCGGATGGGACGTTAAACAGTGGTCCCCTAGGGACTTTTCGATAAAAGGCAGACTAATACCGACGCTGGATTTCTCTCCATTCTTCCTCCTATTCCTAAATAACCCTTCCCTAAATACCCACCCATCTATCGTCCATGGCGTTAATTACCTCAGTCGCCGGCCCAAATTACGGCCGCCTCCCCAAATAACCAACCAACCACATAGGAAAAAACTAATTTCTGATATCTATGTCTTAATTACGTTGTAAGAAAAGAGATAAATTCACGTCAATGAATGATTACATCAAAGAACATATGAGACTTTCAAGATATGGATAAATTGAGCGAACTAATTATGGAGAAGTCCTAGAAAACAGGAATACGAGAGAAGGCTTGAGAAGCTCTCTACAAAAATAGAAATTGGGAATATCGGAAGAGCAATATAAATATTAATAAATGATTCTCGTCTTTAATATTAAGTACATTTAGGATTGGAGAGTCCTTCATTACAATTACATTCGCATGCATTCACATTTACGAACAACCATGCCCTGGAAGAATCTGCCCAGTCGGAGCTCGAACCCGCGACATCAGCGCAAACAAACGCCGACACTGATGCGGGGCATTGACATTTCGTACATTGGAGGCGGAGGAGAAGGCTTTTTGGAGTAATATCACAACCGTGAAAGGATTGAGAGAATAGTCCTTTTAAATCAGACCTTTTATGAGCTACGAGAAGAATAACTTGATGAATAACATTTAGTCTTCGCAGAAAAAAATTGGTTGGTGGAGATCGGGTTGCATCGGTGACATACGATCAGCCAATGCTAGGATTCCTTTCACGTGGTACGGAAGAATAGGGAAAAAATCAACAAACAAAAAAGGGTAGGGGCAATCAGCCAATTGATTCAGAAGAGAATAAAAGAGAGCGAAGTAAAGAAAATTATATAATTTCTTAGAAATAAGTAACAACTCCACTATATTTAAGGATACGCGTACGTATGGTTCATTTATTAGGCGTAGTGATTCATATGTGTGCCAATAGATGGCAAGCGAAATCCTATTTCTGCAAAGTCCTCTGTACGGCAATCTAATCACTACTCCTTCACAGGTAGAAATGGCAATACAGAAAACACAGCAAATAAGTTCTCCACTAACAATAAGAGGTAGTGAATCGGATGTACACCGATAGATGGCAAGCAAGTTCTCCACTAGCTCAAGGTCGTTCCATTACTCGCCTCCTTCATCTAGAAGACGATGCGATATCTACCGACCCTGCCACCAACTGAAAAATGGCGCGGGCGAGAGCATTTTTCAAAACACACACAAGAGAAAGTGCTTAGTAACAGCTCCGTCTGCTTCACCATAACATTTCATACAAAGAAGGTCTCTGACTTATAGATATTCTATATTGTTTATCATAGTTACATAAACTGTTTTCATTAAATATAAAAAACCTCACATGAATTTCTATTTAATACGTAAATTACTTTACTTATTACTTTTTGGCTATTTGGCTAATATTTTTGCCTGTTTCAGCAGGCTTTTCCACTAGTAAAACAAAATATAGCAACACATCCGGTCAGTTCAAATGCAATGTCGACTTTTAAAAACGTTAGTGAGGAGCGTGTTCAAAAAATGATATAGAAAAAATACGAAGACAACCGCAAGGTGCTAAGATGGCAATGACTTAGGAGTCCATTGATAAAAAAAACGTTTTAATGAGATAGCAATTACAAAGCATTTCCATTTTTTTACTTTGCTTTGGTTCTTCCTTACCATCCATGAAGTGAGAGAAAAAGTTCTTTGATCTATCAGCCTAGGGAAACAAATGTAGAGCGTGCATGTTATCCGATTGAAAATGAGAAATAATGTTGTGAGGGATATTTACGTACTCCGAGAAATACTTGCACAAAGTGAGGCCAGTTAAATTGAGCAAATCAATTCCTTTTTCAAGGGTAACCGTCGAGACAGTTACTTATCATTTGAGTGTAATTTTCATTGAGCCATGTATTCCATGCCCACATGCGCTACCAGAAAATAGTGTGAGAAGGCGGTTTTGTGTTCTTCTCTGTATGTGTTCACGAAGGAGTACGTACGTAAAGAACGGTGGTGACTCGCAGTAAAAGTCGCCCCAGAAAAATGGCCGGGGATTTGAGCATGTCGGAATGGTGGCTGGCGGGAACAAACCTGAGTTAATGGAAAATAAAGCGGGTTTATATGCGGGACGACCAGAGGGAAAATCATGATGCAAAGGGATATCTGACCGGGCGGGGAATGGCCGACGGAATCCTTAGGAGACTCAATGGAAGACCTCGCTCACCCCTAGAATTATACGATCGTTTGATGGGCGACCCGGCCCGCCGCCAGAGATTCCATGAATGCCGAGACGGAAAAATGGCACGAGAGCCTCTCTTTTAACATTCCACCTCCACAGTTTCCTCGGGTGCCCGCCCATCCAACCTTCACCGAATTTCTCGATTTTAAAAGATTTCGCGGAGAAAATTCAATGTTTCCTCCCCGGTCCACATATGGAAAAAGTCTAGTTTTGGCTAAGAGTTAACTCCTTTACAAATTCTGAGAAATTTCCGTAGGTAATTATTAACCAATTATGGCAATAATAGAGAACGAAGCTTCATGATTTCGGAGTTCATCATCAAGACAACAAAAAATAATAACAAAAGTTGTCGTATATGCCCACTTTAATGTTTAGCTGTACAACTAGTTTCAACCCATTAATGCGTTGAAACTAGTTGTGCAGATAAACAATAAAGTGGGCATATACGAAAACTTTTGTTATTATTTTATATCACTATGTTCCACAAAATCTCACCTCATACCGTTGATTTCATCAAGACAACGCTTTGTAAAATTACACGATTATTTAATTTTCTCCGAACAAGGTTTCGATGATTCAACTGCCATTATCAAGTCAAAGAAAACTTTGGGAACACGAAATTAATTATGCCGTGGAGGGGTGAGAGGGAGAGGAGGGTATGATACCAATGGGGTGCAATGTGAGAAAAGAAGAGGTTGAGAGAAAGAAGTGGGGTAAATGTTGGCAGGAGGATATTTCAGGGTTATCTTGGTTGGCTCAAGTTGGTGCGTAAAAGAATAATAAAGTCAAATAAGTAAATAGTAAATAAGTAAGATAGGTAAGAAAATAAGTAAAGTAAAAAAATAAGTACAGAAATTAAGCAAAAGTAAGAAGAAAAAGTAGGAATACACATGTTAATTTAAAATAATAGCATAACTTCTACAAGCTGTTGAAATCTTAAAATATTCTTAAAAATATAAATTTGTAAATATAATTTTTCTAAACGTCCTTTTGCATGGTGTACATGACACATAAGGCTTGTATGTCACTATAATCATAATAATCTGTAAACAGTTTAGACATTTCTTAGAATAAATCTCCCTTACACCAGCTTTTCTAGTTTTCACTCACTCTAGTGTTAATTGAAAGCCCTGTTTTCTTCTTGCAAATGGCAACACGATTGAGGCTATTACCACAAAATTTATAAGCAACACGCTGTTCAACTTTATTAATTTGTCTTTAAAATTAAAAATAAGGCTTGTAGATGTCCTTCCATTGTAAAAGAAGATCCTTATCTTCTCATTGGAAAAATTACGCGATAATCGATACGACAGGGGCCGACAACCTCGACCTTGATAATTGCAGTCGAACTGTCGAGACCTAGGTCGGAGAATATTGAACAAGTGTGGAATTTTACACAGATTTTTCTTGAAGATGACCTCCGTCAACCATTTTCACTAAGTGACGACGGATATTTACTTTTGCTTACTGATTCATTCCAAAACTACTCCACAGCAACCAACGTTTTTATATTAAAGTATTATCTGACCGAAAAGCACCTCTATCTAAGTGAGTCAAGAAACATATTTTTCTAGAGTACTCACCAGATTCACTTCCTGATTTCCATTACCGACTTAGTTTTCCAGGAATTCCTTCGATGCGGGGATTTAGAGTTCAAATCTCTCATAGAAGGCGTATTTGGACGATCTGCTGCAGATTAATGCTCCTTCTCCTTAGTGTGTGAAGTTTGAACTCATCAAAAGAACCGAGATTGCCCAGTTTCCGCAAATTCATGCACCCTCTAGTTACCTCGAATTAGTAAATAGATTAAATTCAGCATTTACAAAGTTTCTAAAGGATGTTGCGTTAAGTATGACTAAACTCTTATGGCATCAGAACTTCCTCAAACTTCGAGACATTTTGGAAGCAAATTGAAACGTTTTATTATTATACCAATGGATTTAAGTAGCACTAAAATACATTAAGATTAACATATTGCCACGTAAGCCACTACAAGGGCGTGTAACAGAGTGATCTAGTATATAGCAGCAAAAAAGTACACAGGATAAAGCAATGAGACAAGAGTTAGGTAATAATGGGGCATGTCTGTTGAAATATTAGTGTTTTGAACTCTTGGATTTGTGATCATGTGAGAGAAAAACACGATTTCTAGTAAGCCTAATCGTTCGACGCTATATCTCGCCCTTTCACTCTGTATACCTATGTCCATCACTGGATTTTATTACACTCATTTTATTTTACAATAACCTGCCTAAAATATAGAATTTTTCGCTGTGGTACGTTCAGCACAGAAACGAAATAGGCTGAAGTAAATGCCTCGCAAGAAATATCAACAGAGTTACCTACCTACCTGCATTTCAGATCGTGGACGATATGGATTCCTCCCGCAAAAAAATCATAATAATAGGTTATGAAGCACATCAGCTAAGCAAAAGACTAACATAAATGTGAAAAAATCTACACTGACTGCAATTAAGCATAAGAATTTCCTATTTCTACCACATTGCAAGTAGATCAAGGCTTATAATTGAGACCAACAATATGAAGTAGTCAAGAATTCAAGCCAAAATACATGGCAAAAACAAACTCTCGAGTACTTTCCAACAATGTTTTTTCTTTCACTAGCCATTCTCGGAGCCAAATGGATTTGATCTTCCGGCACAAAAATTTTCTTTCAGAAACTTTTAACTCTAAAACTAACACTCAGCAACAAAGAGCAAAAAATACAACTTTTCGGCAATCTATTATCGGCATTCATAAATTAATGGTATTAGTAATATTAACCTCAATTGTTTCTTTAGCAGTGTACTCTATGTTTGCATGTTCAAATACGTAGCACTCCCCCAGTTTCTAGTTTGACCAAGTTTGACTGCGCACAGTTCTCCAGACTGATTTTTGTCCGCGCCGGGGGAACGTGCGAGGTCCCGATTTTTATTAGGACGATTGCTGAATGCCTGGTGTGGAATCATCCCGTGCCACACACCCTAGTGGTGGCTTGCACGGTACTTAGTAGATGTAGATGAGATTATAAAGAAGGTACTGAGCCATTTTCTGAGCAACGATAAAACGAAAGATCATGGTCGCGAAAATACATAGCAGCGATGAGCCCCGGAGAAAGAACAAATGGACGAGGATCACCTTTTCGCCGACCACCCCCTAAGTACTTCACCGCCGAAATTGCATTTTCTTCGTCACAAGCAAGACTCTTGAAATATTTTTTCCACCACGAGTTCGCAACGAGATGGAAACCGCTGATTATTAGAAACGTCCATTCCTAATTGGGTTGCCCCTCGGACACAGAAAGGCTACGGGGTTCCGAGCTTCAGAAGCCCATAATCTCGTTAGTGCATCGCAGGGAGGAGGCGGAAGTCGGCAGAAAAGAGAAAAAAAGGACGAAGAGCAGAACGGCATCTCTTAGCAGTCATATTAAAGAGGAAAGAAAGGACGAAGGAGGGAGAGAATATGCTGAGAAGGTTTTCTTCGAATTTATTTTTATTACAACCGCTGCTATTTAAACCTCAATCGTTCTTTTTCGGTATTTTTTGAAAAATTAGGACCTAAACGCATTACGCTATGAACACGATGGGATTTGAACAGGTCCACGGTTCATTCCGAATTTCTACTTGACGAACCTTACATAGAAAATTCAATGAATTAATTTACGCCAACTCACTTTCCAAGAAACAGCTTTTCAGTGCGATATGCATATAGACTAATTATGCTTCAATCGAGTGAAATGTCAAATATTTTATAACCACATGACATATACAACATAGGATTTGTATATCCTGCGACTTTTTTTCCGAATATTACGGAATTATTCCCTAACACACTGTCGCTTCAAAAAATAAAAAGCAATAGCAGTCAACTAGGACAGAAAAGGTGTAATGGTTCGCTTAGTAGGGATCCTACTATAATATTGAGATACTTAAACTAATTTTCCGCTCCTTTAAATATTCAGGCTTAGTGCGGCCACTATGTACTCCTCGTCAGTACAGTAACGATACTGGGATACCATGAATATGAAATTAAATAAGTTTTAATTTTATTTTGTATTTTAGTTGCATTTAGGTATACCAAGAAGCATTAACTGCGCCACCCTTAACATTACAAGAATTATACTTAAAAAAGGATTTTTCCCACACTTGTTACAACGTCTTCCACGTTAACTGGCAGTAAGATTGTCAGCAGGATGAAGTCAACTATGGCATGTTTACAAAAAAGTATTTTAGTTAGTCGTAAGCTATTAGCATCAAAGAGTTTATTGATATAGGGGCCATTGACTTATGTTGATATAGAGGTAATTTTTTTTTAAGATTTGATCTTCAACTTTTCAGAAGCAAGCGTTGTAAGTTTAAATTGATGTTGACCAAAGGGTGTTAAATAATACATATGCTGAGGTGTAATGAGGGGTAGGTTATGGTGAGGTACAATTATGTATCAATATTAGAAGTATTGCGAAGTGCACTCCACATGATGGAACTGATTCCAAGCAAATCATGAAAATTCAGAATTTGACTTAGCAAGAAAAGTAAGAGCTAAATCAAATGTGTGGCAAACGAAAATTCTTACATGGAATACTTGCTTTACAGCGACATTTTGAACCATGGGAGTTTTCTCGCATTAATACAAGCTAAGCACTCAAATACGGTGGCTGCTCCCTAGGTAGAACGGCGTGATACTTAATAAAAATCAAGGCTCATTTGAATGAAATTCATATGTCCTGAGAGTTTAATGTGTTTTTTTTAGTGGTGCAGCTTAATTCAGCATTTGGTAAGCGGAAATATCTGCTATGACTATCAAATGCTGAGACTTGTTTGTGGTTAGAAGATCATGCTACCTCTATGTGCATGTTCACCGATCTCCAAACTAGTAATTCATTTTCTTATTATAAGCCGTTTTACATCAACTCAGGTAGGAGTGCCGCCGAAGTGCCGGTAAGAATTCATAGGTACCATGGCGTCGCAAGATGTAAGTCCTGTTGAAAGGTATTTTGCAGCTCCTTCCAGATGTCATAGGCAGTTTCCTTCCCTTGGGCATACTCTAAATGACTGTCTGCGATGTATCTTACTAAATAAGCTTTAGCTTTCTTATCCAGGCTTTTCTTCTGAGCATTCAGACTGACAATATTGGCTCGCTGTTCCGAGGTAGCGGAGTTCGAAACCACGTCTAAAATCAATCGCGTTTTTACACAGCCAAACAGGTCCTTTTCATCGAGGAGAACTTCCATGCGAAAACGCCAACTATCGTAATTAGTTCCATCAAACAAGGGTACTTTAATCTCTTCCGCCATGTCGATGTATCTTAATAAATTATGATTCACTCCGATACCAAGTGCGATCTAGGCCCATAACCTGAAGTAATTAGACCAACTTCCAGTCTATACAAACGTCCATTTATTACAGGTTCTACATTTTAACTGAACAGTTTTCCCGTTTAGCAGACGTACAAAAAAGAAAAGCGAAAACAAAACAACAGCGTATATGCGAAATTGCTATTTCAACAAGTCCTTACAGCTAGCCTACATTAGATAAAAAACGGGTGTGTCTTGATAAAATATTGATGTGATGACGGGTGTGCCTTATGCAGTGATCGCATGTAGAGCGCCATTAAAGATTTCTTGAACATATTCGACAGCCTCTCATTTTGTCGGTAATGCGCTTCATGTTGTTGAAATGGGGGACTAGAATCACATTCTCCAAGTCATATAATATTCGTTATAATTTAATTCCTCAATAGATCAGCCCACTAAATACTATAAAACCAGGACTACAAATTATGGTTACGACCATTTCCATTCATTAAGACTAATTCTATTCTAACTCTAACAGTTACTACACACAATACATTGGCAGAAGTAACAAAAGTGACAATATAAGGAATATTAATGCCAACAAAATCAGTATAATATATATTTCCTTCCTCCCTGGTACAAAATTCACGATACACTGTTCTACCGAAACACAGCTCAATATTAGCTTCTTCCCTCCCCCCTCCAATTCCTATTTTTATAATTTATCTCCCCTTTAAACACTGATTTCTTAACGTCCCCTACCACAAGTCACCATAGCTGCTTGCACTAGGTAGTACGTTGGCGTAGATAAGGAAGAGCTAATCTCTAGAAAGAAATTTTTCCTCGGAAAAGAGTTCGATCATCTCTCATTCACTCGTGGAGGGTACAACTGGACTGAAATCGGATTCAGCTCTCGCATAATGCACAGTAATTCTCTTCCCTTTTGACACCAGGACATTCTTCTCCCAAAACAAACTGAAAACTTACACCCTTTGGTAATACTCCCGCAAAAAGGAAAATAAAGGGAATGGATGCCAGCGACAGGATCGACGTTCTAGTCGTTAGCAGAAAAAAATGGAAGACACAAAAACGCATACCTACTATTGTGAGATCGTTTCCCCAGCGGTAATATTTGATGAAAAGCGCCGACAGATGGTTGTCTCTGAATAATTTAAGCGACGATATTGAACATTTGTCTGCTTGTGCCACGGCTCCGACAGTGCGAGTTACGTCGCAATTTGATTGGCAAAGCCAAAGAGGAATCGAATTTCTTTCTCTCCTAGTGCCAGATGCATGAATTTCAAAGTAGCCGATCGTTCAATTTACGGGTAAATAAGACCATTTAATAGATATCGATTCCGTTTTAGTTGCACAAAAAATCAAACGAAATTCCCACATTCTAATTTTTCATGGATATTTAAAGTTTTTTTTATTTTACGCTCGGCTCTGGCCTGATTAATATCAGACACAGCTCGGAGGACCACGCTCATTCCAATTTTTTCTTCCAGTTTACATTTTTGATTTAACACGGCGACGCGTAATTGGAAACTAGTGGGTAACATGCGGTCATCTATTTAAAACGGCTATTGGCAGAGAGACTCTACGCATCAATTCAGTGTTCCCGATTGCAAATTCATAACCACTACAAACTCTCATTTTGAATTCTCACCAAAAATGGAAGTAAGCTATTAAAAGCAACTGTGTGGTGGAAAACATTTTTAATATTTCATGAAGAAATTAGGTAAATTCGTACACCTTAAATTTCTTTCGGTAAGCTTATTTGAGCAAAGCGTGTTTATATTTCATCTAAATAAATTTTCATGATCGAGCATGCCAAGTACCATAGCGTAATATAGACCTTACTGGTATTTGCTTTTTCAGCGAAGAAATAAAATCCAAAGAAATAAACAACTGAGGGGGAATGACCTAATCAAACTTTGACATCAAGCAAAGTGAGTAGAATATAGCCGGAAAAAAGACAACATTTGATACCAACACAAATCTCGAGGGACAGAAAAATTGAAGTGCCTAAGTTGAAATTTCAGGCTCCGGCACACAGTGAAACTACTTGCGCTTAAAATATAGTCTTCCGATTTTAGATTGGTTTGATCTGACCTCAATGTAGCTCAACTTCGTTTTTAATACTTTAATAAAACAACGTCTTTACTATTTGATTAGCTCCTTACCGTAACTTAAATCGAAATATGTATTTTCCATTCCCTCAAAGCCATCAAAAATATCAATTTCTCTTACAGACTTGACCAATGCTCTCTTTCCATCACGGCCCTTAACATTAAATTTTCACTCTTACGCCCCTTTTTTCTGGTGCATATTTAACCCAGCAATTTCCTTAAAAAGCCTAAAAGATACTTCATTAATCTCCCTTTTTTCCCATCTTATTTTCTTCGTCCCTCTCCACACACTTCTTACAGTGTTTCAATATACAGTTTCCTATAATCACAACCTCTTTAGCCGTAATACCATAGCAACTTCAGCATTATCATCATGCCAATCCCCTAAGATGGGTCTTCGAAACACGTATGATCAGAGACGTTTATGACTTTTATTTTTCCATTTCATGACCTTTATTCTATGACTTTCATGACTTTTATTTTCCAGTTTCATGACGTCTATTTAATAAAATTCAGTCATTTCGTAACGCTTTAGCCAGAAGTATGTCATTTATTTTACTGTAAAATTAAAACTAATATTATGATCCGTATAGTTATAGGGTAAGTGGTTCAAAACGCTTCCCCTCTTACCCCTAAGCACCAGGATTTCTGAATATATATACGGATGTAAAAATGATCAATGTACCTGAAGATGTCACTACGTTATGAAACCTGGGTCGTTAGAAATAAATCAATTTAGTGGACCATGACTAAGTGTAACTTTTATTTTCCGATATGGAGAGGGGTATTTGTATCGAAGCGTCCAGTCTTCGGATCTCTCCAATTCACTTGCTTTCCGATCACCTTCAACCACCTACTTCACATATTTTGCTATGCTGCAAATGCACATTTATATTAACCTTTCATTTTCTTCATTAATCCCTTTTCCTTTCCAATACCATTCACTTAAACCTGTTTGTGAAGTGCATTTATTTATCGACGCCATGATTGAAAATCTGACCTTTTCCTCCTATTTCCCCGAGTTGGTGCAGCGGTCGAGCAGTTACTCCTCTTCAATTTAAACACCTCACCCATGACTTTTTCCGTCTTCTAACTTAAACTATCCCCGCTTTACGACGTGTTTTACACAACCTCTTCCCCAACCATTTCAGCTACAACTTTGACCATACTACAAACCACACCCCCCTCGATTCACCAAAGCACTCGGGAAATTTTTGTCTTCAAATAAATACGCTAGAACTCTCACCACACTTTAACTATACCCTTCTCCAATCACCAACCCACTCGGGGGATTTTATTCTTTAAAAAAATACACTACAACTTTCACCACACTACAACTACACCACCCTCCAATCACCAGCCCACTCGAGGGGATTTTTTTTCTGAAAAAACATTTGCTATAACATTAAATACACTACAACAACACCCCCTCCAATCACCAACCCACTCGGGGGATTTTTTCTGAAAAAAATACGCTACAACTTAGACCACACTAAAACTAGACCCCCCTCCAACCACCAACCCACTCCGGGTTATTTTTTTCTTTACAAAATATGCTACAGCATTTACGACACTACAACTACACCACCCTCCCCTCACCAGCCCACTTTGGGAATTTGTTTAATATATGGCCATTTCCATTAATCTCCTGTCCATTAATTCCATTAATGTCCATTTCCTCACTTTTCCCCGTTTTTCACCACTGAAAAATGTCAATTTCCGTCTTCACGTTTTCTCAAAACTGAATTTTGCCTTTCCTCAACACCCAGAAATGTCTTTTTCGCATTTGTAAATGGCCATTTCCAGGCCGCGCACCGTCCCGCCCTAGCACCCTGTTTCACTGCATACGCCCACAGCCTTGTTGGGGGTGGGGTATGTCCATATATTAGATATGCAATTAGTCCGTACCCCTTTACCGGCATTTCTAAAAAATCGCAATATGGCGTCAAAATGTCACGAAAATATCTCCATTTTCGTCATTTTAAATCTATCATTACTCCAAAACTATGCATAGCGCGCCTTTCTTTCTTACATTTCCTAAATGATCATTTTTTTTCACTATCCTATACCATTTCTCTCCTTTGCCTCAGTTCCCTACGCTTCTGTCAGAAAATTTTCTTCCTCACTGGAACCTTCGATACATGTACCTGGAGAGGTTCCACATACTTAAGTCTGAAGTGATAACTTCCATTTTATGACTTTTAATCCGCAAAGTCGCATTTCATGACTTTTTGGTAAAAACCTGCTATTTCATGATAATAACCTACGACTGTGACGTTTAGGACTTTTTCCTGTTTTTGCATATGATGATTAAAGTTCATTTTAATCAATACGGGAAACGAATTTCTTCCGGATTATAACGGTATAGTCTCGAAAAGGAGGCAAGGAACATACTTCCGGGCTGAACTGAAACTGAACTGAAATAAAACAAGGCTGTGAAGACATTCAAGTCCATATTTCAAAAACATTCAGTAGTACATCCCTATTAAAGTCTCCAATAATATCTTCATTACCTTTTTTGAATCGAATTATAGCCGGCAATTCCATCGTGGTCTCACATATTTCCATTCCTTACTTAAATGCCAAGCCAATTTTGATACGAATCGCTCTTTTTTCTTATTGTAAGCTGCCCCCGGTAAGACAAAGTGTCTCCATGGTTCTTATTTCAAACCAAGCTAATTGATAAGGAATACAGTACTAATTCGTTATATAAAGAATCACAATACTTTTTTCCATTCTTATTTCCATTAACACCGATTAACGAAACACTCCTGAGTTTATCAAGTAAGTAAAATTAACAGCGTTTGAGGAGTGAAACATCCTTGAAAACCAATTTATATCCATAAAATTCAACTAGCCACACGAAAAACATGAACTGCCTAAACCAAACCAAATCATTTACCTGTTTGGTTAATTATGAGATAAGATATCTCAACACTGAGTTTTAAATCACTTAATATTCTTAATTTGACATATTTTTATCAACCGTGGGAATGTGAAACATTTTCTTCACCATGCAATGGCCTTCGGTTTCAACAGTCCACAGGAGGACCAAACGCATTCAAGCACTATTCAGATACTCGAATGACATCCTCAGCCACGATTTCTTGATTTTGGAGATGTATGCAAATAAAACTGAAGGCTTTGAAAATATCAAGCACTCAGCATTTCCTTCAGTTCCCTTAACTTGTTACAAAATCAAATCGACCCGATTCGCCAGGGGGCAGCCATATTTTCCAGACAGATTCACGCCTTGAATACATATATATATATCTTTGAACCGCCCGTCCTCAAAGTAAAGATTACTGTTGGGCGAACCAAAGGAGCCGTCGTCAGGGTGGGTGGGGGTGGTGAGTGTGGTGGGAGGATGAGAAAGAGAGAGAGGAGAGATAAAAGAGAAAAGCAGAATGAATGCTAACTGATGGCACAAAACCCCAGCGGACATAAAATGGCGCCACAATAAAGTCTTTTCTCAGAGCATTGAGCTCTTGGACTTTCTAAAAATAAATAAAACGGAACTTAGCAGTTCCTCTGGGGGGAGGGGGGGCAGAAGTTCTCTACCACCCTCTCTCCTTTTTCCCTTAAGATCCCATCCTCCTCCCTTTCTTCCTTTTTCTCTTCTGCCCCGAGACGTACCACCCCCGCCACCACTTCCTGCACAACTCTCTTAATCTTAACAAAGCTACAACCACTCCCTCTCCCCGCCCCTCCCCCAACCAACACCCAGTTTTCTCAAGGAACACCAGATCTCTTTTCTCCACACACAGTCGTCGACGGTCGCATGCACACAGAGAAACACAAATCTTTCGCCTTTGACGGTTGTGAGCAGAGAAAATAAAACGAAGTAGAGAAATTTTTATTTTATTTCAACTCTTTCTCTTTGGAGTGTAGAAGTTAATCTTTGCTTGCATGTTTCCTCCAGTCATTGTGAGCGAGATTGCGCGGATACGCCTATCAGTCGTCATTACCCTTTGTTTCATGGATTGCACTTTATTTTCTTCAACAGCTCTTATAAAAGTGTGCGCATTAATTCCACTCGGACCAGCATGAATGAGTTTCCGCGGCTTACACGGTGTAAGGGAAAATTGTAAATCATTCGGAAAACACTCCTGCTATTCTTACGCAGAGAAATTTACATGCCATTTTCTTTCAAATAAAGTCGCACGCCTTTGAGATATGTCCTTCGGAGTGAGTATTTAATAAATAGCGAGCGGGAGGACGAAAGAAATGGGGGCAGTGAATGATTTGCATTCTCTTTCCAAAGGAAAAGCTAAAAAGGCAAGGAATTGTTTTAATTTTGTTCCTATTCTCTTTTGGATATTTGCCATGACGCTGTTATGAATTTTGCAAAATGAGCTCTTCATTTAATGGCATTAAACAATATTCGGAGTGTTTGTCTTGGAAGCTTGGCCTAATGTTGAAGTATTGTTCCATTAATAAATTACAAAACCGTAATATTTTTGCTGGATTAAATCATAAGCGCTGAGGTACTTTTACTTTATCTTCCATAACAATGTAAAAAACGCTCTTCCCAAAGTACATACATTCTTTGACAGTAATTTATACAAAACCATCACCATTAAAAATTTAAACAAAACTTGTATTGCGTATCTCCACAGAATTTAACAACCACTTTGGTAGCTTGAAACCACTTACATTCACTGATTAATATCACACGTACCAATTCAATTAAATATTTAAGGTTATTTTTAAAGAGAGGTTTATATTAAAGCACAAAATTGTAAATTTAACACGAAGTATGTGCATATATGCATTACCAGCACTATGCACGGACGACTAAAAATTTATACCGAATAATTAAAGCATATTTCAAAGTTATCGGTTTGTAAATTTCATAAGCCCATTTATACATAATGTGATTCCAAAACTGAATATATTCCCACCACATGGTCATAATAATAATAATGACCCTTTAATCTGAGCTTCAATTAGCTCGTAAATACAGGATAGGACACACAACCATGCCCTGGGAGGTAAAAAATCCTCCCCAGGCGGGACTCTAACCCGCGACCTTAGGGTGAGCAGTCGAGGACGTTAACCCGCCGCCACCGAGGCCAGTTGAAGCAAATTTGTACGGATACGGCGAATAATGGTACGCGAATGGTGAGTCAAATTTTAAAAATCAGCATCGTTAATATTAAAGTAAGTATCACTTATGAATGGTTAGATTTTTCGTGCGTCCCTTATACGAGGAATTGAGTCCGAGCGCATGGTTGTCCTTATAAAATCAGGATATAATATCACAAAAACGGGTGCTCCTATTTAGTTTATTTACAGTAAATTGACGATATTTGGAAGAAATATTTTAATCTAAATACGTTTACTTCTGGCAGTCAAAATAAATGTATACTCGACTTTTCCAGTGTATTACATTGTAGTATTTCCAACTAATGCGTGGCCTGGCTGAAACTGAGAACTGAAATACATTATCCCCAGCCATAAAAATAAACACTGTTTATATTTTAAGCGTCAGGTATTTGCATTTATGTCTACCACATCTAATACAACTCTAATCTAATCTCTAATAATTTATTCTGCATGGAATTACTATAAATTGTAAGCTGATCGAAAATGTCTGAGCGGTAAAATACGACTTTTAATGATATCCACTAGTTCTTTAATATCCAAGTTGAGCAACCAGACGCGTGTTCTACATTAACTCTGCTGAGTAGCGCCACTGATTAAAATTAACTCGTTAAGCAATAATTTGTCTCAATGCAGATACGTCCAAGAATGACTAAGCAATTCCACCATTCGCATTCTGAGGCGATCTGGTTATGAACTCATCATCTGCTTCCTTCAGCACTTGCTCTGTGCTATCTACTACAATTCGATAAATGAGCTAATAAAATTCGAATTATATTAATTTATACCTAAAACGGTAAATGATAATTTGCTTAAGACGAAAAAAATCAATTTTCATCGAGAGAGCGAATTTAAAACCCAATATCTTCCATGGCTTTAGAATACTGATATACATTTAAACCCATTCCAGGATTCATATCACGGGATTCTCGAACGCTGAAAGAATGAGACAATCAAATCTTTGCATTTATGATTCCATTTACAAGCGCATTTTTTCGTGAACCCACACACAGAGTATCGTCACTATGGTGAAATGGTCTACTAATATTAGCCCTTTTATTGCTAGCAATTCACACAATAAGACGATCGCCAGCTTAAGTTAAACAGTCTGGATTCCCTATTAATAGCATCGAATAAAAATTCGAATCACGAAAGTCGTAGCATTTCCCTAAAAATTACATTCCTTTTCGATGAATATTGATGACTTTTAAACTTCATTCGCATACACCAAGTACTTCGTGCTCATTCGACAGGAATGAAAATTAAACTTCGATGGAATAGAGGTATCCACTTTTCGACGCATATTGCCTTCGTTATGTGACTATCAATCCCCTCTGGCACTCAAAGAAGAAAAATAATATCAAATGCAATTTTAAACCCAATTCAATCTTCATTTACTGGTGAACTAGTAAGTAAAGATACAATCTTCAACAATTTTCCGTAATCTCGACGAAGACTACCCTGATATGAAAGTAATTCAGCAAAATAATGCATTTCACGAGATAATCTCAGCGAAGAGGACTTTAACCCCAATGTTTTTCTTATTTGGCACCCTCAGTTCTGTCGATGAGTTGGAATTGATTAAAATTTCCAGCAGGTTAAATAGTGTACCGGATAAAACTGATGATCTCAGGCCTGACCCCGTGGAAATTATGGATATCCATGATCAGAAAACCACCTTTGTTATTTCCACAAACTTTCTTACGCTGGCACGACGCGCGTTTCACCACACTGTGGCATACTCATGAGTATGCCAGCGTGGTGAAACGCGCCTCGTGCCAGCGTAAGAAAGTTTGTGGAAATAACAAAGGTGGTTTCCTGATCAGTGTACCGGATGTTCAGCGCAGGAAAGATTGTTAATCATATCTGACATTTATAAATATTTGCACGTCGTTGAGTTAATACAATGACTTTAAATATGTTTCAGTCATATTTATTCCTGAAGAATAATGCTCTACAATTTCAAAGCCATGAAATGGTGAGCAAAGAAATAGCTTTATAAAAAGTTAATCACTGCAAGTGTTGCCAAGTTTTAAGGTCACAGACAGAAAGAAGAAAATTATAATTATTTCTCAGAGTCATGGTCTTGTTTGGCTGGCAGCACGATTAATAATGTTTAAGATGCAGGGAACACGGACGTCATCAAAATAAGGCGAGTAATGACACATAATTAATAATAGTGTTATAGGATTAAAGATAAGTACATTTATAGAATAAAAGACAGGAAGCAATTTTTAAAGACACTATATCACAAAATAGTTACCCACTGAGATTTTCTGACTCAAAAGGCAGGAAGCGGGTTCTGTAATATTATATCACAGTTAATATTATTACTCAAAACCAATACTTACGCTGCTAAGCAGTAAAAAAATTACATTGTGATAAAAATCGGATCGATTTTAAATCTACGAATAGTGCCACTAAACTATGATGGAAAACAAACTAAGGATGGGAAGGAAAATTCTCTCGGGCGAAGCTGAATCCGATATCTCCCGGCAGCATAATGGATTCGGACGGAGATGTATCGATTTGAACTAAAGGTAATAGTTCTTGGAGACCATTCTTGACCCATTTAAATGCGTTGAGTGACACCAATGATATTGAAATGATATGAATGTACTTCATGACTTTTTTTTATGCTCTCAAATGAATTTGGAAAAAAAGAATGAAGGTCCACGGGAAACCACATGTATATTTATATGACATAACAATACGTTATCGTCATGGCCTTCTATACTCCATTGCATTCCAAACTTTTATTATCAAAACAAAAAAACAGCGCCTTAAACTCGACATTCGCTAGCCCGAGTTGACAAATTGGTAGCATAAACCCACATTTGGGCCCTGCTGATGTGATACAAGACAAGAAAGGCGACTTGGCGTCAATTAATGGGGGTTCAGCGTTTATCAGCATTCGCGCTGATAAACGCTGAACAAGCTAAGAAACCATAGCGGGATTCTAAGTGAAAGTAATGGAGCAAATTATGGAACGAGAGACATTCCATGCCGAGGTGAAATACGAGCCTCTCGAGATGTATCGAGAGAAGGAACTTGAGCAGCAGTTCGAGAGAATCAATAATAATGGAGCACGCATTGAAGGATCAAGTGGTTGCTGCCATTGTAGCCGCTACAGCCTTTGTTATAACATTTTCATATTGACGTATGATTTCAGGCTTTCCCGACGAATGATGCTGATGAGTTCTTCTCGGGATTCCCACCGGGCTAGGCTCTCCATGATCACCGACGTTTCGGTTGATCAGAGCCTTGATAGTGGCAGGAAAGTTCTGCCGAAACGCCGGCGATCATGGAGAGTTTAACCCGGTGGGAAACCCGAGAAGAACTCATCAGCATTTACATATTATTTTGAATATATTATCAGCTTTGATCTATTTCTGTTCGCTGTGAGATGCTTGACATAAAAAAACAAACTGCACTAACATGTCATCGACGCAGGAAGCTAGGTAAGTGCATAACTTAGGGACATATATGCAAGCATGAAGGGCGTTAAGGGAGGGATGGGTAAGTGCAGGTTCATATTCTTAAACTGATGAGGTTGGGTTATCAATGAAACTGGAGAGGGCGGAGTTCGAAGTGGAGGAAGAAGCGGTGGAGAGACCAAGTGCGCGGTGTCGTGTAGCCATCGATGGAATGAGTTCGCTTACGTCGTCTCCTCGAAGGGCTCGCTGGTTAAAAAGATGAGGGCACGCCTCATTAGAGAGCATGTATGGGGAGGACGCCGAGAGGATGAGGAGAATAAAAAGAAATAAATGAATAAGGGGAACGGAATGGAAATGGGCCACACATTCACCTCCTCCCATTCCTCCTTCCTATTTCCACTACCCCGCCTACCACACCCCGCCCCCACCTACGTCACCGTTTCTTCCCACCACCCACCCACACCTGCCCCCCGAACTCATTAATCAACTCCCGCAGTCACGTCACACTATCCCTTGGAAAACGACGACTGAGGTGAAATTGAAAAGGAAAAGTGGGCATGTGAGCGCATACGAACTTGTGTGCGTGGCGTAAGGCGAATTTATTATGCGAAGGGTTAAACATAGGATATTCAAAACGCCACGAGAGGACTGAGAGGGATCACTAGGGTACGCTCAAGAATACTATGAACCGAGGGAGAGAGGTGAAAAAAACATGTCCTCGTTAGCCAAGTGAAATCAAGGATCGTGCCTAATTAGGGATGATGAACCGTAGAGAACAAAATATCGCCGTGTAAACACAACGGCACGTGACTCGACGATGGAGTGCACCGAGGGTCGTCATTATCTCGCCCATAGAATTCTCAGCGTACGTATGTTTTGAATATAATCCAACAGAAATAATACTATGCATGAGCTGTCCTGAAGTTACTATTTAGATACTATAAATACTGAACTAAGAGCCTAATCGCACGTTAAACCTGAGTTTTACTTAAGGATGGCTGAGTTCAGTTTTAATGGGTTTTTTTCATTTTATTTACCCGCACGGCTTTGAATGGGAAAGCCCACAGGAGGATGGATATGTAAGATTTTCTTGCCAGATTGAAGAGCTGTTCCTGTAAAATATGCACTGCCAGCCTACATCATTACTGGAAATGAAGATCGCAGATCCCTTACAAGAAAATCATACACAACCTTTCAATATTGGTTGAAGCAAGAGGCTACCCTTGGGGATAAAATTTTCATTATCGTCACACGGGAAGGTCTGTGAAGGAGATAAAAATAAAATTTAAATATCCCATCTAATCTACGCATATCGGAAGTCTTGAAACTCATGAGCGTATAACTATTCCACGGGAATATATATTTCTATTGATTTTACACGCCAAAATTCCATGATGACGCTAAATATTGAGATAAAACATGGATAATCAGAAGGGTTCAGCTACGAGGATGTATTAACCTAATCCATGATTATAAGCCAAAACTTAATCGGCAGACATTGGTACAAAAAATAATATTAACGAAAATTACTGCAAGCCAATCAGCGGCTTTTCTCCGTGCAATCTCGTTAATCCTACAGATATCTGAGTTTTGATTGATGTTTAGAAAAGAGCAAAGAGCGCTCCCTATTGTACCGTATTCCAAAAACTTTCAACTCTCTAGCCTCGCAAATTTCCCTCCCTTGACCTCTTCTCCACACCCTCCGTTTTCAAATCAGTCCTCAGAAAACATATTGCCGAGTTGACTCCCTCTATCCCATCTCCTTGTCCATAAATCCCAACCCTAAGCTTTCTTTCCTAGGTATTTTTCTATTTTTCTGTCATGTTTTACATTTCTTAGGGTACATTTTTTTACAAGTTTCTATTTTTTTGTTTGATTGTCGACCAATGTAATAAGAATTTGTGCCGTTTTTCGGGACTTTTCAAATAAATAAATAAAATAAATAAAGATTAGTTCGCAAACGGCTACCGTAGAATAATACTTATTCATTCTTTTATGGTAGCTCACGGCTGATGATAAATCATATCACGTAATGGGCCTCACACTTTGGTATCGTAACAAAATATAATCTAATTATCAAAGAGAAAACTGAAATAAAATTTAGACGTTTTCATGGAAATTTTCTGAGTCGGATAAGTAACTTTTATCATAATTCGTGGCTCAGGTGAAAGTGGTTTGGTAAAAGGCCACCGCGGAGGTGGACGCCGAGGTTTACTCAAAAACGACTCTCATATTTAATTAAAAATACACAACACCAGAGAGAAAATTATTTCTTAGCTTTGTAAGCTAATTGATGGCAAGAACTCTCCCTCCAATATAACTCAATACCTTGAACGCAACCTTTAAAAGGAGAAATACCCATGGATTCATCGCGAAAAGTAATGCTGGAACTTATACTACGAAAGTAATATTATTAATACCAACTTCAAATAGCTTCTTGTCTCATTTGAAGTGATGCTAATAATAAAACAAATGAAAAATTCAAATACATGAACATATAAATGAATTAGAAACGTAATGATATAGCTTACTCATTCCATTCAAGATGCGTGAGCCATTCAATTTTCCCTGGTAATGCCCTTACCTGAAAAAAGAAGAAAGAAATATGATATAGATGGCATACTCCATCCGTTATTTTTTTAAACAAGACATTATTAATAAAACATTCTCAGTCAACTTCAATTGGCAGTGGTTCCTTATTTATCATTAAAAACGGAAAAATATAATTCATAAAGCAACAACCCAGCTATGGACTTCATACGAGAATGTAGTTCCCACCACATCGGGCTAACGTCATGCAAAAATCGCTACTTTTCAGAAAATCTTATTACCCAAATAGATCTGGTGAATAGATCTATCTGGTCCAGACAGACATGTGGTACGTGGCGTTTGTCACGAGTAAAGAACAGCGTCAAATTTAGAGGAAAAAGTTTACCACATGCAATGACTATCGATGCAATTCTCATAAGGCCCACATGAAATTTCCTTTGATATAGCATGCTACTAGTACTACTGCCAATCCTGATATTTGCCAAAAACTCAAGCGTTAGCAAATTACGCACACTAGTTAGAGTCCTCCGTGTTCGTCTTGCCGTGACACAAACCTGGAGTAAGATCACTGGTTAGCGTGAAGAGTTAGAGGAACGACAAACTGAAAGCGTACAAACAAACAGGACGTTAAGACTAAGATCTATAAGTTACAGGAAGAAATACGGTACATTCACGGAGATCTTGAATCATTGGTAAGAATGGAAATTTTGACCTCTCCAATGAACGCATGATTATATACAAAATATGGTTGATATAATTGAAGTATAATTTGTACTAATTTTCCAGAAAAAAAATTATTTTACCCCTAGCAGTCACTATATCTAACGAACTGAATTAGCAAAAGTAAAATCCTTGAAGCATCTTGGAGTAGGACTGAGCCGAGGACTTATTTACTAATTGTAATAATTTATCTGGAAAATAAATTATTATGAAAATCGTAGTTATTATTCAATGAAAGGATACTGTGTAAGAGCGACGACGAATGCTGCCTCTCCCTCATTAGACATCTAGAATGCCATTACATGGGATTCCAGGAAGATACTTAACTACCGAATTTGAGCGTACGCGCAGAGGGTACACAGGTCGTTCCACAGGAAGTCAGTATCATATCCTCGTAAGGCATATCATGCACAATGCTACCCAGAACTAGCAGTACGTCTTGTATACCTACCACCTCAAATGATTAACTGGGCTAATTTAAATTTTCCTATTGTATAATTTCTAATGAATTCGTAACATAATATTGCGTGTTTAGTAAGCATTTACTTTCTACCACACAAGGTGACGAGCAGGGTACGTACTCCATAGGCATAGATGAATATCTTGAATGACACACTTAATTCCGACGTAACTAGCAGCAGAAAGACTAAGATCTATAAGAGTAGTGCTATAGTCAGGGAAGCCTCTAAAATTAAACAGGCAAATCAGAGGAATGCCATTAAAAAATTTGAGATTTTTTTTTAAAGGGTGAGAAATCACGTTCACGACATTATCGAAACCGAATACTTCCTGATAAAGACCCCTGGTCCCGAGGCTCGATCAAAGTCAACACTGTCACAGTCAACAGTGAAGATCACCGTTAACTCTCAGGCGAGAACAAAGTGGTAAGAAGAGAGTGGACAAGTGGAAGGATGAAGAATTATTACGAGCGAAAAGTACACGAGTCTATCACACGGACGAGAGGTGGCGATGTTTTTGCGTGCGCGGACATGCGAATGGGAAGGACACCGCTCGGCATATGCGGCCGGTTTGCTACTCGGCACGAGGGAGAGGGGAAACAAAGAGGTCGCGTTGTGAATGATTTCGGTTCCCAAATGAGGAGATGAGACCGGTGGGGGTCCGAAAGAGCGCATCAATCATCATTTCTGCAAGGAGAGACCCCGAGCGCCCCGAGTAAGTAAAGCGGTCGTCACTCCAGTTAATCCGGCTTAAAACATATGGTAACTAAAGATATTAGTAAGATCAAAATTAAAACAACGAAAGCATGTCGAAATTCACAATTTAAAATTCATCACAGTAATTAAGTTATTTGACAATGCCTACCCTGAAAGAGAATGGCATGATGGAGTAGTCATGTATCTAAATATTCACCTGATTTCACACCGGATCTCACCCAGTTGCCGATATAATGTTTTGACCAGTTACACCACCAAGCCAAGAACTCAATCACGGTCAAATAACATGATTTGTACACAGCACACAAGTAAATAACGTTGTACCCGAATATGAAAGTGCTTACACAGTTGAGTTTAGATGTTTTATATGATTTATTGTATAAAACTAAAATATTTTGGGGGTCAAAAGAAATAAATTATTGTATAGAACGAAAATTGTTGAGGAGGGTTGACAATTTAGGAGGATGTTTAACTTTCTGAAGCTAGCAATCATGTCGAAATAGTATTTTTTAAATTGTAAATTTTAAAAGTCTAAAAATATATCATTAATATGCGGTACTCATAAGAACGGCTGCAACCGTTCTTATGAGTACCGCTGACTATCACAGGAAAATTGACGATATCCTGAAAGACCCAGCCTATCATATCTTTCTGCAAGATAATTTTACGCGTATAATGTCTTCGCTCATTACAGATCCATGATAAAAGCTTGTGAGACACGATGCTTGTCTTGCACGTCATTTATATGGTAGTCTTGTGTATTGAGACTCATGGAAATCAAAACAGAATTTACTAGCCAATAATGAATTATTTTATATCTCAGCCGAAAGACGTTGCAAAATATATGGCATTTAGAACGGTCGTAGAAGAATGGGAAGTATTTTATAAAAGTAATTGACTTCAAATTACTGAAGAAATAAAACTCTTCAACCGATCAATTATCTACCAAAGTCACTACTGTGAGTGTTGATTCTCGCACGTTTGACGAGATGATGGTTGCGTGATGTATCTTCTGTCGTCCAGCATTTCGAAAGGGAGGAATGAATATGTCACATGTACCTCAAATACATCAAGAAACATTAAAATAGTATATATCCATGGGAATATCAAGCTCGGAAATGGCCTCAGACGGAATGGTGGCGGAGAATGGGGAATGAAGAAGCGGAGAATGGGGAATGAAGAAGCGGGGAAGAGGAGGGAAAGAGGACGGCGATGGAGCGAAAGGAAGGAAAACGGAGGGTTGATGCTGGCTGCTTGCTCCTTCTCTCCACGGACACCGCTCGTAGGTGTGAGAGAGTGAGAAAGAGAGGGAGATGGTGTGAGGGGAGTGGTGAAGGTCGAGGGAGGTAGGGAGGGATGCGTGGGAGAGCTGCTAGAGCACGTCAAATGTCGTTAATCAAATGCCCTCCCCCCACTCTTTCCCATTCCCCTTCCTTCGGAGAGGATGGGAGCCACTTATTAACTATCTGTCGCCCTCAGACTCTCCAACACCTCCCACTCCACCGACCCCTCCTCCCTCCGTACCATCCCCCCAACCTACCACTCCCTCCCCACTCTAGTCGACGCAATTTATAATATTAAACATCTTTCGGGCAAAAAGTGGCCTCGTTAAGCCGGGTCGTCGTCGTAGAATAAGGGGTTCGTCGGTATGAGATACTGCACAAAATACTCGGCAAGGCATGTATTTGGGGGGGATGCATGGATAAGGTAATTAGCGCTACATGATAAGGGAGAATGATAAATCAGGCTACATATTTTCATTTCACTGCGCTAGTATAGAATAAAAACGCCAAATATTTTCTAATTCACTCACTATTGAACAACCTTAAGCGGTAATACTTGTGCAAGAGAGCATGAAATTAGAAAGGCCACAATGATCAAATGGTGTGGAGATCAAAGTCACCTATTTTTGCTGCGTTATACCTATCTGTTCCAGTTTTCAGTAAAATAAAAATTCGGAACAGAAAATTACAGATCATTTCATTAAAGTCTTAAACTAATAAATACATATTCATTGGCAATGTACAGGGCATTAAAAGTTAAAAAAGTTAATGCTAAATAATATTATATATTCGCCAGGCACTGATAAAGAATTCAAAAGAGGCCTAATTGTTTCACTTAAAAAAATGCTACACCTGAAATAAATGAGAAATTTAGAAATAAATACGCAGATTTTGATAGATTACTGCGCGCTACGAAATGAGGCGCTGCAAAGTTTACGAGCAGAAAAGAATGGTTCCTCTGCAGCAACGAACATTTTAAAGATTTTCCATTTACTTCGTGCCCCAATTATAAACTATGAAAATGACAGCAGATGTACAGAATTGGAAGGAATGGATATGTGGTGTTGCAGGAAAAATACGGCGATTAAATGGCCAGAGAATAACCGATGAAGAACTATACCGAAGAGTCGCCCAGGAAGGATGAATAAAAATGCTGGGAGACAAACTAAAGCAACATACTTCACTGACTTCTAAAAATAATACGTAAAAAGTGAAAAAATACGGGTGAGAAGAACTATCGAGGATGATCAAGAATGGAGTAAGTACTCCGAACAAAATAATAAGAGATATGTGGCATGAAGTGGAACTTGCATAAATGAAATTAGCAGTAAGCCGAGAAAAAAACGAAGCGCAGAGCTGCATAATACCGAATATTGTGGAAATCTAGAATTAAATCCTAATGATATAAAACTTAAATACACACCTCATCATTAACGTTTCAATGTCAGCAAATTGTGTAATATATAAAGCATTGCCGCAAAATATACAACTAAAACACAATACATTAACTATTAGTCACCAAAGTATGTACCGTCTTCCGACCATCATGGTCCCAGAAAACCGCTATATGGGCGTCCAGCTATATATCACATTAAATCCAAGGTTTCGACTCACTTTAGCGACCTCTTCGTCTCGCATTTACCCACCCGAGTCTTCTAGATACGGAGCGCGCAGAAACTGCGACAGTTTTGATTTCGCCTCCATGAAGACATACGTGGAGAGAGAGATGCCACAATCTCTCGAGGTACCTCCGCGTTGCATAGCAATCCGCGTGGTCCCCGATGAGATCTCCCCACTCCATGTATTATGAATCTCCTCAGACGAGCGCAGCACCATGCCTCCCTTTGCATGTCCCGCCCAATCCCACAGTGAAGCCCCTCGACGGAGGAACTACTCCAGTGCAAATTTATGAATACATAAATACATGCACACCTCCATCTATCTCCTTAGAGGCGGCAAACGAAGTCACCGCGGCCCGCAACCCCTGGCGACCGCCTACCAATCATTACATTCCTTTGCCTTACAAATTCCAACAAAAAATTACTGCATTCACTAAATTCCATAACCCTCAACTTTCTCCGATACTGCACCATGAAGAGCAGACTCCGGTGGATAGAGAAGGAGCTCACCAAAGCTTGAAAATTATATCCACAATCCAATAAATTCTCCACTGTAATACGTGTTCGTTTGTATTTTATTAGCAAGATGTGCATGCAAAAACTAGTGTGACCAAGGAATAGTTTTCGGCACCCAACACTCCGACGTATCATTGATCTGATTGGCACGGTTCACAATCCTTTTATTTTCTGACAAATATTTCAGCGGACAGATGTACTTAACAATTAATCATATTTACGTATTTTCCATATCTTAAGGTTCTATTTATTGGCCACCAACAAAAGGTAGACAGCACCCAAAATCAGCATTAGGCATCAGCATCAGTAGTAGGCATCACCACACAACAATAAAAATGATGGGAAGAACGCCAAGATATATTTACAGAAGAACTAGGAAAGACCAATGGCTAATGAAAAAAGTCATCATCGTAGACATCACTGGACAATCAGTGACTTTCTTGAAGCATTGGAGAAGGGCCATCGATGAATACTTCATGAATATGTTAAACATAAGGCAATGAGGAAAATTCCATGGGCTGCACACTAAATATACCAACGAGTAAGTAATGAAGCCACGTGGTGAGATCTGAGGCAAGAATATAATAACAAACACTTTTCTCTCGTAAGCTGAAAGAGTAAAAGTCGGAGATTACTGTAAATATAAACTTATATTATCATCAATTTCAATGAAAATAAAGAGAGAGAGAAAGAATAACCAATTACTCCAAAATGGGAAAAATAGCTTTCCCTGGCCATGCCTTCACAAAGCAGGAACAACTTCTCCTCCAGACATGCATTCACAAACAGAAGTGTAAAGTGGACTCCCTGACAAGCTAGACGGATGTGGCAAGGTCGCGGGGCGGATGGAGACTTACCCTTTCCCTCACTCTTCATACTCCCCCGTTCCCTCATAACCCAACACTTTTCATCCCCTCCGTCCTCCCCAACATGCAACACTCCCCCACCCTGCCACCGCACACCCCTTCATCTTTCTCCCCCGAGGGGAGTAGCGTCCCGCCCATCTTCCTTCCTCTCAGCATTACCTCGGGCTGACCCGGTTTTGGGGACCTACGCTCTTTTCATCCGGTGTCGATATAAATAACTCGCCTTTCTCCCCCTTTCCGTACCGTAGGTGTTTCGACCCGGATCTCGCGAGGAGGAAATTGCATTTTCGTAGTAATTCGGTTGGACTCTCGCCAGAGCACGTGGACCGACCGGCTGCGAAGTATGCATGCATGTATGTACTACAAATGCTATTCGTCAGCGTCGGAGATTTTTCAAGTCTCGACGAGTCTTCGAGACTTCAATCTCTCGTCACACAATTGAGTCAATAAAGAAATCTTTCTCTCCTGCCTTCTTCTTTGTGTTGACGAGGAAGAAGGGGGGTGCATCGGGGGGCGCATCCCCACGTCTTCCGCCTTCCGAGGCCCGTTATTTTATTTTCGTTAGGAAAGTAATCGGGGAACCCTCGGTCGCAGAAGAAAAAATTTTGCGCGGCGAAATGGAAATACTGGAAAGATTACCTCTATACCCTCGTCTACATGGTTGCGATGCAATCCTCCAAAATGTTTTAATTTCGGTTGAAAAATGTTTGAGGCATGCACAGACGGCAGAGAGCCAGTATTAGGGTTTCCCCCTGTCACACACCCCTGAGGTGGCTTGCAGAGTATTTTGTAGATGTAGATATTAGTAACGCAATTTTACCGAGGCCAGATTTTCATCAGCTTTTATTTCCACCTAAAAATAGTCCTGTCAGTAAAAAACCCCTGACCACTAAAATTAGTTACGCGGCGAGGAAAACTTATAATGGACTTAACTTAACAGTAGCCGAAACGATCAAATGCTTCGGTGGGTAGACTGGATGACCACCGTAACAGACCTTTTATTCCCTCCTAGCGGAAATATGCCTTCTAACGTTTATACAATATGTCCGTGAAAATCCTTCAAAACAATTATTGCCATTATCCCTAAAATGAGGGAATACATCAATAACTCGAATAACTCAAGAGTAGCATGTTATCTCACATTTACCTTCCACTGTAAAACAAGATGGAATGCCTTTTTTCCCTAGCAGCAGTCAAAATGACCCACAGAGCTTATGAATAATCAAGATGCCTATGAAAATGCCCACGCCCATGAGATGGACGGATTCTCCAACCAATACTACCATCTTGTTGCCTCATAATGCCAGAAATATCTCATTCATTTATTAAAAAATATATGTGCAATGCGGTCAACCAAATTATAAAAGGAAAAGCCAGATGAGAAATTAAGAGATGAAAAACAATGATCAGAGCGTGAGATCATTAGGTATCACAAGATTGAAGAGAAATGAAAGCTGCTGTTAACTAAGGACCGAAACACCGCCGGTTTCACTCTTGGCCTAATACCTCTGGTTTTCTTGGATTTATTTCATCAGCAGAGTTATTTAAACTTGATATGAACACGAAAAAAATGAATATTCCAAACAGATATATAGGCATAAAAACTTGAGCACACCCTTGAGCTGGTAATTTCCTGAGTTTTGTCCTCCCGATCATGGGGAACAAATGAACTGCTTCAGTAACAAAAAGGACACACGAGTATTGACTGTAAAACAAGTTCCAAAATAGAAAACCGGAAACAGCCCTCACTCTCGCTCCCGGCCGTCCGCTATACGGTATGTGGCGTAAACGTGTGGAGAGGGTTGAGGTGGCGGAGGGGAGGGAGGAGTGGAATTCACCGAACGGTACTTCGCATTTCCACGTCAGAAACGCGAAATGCGACGTCACTGCCAGCGCGAATTCAGTCGATGCGCTCGGAAGCCCATCGCAAGAGGTCGCATTTACTCAACATGGCTCGTTGGTCTAGGGGTATGATTCTCGCTTCGGGTGCGAGAGGTCCCGGGTTCAAATCCCGGACGAGCCCAAGTTTTTAAATTTTGCATTTCAATTAAAGTATACCATACATTTATGATTGAATTAATGAGCACCTGCTACATGATATATTATCTTTTATTCCATGATTATCTGCTTTTGTCTGGAAGACGAAAATTTACGCGTCCGAACCCTGGTTGCGCCCATATTTTCTGTGCATTAAATTTCTACAGTACCTTAATAGTTTTAACTACTTACTCCTTTACACGAGAAGAAATAATTGGGTATTAATTTTTAAAGTAAAAAAATAATTTGAATTCTGAATGTTAAGGAATAATTTGTCAAACAAATTGTATCATTACACTAATGAGTCAAATGCATGACATCACAACAATTAATAAACAATTACAACAATTTTTACACGAAAACACTAAAAAATTGCTGTGTGCTTCAGTCGGCCAAGATAAATCTCAAGCTGTGCTTTTTTTATTTGATAGGGGTTATCTGTCGGTACTCGACCTAATCTACTAATTAAGTAAACTAACTATTTTTTTATTCCGAATAACCCATTGAGTTTTGAGACCGAGTTGTAACACTCGTGACCATCTTAACAAACACTGCGTAACATCTAGCATCAAAATGTGACATAAAGTCATAAGTTTTTTATTCCAGGTCAAGGGGGTTGATGGTCAAAGAAATGTGTACTAACGGCATTCAGGTGAGCATAATACTAACAAGTAAGAAAATTACGAAGCTTGTACTAAACTGGGAGAGCCCAAGAAAACTTTCCTAGATTTAAACCAAACAAGTACTTAATCCAATAATTTCGTCGCAATGAGAAAGAAAAAGGAAACAACCTTGCTATACAGCAAAAAGCGCGACATATAACAGCATATGAGCCTTTTAAGAGCAGACAATTTGACATAAAGAATTTACTTTATCATAGCGTCATGACACTAGTAAAAAGCTTAACTTATTTATTAAATGAAAATCTCTATTACTGGAAAATTATAGATCACTCATTGGTAGGCAATATTTTTCTATTGAATGTGTTGTATAAGAAGTCATAATTGAAACTAATTGAATTTCCAGGACGTCAAGAGGATATTAATCTCCTATGCAAATGATCATAAACTCTTTCAAGGCAAATTTTATGGGGTGTTACAAGTTACTACAGGTAAGAGAACAGCGGGGATATTTATCGAAACTCCTTAAAAACTATCGGACCTCAAATGATAAGCTGAAAGGACACCCATTCTCTGAAGCGCAATACTCCTAGGACAAATGCAATTTGTCCTAGGATTACTGCGCTTGTTTGTCCAGTTATTGCCCTGCCCTAGGATTTCGGCAAAAAATTTGACAATTATCGCCGGACGTTCAACATATATATTATACTTGCTAGAGCCAACGTACTGCGGTGGAAGCGATCACAGGAATAAGATAAAGGAAATTGACTGCAGAACAAATAGATTTAAAGCGTCATTTTTTCCACGCACAATAAGGAATCATAATAGTTCAAATAAATCATTCATATGAAATTCCCACCCTCACTAGGTAGAGTTTTCACTTGTGTTTAATAACATACCATGATTACTAACACTTCACACCGCTTGATATGTCCGGCATTATTTTATTTTGTTCCCTGCAGGAAGTAGTATCTCGTAGCATTCATAAATTAATAATATTAGTAATATTAACCACTAGATGTATCTTTAGCATTGCACTGCATGTTTGAATGTTCATTTACGTAGCATTCTCCCAGTTTCTAGTTTGACTGCGCACTTTTCTCCTGACTGCTTTTTGGTCTACGCCTAGCGGCCGGGGGAACGTGCGAGGTCCCGATTTGTGCTGGGACGTGTGCTGCATGCCTGGTGTGGAATCACCCCGTGCCACACTCTCTATTGGTGGCTTGCACGGTACTTCGTAGATGTAGATGAATTCTTCTACCCAAGGATAACGTCATACGCATTCGCAACGGAATGTAATAGTTATATAAACTCTTCATGGGAAAACAGAAAAGAATTACGTTGCGTAATCACAGTGACTAATGGAGATGAATTAGGGCATCGAATAGACTTGACTCGAAAGTATTAATCAAGAAGGATAGGTCGGATATTTGATTGCTTCGCTTTTCAGATTTGACAAGCGAGGGAGATGAATGTATTGCCCGAAGGATTGGACTCTATTTCTCACTCTTGGTCGCACCGGATTGGAATCTTACGGCCTCAGTCAGATATCGATCCGGGGATGAAAGTAAATCCACTAAGGAGGTTCTTTTTATGGACTTAGGAAAGGGAGTGTCACAAAAGAGTAAAGTTTAACCAGTTTCGACCTGGCGTTCAATATATTGGACAAATTGTTTCAGCTTATGTGTGGGTCTTCATCACGTAGTGAATGAAGTTTCAGTGTTCTTGATACAAGAAATGATTTATTATAGCATCTACGCTACCTCAGTAGACATGTTAACATAACATTTTTCCTATTAAACTTGAATTTTATGGCTTATAATATAAAATTAAGAAGTTTTCAACAGTGCAGTTTGAATGCTATTATTATTATTATTACTGCTAAAATGCACCATGTCCATTACATTGGACATCACAGGCCTCCATGACATCTTTGCGTAAGGAATATATTTCCAGTTTGTAAGCCATGACGATGCTTTTTTCTCACTAGGTTTACAAATACATATTTTTACTCGTAGTCATTTGGGATTTGTTTAGTTAATACTAATGCATATTACTGGGGTGTTAAACCTGTGATCTGCTGGCCACCTGACGCCGGCAGCATAACACAGAATGGCGAGTAAGCCACTTGTACGCCAATCAATTATGTGTAAAGTAAATATAATCTACTTACTGTCATTTTCAGAACGTAATTAATTACAGATGATACCAGCTTTAGCTGTTGGATGCCTACAATGTCCCCGTGTTCCACTACTGGGAAACTCTTTAGGGATTCATAGGTTCCTCGGAAATATGGCAAGGGATAGGTTTTTCCTGTTACTTGTTACTTTTGTTTTTTGTTACTTCCTGTTACCTTACACTAGCATGTTGTTAATAATTTGGAAAGACTCAATAATTGCACTGATGTACTTTTCAAAGTTCTTCCGTTGTATGACGCCATAAGAAAAATGTGCCTGCAGTTGCCTCTTGAAGAATGTCTTTGTATAGATAAGCAGATAGTTCCATTCAAAGGGAAGCTAGTTATAAAGCAATATACAAAGGGGAAACCCACACCCTGGGGGATAAAAATATGTGTTCTTTGTGGAAAGAGTGGGATCGCGTATTCTCATCTATCAAGGGAAACCCACAGCACTTGATGCGAATCATTTGAAAAACTTTGGACTAGGTGCTGCAGTAGTCCTGAAGTTATCTGATAGAATTTAAAATCGAGGCCATCAACTTTATTTTGACAATTTTTCCCTCCTATAACTTGTTGCAGATTCTAAAACACAGAAACATATATTCCGCTGGTACAATTCGTGTTAATTGTTTTTTCCAGCCACCACTCATGGCAGACAAACAAATGAGCAAAAAAGAAAGAGGGTTTACATACTATTTAGCCAGAAGAGATGGGGATGTTGTTTTCACGAAATGGCTTGATAATAGGACGGTTGTAATGGGGTCGAACTTTATTGGATTAGGGGAGGAAGATGAAGCTACACGATAGGATAAAAAGGAAACGATATTAGTAAAAATTAAGCCAAATAAAAGCTTTTAAGCATTTACGAATAAGAAAGATTATTTATTACTCGAAATGAAAATGTATTCAAATTCTTTATGACTCTTTTTAAGTTTGAGGTGTTTGAACTATTCAGTTGGATCATTTATGGTAGGAACAGTGTTTAAAGTTTTCATACCACGAATGAAAAATGCCGTTAGAGAAATACGTAATTTAGCTGCAAAACCAGTTTTTGCATCCTTTCGAGCTACGCAAATTGTCCTATCCTTTTCTGATTTTTACATATGTATCAATCACTAGATCCTCAACTTTTATAAAAATCAACCATAATGTCATATTGATATGCTTACCATATTTCTATGTGAAAAATTAATGATAAATTGGCCGTGGCACGGCCTATCGATGAATGTATTAGAAAATCGCTAACACTATGCGAGTAACAAAAATAAATTTCACTTCAGTAACTAATCCAAAAGAATACGGTGGAGTAGGCAACTACATATCAATCACCTTTTTTGTCTATGTAAATATAAGAATCAACGCGAGTTCGTAAAACAAAGGATTCATAATAAACTTGAGTAAAACATGTAGGTACATCTATGCTCTACAATAAATGCATATTCAACTGAGTGTACGTTATATTTGACTCCGCGAAAACCTGAACCATACTATTTCATGTCCACCGTTTGGACAATGAACGAGCAAATAGCACAGTCCAAAAAAAATAGGCTGTAGAATAAAACTGTCTTTCGAAAAAAAATTAGTAGGTTGATGCATTCAATTCAGCGGTAAGCGGAGGTTAAACTCGTTAAGGATTAAAGTTTCCTCAACTACCTCAAAATAAGGTTTTAAATTATATGAAAAAAATTTCATTTAAAAGTTAATTCTATTAATGATTCTATTATTTAAGTGGAATAGAATTTCATATTAATCAAACTCTATTATATATAAAATGAAAACAACGGATACTAAATTGCCTGAAGCCATGAATTACGACGCCAGTAGAAAAGCGAATGATTGCATTAATATCATCATCAATACTTGCGAAGCAAGCTCAACTCAAAGTTAGGTATACAAGCAATTTTGAAAACTCATTATTAGATAATAGATGCAGAAAGCTAAAATCATGAAAGCAATGACAAAGACTAAAGACTCTAAAGCAATGTAATTTTCGCTCGGAGAAGCTTGAAAGGAACGAATATTTATCATTTACTTCGGTATGTTTTACGATGGATTCACAATATTTCACAAAGAAAAATCGTCCGTTTTAGAAATAGCTCTGGCTCAACTCAAACATAAAATATTTCATAATTCCTATAAATACGAAAAACATGCTTAAAAAAATCTTAAGAAGCTGCGAAGAGAATAAACGCCCGCAGTAAACACTCTACGTCAGCAAAAATACAAGGAACTAATTATTTTCCATTAAAATAAAGGACATAAGACTGATACCAATGTCACATAAACATATTGAATACCTGACAAAACCAATACAAACTTTGCGCTGATTCTGTCAATATGGATTTTCACAAAGTTACACCTGATAATATCGAGTTCAGACCTGAAGATGTCGCCTATGCGATGAAACCGGTCGCATTAAATAAAATCCATTGTGAAATTTACCAAGTTTGTATTGATTCTGTCAATACGGATTTTCAAAAAGTTACACCAGAGAATATCGAGTTCATATTGAATACCTGTTCCAAAGAAATCTAAATAATAGCTCCTCAATTAATAATAAAATTATTTATTGCCGCGAAAGGATCTCAAAACAAGAACCCCGACAGCAAATTTTGTTTCACATTCATGAAGTTCAATGTTTTCGTGATATATATGTGTATATATACAATGAGTCCTCGTTTAACGTTGTCCCACTTAACGTTGTTTCGCGATAGCGTTGTCCAACAATTAAAACCCTTAATCGTTCAACGTCGTCAGTGCTTCACGATAACGTTGTTCAAATTATGCCCGACCAAAACAAAATAAATAACGAATAGGACTTATGTTAGGCGGGTCTGATGCGTTATTTCCATTCGGCGGAAAAGTTTGGCGTTACTCTCCATAACGTGTGTAAAAGGTTCCCATGAGCGAATAATAATTGCGTTATTGTTTTATAGCTGTTATATTTGCTTATTATTTATTACACTGTTATTGGGGGCAATGCATCGGGTGATTTATAACTCAAACCAATGTTAGTGTACCATTCTGAATGGTAGATCCAGGGGCAGATATCTATGTGAAAAAAATACCTGAAAACACCGTGTCGCTATAAAGTAGAAGAAGTTGATTCACTGCTGTTTGAGGTGAATCGAAAACGTGTTTTTCGTCTTAGTGTGTAAGAGCAAGTTTTCTAAACACACCCTGTTGCAGTAAATCGTCGAGGGTGATATGTTCCAGAAAAATTGTTACGAAATTACGAAAATTTTGTACACAGCACCGGGATTCCCTCCTTCACTCAATTTTTTAATTGATTTCCTATGTTTTCGCGATCGCAGAGAGCGAAATTTTGGCCCTTCACGCGCGTGCTCCCACAGTGAAGGGTAAACATTTCTATTTACTCGGAGGGAAACCGGTGCTAACAGCACAAAATATCGAAAATATAAGAGAGAAACCCGATGCTTATTGTTTTAAAAATGACAATTAGTTAGTCTCATCTACATTATGAAGCTCTCTGACTAGTTCGGCTGTTCTGCTGCCCGCATCTGTTCATCTGTACATCTGTTCGGCTGCCCGCGATACTAAAATACGCCGTAAATCAGCGGAGGATGACGCGAAGTAGTCCATAAAAACACATCAATTTTAAAGGAAATGGGCCATTATTGAGCATTATTCCATTGATAACGTCTTTCAACCAGGTCCCCTGTGTATTTAAATGTCAACAGTAAGTTACTATCACCTGTAGTTTCCGTGCCGCCAGGAAGGAATAATTCCAAAATTTCTTTTGTGAGTGAAAATATCAAAGTTTCGCCATTAAAATGTTTTAGAAATTTAGTTTGAACGCTTCATTCAATAATGCCATGTATCAAACCTTTTATCGCTGTGCTGTTCGGAAATCGTTGTTGCGCTTAAATGAAGAATTGGTAAGTTTGGCACCGATTTTAATTTTTCACAAGGTTTCTTATGGGAAATATTGCATCGTTTAACGTTGTTTCGCTTAACGTCGACTTTTTCAGGAACGAGTAAACAACGTTAAACGAGGTCACGCTGTACATATATATATATATACATATACACATAGTATTTCCAAACGGAGAACATAGCAGCACAGAAGCACAAATCCTGCCCACCGTATTTTTACGAGGACATCCCGGTGAGGAACCACAGCACATCCACACAGCCTACCATAGTCTCATCACCACTATAAACGTCACTACGCATTTAGGGACAGTTTCGAAGGTGCTAGCATGTCATATGTATCATCGAGGATAGCAAACGAGCACGTTTAAAGAGGACATGCCTCTTGTTCGCTCGAAGAACGATCGAAAGTCATGACGGAGCGAGCACAAGCCCATGCCACGCGCTTGTGAACATCGGCGAACGTTTGTGTGCGAGCGAGTGAGCTCGCGGCCGGCGTTTGTGTTTGTGAGTGTGCTTTAGAGAGAGAGAAGGATAGAGCGGCACAAGTTGAGTGAGTGCAGCAGGAGACAAATACGGGCGAGGATATAGAGAAAATAATATTGCCCGGCGACAGAGGGAGTTGAGCGACGAGGCTACGGGACTGAACAACATAAACTAATGGAAAACGATGATGGCTCGGGATTGGAAAATCGGAACGAGGGAGAATCACAATGGGCGAATGAAATGAAAGGGAACCTGAGGGTTGGAGGAGGAGGGGTAGGGTACATCGAAGAGGATGGGGAGGGAGGCATAAAATAGAGGAAGGGATTTCACGGAAACGATTGGAAAAGTGGAGGGGAATAAAACGGCGATATATATTGTTATGGGAAGAGAGAGAAGGGGGAAAATGGCGGGGAAACGGGTCCGCGGGTGGACAAAACGGGAAGATTACGGGAATATGGAAATTTCACGTCCGGGCGCGATTGGACCCCCAATGTGCAAGAGGGCGTCGGCTGCCCCAAGCGACCGAGGGGCGATTGGAGGGGGGTTTGAGGGTTTCCCAGGGTGCGCGAATGGAGAAGGGTTGTGGCGGGAGAAGAGGAGGCAGACACCGAAGGGGCTTTGGAGAGGCCGCCGCCGCCGGTGGAAATGGAGACGATTGGAACAGTGCGGTGGCGGGTTGGACGGGACGGCAAAAAAATACGCGGTGTGGAGGTTGGGGGAGATGGGTACTCGGAAAGGGGGCGGGGTGGTAGGGGGCAAACGGGGCCCCGACTGTATGTGTGTATGAGTGTGGACGCGGCCTTGAACGACCCTCGATTGTTATGCCTCCACGGGTTTTCTCTTTGAAAAAAATATAGAGGCAAGCGAATGAAAAAATAATCTTTTTTCCTCAATGGATAGCACCCGAAGCAGCGTGGGATAGATGGAGATAGAGAGAGAGAGAGAGAGAGGGAGAGAAAAAATAGAAAACAACGAGAACAGAAATACGCATACCTATGTGATTTCATGTGCGCGTACGTTTTGCGCATGCAACGTAGGTGAGATCGTATAAATGTGAATATTTACGAATACGTAAATTTCGGTGGAGTAGGAAAAAAATAAATACGACTCTTTCGCCAAAATTCCCTAGCCCCTTTCTCCAGCGGACGAAGCTTTATTTTTCGTAGTGATTGGAAGGATTGAAATGGAATGTTAAGCCTTTGGAAACGAAACGAATTTCAGGGAGGATGAATTTTTTTCTCGCACACGTCTGGGTAAAGCGAAGTACCGATGGAGATGGGTGTAGGGGCGAGTGTTTGCAAGCGTTGCTGGGAGGCTCGGGCATAAATAAGGAAAAAATATACATATTCACATCAAGGATATTAGTGTACTCCGAGAGGAATGTATATTGCACAGATTGGAACGGAAGTATATATAAATTAGTGCACAGTGATTTGGCATTATCAGATTTATGAGGAAAATTGCAAAAATTGTACAAATTTTAGGGAAAGAATGGTCATAAAAAATCGAACCAAATAAATGACCTAAGGAAATCTAGATAACGGCGACGCGATTTCATTTCTCTGCTGTTCCCGAACTTTCAATCTTATTTTGTTTTTGGAAATCGGATCCATATCATATCAGGAGGAATCCGAGCGCATTGATTACCACAGCGCAACTAAAAAAGATAATTTTGTGATTAACTATCTTCGCTTGGAATTCGCTCGAGATACTGCCTGGTGTGAGCAAATAATGCATTTAAAAAGGCAAAAATACCAATCCGAGCGACAGACAATAGGTTAGCTTGAAAATTCTTGTGATACCAACCCTAAATATCGAGTGAACAATAAACAATATTCTCATTTATGTAAAGAAGATTAAAGCAGTGTTTATCAAACATGCCTCATACCTATATAATGTTTATCAAACATTATATAGGTATGAGGCAAAATGATATCTAAATCTTTCCGCGTAAATGGCAAAAAAGAGCAGCAATTTTCGCAAAAAAAACATACCAACCAATAAGCCCAAAGCATAAAGAAATTGGCAAAAACTTTTTACAGTAACAAAAGAGAAATAAAACTAAAATTGCCGGCAATAGGCCAAACAGAAAGGAACGACGTGGTGATTGAGAATAAAGAAGGCGTAAAGATGAGAATAAGAACAGAAATACAAATCAAAGCTAAAAAGCACCACAATTGATCCCTAATAGTAACAGTTACATTATGTATAACGTAAGTAAACACTTTTCTTTCCATTACTAAACCAAACCGAATTATTTCAAAAAAAATTACAGGGAAATAAAATAATGGAAAAAGATTAACACCAAAGGTATTACACCACTTTATTTCAGAATTGGTAGGAACTATGTACTAATGATATTATTACTGTTAAACGCATTCAAAATATTACACAATCCCCAGCATTTCTGAGCGGTTAATGAATGCAAGCTAAAGACGTTTTACGTCTTCTTATCAACAACATTAGCTTTCCCAGTTTATGTACTGCTTCACTCGTCATCCTCAAAACCTTTCCAGGGCAGCGTAATAGATTCTTACCTTCTAACTTCGATAGCAGACCAAAGAAATAATGGCCTAAAGAAGACCTTAAGCAAACAAAAGGATAGCAACTAATAACAATAAAAATAAAAGCTCATCATTGACGCTTATTCAAACAGTTTGTATGAATTTAAGAAACGTAGGGGCTGGATAATTCTAGAGAAACAAAAATTGTGACAAAAATGGGAAAAATTGGATAGAAGACGAAAGACTTAAAGACCACCTATTTCCCATAGAAAAATGAACAACTGTAATCAAAAAGTGAAAATAAACTGCTATCTTGAGGTATAATACAATTTTAAACAGATATAAGAGCCCTTGGAAAACTTTATGTTCAATGAAATGAAACATTTATTTTCATGGAACTGTGATGATAATAAACACATCGGAGGGAATACGGCAATGGAAGTCTTCGTGATAAAAAAACTCCCCACTAATATAAGAAAATATATCCTCCTGAATATCCATTATTACCCAACACAAAAAATATTCACCACTTAGCTGTTAAATCAATTGATTATTAAAACTGCTGAGGTATTTGTTAAACAATTCAATTTCTCCAGACTATGAAGTAACTTATACCAAAAAAAAAACTCTTTCAAAGCCAGCTCGATTTTCCATTGTAAATACTCTTTTCAGCAATACAGTATGAATGATAAAAGGATGAGATTTAGAAAATTTAGGAAGAAAGCACATGAAACACTACTACACAATGGAAAAAGGGAAATTGTAGTCATTGAAGCGTCACCGACTACAGAATCACTACTAGAAGTTGATTCGGGTGAAAAAGAGATAATACTCTTTTCAGGAATACAGTATGAGTGATCAAAGGAAAATATTTAAGAAATTTAGGAAGTAAAGGTATAGAAAACTACCACATTATGGAAAAAGGGAAATTTTAGTCATTGAAGTGTTATCGACTACAGAATTACTACTAGAAGTTGATTCGGGTGAAAAAGAAATTCACGCAAAATCGGGTGCACGCATTCTTTTCTTAAATATTTGGAATAAAATAAGATAAATAAGCGAAAAGGAGTAAGACAATTTGGTTACGAGGAAAAAATTGATTGATGGGTAGAAACTTGCATGGGCGAGTATCACGATAGTGTGTCAATCAAGTAAGTACTGACAAATGCAAACTACTCCTTTCCTTCAACGAAGCGTGGGCGTACGAAACCGAATAGAAGGGAGGGATAATAATGGAAGCGGGATTAAGCACATAGGAGGAGGAGATTGGGTGAGGCGGAAAATGTTGAGGAGACTCGAGAGAGATTAGAAAAGTTCATTCCCACGACCAAGAAAAATCGAAGTGAGAAGTCTCCGTAACCCTCACTTACACATAAATCGCACAGCTAGCCCAAAGTTCGTCTACTTCAGAGCGAGGAGGATTGGGGTGAGTACTTGCCCCGCTAATCACGTCTTGGGTCGGAATGAGGGAATCGACACGTGGGCACGTGCGAGATGGAGTCGAAAAGAGACCAACCGATGGGGAGTAAGGTAGGAAGGGAACGAGGGAGAGGGATAGAGAGAGAGAGACAAAGGAAGAAACAGACTACAGCCCAGAGATCTGAAAACAGAGGGCGAACGAAATAACTGGTCAAACTGGGTCACGGCATCATAAATCGAAGAAGAAAAAGGAATACGACGGATCACATTTTTATATCCGCAGCTTGAGCTATTCTTCGGAATCATAAAAAACGTACACTCCCAGCAGGAGGTTCGTTTATGTAAAACGTACCGACTGAAGAATGGCCGGATACTGGAGTGGGTAAACATGAAGGATTTAGATTTTTCAGAGAAGCAGACTCGGGTCCGCAGTACATATTTTTCTTAAAGCTGCCACAACAATGCACAAGTTCTCCATGATCAATCCTAAATACAATTATTGAAATGCAAAACACTATATGAATGTAACACTATTTATACCTGCATATACACTGTGTTTGATTATTACTGTACACACCATTATTAGGGTTCCAATCCGTTTTTGGGAGATTCTAATTATCATTATTTTACAGAGAAGCAGGGCATTGGATCCGTTTTGTTCATTTATTCTACCTGCATTTGACTAGTATGTACAGCTCTTTCGCTGCCGTTGCGTTTATGCAATGCTTCATGAAGTCCTCACGCTCCAAAAACGCATAACGTTCCCTTTAACGACAAGGTCTCCATCACTAATATCATCCATGACTTGATCAGATTATTCGTACTTATTTCAAATAATAACTACTTCGTCATTTAACTCTTAAACTTTAACTCAACACGATTTAACCAACGAAGCAAACTCCATTCACATAACTACTTTACCAAAACTTCCAATGGACGCTCCTTCAATAATCACCTTCATGCTCGTCAAAATTCTATCATAGGCCGAAATTGTTCGGAACTAATGTTACTTTGTTATTTGGAAAAAATGCTATTTCATGTTATAAACCCTAGAATATACCAGGATTAGGAACTTGAGTTCATCTTTTAGAAAGGCCCGCGTTAGAAACTTGTTGGTGGCATGGATTCTTCAGTGGAAACCGATTACTCAGCGCCGAGTTTCCCTCCACCCTTCCTATATTTCCTAACTAAATGTGCCATCACAAATTACATATGCCAAAATATAATGCAACATCGTAGCCGCCTCTCCCATCTTAAATGTTGCAAACAACCTCAGATTAAGGTAGCCTTTTCAAATTATTTCTAAAATCTTCAAGAAACGGGTTCCCGAACAAACGAGAAATTTGAGGCATCCACATACCAACCTAAAAGGCTTCGTATGAAGTGTGGCTGGGGTATTATGTCACCAGCTAAGAAAAAATGGGATACTTATCCATTTGGCAGTACATTATCTTTTGTAACTGACATTTTCTGGCTTGCATATGTAGTAGATTGGGGGTGAAAAACTATATTCCCAGTCCTCTAATTCGATTCTTATTAATCTAATAACTCAATTCTGACAATTAACCATCGATTCAGTGGTAGCTATTGATGCGTGAAACACAGAGGCAGTGGCACGGACCACAAGAGCGGAAGGGCACTGAGGAATGCAGAGGAGGATGGCAAGTGGTGCGGCGTGAAGAGATGGGTGAGCCAAGGAAAGGAGAAGGTAGTGGTTTGATAAAAGGGCGCCCGGGCTGGAAAGTCGAGTCTGCAAAATATAAGACCGGAAATTACGTTTTCCTGGACTGCGGGAAAAGAGTTTTCTGGGGGGAAGACCCCTGTGCACGTTTTCAAAGGGGACGTAGAAGAAAGGCCTCTGTTCGGAAAACTAAAAAAAAATGAAGCGTCCTCCAAAGCAGTTTTGTACGAATACCTTCCGCATACTATAAGTTGGTTTTTATGCCGCGCTCATTCCGCACAAAGTGGAGGGCCGCGCAAGATTCTATTCGCCATTTCCATCTTTTCGCCTCTTTTACCTCTCCGAGCGAGAAATGGCACGGGGGAAGCGAAAAGAATTGCCCGGGCAGTTCCGTCTGCTATTCTCTCGCACGCACGCTTCAAATCCTTCCCTCCCTCGCCTATCAATATGCTGAACCCCTTCGACACAACGGGGAGGAGCTGGATAGGAGTCGGAAGAGAGAGAATGGGAGATGGCACGGTGGATGAATTGGAAGATGCCTCACTCAACCGGGAAAGGAAGCTGGAACAGAAATTCATTGACGCGTGTCTTTTTCTTAAAGAATAATGAATGCATATTTGCAATCATTAACAAAGGTTATATCTTCAGTAGGTTCATAAGTGGATTTCAATGTAGGATCAGGACCAATAAACAATCGTCAGAAACAGGATTTAATGTCTTCCGTAATTTAATCCTCGGTGGTGGAAAGATAAAAACATGACACTGGATTATTGGATCGTGCATGTAAATTGGAGAAAATAATTGCCGATTCGCGCACAAGTAATTGATTGACTTCAAAATATCTCATTGGCGGTTGATTCCGAAGAGTGGTTAGTTGTAGCCTTTCACCCTTCCATATGTAATGCTGGTTCCCCTTATTACGCACTTTTCTCTATATCTGGTCTATGTATTTATTCCTTGGTTTTCCTTTTGAAACTTTTTCCTCTATTTTTCCTTCAATTATATTCCTCTCAATCTCATAGTGCCTCAGTGTGTGCCCAATCCATCAATGGTTCTTCTTTTCTGTATAGTTTTCCATATGGTCTGTCATTTTTCTTCTGTTCTTTTCTAATTTTATCCGTCCATTACTTCAAAATAAGAAACAAGAAATCGAATAGAATCCGAATACAACATTTAAGTCCCCATTTAAGAGGAATTAAATCTGTAATCTCAAGTGGCTTCATGCGCTCACTCTTGGTCATGAAAAGTACGTATACTTTTTGCCATTCCAAGAGCCATTATATATGAAATTAATAGCTACAATTTGGAATAATAGTCACTCATTTGCTTTCAACGCTCGTTATCAGCAATAAATTTTAAAGTTGCTTAGGGAAATATTACACTGCAATTGAGCCCATTGTAAAGTCAAAAATATTTGCCAGTATAAAATGCACTAATTCACACAATATGTTTTTGCATATAGTATTCTATATATATTACGATAACCTCTTCACGTAAAGCTAGTTCCATGTATTCTAAGAACCTAAATACCTAAATACCTAAATACTTAAAAAGGGAAGAATACTAAGATTTTTTCATTAATAAATTTAACGCATCGTTTCTATATCAGGAAACACGCATAGGCCGGCTATACTTATACACTGACAAGCAGCATTTATTTTAGTTGGTGCCTTTCAAAATTCACCCACACTGCCTAGTACATTTACGAAAGAAACGAAACAGAAATGGAAATTTTCCGTCTGCGGAAATTTTAGACGGGATGAAAAAGAACCGGCCACCGAGAGTAAAATAACAACAATGATTAGAGCTATTCTCGCCAAAAGAATCAGGCAACAGATTGTCAGCGCTGAATTATGCATTATTTCGACGCCTTCCCTCATCGACCACGAAAATGGCAGAGTAAAAATATCGGGAACCCAGTATCTACTGCAATAAAAAACATCGACCGCGTCTCACACTCTTGAAAAGAAAAAAAACTGGGCTCGTCCGGGATTTGAACCCGGGACCTCTCGCACCCTAAGCGAGAATCATACCCCTAGACCAACGAGCCGATGTTGAAGACGGCGAGATCGAAAGTTAAAACTCTGAGAGAGGCATGCATGAGAGATACGTGTCCAAGAAAGTTTTCACGACGACGGAGGTGCGCGCGCAGGCCAGACGCCACGAGTGCACTCGGAGATAGCAGCACACGAGGAGGTTTCCATGGAAGCCACACTCGTTTCCCCTCCCCTTCCACAGAGCCATCCCTCGCCGCGCTACACCCATCCCCCGTACACGAAGCCTCTCCCATAACCATCACTCCTCCCCGCTCCCAATCCATGAAGTCGTCCGGCCACTCTCCCAGCTCCCCTCCCCAACTCCCCTTACCCTCCCCTCCGCTCCATGTGCAAGAAGCATTCTTCAAATGCCGGCAGACAAGCTGTCGCGGCATGGCTTGGCGACCTACCTACACGCGTCAACGGCCGAAACCGTTACGGCACGCTGACCACGACGGACACTGCGGCAATACCTGTGCTACTACACCGTCGCCACATGCACGCTGACGAGGCATTCCCGTGGAACATTTTGCACGTTGCATTTTCTACGGCGAAAGAGATGGGCCTGCCTGCCCTCGCTTCGGTCGGGTTAAGGAGAGAAGCTTTTTGGTAAGCCAGAAATATTGGCGATTTCTTCCACCTGTACGATAGGGAGCATGCACCAATTTCAACAACTGCGTGTGTTTTACGTATATCACTGAAACTAAATATTAACCTTAACTCCCTACTTTATGCAGACGATAAAGTGATCATACAAAAGCTGAAGACGAGTTTAAAAAAAGCAATATTTTCATTGAACAGGATACCCAAAGCTAAGGGTTGAAAATTTCTGCCATGAATCAAAAACTGTCGCTTTCAAAGGAAAAAACTCTATATGAACAAAAATAGTCATAGATAATCAAATTCTACAGCATGGTGCCAATTTTGAATACTTAGGGTGTAATACCTCTTACGAAATTGATATAATATAATAATAATAATAATATTTATTCCACTTGTGAAGTAAACAAAGTATATATATACAATATTTAAAAAACATAATAAGGTGGAATTTAGGTACCCCATAGGTAAACCTGTTTTGGGGTTACCATCATGAATTAACATGAAGCGGCTGGTGCATATGTATAATCATTTTTTTTTTAACCTGATAACAGAAAAACAATTAGAGATAATACATATTGTGTGCGGAATTATAGCAGAGTAAAATAATTCATAAGAATTTTCACTTGCAACAATACAAATAAAAGATGATTAAGTACAATGGCAATACAGTATAAATAACAAAGTAATAATCACTAAGTCTATACAACAACTTTTAACAGTTTTTCAATGTATTCACTCTCTTGGCAGAGGAGCCATTTTTTTAATTTTGACAGAAACAAAGACGTGGACATTTGGTTCAGTAACTCAGCCGGAAGGGAAGAGAACAATTTGGGGGCAAGGAAAGCATATGTATGTTTAAAGGCTTCTTTATTGGGTTTAGGTACAACAGTTCCAAAACCTAAACGATACATGTCTTTTTTCCCCCTTAGTTTACCAGAATATTCAATTGGTTTTGCTCTATTTCCCCCACGAATGTAAAATATCTTGAGCACCTTAAATACAAATAAATATCTTAGTGGTAGAACATTTAGTTTTTGGAATAGGGGCAACGAGTGCTCAGTTCTCGACTGCCTAAATATCACCCTTATGATTTTTTTCTGGGCAATCTGTAGAGGATTAATATTAGACATGTAGGCTCCTCCCCAGCAAGATATGCCATATTGTAGTCTAGACTCAACCATGGCACAATACACAGAACGAACTACTGTTATGGGACATAGATATCTTAAAATAAAAAAATTTCTTAGAATCGATATCATTTCCAATTTTAATTTGTCAACATGTAGTTTCCATGTAAGGTTTTCATCAAGAGTTATTCCAAGATATTTAATACAATTCACTTGTTCAATTTTAAAACATGCAGAACAAGTTTTTTTGTTGTCACACATAAGGCATCTATAATAAACACTCTGTTTCTTGAATAATCTCCTTTTTAAATTAAATATAACATATTTTGTTTTTTCGCTTAATACCAGTTTATTTGAACAAAACCAGAATTTTATTCGATCAAGATCTATTTGTATTTGTGAATATAGATCGCTCATATTGTCAGATGTATAAACCAAAGCTGTATCGTCCGCAAAGGAAGTTACTTTACCATTGAACAATCCATTATTGAAGTTGTTCACATATATTAGAAACAAAATAGGTCCAAGGACCGAGCCCTGAGGGACTCCACAGGAAAGCGATGTTTCTTGGCTATAACAATCATGTATTTTCACATACTGGATTCTCCCACTTAGGTAACTTCTGAACCATTCATTAGCAACTCCTCTTATTCCAGCTTGCATTAGTCTTTTCAGTAATAATGTGTGGTCTACGCAATCGAAGGCTTTTGTAATATCTACAAACAAGCCTGCAACTCTCTTATTATTGTTGAGTCCGTCAGAGATATCAGAACACAGCTGCAAAATTGCATCTTCAGTGCTTTTACCTTTTAAGAAACCAAATTGCCTAGTGCTAAAGAAGTTGTTGGCGTTCAGGAAATTTAAGAGACGAATTTTAATAACTTTTTCCAATACTTTTGAGAAGACAGGCAAGAGCGATATTGGTCTATAATTGCTAACCTTTGTTTTGTCACCTTTTTTGAAAATTGGCACTATTACAGCTGTTTTTAATTGCTTTGGAAATTCACCTGTTGTCATACTCAGATTTGCTATATGTGTAAAAACCGGTGCAATATGGTCATGTACTGATTTAATAATATTGACACTAATTTTATCGTAACCCATTGAATTTTTAGGCTTCATTTCTTCGATAATTCTGCTGACCTCTTTAACATCAGTAGGAAAGAAATACAATGATAGAGGTATTTCATAGTTTGGAAACCACCCCTCGTGATGATTTTCAATGCCAATGTCAAAGTTATTAAATTCACTTGTCAGTCTTGGTACAGCTACACTGAAATACATGTTAAACTCATTTGCTATGTCTTGAGCGCGAAACAACAGACTGCCTTTTTCTTGCGATTGAATCTTCTCAATTTTATTACCCATATGGTCCCTACCTAGGATGTTGTTCAGAGTCCTCCATTGTTTAGCTGAGTCGTTACAATTTGAAAAGAGTGTCAAATAATACGCTTCTTTGCACTTTGCAATTTCATAGTCAAGACGGGCTTTAAAGGATTTGTATTGGCGTTTTAATTTATCGTTATAAGGTTGATTCCTCATTTTTTTATATAAAAAATTTCTTTTCGATATTCTAATGCATAATTTCTTTGTTATCCACGGCTTTATCTTCCTGTACTTGTTTCTTATTTTAGTAATAAATTTAGCACCTTCGATACCTCGTTCAAATATTTCTAGAAAAACCGCATAAGCTTTGGTGACATTTTTTTGGTTATATACCTCATCCCAGCAACATTGCCGAAAATATTCATTCAAAGAAAGGAGATCGATTTTTTCAAGAGATTCATCAATCACATTTTCCCGTTTGCTACTTGTATTTAATTTAAGATCACATAAGATTAGGTGGTGATCGGATATACCTAGGTCTAGCACTTTTCCTATGCATTCAAAATTATCTCTACTCCTGTAGAATGCATGGTCAATGCATGACGAAGTGTTTTTTGTAATTCTTGTGGGAGTGAATATTAATTGTTCCAGGCCATAACTCACCATTAACGTTTGATATTGATAAGTACAATCATTCTGACTCAGAAGACATAAATTTATGTCGCCAATTACAATTACATTTCTAACTACAGATCCATCTAGTACAATTTGCAATTCTCTAAAAAAATCATTAATTGAGTGAGACTGAAGTCTGTAGATAGCTATAACAGTTACTGAAACATTGGATTCCAAAGTCACAGTTATTTTTACGATATCAGCAGATAGCAATTCGGGTAGCTCATTTGAGAGAGAAGAATACGTTTCTAGTACATACACAATCACTCCCCCAGCTCTATAATTATTGTTACATTTAACAAACTGATTATATCCAGTTAATGTATAAGCCAATACCTCATGGTCATTAATCCATATTTCTGACAGAATTATTATATGAGGCTTGTACTTTAGATTTTCAAGCTGCAATACAAAATTGTCAAAATTTGCTCGTAAGCTCCTTATGTTCTGATGCATTATCTTAATATTAGTACAAAGATTAACTTCTTCAATTGAACAACACTCTTCACAACTCTGAATCATATCAAAAATAAATATACAGTAGCCTCACTTAAACTGGAATAAGTCAATTCATCCAACAAATTACCACTATCAACAATGGAAGACATACATGAACACGCAATACCCAATAATGAAAGATTCATGACATGGTGTTTGCGAGTAAAAACACTTAATTGTAGTACTAATTTTTCCAGATTTTCCCCTAGACTTATAAAATGTTGGTGCAATATGTTAATACTGGAACAAATCTTCCAATCATCCAATAAATTGAAATCTTTTGTGATTTTAGACATATTATAGGTATAAAAATCAAAATTTATGCAGACAAATTCTTGAGAATATATATGAGACGAGCGCACAGAGAGCTGGAATACTAAACATAACTCTGAAAGAAAGCAAATAATCACCAAGGGAAAATACAAAAACAAATGGTGTAACAATTTTTTTGAATGCTTACAAATTCTCCAGGTCCTCATTGGATTTAACCAAAATGACGGGCTCATTCTCCTTTTTTCTCAAGAATATTGACCCGTGACGTAACCATAAGTATTTCTAGCCTTTTTCTTTCTTCAGTTCTCTCGCGGCAGCAAAGAGTCGTCTCCGCCCAGGGCTTAGTCTTTCGTTAATGTAAACCGGTGTGTCAGTCGCCAAGCCCATGTGTCTCGTAGAAAAGGTCCTCTTCACTCGTCGCTTACGGAGGACGTCTTCTTTTGTACACCTGCGGACGAATTTGACCACGATAGCTCTTGACCCATTCCCCTCTCTACTTTTCCCAATACGGTGGCAGGAGTCCACCATATCGTCTGTTATTTCAACATCTAGCGCGGCCCCCACACTCTTAACAACCTGTAGAATATTTTCATTTGGTTTTTGAGGAATCCCATGGATCTCAAGGTCATTTTGGCGAGCATTTTGTTCTTGGTCGTCTATCTGTCTTTCCAAGACACTCACACGAGATTTCAAGCTCACATTTTCTTGCCTTAACATGTCAATTGTAGCTAAGTATTCACTTACTTGAGCAGAGTTTTCTTGCAGAACTTTCGTGTTTTCGGCTATTCTTTCGTTGACAAATTCGAGAGCTTTGTTTAACTCAGATTCCATACGCTTTCTATCTTTCTTGGCTTCATCAAGCATATGAATTATCTGAGAAACACTCACTGAATCTAAGTCCTCAGGTGAAGCAGCGATCATGCTTTTTCGTCTTACTTCTCTACAGTTTGGGCATCTCCACTTCTGCTTTTCCTCTTTGAGATACTCAATATCCTGTTTCGACATTTGCACACAGTCAGCGTGGCACTGCGATTCACACTCATCGCAGGTGATTCCCAATTGACGCCTTTGCACAATCGCTTTGCACACACCACACTCTGCCATTGTTGAAGATATGCGAATAAGTATATCACTTTCGAATTGTGAGCTAACTAAGATAAGCACACTTGTACTGGAGGTTAAACTGCACACATCACTACAGCACCTGCCTTTCGCAAGAGGAGCACCAGAACACAACCGCCTCGTCTGAATGCCGAACCATGACTCAACAACAATATTGATTGGAAGATTAAATTATCCAGATTTCAAAACATAAGTGGAACAATCCATAAAACATTTAGGAATAAAAAAAGCAAATCGCTCCTGAAATTTTACAAAGCAACAGCTGTTCCTACATTCTTATATGCGATTTAAACATGGACCATTTGTAGAAAGGAAGAAAATAAAGTTTAAGCTGCCAAAATGAAATTTATGAGATGTATACATGGTGTTTCCCAAACGGACGGAAAAAGAAATAAAGACATTAAGAAGGGTGTAGGAATGCAATCAATGAACGAGAAGATTAAAGAAAATAAATAGACGGTGACAACATTGAATTCGAATGGCAGGAAATAGATTACTAGTAACAACTCTAATTGTAAGAGGCCAAAAGGAATGAGACGTGGGAAGATCGAGGAAAAGATGGGTTCCGAAATAGGCGAAATTAAGGCCTTATCCATCAAGTGAATAAAAAGAAGTATGTGTTAATGTCAGTGCGAAACTCATATTCTTGAACAAACAGGAAAACAATTTGGTCAACGTTTTTTATGAAGAAATCCGTTTAAAAAATGCGTGCTTGAAACTAACAAAGCGCTAAGTCATCAAAAATCCGGATGATGACGAACAGGAAAGGTTCCGATTACAGTAATACGACACACTTCACTGTTTAATTGAGCTGGTTTATCCGAATTAAATAATAGTGCTGTTGTACCTTATGGAAGACAACGAACTAGCATAATTTAATTTTTACTGACTGCATGTACAGCAGAGAAGCGATACGGTGCTAAGACGTCCAGCCATTGAGATTCCGTCTTGGATCGGCTGACTTTTTTGACATTTTAATGTATATTTTATACGCAATTATCAACGTCCGCGGTTTACGCATATACAAATTGCTTATATATACTAGATGGCAACAAATTTTCCCGACATTAACATTACTCAAATATAAGGAATACATTTTATGCACCTTCCCCATTTCGTTTAGGTAGTTGAAAAAAAAATTATTATATGCTCAAGCAATACTCATAAAGTTCAATTAATTTGGCATAAGTAATTATTAAAAAAAAGATATGATCTTTTTAATGATGTCAACATATAAGCCAATTATCGCATTACCTTTTGAGATATTGGCCAAAAATAGAAGCCATGTTCCAGGGTAAATGGTACGTCTATGCGCTCCAGAGTGGCAATGATAAAATAATTTGGAAATTCTGACGCTTAAATCGCGTCAGAAATGTAACCGTTTAATTCTGGCTTTGTGGGATAACCAATGGAACCCACTTCAATGGGAGGCGAACGAAATTGCACAGCTACACCAATGAACTAAAATTCCCGTTTCACAAATTTATAAGGCAAAAAATAAGAAAAATTGCATATTTTCGAACGAGTACTTGCAAATAACGATAGGAAGTAAGTTTAGAAAGGTTTGAGAGAAAAGGAATTACCATAGATTATCCGTGACAATAGGTGGAACCATATGGTACGAAAGCACATGGGGCATAATAAGGCGCAAACGGGTAATGCCATATTCAATGGGTCAGTGGTGCAGTTAATACGTCGAAAACATACATACATTATACGTACTAGTACCTGTACCTATTAGTATCAGAATTTTCATTACTCATCAACTTTGTGGACTTGCATTTGCCATTTTTGGTGGATTATTTTATGTAAAGAGAAAACAAGTTCCACTTTCGTGAGTCAAGAAGCCATCCACTCTCTTTTTTAATCCCTCAATTTGATTCAATCAAACTGGGAGCTGAAAACTTTTCGGAAACTTCTTATCGAAAAATCATTAGAGGACTGAAGATATGGTTTCCAGCTATATAGGCATTTGTACTCATCACAATTATTGAGTAATCAAGCGTTGATGGCGTCACTACGTGATCACACTTGGCAAGGAAGATAAGAATGTGACTTCTAGCATGGAAATTATTTTATCGTTTAAACACTTGACTCAGCAACATAGTACACACTTTTATATCGCTTTCAATGGAAAATAACCACTAAGATGTTAAATGGAGAAGTTTTAGCCGGCATTTGTGTAGCCGGAGTACATTTTAATCATAACATAATTTCCAGGTCATGTGAGGACTAATGAAAGGAAGATTGTAGGATACAATATTTTTATTTTCATGAGCGAGAAAAAAGAGCAATAAATCTACACAAATATAAATACTTACTTACTTTGAAGACAAAATTAAAAGTTCGGCAAAAGTTAACTCGGTTTACTTATGAAGAGAACGCATTAGACGACTATATAGAGCAAGGGTTCCAAACCTTTTTTTGCTTGTTGAATCCCTGAGTCCTAACTTTACGTATAAATGAATATTTTATTACCCCTGAGCTCATATTATGGACCCCCGAAATAAAATTTTCTTCTTGTGAACCCCCTCAAAGCTCCTATGGACCCCTGGGGATCCATGTGGACCCCGGTTGGGAAACGCTAATGTGAAACACGATTCAGATCGATTGTAGACGAGTTTGCTTTGTGGAAATTCATTGTACTAAGAAAGAGACAGACGTAGTAATTAGACGACTATAGTGAAACACGATGCTGAGTAATGCGTCCCAGGAAAAAATTGGGAGAATTTCTTGTAGTTTTTAATTCTTAGCTGTTAGGGTAGGCTATTACGATCGGCTAATACCTATGCTTTTCCATAATCAAACTTCACCTGGCTTACCTTCCACCACCCTTCATTCAGCCCAGTGAGCCAATCACATTTTCCACCTTCCCCGCTCTCCTAAGATTCTAATTCCAATAACAGGCCATAGAATCCACTTCCTTTCAATAGGTTTCGCAACCCTCCCTGCCTAATATCCAAATCTATAAACTTCTATTTCTTATATGTCACTTTCATAATTCTATTAAATCACATTCTATGAATGAGGTAGGTTAGGATAGACATTCAAACAAAACAAGATCTTTTACTTACTATGTATTTAAACGGCAAACACTCACTCCATCCAGTATATCTTTCTTAACAGAGAATGAATGAACACTCGAATCGAATACATACAGAATGAATATACCTATTTATGCATTTCATTAGTACTACCCGTGATCTTACAAATCATGAGAACCTAAGGTGCCTATTTCAAATAAAGGTGATGGTGATGAAATAATGCGTAAACAACCGGTATTAAACATGCCACTTGAGAAAGAACATTTCTCTACGTTTATTGTTCAACCCATAAATTAATACTAATGTCCCTGCAACAGGCTTTGTTTCTTCGCAGGTGATCTTTCGAGAACGATCGCTCACACAAAATAAAGAAACTACATGACACATTACGAAGTGCATTCATGCGTAGGAAAACGACAAATGGCTTCCACTTGTTTTCGAGTCCGCATTTTCATGGATCCAGGTGACCAGCGGTGCATACGCGAGATTAATTTCCCTCTCCAGAGAACATGATCTGCACGATTAACCAACTGTCCACGAGATTCGTTCTAAGCACTGCAATGAGACAATTAAAACGTATGCTCCCAAAATTTTCTCAGGCTCATTTTCATGAGCTAAACTGAACTGCAAAGAAGAGCAAAGAGACTCTCGACACTAGCACTAGTAGTTAAAAAAAAAAGTGCGCTTGATAATGGGAAAGGTGGGTCAGGTATAAAAAAAACTATCCATAAATGCACATGTGGTAACTCGTAGATGTGATTCCATATCTTAAAAAACTACTCATTGCTTATTATATTGATGTAAAACCGGAAGAAATCGATTTAAAGGCATAACGTAAAAATAAGTAATAATCATTAACCATACCATAGTATATACCTACTACCATGAATATTGCATCCCCATACCCCTAGTCAATTGGTATTACGAGAGTGACGTTCCTTAGTCCAGTTTCTTTACTAATACCATGTTTGCTGGATAGACATAATTCCCCATGGATTTATCCAGGTAATGAGTGATTGTTCTTGGAAGATTATCAATTTTTCCTCGAAGAGAATAAGCTGATCTGAAGCATAGAAAGCGGCTGAAACCTCAGGTCATTCGTCAGCGTACCACGCAGCTCTTAACGTATCCGGTTGATGTTACCTCATATATTCAAAACAATTCATGATCATCGTCCTTGATAAACTGCCGCAAAACCGGGAATTACATTATTTGGAATGTGGCAAAGTTACCAGGCAGTTAAGAAGGCTTCCCTAACATAAGAAAATTACTAGGTACTGTTATTGCTCGCGAGTAACAAACAGAGCAGGAATGAAATGGCAAAACAGCTAATGGCTTCGGCAGGTGAGCGTCCTCGTCCGTGAATGGGTGAGGAGAGGGAGGAGAGTGAGGAGGCAGCGGGGAGGCTGACTTGCGAAATCCGACCGAGATTAAGAGAAAGCGGAATGTAGTTCCACTCAAATAACAAACAAGATTTCTTCCACTCTCAATATCTGGCTCGTTGGTCTAGGGGTATGATTCTCGCTTAGGGTGCGAGAGGTCCCGGGTTCAAATCCCGGACGAGCCCAATTTTTTTTCTCATACAGAACAACTAGGACCGGACCAGAGTTTCTCATCGCACTCAGTGCCATCTGTCCGATATTTTGGCTCTTTAATTTTTGTGTTTAATGAAGGAAACAACTGAGTTACCACAACATTCAGCTCTGACAATCAGTCCTCGCCGATCAGGCATTTTATCAGTCACTATCTTGAAGACATACTAGGTTTTTTTAATAAGGCATTTTTTCACTAGATCGCATTAAAATTCCATATCGAAGACGAAATTCATCACCTAATTAACTTCAATTACTACATCCGACTGACTTTTTGTATTTCATCTGAAAAATGTATGCGGCTCTTCCATTTCCTTATGGTACCTACGTAGCAGAATTGCGGTTTTTTGGCTTACATGAATACTATTTAAGTTAAAGCGGAAATATTTAATCCGCCAATATCTTTTAAGCCATGTCTACAGAAATAGCTACCGGTGGCAACATTATCGCTGAATGTTTCTGTTAAAAATACTACCGTGATTTTTTTCATCAAATTAAGTTTATTTACACCCAAGAGACGATGCCAATGATGAAGAAATTCAGAGGAGCGTAGTCGCTTGATTTAAGCGAGGTTCGTCACAAGTGTGGACTTGGTCCTCCCCTTGAAAGTGACTCAGGAGAAGCACACTCAAAAGTACTAAGACCATGATCGCTCCAGGAGGAGAGGAGCAAGTGTTTAAAACGTGTGCGAGGGGGTGGGAGCACACCAAAATCAATGAATTCGGGTGCAGCGAAGGCCGGGAGGGGGAATTAGTTCCGCGCCGCCCGTAAACCTTCCTCCCCTAAACTCCCTCTGTCCTTTGGCCTGTTTAGTACAAGTGTACAGAGTTTAATTCGACCGCTCGCTCCTCGAAGCCAGATAACGATTTTGAGGAGATCCGAGAGCATGAGAGGAAATCGGATTGAGACAGAGAAAGTTCACTCGTTGACGGAGAATAGGAATTATTTCGTAATTTCAGCTCCCCGTGTGCCTGTTCAGCGGCGAGCCCGATTAATTGCGAATCTCTATTAGACACACATAGACTAAAATAACATTCAAGATGAAAATCATGACCGTGGCATGGCGCTAAATACCTGCAACCAGGATTAAAACTTGAGTGAAGGGAAGCCGACTCTTTTTCAATTGGGTTCTAGGTCTCTTAGGTGATGTACACGATGATTTTTCACGTCGTAATTAAATCAGAAGAGATATTATTAAACGTAAGTGTACCTCAACAAGAGGAGGCTAACGTATTCCTATATCCTCCAACTGCTTCCTTCTCCTTCTTAAGACCTTCTAAATACGGACAAAATCGAGTGTGTTGATTGTATTCAGGCAGTATTTTAACTAAAGAAAAAAAATCAAGAGGTAAATTTACACTTTCAAAGCAAATCAATCCTCATTTCAAACAATTAAAAAATGAAAAAGATTCTCTAATTTATTTCAACTTGGTAGCATGGATTCCCTTGCCCAAATATTTGAAAACATCCATTATTATGCTCATACATGACTTAAACTCTCCAAAGCATGCCACGCAGCAAGCTGTACTCCATCATAGGCACATGAAGCTGAAAATTAATTTGCATCGTAGGATTTGATTTAATTACTTTTTCACCGTACGATAATCATCTCCGTAACTCATGAATACAATTCATTCAGCAGTGAAGCAAAAGATCATACCCTAATTACTGGTTCCTAGAAGTTTATGTAGATACACTCGCGCTAAAACAGGAAACAAATTGTCTTGAGAATAAAATTTAATAAGAGAAAGGCGAGAGGAAACGCAGCAATCATCCTGACGTCGGTTTAATATGACAGTACTGAAACGATGCAGGACAAATACTTTTCTACGTAAGCAGTAGTAAATACGAGGACATTTGGTAGCTGCCTGGAAAATCTAGACAGAGGATTTTAGGGCATTTTTTTCTGCAACTGCATAGGGTAGAGAGTTAAAAATCCACTTTAATACGGTGATCATCTAGCCGGTCTGAGAAACCCCGTCTCAGTGAATAAAGCGTAAATAGGTTATTGCAATATGTGCTCTAGGAGTAAGTTCAGACGCGTAACACCTCTTTTTAATGTAAATTCAAATGCCTTGTTTACACTAAGTCACTGCGGTAAACATATTTCTCATAGCATACCTCTCCATATAGATCTCACGACAAGATACGAGACCTACGCAGTGCAACTGGATGACTTAAGAGAAAACAATCGTTTACAAGTAAAAGCAACTGTTTCAATATCCAGTTCAAGGTAACCAATGCATGAATTAGTCATCCAACGATTCAATTATGTTATGAGTAAGGAATCCTCAAGCGCAACTCAAAATAAAATATTAATGGAAACAATAACAACCCAAATGGTTCAATTTGAGTTACTACCGCTATTTAATGCAGTAATAGCATCTATAATAACGAGTCCAAAACGGTGAGCTCATACAGACCGATTTGAAATTCAGAAGCAGATATATATATAATTGTTTCGGAACGGCTGAGGACGGCACTGCTGGGTACGGGCACGGCTGAGGGCGGGCCCATGTCAAGTAATCTTGCATTGGCCTTTACGATAAGGAAGTTATCCTGAGTGAGGATTAATTAATCGTCCTCAAACGTTATTTTTCTTGAAGGTCAATCGTATTGGGTGGGGGTTGGATTAAATAGAGCATTATGAATAGTGGTTATTGCAAAGTTCTTTATATAGTGGCCTGTCCGGCATCCGTCGAATCAGTCGATCACAACGGCTAAGAGTGCGAAGAACGCTGCTCCTGCTGCAGGTTATTGGGTCTCTACTACAGATTCAGGAGCAAAAGAGAGCAGAGCTATGCAATTTTTTCAACATTTCTAGCAAAAGTGCCTGAAGTACTGAAAAGAGTAAGCAATTTATGGAAATGGAAAAATAAATGGCGTTTGCTTTTGAAAAATAAAAGAAAATGAACCCTCATTAGATTGGGTTGCCCCAGGATTGCCACTTTCCGCAGGCGGAATTGGAATTGAAGATTCGACGCAAGGAAGGAGGGGTGGAAGAGATGGGGGACAGATTAAAAGCTGCGATAGGGAGAGAGGGAGGGGAAAAGATATTCGAACGAAGTTTGATAAGAAAGATAAAGAAGACGCGGTTAAAAACTTAAGGGAATCAAGGGATGAGATTATGGAAATTCCGGAAAATCGTTTTCGTTTCTCTGATCTAATAGGATGGGTTAGGCTTTATAATAAGTGAATTCCCATTGATCTCTTAATTCTTCGGGCATTCTTTCCCAGGGAACGACAATAAGAGAAATATTCTTCATCGCTATGAACTAACACCCGACAGTATTTGGCCATCTACAATCACAGAAAGCTGCGAGTCAGGAGCAATTTCTTTTCTTCATGATTTCAAACATCATTTGATTCTCCAAAATAAACTCTTTTTCAACCCATGCAATCATTTACGAAAATCAGGTCTTAATAAGAGCAACAAAAAATAATAAATGAAATTAAAATAATAAATTTCAATGATAGGTACTTATAATTAGAAAATGAATTTATATGCTGAGAAAGTGAGAAGCTAAAATAGCTCTTATACACTAAATGCTACTGGCTGCGACCCAAATGCAAGCCTTCACGCTAAATTAAGATTTCGTATTTTCTTAAATTATTTTCGGGAAATAGAAATACTTGTCATTCAGAAAATCAGTTGATTTTCAAACAAAAACACTTCTTTGTAATTCTTTTGGCAGATGGAAGCACGAAAATATCAGCAATAACTAACGCCTAGCGAGGGAGAATCTCATCAGTACAGAGAAGTGGACTCGCGCCAAATCCGAAATTAAGAGCCTCTCCTTCTTCATAAGCATGTGTTCCTCTGAGGTACCTCTACGCAAATGGAAAACACAAAGACGAAATCAAAGGTAAGAAAACAGTACCCAGGAAAACGTTTCATTAAAAGATAAGAAAATATCAGTTTCTCTTTTCTCCTGGTTGGAATAAAATATTTTCCTTTCTTTCAAAAATAAAATTAAGCTGCCACCGTTAATCTTATTCACGTCTCTTGCAAAAAATCACACCAAAATACTCTCACGCTCTTTGAGTCCCGTGTCATGAGCCACTCCATTGATATTTTCCGTTTATTATTTTATTTTTCTTCAGGGCACATTGTTTTTTTATTCGATTTTTCGTTTGATCCCGCCTTTTCTACCAATTACAACCAACACTCACACCCTCAAACCTTCTGAACACTCTCTCGTCCAACGAGAGCCAGCCAATCAGAGGCATCCCTCCGTCGTGGAAGCCAACCTTCTCTACTTTATTTTCTACCATATTTTCGCTTTTCCCAACGAGGTTAGAAACCTCCTTGGCTTTTCCTGCCCGGACCGCGCGCCTCTTCTGTTATTGTATTTGCTCACTCGTTTGCGCTCTCCCCGAATGAATTTCAAAGAGCGAGGCGTCAGGGTCAGTCGCTACAGCCTTCTCTAAACTCTTCCGCCTCTTCACCGCAGTTCCCTTTGTACTACTCTCCGTCTTGAGCGCTGACCGATGCCGGAAAAAGAGGAGAATCAAAGATGAAATGACGATGAAAACAAACAATGAAGTACAAAGTCTCTCAGCAAGGGGGTTATTTTATTTTGTAATCTCACTTAAGTGAGAATACGTCATAAAATACGGAAAATGACATCATTTTTTCGTATTTCCAATCCCCCACCCTTGACTATCTTTGGCTCTCAAGTGGTGATCTGCAGGCCTTTTATTTGACTCATCCCCTCTTTCAACTCTTGATCCGTATCTTTCTACTCTTGATCCGTATCTTTCGACTCTTGATCCATGTCATTTGCGTCCGCATTTCATAAGTTCCACATCACCTGTCGTAAGGAACGTGAAATGGAGACACCATTGAGAAAAGGTTCGTCCCATCATATAGCTAGATCGCGCTTTACGGGGACATGACCGAGCTCCCTATCTTAAGTGAGCTAAACCGAGAGCTAAACTCGATGACTTCCAGTGTCTTAGAACCAAAGTTTATCTTCATGCATTTTAATTCACTACGAGTGAATGAATGCGCACGACACAGCAAGATTTTGCGAGCGCTACTGATCTCAAACGAATAAATGGGTTTAAAAGGGCTGCGCGTCAACTGAAATTACGAGAGAAAATCTGCGTTTAAATTTCGTAGTGCACCTTTCCGAATGGATAATTCATGACACATTTCATAAGTTTCATTTTTTCACTCATAGCAATGGTACTACAAGGATTTTTCCGAAAATAAACTATAAGAATTCCCTCATTCGGCTTTGCAAATTTTTATTTTCCTCGACTGGCACCACGCAATCCATGCTGAGGTTATATCATTTATTTTTACGGGAATCTATCAGCTGATAAACATGGACTTTGAATGACAATTAACTGTGAAACTTGACCGGGGAGAGTATATCGGAATCCGGGAATGATTATATAAACTCAATCAGAAAATGAATGTACTCCTTAGTTGGAACCAATTTGCGCCATAAGCTGGATTCAATAGTGTTTTTAATAGTTCATCATAGTCGATGGTCATACTATTACTATTTTCAGCTCCTTCGTAGGCGGAGAAATAATGAAAATCTGCTTAAACTCCAAAAGAATCACCTTATTTTAAAGAAGGATGTAACTCTCGAATACCTTCACCAACACGGAGGTCATGTTTGTTTAACATATTGGATCCATTATTGGATTCATGAGAAACAGTCACGCAAAACTTAAAATTCAGTGCGATACATGCTAGACCATCCAAAAATGTATAAACTTGGCTAGGGGAAACGTTTTCACATCTGGTGGGTAATCACAGCTGTCATTCTCACGTTTGCCTGAACCTAATCCCCGAAATAGGCTTTTTTAGCCGAGCACAATACTAGCCACCAAATACACGTTTTTAGCGTTTATTGGCTCTGATAAGTTTCACCGATAAGGTTTCACTGGTCTTTCAAAGTCGTGGTTCATTAACAAACGGATTGCTAGAGAATTTGTGTAACATTAGCTGTCAGACAGAAACTATAATTATCTGAAAATTTCAAAAAATTTGAAGGGATTAAGAAAATAATTGAAGACAGAGAATGCACGACTATACGAAAAAACTTGCTCTCATTTGCTAAATTATCAATTTCAAAATAGAGACTGATCACACAAATAAAGGATGATAATTATATTGGTCAACTTATACACTTTTAGGATAATTGACTTCCTTTATTACACCTGACTTGGACCTACTACATTCACATGCTCTATATGAAACAAAACTAAGCATAAAAAGTGTTAAGACTGAGGAGGTGGAACAGCTACAATATGACAGATATTTTTGGCGTTTTACAAGACATTTTAGTAAATACAGGAATCTATCAAGAAAGTAAGTTACATATTTCATTGGGACTAGAGCGTATCTGAGGGCTGACGACTTATTAATTTGCAATATTTTGAAAATCAAGAATCCTGCATATCCCTGAATCCCTGACTATCATTTTGAGGTCGTGATGACCGGATTGTTGAAGATAAGTTTACGCACGTAAAATATGCGCATTAGCATATCATTTAATGAAATGTAAAGGATTAAAGAAAAAAGGAAATGTATAGGAGTTAAACCATGCGAAAAAGTTAATTTTAGCTCTATTTGATGGAAGTAAAGGTAACTTCATCCCAGTTACACCCGAACCTCCGTAAGTTTAAAGTGCGTCATTTAAAACACTTTGACAAACTTTATCCGGCATTGCGTGTGTATGAAAAACTTGAAGCGAACAATAGTGAGGAAGATAAATGAGAGGCAAAATTGACAAGATTACAAAAAGTTACTATTCTTTATGAAAATTCCAAATCTTTCTCCGAGTCAACAAGGAATGAAGCCAAAGAGTTTCCCCGTCTTATTAAGGCATTTCAGATATAAAAGTAAAATAAACACTCGCGCCGCATCACAATGAGGAGGGTAATAAAATACAGATACAAGCGAGTCATTTTTCAGGAAACTTCCGGGTCAAGAGCTGAAAATCCGGGGTTAACGTAGCGGAAAAGGTGGCGGCGATGTATGTACCACGTTGCCCAGCACACATAAGCCCCGCCGGCATTTGACTTCCTGAGTCCTCTTTCGGCATTACCCCTTCAACGGGCTCCCCTTATACTCCCTACGCCTCGTCCGCCACGGAACTCAAGAGCACAGCCCAGGGGCACAAGAAACCCTAACCCTGTCCCTCCCCTCACCATTTTCACCCTCCCCGCCCACCGCCCCGGAGTTTGCATACATCAGTTAAACATGGCGTGGGAGTTGAGCCCGCGCCTGGGCACTGTCCCGCCCGGATTCTTCCCGGAAAAGAGCCGGAGGAGGATTCCGGAAGGGTGGGTCAACCCGCGTCCCTTTTCCAACTGCACACTGCTTCTCCTCCACTTCCAAACACCCCTCCTCCCGCCCCCTCAGGGTAGTTGCCTTCCATCCACCTCGAATGCGATTCTTTGGTGCCCCCACGACCCTGCTTCGCATCCTTACTTCGACTAGGGCTCGGGACATTTTATTTTCCCACTCTCTCCCATCGCACTCACTTCGCATCAATCCCTGTTTCTGGAAATTCGTGACAAATGGAATTTGGAATGCAAATCAAATGTAATAATTATGCTCATGGGAAAATGTTGAGCTGAGAATGAATAAGGCAACCTACACATCATTATTAATTATAAATGCTTTGGGAAAATGTCACGCATGATCACTTTCTTACGACACATAGTAATAGACCAACCCAGCGTATCATTAAAACAACTTTCGGAGGTCCACGTGGTCAGAGGCATCCGCGACATCTTCCCCAGGACGTCACAGACTGTCACATCTTCCGATAAGGCATAAAAAAGGATAATTTGCTGTCCTCTGGCTTTATTTTCCAATATCTTCTTACAAAACTTTTCCCAAAATACAATAAGCAAAAAATGGAGGAATCAAGATGAAAGGCGAGTGGACCTGAATACGTGAAAGGCAGAGGAAGAGAGAGGCATTGTTAAGGAATATCAGAGCATCCTACCACTAGGTATTGGAGCTTAGCTTCCGTATTTGACCGAATTCTTCTAAAATTCTTCCAGTCTTCAACAAACGAATTTTTCGGAGGAGTTAAAAAGTTTAATGACTGAAATTTCAGTGGATAAGTGAAGTCTTGCAAAATTAAGTCGACACCAACAAAGTTGACATTATGAACGAGGCTGAGCGCGTACATGTTTTGAACGCACGGAAATTTATAAGAGTAAGGAGAAAGATAATTCAATGAGTTGACTTATTTGCAGTAACTCTATTAGACTAAATCGTTATATTTTAAGCTCCTACATGGTATTTTTTATGTTCATCAAACATATTACTAACTATTCACGCAAGCGGAGATGTTTTGTATTGATCAATATAAATGAAAAAAAGAGATGGATCAATGGAAATGAAGAGAACGGGAGCCATTTAGGGAATTATCGTCAAATAATTGTGGATGCATAATGCTGTTAGAAAGATAGATTAGTAGAATTTCGTGTTTTCCAAAAGCGTAAGTAATAGACGTCTTATAAAGCATTGAAACATCTATGCTTAAAAATGTGCCATTCTCTTCTCCCTTTTGCATCCTTCCCTCTTAATATAAAATTCAAAAGTTTAAGGTAGGTTCTAGATGAATTACGACAAAGTACCCCGTAAGTGCAATAAAGGCCCTTCCACTGAAAAGGCTTTTCCTTCTATGGCTTAAGCTTCTATGGCTTTCCTTAAGGCTACACCATCATAAAGGACCTTGGCTTTTCCTTTTCTATGAACTCACCTTTCCTTTCCTATTCTATGTCCGGGTTTTCGCCTTTAAATTAAATTATATGTGAAGGGTTTCATTGTTTTTCGCAAGAAAAACTGGTATTTAAGGTCAGGTTACATTATAAAATAAATTCAATAAGTCTATACCGTGATGATAGAATTCGAACGAGGTAGACCCGGCAGGTAACGCCTGCGCCTGACAACCTAGTGATAATATCGCCATGGTATAGATTAGGGCCTACGGTAGAACACTACGAAAAAGCCTTTTGAGCATGCGCAACTAAACATCTACATACTACCCTGCGAGCCACCGCGTGGGTGTGTGGCAGGAGGGGTTAGGACACCAGCCGTGTAAAGGTGTGAATGACAATGTTATATGGGAGAGAAAATTTGAAGTGTATCTTGGCAGTGTTTTCAGTGGTTCCCAGTTTTTATTTTGGTCACTTATTATGCGTGGGAGGAACGAATGTTTGTACCTATGTGTTCGGCCAACGTACTTCTCTTATTTTATTTTTCCTGTCGGACCTCGAGTTGTAGCGCGGCGTCAAACTTATTTTGTCTGTGTCATACTTAAACACTAAAGACTCGATATTACCAATGAATATAACATGCCACAAAATTATACAATCATGCCCAACGGCAGGAAAAAAATACGCGAAACATATGGAGCTTTCCATTAACTCTAGTGCGCTAATCACTTCGCAACACAACAGTGCATATGTTATCCATTCATTTCATACCATGCGCACTAGGCAGCGCACTTCAAAATTATTACTTACTTCACTAAATTCTGAGCAATCGTGACGCCGCAGTAGATTTAAGGTTCGTTTTAAGTGCATGTGTAGAGAGCTTACCACATTTAATGTAAACCTCAAGTGAAGTCACTGAAAATAAGCCTGTAGTGTAGGCCCGGCAATCGGGAGCAAAAATTATGTGCACTTAACAACAAAAGAACTTCGATAATCGCATTTGCGATTCTACAGTATCCAATTACTCTGCGGTAAAATTCTTACGTTTTTAAATAGGAATTTTTAAACAATTCGTTAACTATGTACAAAACATTCAGCCGTGACTGTTGTGCACCCACAAAATTATTCCATTCAACGTCCTTCTTGTGCGTTGACGTGTTCCAATCTGTGGTAAATTGCGCCTGCGGTAGCACCGCGAATAGAAATCTCCTATAGCCAACCAGTCGCTCTGCGCATGCTAAGGAGAAATCAGATGACCTACAAGCAAAAGTGAAAGCTATTCATTCTTGTGGTCACATTTCAACCGACACTCCTCACGGCTCGTTGGTCTAGGGGTATGATTCTCGCTTAGGGTGCGAGAGGTCCCGGGTTCAAATCCCGGACGAGCCCAATTTTTTCTCTGTATTTAGTCGAAATAAGATCACTTCTTTGTAAAATGATCGACCTTCATCATAAAATTTGCTTTCAGTTAGATTTTTCTCTTTTGATTTTTACGAGGACTGAAGCATTTTTCTCCCATTCAAATGTAAAACTGTCTTAATGCATTGCATTTAGGTAAGAATGCAGTCAGACTTTCCCGTGGATAGTTGACAAATATGTGTAATCCTGTCCTCTGAGTAGCCTGTAGCAGAAATATTAATCCTCTTCCCTAAATCAGATGTCCGCAAACATCGTTTAATAACTTTGTTCCTCACTCCTTCCAGCTTGCGATAGAATTACCGTATTTCTCCGAAAATAAGCCGCACTCGCATATAAGCCGAACCTCGTTTTTGGGGTCTCAAACAGTGAAAAAAGTTAATACGCGAATTTAAGCAGCACCATTTTTTAATGCATCCCGTACTACCTACAACATTAGGCATTAGAATTTTATAACTGTTTTTACATTACCTATGTAACTATGACACAATGTTACCTATATTATTCTTTAATATATGAATAAATTGTGCACCAATTTGACCTTTTTCAGCGTTATTTCTTACTTTCCCCGTGGCTTAGACGAGTTTAGCTGGGGCGTCCGCGTGAATCCGAATGACTAGTTTGATCAAATCGGTCATTTTTACGATTTATTAAGAAAGTTCTCGAATTTAAGTCACACCTCGAATACAAGCCGCACCCCGATTTTGGGGGCCCAAAATCGGGAAAAAAAGTGCGGCTAATATTCGAAGAAATACGGTACTATCAAGACGCAATCATGTTTCCTATCAATCCTTATCTTGAAATTGACACGGTTTCCTGAAGGGCATCTCATGCATGATTGTTTAAGCAATGTTGCACCACCAATCGTTATTTAAATTAAGATTAGTTACAGCAACGGATCCTTTATAAGTCGGAAAGCAATCTTTTAATGGAGCACCACAAGTTATAGGTACGATTGATTATATTGGTTTTGATTAGCAGGTATTCCCGAATAACGACTATAGCTATGACGACTACCATTGCTCTTCCAGTTTTCCATTTATTTGAACAAATTTTGAGAAAGGGTTCTCCTCTATTTTTCAATCAATTAAAACTCGAGTTCAAAATTCAAGTGTACCCAATGTGAATGGCCAAGCACACAAATGTCCACAAAAAGACGACATTTTCATGAATTAGTACACTTAAACAAAAGCACTTCATTTCTTTACAAATTCTTTGCGACAACTTTCAGACCAGCGATGATTTTCGGTGGTATTAAGCCATCAGAAAAAAACGTAGCTTTGGCTAAAGCACAAAGAAATCCCCACAAAAAGATACGTCACACACAAAGGGTAGTGGCGGTCGAGAGCGAAATGGCCTCACAGCAAACACATGCAAATACATGCATGAGAGTGTCGGAGAGATGAAATAATAAAAGCCCCTTATTGCTCTCCTTAATTATGCTGTTTTGAATACCCCGCTCCCGCAAACGTCCCGCAAAAATGAACCTTCAGTGGCCGGCGCTTATTAAGGCGCCAGGGCGCGTCTGTTCGCGCATACTTGCTTTATTTCATGAGGGTTATCGTTTTTTAACGCAGCTCTTGTTTCGTAATTGCGTCCACGTTGGCGATTTACGGGCGAAATCAGTGGCCGCACTCCGTGCCACGGCATGCAAAAGCCAAGGGGGAAGGGAGGTGGGGTGGAATTTTTAATGCGGGGGGTGTGAAGAGGGAGTAGAGGGGACTGCTCGAAAAATATTTTCTTTGCTTGATGCCAGAATCTGCAAAGCCTGCAGAAAATGTAGAAAAACTGAGATTATTCACATTTTTTTGATAGAGGAGCGTAATTAAAACGCCGACTCAGAAAAATATACGGCTTAATATCTGACTCAATGGAGAGATTAAAACAGACCTGTTTCTCGCAACATTAGTGGGTTAACGCGACAATAAACTCATCACGGGTAGAGGTTTTATGTCATATGTTTCTTTGAAGCATCACCTACAGCTACAATGGTGATGATAAGAATGTATTAACAAGTAACCTATTGTTCGAAATCGAAGGGCGGAATACATTAGGAAGAATGTGCCCATAGCAGATAGTGCTGCTTGCAAATAATTTAGTCCTTACCATTAAACAGCTGATGATTTTCTATTTTTTATTTAGGTTCAATCCTCTCGTCATTTCTCTCCATAGTAAAAAATGACAATCAGACAAAAGACGAAGTATCGAAAGAACATAAAAAGAGCATTGGAATCTGGAGCAAAACAGCCTTAATGAATATATCGAAAATAAATAATAGTTTTTTTATGAAATAAAATCGCCAAGCCTGACCCCAAAATTGCAAACAAAAAACAAAATCAAAGGCATGCGGGTTCTACCAAATAAGTAGGATCACAAGCCTGACGATACCAAGGAAATAATACGATATAAAATATGCTTAAAGAAATAAAGCCTAAAAATTATATAAATAGTAAGTATTGTAAATATAGATTTGAATCCTGATCATACGGTCCTAAATCATAGCGATTTTTCACCCCATATTTCTATTTTTTGCTTATTTTGGCTCACACCATAACGGCCCTGACAATAAGGGAAAACGAAATTACGCTTGACTCCAAATGTCTGAACTTTGTTCAACTTTCTCTATCCCTTGGAATAACCTTAAATCTTTATAGGTGAGCAAGCCTATGAACTTAATCCTAGCCTCTCACTAAGAGATTGCATTGTAACAGAAAACACTTTGTAAATATTTCCACACCAATTTTTATTCATCCGACCTAGGTTTCGGCAAACATTGCCATTATCAAGACAATGCATCTGTGACAATTTTCCACAAACTTTCGCCTGATACTTTAAAAACTCAATAAGAGAGTTGTTTGAATGAATGACCAAACAAATTTTTAAAACTTCTTTCGGACTAAATCCTAGAAAATTGACTTTGTAGCCATCATGAGTTTGGGCCAAATGATGCAAGAACTTTGCATGGGAGAATTAGTTTCAACAACATTCGCGAAATTAAAAAAAATTATTTTCGATAAGACCAATTTTATCCGCAAATTACCCTCTAACTAGCGAGAAATCGGTATCCTTGACACAATTATCTCGTTTGATATACATAATTCATTCACTAGAGTAATCTACCAGTTAGAGGTAGGTTATGATGAAAGTCAGAGAATATCCAACGAACTCTTACACGTGCCGTGTCCTTTCTACCTCTTGTATTTCTTTCTTCATCTCAGCTTAAGTCCTACCTTTCTTCATCTCGTCCATAAACCTAATCTCTTTCTTCCCCTTGCCCGCCTACCCAACATCCTTTCCTCTATCACAGCCTTCAGCAAACCATCGCCCCTCATCATCGCTTCCAGCCACCTACCCTGCCTTCCCCTAATCTCATCTATAAGTTTCCTTTCCTCGCCCACCATGTCAAGCACTTCCTCATTTGTCTTCCTTTCCGTCCAACGCACCTTCTCCATCCTCCTCCACACCCACACCTCAAAAACCTTCAGCCTATTTTCCTCTTCCTTTCTCGAGTTCCACGTTTCTGCCCCATACAACGCCACACTCCATATCAAGCTCTTCTTTACATCCTCACTTAAGGTCCCCGTCGTCAGCTCCCTTCTATTATTGAACGCTTCCTTCGCTAGTGCTATTCTCTACCTAATGTCTTTGCTACTATCTTCTGTTTCTTCCTGCGTACTGCCCAAGTAATTAAATTGTTCTACTTGCTCTAGTTTGTGACTTCCTACTCTTATCACCAGCCTCACTTTCTATGTCCCAGAAAATCTCATTACTTTTGTTTTCTTATTATTTATCTTCATTCCATATTTCGCACACTGCTTTTCCAGTGCATCTACTAAAGTTTGCAATCCTTCCGATGACCGACTGACCAACGCCTGGTCGACTGCGAATCTAACAGACTCTTTTCGCTGGCCTCCTACTTTCAATCCCACATCTAGCTCATACCATGCATCTCTTACCATTTCCTCAGCATAGATGTTAAAAAGCAAAGGCGACAACGGGCACCCTTGCCGCACTCCGTGACCTATAACTGCCCACCCTGATTCACTCTCAGCTACCCTCACCTGAGCCCTCTGACCCATGCATAAGTTTCGGATGAGTCTCCTATCACGCCAATCTATTCCTATTTTCCCCAATATCTGCATTAGTTTCTCCCAGTTTACTCAGCTAAACACCTTTTCGAAATCCACAAAGCAAGCGAAAACACCCTGATTATACTCTATGTTTCTTTCTATAACTCCAGAGACGCGATTGCGGTGTTCTCACTACCGCAATCGCGCCTCTGGTGGCCCTCCCCTTCCTGAACCCAAATTGGTCATCGCCTTAATAGTAGTTTGCTCTGCTCTCCAACCTTCTATTTATAATTCTCAGTACAACTTTTGCCGCGCGCGAAATTAAACTGATTGTTCTATACTCCTCGCATTCTGACGCTTTCTTCTTCTTCTTCGGGATAGGTATTTATACTGTTTTTACGAAATCCTCTGGCCATACTCCTTCCTCGTAGATCCTGTGAATAAGTTCGAAAAACGATTTTCTCCCCTTACTACCTAGATTCTTCATTAGCTCCGAAGGTAGGTAATCGGTTCCCACGGCTTTTCTACCCTTCATCTCTCTTAATGCCCTCTCTATTTCGCTTTCAAGTAACTCTGGTCCGAGGTGACATGATAATTAAAATAAAATGATGTTTGAACGACACCTTTAAGCGACTCTTATTGCACACTAAGTGTAGAAAGATTAAAAAGAGCGAATTAAATGTTATATTTACTGGATATTTGTTTACTGAAAAATTATGTCACTCAGTTCGCCAATAACGTTGAACTTAAATTTCTAATCGCGGTCGGAAATGAAACGTTATAAACTTTAAATCCAATAATTATTTTGAAATAAGATGACGGATTCGATGTCAGTGTTCTATCACGGTAAAACTCTTTTGACCGACTTAAGTATTGCTGTTGCTAATTCCACAGTATACATTATTCTTCAGCATTAAACTTACTAAGAGGCTAGTACATCTACCAGAGGATGTACTATCATAACTACCGGTTTTATGATTACAGAACACGATACCACCAACTTCATCGGGATGAAGAGTGCACGAGAACTCAAAATGGGTGGCAACGTACAGACATGCGTTAATTTTATGTGCTTCCGGTCTTTAAAAGGAATCTTCAACTCAAGAGTAATCTAAATTTAAGTGGAGATAAACCTTAGAAAACGGACGAATGGCCAATTTGAGGTTAATGGAAAAATAAAATGTAGACGGCAACGGATAGGTCTTTGAAAATAGAAGTAGTAAAGAAAGCTGTGAATCAATGGCTTGAGGATGAACACCTGCCTCACTCTTTTTGTAAAGGCCTAAAGGATTTATTTATTTTTATTTTTTTGCTCTTCTTCAATAACAGAGCTCGGCTCTGCGCAGCTGTTTTCTCTCGCCTCCGCACGAGTGTATTTGGCTATAAATAAGCAACGGCACCGCCAGATATTATGGCGGATAAATCAGCTGAATCTCAACTGTGTGTCACAATGGTTTCCATTAAAAAGTAAGCTTCGCCGAGGAAGTCTAACAAAAAGATAAGATGTTCTTTTACGGCAATTGTTCCCCAGACAGAAATATTAAATTTAGAGCTCAACGTGGCACTGAGGGCAGTAAAAAAGCGTTGATGCTAAATAAAACAGATATTTAGTGCAGCGTAGTAGAATATCCCTTTACTGCAAAACCCAAGATGAAGTAATCAGAGCTAATTTCACAGTTCACCTTCAATTGGCCAGAGTTTTAAATTCACCCCATATAAATGAATACCAAAATGAAGAGGACTTTGTAATATTCATTCTTTTCGAAATATTTATTTTCCAGTCGGTAGAGCATGAGATATAATTTAAATACTAATACGATTTCACACATTTATAAGATGGTACATTTAATCAATACCTTGCCCTTCACTTATCTTATCTTCTGTCTTCTTGGCTCATTTTAAAAGACCATAGCACCCTTGTGAACACTTGAGCCATCACTTTTCACACATTTATAATGCACTCACTTATTTTCACTGCTCACTTTTGATACAGAGAAATATAAAATATATACATACATTAGCCCACTCCTATGACGCACAGGTACGAAAGGCGATTCCCTGCCACTCTCCTCCTTGGCCACTCCTTTCTCCTCTCACAAAAAACAACACAGGATGGTCGCTCTGACGCTCTATCCTCCTCCGTATTTCACTCTGCTCCCAACTTAATCAGCATAGGTGGTGATCTCCATTACTATATCTCACTCCCCATACTTTGGTTTTTACTTCCCCCCGGAGTCCATCTTGACCGCGTGCGTTATTCCCAATCGCTCTCCCTTAACTCCTTGTTTAAAACTCTCCCCGTTACTAGGCGTCGGTGCTTCGCTATTATTGCTCTGCTTGCCCTATTGGCTGTTGTTTCTCTTCTTCCCATTAATTTGTATTCACCACGAGTTCGTGCTACACACGCCCAATATGGCGTACCTTTTCGTCTCCCCCGATTTTTGACAGCAATGGCCCAAGCTGTTATGTTACAACTTATATGCTATGCAATAGTATTTCGACGGATGGTTTCACAAAAAATGGCGTTAACTGTCATCGTATTCATGTCAGAGATGAAGATCAATTCATTAATTAACAACTCATCCGAGAGACAACTATAGTAACAGCATACAATAAAGCCCGATTTTATAAGCTCTGATAAAATATCTTCTCGGTGTGGAAAAAGAAGGTTATACGTCCTTTCATCAACAACACACACGTCAAACTAACCCACTCTCCGATGTAAGTTACGAAATCAGAACTTTCAGTTAGCATAAATTTAACGAAAAGGCTAGGTCACCTAGCGGTTAGAGTTAAGCAAGCAGTGTAAAACCGGGTCTCAATCGATTCAACAAATACTTCAGAACACACAGACTCCATTGAACGCAAGCAACCAGCTTTAGCCGAAGCTCCTGATCCAAGTATCCTACTTATGTTAGTCCTCCAAGACGGGTAGGAGATAAGATTGGTATTAAAGCACGGAAGAAATTATTATCCGCAGCTGATAAAGAGGAAGGTTATGCCGTCAATGTATTTCAGGGAACGGATTTGACTCGAATTTCCCAGTCGAGCAAGGGGTACCACGTTGCCTTTTAAGACGTGAAATCCACAACGTTATTTACGCTGTAATACATTTCTCGACGCACTGAAACCCATCTTACTTAAAATCGTCAGAATAAAACCTCCTGGTGATGTTCTGAGAGTAATTTTTACAATACAACCACCAAAATCAAAATTAAGGAATTCCATCGCGTATTATTCTTAACTAGATTTTAGAGCATGAACATTCCTGGGTTACGTTACACCCAAGAGGTCGCTCAAAACTAGAATTTAAGATTTTCAAATCTAATGTCTTTGAAATAAGGGCGCTAAGAAAGGTATGCAGCCGTTTAACACCAAAAGATTCATGGCCTGGAGATAAGGTTTCTCGGGAAGGAAATGGTTAGGGCCAGGATGTCTTGCAGGTAGTGTTGCCAACAAATTAATTGATTAAAAATAAGAGTTCACAAACCATATAGCTCATCTACTAGTACACCATATAATTAGTACAAACATCTTTCGTGAGGTTTATTTTACATGTCGGTACAATCAAAATATGGTCTTGAAAATGACACATGTTGGCACCGTGTTCGAATTGAAATAAATTACGCCTAACATCAGAAAGGCTTAAAATTTCTATTATATAGGAGCAATGTGCTGTGAGAGAAACTGCAAGTTTTTTAAAGATACAAAAACAAGACAGAAAAAGTGGTTGCATCCATAGAAAATTGGCTCTATTTTATTCAGATAGGTAATGTATTCCTGCCATTACTACTTAAACGTTCAGTGTCAGCCAATCATACATTGCTTCACTCTAGCTCTCTTCTTCCTCGTACTTCTAAAAGTCCTCTCCTTCTGAAGGCATTAAACCAAGATTTTCTGTCATTTTTATGGCATCACCCATTAATCATACGGTAAACTGTTGATACTACTCCCATTCCTTCTCCCCGCAAGTCCAAACCCACTCCTTTCAGAAGCAAACAGCCCCTCGACAATGTCCAATGAATACCTACGACACAACCTTTCTTGACCCACTCATCCCTTGCTTTACCATTAGTAGCCACCAATACGAAGATTAGTTTGCCCCACTTGATTCTATTTGTAGCAAAACACTAATTTCTTCATAATTCCTCAACTTGACATGATTAATTATTTACTAAATGTTTCCACCCTTGGTATTTCTCGGTAATTCTTCCCATTTGTTGTTCCTTACAATATACCTTTCAGGATGCTTTTTCACAGAATTCTTCACCTTACGGTGCAGTTAAACAACTCAATGTTATTCAAACAACAATTCTGATGCACCCCACGCACCTAGATTCCGGCGGAAATTAAATCGTATTCTTTTCTGAGAATGCTTTCGTAATCATCCCAACCAGTTTTAGGAATGTTAATGACAGAGTTAATTAGACGTAAGTCTCCTCGCTCATTTAATGACATAGTCGAGAAATAAAGTGATATTTTCACTGCCACGAGTGGTTATTAACTTCTGTGCAAACAAAAGGTTATCGCGATATTCCGCATATACAACTTCCAATCGTGGAAATGGACGGTCCAAAATCTGCGGCCATTAGCCAAACCCGCGTCCCATTCGCACTCCCAAGCTTTTGGGTTCGAAGCGGAGATCCTCCCCACCAACATCCTAAAGAGAAAACGTTTAACAGACTAATTCGGTTTTTGCAATGACTCTCCAGTATCACAGATTAATATAGAATTGCAGAAATTTACAGAAAATTCACAGATAGAACGCAAACCGGCTCAAGAGATTAGAGTAGACTAATGGAAGAGATATTTGGAGGCCATTATGACTGCCGTATTTGTAAGCGCCAGATAATCGCCGGGAACCGAGTGTAATTCTCGCGATATAATCATCACGGTACATCTACATATTACCACGTAGGTGACCTCCATGGCGTGTGTAGTGGGCGCATTTTATCTGAACATGCATTACCGTACATGCTATGAAAGTTATACGAACGAAATATTTGGAAGTTGGAAGAATTTTGCGTGTCTAACGTTTTTTAAGGGAGTGAAAATGGCAATGGAAATCAGCTAAAATGGAAAAGGATTCCACAAAGAAGTTATGGAGGTGGTGGAGGGAAGGCAAATTGGACGAATCGTGGGACTCTGGAGGGAAAACTGCGCTGCCTACACGGCGCGCCGCAACGCACAGTGGTCCAAAAGTCATACTTTTGTCCAACTGCAAAGAAAATAGTACCTAAATTCGAAGGTTTTTGACACGCAAATTAAATTTTGCCATTATTTTTTACTAAAACCGATTACTTAAGGAGATATTGGTGGAGAAGGGACTTCTAAAATACCCGTAAAAGAGGAGTTTGTATAAAAACGCTCGAAAAAAAGCATAAAATGAAACATTTTCATATGATAGGACTGCAAAAGTTTAAAATTAATTTGAAAAATAAACAATTGGTGAAGGAAAAGTAGTTAGATGAACTAGATGGGTCGCAATCTTCAGTGAAACCAAGAGTGTTTAATGTTGAAACTGAAAACAAACTCATTGTTAAATAAATACCTATCAACATAATATTTGAATGCGTGTTTATTTATTTATTTCATTAAAAACACATTTAAAAAACTTATTAACCGCGAGAAACTTCAGGAATTTCAGGATTCCGCATCAGATTCGCACTCCTCGTCGTCGTCGGCTGAGACTGGGGATTCATTAAGGAATTCACGGAACTCATGAGACAAATATATAACGCTATGGTGTTTGTTTTATGTGAAACATAATGAACTGATTAATGGGTCAGAACTCAAAACCATGTCGATCAACCCAAAGTGAGCGAGAACAAAAGTTACTCCAGAGAAACGCAGGGCAAAAAGGAAACGCGGGGAACGGGGGAATCGTGACCCATTAGATTCGTAATGTTCCCGCTCTCAACGCACACGGATGATGCATCCACGGCCGAAACCGGTTTCGGTCGCAGTAATGAGTGCTGCGTGCTGAACGCGACCGCATTGAAGCGTGGGCGTGACACCCACGCGAGGTGCGTTTTGCTACGGCAAAGACAGCGGTCGGACAAATTCGAGCGACTGCCATTGATGGACAGGCGGATGCAAAAGAATGGCCACAAATTGAGCCGCACCATTTTCGCGACGGATGGAGAATGTAACAGATTTTCACAGAGAATGGAATTCTTAGGCTTGATGTTATTTGAGCAAGATATTTCCTTTGTCACATTAGAGGACATTCTGGAATTTTATTATAAAGTTTAACGTGACGTAATTGTTGTAATATAAATGACCCTAGGACTTTGTTTTTGTGACTTAACTTCTCAGTTATTAACTAAACATACATACTTGAAGCTTGAATAACATAATTCTCGAAGCACGCAGAAACGCCTCAGCAACCGAAGGTTTTCGGGTAATGTTATAAAAAAGTATTACGGTGTTGCAGTCAGGCAGATTTCCGGGATTCGACCGCGTTGTCATTTTTACCACCAAAATTTTAAGCCACCAAATTGACTACGCGAACAAATCCCGGAAACCTGCCTGACTGCAAAACTGAACGCCGCGAAAACCTTCGTCAGAAAGTATTACGGTGATTGATGCATTTTTTTTATTATTGAGACTACATATAAACTGCACGACGTTATATTTTGAAGTATCATGTGCGTCAGAAATTCATGAATTGCTAATGTTGCACTACAACGCACAGCCGCACCATATATAAATACGGTCACAATTTTATGGGCAAATATCACGAAAATTTGCGCGATAAGTGGTTGATGTTTTGGCTGACATTAGAAAGATGAGATACTTTTCTTTAGAGTGAGATCAAATTCATTGAATAACATCTCATTCACACTACCTTTAAGAGGTAAATTCAAATATTATGCGGACGATCAGTTCTTAGCAGTAAAATAAGTTGAAGACGACCTCATTTATGCTCGACCCGAAGGCACCTTAAAGCCTATTGTGCGAAAATTTTTTGGCATAAAGTCGGTAAAAAAATGCTTCACGCTAAGATTCTCTTTCATTCTTCAATTCGAATAAATATTATTAATGCAACATTTAACAGAATATTTTACTATTTATATCCTCTATCGGTATGTTCAGTTTATTTTTGAGGACTGAACTCTAGGGCCAGGATTTTACCAAATCATAGACGCATCTAAGGCCCTCATCAACAGTCTAGCATATACCGTCCGTTTTGAAAATGGGTCACCTGAGTTTGAGCGTTGATATCTTTGAAACAGCAGAAGCGATTTTTAGCATAAGCATCTCAAATTTAAGCCTGATTTATTTTTATTTCACCGAGTAAAAATTACCTATATATCTAAATATTTCCTCCGTGAACTAAAAAATGACCATTGGTTTGACTTTCCGGGAGTGCTAATTAGGCTCCTACTGAAAAAGAAAGAATGCCTATATCCTTGAAGCACAACATGAAGTAAGACTTTTATCTTTCTCTGCCGGGAATATCTGTCTGACATAGACATTTAACTTAAAATAAAAATTATATAAGTATGCTATTTTTGATAGCAGAAGTCGGAAAACATTTTATGATCACAATACGTACGTGGCGGTTTAATTTACGTCATCACTTATAAGTTTGTCTTCATCTAAGCTCATGGCGAATATCTTGCGTTAATCCGTATGTTACTCAAAAATATGAAGCAACCGTATGGTTATTTGAATTTATCTCTTCAGCCAAGGAATCCCATTCAGAGAGAAAATGAGTTCAATTCTCTATCTGTCGCGAAAATAGCGCCGAGCAAATTGAGCACATTATTTAGCATCCGGTTGTGCCTACGTAACTGGACTGGGCGCTGCCGAGCAACGGAGCGATCTGAAGTCACGTCAGCACCTTCATATTGCCGGACGTAGGTGTCTGCTGCTAGAGGTGATTACGTTATTCGCTTATGGTGTAGGTATTTCATTCGTTGATACGGACACTTTCAAAAATCCGAAAACATTAATTATATTCATGGCTACTCACGAGACTTATGAACGTTTCACAGATTATACTTCCAACAAAATGTCGACGACGAGTCTTTTCTAGTATTCATCGCTCAATCCAGCAACTTAGATGGCGACTGTGCTCACGACACAGGAAGTTCCGATAATCACCGTTTTATCCCCAAGGCACATAGAGCGCTGTAGCCTCTTCCCCTTTTCCTTCCCCTTCCCCGTAAGAAAAGCGAAGAATTTCAGTGCATATCGGTGAATTACGTATTGCAGTGACAAACCTGCTACGCGTCTAAGATTATGCGTTCAGCTCAGCGACACCTAGTTACATATGACTAATATTGAAACATTTTTATTTAAAACACATTTCAGTGTTTAACTTTTGTGTTGATTCGTAAAAAGTTGATAATGTTGGTCATTTTCAGAATATGCTTATAGTGAAGCTACCTCAATATTTTGACAGAACAGTCACTTCATAAAGTATCGCGACACACTACGCTAGCGGTTGGAATGGGTCGGCTGTCGAAGTGAGAAATACGTTGGCTATACTGGGTCATCTCTGGTGACTATGAGAATTTTCGGGTACACTATGATACATATTCTAACAATCAAGTGGGACATAATTCCGACCATGCTCTCGGCTTCGTTCGCGTTAGACTAACAATGAAATGAATTCATTGCGGGAAGCAAGGGTGTTGGCTACTCAATGGCCTTGTAATCATACTCGGCAGTTCTCTCACTAACAATACAAGGTGTGATCAAAAAAAGACCGGACTGATTTTATAACTTGTTTATTTCGACGGATACAGCTTAATCGAACTTGTCGCCCTTAAGTACTATCGTTTTCACTGAAATGTAGACACCCAAACTGATTGTACTGATTTGATAAAATGGGGCCGGGTCGGAAAAAAACATAAGAGGGTTGGCACACGAGGCTAGCTGCGGCCTTTGCCTTAACGTCACCGAGAGCCGACGAGGACGGACGTGGATGCGACCGGGCTAGCAGAATTAGAGTCAAATAAACTCCGAGAGCATAAGCCCTAGCGAAAGGAATGCACTGAGGAAACTCACGTCCACGCACACGCGATCGGAGTATTTTCTTTTGGGCTCCGTCGCGAGGTTTTTCCTCTCCCTAGATTCAGCTATAGGCTCACCGAGAGTGTCTCGGAGGGAAGCGGCTCCGTAGCCGAGATGGTTAATTCCGTTCTCCGAAGTTGGTGTTCGGTTTTGGCAGGGTTCGAATCCGCAGTCAGGCCAATTTTTTAATCTTTTAGATTAAAAAGATGCATTCTTCATATCAACACAATTTATATTGTTGACAAAAGAAAGAGTTAATGCGGTTTTTTATTTACGGCTTAATTTATAAAAATAATGACTTTCTACGTTACCACATTTATTTCTTAACAGATTTAATTCTGATTTTAATTAATGAATCTCGAAACATCCTGAGGAATCGTGGTTCTGGACGCATATCCCTAAGCTTTTGGGGGTGTATGACTGCTGCCGGCCCAGAACCTCTTGTTAGAACGTCTCCAAGGATGAACGCACGAGAGTATGTCGGCATATTAGAACAATATTTAAAGACCTACGCCAGAGAGATTGTACCAGAAGGAGAGATAAATTTCATCCATAATAACTGCCCCGTGCACACAGCAGCTATTGCAGATGATTTTTTTCTGAAAAACGAGGAGATAGTGGTTACACCATGGCCGGCTCATTCACCCGACCTAAACCCCATTGAGAACTTGTGGGGATTTATGGCAAATGAATGGCAACCAAGGGGCGTTACAACAGTGGAGGCAATAGAGGCCCATCTCCATGAGTTGTGGGACTCATTTCGTCGACGGCCTCAAATATGCGAGAATGCTGTCGCATCTATGCCTCGCCGTCTGCAGCAAGTTGTAGAATCAGGTGGTGACGCCACTAAATATTAAAAAACTGAATGAAATTTGAATAGTTTTACTTTTTAAATACCCTTTCTACCCCGAAAGAAATACATCATGCCAAAATTACACCTAAGCCTGATAAAAAGGATGCAGATATCGGTGACGTTGATTTCGGTCAAACATATATAACTATTAAACATCGTAGGATAATTTGGGGTAAAAGAGCTGATATGCGTATTTATTTCCACCTGGTCCTTATAGCTTACTATGGTTCGCACACCAAGTGACAGATTAACGCACTTGGGGGCCTGTAGGCAGTACAAGCAACGGGGCCCACTTTAATAAACAAGTCGCAAGAGAAGAAAGGGGAAAACAATTCTCATAACAAGGGGCCCATAGGCAACTGCCTACTTTTGCCTCATTGTTAATCTGGCTCTGCGTACGCCCACTGAAAGGAAAGCATTCGTTCTTTAAAACACCTCACTTCCCACATTTTTACGTGAAAAAGTACTGGAAGTTTGAAGATGAAAAATATCAATTGAATTACAAACCTTTTTCAAACCCTAGGGTTTATCAAAATGATCGAAACTACGAATGCATTTGGTTATTTATAGAGGATTGTAGATACAATGAGTAGGTATTTCACTGCAAGGACACAAAGATGCAACCACTGCCACTTCCAATGATTTTTCCCTCTCAGTGAATTAAATCTGTTAAGAAATAAATGTGGTAACGTAGAAAGTCATTATTTTTATAAATTAAGCCGTAAATAAAAACCGCATTAACTCTTTCTTTTGTCAACAATATAAATTGTGTTGATATGAAGAATGCATCTTTTTAATCTAAAAGATTAAAAAATTGGCCTGACTGCGGATTCGAACCCTGCCAAAACCCCACACCAACTTCGGAGAACGGAATTAACCATCTCGGCTACGGAGCCGCTTCCCTCCGAGACACTCTCGGTGAGCCTATAGCTGAATCTAGGGAGAGGAAAAACCTCGCGACGGAGCCCAAAAGAAAATACTCCGATCGCGTGTGCGTGGACGTGAGTTTCCTCAGTGCATTCCTTTCGCTAGGGCTTATGCTCTCGGAGTTTATTTGACTCTAATTCTGCTAGCCCGGTCGCATCCACGTCCGTCCTCGTCGGCTCTCGGTGACGTTAAGGCAAAGGCCGCAGCTAGCCTCGTGTGCCAACCCTCTTATGTTTTTTCCGACCCGGCCCCATTTTATCAAATCAGTACAATCAGTTTTGGTGTCTACATTTCAGTGAAAACGATAGTACATGCCTTGGCTGACGAAACACCTTTGCCAACATTTCTTCCAGCTCTCGAACCCTGCCTGGTAAGCCGCTTTAGGGATCCTCTTCAGGTCCGCCGTACAATTAGTTTTCATGTTCGCAATAGAGTCGAATCGGCGCCCTTTCAAGGTTGATTTTAACTTTGGAAACAAAAAAAAGTCTGATGGAGCCACGTCTGGAGAGTAGGATGGCTGCGGGATCACGGAAGTTCTGGTTTTGGCGAAAAACTCTGTCACGATCAGCGCCGTGTGAGCCGGCGCGTTATCGTGGTGGAAACGCCATGCATTGTTTCTCCACATGTCTGGCCTCTTTCGGCTCACTGCGACCCTCAACCTCTTCAAAACCGCTAAATAGAAATCTTTGTTGACGGTTTGACCTTGAGGGACGTATTCGTAATGAATCAGCCCTTGCCAATCGAAGAAACACACCAGCATGACCTTCACATTGGACTGGGACATGCGAGCTTTCTTTGGTCGCGGAGAATGATGACCCTTCCACTAAGAAGACTGGGCCTTTGTCTCAACATCATAACCGTAAACCCAGGTTTCGTCACCGGTTACGATGGTTTTTAGAAACTCTGTGTCGGCTTGTTGAATCATTCCAAATGTCACCGCAGCACTTTTGCCAAGTTTGAAACAAAATTTCACGCAAACACCCTGTTCCTCTAGCTCCTTCATTGCTGCCGTTGCACGGGGCCACGAACAGGTTAAGACACGTACCGCAGCTGCTGCGTAACAACTCGACGTAAACAAACGCAACACCTCTCGTTTTAGTCGTCAGATGTGTAGCTAGATGACGCACTGTGTCTCATTTCGATCCGTTGAACGGTTTGCGCGTAATAAAATCAGTCCGGTCTTTTTTTGATCACACCTTGTAAGTCAAAAATGGAGAGAGTTCCACTTTGCAAAACCAGCACAGCACAGCGTGCTCTGATGGTGGGTTTGGTGAAGGGCTAGCTCTCGGTGTCCGAAGTGGCCAGCGAGTTCGGAGTCCATGTCTCGTAATCTTCTTCACTGATGGCTAAGAAGAGCAAACATCGAGGATGAGACATTTAAAAGTCGCGCACGATCTGGAAGATCCTAGCTTTACCACTAGGGACGAGGATGATTCGATAATGAGAGATTTTCGCAATGAGGAATTCTCCCTTGACGGTTCATATTCTGCGACGAAAAGGTTTATCAAAGCAATGAAGACGGAAAAATTAATCTGAGGTGCCAATGGGGTACTCGGTAATTAAAATTATGAATAACATATGCACTATCACATTTCCTTTTTATAATTTCTTTATTACTTAGTCGTGACAGGATATCATTTCCTTTGCAAAGTAAAAATTTCTTAGACTTGGAATTTTTGAAATAAGGCGGAAATTTTGCATTTTGTCTAGATTGGACTTTTTTAAATCTAATCTTATGTTAAAGTATTTTCCTCCAAATTCCTGTAAATAATTAATCCCATTAATTTGACGTTCTATAAGTGCCGTACTTGCGAATGTAATATGCCCACGTATTTCCCGAAAATCAACTATTAAAAATCAAGGTGCGTTATACACGAGGATGTGCGCGAAAGACTGCACCTGTTTCGTCTGACTCCCAGCTCAATACTGCATATAAAATACAATCTATGCTGAAAAAACACTCATTTCCACAATAGTTATTTGCATCTATATATAATTCCAACCTCTTTCGCTTTCAATTAAATCACAATGCGTGAGAAAATTGATTCCCTGGATTTCATTCGTAAAAATTGCGATGCGTGTTCTACAAGCGTGCTGTTGGTATTTACAAAAATAAAAACGGCATTTACATAAATAATTTTGAACATATTAACTCAAAATTATTTTTTCTAACAGGTTTTCGTCTTCCCATATCTTATAACGAAACAAATCTGGGAGTATATCAATATATTTTTGGGGTGAATTGTCGGCTGTAGGGCCAGGGCCATTGATCAAAATACATGCGAGAATGATGGCGCATTGTTAAAACAATTTTTTATAGCAAAATCTTGAGACCTACATTAACAGTGTGTTTCTGGAAGGTGAAGATGTCATCCTCATTCAAGACCATTCATCAGTCCACACAGCTAGGATGTGCCGGGAATATTTTGAGAGCCACCACAAAATTAATCATTTATCGTGGCCAACGAGGTCACCGGACTTGAAATCCATTGAAAATCTATCGGGACTAATGTTTAACGAGTGGCAGGGAAAGGATGACACAGACCTTGGGAGAAGTTACTTTAAAAAATAAAGGGAGAGAAATTTGGACCTCGTTTCACGGCAGGCCATTTTGTGCCAAAGACTTGTGCGGTCGATGACCATAAGGTAGCAAGAGGTAATTCATAATGAAGATTAGAAAAATCATATTGAAAAAGAAATAAATATTTACAAAACTATATTTAGTTTTTATTTACCCATTCGTAAACAAAACCCCGTCAAGCGTGACGAAATGTGATTTAAATTGAACCTTACGCTGATAATAATTGAATTTATTAGTTATTTATACTCTAATTCTAAATATGCTCGACATTGATTTTCCAACATTGGCATACTCTATATTAACGTCCAACAACTACTGTCCGATGGCTTTAGTCAGTGTCTCATAAAGTTCTAAAAGATATATCACTTATAATATCTGTGATACGTGAATGGCTCAAAGACGTGCTGAGTCTAGACGAAAACAATCTCCATGCTCCCTCACAAATAGGCAGGAGGTCGTTTTCCCGTGCATTCGGCTCTACTTCGTTTTACCTTCTAGTCCACTCACTCGTATATTCAGTCACTCGCTTACTCCATTCAATATTGCTTTTTCACCACACCCCTTACTCCGTTTCTTATTAGCTTCTTCTTCTACCAACACAATCCTCAAGGCCGCTTCTAGGTCCACGTCTGTCCTCGCCTCTGATCGAGAGCACTCCCAGAATGAGGTCCCACTTAACCTGGTGTAGTTCCTCATGGATATTGAATCGTGTACGTGCTAATTCTCATAGTCACCTGAGACGGTCCAGAATAGCCAACATATTTCTAGCTTCGACAGTCGACCCATTCGAACCGCTAGCGTAGTGTGTCGCGATACTTTATGAAGTGACTGTACATATTACTATACAAATTATCAGTCCCTAAACATGAAGCAGAAATTCGAAATCATCTGCTTGCGATCGCCGATTTCCCAACCAGTGATCTTAGTCTATGATTTATTTCACTGGATCTGAGTAAACTGAAGCAAGCTCATTCAAGGAATATTATATCTGACCAAGCTCAACAGGATGGGCCTGGATACTTTATGCTTATTGAGGCATGATAGACTCAGAATGAAGTCACTCTTCATGACATCAACCATACTTTTAATCATACGTTTGAATGATATCTAACATACCTTTAAACAACATACATATCCTAACTCCGTTCCTTAGCCTTTTTTAGCTCTCGAAAAAGCTCATTTAAATATTTAGCTAAATGCATTCCTTTTAAAATTCCCATTCTCTCACATCCCTTTTTCCGCTTTCTCTGTTCTATAGCGGGAGACTTTCCCCGGTCATAATGACCTTCAACATCCCACTATTTCTCAATACCTCCGCCACCCACATTCAATGCCTTACCCAATTTCCCAAGCAAACTTCCTCTTTTCCCACTTCCCAATTAAAACTTCCGCCATACCTTCTTCTCCGGATCACTTCACCCTTTTCCTCACGAATTTCACATCTCAGAAGCCTCCGACCCACGCTAATCTTTCTCCAAGGACTAACATTAATACGTATAACACATTAAAAGCATATGACTGTAAAAACAGAAGTTAAACTACTCTGGCATACAAAAAAGGCACGGAGGCAAAGGAGTCCAAGAAAAAACACAAACCCAAAGAAAAACGGTGTTATGGCTAACTTCATTACATATAATCTAAGAAAAATAGTGTGTAATCGACTAAGAGCATTCTAGTAGAGGTGACTAACATGCGGAAGGGTATTACTTCCTACTTGATGTTATCAGGTTGGTAGAAGTTGAAGATCGGAGAAAAGTTAGAGCCAAATCTAGCGATGGCATTCGCTTGTTGGGCGCAAAGCGTCAAAGGGTTCATAGTTTTATATCTCATCCGATGTGCGGAGGATTGCACTTGAAGCCCTTTCTTTTTGGTGCCCATCTCACCTCCAAAATATCGAATCCTAGCCCTCGGGTCGGGAAATCAGCTCCCTAGCCACCACACCTACCTTGAAGAGACTATCAACCATTTTCCTTAAAGAAAGAAAAAAGTAAAAACCACGAAAGAGAAATAATAAACGAAGCACTGCGTACCGGGCTTCAGCATGGGATATTTTATTACTTCATTATAACTTTATAAACCAAGAAAACCTCAGAGAGTTAAAATAAAAAATTATCGAAAATCAATCGAACTACTCCGCTCGAATAAGTCAAGAAATTTTTTCAACAATTTTGTTCTAGACTCTATAGCATTGAGAACGAATGTCATTACAGAATGTTCGGCCTTGGAGTAGGCTAAGTGTAACACAAATGATAAATCAACCATCCCATTTGTAATGTGGACATATGCGATGAATTTAAACAAATATTTAGATTGGGAAAAATATTAGTTAAAAATCAAAAAGAATATCACAAAAGGTCAAAATAGAAAATATCATTATGAGTCAAACTAGATTGTGATAAATTCTCGATGCACACGTAAGTGCAGAATGCTCACTAAGAAACCGTGAAACTATGGGTACATGAGCTGAAAGGCGGGTAAAAAAGAGGAAAGCGGAATAAAAAATGCATCAAGATGAGCATGGATTCTCATTCGACTTTGCCAAGTGGATTCTTAAGAGCATCTATAAGCCAATACAAACGCTTCAGAACACAGATTCTACCTATATTCGAAAGGAAGAGAGATAGGCTAGGATGGGGGGCGGCGGCGAAGAGGTGCGAGGAAATACGAATCCAGGAAGAGAAAAATATTGGCCTTTTCCTGCGCGAAAGACCGTCCGATGGGATAGAAGAAGGGAGCGAGAGGGAGATGAAATAGATAGGGACGTGGGGAGAGATGAGGGCTCGGGTGAGAGGCAAAGCGAGGGAAGTTTCAAATGTGTGAACAGGAAGTTCCGTTTACTTTAGGGGAAAAATTGGTCGTCGTGGAGGGAAAGTCTCTTCTCCCCCCCGCACGCCCTTTCCTTCTATTAGCCATCCAGCGAGCGAGGTCCCTCCTTCCCTTCAGGGCCCTTCTCAGCCATCCCAACTTATTCCAACCAGGGAGTTAACCCTTTCACAAAAAGTTTCATACATACATATATGTATCGCTGCCGTCCTCACTTTTTCCCCTCTCTCCACGGAATCGATACTTTTCCGCGAGCTCCACCTCGCCACCTCCTCCCCTTTTCAATGCTCACTTCTCCCACCCACTTTTCTTGCATCACACTTATACAAAACTTTCCCTCGACTATTGTTTTTTTATTCAGATGTCTTTCTACTTCTCCCAAAAGGGAGGTCGTCTTAGCGATGAAAACGGATGTATCCCGAAAAAAAAGTTTAGCGAGTGCAAGTACTCTACGCTCTTTTCAACAAGTTTTGGAATGTATTATTATTTTAGGTCCTTGGTTTTTGCCACGTTGATCGCATTAAGTCCAGCAAAGACAATATCATAATTTCACTACATTTTACATTAAAAAGACAGGTCTCAGAGAATGCAGTAGATAGTAACTAGTAGATATTTTCAAGAAATATAAAGAAGATATGAGAAGTAAAATAACATATTTCTCCAGAAATTTAGCACTAATTTACATGAGATTACCATGGCGTAAATTTACCAAGCACTCTCTACAGCCAAGCCTTTAGTATAGAGTGATCTTCATTCATCGAGTGAATACTAGACAAATGTGAGACAGATGGTCATATAGTTAACGATTACAGGAAAGGTGGCCATTTTATCTTAATAAGCGACAACTGATGTGGCATCATAAAAGTTGCCTTAGTTGCTGACATCACCAGGAAATGTAGCATGAAGTTTCGATAATGTCATAAAACAAGTGGCTACATATTTTTTCCTTAGGATTAATTGAAGAAGATGCATATTACTATCAAATGCTTACCTTAATCCCAGGAAATATGCGCCACCCGTATAGCAATAAAAGCATAACGACCACAATTTTACGAGGAGGCATGCGATTTGTTTGTTTTGGTGAGATTGGTTTTGAAAACATTACAGAGTAGTGTCGTTTCGGATTACCAAAATGGAGCTGCCATAAATGTGGAGGTATCAAGTGAGAGTAAAGTCATCGGAATTATTAAGGTCACAAAAGCTTCAGGTTGACAAGCAGGTTATTATTCTATCTCCACAATGTACACGGAAGTCTGGTCAAAGCGGTTAAACAACTGAGACAATCGAAGCGATGGATATAAGAATAATTTAAGGCCGGGTACCAGTCACGACCGTGTGAAACATTAATTCACCTAACACTACTTCTCTTTTCATCCCTTCCCTTTCGTGATTCCTTCATCCTTTCTTCCTCAGTCATAACTAATCACCCAGCACCCGAATCAACGCGCTCTCGCGGCTCTCAGTGTAATCTATAGGTGCATAATTCAGGAAACCAAATATTACAGACATAAATCAACAAATTTCGTGATTTCGCCATTTCCCTCCTACTATTGAGCCCATTGGAAAGGGTCTCAGGGGAGTATTTTGAAAATGTATTCAGATAATTCAAGGAGCAAAGATAAGTAGCCTAGAACCCAATTTGTAAGCAAAGAAAATAGAAAGGTTTAATGCGTCCATCAAATACGGTCAGAGTACAACGTATAAGGGGAGTACTCTTTAGTTTCCTGAGCTGGGGTTGAGCACCAAGAAAACAAAAAGAAGCCAGAGTTCACAAAGATCACTCATACCAAACAACTTTCAACCAGAATTTGAGTCGAAAGTCCAATTAAATTCGAAACTTACGAAACAACGGTAAGGCAGTTTCAAGTTCAATATTTACTTTAATGCATCTTTTTTTGGGATTAATGATTGCAATGAAGTCTTACTCGGAAGCATTATTTTGGTGTTTACATTTTTTGTCATTATAAATGAAACAAAACATGCCTCATGTGCTGCATTGCCACACTTAACTTTAAAGGCCAATTAATAAACATTAATGCCACCACGTAGTTACACCACCACAACGGAAACATACATTATGTGCCTTTGGAAACCTCATTTCCCAGGTCTGAATAAGCTATCGATGGAATACGACTAATTTCAATGGATACTACATTAAGATAAATTTGATAAATAATTTTCATTTCATGGTATTCAGGCTTTTGGTTCTGCGATTAATTATTTACTATTAGACAACAGTTTCGCCGTACTATGCTGCCGGCTTCGTCGGGCTTTTAAGAAAGAAAATAGATAACTAGGTTAAATGTTTATTCTTAAAAGCCCGACGAGGGCGGCAGCATAGCACGGCGAAATTGTTGCCAAATACTAAATAATTAATCGCAGAACCAAAAGCCTGAATACCATAACAATGAGCTGCGAAAATCTACAAAAAAAATTTCATTTCATTTTTAATAGACCTGTATAGGCATAAGATACTTTTTCAAGATGCTGCAAACATTTTCCTAGAAGGTCAGTTAAAGAGGTCACTGGTGAGTCAAAAATACCTACTTCTTTGGTTTACAAGATTCAAATCAAATTTCAGTCTTCTCACACTCTGCCTAATGCGGGTTTTAGCTGAAAAAATTTGCAATTTAGTATCTTCATTATTGTCCTCCTTCTTCCCTCCCGAATTAAAAAAGTCATAACATTTCTGCACTAGGTGCAATTGGTACCCGTTATTTTCAATACTCCACCGCACGCAATGGATACAACGGCGTACGCAATCCAGAAAATGTTTGAAATTCGTGAAACGGCTGTGGGGAAGGTCGACGAGGCCGCACTGGTGCGTTTGTGTGGACATACTAACCAGACTGGCACGAGGCCGCGAAACTGTAAACATCACTCGGTCGCTATGATTCACATACCAAGGTGCATCCGGTGTGTGATCCCTGGCAAATATGCCGCCCTGGGCAGAGGGGAGAGTAGGGAAGGGTCAGAGAGAGAGAGAGAAGAGGAAACAGGACACTCTAAGGCAACAAAGAGGGGACGGCCAGTAACTCAACTACTGGCCAAAAAGAAACATCCAGACTTATTTCCCTTACAAATCGGTACGCGTTCAGTTTCAAGAGTTACTGCCGATGTAAAGAACTCGACGACCACAATAGCTATAAATCGCGTTAAAAATGACCCCACCCTCCCCATACCCCCGAAAGAGGAGCAGTAGTATTGAATTTCAGGCGAAGCGACATGCAATAACTCAAAATCGGGAGTGAGATGAGTTATTCCCTTTTTTCTTCGGGGCAGCGAGCATGAATTGAATAGGAAGAAATTGAATTTGCGTCCGAATTTCCGCACTCCTTGCAGCGACCGCCGGATGGACACCACCGCGTGATTTAGAATGTTGGCCCCAAAAATAAATGACCCAAGAGACTCTTGCGCGCCCGAGAAGTAAAACTCTATAATAAGTTACGACATCACTGCTTATAAGAGAGTGTGACCCCCGGATAAAGCCGCGAGTATAAGCTAAATTTTAAGCAGATTAAAACAAATTTATTAAAAAATTGTGATCATTAACATATTACAATTTCAATCAACTTCAAACTAAGTAGCCGGACGCGAATATTTAAATTCACTTTAAAATAGTGAATAAAGAATGGATCGGCAAGTATCGCAATTTGCATGATATGTGCATTCATCCCATTGATGTAGAGTTATATATACCCTATATATATACCCTAAGAAACTGCTACTTTAAATTAAAGAAGAAAAATAAATTTCCAAATATCCGAGTCTTATCTTTGACACATTACTGAACTAGTCAATTAAAAACAAGCCATCGTGCGAAAATTATGCAAACCAAATACCTCGGGGGTTGAATGGAGGAGGAGATGAATTTACCATGAAAGTATTATTTTGCTGCCTGGATACAAGATTTTTATTGTAGAGCTGCAAGGCATTTGTGAGAAAAATATTTTATTCCCGTAAGTTCTCAGGGAAAAATGCATATTATTTTCCCCATGAGGAATGCGAAACCTAGGACTCACAAGTCGATGTCTTCCTCAGAAATTTGGAATAATGGTACACAAAAAGTATGGATTGCTTCAATACCAATGTACTGTAGGGAAAAATTTCGCACATGCATATAGGCGCCAAGCATTAAATTATGGATTAAATCTCTTCAATGTTCTCAATGCTATTAATCTATTAGCATGTCCTCTGGGTTCGGCCTCAATTGACGGATTAAACTTCAAAGATCGAAAGAACCCAGGAATTGATTTGAGGCAAAGAGATCAACTAAAAGATTGGATCGATAGGGAGTATTCACTGAGCATCTCATCTCGCAGAGCCCAAAGGCATGTGAAATCAACATCTTCATGTCTATAAGGGCTCCAGTTCTGTACCATTCGTCTTTCCGTAGGTTCTGGTATGCATGGAACTCGAAATCGAAATCCTCAGTCCATTGCCACGGTATCGTAAATCCAGGCCAACATTCACTCAATTAAGGCCTTAAGACAAATTACTAACCTCTACACATTTTAAATTAGAATTGTGAAGGTGATACAAATGACAACTAGATATGCGTCTTTAAACACGTAGCCCTCTAACAAGTCCAGTTTGACCTTGAGAACGAAATAAAAATATATGAAAATGTTGGCAAAAATCCTGAAGTCTATAAATAATATATGTAGTGAATATCATTCTATATCCATCAACCCAGGGATCCGATCACACTCCTATCGTCTCCAATGTAATTATTGAAATCTAAGTCACAGTCGGTTGGAATCCCTAAACCGTGTTATTTTACTTTCTCCTGACAAATGTCGGCCTCGGTAACGTCCTCGCCTGCCAACCCAAAGGTCGCAGGTTCGAGTCCCACCTGGGGAGGATTTTTCTCCTCCCAGGACATGGTTGTGTGTGTTTTACTTAGCTAGTTACTTAGCATAATGCATGATGTAAAATGGTCCTCGAGACTATATTCAGGTTGATGAAATAAATAAAAATAAAAAATAACATTTTCGATTATTTCCGCCCGAATTTTTTCAACCCAAACCGTTAGCAAGCGGATTCATTTTTCTATTCCGACTTGGAGTGTCACCAAATAACTCCCCAGGTGCTCTTCTCTCCTAGTACATTTACTAGACGTAGAAGTTAAACGCAGAGACATATTGCCGTCAATACAGTACATGGAAACAGTGAAAGAAGGTTTGAGAAAAAAGGATTATTTAAAGAAAAGGTACGAAACTTCAAACTGAAATTCAAACGCAAACCAAGAATGGAGTCTAGCGTTAGAGCCCCTCAAACAATTGCGCGCACCTTAGTCACCATCGGTATTACAATCGAGATCCTAACAGAAGAGAGAAAATGCTGAAATTGAAACAAAGAGGACCCCTTGGCGAGAGAATTTTCTCTTATGAAAATTTTCCCAACAAAATTCTTATTCCGTTGGGTTCTGAGTTCACCTGAATTACATACTTCAATATGTTTCAAGGAAATCAAAATAAAATAACTTGGCCATTGCAAGAATTGTAGCGTTCCGAGGTGTATAAAGGAGGTCATGGAAAATATTTGAAAACTGGAAACTGTTTTACGGCAAAATTGTCAACATTTGATTAGGGAATTAGAGTAAAATTACTAGAAATGTAGTCAGACCACAATTAACGCAGGTAACTTCTTTACGGTATATTTCAAGAAGAGAAATTCAATTCTTTCGGGGAAATTATAATACAATCGTTTTGACGTCTATTTTGTAACTGCCAATAAATGGCCTAAATTAAATCCAGCTGAGAAGTCAGCTCTCTCAGATAATGTTATCCGGAACACAAATAGGCATTCCCTCTTTGCCACTGCTGGAATGTTAACTCTTGACGTCACAGAACATATTGAAATCAAATATGCTTGTCAAAGCTCCTTTTATATCGAGTAACGACCCCTTTTCATCCTTTCAACGGATCACTAACCCTATTCATCTTTTCAACCCTCTTCCGCTTCTACTAAAGGTCAGTCTTTATAATATCGCCTATTTTGTCACAAAAGCAATTATGCCAACTTCTGTTTTGAATCCTCGTCTTTATTCGTTGAAATAAGTTTAAAACGCAGTTATTTGTGACATTCACAAATTCATAGGCGACGAAAAGTAAATCACAGCCATTACACAACATACGCGAGCTAAAGCAGATGTATCACTTCGACACTACAAAAGTGGAAAATAAAACATGTGTATGGCAATCAGTAGTCGGAGAGCCTAAAACTCAACTGTACTACCACTAGCTTAATTGTATTATATATTATTGTTATTTTCAATGCCATCAATGGTAAAAGCAGAGGAAAAAAGTTCAGATGTGCCATTTAAGGATGTACTCGAGAGTAAAACCGACCAAAAATACACCAACAACAGAATTTGAACGGTTATTAAATCACTTTGTAGATTTTTATTCAAAAATGACGCTCCAAAAGCACAAATAAGCGGTGGACCAAATCAAATCCATTGTTCGAGGAGAAACGCCAGCCAAAGCGCACAATTTTTTTCTGGTAGGTTTGAGGGATTTTCATAGGCAAAAATTGAAACTCGTAGGAAGAATACGAATCGGAATGAGACCGAAAAAGTCCACGACTATTCGACCTATCACGAACCAAATTCTAATGAAAACACCCATTCTGACTTTTGACTGGATTCCGTGTTAACCTTTTAGCGATGCACCTTGCATATCAAGCTAATCGTTGAGTTAGTGGAAAATACTTCCCTACAGACGAAATACTTTTCCACTGTTGATTCCTTCCTCCCTAAATATCATGAAGTAATACACTAAACAGAAAAAAATGTTTCCGAGTAGAGAATGAGATTCTAGCTGGCTAAATAAGTAATTTCCAATGTCCTCGGAGAGCAAAAAGTTGCAATGTACTCTGAAAATGATTTCACTTTTCGTAGCAGAGACTTGGGTGAGATATAGAGTGTATGAAAAATTTACCACAAAAATTAGGAATTATTGTCGACAAATTAAGATATGTATGTAAATAAAACTGAATAAATATAAATTAATTTTTCTAGATAAATAAATAAATAAATATGAACTATTCTAGAGACATTATTTGGAAAAAAATAATGGAAAAATGGTAATAGAGCAGATATCTCGTTTGATTTGCATGAACTTACGCGACGAAAACGGAAAATGTGAATAGCAGAAAAATAAGAGGCAATCGAGGTGGCAATCATTTAAAAAAATATAGGAAAGAAGGGAAAGTCTAAGTTAGAGTGATAAGTAGAAAGATTTTTAAACCGCATTATCAGAAGTTCGAAGCAAAAGCGTTTCAAAGGATTTTTTAAGAAAGATGAGGAATGAAGTTAAAGCCGAAGACGAAAAATAAGTTGGTGGAAGAAAGCTCATTTGATGATCCGAGATAATAGGGATAAGCTTGATCAGTACTTCTAATATCGGCATTCTAAAGTGAGAGCTACTTGAGAAGAGAAAAACCGGTTCCCGGGTAGGCAAATTGAGTTAGCTCGGAAGACTCACAATATTTGCCATTCAGTAATATCAACACATTTTATTTTATTTGCGAATTTTACCATTCGTGATGCATGGTATTTAAAGCTAAAAGTATGAAATATTTGAATTAGCATTAATTTTTTCTTCTACGCATTGCTTGCTAATCTTGAGGCCTATATTCTCAATTCTTAGAAACATCAAAAATTATACCAAGAGCATCCTGCGACCATCTTCTTTCATTAGGGTGCCCTTCCTCCGGGTTATGTGGCTAATATATCACCTCAACGAAAAAAGAAACAACCTCTGGGATCGGGGGAACTCGACTGAAGGACAGTATAAACGTCTGAAACAGTAAGTTCGAAGCAATTAATTTCTACCATTGATTCACGCAGAAAATTTATTTTATCGCCCATAGTTCACGCGCAAAAAAATCCACGGAGATCGGGCGAGTAATGAAAGCGGAGGTGTCCTTCAGTAGGACCGAAAACCTCTTCTATCCTGGACGAAATTTAGTCAAACTTTGAAAACCATAAATCGACGTTCGGGAGAGAGACTGAGGAGGAGGAGGACGTGCCGACTCCAGGCAAGAAAAAGACTCCGAATTCCACACTCTGTCGAGAGAAGTTTGAAACTCGATCGAAACGAACCCGCGAGAGGTCCTTCCTTCCTTCCGGGATAGCTGAGCGCGCCCCCCCCCCCCCCAAACCTGAAACCCTTCCCACCCCACTCTCCTATATTTTCACGAAAAGGCCGTCGATGGCGTTCGATATGCCCGGGGGCCGCCCTCGCCTCGGAGAGACGGAAAAGGGCATGAAGAGGACAAAAACGCAATAAATTAGTCGGAGGGGGAGGTGGTAGGGGTGGTGGCGGGGCAGAGCATCGCAAATGAGGACGGCCGTCGTCGGGGAAAGAGCGGATATATAAAGGGTGTGTGCGCGAGAGTTGGGAGACGACGACGGGGACTCGAAAGAGGTGGGGAGGAGGTTGACGGCGACGGGAGGAAAGAGAGCCGAAAAAGAAACGTAAAAATTGAAGAAAAAAATAACGAGAAAGCCTCCTTCCAAGATGAAAAAAAATATTGTCTGGCTCTTTTAATAAACGAAGATGACGAAAAGATGCGTGGGAGGAGGGGTAAGGGGGAGAAAATGAAAGCATGAGAGAGGAAGTTAGTGGATGAGAGAGGGAAGGTTTCAAGAGTAAGTAAGAAAAAGGGGAAATTTATGCGTCGAGAGGACCGAGAGACGGAGAGGACAGTTTCCCACTCATTGGGTTTCTTCGCCGGCGATGAGCACAAGGAGAAGAGAGGCGAAGACGGGGAAGATGCCGCCCGATAGAGCGAGCGATTCTCTATATCTGCCGGGCTCATTGCCTCGTCGAGCTGGCAACTAGCACAAAACATTGGTACGCGAATGCCAGAAATTCAATATGAAAGAATCATTCTCCTGAACCTAGATCTCACGATTTGACGAAGGGTTCTTTAATAAATTGATATTCTCGGGCAATCTCAGCGATTTCCAATTTTAAAGACCTAACATTGCACTCTTCAATTTTTTCACGGTGAATTTAGCCATTCGTATATATCATGAGCAAGTGAATCCCATTGAATTAATAATGATCAAAAGAACTGGTAAAAAAATTCATCGAAAAAAGGAATTGGTTTCAAATATAAAGGTTCCTGATGAGATTTCTTCGAACATATGTATAATAACTGTCCAGAATTTATTTGTCAGAAAATAACATAAATCGTCGAAAATAGTCGTGCACCGACTTTAAATAAATTCTGGACAGAAGGGCAACTGTTATCTCAACTTCATAAAAATTGATTTTGATCGCCAAGCCGCCATTCAGCCCTTTGTATCCGCAAGTTGTGTTGTCTACGGCAGTTGCCGTCAGGAACTGATTTTTTTAGTCTCAGCGAAATGACTCGGGCCAGAAGATTTCTCGACCGGTTCCAAATATGACCCAGAAGACTTTGATTCAAGAAAACGGAAATATCGCATGCATGGGATTTGTTATTTAATGGAGTCATATTTTAAAAGACTGTCTTTGAATGGATCGAAATAGTTTCCATTGAAAGTCATTTGGATCCGTTTTAAAGTTGACCGACCAAGAAGGTCGTGATTGAATCAAACAGAAGTTTTGCTTTTTCTGTTTTGGTAATTATTTTTTTCCCAGTAACCTCCCAAAGCTTATATAATGCTAGCCAAGTTTTAATTTTGCCACTATAAAACTCGTTGGCATTATTCCTAGTAAAAACTGATTCAAATAAAACCCCATTTAAAATGAAGCGATCTTTCCTTCGGATTAGGATTTGATTCTCTACAGCCGATGCGTGGAAATGCCATTATTTGCCATCCATGTCTCATTGTTTGATTCGTATTCATAAAAATGGAGAGACGAATGGGAATGTTTCATATTTTTCACTTAACAGCTTGGCTAGATTTGGGAGGAATTTGTTATTTATTTTTAAACGAACATGTGCGTCATTCAACGAATTCAGAAGCGATCTATAGAGTGATCCGAATCTACCAATTGGATGCTCAAATAATCCACCACACAAAAGAATCATGAATAAAATGTTTAAGCAATCTATTAAATCATATTTCGAGTTGAACTAATGACAACGTTTTGGTTCAATGAATTAATGACCATTGAGATAATTCGCAAATTGCTTTAGCATACGGAGGTAGAGCCGAGTGTAACCTACAGCGGTGCCACATTGAAATATGTAGAACACTGAATCAATGTTTTCACTGTGTAACTTAATTTTTATCACCGGAGTAATATCCACGAATATATTTATATCCATAGATGATTACCAATGTTGTTTATGGCTAATGGAGTTTATCTATTTCCAAATGGTGAGGCACAAAAATAAGGGCAAGGCTGCAATCAAACTTCTTTGGCACCATAAAAATGCGAGCCATTCGACAAGAACTTAGAAATTGCACAATCATGATTTTAAGATGAATATTCATCGACATTTCTTCGATATTCATTACTTTTTTATCGTGAACCGACCTCCAGCATCCGAGCATCGCGAAAAAGAAACGAGAGAAACGTATTATTGTAAGAGGTTACTTAGTAATTTCGTTATTTGATCTGAGGAAGAACACTTGGTAATATTCCATACAATATTTAATAGACACTATCAAATGATGTGTTAACTTCAAAACCGTTTTGTGCATGTTAAATAGTCATCATCAGCAGTCATCAATCTGATGATTGATCTGCTCCAGCTCTCCGCTTCAATCTCATATCATCTAACATCTTAACTCCATAATTCTTCATTTTAATGGTGGTAAACACTATTCCAAAAAAAGTCGTTTTCAGACAGCTGGGATTTTCATTGCCACAGTTTCATGCTTGGAAATTTAAAAAATCCTGAACATAATTCGTGGATTAAAAGTAAGTATTTTATTTAAGTTAATACCAATATTATCGAAAAGAAAAATTTTCAAACTTCACCAAAAAAAGACCATGAGAACTTGGTGATGGGGAGTGATGTTAAAACCAACAAACGCATGCGCCATGCAATGATCCTTCACCTTTTATATCAGTCACTTCTCAAGAATATAGGTGCCATAGAATTTCTGTTACAGTGACATCCGAGAAGGATGTCACTGTAACCTCCCTCGAACGGTTGCAGTGCAGGCATCTCCGTTTATTCACCGGGGTCCCGCAGCCCGCCCGTAATGCATGCCACCACCTCCATAAATCGTCATCGAAATTATTCGGAATTTTGGCAAATTTTCATTCACATTTAGAAATATCCATTTCCCTAAACGTCCCTCATATTTTGTACCATGTATTTCATGCTTGGTTTTCCTCGAAAATTCTTCCCATTTATTTCTCCTTCCAGTAGGCACTCTTATCAATAGAATGTTGCGTCGCAGGATGCAGATAGTGGGTGGAATAATCACAAGGAATGAGAACGATAGAAAGAAGAGCGGTGGGTTGTGGGAGTTGGAGACGCAGAAGACGAAGAGAAAAAGGCCCAGAGGTGGGAAGAGGTTGAATGGACGAATCGGAATGGAGGAGGAGTCCTTCCGAATAAGTGCATGGAGGGGGGTGCAAACATCTCATGGGCCCAGCCTCAAGACTCCGCGGATGTGGAGGGGTGGGGATAGGAGTAAAGGGAGCGAGTTAAGATTTGGAGAGAGAGAGAGGAGACGAGGAATAAGAAAAAGGAAGCTTAGAGAGTGAGAAAAGAGTGAGGAGGAAACTTTTTCAGCGGGAAGAATACGAAAGTTAATTAGCGGAGGGTATTAAAAGGAGCGTGGTAGCGGAGAGGGAATTGCGGGGAAGGCGGAGGGTGGGCATGGGAAGAATTGGAGTTAAGGATGAAGGGGGAGAGGGAGGAGTGTTGGAATATTAGATCTGCACACACGTATTACCCTGTACAAGGGTATGGTCATCGGCCAAGAAAAAAAGAGGAAAAAGGAATATGGAATACAAAGGGTTGGAAATGCATGTGTATTTCGAAACTATAATGTTGGGCTCATATTGTTTTTGGCAGTGAAATATGCCAGGGAAAAGCCTGGTCCTATCTGTTCAATGGTGACTCTCACTCCTATCGAATGTTGAATGAACTCCCACACTAAAGCTAATTTTATTAACATGTTAATGTCACGCCGTGTAGAGAATATAATCTTTACATAACCACATGATCAATGCCTGTACACCTAATGTGATCTGACACTGAATCCCAGCGTCTCCATAGTCCAATAACTATGGTTTTCAAGTCAGTGATGGTGTAGCCCTGAGAGCTGGTTTTATATCAAGGTATAATCCATGTAAATTCATTTTAAGAGCTGCTTAAACTCGTAAATAAGTATTATGATCGTAACTAAGTATGATGAGTAACACAAAAGTTTAATTGTTCATTCACTCAAACCCAGATAACAAATGATTTACAAGTTAACGTGACAAAGGTAACTGTCACCATTGTAATAGCCATGAAGGTGGAACGTTTGGCTTGAGGTGGTAGACAATATTCAGGACAAAAATTCAGAGAATGAATTTCAAAAATTTCCTTTCATTTCCAAATAATTATGGCAGAATTATTTTGCTTACTTATGCCCACTGCTCCTGAAAATAAGTTCCCAACGCATTTGCTCATTATGATTAAAATTTGCAGTTTTCACAGGCTTATTTTTAACTAACACTAGCAATCAAGCGTACATACCGCTACCATGTCACAATTTCCTTGTCTTTCACCACTGTTATTCACTTCTTTTATGGCATTCACGACATAAGAACCATCGTGGGTACGCTCTCCCACCATTAAGCTCACGTGTGAACTAAGTGAAATGACTAACCTATACTCATTCCATTAACACTCTAGCTGTGGTTAGCTGCCATATAAACTTAAAATTTAAGCCAGCAAAAGATTAAGATTAACCAGATGACAAAATTGGTCCAATTAGAGTTAGGTCTTCGCATTCATTCATAAGGAAAGGGATTATAGAATAAAAATCAATGTCGACGTTAAAGATGGAGAAGCGCATAACAACCGCACATGTATTCGGCTCTTCATGCTTTGTCGATTACCATACAAGAAAAGTGCAAGACAGAGAGCGAAGCGGGACGCAAGAGAGGGAGGGAGAGGGTGAGCGGAAATAAAAATAAAGAGAGTTTGGCCCTTGTTGCCCCCTCCCCTGTACATAAGCAAGGGGCAAGAGCGCTGAACGCGCTTCCCCAAACCCTATTTCGCGCAACCACTTTTCCACCCAAAAATAATAAACAAGGCAGGAAGAGAATAGACAAAAGGAAATAAAAACGCCTTCTCCAGCGGTAACAATAGGATTAAAATTATCAAGAATTTTTCCATTCCATGGATTTATCCACATTAAGCGGTAATATCAGGGTGGCTTCGAGATACTTACATGAAAAGAACTAAGAATCCTGATATGTAAACCAAAGAGGATGTAAATTTTTTACATAAAATAAATAACCAATTCGTTTATTTATTCCTTAGAACGGGTAGACCGAGAGTCATGGGTGAATGTGACAGAAGATGCTCTTAATAGAAGGAATATTAGGAGTGTTAGGAACAGAAGGGCGGGTAGCACGTAAGGGTGGTCCCGAAACGTCGAGTAAAATTAAGATATAACTCAGCCATTTCGGAAAACATATTTAACTGAGAATAGCGAAATTGCCCAATCACACGTTTACAATGTAAATCCTACGGAGATTTCGCAAGTTGAGGTATGAATACATGAACGGACGTCACATAGTCCTTCACAATTGGACGTTCCGGGCCGACTAACACAACAGTTGGCGTTCGGATGAGTATCCCTCCGCTCTAGGTCACACATGGTATTCCATTCAACTTCAAGCATTCCATCTAGCACGCCTCCATTATATGCATGCTCTAAGGCATCACCCTGCCCCTCAATCATGTCCTATCCGTTCGAATTCCTCTTCACCGCGCCGGACGTGAACGCCTCCAAGAAACCCTTCGCCCCCACCGATCCCTCTTACGCGTCCACTCGATCAAACGCTCCAAACATTGCCTCATCCGAGGGCGGCCGACCCTCCCCCATTCCTCAACGAAGAGCTACTAGCATTGTAAAGAGATGTTACGTGGCAAGTCTAGCAGCTTGTCGAGGCAATTAGAGGAACTGGTAAGGGAATCTCTACTACACCGTAGGTTAGAGATTAAGCTTAATCTCGTGAGTAAATTGGAGGAGAATCACTAGTCCGAAGACGCTAAGAACCTATTAAGGTAGTTTGAGTGAAAAATCACTTCGTCTATAATTTGATAGATTTGGCTTCATTTTAAAGAAAAAAACTCCTCTTTCCAATGATATATAAACACCTTACCGAACTACTTTTTGAGCAATTTGCCTGAAAATCCAAGATGTTTTACATGTGATATATTACGACTGTGCACTCCAGGGGGGTTATTTTGTATCTCACTTTAGTGAGAATACGTCATAAAATGTCACTTTTTCCTAGTTCAACTCCGCAACCCAGGCGGCGTGACCATCTTGGGATCTCAATCGGTGAACTTCCGCGTGTGTGAACAATGTGCTGGTCTTTTAGACGATTCATCCGCTCTGATCCGTATCTTTCGACTCTTGATCCGTTTCATTATCTCCGCCTGCCATTAGTTCCATCTCACCTGTCATAAAGAACGTGACATGGAGCCACCATCGTTTCCAATTGAAGCTTGAGTTGGAAAATAAACAAAGGCGCGAAAGATACAAACGATTTTAAATCGTATTGTTGCAATTTGTTAAACGTGAAGAACTTCAGCATTTTCAACTCCAATATATTGGGCACTTGAAGGTATGCTTTGTTTGAAATGCTTATGTTATTATTAGCTTGAATTATCTGTGTATATATTTTGTATCAATATTTCCCAAACAATGTTGCTGATACCTTTGTTTTCGTGTGCCTATCCGCCAGTGTATGGAGAATGGAATTCAGTTATTTATACCATAATTTTAACAAATATTGCCTTAAAATCTACGTTCTTGGTAGATATTTCCCATGCTTTTGAATCGAACTCGAATTAGATGCACGTATTTTTTAAATATTGAGTGATCGCTTACATGTCGCATGTATTTTTGACTGTATTTAGATTTTCGTGGTATGTACAGTGTAAGATATCTTCCGTAAGATGTTGAGCAATCTGGGTGTTCGCTAGTCTCGGCATCTTTTATTCGATATAAGGTAATTGAAGCTTCGACAATTCACGAACCGTTCGTGAGCCGATCATTAAGAGAGGGAAACGGATCTCCCGCCTTTCCACTAAGAGTCACTAAAAAGGTGAGATTACAAAATAACCTCCAAGGGGGAAAAATTTGAAAAAATTAGGAACTACTAACACCTAGATTTCGTCAAAAAACTAACAGTGTGTAGTTTGAGTGTTTTCTCAACTATTTATAAAAATTAATCTATTACTAATCGCAGTAATTTTTACAGAATCGCAAAAAAATCTTCCGTTGTAAAGGCGTTTTCGCCGTACGCCGAGAAAAAATGAGTCATGATAGAGACTAATGTAAAAATATTTAAATACTGAGAATTTTTTTCATATATAACTATACTTTTGTGCCATCAATATTACAATACATACTTCATATTTCTTACAGACGCAGAAGTTAAAACATAAAATTCGAATATTGTCCCCATTATGACTAGGGAAATATCTCGCTCAAACTACCTTAAAACCTCCGTGCTACTATAGCATGTTGGATCACACGTATAAATCAAAATGTCATTTTTCCGCGATCGATTGGAGAATACATAGCTGAGATCGAAGCAGTCATTAATGTAAATGTGAAAATACGTGGGTAGCCGTGTGTATGTTGGACATTTTTAATTTTTTTATTTCTGCATCGGATGTAAATTATATTGGATGTATAATGCGTCAGTAACTTTTTAAACGTTTTTGCATGTTTTCCATGTTATCGTGACTGAACTTTAACGAATGTTACCCTTCATGTACGAAACTAGCGTCGATCCTGCAGGAGTAGGATGATGGTTAAAAACCATATAGCAAGAGCAGCAGCAGCAGAGATAGCAGCGGGTTTGCCTCCCGCTGATGGACTACCTTGCCCAGCTTATGAGCTGTCTACGGGAAGTTTGTGGTCATGGGTGGTTGGTGGTTGCTTGATTGGGTCATGGCTCTGGGCGAGTGGGATGGGGGACCTATAGCAAGAGAAATCTCCTTCCACATACACATCCTAATTTAAATTAACAGCATATTAACTACATTATCTAATAGCTGCTTGATAGTCAGTTTGAAGGTATGTAAATGCCTGATGTGGTGTAAACCCCTGCAACACACACTTCTGGTGACTTGCAGGGTTCTTACTCCCCGTCTCAGTTTAATGCAGCACCTGCCAATTTTTGCTTCCCACAACCCAAGCGTCCATGTGACTGGTGTCACTTCCCACGCCTCAATTATTGGGGCGAGAGCAAAAAGGGGCATAACGGTCACTACGCCGATCACGAAAACGAAGTTGGAGACACTAAGTATGGGCGCTCACGCTAAAAGTTAACAAGTATATTACAAAATGATACCAGAGTTATCATCTGTCGTAATCCAACAATCATACTTTGTCGATTGAAAGGCAAACAGATATATCGAGTCTGTAATTCTGCCATCTCGAGTAATTCGTGATCTCAGGTGTGATTTGGTGGAACCCATTCACACTGGAAATGAAACACTTAAACATGATGATACCACAAAGTTTCTAGTGCCCAAGCATTGTGTTTTCTAGGATTTCTCTAGTGTTAAATTACTGAAAATGTCTACTTTTGCTAAATGAATTTCCTTTCACGCTCATCAGTTATATTGCATCCTTTCTTCCCTTCTAAAAAATAATACCTTTTTTCTTCCTCTCCCCCACGAACCTAACATTCTACCCTTGATCACTCTCTCCAAAATATGGCTACCTCTAATTACTTTTTACACCCACTGTCAGTATCCCCTTTGAATTCTTTTATATAGAAGCTCAACTTCAAGACATTATTATCGAGTAACATCCGGACAGGATAACAGGATATCTCCATAATACCTTGGTGAAGGATAATATCTAAAGAAGTCTCAGGAGGGAGAAATTATACCAAGGATCAGAAAAACAATTCGATAGAAACTACATGTTCTGAATGAAAAGCATTTAGAAGATTAAGACTGAATTACAATGAGAGTGACGTATTCTTTGAGGGAAGAAATATACTATTTAAAAAATTGTAACTTGGTTTTCATGCCCTGATTCACTCCTGCCAAAAATACGCATCGATTTAAAAACTAGAACGGGCCTACTAGAGCATGAGACAGAACAAAACGTGTGAATAATTTTAGGAGTGACGAGTTCATACGAGGTCTATACAATTCCGCTATTCGACGCAATAATATCGGCACGCTCCATTACACCGATTGGACGTTCGTCAGGGCGTTCACACCCCTCCTCATGTCCTAAATTCACTCCCTCCTAAACACATCCCTCAATGGAATATCATGTTCCTGACTGCCATAATTGGCTTATTGGGTAAAGATTGGAGAAGAGCGCTGGAGACGATTTGGCGGAGAATTTGGTCTAAATATGTTTATATGGCAATAAATAATAATTACAATTATATCAACACATTAACTACTGAATAATGTGGAACCAGCTAAGACGGAAAAGAGATCACACCAGGAAGGCAAATCTCATTATGCTAAATGCATCACACAGCTAACACGCATGTTTTAATTCAGACACAACTATAAAAAATAAATTAGTAGTGACCCTCCGCTTTCATTCCTTAAATGATCAATCATTTCCTTCGCTCGATGTGGAGACTTCGCATTTGACATGAGTGATTACAATGAAATGAAACAAGAAATTATCATGATAAAGGTCTCCTGGGATTTCTTCTGCATTGATTAATCTTGTCGGACGGCAGTTTTGCAGGCATTCCAGCCAGCATCTTTAGATCAGAAGCTGATTAAAAGTTACTCCTGACCAAAATAACAGGCTGAACTTGTCTTCAAACTGTCGTCTGACAAGATTATTCGACGCGGGAGAAGCGCCGATTTGTCTTCGTCAATTCCAGCTGCATTATCACCTCAACATGCAAGAGCTCACACCTCAAGAAGATTGCTTTTCCATTATTCTACAGTAATACAGCAACAGAATATCACCTTTTTCTTGTTTCCGGGATCCATCGCATTTGGTACGAACGCGATGGGTTCCGGAAATAATAAAAATCAAGTTATTCAAAATCGCGGTAACCTAAAGAATAACAGAATATCAAGTACATCATGGAACCTAGCAAAGCGGTATAACAAGATGTCAAAACAAATTTGTCTTGGCTAGACAATAGGCACAACAAACTTAAAAGCTCTCATTACAAGAACCGAGGTAGAGTAAAACAATTACGAGATCTTCCATTCAATTTACATGGAATAGGCCACAAGGGTGTGTCAGCATTAGTTAATCTATTTAGAGCAGAAACCGTCTCCTCCAGCGTGGACTCACAGCACGCAGGATTGAATATTAGATCGCTTTAAAAGAGTAAATTAGAAAGCATTTTCCCCGAAATCTACTACGAGTAAACTATTAAACGTACTGCCATTAAATTGAAGTTTCATTTTCGGTGTTTTAGTCAAAAATATTTAAGATAATAGGACAGAGATTCATGCGATACATCGGGTGTAAGTTAGCTAACGACGCAAATCTCACTGAGGTTCACAGCGTATGTGCTTAGATTTAAAAGTATCAGATTTATTGCCACAGAAATGGAATGCCAAAATAGGAATGGAAACACCCTAAAAAAACATGGAGTGCCACAATACTATATTTAGTTTCAAGAGGTTTCGCTACAATGCAGAACCTTCACGAAATGTATAGTTGAAATAAAAATGGTTCTGTACCAAGCAAAGTGTTTTGATTGATATCACTATCAAACTTTTAGACATCTACTATAATTTAAAATAAATATACCCTCCCTTATTAACAAAATAAAGGCTTAAAACCTTACGAATGGCATCATCTACAGGTACACTCAGTGTAATTGGCGAAGAAATATAGCTCAAGCAAAATATTACTAAATCTGTTCGGGATTTAAAAGTAGATGGTAGTGCAAACATCCATATATAAGGAATCAAGTTTATTCCCTTACAGGCATGTATATGAATGCGCCGTACTAAAAAAAGCCTTTCCATGCATTAAAACTGATTCTTAATACTTTTCCGAAAAAATCACCAGCATTTCATGCCATTTAGATCGTTTAATACGACTACGTTCTTAACTATTACCTCAACATCACAGTTCAATAGCGCATTCCTCCTCCTTCTGTTCATCAGCGCGGGTTTACCTCCTTCTACAGTCCTGGCTCAATTAAATTCTTATGCACACAATATTTTTCACTCTTTATTTGTAACACTAGTATCTACCTCATGAAAATATATTACGCGAGACATATCGTGGCATAGCTCCATTCGTTCTTCGTTTTTTAGCACAGCATTGAGTTCTTAAATAAATACCTCGCGGCCTCGTCCCCGCTCATTGACCGAGCTCTCGAAACCAGCACACACCATCCATTCTCGGATTAACTACAGCTTGAAATTACATCTTCCCCTTCGCATTCAGCTGAAAGAGCGGCAAAGCCAAACTTCGACAAAAAGAGCATAACTCCCACGTGAGTTTACTCTATGTTGATGAATGGTTAGTTCAGTTGGCGCATTCCATTCGATGAAATTGGCCTGAGCGTGCACATAACGTGGCAGTGCACTTAGTGCAATTGATAGAGCAGGTGTAGAGGCTTAACTCGGAACAAATGAATGGATAAACCTCATAGGTGAATCGGCAATGGAATATAAATTTAATATCCGTTTTCAGCTAATAATGACTTGAATTTTGTTATTCTTTTTAGAAAACAAAATAAATCATTTTCCACCAGCCGTAACGTCCAAATCAACTAGCATTTCTTTTCTGAAGAGAATGAAGAATTTATTGAACCTGAATAATATCAACAAGGATGAAATAGCAGTTTTTAGCTTATCCATATAGAAATGGAAAAACCGAACTAAACGCCGAAAACTAGGAAATGTTAGTCACGGTGGAAGTGGTTAAGTAAAAATCGCCTACCCATCTCTTTAAATGTTTCTAATGTAATTCTGTGCCAAGTTAACCTACTCCTTTTTTACAAGAAAATCATCTAAACTAAGGGAGTACCAACTTATGAATTGGTGATATGAAAGAGCTCATGCGTCACGAATATGTTCGAAAGTGGCTGCATTTAAAAGAATAATCGTCTTAAGAGCCACGCGTTATTCTTCGGAGTGAGCACTTTAGCGGAATTTCATGTAAAATTCAGTCGCTGGAATTTCATAATGCGAATTTTGACTGAACCATGACGCACAACGAGATCTTGCGCAACGTCACGAGATCCAGCCTGTCATTGAAGAAAATTCACCGGCCCTTTTATTTCAACGGGCGCCGAACATGCCACTAAAGACGACGGTCACTAGCAAAAAATCCCCTTTCAAATTAACTGAGGATGCCCCACGGAGAACAAACACACTATAAAAATTACAATATGCGGAATTATATTCATATATGTTAGCACTATAAAGTACATAAAAATAGAATAACAATTACAAATTTCTTCAAAGCCGTTCTTAAAGGAGTAGACTAATGAAAGCGGATCGGCGCACGGTTTCTTCTATATTCAAGCTCTTCCATGGCACATCAGCTTCGCGAACTTACTTCCATTTATTCTTACAGTGTGAGCTAACCAATTAAGTTACTTCTTTTCTATATGTGCTACAGTAATAAAATAATTTAACTCAACATATCTGTCATCAATTACAGCCAATTTCATATACTTACACAAAGACCAGCGACCATGGCCAGGATGTTGAAAAAAACTACCCAGGATAGCAGGTGAGCAATTTAACCCACCGCCATCGAGAATGAATCCAATAAAAGGTCTAACCACTCATTACGCACTCTTAATTTACCCTGGTCCACTCAAGAGAGGACTTATTAGTCTTCAAAAAAGATAAGAGTCACCAATATAAATTAAAAATAAAATCGCATGAGAGCTCACTCTGACATGACTCTACTAAACGTGCCCATTTGACAAAATAAGTATAAATTTAAGGTCTACAATTTAAAATATAAAGCTTTTTCCCGTAAAAATAATGTTAATAGTTTTCGCAAGATAATTAATATTCTTATGATAGAGCCTCTGATAATTAAGAGTTTTCAGGAGCGATTAAGAGCGGAATCTTTATGTAAAATTGATCCAAAGTCACTAGGGAAAGGAAAGTGGAAATACGTAGGAAAAATATAACAAAAAGAAAAGTCTCCACCAATACATTTAAGAAAAGAGTAGACAAACTCGGGATGGTAAAAATTAATGCATGATGAAGTCCCAGGAGATTAAGATCCATGGAGTACGCCTAGCGAGTTAAGTAATTAAATAATCACTTCCTTGGTCAATTTATCAAGAATAATTTCTTCTGGATGCAAGTAACATCCATATACCGCACACAGAATTTTCGTTTTTATTCATTATCTTAAAATGGTCGAAAGGAATGATTTAATCGTGACGCCTCGAAGAGCAAAATTTAATCTTCTAAATTTTTCCAATTTTCCTCAAGCGACCATATCACGCTGAAGTCCAATATAATTTGGCAGGCATTTCCTTAAGTAAATTCATTAAAACTTCTTCTATTTCCTTCCCACTCTCCTATTCGTGCTAATGTATCTCAGAGTTCAGGAACTAATTAAAAATTTTAGAAATAAAATACTCGGCAACTTCGGCGGTGCCGCACACTCAGGGTACACTTCATTAACGCTATGGCTAAACCGAGTTAGAACCACATTCTAGTATAGACCTTTTCTTAACTAGAACTGCGAAAGGCACACACATTATTTAGGCGGGAACACTTTTTCCAGCGTAAAATAAAACTGATAAATGGATTAAGAAAAATAAATTTCAAGCAATAACACTCAGATAACAATAATGTATCTTTAAGCGAATACTGCCGATAATTTTACTTAAAACTGGAAAAAATTATGACATGTTAGAATTTCTTCTATGGCCGTTAACTCAGTGAGAACAAGATTCAGATTCAATAATTAGCAAACATCACTGAGTGAAATATTTAAGACATTTCAATGATTCAGAGCATTAATTGGTTTAAAATTTGATAGAACAACAAAAATAATCATTAAAATAAAAGATAAGGAGAGGCGACGTAAAAAAATGGCACCATAAGGAGGATCATGAGATAATTTTAGCCACGCTACAAAATCTCGAGCGAATTAATGACTTATGGGCCACTTATAACGAGAAAATATTCTTTTTTAAATAATTAGTATGATTTTGTGCTAACATCATTACATTCAAGCTATGGCTCAGGAAAAATTATGTGGGTAATGGGTAAAATTATCGTAGCATAGGGCGTGCAATCGAAACAGTCGGGAAGGAAAGAGTGGTCATGATTATTCAGATAAACTTCATTCCTCTTTCAATCGTTAACTATTATACCCTTTTTCATCTAAATGCTAATTTTGAACACACGCATTCTATGAATTCTATTCGTTTCAGTCCTCTTTATATGTATATATATATATATATATATATATATATATATATATATATATATATATATATATATATATATATATATATCGATAGTTTTGATTCTAAACGAAACTAAAGGTTTACTTTGTTACTTTGGGTAGAAAACCAATTTTAAAGTATGGCACAATATCATTAATTTCAGTCGGAAACGAAAAATAAAAATCATTTATACTTGAAGTTTATACTATTTCCAGGCCAATAAAATCCAAAGGATGAGTATAGAATTCGCTTCTTACACAGCTTCCTTTGAAAATTCTCATACCGTTGCATAGTTTAAATGTCCGTCATCCAAAATTAGCAGCTCAAATTTCACCTCTGCAGGGAGGTCAACTAGCAAAAGCGCATAAATTTCAAATTATTTGAAACGTACATGGCCTCAGTAACTATTGGTTTGAATCATGCAAAGGCAAAACATTGAATCAAGCACGCAGAAAATGTCACATCCATTGAGAGAGTCCGAATTCAAGAAATTCGCAACTATTTAAACTTCAAATGACCACGAAACCAACCCGACCAACGAGTGACACAATCGAAATTAATGTTTCATTGTGCATTCCTCTCTCCCCGAGCTTCTAGCCAGCGTTCCATTTCCAGATCCAGATAAAAGCGTAATTTAATTTTCAAGCCATAGTAGTACACACATTGCGCTCGCAAATTTCAACCCTCCGACTGACTGTCATTCGCACCTTCGCCTTCATTATACTTAAATCCAATCGATTTATATATGATTCGACTAGAATTATGCTTTCCGGAGATTTTTTTCGCTCCGCCAGGAGAGCGATAAAACACATTCCGGGGATGCCCATTTCAATTGCGCGCAGTAAATCTCAATGAACGAAAACGTCAGCGGAATGACACGGCACTGCGATTGCATCACGATTGTCAAATGCAAATATTTAATGAATCGGCCTATTTATCGTTCGCGGAGACTGCTTTATCGATGAGAGAGGGGCAATGGACCCACCATGGCATCTATCATAAAATTAAACAACAACGGAAACTCACAATATTTCTATTACCAATGATCACTGGTCCTGTATACCTGGATCACTGGATTTTTTATAATTATAAAAAAAGAATAGGCTGAATAAAATATTTTATTCGAGCTTCCACGGCTGTAATTAAACACATAAAACACTCCACAGGCAGCAAACCTATTTCTGAAGACTGCGAAACTGGCAAATCTCCCAAAGTGTGCTACATTTTGAGAGAAAACTTGTTCCTGTGAATGTAGTGGACAACTCACCTTTCATTTGCAATATTTTTCTGGCGGTAGATCTGTGAAAAGTTTTAACAATACGGTAATAAAAATATTTTTCTTCTGTGAGTATACTGAATACGTTTAGAGATATAAACCAAAGGGAAATGTAAACCGATCAGTCGAGAAAAATTGCACAGTATAACTTGGTTAATCTTGTTTTAAATTATAATGTCCCCATTAAAGGTTAAGTTGACAATCAGCCAAATCCCACCTCTTCAGGAGAGCAAAAACATCCCTGTGTACTGCTGCTAAAACTAAATTTTTATTTTCATTAAACGATATTATCAATCAACTCTAACAATAAGTACTATTCAAGTTGATGAGAAGCAACTCTATTTGAGTTTGAGTCAGTTCAAATATTTTCATTTGAGTAAATTCCCAATTTTTTCAGATTAGCATGTTTACTCTATTGTGGCAATATCTCATCAGATCAGAATATCCATCCGAATTTAACCATTGTCTATATCACATTTACACTTCAAACTATAGATCATCATTGCTGGAAAATGAGACGGCCTAAGAACATTTTCCGCGAGCCAAGAGACTCAGGCCATTAGAAGAAAGAACAAAAGTAATCCAAGCCAATTAGCCAAGTGATTAGCCAAGTAATTAGCCAAGTGATGAAATAAATTTGGTTATGATTATTTGTAAAATTGCCACTAAAGCACCATGAAGGATGTCCTCGACTGAAAGTTCAGAAATATTATGACAAAAATGTCATTTAAGTCATAATTCAATAAAAGTAAGCTAAATACATACTTTACCTCAAATAGCAGGTTTAACTGAAATTATATTATTCGTAAAAAATATCGAAAAGAATGCTAAAAGTAAGACGGGAAACAGTGATAAAAATTGGCGATCATGAGTTATCGGTAAAATATTTGTGAATTAAAATAAAAGCAAAATCACTACATGATTCGAAACATTAATTACATGGCATATTACAGCGCAGTGCTACACCTACATGTATTTTTTTGCGCAAAGAGAAAAATTCACTTAACTTCACCCGGAGTCAAAAGATAGCTACAGTGAGTTATGGGAGAATGAAACATGACAGATGGGTTATCTACTTCTGAAAGGAAATGTTTAGCATTGTGGTCAGTTAGCAGCAAACCAGTTGGCTAACTATTAAATAAAATTATTTTTAATAAAGATTTATAGGCGGCGTATTAATAGACCGAACGATGCTCGGAAATAGTTAGATAAAATTCTTCAGGATGAGGGTATGGGAAGTTTTAATAGACCCGAGTCAGTAGATATTCTCCAGTAAATGTGAAAATAATCGTAAAAGGAGCTTACCCGTAAGGATGCAGCGGCAAAATTCTCTCCTTCCGGTTGAAACTGGACTGACGGATTCTATTCAAAGTCTGAACCTGAAATATACAAGCAGTGAACATTAAGAATCGAATGAGAACGTTTACATGAGAACAAAATAGAGAATTATACACTACAAGAAAATAAATTCTGAGAAGAGGTCACTCCCAAAAAGTACAACGTAGCTGATTCTGCACAATTTCAGAATTTCACAGGTGATTTATATTGGCGTGATTAAGACATTTAGCATTAAAGATGCACCCTAATTAGTACTCCGTGCTCATTACATTTCATTTTGTCATTTATTGCCATTCTGACATTTATCAGGATGGATAAAATTCGTACTACGCAACAGCTGCATTAACAGGATGAAGAAGAGAGGGAAAAGTCCTTGTGAGGAAGGAAATGACAATTTGCCCTAATATTCTTACGAAGTTTTGGAAATTATAACAAACACAATGATTTTCCGCAAACGCATGAATACGCTCGCAGCGGGGTATGCAATCAACTTGCTGGCTTATTCCACTCTCACTGTTTCTACTATCTATTTTGATATTAAGCGAGTTGTTTATAATTGTACATAGGAGTACATTTGGTTACCATGCCGGATAAACGTTCAGGGCAGCTGAAGGTAAGGGGGATCATTATGTATGCCTCTTTTGTAAAGAGCAAACGTTTTCTGAAGCGGCTTCTAACCTAAATTTTTCCTTTCCCATGAGAAATTCTTCAATGACCTCATTATGCCTCCACTTTATTTCCACAATTAATTTTAATTTTACATTTTAGCAGGATTTTGCATTTTAAAAGTATGCTTGGAGCGAAGCCCAAATATGTGTGGGAGTACACACTTGCACACATGGACTCTCACACAAAGCGTCAACGTCATGAATAAAGTCGGGTCACCGCCAGGTCACAGCGAAGAAACTAGTTAATTATTTTGAAAAAAAAAATATCTTGGAATAAAGTCTCTCTTTCATAGCACCATTCAATTTGTCACAACTTACCACTTTTTCATCTTTATTAATTAAAGGAACACTCGATTCATGATGGAATCCATAGAAAGGGGATTAAGACATAATAAAAAACAAACATTTTAAAACAAATTCACTTAATAAAGCTCCAATGCCTTCAACTACCACTCTCAATATGGGCCTTCCTTAGGCACGCTGAGAGTTGTTAACATTTCGTTGATGTTGAGATTCTCACAGCTCAATTGATAAAATTCGTAGTAAATAAATTTTTAGCAATTTCACAACACAAGAATCTTTAAGCATGGAATTTTAAAGTAATTTTCAAATACTTGAAAGATGAATTTGAAAAAAATGCAATGTGAAAGGTCATGAGAAATCCAGAGGAGCTAAAATGGGATGAGGAGACAGTGAAGTGGATTTACGGTTTCCAATTTACATCCCCTTTGCCAATTGTACTTCTGTGTACAAGCATTTGATACCATTCCTAATACCACTTCTATTCAGATTATTAAGTGGAGACTGAAAAGCCAAGGAAATGAGTTCAGGGACAGTCGAGTATGTCGATACGTCGACAAAAACACAAGATACCCTTCACTGTTAACTTTCATTTGTAACAAAACGTGTTTTGACACTTGTTCTGGATTTTTGCAAAAGCCCACGCATTACCTTCGAACCACATTGAAGTACCATTGTTTTGTTTCTGCATACATCTAAATGATTGTCGAAAGAAAATCAATAGTAAAAAAATATTTTTTTCTGTAGCACTTCTTTCCTTTTTTATCTTCTTTCCGTTCCACCATTTCCAGAAATGTAGAAATTTTAATTCTCTTGCGATATTCCAGGAACATATCCGAAAAAATAAGTCAGCTCAAAGAAAAGAGCTGAAATGAACTTGGATATAATTTTGCAAGGTTGGGAAATTGCCAACAAGTCACAAACTAAACTAAAGTTGTTATCCTTATTACTACATCATGAGAGGTGGAAGGTGATAGTTTGGAGACCACAAAGAATCTTAATGATGACATCTTTAGACATTAGGGCGAAACGGGGTAGGAAGAAGAAATGACCACGGCGAGAAAGCGGTGGACTTTTGTCGGAGAAATAATCTAGTGATTACAAATACATGTTTCAGACATCATCCTCGACGTAAGTACACTAGGAAGAAGCCAGGAGACATCAACCCCTTTTTAGTAAAATACGCTGCCTGCGTGCAGGAGCACAGTGGAAAATACCCTGTGTAATTGACATGAATAGATGTTCTAAGTGCAAAAACACTGAATGCTGTCGAATCGGGTAAAAGAAATTCTGAGGGACTTTCATGGAATACAATGTGCATGGGATAGATAAAACCAAAATTATACATATTGTATGCGCACGAAAAAATTTGACACTGTCGCCATTCAATCACCACTTATTCGACTCTGTATCAATAAAATTCAAGGAAAATAAGTCTTAACATGTCACTTTCCAGTAAAGATTCTAGCCATGCAACCGTTGCACTGAAAATCAAGTTTCCTTCGATAACTCTACGTACCTACTAGAACATGTAACTAATTCGTACAATAAGGTACTTTGACAGACGAAGAGTGTGCACAATTTTGGACAATACATTAGAGTAATTGGATTGGCCATGCCGCATGGTTAGCCCCTTACATTGAATTCATAGAGCATTTCCCAATACTTCCGAATCCACATAAAATGCTTTATTTAAAATACCTTCAGTCAAATCCATTCATAACTGAGATGTGACCTAGGATGTACCCAGAACATATTTCACAGGGATTCGCGCGGATTTAATTGTAAGAACCGGAGCAGGATGTGTATTGAAAATAAAAAGGCACATATTACTCTTCGTGATATAAATTGAAAATGCTAAATTCCAGACTAAGCGTTGCAATAGCATCGCATTTCATTACAGCAGACGAATAAAACAAAATTTAAGACATTAATTTACAATTCCGCATTTTCATCAAAATTACCAACAGATTGAATTGACAAACGATTAGTAACAATTCGATCCAGTATTCATACCATACCAATATTCAAATACCAGAAACTAATTTCAATAAAATAAAATATATGCATTCAAAATCTCGGCCAGATATCTACAATGGAATATTGAAAACGTTACATTTAAATAGTAGTATCATCGATTAATATGAGCCTCACACATTTAATGCGATAGAGATTCTACCAAACTGCAGCAGCAACGCAGCTAAGTATAAACTCTTGTAATCCTCTCCATTTTCCCTTTTTTCCGTTTTATTTCAAGTTCTCCTCCCTTCGCCGTTCATGATGCATTCATTCCTTTTCGTAGCCTTAAGAACATGTACGCAGACCGAGGCAGTAGGCTTGAGTGTTGATAAAATGCCACGCTTTGACCTTTCTGGCGACGTATTCTACATAAGAGGCAGAAAAGGAAAGGGAAAATTCACACAAGAACGTCTTCCTGTAAAGGTCCTCAAGGTGTCGTAAAAGAGCGAGTCGCATGAACGGAAATCCCAAGGAGAGTTTCAGTTCTTCAAACCTCTTGGCAAAGAAACTGAAGGTGAAGACTGAAAGCCTCAAAAGAGGGCACACGAGCAGCTTATAGATGTAAATTCTTTCGTGCACACTATTCTGTATTTTTTTCTATTACCGAAGTGACGCTAAAAATAAAAAGGCCCGCTGGCAGAGCGCAGGAGGCGTTTTATTTCAAATACCGCACCACGTTTGCTGAAAACGTACACCAATATGCGTATTTAGACAATGTAATTCATGAGATTATGTATTATTTCATGCCAAACTCTCCCTCCATTCACATTCGGTCACATCTACGAAGCCAGGCCCGACCAGATCAAATTTTTATGCACTAAAATGATGAAACTCGGATTTCAGCGAATTAATTTTGCTGAAAAAAGTAGATGATGATCCATTACGAACATACCTCTACGTAAAAAACGTACAACATATTAATTTTTAACCCAAGTATATTGATTACAGCCTAGCCCGCGTAAATATTTTTACGTTTGCGCCAAATTTATGTTTGGATTAAGTTTGGCCCAAACATCGGCAATGAGACTCCTAACTTCAAATAGCGTCTAAATATGTATACTTCGCTGAATTTATATTATAAAGGTATTGCGTAGCTTGTCCCAAAGATTTATAAATTTTCCAAAAATGTTTATGTAAATATTCCCAAGCTAACGGGAAAAATGTGGAGTGAATTTGGTAAATAAATTAGCTTTCGAAAGTAGCACAAAACTAGCTAAATTTCACGGAATGGTGTTACAACTTTGTAGTAAGTTTATTTAAGTAAATTGGGCTAAGTACGACGACATTAGTATTAGTATTTGGACGACATTAGTAGTTAGGATTCTCATTGCCGATGTTTGGGCTAAACTTAATCCAAACATAAATTTGGCGCAAACGTAAACGTTTTTGCGCGGGAGCTGTCGCTTAATTTTCAAAAGTCTGACTCCAAATTCTTCTTCATTTTCTCCTTTGACTAAGAAGCACGAGTACTATTATTCATAATCAGGAGCCATTAAGGACTCAGACCGCATCGAAATGAGCAAAAGTATTATACTTACAGAAAGAGTTACGAGATTGGTAATAGTTTTTTTTTACGAAAGCCCCTGAAAACATTGCACATGAATAGTGACATCAAATGAGTCATTGGTGGAAACACTTGAATAACCCTTCTTTCATCCTCAGCAGTCTTCAACCGATCCAGATTATCACCTCCTATCCTAGTATTCGCACACCTACAGCAAAAATGACTTCAATTCAATCAACAATGACGTTACAATTCAATCGATACCGTTCTATCATAATTTCGTCGAATGTTTTAGAAATTAATAAGAAAGATAAGCCTTTCAAAAATACTCCAAAAATGAACAATTTGGTACGGATCGCAAAATAATATACAGTAAAATTATACATCTACAGTTCAGGCCTCGCTTCTTCAAAAATTTCAGAAATTTATTAATAAAACACGCAATTTTTATGATTAGTCTTCAGCAAACATACCACACAAGAACGCTCGGTAGCAGATAATTGGAATAATAAGTAAATAGAAATAATATTTGTACAATTGTGCATAGTTTTTCGTGCTCCTACAGATAATATCAACTTTTTCAAACAATTTTGGCACTTCAAAAACGTAATTCGATCTCCTAGCATAGAAAAATGGGAATTCCTAGCGGCCGACATATACATACACATACATAATGGAAAATCAACCCTGTGAGCCGCCACGGAGGCGTGTGACCACGGGTGTAAGGACACCAGCCATGAAAAGGGAGGGAGTAGCGAAAAGGATGGGGGAGGATTAAGGTAGTTTGAACGAGGTATCAGTACGCATGAAATTCGATTAATAATAAAGGCAGAGATCCCATTTTTCTAATAATATCCACATATTTTATCCAATTATCATACATAAAACATAGAAGCCATTTTGAATTGGATTTGGTCCGGCTGTGTGATTCAAAACCACACTGATAAAATATGCGTAAGTTCTGATGCACAGATCATGTCAGAGCTGCAACTGTGCGAAGTTCTTAGTTTGCTCAATTATGTTTTACAAGAAATTAATAACACCGAATTACTTTTGATAAAAACATATTTCGGCCGTGAGGGAGTTCTCAGCGTGGGTACGACGAGAACGAATAGGTCAAGTTATAGCCTAAAATGTGTGTACTTGTTTAGTCACTGAGAAGTAAGGTAAAGAAAAAAACAAATATTTTGCGTCATTTATATTTCTTTGTTTGCTGCATTCTATTTATAACTGCGTAAATTTTAAAATTAAATCTGAATATCGTCGTATTATTAATTAATTGTTTGTTAGAACTTACGAAGAGATGTGCATATACCACCATACATCAAGGAATATAAAAAGCCTAAATATTTACATACTCTATTCCAAACTAAGCAAATAGCTACTACAGTTACTACGAGAACAGATGTAAACTCCATCTACTATCCCGTTCATCGTACAACTTTCCAGAAATCATTCCAGGGTATAGGATCCAATATCTGGAATAATCTAACAGATGAAGTAAGAATAATCCCACGTTGATATCTTTTAAGACAAGGTTTATAGTTTATTTCTTACTGACTCATTATCAATCATTTGTATTGTGAACAAAATTTATATTTCTTTGATTGTTTGTTATTATTTTTATGTAATTTCAAGATTTTCCAACAAATTACTAAGACAATTTCTACTGCCTTATGTAATTTATCGCAACGTAACAGATAGGCTGTAATGTTATTTATTGTTACAATGATGGAACTTACAATAATTATTTTTGGAATACCTACTGTGTTTAATATGTTTTCCTGTTTTGAACTTTGTATGATGGACATTTGTTGTTTGGACTGGGAATTTGTTGTATTGGACTATCGCTCACAACGAATAAGTGTGTTTGATTTAATGATTCTATTTGTCACTGTAAATTGTATTGTTCTAAGAGGACACATGTCCTTGAGCAATAAATTCCTTTTTCTTTTTCTTCTTCTACTACTATGGCTAAAAACATCGCTAGATCCACCTTAAGGTAGTTTGTGCGAAAAATCAATTCAACTAGAAGTTGATGAATTTGACCTCATTTTAAAGAAAAAACTCTCATCTTTCCAACGATATCAAAATATTAACCCCTTACCGAACTACTTTTCGAGCAATTTCCCCAAAAATATAAGCTGTTTTACATGGGATAGATTACGGCTGTGCGCTCCAGAGGGAGAATATACAAAAAGATTTGAATTTCAAAAACCTAGATTACGTCAAAAAACTAACGGTGTGTAGTTTATATATTTTCTCAACTATTTATACCATTAATCTATTACTCACAGCAGTTATTTTTACAGAATCGCAACAAAACTATTATGAAGGTGATTTCACCGTACGGAGTGAAAAAATGAGTCAAGTTAGAGACTTAAGTAGATATATTTATTAAATTACTGAGAATTTTTGTCATGTACAACTACTTTTTGCACCATTAATATTACAATATTTACTTCACACTTATACGCTGAAATCAAAATATAAAATACGAATACGGTCTCCATTATGACTAGGGAATATCTACTCAGACTACCTTATTCAAGAGTTACCTAGTAAAACAACATTATACGCTTTGAGATGGATCCACGTCAAGCAAGGGATCATACGAGAAGCGCGGGAGCCGCGAACGAAGAGTGAGACGGAGAGGCACATGTGGCGCCTTCGAGGTCATATCCAAACAGCGAGCGTCCCCTCCCGCCTGTGACGCGAACCTCGCCGAGACTGCGAGGCTAACAAATCGATACGCAACTGCCATCTGCCGACTGGCACGAGGACCAGACAGAACCGTGGAAGTTTTCTTTAAGCGGTGCAAAAAAGTGTGTTATCAGGATCGATACCGAGTTCCGGACTCACTTAACTGTGTCACTAAAGGCTCCTTTAATGCATTGACGGAGTGGCATGTCGTGACTAGAGAACGAGTGAATTGAAAAATGAAATTGCGGAGTTCGGTCGAATTCATTCAAAACTCTTTTGAGCTTTGACCTTTGTGAACAAGTTCGGAGTTCAACTTGACGTTTGCGTATACCTTCATCATTGATAAAACTCATAAATCACACAATCAAAGTATAAAAATCTAAATAACTGTGCCAAGTAACGTTAAAGTTGCGTCATGCAATAAATTTGTTTATGATGAAGCAGTAAACGTCGACATCTTCAAAGAAAATATTAATGCCCAAAGGAATACGTGGCTCAACGATCATTTTAAAGCGGATAAAGTGAACAAATCTCCAACAAGAAGGTCACCACTCGCTTGTATGAACATTAAAAACTCAGCTACATTCAAGTAAAACACCGTTTCATTAAAGTACCACTGAAAATTGCCACGGCATAAGTAAAATGAGTCCGTTAATCTCCTTAGAAGTAGACACAATCGCCCACCTAGCACAAAGCGAAAGGTAAATACGTGAACTACAAAATATTCATCCAATTCAGGCGGTTGAAAAAAATGCACGGTAAACTTATGGGAAAGCACTCAAATCCGCAGAAATGGAATGGCTTGTTCTCGAAAAATGTGTGTCAAGAGAACTGTCGAGAATGAACCCGAATATAGAACTCCTTCGCAATGCCGCTCTTTACACCCGCGGAATCAAGAAGACGATGAGGGGGGAGAAAAATGCGAGTGAGAGAGAAACCAAAGTAGAGAGTCAATATTATTTTCCACCTGGCGGACGAGAGGAGAAGAAAGAGCGCGCGCCGAGCGGAAATTCAGCGGGCAAATGACGTCATTAAACAAGAGTTCTCCCCGGGAATAAGCTGGGCGTTATCCCCCGCGGGCGCGCAAACATTTCGCCCGGGAGCGGGAGGAAATCTGCGGGCACAAATGCCGTTTTAAAGGAGAAAAATAAGAAAAAACGGGTGAGAGGGGGTTTAAATGGGTACCTAATAACTAGCCTCGTGCATTCTCCATGCACCTCCTCCTACTTTCGAGTTCCGAAAAAAATGTGGCGGATTCAAGGTCAAAGAGTGGCCCATTTCTTCCATTTCCCGTGCAAACTATGAGGACAATGGCTTAAAGATGTATGAATGGTTACGCTCCTTTAACTCCGTTCTATCTGCTTGCATCCCGGGGATTTCACTCCATCCCTCACCGCTGAACCGTATTTCGGCTAACAGACCCGCCAGCGAGGGTAATATTATATAACTTCCCTTCCTTGAGCCCAAGTTACAGGAAGGTTCGAAGTTAAAGGAAGGTTCAACATATTGAGGTAGTTCAAACGAGATATCAATAAGCATAAAATTCAATGAAAATGGCATAATTAGAAAAAAAAGCCAACTTTAAAATTAAAACCATTTTATTAGCCACAAATCGCACTACATCTCGAGATATCTGTCATAACATTAAAGTCGTTTTCCTTGGAATATCGAACGCCTCATCGCCCCAGAGAGACATTAATTAAAAAAATGAAGTTCTGACGTACGGAATGCATTAGACATAAAAAAGGAGTATTTCGTATTACCTTGGAAGTTCCTAAAAACAACTTCTGTCGCTCGAGAGACTGAAAACAATGATTATCTCACAACGATGAGAAAATTGCGCCTCCTAAACTGGATTTGTGAACACGCGAAATTATATGCCACATAACATCGCCTAATTCTTAGATAATCACATTAATGTCTCCCTCCAACTGGCTCCGCAGTCATATAGCTCTGCTTTAAGATAAATGCGAGGCACCTATATATAGCTGAGAGGCACAATTCCAGGTTTCTAACATTTATTTAGTCAATGCAAATTGGTATGCGTTAGAGTTTAAAAACTGAAAAATAGAAGCAACTATATGAGAAAACAGAGGATGAATAAACAGAAATTAAAATAGGTTTGATTTCCGTCGCTTTCTTAATCTTAAAAATACTATCTCAAATCAAAGATGACGACAGATGCGTAGTTAAAGCGCATGCGTCTCATTTTGAATGTAAAATGTGTGTTAAGTGGAACGACTCAATTGAAGCAAGAAGTAAATACTAAATAATCAAGTCCATTTAGGATTAATCGGGCCGTAATAAAAATTAGCAGCAGAAACTCGAAAGAGTAAAAATCGTACCGGTCCATTATTTGCCACGTGCAAATTGTCAAAGCAGAAAAAAATTCAGGGGGAAACCACAATTTTATGTTGCAACTGCGCAGTTATCGTGGCAATCAAGGATAGTCGCACTGTATGTGGTGGGAAAACAAATGATTTTCTCTCTTGCAATTTAGTCATTCTAGAACCGGAGACCGAAACGGATGTCAAATCTATGCGATTCAGAAATCTCTCAGCGCTGTTATCGCGCAGGCTATCGATTATACATTTCCTTTTTTCATAGCTCATATAGCTCATAGCTTTATCGATAGCTCATTACGCTACCCCCAATATCCTCCCTTTAATTTGACACCATGGTATTGCACGAGTAGGAGGAGGTAGGCATGGCTCATCCCCCGGCCCGTGGGGTCAAGGTTTTAATTAAGCGTCAGTCATGCATTGAACATCCCCCATACCTCTCTGATGACCTCGTTCCAAATAATCACAAAAAAGGCAGGCAACCCTTTTTCCGTCATTTTATCGCCAAAGCATTATTTTTTTCAAGCGAAGCTTCAAAAAAAAAACTTCATTCAATTAATTTGAAACCTTCGAAAGAGGTTGACGAATTGGAAACGAATTTGAGCCAATTTCCTGAATGATTGGCTTTGAAATTTAGTGCCAGGTTACTTTGATCATACGGTCAATCCCAATAGGTTCAGAGTTGCATTTCCCCCGCCTCCTCGTGTGCATTAATCATATGAAAAAGAGCCTGGATCACATTACCATTTTGGCACTCAATAACAAATCCTAAGGTTTGTCCACCTAATCCTAATAATGAAAATATGAATCACTGATTAAAGATATCGCGCAACAGTAGGCCATCATATCACCAAAATTCAGCAGAAAACTCTCCTATTCCTCTTCAGAAAGACTATATGTACCTACCCGTAAAGGCTAGCGTTTCTAAAAATTAGGGTTAGCAGCTACTTCAAGTAGAATATGTAATAATAGAAATATAAACTTTTCTCCCTACACGCAGGTCATTAACGACTACTATACATAGGCGCATGATGGCGGTGCTGAGACATCAATCGTTAATAATATAGCCCACCAGGGATATTCTGAAGCGTCTACTAAGGAATACCGTATGGCCAAGGGGTTCTTTTATCGCAAATTGCGCGCGGAAAGCATAGGTATTAAAGAGCGAATGTTGGTTTTTTAGGGTGGTCTCGTCTGGCAATTTAGAAAGGGAAGCTCATGGTCTGAGTAGGTAAAACACTCAATTTCTCATGGCCTTTGACATCAAAATTATGTAATTCATCATTACTTACTTTGCTTATTTTATTCCAAAATATTAAAAGTCAGAATACCCCAATTATTTAATTTAAAAAATACAAAATTAGACGCAAAGGAAAAACGCAAACCGACAATTGACCGCCGTCGGTCGTTCTAGTATTAACAATCCTTAATTTTCGTAAAAAAATTTTATATTCTTATTGATCTTCTAATGGATCCAAATGACGGTTATATCAAAGTCTCTTTCTCGAATTAGAAAAAACCTGCTGCACACGCTGAAAATGGTTTCTTTAATGCCAAATAGCAAATCTCTTTCACTTTTTTAAGAAGTTTCCCAATGAAGAGTGTACTAAAGCAGCTAAGGTCTTTAGAGTTGCACCCGAATTCCTACTTAGTGTATTACCCATGAAAACCAGGTAAGTCATGCTGGGAGGTAAGTCGATTGAGCGAGCAACTAATTCGGCTTTCCTTTAACGTATTTTTTTAAATTCCTCCTAGGGTAAATATTAGCGTAGCATCTAAATGCCGAATATCAGGTGCAGGCATTGCCGTCCGCCGCCATTTATTGGAGTCAGTTATCACTACACGTAGCTTTCACGGTGTCATTTTAAATTGATTTAATATTGAAATCCGTGCGAAACGGCAAGCAATTCAAGGGATAGAACGGGCCCACCCAATTACAGACTAGGCGCCATTGGTTGAGTTCAAATCTGGCACGAATATGAGGAAGGATTCGATCCTGACCTACCAAACCAACCCTTTGGTTGATCAAGGCATGAGTGACCTGCTAACTTGCATTGTTCATTTTGCAAAGGGACGCAGTACACCTCTTTGAAATCACCCCGACATTAACATTGTCCCATTTTTGTTCAAGCCAAAAATGAAGCCAACTTTTATACTATTTTGATGAGAGAGATGAAGAGTACATGAGAAAATAAATCTTTTCCTCAGGGATCATCATTGGTAGTTCATCTCCGCAGGTAGGTTTTTAACCCGCTTTGATTTCCTCTTCACAACCTTAGAGTTTTCTTTAAACTGTCAACTCATTTGGTAATCAGTTTGCACCACATCATCTCACTCTTAACTTCTAGTTCTCTACCCCGCGAGCCGCCACAGATGCATAGGACCCCAGCCATGAAAGAGGAGGGAATAGGGAAAAGAAGAGGGGAGAGGACACAGGTGAATTGTATGTCAATGGTGCGTCATGTGTTAGTGTCACGATTTTTTTGTTATAGTCACTAATGGGGCGTGGATAGAAGAAATGTTTGCATCTCGGCAGTGTATCTCTCTATCAGTGTATCAGTGCTGAATTTATTTTAGTCGTGAATATCTGAGCAAAAGCATGGGCATGAAATCACATTTTCACATAAGCTTTTTATCACACTCATAGGAACCATACGCGTAAATTACATCAATACTGTTCGAAATCGAGATTAAGATCCAATGAAGCCACATGTAAGGAATCATTTTACCTTGACACGAATTTTGAAGGAATGCAAAACATTATGAAAGTGCCCACAAAACCAGGTGTTAAACGCGAGTAGAAACATATTCTCCGGACTATCACAAGGAAAAGCGTCACGTTTATCAAGAGGAGATACAACCAAGTATAAAATAATGTTCAGATAAAAATCATCTCTCCCCACAAAACAATGAGAATTTTTTCTTATAAACAACTTTTGGTGGATGATCACAAGGAAATGCTGAAACAAAAATCCGTTTGACGCCATTAAGAAAGCCTACTATCTGTAATAAGTTGGCCCCCAGCGTTGCAATGTAAAGGAGATCTCATCATTTTGAGGGAATAATAAGATTTTGCATTTCCGTAGGCATAAATAAATAAAATACAGCATAAAAATGAAAAATATATACGAATTGAAATATTTATGAGAATGAGCCTTAATTGTGGCGCCCTTTGATAGCATTATTTTTTTAAGATCATCAATGAGACATTTCACAAATCAAACGATTGCCTGAATTCAACCTGTTGCTCGTTAGCATTGTGACGACGTCGCTATATAACCAAAGGTTCTCCAAAGTATCGAAAGGTGGTGCGTCGCAAAAAGTAAATCTCTCAACTCCGAATTTTCAACTTCTCAACAAGCTCCACAATGAATTTAATTAGCCAATCAACGCCTAAAAAAGATTAAAAACCATTCTTTATGTTGCGTTTTCCTTTTGCCCTCCCTACATTTCTCGCCCCACGTAATCAAGTCATTTATCTATTCACATTTCTGGCATTCAACCTCGTCCTCAGACCCAGTAAGACCACTTATTTGACCCGTGTTTCGTTTTCCCAGGAAGCTAGGGTGGAATAATTTTCGGAACATACTCCACAAGTTACAGGGTCATATGCGCATGATATAATTTGATGGTTGCTAGCTGTATACGGCTTTGGAAGTCAATGTAAAATGCAAAGAATCAAAGGAATTCAAAAACAAGACGGAATCTTCAGAAAGAAGGTAGTCCACAACCAACCTATACAACACGGTATAACTTTTTTTCTTTCAAACGGAATTAATTACTTCTGCTTCCGTGCCACGAACATTTTTTTGTGGAATCCAAAAATCATATCATCTACCATTTAAACGGCTACGCGTACATACATACGATTCAGTTGCTAAGCGTAGTGATTCAGATGCTCACTAATAGATGGCAAGCGAGCTCCAATATATGTTCTCCACTAACTTGCACATGGCGCGGGCGTATGCATTTTTCAAAAATACACACAAGGGAAACTGCTTATTAACAGCTCCGCTTGCTTCACCCAAAATGTTGTATACAAAGGAATCTCTGACGTTTAGATATCATATATTTTCTGCCATAGTTAAATACACTGTTTTCATAAAAAATATCAAAATACATACATTAATTTCTATTTAATGATTTACTTTAATCATTACTTTTTGGCTGTTTCACCAATATTTTAGTCTGTTTCAGCAGGACTTTCAACTAGTAACTTATTTGATCAAACAAATCAATGTCATCGAAATTATTTGTTTCGATTGAATCCTAGTCAGTACAAAGTTGAAGCATGGCAATAGTCAATTTCTGTAAGCAGATTCCTGTTGGCATATGATCATATAAACAAGACCTCGATTCAAATACAGCTTAAGCATGTATTTCACTCAATGAGTTCATTAACATCAACGATTTGGCAATTTTGGAAGATCAGGTACTATGTGTATTTTCAACAGATCAATGTTTGATAAAAAGGTAAGCCATCTTAAAAACCGAGTGATCCTGAAATTCCGTCTCTAAACATATTTTTTATTTCGGCGACTTAAGTAATATTCAGAACGTCATACCAGAACCAACTTGCAATTAACTCCATACTAACAACAACTAAGGTCCAGTAGAAGTCTCACAGTGCTCTATGACAATAGGCCAAAATTCAGAATATAAAATAGTTACAACGCCTGATTTAGAACTACTATTCACCATTTAATAAATTTGAAAGCCAAAAAACTTGCAAGGAAACATACGCACGGCAAATTAACAACAGAAAAAGGACCAACAAATCAACAAGTCCCATGCATTCCACACCACTTGCGAGGAAGGCGCGCAGAGAATTGACAACCGGTCACGTTGAGAAATACAGGCAGCTCGGGAGTATCCTCAAGTACGTAATTTATTTCGAGTTTCTGAACTCACACGAAAGCTCTTGAGGACCTCCTCCGCTGATGAACGCTGGCTGGCTATTGACCGATTCTACGACTGCCAATCCATTTATTTTGCTAGACCTCAGCGCTCCCAACCCCAAACGTGTTCGAGGAAAATAAGCGCACTTAGAATTGGAGAAAAATTAAGTGGGACTCCATTCTACGATTGCTTCTCATTTGACGGGATCAGTGACCTTCCTCTTATGATTTTTGACGCTGAGAAAATGCGATTGTGAACGGAAATATCTTATGAAAGAACGCAGTATAACACAACAATTAGACAAACGTAGCTGGAGAACCCCAGGAGACACGCAGCATCAAATACTTATTGAAGTAACCTATAATATACTAATTGCACAATTTCACCTGGGTTATAGAGGGGCATAAAATAAGTAACATACAGCCGCAAACCGCAATGTACATATATAAAGTAAAAAGCCAATCACAGTCAAATGGACAAAATCAGGAATGCCGCCTTCAGACAATTACAAACCCCAAATAATGTCCATAAGAAAAGTCATTGGAGTACATTTCCATTTCCACGCCACACCTTCCTCAATCCATCGTTTTTTCCGGCTTGTGCCGCACCATCGCAGGCCACATCACAGAACATTTCAACAAACTGAAGTGACTATTTTAGAAACGCGGGGGAAACTCACACTCTTTCCTTATCATGTCTTAATTTGAAACACAAATTGCCGCAGTACATGGCCATGAGCTTTAATATCACTCATGGGATACGTAAAATTAAAACCAGAGTCAACCATAAACTCGTCATGTCTTACCGAAGAAAAATATCCGACTATAGGTCATTCACAGTCATGGCCTGTCGTCTATGGAATCAGCTCTCAACCACTTCAACGAATGTCCCTTTTCTTTCATCTTTCAATCTGGTGCTTCAAAAATCCCAGATGACTTAACCTATCTCGTAGGTGCGAGTAAAATTATAAATAAAGACAATATCAGTAAGCCTACGAAGATCATAATTCATCTTACAACCATTAAAACCCGAAAAGAGTAAATGTTAAATTTAAAATCATAAAATTGTCACTAGTTCAGCTCTCCTGTTTGTTTCACAGGCTACACACACCCCTCTCTTCCTCATCACTATTTCTTGCAGCTAAAGGATTACAGCGAGTCATGAATGATTTCCCATGTATACTTCTCATTCGTTTACAGCCGTATTTTCTATAAAATGTGATTTTTTTAGAATAATACTTTAATGGGAAGTATATTACTAATGGCAATCCATGTTTTTATGGGGTATAAATATTTCTACTGTCAAAGGATATCCGGACTTATCTCCTTACTTTGTGACCTTGTTAACCTTTTTTCCATTGTTTTCGCGTTATACGGTCTGTATTTTTACGCGTAAAGTTATTACCGTACCATGTCATAAGGAGCTAGATGGAAGAAGGAACTGAAAGAGTGTCAAAACCACGCCATAAAATAAACTAAGATCTATCTATCAGATCTTGAAAAAGTCCGTAACAAATGACAGCAGGACACCATAAATAGGCAGGCGACAGTGAGGGTAGGAGGTCGGAGATTGAAGGCAAGTTTAGAGTAGACTGAAAGAAGGAGTGGATAGGGAAGAGGAAGGAGAGGGGACGGGAGTACAGGACGGGAAGAGCTAAGGGGGAGGGACACTCAGGCATTGAGAGCCTCTCGAGGACACCCATGGGAGAATGCAACTGGGGAGACACTGATAATGCTATGGGGTCACGGAGGCCATCTCTCACCACACTCGTAAAACACGTCCAGCATTGGAGTCAACTGCTCATTTTATTGTTCACCACCGAATAAGAAATCAAATACGAAATCATTAGAAACTGAACGTCAAATTTTAAAGGAAACTGTTTCCAAAAACACCGAAGATCCACGTAATATGCAAGTGTGATATGAAAAACTAAAGAATAGATAAATTAAATGCACAAATATAACTTGAAAACGATTCCACTCGAATGGCTGAACGAAATGAACGTTTGGATAACCGAGCCCATAGAAGCTTAGTATAGTAAACAAGGAAGTTTTATTAAGGCTGCATTTTCTTAAGATATTCTGTGGCCTTTAATGTAAACTTAATTTGAATCATGGTTTAATCATAACTTAAAAATCAATCCTAATAAAGAGAAAATTAATGGTTGAAGTATTCTCAAATGGCCCAATATATGTTCCAAATGACTTGTTACACGCATAACTTACATGAAGACATTCGACTAGGTAAGCCACAAATTTTGATTAAATTCTATTAAAATTAATTTTTCTTACGTAAGGCAGTGTATTTTATAACACCAATTTATTACTTTAGACGCTTAAATATAAAAAGGATTGGAAGGACTATATTATGCAACAAAAATTAAATTGAACCTGCGGCGACATATACATTCATGCTCAAGATTACCTATTTTCAATATTTAAACCCTGTTGCTGCCCCAGGGAATATTCACAGGAGTAATTGGCAAGGGGGCGAAAGAAAATTTTATAGACAAAAATTGGCTCCTTTAATTGCAAGGAATTAAAAATAAAGTTATCAGTAAAAATCACTTTTCCCTAAACAGAAGCTGCACCACCTCCGCTCAAAATTCATTCGGGTCAGCTAAAACAAATCCTTCCCACAATTTATTACACATGCATTACCTACTTCAGCCAATTATTTTAGTTGGGAACTGCACGACAAAGCTGAAAAGGGGAGAGCAAAATATAATAAAGAACTAAAAAATGGAAAGGACGCAAGGCAGGATAAGAAAGAACGTTTCATCCTCCGAAAAACCACATATCCCCACACCACCGTTTCCATGGTGACAGGATATTGGGTGTCATTACATTACTTGGTCACCGATGTAAGAGACGAGCGCAAGGAGTCGGTGGAGGGAGAAGGAAGGGAGGGGAAAGGGTATGGGGGTGGGGCAGGAGGAGGGGTTTGGAAGAGATGAAAGAGACACATGGGGAGCAAGCGTGGGGAGGGAGGAGGGAGCGGAGGAAGAGAGGGGTGAGACTGTTCTGGAGGGAGACTTGGGAATGAATGGAACCGCTGGATGGGGTTGGAATAGATGAAAGAGTGCGTAAGAGCAGCCACAAAGGGGGAGTAGGGAGGGGCAGGGAGCACTCCTCAATGAACGTAAATGGAGGGGAGGTGGGAGCTGCGAGGGGGGAAACCAGACGCTTCTTACACCGCCATAGCTGCTCCAAAGATATTCCACCAGCTTTCTTCGAGACGAGATTATTAGGATGTCATTGAGACGAAGGAGCCAAGCACTGTGACCAAGTGACGCACACTCTACGCGGTGGCACTGATTGAAAGGCATTTGATAGTCCGCCCCCAACGTGTAAAATAAGCATATAAAAATTGTAACATTTAAATCATCCAAGTTGCCTTTTCATACATTTATCATAATCAACAAATCGATTTACTTGGAGTATAAACATGAATCACCTCTTCGATGTGATGCTAGACACTGACCTGACTGAAACTGACCTACCATTATAGGAACAGATTTTCATCACAATTCAAATTTCAAGGATGGTACTCAATGAAATGCAGTATGGTTCTCATGAGTGCCAATGCGACAAGATGATTCCTCCATGGAAACTTTTCAACTACTAAATATCCTCACTGGTGAACCATTCCATTCCAGTGAAACATTCCAATTCATAACGATCTTGATACTTAAGTAAAAGACTTTAACTTCGTGTAATGCCTCTATTTAACACTAAACAGAGGAGATTAAATTGAAAAAGTAGCTTGGGAATGTTCCAGAAGAGAGATAAACAAATTTTCTTAATTCTCCGCCGTCACTTATCTCCATTGTAGAAGACGCAATCCTATTCGAAGCTAAATTTCTATTTCTGAACTTGAATTAATAAGTCTCCTAAGTCACTTTGCCAAAGTTCTCCACAGAAATAGTTTTCAGGCAAAAAGAGGTTCTTAAAGTCTAAAGAAAGTTTAGTTTACGACGATCATTATTAAATCACTTTATTCTTGAAGAATCCTGAGGAAGGAAATAAAAAGAACAACTAAAATAGAAGTTCACACCATTCAATATCCATGGATATGGTTTATGAGTAAAACTTGATAAAGAAATCCATAGTATAAAACTGAAACTGCAAAATAATAGAGAGCGCATTCAGCAACTAGGCTACTTTCTTACATTTGGATAATGTATGGCCATCAAATCATGCATTTGTATTCACCGCAGTACACTGCATAAAAAGGTTAGGGGAGTCAATAAAAAATGCCTCCAAATTCCACCATAGGTAAACAGCAAGATGATTATTTATCTACATCAGCGGCATCGAAATAAATACCACCCTATCTGTTATTTACAGGCTACCAGCTGACACGCGGATGCACCCTGTTTTTTCCCCGAATCAGAATCGGAAACCAGTGCATAGGGGCACATCACGAACGGTGTGATGGGCTTACTTTACTCTCAGTTCGCTTTAACTACTCACTACTTTTCGTGACTCACTTATTGTTTTAACACTCAACAAAACTATGTAAAAATATACAAGCTAATGCTGCGGAAGTTTGTGCCTCGGCAGGAAACGCAAAAGAGCCCCTCATCCATTCACATTTGTTACAGGGGATTCTCGTAAAAAAAAATCTTCCCAACAATCCGTCCTACATCGGCCGAGCAAACATGGGCGGCAGAGAACTTCAATAAAACACAAACCCTTGATTACAAAGGATACGGAGCATTAATTGTCCCGTGTTTACCAGAACTGGGAGCCTACGCCATCGCTATCAATTAAACAGAGTAGTAGTAGTCTCGCATTCAAACTCTGGCACGTTGCCACGTCGAAAACACCTGAGCATCTAAAGCCGCTCTAAATACCTGATCCCGCCCGCGCGCGAGGCGCCAGATTCCGCGCGCCCACTCACACCAACGCAAAAGGACACACACGGATGAAAACACACAAACGCATACGTGCCTGCACAAATCCCGAATAACCCCGCGGACCCCCCCCTTCCCGTGGGATGGGAGGGGAATGGGAAAGACTGAGAAAGACCCTCGCTCAAAGTTTTAAATTTTTATCCAGCGACCCGGGACGTTTAATTTAACGCAGGCTTAAATTCCCTTACAAGAGAGGAACAACCTTACCTCAAGCACGATTTCGGCTACTCCCCTTTGGAGGATGCGCTATTGCACAAAAGGCGCCAATTGGTGGCCTTTTGAGAGTGGGCGAGACTTGGGAACGGGGTGTGAGAGGGTGTCGCCCAGACTTATGGATGGGCGATGAGAATACACGCTGGGCTCCGCGAAGTCAAGACCGCCACCCGCCTTCGTAGGTGTCAAGCTAAGTTCTGTTGGTTAGTTGGTTTGTCACTTATTCGGGGAGGGCACCGACAACTAAGGACAATAGTAGACCTACCATAATAATTCACTGCAAATTTCCGCCAAAGCCGGAATTTCAACCCGGACCCTCAGGATGGGGTGCCAGTACCTGCTCTAGCCTCCACACCCACCCAATCCAGCCTAGTTCAGTTCGAATGCGCTTATTTAAATATAAAATCAGATGACATGGATCACATATTCAGCACTTAATACCTCTAAAAAGCTATAAAAATAATTGAGACTCATAAACACAAACCCACGAATTAGATATGTAACTAGCTGTGCCCAGCATGCGTTGCAATGCCTCTTTTTTCTAAGTAGGCATACATATACAAAGCAGACATGTACAATATAAATGAAGGACAATGATTTTTGTTTATTTAATTAAAGTTGTCTATTCGCAAAATAAAATACTCTATATTGAAGTCCCCATTGATTTCCATGCTTTTCATGGCTTGGCCCAGAAATCATTTCCGCCTTCAAAATCGGTCCCTAAAAGAATTTAAAACCTAGCTCAATGAATTCCTCGTACCTACACAGGAATTCATAACAAACAATTGATGGCATGAGTTTCTATTACATGCCTATGCTGCGATTTCCAACCAAATAAAGTACTCTAATGCTGAAGTAGAGCAAAAATTTAAGATTTTCGAGCTTAAAAATCCAATTTTAGGAAAAAGCGAAGCGTATACGAAAAATCGAATGCAATAATTCAAAACCTTGTTCTTTAAGTGATATAATGATAAGCATTTGAAATCCAAAAGCATACAAAGAGACCACTGTACCAAATCTTATTCTACGTACAGATAAATTACCCTCCTTTAAACACAAATGATGTCTCACTGAAATGATTCTAATGCACGTGATTAGGCAACTCGTACACTATCTGCTTCGTTGCTTGCTTGTTGTTCCTCGCTCGTTTGAGATGCTCACGTGCCAACACTCATTTGTTGAAACTATTAGCGCTCCACCTATTGTACAACGGATTTAATAATTCAGAAACCTTCTAAGGCGCGCGCACAACAACTCCCCTAAGTTTCCCCGGCATGCGTTCCAATGCCTCTTTTCCTTTCTAAGTAGGCACACATATACCAAGCATATACATTTACATGTACAAAATAAACGAAAGACAATGATTTTTTTAAATTAAATTAAAGTTGAAAAAATGTATTCTAGTGCTTCGGGATGTACAACATTTTTGGTTTTACCGCCCTCTGCAAAAACAAATAAATTTTTCGGCTGTCCCACTCGTGAGCATATGGAAAGCATGGATTTTCCAGATTTAATCCACACACTTGAAGCGTTTGACCTTTTGCCTTGTTGATGGTCATTGAGAAGGCAAGACGAACGGGGAACTGTAATCATTTGGCTACAACTATCAAATTAGTCACTGACCCTGGCCTTTAAATGCTGCAGGAGTGAATAGCCATTCATGAAATCGATATTAATGGATATTCACGCCTGGTTGCCAAGGAAATTTCTATTGTTGAAAAGGTATAAAAATTGATGAATTTCAAGATAAAAACGCAATACTTGGACAAAAACGAAGCGTATAAGAAAACTGAATGAAAGACTTAAATACTGCATTATTTTATTCGTTCTATGATACAAATTTCCATCCAATATCTTGAGTGCAAGTAATTTAAAATTGCAATTAAAGGAAAACCTGCACCGAATTCAATGTTTTTCTTATGGGAGTAAATATTAACAATATCGAGGTAAAAACAACCCCAACAATTTCCATTTTTATAATTCAGAAACCTTTATGGACACGCGCACAACTACTCACCAAAGATTCATCGCAATCGGATGAATGGTATTGGAGTGCATAAAACACGAAGAGACAAACATTCTTTTTTATATACAGGGTGTTTCAGGAGGAAAGAGCAATACTTCTGGAGGAGGTTGGGGACGTGAGTTTAAGCATTTTTTGTCCTATGAACATCGGGTCGCAACTCCTTAGTTACCGAACTATGGCAACGCAAACATTTTGTCACAAGCATTCTGCAGTTACCATGAAAACCCCCAAAAGCAGTGGCATCCAGCAATACTTACAAAGAAAAACTGGTCTAAATTGTACTTAAAGTTTGTATATTTCTTTTTCTGCCAAAATTTACGCATATTGCTTACATTTTATAAAATGGTAACTGAAATTTTCAACATTTTTCTTCTTCAAAATATTATTTTTTAGAATAAAGTTTTTATTTTGAGATATATGAAAATGTGGTAAAGGTGAGCTTTCGTCCCGCACGGTCAACATTTATTTTTGGAAAACCTAGGAAACTTACGATATTGATTGTGATATCTATGAGTAGAGGAAGGTTGCGCATTCGTAAAAATGTGAGAACCATACCCGTGTGACCAGTAGTTTTTGAGATATAGACGTTTGAAAATGACCAATTTTTCGACTTTTTCGTCCGTTTTCGACGCCATGTTTGGAGGTTTTCACGAACAACCGGTAGAGGGATAAGACTAATTTCACTTCTACTATATTCCTATACCCCACCCCCCCAACAAGCTTACGGGCCTATGGAGTGAAACAGGGGTGCTAGGGTGGGACGGTACGCGGGCCCGATTTGGCCATTTTCAAAAGTGAAAAACGCATTTTCGTGAATTAATACAGCGAATACCGCAGTTTTCGCGGGAATGGTAAAGTGGAAATGGGAATTTCTGGGAGTGGAGGAAATTTCAAAATGCTGATTTGTACTGCATTTCCGTCTTTTGTTAAACCGAAAAACGAATTTCCCTTCCATTCCTTTGCCCTGAACCCACCCCTCCAATACACTTGGGGGGCGTATTATTTTAAGAATAGAATCCCTCTCGCTCATTGGTGATTATTGGTGGGCATTGGTAGAAGGCTAAAATGTTATTCTGCGTATTATTTTATGAATAGAATCCTCACGCTTATTGGTGATTTTCGGTGCGCATAGATAGAAGGCTAAAATGTTATTCTGCGTATTATTTTAAGAATAGAATCCCTCTCGTTCATTGGTGATTATTCGTGGGCATTAGTAGAAGGCTAAAATGTTATTCTGCGTATTATGTTAAGAATAGAATCCCTCACGCTTATTGGTAAAAATTCGTGGGCATTGGTAGAAGGCTAAATTGTTATTCTGCGTATTGTTTCTGGTATAAAATTCGTCAGATGACAAGGTTATTATAAGTGGGCTTTTGTTAGAGGCTAAGTAAATAGTATTGTTGATGGAGTTCTCTCGGGTAGTGTGGAAGGGGGAAATTAACTGTCAATAATTGGAAGTTGATTGTTGAAAAGTCAACCGGTATTCATTCGCCAACGAGAGTTGAGAAGCTTGTTGGCGTTAATCGTTTTCTTGCATGTGTGGTGTACGGTCGCCATGAGTTGTCAATCGTGTACGCACACACCAATGTCTGCGATCCAGACTTTCGTTTCGCCTGAGTCAGGCTTGGAATTCCTCGAAAGGCACGGGTGTTTGTTCGCTGTGGGAACTCGCAATCCTCCATTTAAAGTGATACGTGAAATGTTATTAGTGCAGTGGAATGAATGCGAGTGAAAAGGAAGTGTAAATCCTTCATTTGAAGTGAAATGTGCAATGTTTACTGCGGTGGAATGAATGGAATTGCATTGTAGTAAATGGCTGTTGCAGTGCGAGTTTGAGTGGAAGGCGGGAAGAAATAGTGTAGGAGAAGTGTGCATATGCTAGAGAACCAACTGCTCGATCGCTGCGCCACGTACAGTGGATAAGAGGAAACGGCATTTTTTCACAAGATGGCGGAGAGGAAAAAACGCACTTCTCAGGTTTGAAAGTTTCCCATTCCTAAAGTAGTTGATGCATTGTTGTGTTGAAAGTATTTTACAAATGCGCAAGGTTTGCTTTATAAGTGATGTGAATTTGGTTCCGATATCTCTATTTTAAGTGGGTGAAATTCGCGAAAACGCTGGCGGGACGAAAGCTCACCTTTACCGAAAATGTAAACTGAGTCATAAGAATTGGAAAATTTAACTTCATCTCCATAATTGGTAAGTTTATTTTTATATCTTAATTTTTAGCGAAGATATGGCATCATAAACGGTGTCGTTACATGAGCACAGTTTTCTACGGCTCTCTTCCATGCATGGAACTGGTATTGATTTACCGATAAAGACAACTATCTTCACCAATCTAAGCTTGAGTACTTATTTTTAAACGTTGTGAAAAGAATAACCAATCAATGAAACCCAAATTTAGGTGTTTTTGTGAACTAAATGAAGTAAACAATCAAGCGGCAACAAAGATCTCAAGTCGAGATTATCTCCATGGATTAATTGTCGATCACTGGCGCTGAGATTCATTGCTTAAGAAGCTATTTCAACTGATAAGTTCTTCTAAGGATACTAAATCAATTGCATCATTAATTCTTGGTTATGTTGTCAATGTAATGAGAGTAAAAATGGGGGCAAGTTTGAACAGGTTCATGGTATTCCGGTACGTTTCGGCGAGACCTTCACAATGACTCATGATTTTACTAGTACTGAATGTGAAGATACCCTTCACTTCTTTGCGTTTGAAATGCTGTCACCAAGTACCTACAAAAGTTTTACTGCTCATTCCTCATATGAAGGACCAAATGGTGGGCCAAATTTCAAATTTTTATTTTCATGCCCAACAAAGATAATGGACATTAAACTTCGCAAATTTTGAAAAATCAAGAACTTGAAAAACTTTAATTAAAAAAACACTTAAGTCCAAAGCTTAACATTCTGCATACTTAAAGAATGTACCTATAAATTTTAAATAAAAAAATTACAAACATTATATCTCTTTCCTTCCTAAATAAAAAAAATTGTATCAATTGATTTTTTTAGTTAAATGATGAAAACTTTGAAGCAATATTTGTACCCTAAGACTTAATTTTAGGTGGATATATCTACCAACCTTTATTTAAGTTCATTATTTACTGAATCGATTGGTGTTTGTTTTATTGTTTTAGGGTACATAGAATAGGAGATATTAGCTTTTATGCATAGCACTGAAACCACCTAAAATCGGTGTTTCATTAACATCAAAATGACCACTAACAGGAAAATAAAATTTAAAAAAATAAAATAATCACATATTTGCATTCTCAATAAATGCTAGTTTGTATGGTAAAAATATAAAAAATATGTTAAATGTTCTAGCAACCACCTCTGGACCACTATACATGGATTGACCCTTAAGGGTCGTGAATTTCCCTAACATTTTTACATCATTCTCTATAAGCCTATGATTTTTTCACTATAATTTCACTTACACTAATACAAATCAAGGGTAACAAAACTAAAAATAGCGTATATCACCAATACACCGGCAAAAGCTGAAGAACCTGAACTAAAATTTACATGGATTTCTTTCCTTCATACCTTGAACCGACAATTGATACACCACCACATAAGCCTAAAGTAGTAAATGTCTGCAGATAAAGAAGTTGATGAGCATGAATGTTTCACATTTAGAATGAAATTGAAAGAGGGAAGGCGTAAAAAAAATTAAGTGAAGAGAACTGCAATCTATGTAAAATGAAATCACGTACACGAGTAAAGTATTCAAAAGGGGGATTATGGTTCCACAAGCACACACTACTGAAAATATCCAATCACTCATGATCATGCGAGATATTCGTTAAGCGTCAACAGGAGTGATCGATAGTTTTGAAATACCAAACTAAAAGTAGCATAAAGAGTGCTCGCATATCACGCAAACAATATTAGCAATCCCAAGCAAGCAATGGTTGGCTCATTGTTTATATAACCTATTAGTCTGTAGGCGGCGACTAAATTTTTAATACTTTCGAATGAATAATTAAGCTAAGCTCATATCCAGCAGCGTCATTAAAACACATCAGCAGCAGTTGTGCGGAAACAGAGCACAGCATGACCATGTGACGTCACCAAATCCAGCCGATTACGGGAATAATGAGGCCGGCCCCAATAAATCACTCGCCAAATGAACTCCACTATCAATTCGTTAAATCTAAAGCGCCACTTACACAAAAACGACGGGCGGGCAGGGTGTAATAAAACTGAGCCAATAAATCAAACAGATTGCCACGGGTGGAGTAAAGCGAGCCGAATGTGCAAGCGTGACCTGGTTAAATACACAACGTTTTTTTTCTTAATCGCGCGCAGGCGGGAGTTGACTGCACCCATTCACGTTTATTTAACGCGCTCATTTACGTGCGACGCCACACACAGTGCATTCAAGACTTGAAGTGAGGGATTGGGGGAAGAGGAACCTTATTGAATCAAAAAAACGCAGGATTAAAACGGATCCAAAAGCGTGACAGCAAACGAGAATGTAAATATGTCCGCCCGGGAAGAAAAACAACTGAGCAGCGATAGGCACACGTGCACCGTGAAGCGCCCTCTCTTGCTCTGGGGAAACTCTATTCGCTCCGATTTAAGGAGATTCCTCTGTGACTGAGTGAGTCAAAGCAAATACTGAAGTACACCTTTTCATTTGTATTGTTTAAAAAAAGACTGCTTTAACTTTTGACATTCTATTGCTATAAAGGTACGAAATATGCAGATTGTTCACCGAATGTTTTTTTCAATGAACACTTCCAGCCATAGGAACCGTCTGCAGCGCCATTTTTTGGAATGCACTCATTTGGATCAATTGCTTTAGTAATAAACTAAGAACTAAAAAAATAAGATGTCCAATCACTTAAATTTAATTACTATTCAATTTATGGGGAAAATTAGATTCTAATAAACTATTTTCCCATAACTGGCATTAGGGTAAATAGTATTTGCCCCATATTTCACTCATGACCGCATTAACAACAAGTAATTTATTGCTCAATATGCGAAAAAAATAGCACAAATAAGGTGAGATTTTTCGAACAAGGGACACTTTTTTACAAGTAGCCAGAATATGAATAAAATTATATTTAAGTAATAGTACGGTGGAACCAGTTGAAAAATAGGAAAGCACACGCGGACTAGGTAACAGGACAAAAGATAGCAAAAGGGAAATACCGAGTGAATGGAGGAATGTTTTCCGAAGTACCAATCTAATCTCCTCCCTTTCTCCCACGACCGTCATCGATACCTACGTGGGTGCGGACCGCATTCGAACGGAAAAGGGGCTGAACACAGGAGAACCGATACCACGAAAGGGAAGAAGAGAGAATCGTTTTAACTCCGAAGAGCGTGAATTTTTATTCCGTCGACGAAAAAGAATGGCACCAAACGAGCTGCGCAAACGTATATCCCGAGTATGTAGTATGTGCTCTTTACAGGCGAGCATTCGGGCGTCGGGAAATGTTTGTCGAAGAGATTACCCGGCGTGAGCATTACGGTCGTACGGCAGCGGAGTAAGGCGCTCGGCTATGGACCCTTGCCAGGCGAGAACTCGCGGTGGGGCGGGAGACGTGGGAATTAACTACGGAGAGAAATGGGTGCATGAAGGGAATGAATAGGGAGGGCTAGAAAAATAAAGAGGAGACTTAAGGCTGAAGAGGATGATACACATGTTACGACTTTAATGTCACGACGAAATTGACTCCAAAAACTCTTACAGAGGAATGGAACCTACGCCATCCATCTGAATCTATTTATGAGAGCGGAGAGGAATAAAGCACTCAGTGTATAATCCAAATAACCAGAAATATAGCCAATTGCATTTTTATCATTCGGTAAACGTATATGAAGGTATTTCTTCACGGTAGCGGCTTTTATACGACCAATGGCAGCGAAAAATATGATGGAAATGAAAACAGCTGCACGATAGAGCTTGGGATCATTCAAAGAAGGCTTTAAATAAGTGTTACCCCTCCGTAAAAGTAAAAAAAAGTTAAACAAATTCCAAAAACATATCCTAAAAACTACATAAATTATCATTAGAAGAGAAAGTATACAGCATCAACCACTAGAAAATGAAGATCTATTAATTAACGAACATGATGTGACTCTTTCATTTAATTAATGTTGAAGAAAACAGGAATAGGAATTTTAGCTTATTTTTAAGGAGACAAAACTGAGATAAGCGAACGAACTAGACCAATCAAATGGTGCTTCCCGCAAACTTGGTTGGACATATATCTATGTAAACACTTGAATGGGAGAGGAAATACTAGGGAGTACAAAATACTAATATTAGGAATTACCATACATGAACAACTGCAATTACATATCTTTCAGTACACGTGAGAATCAATCAGGTAGGATGATAAGTTAAGTATTATCTATGACCCAGTGGGAAATAAAACTAGTGCTTCACAAGTGAGAGCACGATAGTTTTGCATCACTATCTATTCAAGCGTTCTAGACGGTTCCTGCTCAGAGAGGAGATAGAGAAAACGAATGGAACTGAAATGTCTGCGATTAAATACCAAGTAAAAGGTAATAAAAGATTTTAGAGAGAATTCGCGAGGTAATGAAAATTTCAAGCAGTAGAATTTCTAACGGGGATTGCAAATTACATTTGAGAATAAGTTCAACATCGGTTAAAATACATCACTTGGGAACGATATAAAATGCCTATTTAAGCGCAAGTGCATGCGGTGATTAACAACCAAAAATTCCCTCCTGATAACGCTGTCTCAAAAACAACGAATCTATTAGTCTACATATAGCTGGGACCTGAAGCGGAATGCATTACACACTATGGAGAAACTCCACTATTATCTTTCTTTCGACATTCAAGAATATCCTGGTATGTAAATGAGGCTGCTAGTAGGTAAACGATTTTCCTACATTCCAGAATTAAAAACTATGCCTATTTATGATTCTTATGATTCACTTTTTGACCTTTTTGTTTTATATTTCATACTATGTTTTCCTATGACAATGCTGTATTTCCTATGGTTACATGGGAAAACTATGCAACATATTTCAATTGTATTTTTGGTATAAGGGCTTCAGCCCGTAAATAAATATTATTATTATATTATTATTATTTTCAGGATGCACGTTTACAAAATTAAATGACGACATCGACGGAGATGGGAAAATGTTGAGTAAGCGGAATAATTTATTTTATAGCTTGAGGCAAGGCAAATGGTGAAAATAATCATTTAAAAATAGGAAGTTTCATATTAATCAAAGCCAACAATAAACTGTTAGACTACCTACTCATAAGGAATAACAGTGACATAAAAATCAGCTAAAGGTAAAATGTTTTCAGCTGATCTTTTTACTCACAAAATTTGCTCACGAGCATGTCAGGTTGATTAAATCACAGAATGAACTGGAAAATAAACCCTTATAAGCGGTGGATAAAACTGGAATACACGAAATATCAATACGCCCTTTAAAGAGCACTAGCAAAGACCATGCCGGATACAATAATGAGAGGTTATCTATGGACTGAAGGAAAATAAAGTATCAAAAAGAATAATTTTTTAACAATAGGGGTCAAGATGAAGAATGAAGCAACAAGGAGCACATGTAAAACATTTTATTTAATTACGAACCAGCAACAGGATAGAGAAATGAAACAATCAAGAAAACCGAATGAGAGAAACAGGAACTAAAAGTAAGGGACAAAATAAGAAAAAAAGATAAGTCAGAAACGGATTTACAACGACGATCTTAGGAATAAAATCCACAGCTTCAGGCTCTTATTTGTAGAAACTTTTAACATTCATTACAATAAATTTTTGTACTTTTCGACACTTTTTATTTTTTTAAACACTACGCGTTTCACCAATGTTATGGCATCGTCAGGTGTAGTAGTTTATTACACCTGACGATGCCATAAAATTGGTGAAACGTGTAGTGTTAAAAAAAATACAAAAGGTAGAAAAGTACAAAAACTTTATTGTAATGACAATCTTAGGGACGATAAAGGAATTGATACATAAATGGACATAACACCTGATATGCAAGGAAACATTTCTTCCTCATGAAGAAGAAGAGAATGAAGGATTTTTTTATGAGTCATGCACGTCGAAAGTTTCGGGGCACTCGTGGTGTCTGTTCTCAACTCGAGCTCATGATCACGACGTGAACGTTGAGGATGCCCTGGCATTACCGGCACCACGTGACGAACAATGTCGAAATGGAACTAGCCAGCAGAAAGGCCTTTCAGGCGACGGCGTCACTGACCCTGTGCTAACCTCGGCCCGAAATGAGATCGCACTCATGGGCGCATGGATCCCATCCTTTCGCTTGCGACACCAGCATCCTGTCGTCATTTCGAAGATGTCAACACGTGTGAAAACGCACGTGTTGCTCACCCTAATCCCCCAGCCGGCTGGATTTCACACACGGCCCTGCGAACAGACCCTTGCAGCCTCCCGCGAGCCAGACCCACAATTACCCGCTCCGCCGAATTTAGACCCCTTGCTCGAACGACGGGCCGTAGATACGTGCGCTCGAGCGAGGCTACGGCTCGTGAGAGAGCAGACAGTACATCCGCCATAATTAGAGGAAGATGGTGCGGAGGGAAGGAGAAAGATAAAAGATAAATACAGGAACTGGACTGTCCATAAAAAGCGGGTGAGCCTCGAGTGATTACCCAACTATGAGCTACGAGGAATACTGGAGAAATGGATGAAAATACCGATTGCTATTGGCAGCTAACTAAATACCTACGCTATTGATATTATTACAGCTCCATCTCATGATAGCGCTGGATCTCCTTCCTCATTTACGATTGGTGGTTGCATAAAACTGACAATAAAAGCCGACCCTCAAATCTTTCATCTTAGAACATTGTGTCAGTGAAACCGAGTGATTCCCATGCCACATAGCACTATACTAGCAATAGCTACGTTTGAGAGGAACTCTCGGAGAAACTTTGAGTCGTGGGACATGGGCTTTACAAAGGACCGGTCGCACAACGTCTGTTTAGGGCCCTGGAGCGTTTTCCTATTGACGCAGTCAATCCATTTCTTCTCATGCTCCCTTTCAGCCTCATTCCTTTTCTCACCCTTTAACTTTCGAATACCGCCAATTAGTATAAACGGAAATAAAAAAGGGTTACATGGGTGAGTTAGCGTCTTATTCGGTCTCTTCATCACTCCCCTTTCTTTCCCTTGCCCCCTCACCGCATCGGTTGCTCCCAATCTGACGTCACTTCCGGACGTTGACGAACAAAAAAAGCATGAAGTGCGACCAATGGCGAATTGGATAACGGCCTTAGTTACGATGAACCTAGCGCATAAACAACTTTCGCACTCTAGCCGTGAGAAAAAAAGAGATAAATGAAAATAAACTGCGTTTAACAGCTTTGCAATTCCACGAAATCGGTGTCCTATGCCTTCCCGATCGAGTATAAAAACAGAATTGGCACGAACAGCCATACATTTCAATTTTGCGAGGAGATGATCGAATACATCAACTCGTACCAAAAGGCCGGAGGTGGTGCGCCAGCCAGCCAAGATGGCGAACACAGTGGGATCACAGCAATGGAGGCTCATCCAGGGAGGTGATCCACCGCGACTGTGTACGTAATAACAAATACTAAATTTCCACATTTTCCTTTTTATTTTTTTAAATACTGCCTTCACTGTTGACAATCCTTAGGTATTATAAAATAAAATAAGGTACAAAACATGCAGAGTATTCGACGATTACATTCCTAAATATAACTTATGTCCAGCCGTAGGTGCTAACGGTATCACCATTTTTCACAAATTAACGCATTATGACCTTATTTATTTAAGAAAGTTACTAATTATTAAAAAAACAAGTTGGGAAGGTACCTACATTTTATTTATATTCAATTATCTGGGGTAATTTGCTTCTTACAGGCAGTTTTTAGATAAAATTAAAATTGTATATGCATAAATAAATAAATAAATACATTCATACAAACATGCATAAGTATACTATTATCTATATGATACTATTTTCCCCGATGCCTCACCTATTCTGGAATTAAATACCATATAATTTCAAGTTCAATTTGCGACCAAAAATAGCAAAGGAAACGTATGATTTTGTCGTTCATATCAAGCAAAGGGAACCTTTCATAATAACTGCCCATAATATGAATAAAATGACTTTCAAGTAATATTACGGTGGAACTACCTTAAGACCCTCTTTCTCCATAAGGGGAGGAGAGAGGTCGATGGAGGAGGGGTGGATGATGTCTCCAGAGATGATGCAATTAAGGCAGTCAGTCCCACCCTACAGCCACGTGAGAGGATGGGGTTGGTCTCCGTCGATCGATCGTAAATGTCCCTCCATCTCGCCTCTCAATCCCCCAATGTGTCCATCATCGTCTCGCTGGTCGACTTTTTTCAGTGTGTTAGCGTCACGCGATAAGCTTCCGGAAGAGCGGTTGGGCGATGACGATCGGCTGAGAGGAATGGAATTGGAGGAACGGAACGGGGGGATCGAACGGTGGAATGGAGGAGGAGGGAGACGAAAAGAGAGGGACAGCGGAAGATAAAGGAATGGAGGAAGCGAAGTGAGAGAAAGTGACAAGGGCTGGGAAAGGCAGGCGAACGATAAATGAGAGTTGTATTAGGATAAAAAAATAAATAAATAGGTCATCTCGAAGGTTGTGCGGCCAAAAAGCAATCTCCCATGTCATCATATCATATTACATGATCTCGGGGTCGTTGAACATGCAAGGAGAACTAATTTCTGAGAAATACGGAAAATATATGCCATCAAATAATTAAGGATAAAATATTATACATCACCATTTAGACAAACTTTTTTATTGTAAAAGAGGCAGAAAAATTCGAAAAATCCTCCAGAAAAACAATAAAACCATAGTTACCACAAATTTTTGGTTGACTAAGAGTTGAATTCCCTTCTAATCAATTCCATAAGAATAATGTTTTCAGTTAAATTTGATATAATATATCAGTATTATGATGATGAATATGAAAAATCTGGAAATAAATCCGCTGTTACTTCTTTTACACACGATAAAAAAATTAAAATATGTTAGCTTGGTATAACATTTATTAGTAAAAACAGTCACAATTACAGTTTTAAATTTAACTTTATTCATCTTTTACATAGATTATGCGCATAGTTAGCTCAGGGAATCTAAACCTGCTTCACATCACAAGCATTAGGGAATGTAATTATATCAGGCATATGATATTCTATCTATTGAGGTCTTCACGAAGAAATGTCTGCTTTGCTGCGCCAAAACTTTAAAACACAATGGGAATTAGTTTAGCTAATAGTTTTGACTAAATTAAAACAAACACCCTTGAAATGTCATAATCATTCTTAATTTATCCACAGCTATGCACCAAGGCGAAAAAGAGCTATAACCCTATCTTCACTAGTGAAGGTATGCCACACAAAACAATCTTTCCGAAGATTATTTATAATTGCTCTTAAACTAAAAACTGAGAGAGCATCGCACCAGAGACTGTAGAGCGACATGAACTAAAATAACCCTCCACAAATATTTATAAAAATGCCAACCCTATCTTTCCAATGGTATTCTATAAATATTTCTTGCGGAATTAAGTTGTTTATTTAATTTATACCAGACTGATTGGAAATTTATCATAACCAGGTTGTTCAAAACGTATACAATGCAACAGATACTATAAACTGAATGAGATCAAAGAAAGTAGTACTCTCGCAACAGCGGTGAGAATCGCACACATGCGGCCTAAAGGCCATGTAACACGGCACGATTTCCTTGTGATCCTGTCGAGCGCTATCTATGACCTTCACTCTAGAATCGAGTGCGACTCATGAAAGAAAGTACAACCATCCCTCGATAGGATCGTCTCGACGCGTCGTTGTCGTCGTGTCCGACCGTTTTTTTTTACCAATACCTATAAAACTTATTTTTCATCGTAGAACGACGATTAAAAGACGTACGTACTCGCACGATTATCAGGAGTACGATGAAAAATATGGCGTAGTTTCTGAAGTTTAAATAATACTGGGTAAGGTTAGGTATTTTTGTGGTTGCCCCCCGCCTCGTGGCCGGGGAGAGAGGCTAGCTTTGGGCCAGAGTGCTCGGGAAAGGGTCGCGGAGGTGGGACTCACCGGACTCACCCAACTGGCGACTACCTACAACATGGTCCCACATGACTGCCTTTAACAGTTTTTTAGGTGACGAATCGAGGCTCTGTGATTGGTGATTGCGCTCGACGTTCGAGTGAAAATAGAGGCTCTCTCAACTTCACTCGACGCGTCGCATGGTCGTCGAGCGATAGTCGAGACAGCGTCGAGGGGTATGAAACACGTAACGACCCAATGTCGATGTCGTTGAGAGCGGCATCGCGCTCGACGGGATCGCAAGGAAATTGTGCCGTGTTACATGGCCTTAAAATACATGCGAAAATTCTCTCACTGATTTCTGCGGCGATTAGCGTAGAAAGGGAAATTATACCAAGACCACCGCTACCATAACTCAGTTTGAGAAGTCTCAATCGCTGGATGACCACCACCACACTTCACCTCGCCGGAAAGAGTGAGGACATATTGTCAGGACAGAGCCGTTTTATTCAATGCTGGGGTAAGGAGAAAAAAAGTTGCAGATTGGTTAAATAAAAAAAATACAGCTCACTATATTCTCTCATTTAAAAATTTCATTTCCATGGATACTCGTACTTCATGAAGTAATAAAGTTTCAAGATTATAAAAATGCATCGAGGTGGAGGGCGGCCAGGGTTTCCATGTCTTTCGATGTCGGTTACCAGTTCCAACATTCCCAAAATGAAGGATTTTCATTCAGAAAAGCCATGAGGGGTGGAGGAAAGTTTATTGTCAAACGCTGAAGTGTTAGCTAATCGATAAAAATTTACCGCGAAAAAAACTATCTGGAATAATGCTTGGTACTGCTGAAAAGTGGTTTCAACACACCAAATTCTCAAATCATTCGCGATCACGGGACTCCTCAGTAGCACATTATCTTTAGGAGTTACAAACAAACAACCCCCGAATGAAAGGCTTATCGCGCAGTTCTGATAAATGTGAAATCATTATATCTGAACCAAAGACCCTCTTAAGTCAAACACTCAACCCGATGGGCTACCTTTTTCCCTTGGCTGAGTCGCAGCCTATACTCCCAGTGAAGTACCCATTCGGCAAATAGGTAGCTATGTTAAATGGCGTCTCTCATCCCTCTTGGGGTAGGATGGAATCGACGTCAGACCACACCCATGCTCTTGTAAATCTGCCACATATCTAACTCACTCGATTAACCCATCCCTTAAAATGCTACAAATGACACGACTAGGCACGTGTCTAACCTAGTTTCTACAATAAGGGCGTAGGCATACATTCCAGGGGTCGATAGTAATGCACCCTTGGCACGTTTCCCTAGCAGGGATCGACCGAGGTGGAGATGCAACGATCTGCGGCCAGGATACGGGCCGTGGAGCACTTCGGCCCACTGAAGGTGCCGCTGAATGGTCTTCCTCGAGAAATATATACGCTTTCACGTGCCCCTCTAAGTACAGTATTAAGTTCATGTCCACTTAAGTATCTTGCTCCACCACCACTTCAAATAATTCTCAGAACAACTGAGAATTGGAGTGAGACCCGGAGTTTTCACGACGAAGAATCAAATTAAGACTGCTGAAGCAAATATAGCATGAGAATAAGAAGTTAAAACTTGGACATGAACGTTTTGAGATAAAATAAAACCTCAATTGGTAAAATTACACCCATTTTAGGGAACACTTAAAATCATAGTTAAATAGCACTTCTTCACTTAATGTTATTTCCCGTGTGATGACATATAGTAGCATCTTGGTGACGCGTAACTAGAACTCCGAATGCATTTCCATCATGCACCGAAAAATCGCAGAGAAATTACATCGTTAAAAATATAACGGCAAACAACAATGCAATTCACCAATAACGTCATACTTCCTCCGACAAACTGCCTCCTTAATGAAGTCCTTCGAGCAGACCCCCACCGTACCTGGGTTATCAACAGCCCCTGTACACTCTTTCTCCCCCTGAATCATCAGCTCCGCTATCTTTAAAAGACTGAGAGACCTTGAGGGGAAAGGAGGGACGGGCGGAAAGGCCAATGGAGGGAGAGATAATACGCCCCCGGCGAGCAAAAAATAATAAAGCGACTCCTCCTTTAATCAGTTTCGTTATCCCCTGAGGAAGGTTAGGATCGGAAGGGGGCCCTCTTATTACATATGTACGCGTGAATGTGTACATGCAGGTATACATACTTTCTTTCAAGCAGCTCGGGGAGATAATTGAAGGCAGAGGAACGAATGGCGAGGGGGTCGCGGGGGGAGAAACGGCAGCTTCAATCTCCTCCCGTTCGGATTCAACCTCATGGGAGGACGGCTGGCGACGCCAATGATGGCACCTTCTCTCTAACGGAAATTCCTCAGCCAAGAATAATATAAGCTATAAACGAGGTGATAATCATGGTGAGCATTACTCAAGAACGCATGGTAATATGGAGCTTGAATTATATTTGAAAATATTTCTACGATAAGTTCATATTCTTAAATGCACAAGATATGAAATTTTCCTTAAAAAACGTTGTTTTATGAAAATATTCCTCGTTAAAAATTACACGCACTTGACGGCGCAAAACTCTACGTCACGAAACGGTGTCACTATTTGTGTTTCAATGTGAGCACTAGATGACAGTATCCTAATTGGACAATATAAAATCGTTTTCACTTCCTTTACGAAAGAAAACGTACCATAATAAACTGTTGAAATAATTTACAGAAGAGGACCTTGAAGTCAAACCATTTAGATGCCGTTTTGAACCAAGTGATACATTTTATTTCTATCCCCTTTTATCAAAAATGCTAGCGGTCGACATAGACATGGGTTAAATAATAAGTTTCGTTAGAAAATTTGCTGTCGTGTACACTACCTGATTACGAGGAATATATTTAATGCATGCCTTCCATTCGTGAATGGATGGCTGATATTTCAGTAGCTAATGGTCGGTATGGGTAGACGAAGCAGCATTAATCTCATGATTTAAATGAAGTCCGCGCGTCGTGCTAAATAATAAATCTGGTAAGAGAAAAGTAGAAGGTTGACGAAATGAGAACGAGGGGCAAATTACAACATACACGTATTTAGGGAGGAGAACTCTGTTGAAGCAGTCCAAATTCGATTCATAAAATAGTGAGTCATTCATCACTCATTATGCATTATGAAAACGATAAAAGCTCTGTACTTTAAATGACATGGAAAAATAACACTCGCATATGCTTGACTACAGAAAAGAGATAACATTTCCAAAACTTTCACAGCGGGTTATTGCCGAAGATGATTTTTAATTGTCAAAATTCATACACACGACAGCGACGAAATTATTTGTCGTGCGAGACCATCAATCTCATTGAAAAATGAATGGGAAAACAAAATAGGCTTGATGTAAAACAGGAAAGGAAATTATATAAAAAAGTATTGAAATTACACACTGAAATATCTAAAGTGAATACAGCTCCTTTCTACGACAAATGATGGGACCTAGACGAGAAGCTGACGGAAGTTGGGTCCTAACTTGAAAACAGGATTTTTTTAACAACAGAAAGTGCTTATTTCGCAATTTTACCCTAATATGTGTAGAGTGCAACCGTGTCAATGATAATTGTGTAGAATCAAGCGCGTCAAGTGAAGCACGGTAAAATAACACGGCGTAATTCTTAGTGCTGCTCACTGCTTAACCTCATAGATTGTACAACGAGTCACGATGACTCTGATTACCGAGATAATGACAGAATCAATAAAAACATTGTAAATTTCACAGTGAATTTTATTTGATACGACCAGTTTCATTGCATAGATGACATATTCAGGTACATTTTCATGTCAAGCACATAATATATAATATGCATAAACTAGGAGGGTGTGTATATATATTTATTCTGTGCTTGTCACCTGAAGATGTCATCTATGCGATAAAACCGGTCGTATTAAATAAAATTCATTGTGAAATTTACAAAATTTGTATTGATTCTGTCAATATGGATTTTCACAAAGTTACGCCTGAGAATATCGAGTTTTTACCGAGATAATGTTGTAGATACGTCTAAATGCCGCCCAAGGTCAACAAAAGTAACCACTGGGCTCAACTAAGCGTTTAATTTCAAAACTATGACGGCGAGATCACAAAAACTCTATCGGCGAGCGAATCGACAATGCAAACTCAGGGCTGTTCCATAAACACTTCGACCAGTATGGAGAACAAAACCCTGTGGGCAGCCCAAGAAAAATTCATATCGAAAATTCGCTGGGAAAGTATCAAATCTTTCATAACCAGTGGACAAGTCACTTGCGCGGCCGTGTCATGCACACCTTTTCCAAATGCCCCAACCCTCTCCTTCACCCTCCGTCAGACTCGCGACCTTGGCGTCATAATTACAGGGGAGACAACACGGACGTGGAAATTAGTCGGCAAAGGGGTCGCTGGGACGAGTAACTTTTGTCCGGGAGCGCAGGAGGTTAACGGCTGGAAACGGAGATAAGGGAGAGGACGGGCGGATGAGAGCGGAGGGAGGACATGTGGTGAAAAAAATGAGGGTGCGGGTAATTGCAGATGAAAGGGAAAGGTGGAAGGATAGGAAAAGAAAGAAAGAGAGATGAATGGAGGGGAAGGAGAGAAGGGCAAGGAAAGACCGGCACCTCACTCTCTCTTGCTCCTCGTGATGGGAGGCATAACGACAATCGCCTGGGCGCCGCGGAAGGGAGTCGCCCTCTGTTATTCACTTATCTCACGGGCCCTCCGAGTATAAATACAGTAGAGGCAGGCGCTACCAATGCAATGCTTGTGGGACCAGTAGAAGCCGATTTATGCAACTCAAGGCACGGCCAGATTCGTGGCTTTTGCATGGTGGACCTCTATTAACTAGTGGCATATCCTAAAGCAAAATACTTCGGTTTAAGGAGCAGTGCAGGTGAAGCTATTTTAAAATTCCACTTCGCTGCACAGTATTTAATTGTTGACATAATGAGAAGATAGGCGGCTTTTCGTTTCACTGAAACGTACCCTTTATAGGTCACTCGTAAATTCGGAAGTCACATAAATTTACTGTCAAAAGAGAGCTCATGGTCTCACGGGGTCTCACTTGAGTTACCTTACACACTAAAAATGCTACTTTAATCTTGAAATTGCCCTTTGCAGATGAGCGAAGTGATCGTTTTTTTAAGCACAGACTATACAGGGAACCTTCTCATTATTGAATATACCTTGTGAATGGAACAAGTGCGATGGACGTAAAGTAAGACGATCGAGGAAGTGCTTGGTATTGTAGTCGAGGAGACGAAGCTGATGGAGAAGATTAGAAGGAGGTATAGTAGGTGGTTGGAACAGGAAATGAGGGGTAAGTGGATGCTGAGGGCCGTTATAAATGGAAGGACGTTGGGTTAGAAAGAGGCTTTGTGGACAAGATGAAGTGAGGTAGAACGCATGCCGAGCTGAAGAAAGAAATAGCGTGGAGAGATAAGGACCTGCATTTACTCTCTTCCATTTAAGCCGACCTTCACCTAATAATAATTATGATACTCTAAAAATAGTTAACGAGGCGTGGTCACGACGAACGAGCATTTATTTCTTCTTGCGGACACCCATATTCAGTTGCTGAAAAAACTCTGGAACGCAAATCATTTTAGTCACAACGATGAAACTTAACTTCGGCTTTTCATGCTATATCGATTGATTTCCCCTACCTGACGACACGCGCCTCGGAGTAGCCGTGGAGAAAACTTTCTCTAGCCATACATGATCAAAGCCATGTATAGTATGTAATGGCACCATAACAAGAGGCTTCGGTCTCTTACTTTAACACCATAAAGGTTTTTAGTAAAGCAATGCGGAATATTTTACGAAACAATGCATATTTTTCGTGAAGTTCCGGAAATAATCTGGAGGTCCTCCTCTTTTATCAGGTCATGTTTTGATCATGTCAAGTCAACCACCTCCTGACGAGCCAAGGGCTCAGGAGGACTTATATTGTATTTATGCTATATCTCTGTTTGAGAATCATTAAGAAAAGTTTCTGTAAATTGTAAATTAATAATAAAAATAATAAAGATGATGCACAGTCCAAATTTCCGTGTTTATTTCAAAGATCGAATATATTGATATTAGAGTGCTTCTTGGGAATACGTCAATTATTAAAATATTTCATATTTTTATCCATAGAGATAGGTTGTAATTATATCCATTCCCATTCCATAAAATAGGTATCTAATCCTCACAGCGTCTCACTGTAAGCGACATAGCTAGAGGGGGGTCCAGAGAGTCCGGAACACCCCGAAATTTTCAATTTATTTTAATAACTGACACTGAAAGAAAAAGTAATATATGTTTTTTCTTTAACGAAGAATGTTGAATTAATTATTTCTTTAGTTTCACCGGCTTTTTAAATAAAAATGTTTTTATTTTATTTTTACAAGCAAAAACTAAGGGTTTTGTATTCCTTCAGATGTTTGAACAGCTAAAACCTTTAAATATCGGCTGTGACACCGCAGTACCAATTGCATTCATAATTGCCTAATTCCAAAAATTTTAAACCCCTCCGCTTATACTCCACATACCCAAAAAGGAAATCTTTGCTACGTTACTTATAGTATGTTAATACATTTTTCCGGAATGCCAACCACAAAGTAAACAATATAGGTTTTGCAACTAATATTGATTTTAGTGGTGATATTTCTAAGTTTGAAGCAGGTTCATAAATGCGCGAAATTCCACAGAGAAAAATCATTCGCCTTGACCGCGACTCAAGCCCGGATTGCTCGATATATTTTCCGTGGAATTTCGCAATTATGAGCACTAGCGGGTGCCTTCATGGCTTCAAGTTTATACATTGCATACAAGTTTATACTCCCTAATTTGAAAACGTTTATCATATTTAAACTTCTAGAGGCATAGTTCACGTAAATATTTAAATTACCATGACACAAAATTTGTTACTACATGGCTAATGAAGTGCTCATTACGGCCAAAGCTTACTGCTTTGGCCAACAATATGGCCTTCACCGAAAGTTGTCTAAGCCTTATTTATCCATTGCCTCGTATATGATCAAAGTACGGGCCCTCCTTCCCTCCCCTCTCTCACTGAATAGACCGAAAACTGTTCGTGTGCGCGAAGGGCAGCAATTGGGGGGAGGGGTAAGGGAATGAAAAAGAGGACCTTTTAGGCGGTGGTGGGTCTCGTTCAGGTCAGAAAGGAAGCCTGCCGGATTCCGGGGATTTCGGGCGGAACAGCAAAAGACGAGATAGGGAAGGTGGTATATGGCGGAAGGGAAGAGGAGGAAGCGAAGTACGGTAAAAGGCCCAGCAAAGGGAAAAAAAGGTCAACGGGGTAAATGAGAAGGATAAGAGTAAAACAGAGACGCGAACAAAAATGGGGAAAGGAAGGTAAGGGGGGATAGAGAGAGAGGGAGAAGACAAGAGGGAGGGAGCAAAACTAAGCGCGGATATAAAACATTCGCAGTTTTATTGTAAAGGCATTGTGATCCGCTCACCTATTAATACGTGTATAATATTATTATAGCAATAAATCGTGTGCCAAGTTGATACTAGTCACATTGTAAGGAAAAAAATCGCAAACTTTGCTAAAAAATAACCATTTTCAACAGTTCAACAGCAGTTGGTAAAAAAAAAAAAAAAATTCTCAGGTACTCAGAAATGATGAGTTAAATGAAAACCAATTAATGAATGTCTCATGCCACATATTCCAATGAATTCACTTATTTCTTGAGAATTCAGGTTTCGTAGAATTTTTGTAACGGTGATAAACTGAGGAGGATAGAATATGCCTACCTCGGCGGGCTACTGCGCAGGCAGCTCCGTTCTTTCCGCTAAGGCCCCGCAGTCCTCCCAATTTACCTCTTCTCCACCACCTCCGTAGAATCTTCGCGAAATCGATTTACAATTTCGCGAATTTCCATTAGCATTTTCGGTAAGTATCGAATTCCCATCCAGCCATCTGCATAGAGGGCATATAACTGCCAAAGTGAGCGGATGATTCTTCAAGCCCCTCCCTTGCCACGAGAGTAGAAGTTGTTCCACCATGGATCAACTATGTTCACGAGTACCCTCAACTTTACTCCGACCACTCCCACAACCAAACACCGGACACCAACTTCCTCCTCCTCATTGTACTCTCCTCTCCGTTTAAACCACCACCACCCAAATATCAATCACCCCAAAGGGTTTCCGAAATAAACAAGAGAGCGAAAAACAACGCGACCCTAAGCCGTCCTTCTTCCTCGGGTCATTGTTTCCTCGGGGTGGCAAAGGAAAGCAAAAAAAACACCAAGGAAACAAAGCGGACCACAATCCTGTGAGTCACACGAACGAACGAGGGCGATTGTCTCTGTTTTGCAGCACCCAAGGGGGGTGGGGAGGGACAGCAAGGAAGAAGAGTTTGGCTGGTGCCCTGGGTCAGGGGTGGGTCCCCCGAGAGAGGAAGACGTATAGCCGGGGATTTGGAAAAGGGTCGATTGTGGGGAAACCCTAGAGGGCTCGCGAACGACCCGATTAAAGAATGCTGAGTTAATTCGGCCTCTCCTTAACGTTTTCTCGGGCATAAAGAGAAGGCCATTACACACAGGCAAGTCCCAAAATATTTGGAAACATGCATTAAATGTATTCCTCATAATTGAGCAAAGTTACGTAAAAGCACATTTTCTCACGAACTAAGATATATTAACCAAATCTACATGCGTCCACGGCAAACAAATATTAGGCATTGAAAAGTGAATAAAAGTTTATTAAAGTCACATGATCCAAAACGGCATCTCAGTCGTCTAGACGCCACCGCAAGTTGTCGCTTCACTGCTCTACATGTATTTCAACAGGTAGGATCTAATGACACTTGTTCATTCCAGTCCAAAAATAAAAAAAACGATAATTTTTGCTTAATATGAATTCAAAAATTGAGCTTCATATGCAAACGCGTCGTATGCCCCCAGCGATATCGCTCCGTCACGCAATCCGCCGGAATTTAGATGACGTAATGCTTTTACGCCGCCTATCTCGCGCAACTTTAACAAAAAATATCTTCATAAAATAACTTGCTTGACGAAAAACGTTTAGCACTGTATATTTAAAGATAATAAATACACATAAACAAAGTTTACAACAATTATGTAAATATAGAAGTTCCTCATTATTGCAAAATGAGTGAAATAATATCCTTTCCTTAAGTAGTCAACTAAATAAATTGCCAGTCAATGGAATTTCCTGCCTATTATCTTTCTGGCCATGGCTAAGGTATATGTTACCTTCATAAAATATCTATTTTCCAATGAAAAAATCGTTTTGAAGATTTCGCATCTTATTCATCCATTTGGTCGAAGATTCCTTCACTTCTCCTCCAACTACCACGCTTATCCAACACTATGACTTCAGCGACTCATTCCAGTATGCCTCTACCTCTCAGTCAAAAAGATAAATTTAACTTGACCGATTTCAATTTTTTAAAGCATTTCCAAATTTTTTATTTGGTAAAAATTCATAAGCATCTAAAATGGTCAAAATGAATGCCTTTTTAACTTTAAAACCCAAAGGCTAGTTTTTTCTGAATAAATTCCATCAAATCTTCCCCAAGACGCAAACATTTACATGCAAAATTAAATAATTTTAATCGCGAAGACCCTTAGCTCGCAGCCAAATGTTAACAGTAGTATGTTTTTTCAATAAATAAGGGTTCTAATTAGGTGCCAATATCAGGAGCATTGCCCCCACTGTACTTCTCAACGATTGTAGGGTGGAATTATAATAATATTCAATCCTCGGAGCAATCCAATCGACCAAATGAAACCCGATAGGGACATTGGGTTAATTTTTTAAATTCTCTCCTTTTAATAAATAAGAATCTACCCGATTAGAATGTAAAATCGTTAGCCTAACATTTATGAAAAACATCAATTTGACTCATATGTACTTATTTTCCAACCCTAGGGCATGGCCTAAGGGTAACCTGATTAACAATAAAATTAATCATTGACGAGCAAGCTTTGTGGAAATTATCCATGGTAAAAATAAATATTCACTTTCTAGTTTTCCACATCATTAGCTTTTCCTCTGCCGGTTTCAACGTTCTCTCAGAAATTACGTGAAAACATTATAGGAAAAATAAATCGTGCGGAAAATTACGAAGTTAATATTTCTTTTTACTATTTAAAACTGATTAACCATTGAAACTACATTATTCAAAATACGGATCAAGGTCGCATGTTTCTAACTCTAAAAAATGTACAGACAGTAAATTACAGTCCTCCACCTAACACGAATGACACCCCATTTCCCAAGCAACGATAAACCACTGCAGCTATTGATATGAACATCAATCAAAGATACATGTATATACACTTCAAAAATGACCCCTCAATTCTTATTCCACCATTTTAGTGAAATATTTTGACATCTATGCAGTCACGATCATAAGCATTACAATGTATACTGGTCAAAATGTCTGATAGGCGAGTTGCCAGGGGAATTAACAACGGCTGAACACTCATAACGTCACCTTTTGCGCCCAGTCTCTCTTAAACTTGACCAGACGTCCCAAATTACTCGCTAATTGCAAGACGGATACCTACGACCATCCTATTGCCCCTGCAGTTCACAATCATCATAAAATGTACTCTCTTATACCGACGGTCCCAAATGAGCGAGGAAAAGAGATGGACAACCGTTAAAGGTGCCGGCCAAGGGTGTACTAAAGGGAGAAGGGTTTACCGTGCAGCCACGTCTCATAGGAAGACGCCGTTTACCACTTCAGCGGTCAATTCGTTCCATCTCCAGCTCCTAATTGCCCCCTAACACTAACTCCACTCTCCTCCGAAGCAATCACCACGGCCCTCCACCACTCGCACCATCATCGCTTCACTCACTCATAAATAAAATTTTCCGTCGGCAGGACCGCACCATCGGCCTTCTTCGTTTTATGCTCCCTTGCAATGGGAAGGGATGCCGTTTTATCCCCCTCTCAGCCGCTTACCTTCTCCGCATTCATTGCCCGTCATAATCGTGCGTGAACCTGCTACTTGGTTTACCGGACCTCCGTCTTCAGGTCTTATCCTAACTTTTTACGGCCCAAATGTAGCAACAGGACCTCTAAGAGCTAAATCGTCTTAGAAACCGCTCCAGTTGGAGCAAAACAGGAAGCAAATTGAGTTACTTTCTTTTGTCAGTAATTGAAAAATATAATACCATAACAATTCCATGTCGACGACGCACGATTAGATAAACGCACAGAAAGAGCAATACCCCACAGTAACACTACGAAATGCAAAAGCGTTCGTGAATAAATCATAAAACAACAATTCTGTGAACCGTGGGATGGGATGCGAGCACATAGAATGGAATATTGATTCCCGAGAGATAATGTTTCCTATTTCCAATTTAAATGAACTAATATCTCCCATTTACACTCTTTACTGAAACCAACCCTTCTGATTAGATAATATCTTGCATTAAAGAAAACTTTTTAGTGATGCTCACCGATAGAGGGCAAGAAAACAATTTGGCTCCGGCGTGGAATGCAATGAGTGGTTTCATCGAGAAAGAAAAACCACTTGAATTTCAAATGTCATGAAAAATGCAGCAAGAAAAGCTGCGTTTCTCTGGTTGTTTGCACGTAACTTGCTTCAAAAAGTAGACATTTTCATTACGAATGAGCGACAACACCACCCACTTTAAAATATGGGACGAGAGCAGTAAAAATGCTCCATCATTAAGAACGAGGTAGCTTCTCCAACAAGTCAATACAAACTATGGATTTTGCTAAGGGACTTATGGCTTTAAGAGCAGTTAATACTTCGCTATATTCCTTCATTTTGTACGTTTTATACATACAGAGTACAAAGCTGTGAGAAAACACATAAATCTGAGGTCTCCTACGAGATTGAAATAACCATTATAAGTATTCCTAGACATCACAGATACTACCACTCCGTTACAAGCTACTTTTCAGTCACTAGAAAAACTTTTAAGCAGGTAGCTGTTATTTTAATAACGCCCCGTTTAATCATTAAGAGAGAAAAGATGAGTCAGACATGTAAATTCACCGCAAAGCTTGGTAAACGAGACATAAAAGGAAATAAACTTGTAGATTCGAGAAATGGGAGCCATAGGATGAGAAACTTATTAAATAACCTGATTATGAGGGTAGAAGATAGCTCTTCAACACATGCACAGCTTGGGAGGTTCCAGCTCCAAAAACCATTAGGTTGAACATAGGTTTAAAATCAAACCTTTTTCCCTCCACTTCCACGTCCCATGTTTCACAACAACCTTTATTAGCTTTTCGCTGTCCACCTAAATCCTACATCAAATCGGAAACAGAAACAAATATGTCTAGGGTTTTTATCATGGAAATAATTATCCTCAATCGCACGATAACGCGAGAGAAGGAAGTTTCGAAACAGACACCCTCATAATTTCTATACATTTTGTTGCTATTATCGATCTCGTAAGCGTAATGGCTCTACAAGTTTCCTTTATTGCTTTTATTCTAAGAATTCTTTCCCCATTTATTTTAGAAACCCCTCCTTGAAAACCTCAACCGCGGTCATGCTATTTAAGACTTATCAATCTTACGCTCTCCTTTAAGGGTAAATGAATGTGATTTTTACCGAATTCTTTGGCCAAACTCTCTCTTCGTTGACAGTACGGATCAGATCCGTAATTTGTCATCGTTCTACTTTCCTGCGTCCTTCAAAAAACTCAGAGGGAATATTATTTACCCTTCCGCTTTTCTCACCATAATTTCCTTTAGTTCCTCGATCTCACTGCTGAATAATCTTAAACCCAGATTACCTTCTTCTACACCGGATTCCAATCTTATATGCAGGCTTAACGGCCAACTTCATCCATCATACATTTCTTCCACATATTATTCCAACTAGCCTATGTCTCTCCTGGCTCCAATAATTTTTCTCCTGCCTTGCCCATGGTAGAAGATATTGTTTAACAATTATTTTTACTTAAATAAATACAAAATTTAGTTCTGTACACTGAATGTTTTATTTTACTAAGCGTTTCAACATATAAGCTCAGATAAAATGTGGGAACAGCGTTGCACCTCGGGATGACCCTTGGACGTTGAAATGCGTAGTAGCACACATTCCGAGGACGTTATAATTAGTTTTTCATTAGTTATTTATTCATTAAATTTCACACTGCTGCTCTACAACATCTCGCCAGTCATTGTTGAATATATTTATTAAAAGAAAACACTTTTATCCTAGAGAATAGAGCACCACAGTGTTTTCATGCAGAAGGATAGATAGAACAAAACCGAGGAAAGGACAAAAATATTTATTCGAGCCAGAAGAGGCAAAATAAATGTTCCCAAGTTCCAAGTATGAGCTAAAATAGAAGGTGGAATAACTGTGAAATGAAAAACAGGAGTATTAACAAGTACTTTATCCCATGGGTAGTATGATATCAAACATTAACTCGTAGTAATCTCTAACGATACTCAAACTGATGCCCGGTTGAGGGAGAACATCTCCAGCCTTGATTCAAGTCGTAGAATTGGAACAAAAACAAGACTGCTGCCGGGCAAGAAAACACGCAAGACCCCTCTTATCATGTACCTAGTCCGGGATCCAGAGTTGATGCGAGCAGGAAGGACAAAGGAAACGCCAAGTCACTCCAAAGAGCTACTCGAGCGAAGAGAGGGCACTGGATAGGCCGACAAACTCGACCGTAAAAGCTACAGTTCGGGGAGTAGCACTTAAAGACGGCTGAATCCCCGTCCGAGGGTCAACAATTATCCAGGTCAGATTAGGCCGCGGTCAAGTGAGCACGTGTTTCGAGAGATAATACCATTCCGGCATCTCCCACCCCCGAGCCCAAACTAGAGGCACTAAGCGGCTAGCTGGAGGCAAAAACACATCGCGAATCGTTCAGACAATGGACAAAACATACACAACGTTTGCATGAAACATTAGGTTAGGATGCTGACGATAGAAACGATGAACTTCCGGGGAAAAAACCTTATTTTGGAATCAGTAGATTTTAGTTTAGATTTAGGAGGAATTTAGTGTCGGAGTTGGATTAATAACTACAAAATTAACAGATTATCCGGCATTCCGTTTTTAAGAACTTCAGCTCCAGACCATAATCCTTGCTCTAATAGTCCATTATAATCCCACTAAAATATGACAAATTTATCGTGCCATTGCCTTCACTGTGGGTGGTGGTGACGTTAACATATGTGGTATGAAGGATTGTAAGTTTTATTAAAATATTTACCTGAACAATTATTTACAAAAATATTTACAAAAAGCTCCCAAAATAAATAATGGGCTACCCAAGTGTCCCAACAAAATAAAATTTGGAGTAGTGAGAAAATTCAATATTTGATTACTCATCAAATTTAATTGAACAGATACGGATTGATAAATTTCGGATGTCTAACGTGTGCGAAAGTAATTTGGTTCACCCAAATATACAATTAATATTTATTTAAAAATGTTCTTAAAAAAGTCGATTTAGCACTTCTTGAAAAACGTACACTGGCTCTACCGGCAGATTGAGGGCATAAAGAACAGGGGAGAAGATTAAAGGAATGGTAAAGTTTGGGAGTTATGCTGATTCTCCCTCATTAGACCTCATTTAGAATACACTGCCAATATTTGGGATCCTAACAAATGAGACTTAAATACAAAATGAGTGGATGTGCATAAAAGATCGGAAAGACATGTTCAAGTTTTTTACAATAATTATATTAGTCCTACACGGCAACTACAGCTAAAATGGTAGTAGTTATCAGACTTAAGCTTAAAATTTAGACTACAGCTTCGATCATCATCGAGGCCGATCACATTTGTGGCGACTTTAAATAAACTTTGCGAACCCCGAAGTAATACGATGGATTAGATCATAGAGATTGGATATGATGGAATTTGGCATGGAATATGATGGAAACTGCTCGACGGAGGGGTTTGGAATGTAATTATTTTAGCGGACAATACGATATTGTAACATCTGCCATCAAGATAGGATAAATAGTTCGTGAAGAAGATAGTTTTCGTGGTTTAATTGCAGTATAAAAATTAGTTTTCTTTAATATGATATCCACTACTGACTGTATGTCTCGCATAACTTTAAGAAATTGCTTTACTTTCATGCCTCTATGTAGGTAGTCCATTAACAAATTTTAACTAAATTTAGTACCTAAAACATCGATAGTATATCATTCAGCACGTTTGGTGAAGATTCACCGCAAATACTTAACGCAGGAAAAACGTTTAAATTGAGAGATCAAGTCGGCCGCATCCTAAGGTAAGGAACGGTTAAGTTTGCCTAAGATGTGGGATTTATGGGACGCAACCATAGCTCGAGTCCTGTTTATACCCAGCTTAAATCGTTCATTATCAATGTAGTCTCATTTTTTACAACTCACCTGTGTCACACCTCCATGAGTTAGAATCGGTCTCATCCCCTGGAAAAAGTAGGTACTGCCTGGCTACTTATCCCCGTTCACACCCTTCTTAAAACTTCCTCAGATTTACCCCTGCATCCTTCAAACCCTCAAATCCATTCATCTATTATTATTTCCCATTTCTCCTAACTTCTCATCTACCCTACCCACGGAGAGTCGTCGGATTTGGTTATTCACATCAAGCATCGCTCCATCAGACATTCAGACAAATTTCGAATTTCAACAGCATCTCGAATACCGTGGGATAACGCATATGGAGCGTGGAATGATATCAAGCCGGATTCACACATGAAAGTTGATTTCTACGGAAGTGGCGAGAGTAGCGACGCCTGAATGAGTACTTGGCATCGTTCTACCAGTTCTACTTACACTTTACTTCCGCTTTTCCGGAAAAAAATTAATGAAGAGTGTAAATAATGACTATGGGCATGAAGAATACCGCCGAATTACGAAAATGAATGTGATTGAACGCTCCTCGAGTTCTACCAGCATTCGTGGAATGTATACACTTGTAAGAAATGAATAAAATATTTAAAAAAATTAATAAAGCGTATTAAGTATTATAAATGCTCAGTCATTATTCAAGACGAGATCAGTCACATGTCTTTTTTTGAGAAAACTAAAGCAACAACAATTATAATCTCATTGTAATCACAGATATTTATATCAATAAGTCATCTTACAGAAAATTATTGTCTTAGCTAGATTTGTTATCCCCGCTTCCAGTAATGTTCCCAGATGTTTTGCGATATTATCGCAGAATCTAAAAGCCACTAACAAGCAAAAGAGAAGGCAGTCTGTTATCCGTGGAAGTGCAAAGGGCGGTCGATAGTGAACCGATTACTACCCCTATTGACCCCCACTTCCATAAAATTCTATTCCTACACACCGGAGTGCTCTATTGCAGTCTCGAAAGCGGCTTAAAAGGCTAGCGTGACTATTATAGAGGTAACTTACACGAGTAAAGATGCCTTCACACATCACGTTTTAACGAAATACGATATATCGCATAAGGCGGACGATTAATATCGTGATGCGATATTTCCGTAATATCAAAGTCATATTGTTGGAACCTCCTTAACTCATACCCACTGATAACCTTCGTTGATATTATATCCCTATTGGATTGATTAAGCACATATTTAGCATGGTCTTTATATGGGAATAATTTTACAATTTGACCCCATTGAATTTAACTCCACCTTAGGAGGGAAAGCGAGACAATGTCTACGAAATTGAGATGCAGAAAGGGGACTGTCCATGAACCTACCGATCAGCTATTAGAATACTTGAATGAATTTCTATTAGTTATGAAACTCTCCTCGATAAAATATTTGAAAAATTCCCATCAGCCTCAATCAGGCCTAAGCCCTGAGCATGGAATAAAGCTGAAGTAAACACATTTTTTAATTATCCCACATTATATCACTTCGCTCTGCGCTGCGCGCAACATCCACTTCCCCTCCACCTTGGCCTCTCTCCCATTCCCCCCTTCCCTGGGTTCGAGTCCCTCCCGCGCCCCCGTCTCTCATCTCTCGGGCAGCCACCGCCGCTCCATGGACAACAGCCGCGCACCCACGATGCATCCATCTCCGTCGGCGGCGGCGTGCGAGACAGAATCGTTTGTCGTACACGTTCACCTCGAGGCACCTGCTCGCCCTTATTATGTCCACCGCCCGCGCCATCCTTTCACCGAAGCGAGGACGCAGACACTCCCGGGTCCGCCCCACTCTCGCCCGCCTCGGTGCCTTTGGGTCCTCCCATCGATGCACACGAGTAACTGGTTTGAGCATCGCCTTTGGAAAAATGAGCCGCATCTGCCATGACGTTGGATATATCAACTCGAAAAAATGTCCGAAAGTTCAACGGCGATGGTTTGATTTCCTCCATCTTTACAGTGGTTGTTTTTCAACCAGAAGTATGTGTTCGTTAAAATATACAAGATGCAAATCAGATGATAACCCCTAAACGCTCAGGGCGCGTAGTATTAACGAGCCGTTGTAGCCATGCTGTTGAGCGAAAAATCCTAAAACACGTCCGTAAGTTCAACGAAAATTAAGGTATGTTCTCCATGCTTTCGGTAGATTTTAAAAACGTTCGCAAAAAGAAAAGTAACGTATATATAATCTTATCGACTACCATGCGTTCAGCAAAAACGATGTCACTGGCTTCACTTTTCAGCCCTCAGCTGCACGCAATCCAGCTTCTTGTCCACAGCTCCTCACAGTTCTCCTCTCTCATCCTCGCGGTCCAACATCTCACCTCAAAATACATAAATTCGAGGAATTTACAAAAAATCGTTTGTCTACCATTAGAATCAGACCCTAATCCCTTTGAATACCCGCCAAGAGTTTAAACCAGTGTTTCCCAAACTTTTTGAGTTGTAGCCCCCTTGGTTCCAAAAAAACGCCCCCAAACCGTGGGCTCTAAAATCATACTAGACTACCTGACCAAATCAGGAAAATTATAAAAATAAATTTAAAACAATTATGATTAAATTAATGCTTATTTCAAATACAATAGATTGATATTTTATTGACATCAGGACATGTATGGTACCATTCGGTCAGAATCCTGCCTCCAGCCCCCCCATTCCGCCTCTTGTTACTTACCGCCCCCCTAGATTATGGCACCGCCTCCTAGGGGGCGGTAGCGCCCACTTTGGGAGCCAGTGGTTTAAACCAATAAATAAGCTACCCAGGCATCTCTCACACTACGAATTTAATAAAGGGTTAGGTCAGAGAGTATACCAAATACGGCCGCGGCGCCATGCGCGTGAATGCCAGCATGATACTTGCAAGTATTATGTGACACTGTATTCCCAATATTTAGTGAAGGCACGCAGTTCCTTTAAAGTCTTACATAAAACTGAAGCCTAGTTAGATTAATTGCTTGACTAATTACGTCCACGGTGTGACTTTTGGGAATTTGGGTTCAAATTCCAGCCCCACTCGAATGATAAGTTTCTATGTGAACAACGCAAATGTTTGTATTTCCTCAGCGGGTGATTTCTTTTAAGTTACTTCCCACATTTAGACATAACCCACCAAGCCGCCGTAGGGGAGTGTGCCCAAGGGATTCATGACACCAGCCATTAAAAAGCGAGGCAAAAGGAAGTGGTAAAGAAAGAATGAAAGTGTGTCGACGGAATGTTTCAGGGTACCGCGATTTTTTTTACTGTTTCAGGCTTGACTTCGTGGAAGTGATAGATATCCATTTTGAATTTTAAAAACTTCGTACTTTTCCACACTTAATTTAAAGTCTATAAAAGAAATTTTACACAAGGGGTCGGTGTACTTCAAATCTTTGCCCAACTCCCAATAGTTCTCGGCCCCAACCCTACTGTATATAAAAAATGCTCTTCCTCCCTGTTTTATCCTCACTCTGCCATGCCCTAACCACCCTGCACCCCTCTCTCCCATCGCAAACCAACCCCCCACCAATTTTTTAAACTTTCTCTGGGTACATATAGAATGCTCAAACTTCAGAATGTGCCAGAAGATGCCTTATTAAGGTGAAACCGGTCGCAGGTTTTAAATAACTTGTGGCGAAGTACGAAGTTTTTTATTCAAAATTGATAACGCAATTTTGTTGCACTCACTAACGGCGAGCAAAAGGAAGGAATGTTTGTATCCATCACTTCGGTAGTGCACCTCTCGATTATTTTTTGCTCTGTCAGTTCTAGAAATGTAATGCGGGGTTAAAATGATATTCACTACGTCAAGCTGGACTCGCGTGATCAGAATTTTTCAAGTGATCTTAGTCTGACGTGTAGCCCTCGAGTCTCTGGCAGCTCCCGAACTATTCTTTCCATCAGCCAACCTAGTTCTTCTATCAGCTAGTCTCCCAGTTCTTTTAACGCTTCTTGAAATCTTCACCCGTCCGAAGAGAGAGAGACAGGGAGAGAGAGAGAACAGAAGATCTCTCGGAGCACAGACCGAAAAGCATAAGCAGTGGTGGCCATCTTTCAATGAGACTGGCATTGATTTAAGAGCCATGTCTCTCCATCCCTCATCCTCCACCTTAGCGCTCGCGGACTGGCCGAGGAGGGAAGAAGAAGATCCACTCCCCCACCTTCGAAGGAGGAGGAACAGGCGAGACTGGCGGTTCTAACCTCCTCACACCAACTCCTTACATCCCCCTCCACCTTGGTGGCCGCTTAGAATGCATCATCGGCCGCATGATGGCGAAGAAGGAGTCTCGCTTTCCTCATTCGCCGCGTACTGAAATAGATCTCCACCCCCACTCCCCCTTTACCACGGCGCCCTTTAAGGGAATCGCACAGGTTTGAAATCCCCGAGGAGGTGGTTAGCATATATAGGCGGTTGGACGGTTCCCAGAGGGAGGGAGCAAGGGCCGGAAAGGTGAAGTCCGTTATCGGACGGAGCGACGGGCACTTTGAGAATTAATTGCGGCATTATGGACAAAACGCTGGGAGGAATTGAAAATAAATGCTCGGCTGGAAATAGTTCGTTTCCTATTATCTCAAAACTGAGTGATCTAAGGTCAAGTGACTGCAATCCAGCGGCTCAAGTGGAAAAAGTCGCTAATACGGATTAAATACGAAAGTATATAAAATGTCTCGAACCCTTACTTTTCCATATCATTACGTTAACAATTAAAAGTCTTTATTTCAATGCATTTTATCTCATTAACTGCTGCGTCTAACTCGTATTTGTGAGGTAAATTATAAAATCTCTAATAATAAGCATGCGGTTCACAAATTAAAGTCAAATTCAAATAGTTGTCTTAATTGAACTTTCATTTTACACGCGATATTTATTACCGAGCAAGGCTTAAGGACTGATAAACGTCAAATCTAAACTTTTCAACGGGAGACCGGAAGGACCATCTGGACGATACATAGCATTTAAGATTGTTATTTCCATTCCAAGCCCTGATAAAAATTTATCTTGAGTGATTGCCAGCGGGAAATACACAGGACTTGAAGGAACAAAATAGTTACACAGGAGTTCAAAAAACAAATTTAGTTGCATACACTTTTAAGTGTTAAAAACAAAGATCAAATTCAAGTACAACTGGAGGAAAAAATATATTCTCTCCAAGGCATTTAAGCATAAGCGCACAACGTAGGTGGGTAAAATAAACTATAAATGACCACCTTTTTACCATTAATATAAGTTGAAGTTTCAGGATCTATTTTTACACAATTCTTTTGGTGAAAGTGAAGCTATTCATGTTTCGCTGTTTTAACGTTATAAATATTACTTGTTGGCAAAACATAATAAGAAATTTCGAGCACGAAATTAAAAAAGCCTTTTACCAATCACCTAACATTTGAATGTCATATGAAGCACTTTCTCAACAACCTGAAACGGAAATAGATATTGCACGAGTAGGAGAATGTGTTATGCCCCACGAACACTACCCTCCTCGTATGTGTGATATATTCAATAATCTATATGAAATTCATCACCCAATTTCAAGATGCTTATTATCAATCTAAAATAAGTATTCTGAGCCTGCAGGTTGTAATGAACGGCAAGCCCATTCTTGGCAAATGCCGAAGGTACTCGGGTTCTTCCTCTGAAATTCCTTAATTTTATGGAATATGCATACATTTTTCCTAGTTTTCTTAAGCTTCACAACATTCAGAGAGATTTGAATGGTTCCGTCCGCATCCCGTTATCCTAAAACCCCCGAAATGCTACAGATATTCACAAATGCTTTCCCGTCCGACTTTCCAATTCCATGATAAAATGCCGCGATGCTAGAAGGGGAGTCCCGGTCATTCCTTCTCCGTTTTGCCGTCATAGGAGTCTTTAATAGTCCTCCTCATGTTCTTCCTCATCGACTGGCAACGATGAATATTTAGGTGTCTCACGCTCGACCATCTGAGAAACACCACCCGATGCAAAGACGGTGAAAGAGAGCGAAAGGTGAGACGCGCGGAGGAATGGAGAGAGATAAAGAGAGGAGGTAGGAGCGGGGGATGAGCAGAAAATGTAAGAGGGGTGAGACGAGCTGAGTGGTGGATGAGAGGGGATGGGGAAAGTGAAGTTTCCGAGGACTGCCCGAAAACCAAGGCGATTGGTTCGCCATCTAACGGAAACCTCATTAAGGCGGCTCGAGAAGGGCGGATGAGAGTGGGAGTGGAGCCGGGACAATTTTCTCATCTCCAAGAGACGAGGGGACCAGGGACTCCATCAACAGAAATGGGCAGCCTCTCTCCCTACACCCTCCTCCACCACCACTACTACTAGCCTGTCTGTCCAACCCACCCACACTGTAGTCGGACCTCCGCCTCACCCCCACACCCTCCTCCCCGCTCGCCCGACTACCCATGAGATAAACCACGACATATTTCCTCACCTCAAACTATGGTCCACGCTCAATACAGCACATAGCATCAAAGAAGAGAGGGTGCTAACAAGGGCACTGACAGGGGACTCATATAATGGAGTTTGGGCATTCCAGCTGATTCGATCAATACCCGATACTAATACCCATGCAAAAAGTAGATGTACCAAAGTTCAAGTTGCTTTATCTCGATAATCAATAGATCGATCTCAATTAAATCAGCTGAAAATTAAAAGTGATTCATTAGTCTTAGTCAGTTAAAATGGTGCTACGGTTTTCATAACGGCAAAAATAAAGAGTTGTTTGCAAAGAAAGCCCCGTAAAAAGTAAAATGCTACATTTAAAAACACGTCTAAGCCAATGACGGAGCAATCAAATAACTTACGTTTAATTTTCAGTTTATTTGACTGAAATCGATTGGTTAATTACAGGAAAAAAACATCTGTAAATTTCTTCATGGACACAAGGACCTTCTTCTCCTCGCATTGACACTATAGAACCTCATCATCGAAAACATTTGCAAAACTTAACAGGAAAACAACAACCACAAAGGACACTGCAAAGTACGTTTCCATGCTCTCGCATTTCCAATATTTTGAATGGCTCATTCTATTTTGTGGGTATAAAGAACAGTGAGCAATTCAAATGCTAGAATGGAAGAGAAACGAAGAAGTAAGAGGAAGAACGGAAGTTTGCAGAGGAAAGCAAGAGAAGGCTGAGTCGGAGGATGGAGAAATTGATTAGAGGCAAGGTGGGCTGTGACTACAGGGAGAAAGTTCAGTGAGCAGGGATTAGAAAGGAAAGGAATGGGCTACTTTGATTGGATAAAAGGAGGTAGGAAGTGTGTACAGTTTAGGAAAGAAATTACTAGAGAAAATGCTCTAGCTGGTCCAGTAGACCAAGCGCACTAACCGTAAGTTTTATATGGGCTTACACGTCAATGAAATTCTACATTCAACCTATAGAGTACCCATAACGCTAAAAAAATATAAAACCAGCATGCTGTTCCCTTTCGGACAACAGACAATTACAAAAAGCATTTGAATTTGGCACTGCTTAACAAACTTATTCCATAGTAAAAATATTATTCTATTTCAGTAAATTCTTTCAAGTTTTGTCCCTAGTACCAACCCATCCAGTCTTAGATTATAGATTACATACTACCAACAAATTTAATACATAACCCCGGTTTTATAAACCTATATGTTAAAATGTCTTACTCCATATCGGGAAAACCTCCTATTTTAAGCAACATTTAATATGGATAAAAATTAATTTTCAATTAAAATATCAAATCAGATAAATTTGCGAGAGTATTATACAACTCAAACATACCATTGGTAGTTTACAGTTTCAATTATTAACATTAGAAAAAACAAGCATACTACAAGCAAGTATCATAAGTAATGTATATTTAAATTACACTCGTTGCTGAAACGAATCGGAATCCAATGAATTCAATATTCTGGGTAATACCCATTTGGGTGCGAAATATAGGCTGGAGAGAGTTTTTGGGCGCAGCATCAGAACTCCGAGAACATACTAGCTCCCTTTCATTCCTAGACGACCCTCTAGAGCAGGCAGAATGCACAAAGGTGTACCAAAATCATATATAAGTGCACGTGTAAAATGAGTTTTAGAAACAATTGAGCTACCGTATCGGATGGAGTATTTATGCAACATTTTATATTGCACAACGAGCAGCGTATTCCTCTCAGAATACTAAAAGACCCAAAGGAATAGGTAGCGGAATTGAACACAGCGAAGGGTAGAAAAAGCACCACAATTTTTTCTCGTGGGAAACAAACACGAGCGCCAAGGAATGACCGCTGAGAACTAGCTCGACCATCCTCCGCTTGCCAGCCCGAGATCGAATTTTCCGATATATTTATTTGCCTCTCTCCACGCAAGCACTCGGACCTCCGGTTGCTTAAAATGCGGTGGGTGGCTTCGATTTAAACCCGAGGCAGCAATAGGTTAATGAAGCAGAACGAGAGTAAGGTACGTGCTCAGGGTTTTCAACGGAGAATGAGAGAGAGCGCGCGCAGAATGTAGGTTACAGACTCCACGCGTGGAGAATATTAATCAGGCAAATGGAGTCTATGGCTAATTAATATAATGTCTTCATCGATTCCCTAAACTTGAAGAGGCAATTGAAATGTTATTGAATTCGACGAAGCGTAGCAGAGCACGCACGACTGGAGGGATTATAATGAAAAATCAAGAACCGGGACGTACCTTGTGGGTCTGAAGAGTCTGGTTCGCTAATTCGTTCTTCGTTTCGCAAAGATGACAAAGTTTAGCACCCACGCAAATTTCGCACTTTTATTTTTCCACTAAAGCAACCATTTCAAAATTAGAAGAATATTTCATTAATAATTACTACTATGTGATAAAATAGAGGTATAATTATTCGGCTTCGTGCGGTTTACTCTGACACTATGAGCCCCTTCTCAGATTCACCACGCATTAGCCTAATTTTTTTAAATTTAACAGTTCCATATTTTCATGCCTTCGGCCTTAGTAATTTTTTTCCAGAGAGCCTAAAGAGGAGTAAATTGTACATAAAACGTGAATTAATAGCATGTTTATGGACACCAACTAGATATTTCATTCGGAGTGCGAGTATGGCAGAACAGGCTAAGATTTATTTGAAACATTATGAATTACAAACGGTTGATAGATTATTTTAAAAATTTTAGCACTTATAGCGCTTCATAAAGGGTAATTAAAATTAGAAGATCATACAACTTATCAATTCCCTCTGATTAAGATACGATAACTGTAGGATGAAATGTTAGTCTAGCCCAGTGGTGAACATTCTACAAAATGAAGAAAATTCAAAATTTGCGACAAACGACATTTGCCCGAGGGCAGAGGAAAACTCGCAAAACCTCCGCCAGGCCGCCAATAACTGTGGATATGCCAATTTGTTCTTCAACAACGCCTACAAAAAGTGAGGGGTACCGACGAGGTAGTCTACAATGACCTATTGCGATTCCCATAAGCATTCCTCGTCATCGCCGGATATCCCGAGGGTACAAACGCTAACCGTACACTAAATCCATATTTAAGTCGGGACTCAAACTAAAGAACTTTGGATAAGAAAGAAAGACTTTTCATCACCATGTTAGCCTGGTTGCCTCTTAAAAATTAATAAGATACTTATGATGCTACCAATAATTAACAAGAGCATTACGTGTAGCATCTCACAAGCGAAAAAAAAATAAAATGCCAACAAAAGAGAGTTGAAACAATCAGTACGGGATATTTTGTAGATAAATGCGGGAACTGTTTAACATGGATAATAAATAAAATTGCCATTCTCAATTCAACGGTAACGATTAGGGTTTATTAAAGCGGAATCTAAATTATGTCCATTTCTGCTCAGAGAGTAAATGAGCCGTAAAATAGTAAACACCAACAAATAAGCTATACATTATCGAGGTTTCACATTCGTTTAGAATGGAAGATCATGGTACACCTCATGACACACATTACACTACCTAAGTTTGATTCAAATACCAGCCATTTATGCAGTTTCCGCAAAAGCGGTAGCCAAATTCTGTGCGGAACATTCCCACGTGCAAGTGTTAACGCACCTGCTTCTTGACAGATATCCAACCTATAGCTAAAGAAAATTTTGAGACAAATGTTTAATATTTCTTGTTCCTTCTGTCGTGTTATGTTTTGCACGAGACATTTATTAAGGTAGTTGGAGCGAGACATTTCCCTAGTCATAATGGAGGCCATATTCGTATTTTATTTTTAAATTTCAGCGTCTGTAAGAAGTATGAAGTAAACATTGTAATTTTAATGGTGCAAAAATATAGTTATATATGACAAAAATTCTCAGTAAATACATGAATATAACTACATAAGTCTCTTACTTGAATCATTTTTTCACTCCGTACGGTGAAATCGCCTTCACCATAGGTTTTTTTGTTGCAATGCTGTAAACATTACTGCGGAGAGTAATTGATTACTTTTTATAAATGCTTGAGAAAACATATACCGTTAGTTTTTGACGAAATTTAGGAGTTAGAAGTTCCTATTTTTTCAATATTCTCCCTCTGGAGTGCACAGCCGTAGTCTATCTCATGTAAAACAGCTTATATTTTTTGGAAAATTGCATGAAAAGTAGTTCGGCAAGGGGTTAATATTTTGGTATCAGTGGAAAGATGGGAGTTTTTCTTTAAAATGACGTCAAATTCATCAAATTATATAATTGATACAACGCTCAAACTACGTTAAGGCGAATATAATCTTAAAAATAATCGAGAGGAATCGTTCATAAGCTATTACACGAAAGTAAAAAAATAGTTCTTTCTGTAAAAGAAATAAAGAGCTTTTATTGGTCCCAAGAGAGAACACGAGTTTCAAGGAGACGAATTGGCCTGGAAGTGATCAACTACACTCGACAGCTTGAGAGTCAAGAGCTATCGAGGGGAACCGCGCTTCGCTTTCGCCACATGGCCCTCTCCTCGTATGGAAGGGATGGTTCTTGGCGTTAAAAAAATCGTTGACCTTTAGAAATTTGGGCCATCCGGCGCATTTCTGGCTTCTCCAGAACAAAAGACTAGTCCGAGGTATTGACGTAAATAGCTTCTAGCTACAGGAAGGCGATAAGTGAACCGCATCTCCGCCCATTATTTACATAAAAATTCATTGAAGCGGTAAAGCCATGCGCGAACACATCGATTAGTCTTGTTGCCATGCAAATATCATGCGTAGAGATCCACGTCCGGCCGACTCATAGCAAACAGCAAAATTCCATGTGCAGCTGTCAGCCGCGATCCAGTGTTACATTTTCCATAACCAACCATCCATCCGACTGACCGTGGCAGGACTTTGCGGCCCGAGAAAAACCATGCTGCTGCTGCGATAGGACTGGAGCACACCTCTTCAGCGGGAATAAGAGTACAATAACACAGTGCGAAAATGAAAAAGGAATTGTAATGGACCAGAGTAACCTTTCCAGAGTCAGCGGAGAATCCAGAGTAATAGAGAGCACAAAGCTATACTTTAAACAATAATATTAGGAGTAAAGCTTAGAAACGCCAAATGCCTCTAGATGAACTATGATGATCCACAACTAAACTTAAGAGAATTAGTGTAACACAGCCAAAAATTTTAGGGTCCTAAAAATGAAGTCCACAAGGACTGCTTACAAAAGTCGGCGGGATGAGCCGAGAATTTTCGTGAAGCATTTGTACCTATTATTGCAAGCACCGAATTCGATAACTGAACATCTTTTCACATTATATGTACTTTTATTGTGAGCATAAGGCCTTTTTACTAGAATTTTCCATAACTCGCGAGGATAAGGGTTCTATAGTTGGCAGGGCTACGTGAAAAGGGGGACGAGATCATCGGATAGGCGGATTGAAAAGGGACCTAAAGACAAAGGGGTTCATGGAAAAGAGAAGAAAAGATTAGAAATTATTTACGATATAGTCAGCCAGATTGTGCAAAATAAAGTCATTTTTGGCATTCCAAGCATTTCAGAAGGATCCTCGTGAAACCAGACTTGTGAAAAAAAAGACTCAAGGTCGCCTGCGGTCAATATGCAAGGCCACCTTTATTTTCCTACTCTGACTTTCCCCTATCTCTGCCTATTGCGCGCTATCCCTGTTTAAACGAACTAGCCTCCTGGTATTTTATATGAGCCTAGTAAAGATGAAATGCGTGCTGCCATGCGGCTTTCCTAAAGACATGAAAAGAAAATTATATAATTTTTTGTGCTACATCAAACAGCAAAGACAACTTAGTGAGATAGGAAAAATTAACATAAAATAATACAAATCGCTAGACATGTACAGTGTACATTGTACACTGATCCTTCCGTCTTGGAAATTTTTCATTAATCAAATTTAAAATATATAGGAGAATGAAGAAAAATCATAATTTCCAAATAATTCTTATGATATCATATTTCATACCACTCGCCAGGATATGAAGGCCAAAACATGGCTCCAGCTCTGACACCTACGCATTCATTGGTTCAATCAATTTACTACAAAAACCCTAATTCCACTTTATTGAGACCCGTAATTCCAATGTATCCACATTTACTAGTAGATGCCGTTGTAGTCTCCGTAGACGTGCCAAGAGGTAAATTATCACCAGATTACACTTTTATGAAACTGATTCGGGAAGTTTCTCCACTACTAACTCAGACCTTCTATTCATCGCAGTACACTCTCAGGTTACGCTACGAAATTTAACATTTACCACCAACAAAATCAAACTGTTTTACATTTCGTTTATACGTACGTATTCGCTTATATGAAATGATTTTCTCAGCGTATTTCGTATTTCAGAATGAACCACAGTTACGACACACAGTGCACATACTTAATGTTCAGGTCACTTACTCAAAGTGCAGAAGACTCAGTTTACTTTTGATAGTATTTCAAAAGTTAGAGCGAACTCAACAAATGCAATCACCATAACAAATAGCAATGACCTCGGGTCACACTTTACACGTGGGAACTTTCATTTATCCTCTACGTGATCAACACCGTTTTTTAAATCAAGAGTCGAACTATTTTTAGTTTAAAAAAACACCCATAAATGTCATAACATAATTTTACCTTGTTTTTTTTATTTCATATAAAACACGGAGAAATAACTATAGGTATAATTTTCCTCTTGATTTAAAATATCATACGAAAAGTTGAAACAACAATATACGGTAGGAGAAATTTTGAATAAATAAAGTTCTTCACGTCAATTAACACAGAGTGATTTTAATTGATCCAGTAATTTAATTAACACCATTTTACCACATCTCATTATTTCACACGGTGACCACGAAATGCTAAGTCCCAAAGCAACAGCTAATAGTAACTCAAATCGGAGACGCGCCTTCAGCGCTATTAAAAAATATTAACAAAGTGATTTTCATGAGAATGCAAAAAACCTTAAAGCATCATTTTACATAAGGAATTTGACAGAAAAGTTTCACTTTCACCGATTGTTCAATTTCCTATTAACTGGCCAGAAGTAGAGAGTGTAAAGTCATGGAAAACATATTTTCGAGTGATAAGAGGAAAATCTTTCACAAATAAATCTCTAGCTTCCATGGGCGTTATCACCAACGCAGAGTAATTTTTCTTGTTGATGAAAACTGCAATTTCCGGAATTCCATGATTGCACTCAAAGATTTTTGGAAAAGGTGTTTTACATTTTTTGAAGTATCCTAATGGAGTTTACTCATTGCCAGTGTCCGTGGATTTCGTTCGATTTAACCAGTTTGCTGGCCACGGTGGCCGTAGTGTAACTGCTAACCTGAGGTAGCGGGATCAAATCCCAGATAAGTTTTTTTTACCAATATGGACATAATTGTGTGTTCGTTTAAATATATACGATTAGCCGTAGTTTGTGAAAACAATGGAAGTAACCAGAAATTAGTAACACTCCTTTCAAATGCCTATTTCTTGGAGAAATATTAGGTCAGACATAGAAATAGGAATATCTAATGGGTAAGGGATGAAAAACCCAAAAAAGATCTTTCAAACACTCAGCCAACTCGCATGAAGGCCAAGGGCATTTAAGGAGGGATCTTTCTACATAAAAACTTCTGGAAGTGAACTCAAAGACAGTATGAAATGCACGAATCCAAATGCCTAATGGCAGATATGCACTCAAAATTATATCTACCAAGGACAAGTACAAAGAAATATTTATTTTAAGAGGACACAGGCATTCACAAAAAATATTAACGGCCTGATATGACTCCTCTAGAAAGAAAATTTTCAATTACTCAGGGCTCTCTATTTTCAAATTTTATCACAAAAGTTCCGTACAATAGCAAAACACCTCTTATTCCCGCCTATCACAATCATCACTAGCCAGCAATTTGGTTTAAAAATCAAACCAGCAGAGGACCCAGGTCTTTTCACTTTTCGCACTATCTTCTTTAATTTATCAATCACAGCCAAATATAAATTAGCATACCAACTTAAGGTATAAAAATACAATCGACATCCTATGGAAACGTCTCTACAATGTTTGGTTTCTCCGATTAGGCTGATTAGGATCTGATTTAGGATTATTGATCTATGATATCTCGAGAAAAGTTCCTTTTGGATGATAAATGTCGGTAACCTTCTTTATTCAATTCGGAAATGGACGAGGAATAACATTATTGACAACGGACGACCGAAAAAAAAGTACCAATATCAGGCATTTGAAAATTAATATTCTACTATGACACTCCTGTACAATACTCAACTTTGCACATTTTATAGCATTGCCGTGAAAAACCTACCAATTTGCTAAAAAAGTTAATTGTCATTGAAAAGAAAAATTCTAAATTACATGCTATCCATTAATATTATTTTTTCCGTACACTGTATTGCACCACAAACTTGCACATATTCTAATTAAAATCAGCAAACTGAATTTTCCGCACAGCAGCTTCACTGCATCAAAATAAAACTAACCGCATACAGTTGCACCAAATAAGAGTATCGGTTGTATTCAAACATGTACAGAGCTTGATTAAAGACAGAGGTTATCCACCGTTCCATAAATTTAAAAAACCACAAGTAAGAAAAATATAAGTCACAAATAAATGGTTAATAACTGTCATATCCACTGAAAACGGAACAGATTTCACTTTCTCAGACTTATCCTTCACTATTATAATGATGAATGAACTTGCGCACGGTAGGTACAGCAGACAATATAACGATTTAATCAGGATATGTGTCCCTTCACTAATCATTTTCGAGCATTAAATAAAGCGAAACTGATTTCACCTCCCCATTACGGAGAAAATGGCACACAAGGTGAAGCTATAAACTGCTAAAGCATTGAAAACAGCACGAACCATACGAACGCTCTGAAAGCAAAACTAAAATAACAGTGAAACGAAATATATATTTACGACAGAATGTGAACATACTTGTAATCATAACTATTACACATGCGAAATGCTTACAATTCAATAAGAAAACAATTGTACGTCTTCATATCAGTAAAAGGTACATAATTTCTATGACAAAACAAGAGCAATATCATCGGGTTAAAAGTAATCCAAGTAGTAGCAACCAAGAGTATATTATTGGGTTAATTACTCTGAAGCAACTTACTTGATCACCTATGGCAACTAATTAGAACTAGTGAACTCTTTAAGAGGCTTCCTCCACTACGCACTATAAAAAAGCGCCATACGCTCATAGTTATATTGTTTCAAAAATGAACAGCACTCTAGCCCAAAGAGTTAAAAAATAAAATTGGCATCCTGAGAAACAGTCATCACACACATACGGACTTAAGTACTTCACTATGGTGTGCGGCCTAGCACTACACGACGTGAAAAAGTGATGGTAAGCACTTTCCGTTGCTCGAAACCACAGAAATCACCTCACTAACAATTTCACTTTCGTTTAATAAAATCCTCTTGAAGCACAACTGCGTACCCAAATACGGCGTCGGAGATTAAGAACAAATAATTAGCATGCTCAGTTTGATTCAGAAGAAATACTTCACACCGCATCTGCCAGACTTGAGGAAAGCAATTCCACCAGCACCTTAGGTATTTTTGTCTAAAATCTCCTTTATGGCTTAAGTTTGTGGACTCGAGGTGGCTTAAGTTAACCCGAGGTGGATCGTTTGTGATAGGCTGTCATAATTAGTAGCGCCTCAAGAGGCAGGAAGCGTTTAAGAACCAGCTACTAAAACAGTAGCACTCTTGGCGCTGCTAAGCTTAGTAGCGGTCTATGAATACTATTTTTCTGGTTGACAACTAGTTAGTGCGCTACTATGCCGATAGTAGATTACTGAGGAATCTATGAATACGGCCGAAAGTATTTTACTGCCAACAGCAGCACAGTTTATTTATGCCTTTATGGCCATAAGAAAAGCTTTTTTCTATAAGATAGACAATGGGACTAAGTTTCTACTTAATTATGGAAGAGTCATAAGCTAAAAAAAAGGTCCAGCCTGTATTATAAGAACGCCAAGGACATTTAATGTGTCATCAAAGGGCTTCTTTCCGAATCGGAGAACTACCATCACCAAAAGCTGAAGTTTCAATCTTTTCTGAAATTTGTGTACTCGAGCAGCTCATCAACACACAAAAGGAAATACTCCAGTATAATCTTAACCTAAACTAAATATGAAACGTTTGAGCAACTTAACCAGCATTATCCGTGAATAAGTCATGCCATTACCACCTATAAGGGAAATTAATAACGACAGCCTCTTGGGAGCCAATAAATAGAGAGCAAAAAGTAGGAAAAGTTTTCATCCTAATAAATATAGGTCAAATAAAATGCACTCCACACGGATTTTAGAAAGACTAGTTGAAGTTTTGCGAGCCACTTCCCGACAACCTCCTGGGCGAGCGCGAACCTTTCGGAAAAGCCAGTCTTTCCAGGCAAAGTATTTCAATGAGCTCAATTCCTTAAACGTATACCTACTATTTAGACACATCCGCCAATGAGGAGACAGCTTTTAGGCTGCAAATTTCAACGTCAATCGTGCATACGAATGATTTTAAACGCACTTACATGGGAGTGGCGAAATGGAGACCATTTTATAACTTAAGCCTCCCTCATGCGTGGGCATTTTATGCGGGAGAGCCAGACTCAAGAAGGAAATTAAAGGAAAACGGGATAGGCTGCAGGAGCAAAAAAAAGAAGGAACACCGAGTGATAAATTCCCTGGAAGTGGCAAGCTATTCCTCTGACTATATCCCCGATACCACGAATCCATTTAATGCGAAATAGCCCCCTAGGAATACGTGATACCCATGTTTTAGAGCGGGGTTTCCTCCGCCGGAGTCCCGTCCAACCAGCATTCGCTCTCCCACGCCCCCCTCATTTCCTCCCCTCCCTCCGCCACCCTCCCTCCCCCCTCTTGGAGAGATAAATCCCACCCAATCACTCTCCCACACTCTCTGGCCTCTCAAAAGCATTTCCTTTTGTCCAGATTCGGGGGCGCCCATGTTTTGTTCTCTCCGACGACGGCGCCGCGGCACGTCGCTCGATACTGGCGCCCACTTCCTTCCTCGGTCTGTCTGTCTCCCTTCTCTCCCTGTGCCCCCGACCGCCGAGAGAGGGCGCGCCGTGGGGCGACGACGGGCGGTAATGATGAAGACGCCCCCCCACCCAACCCACCCTCCCACGGGGACTCCCAATCCGCCCCTCCCAGCCCTCTCGTTCTCTCTTCGCTGACTGACTGTCGCCCTCCATGTTCCTCACTCCATCTCCACCCCACCATTCGTTCCCTTATCCCTTCTAGTAGTCCATCCCTACGTCCCCTATTCGTAGCAGTTTCGACAAAAAAATCCACCTGTACTTTCGGTCGAACAACAGACTTAAGGCAGCAATTAAGCAGGCACATTTATTTATTCAAGTTCACCACAAAAATACTCACTAAGCCTTTTACATTGGGCATATTAAAACAAATAAATTAATACCAGTGAATTATGCATAACAAAAAATGGAGGCAACAAAAACAACTACGTAAATAGCATTCATATGGCTATCCATGGGATGAATCTAGTTGTAAGTGGTAGCGTTTTAGTGAGGAGGTAAAGATGCTGTTTGGGGAGAAGAGGTCAAGAGAAGGATACTTGCTGGAGAGGGAGTTAAAAAGGGATGAGATTCGGTGGGATGGCCTAAATAAAAAGGACTAAGTGCACGTTTTGCCAAGCCTATTCACCTCTATTTATCCTTCCCCAATTTCCTTTCGTAAATTTGAGTACCGCTGGAGTTGTACGGCGAGCATCAAATTTAAAATGTGTACGATTTTCCAGAACATCTGTAGGTGCTACATGCAAATATTCTTTAAAATCACCTCTTTTTTCACCACGAATAATGTAATAAGTCAATAAATTGAACGAAACGTTGGCTATGACGGATTGAGTTGTTTTCTTAAATATTTGACCAATACTCCAAAACAATATCCTAAATACTATCTAAATACTATTCAACTTAATCTCTAGTCAAATGATTTGCCGTAAAATTTTCTTGAAAAAAAGTGTTTTCAGAATTCTTTACATCAAGCGTTTATCTTTTATCTTAAAGTTTTCCATGCTCCAAGTGGATTTGGAAAATTAAATTTTTTTAATGACCGTCATGTCCTAAAGTTTTCCTCACCGTGACTGAGGAAAACTTTAGGATAAATAATACTCACTACCAGTTAAGTTTTGCTCAATATTATAGTATTAGTGATGAAATCTGGGCTTTAGCAACGCGCAGCTTGGAATGAAAAAACGTAATTATGAGCCCATTAATTCAATCAATATGATTGACGGAGTCTTTCAAACCAGAAATTGGATAAACTTTGGATAGATATATCCATGGTTGCACTGTTTTCAAGTTAAAGCATGAAAGAAAGAAATCTTTCAACAGAGATATTTTGATGCATTTTTCAATTGAGATCGCTCAAAATTTTAGAATGAGGAAATAAGTCTTACAAACTGAAACGAAACACACCAACAACATTTATCCCATTCTTTAGAAATCATTCTCCAAATCGCGTGCATAAAAGACTTAAAAATTCGGCGGTTCACCCGCGTCACTACTTCGTCACGGAGTTGCTATCATTTCGGCTACTGATGGCAGTTTTTGGCTAAGCTGCTCATCGTACCTTATTGCGCTGGCAACTGCTGGTCGACACAGCTCATAAGGGTATAATTACATTTCTTAGTTACAAATAACTGATATAAAAACAATTTGAGTAAAACAAAGCACTTTATTGCCATTTTTAAAAGAATAGTGGATTTAACCACATGACGGAACCATGATAATTTTATCCTTTGAAATCTGTTTTCACTAGGAATTCTTAAGCACTAAAATATAAAAATAGTATTGATTGAAAGTAGAGAGAAGGAATTTATTATGTGTTATAACACCTTATCAGAATACTTTGCCTGACGTAACACTTATACTTTAATTTTTTTAGTCACTGTTATTTAACAAAATTCTCACTAAGAAGAATGGGATTAAACTTAATAGTAGACCATCTTCATCTAAATGTTCTTCGGTGACTTTCACAAAAAAAATGTCTGCCATGCCATACTTTTTTCATTTCACCTGGTCACACATGACGTAGTATTATGATACTACAACACAAAAATTCAGGTTAAAATATTATGTTAACACTACTTCTCTCAGTATGGATGAGGCTGGTTTAGAAGATGAACAATCGGCAAGATCAAGGAACACCGTTTCTCAGTATATGGTATTCAGGTTTCTGGTTCTGCGATTAAATTATTTAATACTATGCGAAAGTTTCGCCGTGCTATGCTGCTGCTTTCGCCGGCAGCATAGCACGGCGAAACTGTCGCATAATATTAAATAATTTAATCGCAGAACCAGAAACCTGAATACCATAAACATGAGCTGCGAAAATCTACAAAAAAATACCGTTTCTCAGTGTTCACTGCTATGCATTATCTCAAAGAGACGGGGTAATATTCCAAGTTACTCCCGACTCAGCCAGATTTAAACTTCGCATCACTTGCTCTGCACAGCAGGACATTTTCACATATCACCATCACGTTGAACTAGTTCCAATCATTTATCAACTGCCACACTGAAAACCCCATTACGAGCATGTTCTCACACAATGAGCAACACGACAGTTTGTTTTAATAGATGACGGTAGACTTCACCCTCCCAAAGCCCTTAGGCGCGTAAAGTTCACACAATATGGCCACGCAGCCAATTTCGTTTACCTGAGCCACCTGCGGTTTCCCGCGAAGTTCTGGAATCCAGAAAATCGCAGCGCATGGTTTTAGGCAAGAGCATCCAGACACATCACTCAGATATGACCCCGTCCCTAGCCAAAGGCTTTAACCCGTACGCAGTGGTTACGGCTTCAAACGCGTTAGGAAATGGGATCACTGTATACATTGGTCATAATCACTGTATCATTTCATCAAATACGACTATGCGGGATATTCTGGCGTTGATAAATAATTATATGCGAGGTAATTGGAATCAATTTCGCAGCTATTTTAATGAAAAAAGTGAGTAGAGCGAAATGCAATGTTAAAAACTTCAGCAACAACGTCACAATGTGAACAAATATTTACAATGATTCTGACAACCACAAAGAAGTTATAGAGTTATACAATGAAGCTGCAACGGCGCTGATATTAGTATTAGAGGTGATATCTACCGGTGAAAGTAGGTTTATATAGAAGTAGGAATATCTATAATAATCATTTACAGCTGATTAATCATATACACTGTCTTAATTTCATTCTTCAGCTCGGCATACGTCCTACCTCTCTTCATCCCATCCATAGAGTGTATTCTTTTCCTTCCCCTTCCCTTCTTACCCAACATTCTTTCTCACGCTCAATCACGGCCTTCAGCATCCCTTCGCCTTTCATTACCTCTAACAAAAACCTATTCTGCATTCTCCTACTTTCCTCAAGCATTTTCCTCTCCTCGCCCACCATGACGTGCACTTCCTCGTTCGTCTCCCTACCGTCTCCATCCTCCTCAACAACCACATCTCAAATACCTGCAACCTATTCTCATCCTCTTTCCTCAGAGTCGAGGCGCTGATATCACTCTCACTCAGTGATTCAACCCGAAGGTTGGTTTGGATAGTTGAGGGTAAAGTTCTACCCGGACTAAGCCACAGGCGTGTGAAATCCACACATTCAAGGTAGGGGGGTCAGTTCCTTTCCCTGGCCCACCTCGCACTCAGAGGATTTTTTTCATTCGGGGGCATCCAAAGGCTTCACCCGGATTTGAACCCGGGACCCTTCGATCAGTAGCCAAGAGCTCTACCCACTAGGCCACCACGCTCCCCGCTGACGCTGATATAGCAACAGCAAATTGAAGTTTCGCGCGTTTTTCACTATAAAGGTGAAAGTGATTTCATGAATATGATGAATTAAGCAAAATATTACAGAGATTAACTTATGGAAACTTTTAGACGCACCAGCTTCCTGAAAACTTTGAAGTAAGGAGCAGAAAATAGGAAGGATTGCTAGAATACATTACGAATGACGGAAGATCGGAAATCAATGAATTATGAAGGGATTAAGTTGTTATCTCATTGTAAAGAGGAGTGGAGAGCAGCAGAAAAACTATTTACGGGTAGAAAACTGCTGAGGATAAAGTAATTTCCCTTTAGGAATTTGAGTTATTCCCTGAATAATTACTATCTAGGAATTTGGTCTCGCGGCATTCTAAGTTCGTGGCATTTTGAGGACAAAAGCTACCGTGAGAGTAACTAAAATAAAGGAATTCTAAAAGAACAGCCGTAACAACTAATTTCAAGGTTCCTTTTCCACGGATTTGACGCTTAAACTCCTGAGTAAGGAAGCCAATAAGATAGTAGATATAGTGGAGTATAAGATAGTAAGGAGTTACCAATCATGAAGTGTTTTAGTCATGACTGGTGTTGAATAGAGTAATTCATATTCATGAAAATAATGTTGATAGTTGTATAAAATGTCGTTAATTTGGTATTTATTAATTTTAATTGTTAAAAATTGTAAAATAAAAGGGAAGTGTCGAAAGACTCGAAATTAAATTTTCAATTCAAAGTTTTTCAAGATTATTCCGCAATATAAGCAGTGACGATCGTGACAGGACGAAAATAATAGTGAGTGCCCCACATCATAGAGTGTCATTATCGGGTACGTTATCTACGTTTTGATATTAGTAGAACGGTGAAAAGACAGGGTTTGATTAAATGATGGAACGTCGTGTCGCGTCGCGACGGGCTCTTAGAACTCTGTTCACTAGAGAAGAAAATCAACTTGAGGAAGAGCTCAGCTAGGGAGCATGTAAAACGGATTTAAACGCTAAGTTTGCATGGTTAAAAATTAAGAACGATAAATAAATCTTACTCAATGAATCATACCTGAAAGAACTTCTTACCCAAGGAAGTGTTCGTGACGAGGAGTTAGATGTATAAATGCAAAAGGCGGGAGAATACGAGTTACACATGGAGAAATAAATACTGAGCCTCATCGCCGGAGAATTAGGAAGCGAAAAAAGACGAAACCGCACTCTAACAATAAATTTGAAATTACCAAAATTAGAAATTAAAATATTAACGGCAGTATATAGCCTCAGCATATTCTCCTATCACGATGGTGGGAGGGACCATTATGGCTACGACAACCACCAAGCGCATGGTTAACGATCACATGTTACCTTCTGCTGAGGAGATTGAAGAGGAAAGAAGATATAACATAGTAGTTGCAACAGATACCCTTCATAAGACATTTAATTGACATTTGAATAATGGAAATTGGACATTTGACAGAACAAGACGTGTTGAATAGAGTAATTAATTTTTATGAAAATAATGTTGGTATTTGTATAAAATGCTGTTTATTTGTTAGTTATTATTATGAGTTGTTAAAAAATATTAAAATAAAAGGGAAGTGCCGAATACTTACAATTAAATTGGAAAGTTTTTAAAGATTCGTACGAAATAACATGGAAACAACTGGAAAATACCTTGCTGATAACTGTTCTCAAGATAAAATTATTGCGAAAAGTGGTAGGCCAAAATAACTTTTCGTAGAAAATCATACCTTAAACTCTTCACGATTGTCATTTGTATTAACGCCAAGGAACATAAAAGCCTTGAAGAGGTGAAAACGTTCATAATGTACTTCTTCACCCACTGGAAAAAGTAACTTAGACTTAAATTAGCCTTGCTCCGCGTGGCCATTTATTACTCGACAATATTCCCAGTTAAATCGTCATCAAATAACGTCAATCACATTTCTACAACGTTTATCGCATTTCTTACTATGTAAGAACAAATGAAAGTATCTCTTTTTCCTTCATTGCGGTTGATTTCCCTCCCAAGCAAAATCTGATGCACACTCTACAACTCCATCAACTTATCCATTCACCTTCTATAGCAACTCTACGAGTCGCAATTAGAATTGAACTTCTATCAAGAGCTGGAAAAAGGATCTATTTGTAACAACCTCACCGCACAGATTGAAAAGTAATTAATTTTTTTAACCGGAATTTACGTTAATTTATGATTCCAATACATTTATTTCTTTCACGGTAACTAGACCGCTTCACTAGTGAACGAGAAACCTTACGCGAGTTCACCCTCGAATGGCAGCCAACCCTCAAGGACTAGCTGCACAAGCTAGCTTGCGAATGGTAACGTAAGCTGTCTAGAAGATCGATGCGACACGACATGGGTCAGCGATACCGTAGTCCAGATCAGCCTTCAAACGTCCCCATGACGGGTCTCAGCTTGATAAATGCCATCGTATTAGAAGGCAATGTCTCTCATATTTTTTTTTACTAGCCCTAAGATTCGTGCTCCAGAGCCCTTCGATCGTTTGCCCTTTACCACGACCACCGTCCCCCGAAATAACTCTTCCCACCCCTTCCACTGCCACCCACGCTTTCTGACCTGTTCCGCTCCCTTGCGGGGAAAAACTCAACGCTTCCCTGGACAGGAAACGCTCCTCAATCAACACAACAAATCCAACACTGCCCTCAGCCTCCTCCTCCTCCCTTGGCTGGCCAAATTGAAAGGCATTCCTGGACAAAGCGCAAGTGGAGGTCTCTCGGAAGTCAATTCCTCTTTCGCATCCCAATCTCCTATTCGGAAAGCCAACGAGTTCGTCGATTATTTAGCATTTTTCGCGAGAGCGAAAAAGGTTACGCCAGGAATAAAGCAACGCACTCCAGCTCCGAATTCCATTCACTTATTGATTGGGGCAACCGGAGTGTATCATTTTTTGATCCGATCCAATGCAGTATCAGAGAACAAAAAATCGAGATGTAATCATTCACAGTACCTTGAATTGGGAATACTAAGCATCACTTTTCGTATTTCGTAGAAAGAGATGGACGAGTCAAATGCCCGAAACATCTTTTTAAAATAAAATCCATTTGTAGCAACAGTTAAACATTATGAAAGAACAATTATTGGCTAATTTTTATTAAAATGTCATCAAAAATTTCATTTATTTAAGATTTATGTTGACTATCCCAAGCTGCGGCTAAGTTTGCATTGCATTTGATTCCCTATGGCATTAAAATAAGAAGATTAGTTGATGCAAAGATAGCCCATGATGACTCGATAATTTTATTCTGTGGTACCTACTCAAGGCGTAGTTTAGATGATTAAATCAGCCAGATCGTTGTGTGGATCTTATAAAATACAGTATTCTGCACTATGTATTGAAACATTCCAGTTAATGACACATGCAATACCATAATTGATCCACAAAGTGCAATACATTTTTTTCTATTTGATGCACACTACCCCGTATTATCCTTTAAGATTAGACTCAAACAAATCTAATTTTATAAAAACTCCTTGATATATATCTTTCTTCTGACAAATCGATAATTAAAAATGCTTCAAACAATTATTTCAAAGTTAGCGAATGTGATTAAAAACATATATACCTTCCCAAATAATAGCATGTAGCATTTACTTAACATTATCACAATGCGTTATCCACTTTGCGAAGGTGTGGACTATCTCATACATTCTGAGGGGGGTGAGATTATTGTCAAGCAAATTCATGACACAGTGAAAGAGAAATCAGATAATAATTATGTATACAAATTGTACATCAGGAGATAAAACAGATTTTGTAAACATCATCTTCGTTTGCCGAATAAAAGGGCAGAGGGAAAGGTATTTTCGATACAATTATTCTACTCGGTATATGATAATTGATCATAAAATTAAACTCATACGAGCTAAACAGTGTATTAGAACAGCTGAGGTCTTAAACTTCATATGACAGAAATATTTTTGCATCATACATAATAAAGTATTCCCAGTAATGATACTAGAAAAAAAGGAATAAACAACCTTTTCATGGTTATACGTGCTTTAATTAAGGCGCAGAGGTACAAAATTGCATCTTAGCACGTTTTACTTACAATGGAAAAAACCTAAATCTACGAGAGAAAATCCATCTGAGCAGGGGAATTGAACTACGGACCTATGGTTTGCACATACCACTACTCTAACTAGGCTTCCTAGAACGGCTGCGGTTCATTTTACAGTCTAGTGTTTTTTTCTCGTGGAAATTTAAGCGTATACCATTCCAAGAAGCTTTGAGTTTGAGAAGTTTTGAAGCAAAAAATTTCATTATGAGATCTTTTTCTTTACTGTGTAATATACTCTCATAATTTACTTTTCTTTAAAGTCTACATGAACAGAGCCTCCTAATTCAAATTCGGCGACGTAAGTATCACTCGACTAACAAAATATAATTTGGTATAATTCATAAAATGTATTTCCGACACTTGAGATCTTTATCAATTTTTATTCAATGTATTTTTAAAAAATGAATTTAATGGTGGCATAGACAAATAGGCGTTACCGCACCTCCCCGAGCTAAAAATGCAGCTCGAATACCGTCTTGGACATTATTGAAATGAAAACCAATTTAATTAATTCTGCCCTCCCTATAATTCATTTGACTCAGCAGATAACAGATCCGGCGGACAGATCACCCGTCGTTCGAGATAGTAAACATCGATCTCCAACACATTTCCACTCAGCTTAATCGAATAGACGCGCAAATCCGATACAATATTGATCCTTCTCTGTCTTTCCCAAAAATTACAATAAAATAACTAGACTGCATCTGCTGAGTGACGACTTCATTACAATCGCCACCTCAAATCATTCTGAGGCTCCCTCAGGATTCCCTCGTGCTCGGTCACCTCTAAGGCGCACGAAGATGTCGCTGAGAATTAGATTCGGGTCATGAAATATCTTATGGGTTAAAAGAGAGAAAAAGAGAAGAAAGGAGTGGTGAATCGAATAGATCAGGGAATTTTTGCATTAGTATATCCATCGTCCCTCATCAACGATGCAGATTGGTACTATGATCTCTTCTTTGACAAAAAGGTTGTTCAGAGTCGTTCACCACTCGTCGTCAATTTATTTATAATCTCATCAAAAAATACAAGGCCAATTACATCGGAAAAATAACAGCAGTAAATAAATATTAAAAAATTAATTACAAAGGCAGCGATGAACAATTCACAACCAAAACAGCCAGCGTTACACGAGAGCAGAATTAGGATAGGGAGGAGTGCGACAGATACGGGAAGAATAAACAGGATGGAATTCAGAGACACTTATCATCGTAGCATTACATGTAGACGGGAGCCTGAAGAAGAAGACCGCTTGGAGAAAGAGAGACGTGGGGTGCACCACCCCACCAATGAAATAGATCATTCAAGCGAATGGTCCGTGGAGGAGTCCGTCGACAGAAAAGTCAAAGTAGTACAGGTGATATACGAGTATAGTTTCCATTGACTATTTTCATGAAAAACTTGCGATCGAGAAAAGCGCATGAGAGCAGAATTAGGAGGGAGGGAAAATTACGACGATGGGGGTCACTCTGGGAGGAGATTCCGTGGAAAGTGATGACCTTACTTTACCGAGACAGTAGTTGTTTAGAAGTAAATGTTGGAGAAGCAATGTGTAAAATCAGTAGTGACAGTAGTAGCAAATGGCAGGGCCCGATCATGGAGAGAAATAAATTCATTTTTTCTAATAGTGGTGGCATGGATAAAGTACCCAAGGGTCACGAGTTCGAGTCTTACCTCGATCATGGATGTTTTCCTTGTCTTAAGATTCAGTTCCTTAGCAGTTGGAGAAACCAAAACTCAAGAAAAGCACTGCAGTTTTTGAATTCCTTGAGTAAGTCATTCAAAAACGGCCATAATTCAGAGGGTTACGAGAGAAACGAAAACTAGAGGTAAGATGGCAGGAAGGGGAGGAGCAAAGACTCATTATTGAGATCATGGTGGGAAAGATGAAACAATAAAGAGGGTAAGAACGTGGAGCAGAAGGCATGTCGCTTGCGAGGAAGAACTTCGAATGACTTTTTTTCGGAATACCTACTGATTTTTATGCTTGACAGATACGTGCAATGATAGACATGCAGTTGCTATTTTACATTTTAATGCGACTGGTATTACCTAACTTCGAGTCACACATCTACATCCCAGCCGCCTTTTGATAAGTTCCTCCATCTCAAATTAAAATTAAAACCATTACTCCAACTTTAAAGCCTTGAACACGCATAAGTAACCTTTCACTGGGTTGATGACGTCGTACACGCTGCCACCGCCTATGAGATTAAAGGGCCGGCCGCCACGCTGCCACCGCAAATTTCATCGACCCCCACTTCTAGAACGTGTCAATTCCAGTTCAGTTGCACAGCTGTACAAGTTGATGAACTTACGCGTTGCTACCCGATAACTGCGGATCCATGATAGCGCGATGCGTGAGTGAATGACCACGCAATGATTCAAGTACGAATGGCGAGTGTTTTCAGTTTCCAAAGCCTCGGCGAGCAGGCTCCGGTAATAGAGGAACGCGTCACGTCACGGTTACCTCTCAGCGAGCTTCTGCGGGTCGCTGACTGCGAAACGCATTGTTTAGCTGTTTCAAAAATGGATTCTAAAATATTTTGCGAAACTATAGTCGAAAATTGAGTCGAATTGATCCTGTCAAGATCCTGTGAGACATTCTGTGTTCTAAAGCCAAAACAACACAGGCTACAAGTTTTCCTTAAATTTGGTCGCTAACTCCAAAATGTGCCGTCTGATTGGAAATGAATTGGTTCCTCCCGAAACTATCTTCTGTAAAATACCGCAGTTTTCTCCTCCTAGCTATTGTGCTCATCTCTGTCTCCTTTCTCCTACAGCAAAAAATCTCTTTTTTCTCTTTCCCGATTGAACCCAACGCGCTGCAACCATCGGGAATTTGGACGCATCCTTGAAATACAACGAAACCCGTGAACATGAAGGCCAACATCACGCATCAGGAATACGTTTTTCTTGAAAAACAATGCTCTTACAGTTGACGGTCACAGCTGTCAACTACCACGTTTAAAGCCACATTAGCCTGAGGGAACACCTTCACACGATCTCACTTCGATGCTCAAGCTCGAACTTCTCGCGGTGGAGGCCGAAATAAAAGATCGTCTCGTTTAAGGTGAGAAAAAGAGAATAAGTCCGGGGTCGTGTGAAGTGGGGAGAGGATGTCGGGGGGAGGACAGTGGGAGGAGGAGGCCGATGCGGCGGCGGCGCCGAGCAAAAGATACGGAACGCTAAAGCCTGTCGTGCTCTCCCGACTTAAACCATCGAAAAAAAAACAAGGAAAGAAAGAAAACAGGAGGCTTAGAGAGAAAGAGTGAGGTGGAGATGGTGAGGTGGGGATGGAAATAAAAGGGAGGAATGAAAATGTTCACATCTAGAATCACTCCCGGTTCGCTTGACCCGCTTCCCGTCCTCCACCATTCCAACCGAGGGAGGAGTTAAAGAAATCCTCACCGCCACCCGCTTGCAAAAAAGGAAGAGGTGTAGGTAAACTTGGATACCAGAAGTAGACCGTACTGAAGGCTCAAATCTTTTGCAAAAGCGTGATTACACTACCTTCCATTTAAAATACACTCGTTGCCTCGTTTAACGATTGTATTGCCCCTTTTAATCTCCACTAATTTATTCTGCTCGCTGTTTTTACTGCTCTCTTACAGCGTTACCAACCAAACTAGTTTCCATGACCTGTGCGAAACGGTCTTTTCAATTACTGTGCAACCATTTTGATGATGCTGAAATGTTTACACGTGCACCCTGTCGCCATTTTTCACACCATATTAGTAATTAAACATGCACGCCAAAGACTTTACCATAGAGTCAGACTATTTATATTACGAGTATTATCTTACTAATTGCATGAAAAGGAATGGTAAGACGACCCCAGGTAAGCAAACGATAGTGAATGATCTTGAATAAATGTTTGGTGTGAGGCAATTTTATCACAAGCTACAGGAATTAACATCACATATAATTAGTCAAGTTTCATTTGTTTCAAATGATCAAGACTGCCTTAACGACTCATCAGATACAACTTGGAAGTTACATAATCTTAAAATTATATCTAACACAAGGAGATCTATTAGCTGCAACATTGAAATTTCCATAAATTCTTGTAAATGGCTTGTGTCTACGTCACGAACATGATGTGGAAATTGACAATATTTTTGAGAACCTCGAAAAGAGAAAGATTAAGAAATGTGTCGCTAAATGCATAGGCAAATATAATTACGTACAACAAAAAAGAAACTAAGGGATGGTTCATAACGGATATCCGTATGCCCGAAGTCTCATTCACTCAGTGATACTAAAGGCTAATACTTCCTCATAAAAGAGAGCGTCACTATAGCCATAGAGTGGAAACCTGTGGTGTTACAAGAAGGTTACAATTGTTACAAGGTCTTGTAAGGTTACAATTAACCTTACAAGAAGGAATTACGATAATGACAGAGCATATAACTTTACAGAATCAAATTTCCTTATAATAGGATTGTGTATCCGAGGCCTCTCTTAACGGCCCTCCCTCAATCAGGTGACGTTTCTACCATATCATGGATGGCACGATGCATTTCCCTCAGTAGACGACTTACACTTCACAGCATCCAGGTTTTAACCGATAAGAAATATTGAGCTTAAACTCCTAACCAACAAGGTTAATAAATTCTAAGCAATTCTAGGAAAATAAAAAAATCGATGAGTTAAGCAGATGAAGCAATCCAACCCTGTCGTTGGTTTCACTAGCCTATTTAAGCCTGGAAGATAAATACGGGACGATAAACAATAAGGCAGGATTATTTTTATGGGATATATATGAAGTGGTTTTATTAACCTACTTTTAGTTCACATTAACAAGTTTCCAAAGTAGATCATGAGCAAAGCAAAAATAGACCTAAATTTTAGGTATTTAAGGAAATTAACATATGTTACGCGGGAGAGAACTAATTAATCAAATAGTGTAGCATGCAATGATGAAAAGGAAAGTAGGACTTTTTAGGCCGAGAACGTTTAGTCTAGATCATCTCGAGGTGTAAGCATTTCCCGAGGCAATAAATTCAGCAACGTTCGTTTGTTTTACATGCTTAGGTTTATGACGGTGGCGATGCAAACCACAACAAAAATTTTGCACAGCATCCATTTGTTTACAACCTATTTATACGACTCCCGAGACAATCGTCCCTGGAGGGAAGCTTAGTGCTTCTAGGAAACATTCATTCAAGCGACTCCAGTTGTTCCGAGGAGAAAGGAGCGAAAACTCCCCAAGAAAACTTTTGGCACTAGAAACCTTTATCCCCGACAACGGTCGTAAGTTCCCTTTTTTTCCTCATTTCCGCAGTCTCTTTATGATCACGTACGCTCCCTATCCAAGCAACGCGCACATTAGCCTCTTCACAGTGCTCTCTTGACACAGAGCTCGTAAATTCGCAGATGCCCGAAGCTAACTCTTCGCATATTTGGCTCAAGGACGCAAACTCAGACCTGCATTAGTAGGTGAATTGGCGAAGACGCTATCTCACTGTAAATTCAAAATTACTTCTCTGAGGGAAAGCATTTTGATCTGAATTTGCACAAAGCAGAATAAATTAAAAAATAAGAACGCTTCTTTAGACATTACAGATTTGGTGGTTAAACCACCAAAACTCAAAATAATGTAAATAATGTACATTTGATCCAACAGCGTATGGTTTCAAGGCTAAATTCAAAGAACGCTTAATGAATGCTTCGTACATCAGTGCTTTTCGGATGCATTCTAATCCTTATGTGCTGACGAAGGCGCATTAAGGGTAAATCTATTAGATTTTCATCATTCTAATTAACATCTCTCAATTTTTACATGAAATTCTTACAAGGTTAATACATCCATACGAATATGAAAATCGAACAAAATCTTCAAGAATGTTTTCTAACTCCGACGAATCCGGACTCATCACGGGTAAAGTTGCAATAATGTAAAAATTTCCCCCCGAAGGTTGCAAGTCTTTCCGTGCGTCATTTACGTAAAATTTACCTGTGAATGGTTATTTAAGAAAGCGACAGACAGCTGAGGGTATTTGAACCATTGGGGAAATGTGGATAAACGAAGGGAGCGGAGTAAGGGTGGAGAGAAACCTTATGCCTGCATTAGCTTACCCTTAAGGTGGCTGGACTGGTAATAGTGGATCATTGAGTGTCCATTTTAATATTTTTTCAAGAATTTCCAAAAAACATTCATGGGCCACATTTAATTTAATTAAATCTATGTACGAAGTGGAGCCCACCATGCATGCAGAAATGTTAATGATGCTACGATTATATTTTACAATTTTTCCCTTAATTAAAGCATGTCATGGCTTGAGTATTCGGTGTGGTACCCGAAATTTCGGCGAAAGTTATAGATAAATATTTTTTTTCATATTTGACTCGGCGTGACACATTGATATTCGTTTGCGAGCATTATAATAATATGAAATGCATTATCACGCTTAGAAGAAAACCGGTATCTTCTTATTGTAAAAATCCCTGGTTTACACAAATATCAAATAGTTCAAAAAAGTCTTCTTTGTTTAGATTTGTGTTTTTAATTCAGATTTTCTAATTGTATATAACAATATAGTTAACCAAATCAAGGGGGATATTTGTGAAAAGTGATTTCAAGCAGAGTGAGCAAATTTTATGATTTAATGGAATTTTTCGTTATTTTATTTTTTCAAAAACATTGAAATATTGTATTTCTCAGAGGATAAATGCGTACGCTGGAAATGAATTTAGCGCATTCATAAGTTGGGCTGTTCACAAAACTGACTACTGGACTGAGAGGATTGACAGGTTTGTGATCTTTAACTAATTGTAAGCCATAAAGCTTGGGTGGAGTGCTATTGGTTTTTGAAAGTTTGTATTTAGCTTTGAAATCAATTTAATTTTCTTTAAAAAGGTTTTTAACGCGAGCATTTACTTTAGTTTGAAGTGGTATTCTATGGTTTTTTTTAGATCCAGCGTAGATTTTGTTGCCACCGAGTAATTCGTGAATTTTTCCATAATTTCTTTTTACACACAGCTGCTTCGTTGTTCGTTTTATCTGCTTTAAGTATAAAAATATCGTGGATAGTTTTAAAAAGATTTTATTTTTTTGAAGAAGTTCGTTCAGTGGATTAAATATATCTGAGCATTGTGTTTCTTTTTGTATGAAGTTAGTAATGATATCATTGCATTGGGCTCTAATTTTGTCCCCCATGGATGGATTTTTTAGTTCGGATAAAATACTATCTATATCTGCTAACATTTGTGTCACTGGAAAACCATTGGTTGTGTACGGAAGACCAAATGTTTGACATAGGCTGAGAAAATAAGTTATATCTTTAGGTATCGAGATTGAAATAAAATTTTTTTAGCCATTTGAAATAATCTATTTGTATACATTTTTAGGTTAGCTTTTGAAATTTGTTGTCTTTGTTGGACTTCATTGAAGTATTGTTCATAGAACTGCTATTAACGTGCAAGAAAAGAATTGTAAATATTCTTTCTATTCTTAATTGTAGACATCTATCTATAAACAAGAAATAATTAAATAATTAAGGAATAGAGACGTCGAGAAGAGAAATCATCGGGATATATATTTAAGTTGGCACACTACTGGGAACCTTTCACGACCGCCACAGGTACGGGTGTAACACGCGGACTCGGGCCAGGGGCGAAACCTTGTTTTCACCGTCCGCTAAGGAATTTCGGGAGGGAAACAGAAAATTGGCCAAGAGGAAAACGGCTGTGGGGTGGAGGCAGAGAAGGAAAAGGGAGCGTCCTTTTTCCCAGGGGGCACGAAATCAATATTTCCATTATCCGTTTAATCTCGTTTCCAGGTCCCAGACCCATGTGGTCGGAAAATAACAGGGAGGCCAGTGGAGGAGGGACGTGAGGGAGTGGGAGGAGGAGAAGGAAGGAGGGTGAGAGTTTAGTGTGCAGGGAGGCGGTGAGGAGGTAGAAGAGGCAAAGGAGGGGTGAGAGGGTGGGACGGGGGGCGCGGGAGGGTGGAGGCCCCCTAAGTGAAATAAGTGAGGGAGTTCCCCGCCACCAGTTTCGTGCTCGCGAGAAAATAAAAAGGTGAGATGGATAGAGAGGGAGTGGGAACGAAAGGGTCCCGGCCAAATATGAGGAAACGGAGGACGTAAATAAGAGAGAAGAAATAACGACCTTCGAGTGGGGGGATGAGAAAAGGAGAGGAAAAAAAGAAAGTTTTAAAGCACATGGCGTACCGGTCAAAACAAAAAGGTTTTAAAGACCAATTGTGAGAGTGCATTTTTTTTCATTAGCCGTGGAATCCTCCTCCAACAACATGATTCGCATTCAAAATATAGTGTGGAGGGAGGATATTGAAAATTAAATGGACGGATAAAATAATTTACAAAAGAATTGAAGAGGAAAAGAACATTGTACAGAAAAGAAGAACGAGATGGATTGGGGACTCCCTGAAGCGCAATGGGTTTGTGAAGAATATAATTGAAGGAAAAATGGAGGGAAAATCGCAAGAGGAAGGTAAAGGAATAAATGCATAGACCAAACAAAGAGGAAAGTACATATGAACTACCAGGGATTAAGGGAACTAGCATAAGATAGGGAAGCATGGAGGATTGCAGTCGACCAATCTTAGCATTGAAAAATCAATGATGTGAGATTAACTCTTTCTCGCTTGTGTTTTCGTGATTTCATTCAGGATAATTAGTGCCTGAAAACATTGCAATAATTAATACGAAATTACTATTGCTCCACAAAATGAACGATGATTGTTGGCGATTAATATCATAAGCTGAATTTGTAAGACCCGAAATTACTGAGTCATACTAGAAGATTTCCTTTAATAATACGTACAATTTTTAAAACAGAAATTTGCAAACTAGAGGCACACACATTATAGAGTACTGAAGGTAGAAAATATATCATAACATGACATGATTTTACAAAATTAGCATACATCAAGTATGACAGGTAAAATAACCCCTTAACAAATGAAGAACGAAATAAATACAGAGCGAATTAGACATTGGAGAAGCATCAAAATATGGAGTCAAACACAAAGAGTTAACTCAACAATTGACGTATTCCTGCGCCTTACAAGTCCCAGTGTCTCTGGAATATCTCCAGTGGCCACAGACTTATAATTAATAAAACATACTTCATTTAAACGATGAAAATTGTAATCAAGTAGCACAGTGGCTACGGTTTTATAAGAGGAAGACGATTACAAGGAACCTTTGGAATATCATAGGTGTACTCATATTATGAGCGCGGAAAAAAAGTATTGGGACTTTCTGTAAAATTGACACTTGTGTGGTTTTAACGACAAATCTTCACCAATGCTGTAATAGGTACAAAAACATTTTAATGAAAAAAATTGCTTTGTCGGCGACCTTTTGGAACTTTTATGACATATCGGAACTTTTTCCGAAAAAAGGACTTCATTTCAGTCACATCTTTTTAGCCTTAAATCGCCATCTAGTCTGATTATGAATGCATATTAGCAGCAAGACAATGATAAAACGGCCGTCATAAATAATTTTGCTCAACTGAGTGTTGCCTACATTAGCGTTTTTCAACCGGTAATCCACGGAGCCCTGGTGATACACAAATAAGCGTTTGGCGCTCTTTAAAAATTATGTACGCAAGTATGTGGTAGTTGTTTAAGGGAAAAATTAATAATTGCTGCGGCTTAAGTAATTATTAATTCCTTCCGGTACTCCACGATTAATGGACCAATGCACCATCTAATTTTAACTTGGGCATTCTAGTGTGGCATCAAGAGTGAAGTGGCTACTCTGAAGTGTATGCTTCTATAACTACGTGCGAGGTTGAGCCCTAACTTTCAAAGTATAAACTTATTTTGAGCAACCGTCACACATCCTTCACTATGGTAAACAGAAAGGTATCCTATCACCCAACATTTGATGATTCGTTCCTAATTAGGAAATGTAAACTCCTGAAAATGAATGAAGTATGTAAACATTTTTCCTCTGATGTGATGTAGAAATATAAAATCTGTTAACAAAAAACTTATATTTTTACTTTACTTTTCTCTTGCCAAAACATTTGAAGAGATTCATCAGCAGCAACGATAAGAATAAAAATGATTAGGAATTTAAAAACGTTTTGCCTTACCTAAGATGTAATTATGAATCGGAGGGATTGAAAATGTACATGGAATACTTTGAAAATATTACAGGGATTTTTCTTCATAAAAATTCTTATAAAAACTCGATAACACGGTATTCCTTATATTTAATACTAACGTAAAATTTACAACATAATCACAAAAATATCTCATACTTTTTCGAGACTCGTTTTTTAAATACTTTAGAAATTTCAGGCGACTTTAACTGTAAAATTGAGGACGAATTTTCCGCGCTCTAATCATGTACTACGAGTATGTAGTGACCAGTATGAATTGACAAATACTTATAGCTAAGCCAGAATGAATACTAGAAATAATTCCAGTGACAAGATATCAAGTATTACATATAGTATCTCTTAAGATAATTATTTATAAATAATTAACGATCAAGGAAAACGTGCGGCGAAAACATTTCGAAGAGAGCGGACTGAAATGACCTATATAGGTACAAATGCTTTTCTCTTTCCCAGTCCAAATTACAATTTATTTTAAACAGCTACACAAATGTCTGGGCCTAAGGATTATATTTGATATTTTTAACCCAAGGGCAATGAATGGTGGCTAACCAACACACATATTTCCGAAAAGTAAAATTCATATCCTTAAAAACATCCTGACAAAATACTCGAATGTCAGTACACGTTGAGATTTCATCAGTTTTCGTGAAGGAGTACAAACTTTAGCTTTGACAGGTAATTAATTGAGTGACGCCTGAGGTTCTCTATGATATAATTGCTTTAGATACGTCAAAAGCATAGTAAAAATGTACAAAAAGAGATTATATTGAGAACTTGAAAAAGCAAACAGTGGTCATTTCCCTAAACTAATTCCCATTTCTCGATCATTTAAGATGCGAGCATAATACGTACCACGATCCTCTGATAAGCACCATCAATCAAATTTTAAGCAAAGCATTAATCAAAATAAAAATGTCCCTTCAGGTACTACAAAAGACACTTGGCCGAGATGCCCAATTTTCCAAGAGCAACAAAGTATAATACGACTGCCCAAAACCTTCATCTGGTGAGAATTATCTATTATTAATAAAATAGGTTATTTAAAAAGTTACAGGGAAACGAAGTATTAATAAGCTACAGTCATCTTCAAGTTAAATAATACGTAAGTCAGAGATACAGAATAAAAAACAATAAAATAAAACAAAAAATGCTCGTTTTGTCGTCCCATTAAATAGTAATACGCAGTCAGGTTGTCATGTCAGCCGTTAGGAACTATGCAGCAGGAAGCGTAGAGGCAGGAACAAACAGGAGTCGAGGTTGGTTGGGTAGTCAACAGTGAGGAAAGTCGGGTGTGAGTAGTCACGGAGGAAGTGGAACTGGAATCTCCAGATGTGTCAAATTACCCAGCAAACGAGCAGGACCTGAAAAATTTTCATATTTCACGAATGTAGCACCATTCCGAAGTTAAGCGCCTTAAAAGTGGCTCATCAGGCATGGTAAATTTTGGCAATGATATGTACCTTAAAACTTTACTTGCGTTATTCCAATTTATATTTAGTGTGCAGAAAAAATAAGTCAAAAATAATCAGTTTCTATGGGGAATTAGTTCATGCAGTTTAAGAAATATTTTTTTGGATTCTGCCCTGATTTGGAGAAATAAGAATTGCTCTTCTATTTTTTAAAAGCATGCATATGAATAAAATATAAAACTAGTTACTATAAAAACATTCTTACAATAAATCATTCATTTCATCCAATCATTTATTAGTGGTGGTGATTCAAATATTCATTTGTTAACTTTAATCAGTAAAGAGTATAAACTTTTAAATGAATTTGTAACTGTACTATCAACCATACTTTGGTTTATACGCGAAGAAAAATCTGTCCACTGAAATATTTTCTTAGTATGACTACGGGCAAGTAGGTACCTACACTGTTAACGGAAACAGCGAGTAGAAATATGAATCCCTAGACTCAAATGAGCCGTTTCACGCCGGAAGCTGGTCGGGCAACGTACCAAAAACACAGGCTATTACTTTTCATTGTGATGACAGCACTTCCTATGCGGAAGGACCGCAGAAAATATATTAGTAGCCTCATACGAGCGAGAAGCCAATAAGAATGATTTTAGCAGAATCTTAAGAGCAGGTTAGCTAAACAGGAAAACTTTTAATGGTCTGAAAACATTACACCAATAATAATACCGTATAATTTAAACAAAACTCGAAATACCTAGTCTTGGGAAAGATGTGGTTCTTCAAACACAAGTTCTCAATTAGAAAATCCTTTGCTTGCTCACAAAACGGTGCTAAAATCTATCCAAAATTGGTTAACAAATTCAATCAACCATATTTTCTTTTTCTTGGCACCTTTGCTGGCGATGTCAGCGCAATTGCAGATCACTTTCTAGGAAACTTAAGAAACTAATGGTGCAGTCGAGCCAAATAGATACAGCAAGAGAGGAATTGAAAGGAAGCACGAAAATAAGGTATCCAGGAAAAGCATTAAATTTATGCATAAAAAGGACGCTGACACTACTCACCAAGTAGATGCGTGCCTTTAATGAATCTACATATGTGAGCCAGTCGATTATAAATGGCAAAATAAAATTTCATTCAACGGAGAATCATTTAACCTGAAAAAACGTACCAACAAACTCACACAATATAATATGCGGTCAAGTTCTGTGCGACGCATTCTGACCAGTAGAAGTACTAAACTTTTTGGAAAAACAGCAAATAGTTGGGGAAAAAAGTTTCACCGGACGTGATGGGTTCATTCCTTTCTAGGAATGAAACCCGACAGCAGTCACGTAGATCGCAAAATTAACTCGCTCGGAACTTGACGTTTACTCTAAGGGGGGGGGGGGGGTTGATTCCGGGCAGCGTAGGTGGGGTCTGAGTGCGTGGGACGAAAAATGTCAATAGAACGGGAAGCCGGGTATAAGGGTTTAACTTGTTCCAGAAGGGCGATTCCCTTTATCTCGTCCGTAGGTAAGGCTCAGGCACCCTCTGGGATTACTATTTCATTGCAAACAAAGTTACTGGAGTAAACGACGGGTATCCTGCCACGGAGACAGCAAAATAGAAGATATTAAGACCTGGATTTCAATCACGGATATATGTAGCAAACGTAGAGTAACTGCAGTCGTGCCAAGGTTAGAGCGAGTCTAATGTGTAACTTAGCTCCAAGCTAAAAATCAACGTTCGTCAGGAGATTGGCAACCGGACAGCCTGAAGGATACGTGTGAACAAATTTGCCTTTTTAAAAACTAGTTTAATCAAAATGAATCCACCAATCACCACTATATACCTTAAAGTTCATTAAAAAATAACTAGCAAAAGGCATTTTTTTTATATCAAGAGAGCAAAAATCCGTATTTTCAATTCATCTCGCAATCTCCAGCAATCCTCACCCTGTGCTGGTTCCACTCGCTCAGATACAAGTCTTGCATAGAACGATTGGTTTCTCATTAACTTACGAATGCATCAAAGAAACAAAAAACTTTACTAGCATTAAAACACCTGATATAGAGTAAGAGAGAGACCCGAAAAAATTGCTCTAGTGTTTCACGCCCATCAGGTTTGTCAAAGTTAAAAAACAATTTTATTGCACCCATTTCAATTCATAAAAATATGTAAATCTTAAATACTGATGGCTAATCTCTAATGACTGACAAAAATTATGATACTCCAGGTAATACATACTCGCCACTCCACCATGATTCAGTGCAGCCGTTGAAGAAAAATACTATGTACTAATAAAGTCCCCTAATAAAGGTACAACAGTAGAGAACAGCCTAAAACAGCAAAGCAATACATTTCGAAAAAAATCGGCAGTCATACTAACCCAGCATTTTTTGAGGCTTCAAGAAGGCATATGGACAGTCAATTCAGTAAAAATAACTCAAATACGTAAAGTTACGAAAAATCACTATGAAGCTGTTTCAAAACGTTCAAATGTCTTTGAAAATCTCCAGCAGTCAAAACGTCGTCAAAGAATAACATCAAGGTTTAACGAAAATTTCTCATCAGGGCGACATGCCTACTAACTTTCTCTACACCTAAGATGAGCAGTACACTGCGATATAATCTAGCTGGCTCGGTCCCATCAGCTGAATGAAGCAACCCTCAGCTTAATTACACGAATACCTCATTTTGAACTTTATACATTACGTTACTTTTATTATATTACTAGCGAAAATTCCCGTTGATTTTCAACGGGAGTGATAAAAGTAAGAAAAAATATAGTAGTTCTTTTCATACAGAAGGGAATCTGACTTCTCATCTCCCATCTTAGTTTTTTTACTAGGTGGAAATTGTCCCCATTTTTGTCGATTAATGACGCATAGTATAAAGCTACTTTACTGAAATTGTTAATTATTAAAACAGTAAAACTAAAAAAAATATTGCCGTTTCGCGTGAGTGAAAAAAAAGGTTGAGCCAGCGGGACAAAAGCGCATATTAACCCAGTGGTTTTTGGGTGATTGAATAACAAACACACACAGAAATCAACAAATGTTTATATATTAGTACGATGAAGCAAAGTTTTTCGGTGGGCCGCAATCCAATATACTCATTAAAAGGTTTTACTGATTCTAAGGTCAAAACTGGGGCATAACAGGGGCAGGATAATAGATCTTTTAGAAAGAGGTTGTCACTAAATTTCATGCTCTCAGATTTGGAAAATTAAAATAATGACGAACCACATATGAAAACTATCAAATTTGTAATTTTTTAAAGGTATATAAGGAACGAATATTATTCAAACAAGAATTTTGAGTGGATAATGTAGAGGGAGATTGGGTAGGAGCGGTGGGTAACGGTGCTGGCTTCCCTCCTGGCATACATTACGAAAGTTCTTGAATAAATAAAACTCTAGTTAATTACAAGTATTACTAAATATTTGACCATGTCATTCTAATGTCATGTTTATAGACGCATATCCGACGTGTTGTGTCATGAGACACAATAATTACGTAGGAAGCATAATGGAGGGAAATATTGAAGGGAAAGTCCCCAGAGGAAGACCAAGAGACAAGTACCTACTTGGGGCAAGTCTAGAGCGAAGAACCATAGGAAAGTGAAGGAACTGGCATGGGATAGGGCGTAATGGAAGGCTGCAGTATACCAATCCTAGGATTATAATAATGATGATGATCCGAAATGAACCGGGGATAGGGTAGGTGTGGAGGCTAGAGTACTTGCGTTTCACCCCGAGGGCCCGGGTTGGAATCCGAAATTTTCAGCGGAACCCCGATTCCCACGTGCATGAATTGTCCAGAAAACTTACAATAATCCAATAATTGAGATTGCACAAATGATATGGTACGCAGTCACGCGCACAAGTGCGAAGATAAGCACCGAAGACCGCGAAGTTCACGATAAAAAAATCATTTGACTTGACCGAGATTCAAACCTAATTGCCGGTCGTGCGTTAGCCAGTTACATTACCAAGCCATCTTAATCCAGGCGAATTTCAGCGGGGGTTTATATCCCCGTCAAGTCAAATTATTTTTCATGGCGAAATTCACCGTCTTTGGTGTTTACAATAATCCATTCGTCGCACAGCGGGGCCAAATCCCGAAAAGCTGGGGAACCAAGGGGACCACATGTCCCATACGACGTGTCGTGTGGGTCAAGTGGTCCCCTTGGTGCATTTCGTTATGAAGAGGACGCTGGGTTTCTCTCCACCCGTTCGTTCTATGTTCCCCAAACGATCCTTCCCTTAACAACTTACCCAACATTCCTGAATTGCGCAAATGTCCTCAGCTGTCGGTCACCCCACTCAAACAACCAGCCATGACGTAGGGTGATAATGGAAGATTGCATCGAAGTGGTTAATCGTGAAGAGAGGGAAAACAACTGTGAAAAAAATTTGGATGCTAAATTATGTGGCAGGTACGAGCAATAAAGCGACGCCTTCGCTTGCAGGGTGAGCGCATTGAGCTGACCGGGTTTGACAACAACAGGGTTTGGGGGTGAAGAGGAGTGAGGATGGGTGTGTTTTGGTGAGGGAGGGTGGTCAGGCCGTTTATCGCGATGGGCCGAGCCCGAAATCCTTCGTTAGTCGGCCGAGTGACGTGCGTGTCAGGTGGGGGGGGGGGGGCGGGGGGAGGGTGGGGGCAAGTATGGAGGAGGAAGGAAGGTAGAGGGATGGTGAAGAAAAACAGCAGAGGAGGGAGGAGAAGGAGGGGGCGTGGGTGGTTGGAGGAGGGACGCGAGGGGTGGAAGGGGGTGAGAGAGAAACAGAGGGGGGAGGTTGAGGGGCGGATGAACAGCAGGGCATCAGGGACGTCGGTGCTGCCAAGGCAGAAGAGTGGAAAGATAACGATTATCTGTGCTGACTGCTAGATTACCTCAATCACCCTCCGCCGAAATCCTCGTCTGGCCCTACCAGTGCCGCCGCCCAACGTCCGCCGTGTGAAACGGCAGCTTCCTTTTTATCCCGGGGTGAGGGGGGGGGGCGTAAAATATAGCCATTGTCTCCGATATATCGCCCCTTCCCGCTGAAACCCCCCACCCCCAAAGCACCCCCACCTCACTTCATTTCCTATCGATGTTATAATTAGCGGCAATAAATCACGGAGGATTACCCTGTTCAGCCGGGGGAAAATTGCGGCAAGGGAGGTCGATGCAACAGCGATTGCACGTCGCTGGGCGGCTATTTTACTCCGGTGCAAATGTGATTGATACTCTAGGGCAGGGAGATCGTAATGCATGGCCCGGACCACTAGCCAAGGTGCACTGCCTCCTCTCGATCCACAAGCAGGAACAATTCAAATTATCACAAGCATTACATCCTAGGACAGTATTGCTGAGAGAATGTTCGCTAATTTTTTTTAATTCTAAAATTTCCTAAACATAAGAGACGTCGCAATTAAAACCTATACATAAATACATTCTTGAAATCGAGAATTAAATGAATACCAACATTATTCTACATTTGGGGTAGCACAACATGAAACAAAACTGAAGTATGTAGAGCAAAGATCAAATCTCATTGAAACAATATAAAAACTGACTTAACGATTAGAAGTTTAAAAAAATGGAAAGCTACAGTTGTATGATAAATCACGTGCATAAAAAAGTCCACAATCAACACATTGTAATCGAACGAACAAAAGGAACTTCGATATGCCCTAAAAATCCCTGAATAAAAATACTTTAACAGTGTTAAAATCGATTAATAGTAAACCTTCACGAAAAATTCAGTAAAAGAACGTGTAACTAACAAAGTAAACGATTAAAACTTTCTAGAATACTTTATGTTACTCCAGATCATCTGTCAATGATAAAATTAGAGAATTTTATGTTCCAAACACCAACCTGGGAAATGTTTATTGGACGAGAGGCATAAAAGCACCAGATTTTCTATTCTAATTACTTTTTCTCACTCATAAGGCGCACTTCAATGAGTCATTTTCGAACAAAGTCGCACTGTTTGAGGAATGTGTATATCATGACTCATTGGACCAAATCCACAAATCAATTGAGCTACACTGCCTTACCGAGAGGAAAAATATAAGTGACAACGATATATTGATAAGTGATAACGAAATCACATTGGCTGAAGTTATCAATCGACAAAAAAATAATTTGCCTTTACTACACAAAAACAAGACGGTACACACATATACATATCAGCAAAAACTTTTCCTGAGCAATATACTGGAAAATACAAAAAACTTAATCTGTTTTAAAAAGTAAATATTATACAACGACTTCACAGAGCATAGGCTTGACACATTTTACCTATAAATATGGTGCGTTCGATTGACGGACTCAGAAATTTTCATTTTTCTTTTGTAATATCAAGCTTTTATCTGCAAAAATCTGTACCTGAATTTATAACGCATGTCAAACAACACTATTAAATCCCCAGAAGATACAAAATTGTAATTGACCGTTTTTGTTGCTTCATTGCGCTATGGTTGAACACCAAAAACAATAGCTCATTCAATCGACAGTAATACTTCGCCAAACGCGGCTTCCCGCAACGATAGAAATTTACGCGGTCCCCAAGCATAGGCGAATAGGGGATTATTATACTCTTTAACGCAATTATTACACCGGCCACTTCCACTCATCGAATTTAATATTGCTCTCTATTACAGCATGGAGATTCAACATGCTTTCTATTGAATTTTCTACGCCATGCCGGAATGCGCTCTGAACTTGAACGTTAAAAAAACCGTTAGTCTTAAGGCTTATCTCGTAGCATCCAAGATTAATTACGATGGAATTTTATTATGCACAGCCTGGATTTTCTATATGCATTCCCATGCAACATATTGGCCTTCGTTGAGTTTTTCGCGATACAATATGTGCAGGAATTTGTACAACCTCCGCCAGGCTAAACACGGCGATTTTGTGGCAGCATTCTAATATCGTCAAAACACGCAAAACGGGATTTTTATCTATAGCTCAATCAGTTATTGAAGCCATGAAACTATGAACTGACGGTCAGCCAAGACGGGAATAATTCGGTTGACAATGGCTGGTCTCGGCTTTGACTCGTAGCGCATCGTCAGCTAGCGCGTGGTGCGAATTGCTGTTTTTTCATTTTTCAAAACGAGTTTACCATGACGATTTATGCGTGATACTAAATATTTAAGAATAAATATAGGAAATATTTCTCTTGCGGGATTACCTGACCATGAACTTTGAGATGGAAGTTCAGTTTGGTCATTATCGTGGCAGTGCAATGCAAATGGACCGACGATAACAAAACATAAAGAAGGAGGAATTAATAACATTTTCTAGTGACCTGGAATTTGTTTTCAATGAAAATCGATTCATATTAAAGGGTTTCGAATCTATTATAAAAGATTCTAGTATAATAAATGACCAGAAACTCATTTATTACGAGCACATTCAGTCTATTAAAAGTAAATCTATCTCCCTGTTAGGCCTACTTAACCGGTTCGATGAAATTAAAGATTCCAGAGCATTACAACATTGCTTCACATCAATAGTCCTAAACATTCTCTCCTATTGCTCCCCTATATGGTCAATGTCAGCCCCAACAAATCTTAAATCCCTGGGACAATACTTACAATACACTTCCTTACAAATATTGTTAAAACAGTCCCTTATCTCCGCAGCTTATCCTCCGATGTTGTCTTGCGTTCACTTTCTGTTTCTAATCTTAATAATAACTTCCTTTAAAGTCATACACAGCACTCTTAACTCAACCATTGACTACCCTGACCTTATTTCCTGCATCAATTTCAAAATACCTACCCAACCAACATTGACCCACTCATTGCTCCATATCCTTATTCCCAGATTAGCACTCATCAAGCGCTCCCTTATTTTTCGCCTTTCTTCTATCTTGAATTCCCTTCCTGACAACATTAACCCTTTCTCCTTATCTTCCAACGCCTTCGCTAACCAAGCAACATCTCATTCCCAAATAAAATAATCTTTTCTGGCTTGCCATGTTGTTATACTATTTGTTAATCTTCTTCTTGTTAATGTTTTTGCATGTCCTTTTTGTTTCTTATTTGTATCACTATAAAATTGCATCATGCTGAATGTGGTCTATTCTTTAAATAAATGTCCTTTTAATAAAATAGTTTGAAGTTATTATAATACAAGTTAACAATTAACTGTCACCTCCGAATAATAATAAATTGTATAGTTGCCCGTATTTCTTTCTAAATAGAGACCTATAAATGAGAGACGGCCGAGTGTCAAATTACGATAATACTCGGATTTATCAATACTATTAATGATTGAATATTTTTTGTAAATCAAAAGGTACTGCTTTAATTCTAAGGCGTTCTTTCCCTTCAGAAATACGGGCAAATACGTAATCTTAAACAAAAACTTCTCTCAAGGAGTATTTTACTAATCCATCAAGGAACGGCACCCTCATATTTCCATAACGCTAAATGATTCTTTCAACGCGGATATATGCAGCGTCACAGAGTTGCGGAACGTAACCCCGAAGTTTCACGGATTACGGAAATGCGTCACAAACGATCAGCTTAATAAAGCCTGGTCTTAATTCTAATTCCGTGAGCCTGGTCCATTCTTAAGATAAACGAGTTATAATTTCCACAACATATATACATTTTTAAATAAGTGGCGAAATACATTGCGCTTAGAACCGGCAATATATGTTTATGTGCCCAACGTTGAAATAGTACTGAGATTATAGCCTCTAAATCACGAAATTGACATTCCATTCGGAATACGTCGATTAGACCTCCAGTAATAGGAGTCACAGTGAGAAGGTGAGCCGCGTCTTTTTGAATTACCTTAAGATACTCAGAGCGTGATATCTTTCACATTATTTACTAAATAATAGGGGCAACGGTCTGCCACAGTGGAAACAACGATTCCCTACCAGTCACCTAAGCATCGTTGAACTCGGCTCGAATATGGAAGGGTGTTGCCCGTCTGCAAGTGGCTGACTGTATATGCGAAATGACCTTAGCCGTCGAAGAACGTTAAACTAAAAAAAAACTAATACTACTTCTAAATATTAAGTATTAGCGACCAAATTTCAAACTGACGACACCGCTTTTGAGGCTAAGCATTTAATTAAATTCCTTTTTGCCAAATATCGAAAATGGTCGAGCTACGACCGACGTATGAGTTTGCGAGGAATTGACCACCCTCAACCAGAAGGTAAATTTCAGGGATGATATATATTTCAACAGGTGGATAGAAAAATCAATCTGTGTCTACATGTATGATTTCAGACTTTCCCGGCGAATGATACTGATGAGTTCTTATCGGGTTTCCCACCGGGTTTGGCTATCCATGATTGCCGACGTTTCGGCAGAAGACTTTCCTGCCATTATCAAGGCTCATCCAGTGCCTTTATAATGGCAGCCGAAACGTCGGCGATCATGGAGAGCCTAACCCGGTGGGGAACCCGAGAATAACTCATCATGTGACTACATACTAGTCAAAATAAATTAATATTTTGAAATGGATATCATATTAAAATGAATGAAAACACTTGGTATTTCCAGCCGATTTAATTGCTGGAAACCTCAGGCTACCAATAAATTCGTGTAGAAATACCAAGTGTTTTCTTTCATTTTACTATGAACTTCCACAAACTAGAACCTGCAACCTTTTATTATATACATATCATATGCCCAGCCGTGAAATTTAGACGCAGGAAGATCACTCGAATTTAAGGGTCCATAAAACATAACTTTGAATTATAAACTCAAATTCTAGACAGTAAAATCATAGAGAGACGTATACCAGATTGCACCATTGACCTGAAAATAGCAAACACGCTCTTTACGCCTCGCCTTCGTCAGCCATTGGCTTCATCTGCACCTACACAGACGTCATCGCATTTGCCCCTTAGGCCTTTCGGACCTTGCTAAAGCGGGAAGAAAATTACGACCGGCAGCAGGAAATATTTACGCACGAAATGGCGGAGCAAACTCAGTTATGCATCGCATATATGCATTTTTGCAACGGGAGCGGATACTAAGGGAAGGTGCGGGGTGGGGAAGGGCACGCGTCTCAGATATGGCGGCAGCCTTGGAGGGTGAGGTGGTGGGTGTGTTTTATTTCCACCCACAGGGGAAGCGCATCGTCATTTCAGTTTTCGAGAACGCGGCCCGAAAGAAGCTCAACCGGGTTACTGCGCGTGTGAAGACGTTTTGTTTCTTTTACGAGTTGCCTGCCCTCCAGGCGTAAGGGATCAGGGAAAAAGACCGTAGCTCGAATAAAAACATGGACAAAAACAGATGAGGCCCGCTTCGCGTTTCGAATTGCTCGGCGCGGTCGGCGAAGGCAAAGGGCGCAAGAGGAACCAGTTACATTTTTTGCAAGGGTGGAACACTAGCCCGTTCGCACTATGGAAAGCTATCATAAGCCGTTCTAGAAGTAAATTACATAAAACGAATAACGCGAATGGCGAATGACAAAGCTATGGAGATTAGAATGTGAAGCATTACGTCACAAACTGCTAGTGATTAAAATAATAATTAATTTAGTTAGGCTTTAAAACAATCGAATTCAGCAACAAAGAAGCTTTTTAATCTAGAGTGATTTTCAATTAATGGATTACACAGGGAAAAATTAGATAAAGGTTAAAAAAAACATTCCATTTTTAGATAAGAGGGGAACGTAGTTACTATGTGACTACGTGAATATGACAAGTAAATTACGTATCTGATAAATTAAGAGAAACTCGGCGCTTAAGATGGAGCAATTACGCAAATGTTTGTTTTTTAAACTGATACTAATCGCACTGGAAAGGAAAAAGCACAAACGTCACCACAAATAGACCATTTTCAACAAAGAAGTACTCGGTAATGGGGAGTGATACGAAATCCAACTAACGTATGCGTAATGCAATGATCCTTCACCTTTGAAGTCATTCATTTCTCTAGAAAAAAAAACTTTCGTAAAACTTCTGTAATCGTGATAACTAAGGAGGATGTCAATTGCCTGCCGTTCAGACAGCACTGTTTGCCCACCAGAGTCCCGCAGTTCGCCATCAATGACTTTCCATCCACTCCGCACACCTTTATTTTCCGGGTTTAGATGAGATGCTCTCGAATCGAGCCCGCCAGAAAATTAAACCGGGATAACGAACGAGGCGATGGCAATTGATTCGACGCACACATGGGCGCTCTCAAAGACGCGCCTCCAGAGATGGGAGAGCCGTGTTTCATAAAGAGGCCATCTCCAGCACCTTCAGGGAAAGCAAACAAAATCTCAATCCACGAACAGGCGCGCACTATTTCGCGCCACCTTTCTCCGAAATCCTCCAAGAATATGCGTCAACAATGAAAAATAATAGGGATAACATGGGCACAGTTTACTTTCCACCAATACGCCGCCGAAAGAGGAGGATAAAGAAAAGGGAAACTTCCGACCACTCCCAGCTCCATTTTATTTTTACACCCTCCCCTACCCCTCTCCTCCTCCTCTCCCTTCCCTCCCCTCCCCATGAGCCCTCCCTTCTTCCATCCCACCTCTCCTCCCTCGCAGCCCACTAGCCCAGACCAATGACGTCAGCAGCGGAAACGCGTAGTGCCTCATCTTTTGTTCTCGATTTGTACCCGTGGCGAACACACTGCCACCTCCTCCTACCCCTCCCCTACACCCACACCTCCCCCCCCCTTTATGCCCTCTCCCCCCACCTGCTCCCAAAAGGCCCTCTACCCCTCATCCCCCTTCCGCGCCGCCATCGCCGACTTAGTGGCAATTTCCTGATGCGAGTACGTGAGGCAAAAGGGGGTGAAGTGAATAACGCGGAAAGTTGGACGAGTTCACGGCACAAATAAAAGAACTCGAACCTAAGGATTTTAAAATTCCTCTTTCCCCCTCTCACAATGCGAGGCAACGACAGAACTAAGACTTAGCATTATCCAACAGTTTTCAAAAACACGTGATGGAAAACATATCTGATACATGAACTCTTTTACAAAAATACACGATTAAAGGAAGGGTTGACACCTTCTGCTTGTAGTAGCAGCTTGCGAGGCAAAACGTGGAATTAGGCATTAGAAACAGAAAGCAAAAACATGAAGACGGATGAAAAGGGTAGGTGAGGGAGAGTGACGTAATTAAATATTATGTGAGCCCCAGGGAAACTATGTGAGGGGATGGAAATTAAACTGGTTAGCGACTGGAGAAGCGGTACTTATCCTGCGTACTTTGCATGTATCAATAGTAGTTTTTTGACTACGGTAGATACATGGCAAAGTACTAAATATTAATACTTTAAGAATTAATAAACATTCGTGGCACTCTCTTTATGAATTTGACACTGACTTCAACAAAATTCCATATGCATAAACGTTATTTGGAAATTTAAAAGGAGAGGAAAAACAATTCCCTCACTGAATCGCTATTTACTCGTCAAAAAGTTATAAAAAGCTTGGAGTGCTGTAGCCCAAATCGGGTGCATATGTTCACCAGGGTGTAGTATAAGCAAAGGTTTAATACCTTACAACTCCTGTCCATGTATATTTACACATTTCTCTGCAAATCGTCGCAAGGACATGTAAACAGAAGGCTTGAGACCACCAACCATTAAGAAAGAACGAAGAGAGGTAAGCGGAATTTGAGAAAAAGTGGATGAATGTATTTTAATGGAAAATTTATTTTAATGCGTGTGTTTGCTATGAGTGCTGAGGTCGCGAATAATGCGTGGAATTAAAGAATTATTGATTGCATGTAAGTAATTGGTGGGTTACCTCACCTTAATTTGTCGTCTTTGTAATAAATATCCCCGTGGATGATAGTCAAAGGGTTTAAGTAAATGCACTAATAAAGATGAAGCTACTTCTTGGCTCGTGCTATCAGTGATTTTTATGAAATCCATGCGATACAACTAATTTCAACCAACGTAGAAATACAATAAAGAAGTAAACACAGGGACTTAAATAAAATTCTATTAAGTTCTCACATATTGTTTCGTAAAAATGTTAATTGTGGCTGTTTTTAATATTTTAAAAAATAAATAAATAAAATTCACACGAATTATTTAAACGCTGAAAAGAGAATTTATAGCGAAGGGAAAGGGCACCAGCTTTTAAAAGGAAGTAATAGCTACAAAAGCCATCACGTCTTCGGCATTAAATGATATCGTATCCTTCGTACACTAACGTTGCACAGCACTTACGAATCTCACCACGTACAGCCAAATTTCTCGTTAAGCACTTTCTATCAAAGAAAACGTAATAATCCCGAAAAGCAACTTAAAGATTACATTTTCTTGTCCCTGAAATCACCAAAAAATCGTGTTTGACCTATTGTGACAAACAGTGGTGTATTCACGTGAGCTATAAAGTTAGCACAAGTATAGCTAGATATAAATTTAGCACAAGTATAGCTAGATACGTGAAAGTGAATGCATTACTTGCAGTGAAGGGCATCTCTCATTGTGTTTTCCTCACTTTGAAAACTATTCCGTTTGCTCCTGATCTATTCCGTTTTATTCCAGTTTGATTGTATTCAGCTTGCATAATACTTACTTTTTGACTATACAATCTGATGAATAAATATATACGTAGATCACGTAGATACGTATACATCATAGACGACCGATTCAATCAAGAGATAAAATATATTAACGGCTCAACTTCAATCGAAGAGACTATCAACAGCAAAAAATTAACGAAATTGTGCGCTTAAGTCGAGTTCGAGGTCGACTTGACAAAGGTGAGCTTATTCGCTGTATTATTCGCCAAACAAGACGAGCTTTGGTGACTTTGAAACCTTACGTGCTTGAGAATTTCCTTGTTAGTAATGAGACACGACTATGAAACCTTAAGAGCTTGAGTATTTGCTTGTTAACAATGATGAAACCATTTAAGCTCGTAATGAAATAACGCGATCTTTAAGATTCTAGCCTTATTCAAAAAAACCTTGAGACCGCCTTATTTGACAACTATGAAATAAAAGTTGAGCTAAAGCTCGCGCTTCAGACAATCTTCGTAAAGAAATGTTTAAGACGCAACTAAGAATACGGGCCAAAGAGCAGCTATCGTTATCCCTCCCATAGTTGAACGATAATATCTAACGGCTTTGGAGACTCTGACAAAAGCCATACCTTGAAAACAAAATACATCCTCAAATAAGTTATTTACTTAAAAGTAATCGATTTTCCAGTCAGTAACTTATGAAAACATCATAGAAAATTCTCGATTGACACGTATTGGAGGTGTATTGGGAACTTTAAAGCAATGGACGCCATCGCATGGAACGGGAGAAGGAGTCGTAAGAAGGGCTTCTCTGGATACGCGTTCGTGAGTGGATGTCCTTCGATGAGATTTCGGCCGAGGAGGCTTTCTTCTTCACAATCAGAGAGCGTCTGTAAGTGTATTGCGTAGTCAAGGAAACCCGCCACCGCCTGGAGACATCTTTAAAGCAGACCCAGCGACCAAAGCAAAAGTCGAGAACAGAAGAAAAAGAACGTCATGGACGAGAACGAGCAAAAAATACTAGTGGATTAAAGAACAATCATTGAAAAAATTATACTCTTTCCTAGTAATTGTGCTCTATTTAATCACACTATTTTCCAAGATTCGTCAGCAAGGCCAAGATTCTTTTCACCGAAGCCCTTCTTCTCTGAATCGCTCGATCAAACCACTATCCTCCTGCCGCATTGATAGTGTTTTGTTTTCAAATGACTCTTTCCTAAAAATTTTATTTTCCATTCCCCATAAATGTAAAAAAACACGCCAAGGATTTATATTTACGCGGTTACATTACTTTAATTTTTTTAGTTTTAGCTACTGCTTCAATGCTCTATCATTAAAGAAAATGGTTTTAAAGAACGCATCCTTCACCGACAGGCCTATTATGACCTTTTTAACATTTCAGAATCATCGTGGTATAAGGTTATCAACATATTATTAGTCAGATCCCCAATCTTATTGAATTTTGAGCACAAGTTCTGAATCCCAAGCTTCGCTTTAATCAGTTTCCGAATTCATTATTATTTTTTCGCACCGTCCATCAAAACCTATTCAAGAGAAATGACTGAAATTCCACTTTTAAATTCAATAATAGTTTCGTTACTCTGTGACATGTAAAATTAAGTAATTAAAACTTGGTTATGCCCACTGATAAATTTTTATGATAAAGCTTCGAAACGCGTCGTGCAATAAAATTTATCAGCGGACATTATCATGTTTTATTCAATTTCAACATGATTTTCCACCATATCTCGCCAGACATCATCGCCAGACGTGAGATGTGGTTCATCTCCTCCCGGCCACCTTGTAAGGGAGGGAGGAGGCGTCCTCCAACACAAGAGTGGTTTGAGGAGTCAGACGAAGGAGTTGGAGATGCCTCCCTGGTTGAGAAAGAGCAAGGAAGAGGAGAGAAAGTGCGTCTATATTGGAAACGGATGTGGCGGGGATCGGAAGCGGAGGATGCTGTGGGGGGTCGCGACGGGGAGGGTGGGGTTTGGCACGAAAGGAGAGAGATTAATGGTGAAGGAGGAGCGGTGGGGGAATATTTATATTCATAGATCCTCGAGCACATTTGTCCGCTGTCACTTCAAATATTCGATCGTTTGCAGTCGGCTTGACTAATTCATACGCGACGTCAGAGAAGCCTCCATCCGTTTCTTCACACAAATGTGGTAAGAGTCCTTGAAAAGAACACCACCCTATTTTCCGCGCCAAAAAGAGAAAATTCTTTGGCGGCGGCGTTGACCGAAATAATGTCTAGGTTTTCAAGAGTCAGTTCTACTGCTACATCGGGCGTTGGCAAGAGTGAAAAACTAACAGGAAGTGACCGCGACACCACCGCCGTTGTTTATTGCGTAAAACGTCTTCATGTAGGACGGGGAAGTGCATGTTGCTGTCGCTCCCCAAATTTTCTCGAGCATACCGTGGATGACATTCTAAGCTTATTAGATACAAAATTTGGTGCTCTTTCATTCTTTAACATCTAGATTTTCAATTTCAGGTATTCAACTTCTTATTTCGGTTATATGTAAACATTTTTCCTGAAATGTACAAATATTTCAACTATTTTCAATTTAAATCTCTACAAAATGTTTTAACCCTCAGGAATTCTGCTTTGTTCGTGGCTTTATTCAATAAAACGATATAACTGCTTTCATATGAATCCATTTGCACACCACTCGCATTATTTTCCGCCAAGCTACACAAATTTAACACTGGCGGCGACACTAGACTTTGTACCCGTAATTGGCAAACAATCTTTTTATGATGATGTCATCAATTACAATGAGACTGTTTATTTTACTATTTCAACCTTCCTCTTTTGAATGGCACATGGTTCATTCGGTTATCTCTCATACTCTCCCAGTAATTAAGAAACTATAGATGTACACATTTCTGTTATATCGCTGGAGACCACAGGAACCCCACATTTGTATTGATTTATAACATATTTCACGCCATGAAGAAAAACTAAGCCTAATAAAGACGAAGAAGAGCAAACCCTAGGATAAAGAGAATAATGATAAGGTAATTGTGTCTGATGAAAGTGCATGCCACCCGTGAATTATTGTGACATCATTAGAAGGCCAAAACTCGGCAATTCAAACTAATTATTCAGGCCGGAAGAGAATGGAAAAATGTCTCAAGGAGTATAGCAAGTTAATTGTAATTGCAGTGAGTAGAGCAGAGTACACAGTGTAAGATTTCGATGAGAGAAGGCAAGAGGACAAATTTTTGTTCTTAGACGAAACACGGTGTTGAATCGTAGTGTGAATGACGTAATTCAAAAGGTTTTATTATACCATTCATCAGTCTTGAGCCGTGACAAGCAACATTTCTAGTGAATATGTCTACTTAAATTTTCATTTTTGGTGAACACGTAACTCATTTATTTTTCTAATACAGCGCATTGCATGGGAACAGCTAATTCCGTGGCTAAGTTGTCATGCCAACCCAATTAAGATGGCTATAAAATAATATCGTAGGTTCTCCTTTATTTGGAGAAATATAACCTTCTGCCTACTTCGCCAATGTTTCACTTTTGATTTAAAAAACGGGCAATTTGTTTACACTTGAATGCTCAAGGGAGAAAAAATATTTTCGCTGCATTCACTGAAAGATTACGTAGGAAAATAAGTGTAATTCATCTAAAAATAATGTACTTATTCCAGATTACGCTGTTCATTTATTCCAACTATAAATACAATACTTTTAAGTCAACCCAGTTCACTACAACAGGTCTGTCAACTATGCCAGTGCATACGGGAATTACAGCCAAGCCGATTACATTCCCTTCATCGGCAGGATAATTCAAGAATAAACTTCGTTATTGGTCAAAGGCTAATGAACACTGACAGGATACGTTTTAAAAAGTTGCTCTCGTATAAATGTCAGAACATACACATTAGGGTGTCCCAAGACATGAGGGAAAATTTTTTTTTCGCGAAATCAAATACGCATACCCTCTACTTTTTTTCTGTTTGACCTTAATAACTCACATAATAAATATTATTGCGATTGAATTATGATAACACGTGCCGACTCGATCCCAAACATGAGAAATAAAAATTTTTCCTGGCTTAGAATGGAAGGATTCTGGAACTTAATGTTTATTAAGTAAATAAAACACCAATATGCCCAAATCGTGTTTATTTACTGTTTAACATGTAAAAACATTATTCTTTAAATTTTCCTTTCGTATAGTTTGCTTTTTGCAGTCAGGATAAATCTTCCGGTGTTCTTGTACGCAACGTAGGAAAAATTGCTTTTGTTCCTCCTCAACCGTCATTAAACCGTGAAAATCTGGCATCAACTTGACCGCTCTTTCAGCTTTATCGTTCACTGCCCTCAGCGTTGAAACCTTTCTGGCTTCTTGAAACGAAGTATTATTTGACCACATGGTAGGACATTTCATTTTGAATTGATCACTATGTAATGATATTTTTAGGGAATAAATTGCTCTCGCCATCCATCGAGCTTGGTGGATGGCACCTGTTATAAATTTTCCCTGTGTATCTCCGTCTAAAAATATTACAGAAACCTCTATCAAATCTTGATAGTCATTTCTGAGTGTTTCTTTGATCAGTTCAGTTAGGTACAACTCAAGGAGATTGTCAATTTCGGAAACTGTCAGGTGCAATGCGAGCTTTTGTTTAGAGCACTGTACTTTATCTGAATCGACAACATTCCAGTTATCTCGGAATTTTTTGAAGAGTGGAATGTCGGGATTTGCTGTCACTTGACTAATTTTTACTTCGAACACGCTTTTGAACACCAATTCATACACGGGATGGCGGAAAGCAAAAATAAGTATATCTCCATTAAGTTTTTGTTCAAGAAGCACACTGGCACCATTGATATGACCTGTATTAGAAGCCTTAGTTTCACAACAAAGAATTTGCACTTTATCTTCGAGATTCCAGTCTACAATCGCGTTCCAAACAGCCTGCGCCTGTCCGCTTCCTGAAGAGCTTTCCAACCTCTCCAGAGCAATAAGTTGTTCTTTACTTGCATATGAAATAACTATTGGAAGACATTCTTCTATTGATTTTCGAGAATCTAAAGCAAGCAACAGTTTGCCATCCCAGTGAACAGTCACAACATTTAGTACCTCGTTTTTAAAATTAGCTTTTATGGCTTCCGCTCGCTCTTTCCATTTTTCCGTACGAATCTTTTGAATCGATGACTTACTTATAGGAAAATCATCAGTATCATATCCAAGTGCCTCAATGGTAGCTTCAAGAATAAACACTGAATCTTTCAAACTTAACTGACACCTATCTAGCGCTGCTACTCATTTTGGAGTAATGAAATTTTTCCGCAAAGTTGTTTTACAGGTTCCGGGCTGTATCTTCTCGATCAGAGTTGGAATATCTTCTTTTAAATGCATTTCATTTTCATTAGAATCAGAAGATCAGTCGTTTTGTTACGGTTCATAAGATGACGTCGATGGAGTTGGCGTGGAAAAATATGTAGCACGTCACATTTCTTCTTCAATAGTTCTGAGGCGCGCCCTTTCCTCCTTATCAGTAAGTTACTTAAGTTTTTTGTCCACTCCAGCTACGTGACCAGGCCGACCTGGCTCTCTCTGTCGCTGTAAGAAGAGTCTGTCTTCATTTATTTTCAATAATTGAAGCGTATCTGCGTGTTCAATGCCAAACTAATTATCTAAGTAGTTGACAAACTCTTGTAGGCGCTGCTTAAATTCGTTTTGGGTTTTTTGTGCATTTTTTGTAACTCCCTCCAAAATTGATATAGGTTCACTAGATTCTTCACACAATTAGAGAAAGATTTGGTAGGTACACGCGCCTTTTCCCAAAAGATAATAAATTCGCGAATAGTGATATTTGCACTTTCATTGACAGTAAAATTAACTTCACGGATATTATAAAATAAAACTCCCAGAACTTGTCTATTAGAGGGAAGTTTTGAACCTTTTATTTGATATAACTAATGATATCAAGCCTAACCTCGTGGAAATTATGGATATCCATGTGGAGAAAACCACCTTTGTTATTTTCACAAAACTTTATTCCGCTGCCACTCTGCTGTTATTAGATGTTTTACGCTCCTTTAAAAATATACCCTTTTTAGAACTACGTAATTCCACTGACATGTTCATTGTTCTATGATTGAAATCAATACGTTTACTTACAAAATAACAAGTGATTACAAACACATCGACGGCTTCGACGCGTTAACACATTGTCACAACGTACAAGCAAAACCTGCTTCACTAAACAATCACTACGGACAACCGACGTGACTCTGATAGTGAGTTCCAGCTCGCACTGATAGCGTATCACATGTTCAATCGAACACTAAGCTATCAGTCTCATTACTTTATTTACACACCTTGTACAATGTACAATTGTACAAGGTGTGTAAACCGGTTTTGCATTGCATTGCAAATTGCATTAACCGGTGGGCGCGCCGCCGAAGTTTCTTGGTTATCAAAATAAAAGTCGGGTGCGCTATCTGTAAGTCTAGCTATTTGTACTTCGTCTTATTTTGTGCACATTGTAGCAGTTATTGTGTTCTTACCATCTCATTGTCAGATCCTTTTGGGCGTTCAAACTTGAGGAGTCAGGTTTTGGTGCGTTCCTAGCGGTGGGACCCGTCGGTGGGCGAGCCGCCGCACTCCGCGCGGCATAATTTCTTGGTTATAAAAAAAACCAGCCATCATACCAGTCACCAGACCATGTTCAAACATCATATATTAGTTTCCGATTACTTAAAAAAATTTATATTCAGGTTAAACTGCTGCATCAGTCGCCGGAGGGTTAACATATGGCAGGTTTTCAGTGACGCCTTAGCAAGTACTGATATGTTTCAATACAAGTCGGCACGGGTTTCCGAGGTCCTACGTATATAAAATTTTATTTACAATTGTTTAGACAACGTATAAATAAATTAAGAGGGTATGCGTTCAAAAAAAACTACTTCGATGTTTTTGGGACACCCTAATACACATTTACACAAGGCCCATTCAAACACGATAAGATGAAAGAAATGAAGGATTTAATGTGAAATGAAAAACATCGGTGAGTACATAAACAGCATATACTGAAGAAATATCAAGATGGCCGGAGAATAAATAGTATATACCTTGTTTGTACAAATTCTAGACACCATTTCAATAACTGAATGAATACACCTACCTCTTATTGAAACCAAAATGACATCCAGTAACAGTTCAAAAACATGATCCAAGTAAGGGTGTAACAGTTACATTGCTCACGCCCTAACTCACCCTCCCAATGGTGAGGGTTTACTCATGAAAAGAATCATACCACGAAATCATGATTGCATTGAAGGAGCATAAAGACCGGGGGAAATAAAATCTTTAAATGAGGAGTATTTCATGTTCTACAACATATTTCGTGCTGGGCGTCTATAATTCCGCGAAAAACCACAGAAAAAGCTACCAGGCCGTTCATGAGCTTGTTTGCAGAGCTTCGGTTAAGCAGACGGGTAGCAACGGCCTAATTGAGTAATGCACAAACGGAATTACAATTATCTTAAGCCGTAAGGGCGAGCATGCTGCGCTAGTATCTGCTAGGCTTCTAGATTTCACGTGCACGAACCAGCATTTCCATGAAGGTCATAAAGCGTAGGAAAATATGTAACCCTCATGGAAGCCATCAAATATCAAATTCCACACCGGTGTGGGGTTATAGCTACGTATTATCCTCTGGTTATCGCCGTTACACTCGTAAATTCATGCGACGTGTTCATGCTTATTTCTCACCTCAGCAACACATCGTCAGCTCCTTAGTCGTTTAAAATCGACTCTTACATAGACGGAAGGACGGAGTACAATATGAACGGAGCTTGAATAATGCCCGCATTTCGGCTGTGCTCTGTTATGACACATAACCCCCAAAACAAACATTGTGGAAATGGAAGAAACACGATTGTAAGCATTGTAGTGGAAGATATCCCATAAAAAATTTCAATACGAGCTTCAAAATAAACTTATAGATTAATTTCGAGGACTAAATGAACTCATATTCCGTTAATTCCATCAACATCATACTGCTGTCTGTCTTTCTTTTCTCCAACCCGAGAAAAGCAAATAACCCGTGAGATTGCCTCTTTGAGTCCAATGACAAACACACCAGAATTGAATTATTGTACAATAGCAATATAGAGAATACATTTAGAAAATACCTTCAGCAAACTTAAAATGAATTCCACGCATTATTAGACGCGTAAGTAAAGCAAAGAGCCGAGCGTAAATCGCCGGAATATAATGCGATCACTCATTGCAGCGCATATTAGACAAAATACCTTCGATTCGCACTATTTCAATCTCCAGCGAATTTAGACGACGCTTTAAGGCATTAAGTTCCAAAGGGCATTTAAAGGTTGACTTCCTCGCCAGATTCAATTCCGTTCGCATTACGATCATTTGGATAGCAACTCAGCGGATCGCATGGCCCACATCCCGGAATCGGCCACTGGGTTAGATGGAGTATAAATTCAAATTATTTCAGGAGTGGAGTCGCCAGGTCGGCCGAAACGAAAGCTTGAAAATAAGGTAGTTTGAGCGAGATATCAGCTCACATATAATTCAATGATTTTGGCTGTATCTTAAAGAAAGTTATCTCACCTTTCTAAAGATACCAAAATATCAGCCTCTTACCGAAATACTTTTCGAGATATTTGCCAAAAACAAAAGAAATTTTCCATGGGAAATGTTACGCGCATGCACTCCATAAAGACTTTATTTAAAAAATGAGGAATTTATAATATTTAGATCTCGTCCAAAATTTAACAGTGTACAGTTTGTAAGTTTTCTCAACAACTTAAAAAATACATTGTCATATAAAAATATTTTTGTGCCGTTAATATTACAATATTTATTTCAAGCTTCTTAGAGCTGCTGAAATTTAAAAAAATCGAATATAGTCTATATTATGACTAGGGAAAAATCTCTTTTAAACTACCTTCAAGATGGAAGTAAGTGATGGAAATGGTGAAAAGAGCAGTTTCGTTCCGGAGAGATCCCGCATCGGTCGCGCTTTTCAAAACGAAGCAAACGATGTCATTACTCTCTAGTTCCCTGGTAATGGCTGACAGGGAAGGTGGTGACTAGATTGGGGAGGAAAGAGCCATTGTAATGCCGAATACCTTGTAAATTCGAAACAGTTGTACAAAATTATCGTTAGGATATTAGCTTAATGTTCAGATGCTTTGCCGGCAAAAGCAAAGGTCACATAAAAATTAGGGCCTAACCAGTGATAAATTACCGCAAAAACATCGTAGTATTCAGTCGCATTTGAATCAATGTGAAATTGACTTACGGGCGCAGTATTGACGTCGTTCATTGAAGAACTTTTTCGTTCAGTTTGATTGGAATAGCGGGAAAAAACTGGAATATAAGGGTATAGGAAAACCAAGATGTCCATGGAAGAGAGAACAAATGTAATTACTCAGCCAGTAAGGCATTTGACTTCAACACCCACGTCATTTTCGTCAAAAATGTAAGCGTGGCTTCAGGTACAAGTTCATAAAATAAGAGTAGATTGCAACCGACCCTATCAAGAGCACTTCAAAATTGGTACTCTAAATTTGGCATAATGCTTTTAAGGGAATTAAGACCAAATATTTTTAATTAACTGGCCTCAACGAAGATTACTGGGTAAAAAACAGACGCAGCTGGAGGTAAGGGGGATTTAATTTAAGGGCAGTGGGTGCATAATAGGATGTGGGTACAGAATAGGACAGAAGAGAGAATATGAATGAGAGAGATGAAGCTATCAGGGAAGCTGTGATGTGGGGTCACGTGACGGAAGGAAGTCAGTGGGGCGAAATCGAAAATTGCGCGTAAGCAACAAGAAACATATAGAGGAGGACGAAAATGAGAAGAAGGCGAGGAGAGAAGCGATAGGTGATCGGAATCGATCACTCGCAAATCAGTTGGAGCGATCTCATTGGCCTGGCGCTTGCCGCTTTCAATTACGAATGGCTTCAGATCGCCGTCATCACATCCTCTCCGGCAAAGGTTCCCGATTCCTAATCGGACGCGTCACCCGGAAATGCAAACCATTTAGATTCATTCTCCGCGGACTGAGATTACGTCACCCCTTGCCACTGAAGGGGGCATTCAAGTATTTAGTACCTAGAGCGAATTTGGACGCCTTTCAACCACCCTGCCGCCGAGCAAAATTGCATGTTCTTTCCCTTTTGCATGGTTTCCTAGATTTTCGGAAGCATGAACAAAGATAAACTTTATCATGAACGAAGTTTTCGCAATTTCCGAAACCTATGGGAATAATGGGCACATGGTACTGAAGGTTTCTTTTAGCTATGAGCCAAATTGTGAAAGAGGATTTAAGAGTGGCGACGGGTCGATAGGACCACTATGGAAAGGACCACACAAGGCAGGAAAGTAAGTGCTGTTATAAGAATTGCAAACCAAGATTATTCGTCCGACGACAACAAAAAAAAGATACAAATGCGATTTCACGATGATGATCTTGAGCCCCCAAACCCACTACTACAATGTAAGAAAAGCCCAACCACCACCTCCGAAACGTGATTTCACAATTTACCGAGAAATGGTACTTTAATGGGTATTTTTCCTGTTGCAACGCAAGCCCGTGAAACTTGACGTCGCGAGTGAATTGATGTGCGAAATGGGTTGCGTAACGAGAGAAAAAATGAAAACCTTAGCTAGTTTGAAATAACTTCAATGGCAGCATTTATATAATTACAGTTATTACAGTACGAAACAAGCCCGTAGGCTAAATACCGTTAACCTTGTCTTTACAAGACGATCACAAGTTGAACCAAGCCGATACGTCCTTCTCCAGCCGCGGTCAGTTTCAAAGAGAGCTGCTATGATCGCGGTACACTTTGTCAGCGCAGGAGGGGAAACAGCTGGCCAGTGGAGGAGTGGGGAGAGGAGGGGAGGTGCTATCACACTTTGGATTGGTGGGAATGTCCGCAGGTCGACTTGAAAGTGGAAAAAGATGTCAGCACCAGCGCGGACCGAATAAAAGGAGTGTTCCTGCTGGAATCGCGATGACCTGAGCGGTCGCGTTGACCGGAGCAGATCGCGGCACTTAGCTCATCGCTCTCAGGCACTTTGCGAGACGCGACAGTCTCCGAGGATTTTCGAGTCTCGAGGTTTCGAGGGGGGGGGAATTTTGGCACACTGTGATCTCATATAGAAAAAAACACGATTATTAAGTTAAGAATTATTGAACTTCTCCAGAAACCCCTTAATTTCAAATAAAGAATATTAGGACATGACACACGAGCAATACTCGTAGAAAATATGTCTCTTCAAATTAAGTCTATAACACAACTTTAAGACGTCACTTCGTTGATCTCTCTTTGCTGAGGCCATTCAATAAATCTTTACATGCTTTGTATTTTACACTTTTCTTTTTCTCGTCCTGTGTGTCAACATGAAATGTCACTATCAAGGTCACTGACCTTGATTACGAATTTACAGAGAGACATATGGTTTCCACAAAGTTGAGCTGAAAACTTCGCTTTTACTATAATGAGGTCTCTAGCTACACAAAAATGTATTTTATGCAATATTACTACATGATTAAAAAAGCAATAAAGACAATTACAGAGAGGGCTGATAACATTCTTAGGGTAATTCCCAAGAAACTATTAATCACCATGCACCATACATTAAACCATACAAGTGACACGCGTGTTGGTGGTCATAGAAAACACTTCTAGTAATGTAGAAATCTGCATATCATGTGGCCCTTTACATATAATCTCGACGCGTTTTTATGCGTTTTAACTTTTTCCGACAATATATGGTAAGATATACACAATTTAATCATTAAATTGCAAAGGAATGCCGCTCCAAATGGTAGCTCAAGCCCTTGGCTTTCCTTAAGAGGTCAAATGCGCAATAGCCGCCCCTTAGACTCCTCCACACACACCATGAGTCAGGGGCATTACGTAAAGGCGGTCGGCTCTCCGGCCATTATGACGGACCTGCCAACGGCATAATGTGCCCACTAACACTTGAGTTTCGACCGAGAAGCGGGCGTCTGAGGAGGGGCGACAAAAGAACTGTTCCAAATGACTGTTGAGGACGGAAAAGGCTGTGGAATTGCTAATTTTGGACGTGGGGATCAAACAGAGGGAAGGAAACACATCGGAGAGAACAAGTAGGGAATGATGACGAAGATGGAGAGAAAGAGGGGAAATGAGAAAACTCTCGATTCAAAGTGTACTTGGAAATGAAAATTATAATAGCAGAAAGCTGCTTAAGACCCGTTTACACGTAATAAATCACATATTGCTTGGCCTTCACAGAATATCAATACCGAACACATTTTAGACAGAAATTTTCAGGGCCTACTATAATTCCTCTGGCTTGTATTTATATTTATTATTTTAGTACATATAAAGCTTTTGCTTAATGAAAAATATGGAAAAGTATGAAGTCACTCTTTACCACATGAGATTCAAGATAATGAACATAGCTAATAGTAATGATAATTAACTATAATTGATCATTGAGTTGATAAAGAGGAGTAATACGGCGATAAAAATGCAGTTCATTCAAAACAATCAATTCCCGGCCTGAGATTCTACGTGATAAATATCACTGCAGCAATAAATATACCATTATTTCATAGAATTGTCTAACTTTTCGTCTCAATGATATCAACTGTATAACAGTTACCAACGTTGCCATTTTATACTTAAATCATCTTCAGGAGGTATCCTTCAAAAGTGAAAGAAAAAGGGTTCTGGTTATCTCATCTAGTTGCAATTACTCCTGATTTATTGACAATACGCCCTGCAGATGATTGTCAAATAAAATTGAAACGTTAGCAACTGATATAGGCATATTCGACCATGTCTGGCGAGATATGGCGGAATATCATGGTGAAATTTTAAAAATATATTAACCTGGCAATGTCCACTGACAATTTTTATTGTAATAGGCGTTTCGACGTTAAAGCGTCATCATCAGTTACAATGATTTTACCTGATGATGACACCTAAGCTTAGAAACACGTAGTATAATAAAATTTATCAGTAGGTATTACCAAGTTTTATTTACTTAATTTAAGCGGTATGTGGTTGATTAAATTTGGACCAAACCTTCGACAATTGCTAAGATTGAATTAATTAGTGAGGTCACCAACATCAGTGGAATTTATATAAAATCCAATTCTATTGTCAAAACATAATTATGGCATCAATCGCATCGAAAAAATACCATATTGTTTTATAATTCACAATAGGTAACATTTAAAAAATGCATGATATCCCTTTGAATGATATGACTCTGATAAATTGTCCATCGTTCATTCAGCGAAGTGAAATTTTTCAATAATGGTCACCATCAAAATCCAATTCGTGTAAATTCACCAAGAACTAAATCATTTCCAAGCATTCGAGCTTTGGCTCGCGTCATCTTCACTGGAATCCTACATAGTTCGTCTGCGTGGTTCTCAAAATGTTCCTACAGACATTTTGTTGAGACTTATAACTGCAATCGTAAGAAAGTTGAAGATTTAAAATGCTCACCGTTGAATAAAATAAAATATTCAAATCGATGCTCTTCTACTTCACTCCTTTAGCCCACGGAGGAACACTAACTCTCTCCTCTTTTCCGAAAGAGACGAAACAAAAGGAAATACGTTCTGCGGAAGCGATAGTCCGTCACAAATTACAGGACGACCGACTACAGTACGATAACAGGTGGGCGAGAAGGCCATAGGACCGGGTGGGAGGTGGGTGAAGGTGCAATACGCATCTAGATATCTATCTTTCGCAGGAGTGGACTTCGGTTTTCATCATGTTCCAAATGATTACGTTTGTTACCGCACTGTATGGGTCATCTATCGCATCGTATAAGCTACTTACACCGCACCGTAGGTACCTATATTAGATACGAATAGGTATATTTATTTTATCCATCCTGAGACCTTAAATCGACGAAAAACACAACACCCACGTCCAAGGAGGGATTCAAACCTTTGGGTAGCCTGGCCGTCAAGTTACATACCGAGTTACCGTTGGCAATCGATAACTCTGGTTGGCAATTGATACGACAATGGCATAAATCTACGTGCACGTTAAACGTCAAGAACTTTTCCGATTTTCATTTTATTTTCACCACATTATTCTTGGCCATACAAGTCTTTTCTCAGCAAACAGAAAATTCTCCAGAGCGAAACAGTTTTTCTCTGGTACTTAAATATGACTTTTCCAGAAGTATTTAGTTATTCGGGGAGGAAAAGCTTGGATCTGATCATGAAACCCCTCAGGATAGAGATCTCGCAGAGATAGCCACGTGCCAAAGGCCTTCTCTGTCCTTGGTTCTCCTCTGAAATTACCCAAGGTGTTTTTGTACTGCAATACCTTCCGGGATTATCCCGACGCCCATGTAACAACCACCACGTCGTGTCGGCGCTACAGAGGGTGGAAATATGGGGGAGCGAGGAGGGAAAGAGTGGGGAGAGGGAGGGGGAGGCGAGAGACAAGAGGGAGTGAAAAAAGGGTTATGATAACGCTTACGGAGGGATTTCAGCTGAGAGAAAGGGAGTAACTATACCGCTTGAATCTAGGAATGTTAGGTCAAATTACCCAATATTTTCTTTTCCCAGAAAGTAAGAGAATATTTTTCATCGTTTTAAAGATTTCATTCAAAATCCATCATTATTGTTGTTAAGGTTTGACTAATTGAAATGAATTGAAAAATATTTTATTTTACGATGATACATAATAAAACAATTTCCAAAAGTAGAGCCTTAGTCGGAATCCTAACAACAAGTTGTAAAATGAACTGAATACCAAAATAAAGCGAATCGCTTCCATATCATAAAAATTCGACTTAACAACGTCATAGCAGTAGCGCTTACCCTTAAGCGTTGTATCCATCCGATATAGTTGTAAAATAAATTTATATCACGGAAATAATAGCCTCTCTAAAACGCAATCTCTAAAAATGAAAAAGTGCACATTTTTTAAATCTGATATATGAATAAAAACGAAATTCTTTGTTTGAAAGCCGGAAACGTAGAAATATTTTCTCAAGTTTACATTTTTAAGTGAAACATAGGTTTACAGAAGCCGTACAAAGAAATTTTAATGGTTATCTGATAAGATTATAAAACTGCTAATAATATATACAGCATGATATTGTGGAATGGTATGCACCTAATAGCAGTATGCTGTCAAGTTTTCTCGAATTTGATTCTGAAGTATGATTAAACTAAATGAAAAAGTAAATGTTTGTATAGAACAACATAATGTGTTGATGCTTTCAATAAAAATACAATATAAAGCTTAACATTCCTAGAAATTTCTACACACCATACCTTAGGATGAAACCAGAATCCACCCAAGATATGTTGCAAGCAGTTGAGGAAAGTAGAAAGAGAATGAGTATCTTGGAGAGACAATGAATGGGGAATGAGAGTCGAAATGGTGATGGGGACAAGATTGGTGCTGCTAGAGCACGGACCTCCTGTCCCGAGGATCCTAGTTCGACTCTCGGCGGTGGAGGTGATGTTCTTTTATCAGTGGAATTCTGATCCCAAGTTGCGTTTAATGAGGAGAGCACTTCAAGCAGTGTACTCAGTCCGTCGGAGAGAACGTTACGCTGTGGTCCTCAACGCGTTTTTCATTAAGGGTAGGCTAATGCCGTCGACGGGTTCACTCCACATGCCATCCTTTATGCAAATTAACCTTCCACAACCAATCTATTCACCCAACTCTTAAAGGTTCAAAGGATCTCAGATGACGATCGCCTCCCCAAATTACAATTCAGAAATTAAGATCCATTGATAGAAAGCGAGAGATGCACGAGAAAGATGCCATTCATACGCAAGAGACCGTGGGGATGGAAAGAACAATAACGTTGATGGAGATCCTTCACATTTTCTATTTCATTGAGTCCAGAATTTTGGGCCATCAGACAAAACACTTGTTCAAGATGACAGCAGGAAAACACCTCACGAGCGCACACCCTCATGTCATCCCTCAACGGCTTACTCCAGCTTAATTTCATGAATAGGAAAAATAGGATAAACAAAAGCAAATAATGCTCACTTTAGGTGCCGTGAAGGTGCTTGTTTGGTAGGCATGTCATCAGTATAAATTCTTCTCGGGATTTTCACCGGGTTAAACTGGCAAAAAGTACCGACGCACAGTGGGGCCAAACCCCACTTTAGACGGACAAAAGTCCAAATATTTTACAATCAACTCCAAAATAGGCATGTGTATGTTTTTGAGATTGCTTAAATGAAAGCTGATATCAAATTTGCAATATTTATTGTATTTTATGATTTTTTTTGCAAATATTATTATTTTTACAATTTTTGACAGTATTTTTCAGTAGAATAATATGAACGAATCAAATAAAAAATGTTCACGTAATTTGAGATGGTCGTCGAAAATGAATCTGCTATAAAATTAAAAAAAATATTTTTTGTAATCTAACTGTACAAACTAGCGATAACTTCATAAACAGATATTATTTGCGGTACTTACATTTACTTTCCATGATTAAAATTGTTTATATTATAGTTTACCCGTTGCCATGCGGCCATAGCGGCCGGATGAATTTCCTATCCGCCTCTCGTGCATAATAATTCTTATATCGTAACAGTCCTTTTGCAACTCAATGTCAGTTGATTTCTTTTACAATCTCTAGCTCATATTTAAATGAATAATAAATCTCAAAATTACGATACGATTCCGTCCGATTATATAACTTTTCTCTAAATAGTTAAAACTTTTCATTGTGAAAAATCAATAAATTTTCATTCGTGATAATTAATTACTCCACGCGAATTTTATTTAAAAAAATAAATTTTAATATCCTATTCACTCTCTTCTTGCTTATTTCAATCGATTGAAAGTTTAAAAAATAAAATAGAGGACACCAGTATGCTGTACTAATAGTTTCAAATCGACCGTCCAATTCGGCGTCTGCGTCCGTGGGACCAGTGCTCCGCTCTTCACTCACTTTGACACTCATTTCTACGCGCAGGTGCATACTTACCAACCTGTGAAATACACCGTTACGTAGTTCAAACATCAGGTTACCCAACCAACTATTTCAGAAACCCTAATTCAAACTTTCATTTTTGGACTTTTGTCCGCCTAAAAGGGGTTTTTGCCCCACTGTGCGACGTTTCGACGGACGACTCATCCATCGTCTTCAGGGTCCGTTGAAACGTCGCGTTTGTACTTTTTGCCAATTTAACCCTACGGAAAATCCGAGAAGAATTCACGCTAACCACGCAGCATACAAAACAATAATGGGAGAAGGAAAAAACATTGCAATGGAATACTGCTGATTCCTACTTCGTTGTGTCTTTGTTTCCATAGCAATGACTTTCAACGATAATGCAAAACACAACAATCGCTCACTAAATTTCAGCATATTAAAAATAATGAAAATCTTTTTTATACTAATATCAGCTCTATCTTCGATTATTTCTGTATTTTCACGTTACCTAAAAAATTCACATGTGGTTATTTTTATGGTTTGCGTGCATTATATGTTGGCTGATTCTTAAATAATTTATAAGTTACTTCTGATGAAAAGTCAAGCATACACATCAGTACCGGACTAAAAATATTAAACTATATAGCAACACATGAGAGCTAGCACGTAAGTCACGCCGCAAGAGCCGAATTTTGTAGACGCTAAATTACCTGAACGAATAAGTGAGGCTGGTGTCAAATGAAAGAGCAAAATGGTAGAAGTTTCAAATTTTGCTGATTAAGTCTTTTCCGACTTTCCACAGGGCTGCTGCAGACGTTTCGAAGGCTGACTCATCCGAATTTGAATCCATCTGAATCACCGTAACCAGGGCAATGTGTGGGGTCCTATCGTCGGTCTTACAATGGGAAGCACCAGTACGTTCTCAATAAGCCAGAACAGACATAATTTTAGAATATACCAAGAAAGCGACATTGTTTTACATATCTCCTTCTCTGGAATTCTCATTCCTTTAAGAGCCAATTCCAGGTGAACTTCTCCTCCATTCCTCAATGATCTACGATAAACTGAATACTGAACACAATTTCAGTAACTAGTTTTTGGCTATAAATGCATATAAGTACCACTATCACCATCAATTGCCTTCCTTTTTTAAGTAAAACTATTAAAACCACACTGGAGAATTGCTGCTTTCAAAATCCGTCGGCGTCCTTCTTACACGAGTGAATAAGCGACCCGTACACTAAGAGCAACTTTTTCTCAATACTACACACACACACACACTCTCCCGTTGAGACCCCGCTCTATATTCAAACTTTGCGTGCGGAATGAGATAAGCTCTTGAATACACTTTTCAGCTCAACAGAAACGTTACTTCAAGCACGGAAAGGAAAATATCGGGAATCGATGCAAATCAAAATTTTAAATTAACCGAAAAACTAAATTAGCGTTTCCCCGAGCCTTATATGGATTTTTTTCAACATTCAGTATCGTTAAAAAGCAGCTGCCCTTTCGGTGGCCAAAATCCGTTGAGATATAGCAGTATGGTCATGCATAAATCCGGGAATTAGCATATAAACTCGATTTATCCCTCTTAAATAAGCGCAATCTGGCTAAGAACCCCTATTTCACTCCATACTGGAGGGAAAAGTCGGTTCATCCCGAAATAAACGAGGAACATCACGGAAGCTCTACATTGCTTCCAAGCCATTTGCGAGAGGGAGAAATTTTAGAAAAGCATAGTCCGCTTCTTTTATCTCTTTCACATGAATTTTTATATGTATCCATAGATTATAGCAAGCTACATTATAAACATTAAAACAGGATTAAGTTTACGGGGCTGAAAATATAGTAAGGACACTAAGTGAATCGAAAATAGTGAACAGCCAAAAGACCTTTTTGCTTACCCTCATAATACTGCAATGCATAACGTTAAATGTCCATTGCGTAGATCTCGTCATGTGTACAGGCATTAACTGAGTAATGTACAGTTTTGTTTCCTAAAATGTTAAAAATTAATTTTATCTCAGTACTAAGAACTGATCATTAGCGGGGGGAAATCATGAAACGGTAAACAAGACCATTTTCATACTTAAATACAGTCTTAAACGAAAAATACACAGTTAACATCGCTAAGTGAGTTAGTTGGTCATTTGGGGAAGGCAATCGAAAGGGAGAAAGGGTCATTGATTAAATAGCTAAGAGAATGGAGGGAACTCAGGGAACGGAGGAAGGGTGGAGAGAAAACCGGCGTAGGTATTAGCCTACTCTTAACGAAAGACGCTAAACAGGGGGCCAGAGTAACGCCTCACTCGACAGACGGAGAACTGCCATTGAAGTGTCCTCCACAAGACACAGATATAGGGATGGAGATTCGCTGTAAATTCTCAGCCACTGCCGAGATTCGAACACAGTCCCTTGAGATAGGAATCCAGTATTATAGCCACCAAAACAACCCGATGGCTCTCTTTTCAACGACAAAAATATTCATTCCTATCCTCTTCGCAATCACTTAAAATTAACAGAGAACCTTTCCAATAAACCTTCACTAACTCTTAAGGCGTTAAATACAATATAAACGTAATTTTTAATTTGCGAAAATAGTCTTCAGCGTATAAGAAGAATAATGAAACGGAGCTCACTGTATCTTTATATTTTAAACTGATTAAGAGACTCATATGGAAATCATCAGTTATCACTCATTGCTATTTCCACTGACAACGTTGGGTTCCAGTTTACCCAAAACCTTCAAAAGCAGACAGAAAATTTCCCTAAGGTTATTTCCCCAGAGTGGAATGACTTAAGTAGTGAGATTTACACCTTAATCTAATTAGAGGCATGATGAGGAAGGGAAACTAATGGGGAAGAAGAAACAAAATTCTTTCACTAATAGCAGCGGAAGATCATAATGAAATCACCTCATGAATTCCTTGCCATTATTTGGCGCTAAACTAATTTCGGGCTAAAGAGGATACAAAATATTCGAAACAATTTCAGCGCTGAGTATTTTCATCGCGCAGAGTATGGGCAAGATTTCAATTTTTTATGCTTTTTTGAATGTATTTCAAGTATACACGAAATACCAGCAAATACTCGATGAGTCGGAGAAAGAGGCATGTAAAATCAGCTTGATCCGTTGAAGATGGCAACGGTAGTAAAGAAAGTATCTGAAGATCTATAAAAAGATTTACCTCGAGTTGACGGCGGAGAGAAAAATGTGAATTCCTTATACTTTGGACCACAGCAGCCACCGAAGTCTAATTTTGGCAATGCAGAAATAAAACTCAAATAAAATTGGAAATGAAGACCATAGCAATCAATATGTTACGGGGAACATAGGTTAGGATAAATGTACATCAAAATAATTACCGTCAGCACCACACATCAACAAGCGATCACAATAATATAACTCTATCTACCCCAATCCCTTGAAGTGTTGGAAAGAATTTGAAATTTTTGTGAGTAAATCTGTCGACACAAATGTGATCAAAGGTTTTGATTAAAAATGTAATTGTAGGAAAATTATAACTAAATAACAATACATGTTTTTCTCCTTAAATGAATTAAAGTTTCAGCGTTGGTTTCAGGGAGATAGCGAAGCACCCTTAGCAACAGATATTCCACATTCCACGCGATCGGCATACAATACAAGCACTGATTGCGGCATGCTTCCGCGTCTTTTGTATCGTTATAACAATAAATAATAACGGTATTCTATGATAAAAATTATAAATATTCATAAAGTTATTCAATAAAATACAGCAAAACAAATATAACTAAAAAAATAAAAGACACCGAAGTCGAAATAAGCATTATTTGCATTCAAAAAAATTTCACAAAATCTTTCACCTTCAATACCTTTGTTATTTGTTCAATCCAGCAAGCCAATTTCGGTCTATTTTCATTGATAAAGCAAAATATTTACCAAATAAGTATTTTCACCCTGGACTACAGGCATGCATTGAACACCCTATATATTTATCGCTTTGGCATTACATCTAAATGTTAGACTCCAGCATACATGATGCAAAAATTTAATAATTTAGGGAATAATTTTACTATTTTAAATAATAAATATTTGATGCTACTTTTCAATCAAGCAATTAGATGAATTAGATTATAACTCAAAGCTGATTAACAAGTCCATTCAAACAATTATATAAAACATATTCAGTCCGGAAAAAATCTTCAAATTAATAAAATTTCTTCACGACAAAAAAATCGTAGAGAAAAATAATACGAAGACTCAAAAACCGTAAACTTCCGTTAAAAAACGGAATATCCAACAACAAAGAGAAAACTAGATAAAATTTATGAATTACTTTAGATCTTATTAAGCCCTCAAATTATGATCTTCTGTAATTTCAAATAATTCGTAATTGTGAATAAATATATAAAGTCATCTTATGACGGAATTAAGGAATTCGGTCGAATATAAGCAAATAAAATACCTAAATCATGTCTATGGTGTTTCGAGCGACTTTTGATATACATGTAAATAAAATTCATAGATTTGGATTTAATTACAGGGAAAAAGATCTCATATTTCTAATAACCCCAAAATACCAAACCCTATTCACGCTACCTTTCCAGATATTCGCCAAAAAGTAGAAGCCGTTTTCCATGGAATTTGATACAGCTGTGCGCTTCAGAGAGACATTATTCAACAATGAGGAAATTGTGACGCACAGATCGCGTCAGAAAGAAAACGGTCGTGGAGACGCTCCTCCCATTACTCGTATGTTTTCTCGATCAGCTTTGAAAATTAATATATTCATTACCGTAATACTAGATCGCAAAACTAAAAAAAACCTTTGTTGGTGGATACATTTTCAGCGAAAGGTGTGAAACAAATCAGTCAAGTTAAAGCCTCACAAATATAAAAATAGCTAATTAGTGAGAAGTCCAGAGTTTTTGCAATTTTAATATCGCTACATTTACTTCATGCTTCTTGTAACAAATTGCACCTTAAAATATGATTCAAGTTTGGTCTCCATACTGAATACAGAAAAACACACACAAACCTCCAGAAAGCACTACTCGGGAAGAAAAACTCATCACCAAGTCCTGCTGCCATTGTCCACGCGAAGAGACGTCTCAACTCAGGGAATGAGAAAATGAGTGCGAGTGAGAGGAAGAAGAGAGGAAGACAGGGTGGAAGAAAGGACCCCTGCCCCCCTACTTCTCATCCTCTGGTCGAGGCCACAAGCATTTAATTTATGGCGGCGAAATTTTTCGAGCCCGATGGCGTGAGTCACCGTCTCCGAAAAAGATAACTCCGGGGGACATGCGAGAAGGAGACGCCTCAAAAAGTAAAAACTCCCGGAGAGTCGACACTCGGAATTTAATTTTAGCGCTGGGCGGTTTGCAGAGGGGAACGGCATGGAGGCAACGCCAAACGTAACTGCGATTCGAGAAATATGCTCCGTTGCGTACGAGAATGAACGTCGGGTTAAGGGGGAGGGGAGGATTGCTACTCTGTGACGGCGCATGGATTAAGCTTCCTGCAAAATACTACGCCCGATCAGGTGGTGGTCCCTTCCCCTTTTGCTTAGGGTTTCGTGGGTGGGCGGATCTTTGCCCTCCCCGTCCCTCCCCCACCCGCCAACTAAGGAAAGCGGCGTTCGCTCCTCTTTCCGACGTCTTAGCCCGGCACCGAGGCAACTTGAATTGCCTATGCTCAAGGATAAAGGGGATTGTGAAGGCAATTCATTCCGCGACGGAGGGTTCCGGTTAATTAAATTTTCCACTGCTGCCAACTGCGCCGAAGTTCCCATTAAAGAGGAAACTTCAGAAGGACAGAAGGTTTCCTCCCAAAGTCCCGTGCTCTACAAGATGGAATTAAATAAATTATTACCATAGAAAAAGTAGAGAGAAATTATCATCTTTCTTACTCTTCAAAATCCTCACTTTGAAGGCCATTGGTTGGCCCTACTGCGGTAAACATGGCCTCATGTCAGCATAATTCTCACCAGAATAACACAAATGGATCCTGAAGGCCACGTTTTCACTCGTGTAACTTTATTTAACCAAGTCACGTTCGTTCTATAGAGTCCTCATGCAATATCAAATCATTGTTCCTATGGCAGCGTAGGGAAAAAGCTAAAAAACTTTTTAAAAACTTTATACAAGTTTATAAAACTTTAATAAAAAGAAATAAGTGTGGTAAATAATATATCGAGCTCAATTAAAGCTAAAATACATCACATCCACACATGCGTATGTGCATTTAGTTAAATGGAAAAATGAAAAAGACGAGGGAGTCTTCCCTTCCCTCCTGCATTATCACCCCAAAAATAAGAATCTAATAATAGCTGAAAGTGAGAAGAAAACTAAAAACGATAAGTAGAAACCAAAAGAAAAAACTATTGCTTACATTAAAGAAATAAGAGAATTCAAAATGGCAGAAATAAATAGAAACTCTAGTCTCAATATATCATCCAAAACAACTTAGCTTCCTCGCTCTAACTCCCTCTAAAATACACTAACTGGTCCTCAAATTTAAATATAAAATACAAGTAACAAAACCACCGCCACTCTTTGTTTCTTCCTTCGCCTTCAAACCTCTCTTCAGTATTGAATTCAAATTAAAAACTAACTACCAGTATTATTTTAAGTTCTGTAAATTCCCAAAATCATCATTACAACAATGCGCAAAGCGCAACTAATTCATTACTCACAAAATATTCACTCCTTCAACATTTTCTTCTCACCCATCCCTTCCAGCATCTAAACTTCCCTCTCGAACAACCTCTCTTGAAATAATATTCCGCCTATAACGCATAAAAATAATTCGCTATATCCATAAAAAAATAGCTTAATAATTTTATAGAGAAGAAAAAGATGTTAAGAAGGCGACTAACTAAATATGGAATGGATAATAGTGGTTGCTAATTTAAAGACTAATTTAACATGCTGAGAATGATTGTATGTTCTTCATCAAGATTAGGTAGAATTTCCTGGCATGCAAGAGTTTATTAATGCGCTTGAGTGTCGATGGAAATATAAAAATTATTTGGATACCGGGGTTTAAGCTGCAAGCTAAGATCTTTTGTATGATTTGGAGGGGCACAAGGTGGACGTGGTCAACAAGGGGTGAGAGTGTTTAAGAAAATTTCAGGAAGAAGAGATGGTCGAGAGGCAGAAAATGGGATTAAGGGATGAAAAAAGACGAGGGATATGAACGTCTTCCCTTTCCTCCCCCACCGTCAACCTAACCATCTCTCCCAAAATTAGTTTACCCTCCCAACCTACTCCCAAAAACCTTGCAAAAATGTCTACCCTCATGCCTCCAACCTACTGACTCGCTAACCAAGACCCTATGTTCTCAAACATAATACTGGGTGGACGCAATGTGAAATTTACAGTGATCCCATATTCACTGAACTCATTCAATGAAAAGCCAATCATTCCAATAAAATATCACAATATTTTGATTAATTTATAATAATGGTAGAAGTAATTGAGATATTTCATGAAAACATGGACTGAGAAATATCCGCAGCCGCATGACTAGGCCGATATACGAAAAATGCCCAAAATAATTGAAGCATTTATTAAATAAAACCTTTATATTAACATCAATTGTAAACTAAGCATCGCAAAAGGATAGAGCATATCCGCACATGGTACCGATCAATGCTGCTATTGTCGCAAGGTGGACATTAATACCTATATTGAATAGCATTGATTTTTGAAGGATTCTGATTTACAACGGTAGATTCATCATGCTGATCAGGTGGTTGAATCGTAAACAGTGTGAGTTGAAAACAGTTTGACTGCGAGATTGCGATGTCTAACCCGGAAGGAGAGACCGAACTTACATTGCAGCTCAACCCAAGATTGTAAGTACAAGGTTTACACTAAGAGACGCTAGCAAATAAAATTGATTTAGAACGCTGTTGTTTACCTAAGAATGACTCGTAGAAGAAGGGAAATCGAGACGGGAATTGTAAAGTTCTCCATTTGTCGATCACACTGGACTTTCCTGCTGAAATGAAGGGTTTAAAATACAACCTTTACCCATTACCTACTACGCCAGTGAACTCACTCGGAGTATCTCACCAATCCTCATTAAATTACGCATTAAGTATCAATCATGGGAGAGTAAACTTACTAGCTTTTAAAAGATGAGGAATGCATAAACAAAGAGTAATACTACCAATCGTCAATGTCTATAAAACTTTAGGAGTGACAAAAGAAAGGAGACATACCAGAGGAAAACTTTTAATTATTATTGCCAAAAGATAAATTAGAGAAATAAAGTAAAAAACTTAAAAAAAATGAAGGATAGTACGTGAAAAATGTTTGAATCTTCATGAGCAATTAAATAATGAGGAATTTTCTTATTTCAACAGGACATTGTAGATTTCCTCGATTTTAAGTCAGCCAACCATGTCGTGATATAAGCACATGCGTTGAGAGAACTTAATTACCTCTAAGGCTCACAAAGAGGTTGTTTAGAATTGCCCCGAGAGAGGAAGGAGAGGCGGTAGAACAGACACGACTTAGACGCATACGATCATCCGAACACCCTTTAATATACAAGATAGAGTTTGCATGATAGGGCTACATCTGGTACACGGGAACGAAGACAATAATGAGACGCAATTTTTCCAGAAAATCGTGCTTTACTTTTCTTGTTTATTTCATCAGAAGCGACCACCCCGGGAAGCCCCAAGGTTTTAGTTAGCTGCCTTTGTAGTTGCGTTCGGTGTATATTTACGGGGAAACGTCTTCCATGAGGCAAGCGTGCGAGAATTATTAGCATAAGAGTTATCCGGTGTACTCGGTGCATCTAGGTCAGGGAATAAATTTACATCTCATACGCCTCCCCTTTTAACCCACAAACACCTTGGATAAGAATGAAAACGAACCTTTACAATTGAGTCTTTATCTAGAGGAGTTGGGACGAGTTGTTTTTGTAAAAGCTGGGGAAAATTCACGAACTGTAACAGTTCAAAAAGAAAAAAATGAAATTCAAAGGATAGCTGAACTGTAATCAGAGGCATTTATTGCCATCGGGGGACGAGAAAAGGTGAAGCATACGTGGGAGGTAAGGGGGAGCATTGACGATTCTGAAAAGGATAAACTCTCGAGCAAAGCGATGAGCGATAAACACCCGCACACCACCAATGTTAAACTGACAGAGGGCAGTTAGAGTTGCTACGGCCAAAACCCGAGAGTAAGTTTTGATTTATCAGAACTGGGAAAAGAAGAAAATATATTGAGAGAAAGACAGAGAAAAAGGCGATATGAAGTCTTAAGGTCGTTGCTGTACACTGACTGATTTTGAAGTATCAAAGTCCCGTTGTATCTCAGCTCGCATTTGTTTAGCTAACTACGGAGATTCCTGTAACCAGACTGATAGCTTGATCGTGCGATTTTATCCAAACAGACGTGATAATAACATTGCCTCTCGTGCCTTCTCGGTAGGGCAGGAAATAAAGACAAAATGAGAAATATATACAATAAAAATGCTGCCAAAATAAAAAGATAATTTGTCTCCCCCTCACATCATTCACAACGATAAGCCTATAAGAATGAAACACCTGCAAACCTAAAAACCACAGCACTGATCTAATACATTCTCAGACTGTTTCCACTACTTTAAGTTTTCTACATTTATTTTTGCATTACTGGTGTGCGAAATGTCTCCGCCACTTGCGATGGCTCGCGGGGTTTGTAGATGTAAGCAGAGCTGCTGCTGAACGCTTTGGTGAAAAAAATTCACACAAAAATTTTTCAAAATAGAATACGGAGCCTCAGCTTCGGCGGTTACTGAAATAGATCTGACGCTCGATGAAAAAGAAACACGAAATCCGAAGAGGCCCAACACTCAAAGGGGCGCGCTCAAGATTTAAGGGCGCCACTCGTGTCTTTGGACGATTTATTTACATGCCTCAGTGGCGGGCGATCGTTTACCCTCACTTAACCAGCCCCACACTTCTGCTACACCATCACTCATGCGGCAATATTTCCAAGATATTAAGATAATAGTTACATTTATAGAAAAAACCCTAAAGTTGCGTGGTTTTTTATGCCAACACGACTATTACCACCATTTCTGTACACAAAAACGGCTACAAGAAAAAAAAAGTCCCACAAGGATTAGGAGAAAAAAATGTTGAATGAAAAATCAACGAAGTGGAATAGACAAACAGATCACATACATTTTCAGGCATAGTAGCCTCTTTAAATTACACTGTAAGGATAAGGGAATGAGAAGAATTATCAAGGTAAACAGTATGGAATGCATCAGGCAAATTATGAGGGATGTTACAATGAAGATTTAGTAAAGAAGATATGAAGGAATAAAGCTGAATACTAAAGGGAAAATGGAGAGAGAGCGGCAACAAATATAACCTTTACATTAGTTACAGGTGATAAAAAGTGCAACTTCGTTATTGAAGAAACAAGGCTAGGAGATTCTTCAATGAAGACAACGAGTGACATTAATGCTTTAAGAAAGGTGCAGGTGATCCGAGTCCAGTTCTTAGACAGACAAGATTTCTGGTTATACGGCAACTCGTACACCAAAGACGGTGAAATTCGCCATGAAAAAATAATTTGACTTGAACGACACTCAAATCCAGATCTACCAATTGCCGGTCAGGTGTGTTAGCCAGTTGCACCACCAAGCCATCTTAGTCCAAGGTGAATTTCAGCGAGGGTTTATGTCTACATTGTAGCACAGGAGACGTCGTGCATGATATGCCACAGTCGCGGAAAATGTTGGGTATACTGGGTTGGGTAACATGGTGAAAATGCGAAACTTTGCATGCAGCATAATTACATTCAATTTGAATATTTTCTTTACTTACAAAACACAAACAATAGCCGGTATTCTAACAACCTTCGCTGTGGGTGTGTACATGAATGTTACCTTTTATGAGGCAAATCACAACTACGCCACTTCCACCGGGCCGTCGAGCGAGCAAAAGGTGAACGCCGTGGAGACAAAAGCCTTTGATTATGCAGAGTAGGGAGTAGTTAGATCATCTCTCGAGGTGCTCATAAAAGCCAAATGTCAAATTCCAAGGCCTCCGCGAAAAATGCCGAGAATTTGACGCTTCGTTTAGTCGCTGAGACGGATTGCACGGCAGAATAATCTCCACTTGCCGGTCATTACCTTTACCAAGCTTTGAGACATCCCCTTATGAAAAAAAATATATATTAACTATATTTAATCATGGGCACTCTACATTTTACACTACTTACATGTGGGCAATGTTAGAGATAACAATATAATTCGTTCATAGTATTCCCCATATACAATTAATAATAAACCGCTCACATAAATTTCACGTCTGTCCTCTCCCCCCTTCTTTTCCCCATTCCCCCTTTTCATGGCTGGTGTCCTAACACCCCCTGCCACACACCTCTGCGGCGGCTCACATAGTAGTATGCAATGTAGGTATAATGCAACAAGAAATAATAATTCCATTTCCGCCCATGAAAAACTTAGTTATTTTTTCAGGGAGATTTCTTTTCAAACTACAATGTAGACAAAAAACTCAACGCTTCAAATGTATTCGATTGCTATTATTTTCACCTATTTTGACGGATCCCACCTTTTAAGATTCTCAACGACTGGACGACCGGCGAAAATCTTGCCAAGTCTCATGCTGACTGATGATTAGTTTAGTTAGTCCCTTCGTGAACAAGGATTCAGGTTTCCAAAACAAAATAGACACGTAATTCTTAAATAATCTGTTATTCGAATCGCCAATTTGGAGTCTTTTCTTTATAGAAATGTATCAAGAATAAATTATATTAGAACTGGAACTACAGGTTTTGCGAAATATTTTAGGCGTTTTATTATTCACAAGCTACTATTCACACATACCGGAGTCTAGGCATAAAAAATTAGTATAAACGCCGAAAGATATCACAATTATTTACATGCCCAAATTGTTCATATCCCAAGGAGTAAAATGCAACGAAGATATAGGAAAAATGCATAAATGCGTTACAATTTAAAAAAATATTTCGATTACTGCCGCTAAAAGCTTCCCTGCATTTAACTCCATGAAAAGATATGAGTGGAAAGAATTTGTCAATAAATATTTAAAAATAGTTTGCAGAGTTCACATAGCACCAGTCACCTACAACTTAGTGTTGCTCTAAGTACAACAACCGTCAAAAAACCGTCGCTTCAGTGGAATGTACTTTCAACTTAGCGAAATGTGTGCACTTAAATATTTCTACATATATTTCGCAGAAGAAAGAAGTCAATAACCACCTCAACACAAATATTAATCGGAATTAAATCATTAGATTTCGAATGACTTCATGAAATGTGATTAGGTATTATACACAGAACGCTACATTTTTACATTATATGTGTAACGATGTTCTACATTATATGTAGCCCGCATGATACATCTCTGAGTAGCATTACTTTCGAACTTCTTGGCATTCGAGGAGCAAGAGATAGGACTTTTTAAAATTAGTTGATAGCAAAATACTCATCCGTACAGAGTGCAAAGAATTTGTCAACAAATGTTTTTAAAAGTTTGCAGAGTTCACACAACACCAATCATCTACAAGATAGTGTGTTTATTTTCTTGGATATTTAACTCGGATAATATATTACTTACTTAGCAGAGATATCGATTAGTGTGTTGCCATTTTCTTACGCACACTGTACACGAAACCACTAAATGCGAATCTTAAAATAAAAGTTAATCTGAAATAAATATTCTTTCCCCGTACTCGACTCATATTTCGACAAACAAACCGTCATTTTCTGTCCTTGAAAACAACTGAAAAAGTGAATATGTAGCGCGGAACGGATTTCCATCTACTCTGGACAGAAAACCATAAGTATAAATTTTGTCGCGTCTCCAGCCGTCACGAGTGGAGCGCCAAGCCTCCAGAACAGATCATGAATGACTCGTCGGTGCATCAGGTGCATCGCGAGTGTGGCTCCGAAATAAGAGCAGTGCGATAAGCTGGCTACACTTTCGCCACGGCGTCGACGACAAATTTTCAACGCGTGTCTCAAGCTCGTCGGAACCTCCCCACCCGGGTAGTAAACCTATGAGGAGGGAAAGGGTGGGTGGGAGGGTGGATGATGAAGGGCTTGGGAGTGCGAGGGGGAGGAGTGTTCTATTCAAAGTAGGGGAGGGGGTCAGAGAAAGGAAGGATGGGCGGTCCACATCTCTTTCTCTGTCCCCTCCCCCACTCCCCCAGGGGACGTTGGCCCCAGAAGGAAAGGGAGGAGGGAGTAAGGGAGACAGTCGACCGCCAAGGCAACAGACACACGCCGTCACTGGCATGCATACACGGGATGAAACACATAGGAGAGGGGGGAAACGTCGGTCGACTGTAACGAGGGCTCTTTGCCAGGAGGGAAAGAGGGAGGTTTACCACTCCTCTGCCCTTAGCTCCCCTCCACCAATCTCCCACCCTTCTCTTCATGGTTGCTCTTTCTATGGCTGGATTTGAGAATTTCTCATTCTTCTTCCAGTTATAACTGTAGTTTTATCCGATAAATTCTGTACTAACCATTAAAGATTGAAACCCGATTAACAGTAACCTATGTCTATTACAGAGATCAAAAACTTGTCTCAGGGTTGCATAAGGTTTGTATCGTAGTAGTAGTATTTTTGTTTAACGTGCTTCAACGGCTAAGGTCATTTTGCTCTTACTGCCTGCCACGTGCAGACAAGGACAACGGCACTCGGATGAATCAGAGGATCACCCCTCCAAATTCGAGCCGAGCCCAACGATGCTTAATTTCGGTGACTGATCGGGAACCGGTGTTTCCTTCGTGGCAGGTCGTTGCCCGGTTTGTATCGTTCTTTGAACTTCGTCTATCGTCATTCATGTTTACGTAAGCTAATGTTCGAGATGGCGACAGACCGTTTGCAGGAATTCGGCGTATTCATGACACCGCTGCAAACTGCGCTAGATAAAATGTTTGCGTTACCACAGCTTCGAAAGTAAGTACTTGCGACCCCATTTCCATTTGACAAAAATACTTTAAATCACATCCTTAATCACCCCCAAATGTTACGCATACCTTCTGAAACATGAACAGAACGAAAAGAATAACAACATAATTTCCTACAGATATATTTGTTAGTCCAAGCAGCTATTTGATAAATTCAATGCCAAAGCCTTAAGTTATAATACTCAAGGCAATATTTACTAAGTTTCACCAAATACACTTGAGCTGCTGAGACTGCGGTCGGGACCAATACATTTTACTGTGGAAAGCTACGAAGAAGTATTTTTTATTACGTCATGAAAGCATTCCAAAAAAAGTGCAATCTCAAGGCGTTCAAAAGACTAGTGTGCGTGATACATACTAGTTTCGTGATGACATAGAAATCCTTTCTTTCTTAATGACAGAACCAATGAAGGCTTCTCTTTCATTACTTCACTGAAATTTACATTCTTTCATCACGGATGAAGCATTCATCCTCTCTTTTTCCCACTTTTTGCCGCGAAGCTCATACTCACTCAGTAGGATATAGATTCTCCATTACATCACTATAAGTCAATGTCCTATCACTAGGAAAATTCCATGAGTAACTGCATAACAATAGCTGATAGGGTAGGAAATATATATCATCATTCCTATAGGAAAATAACATTATCAGTAGTGCGGCAGGGACACTCTTCAGAAATGAGTCATAGCGTTTAAAAAGACAGGACAGGACGGACAGGACAACCACAAATATAAGTAGTATTGAGTTAAACGCATAACTGTTATTTAAGAATCGTCACTTCAAAATAATATACATATAGAGATTTATAATTGAACACGGTGGACCATTCAAAGTCCTTTAAAAAACTCGTTGACGCAGAACTGTATCCTTTGTTCAATGCTCTGCATCGGGTTATATCTCCAGAGATTATTGTGTAGGAATAGACGACAACCCGCCACCACCTACCGGCGAAACATACGTGGTAGACTTAAAAGAAGAAACTAACATTGGTACTAAAAAATCTTGTACGTCAATGATGCACCGGACCTTCCTCTACCGTCTCTTAAAGAAATGCTTCCATCTTTCTTTAGCCTTCCAAATTTGCTTTGCCATACATCGGCCGGCTAGAACTCAAGATTTCTTTGCAACTCTTTTCTCTCCTTGGAATCTCGTCTTTCGTCATGTTAGCATCTCTCCAATATTTCTGAATTGAAATATATCTTTTGAAAAATACAACAACCGTCTAATTTCATCGCAAGTGATTTCTAGGAATAAATACTAATCGACTGGGTCTTTAAAATTACTTTAATATGCTCAAAAATAAATTTATGCGGGAAGCTTTAAAAATGTCCTCGCTTCCCTCGTAACGTAGTGACTAGTTTCGCGACTCTTCAATGATTTTAGCAAATGACATGCTTGTAAACGACATAAAGAAAGAAAATTCAACGTTGTTCAACCCATTATATCAAGGAAAATCTCTTTGATCTATCTCGAACGCTTACACTCGACTAGCCTTTGGCTACACTCCAAACTGATGGACTGCGCAGTTAATCAAGGAATTAAGGAATGTTTACTAAATTAGGGATCTCACAAATACTAGCTAATCTTAAGGATACGAAAAACATTGGCCATATGTAAAAACTAGTGAACAGCACCCGAGAGCCATACGTTCTAGACTACATGGGTCAGTTCGATGCAGATTGAAGTGATCTGATATAAAATTAGCCTTCGTGCAAGGAGTATTCCGGGGTTCCATTTCCATCCACGCTTTAGTCCCACCGATGCCAACACACACTTCAGTCATAATGGATCGCTTTCCATTATCCATTATTTTCTTGGATCCGATTCCACATGGCTTTATTTTCTCTCGGATATGAAAACATCCCAAAAACGATTCTCTTCTCAAAGTCATGGAGGTCGACAAAATAAAATCGACATGGAGGTCGGCTAAGCCTACCTCTTAAGGCAAACACATCATTTATAAATAAAAAGCGACCAATGCCATTCAACGAAATAAAATAAAAAAGACTCACTGAGGTAACTAAAGCAGATTACACTACACTAAATATTCGAAAATAAAATATTTATTTTGCAGCAGACAATACGATTTTTGCGAAATACCACCCGGTTTCTACGCATTTTTTAGAAGTAGGATTTTATTTATCTTCATAGACTTCTTTTTTTCTATGAAGAGTTCTTTTCAACCCAAGGAGATTAAAAACTTCTCTTTGAAATAGTTTGTTGAATACTTATCACATTAGTGATCATTTTTAGAGACTATAGAGGTCGTTGATATAGAATCCATAATATAGGAAAAATTATCAACTTTTACTTCAATCTTAACCTTTACACATAAATAACAACGTAGGAGAGAAAACAGGCTATGAATGAACAAGAATTGAAGTATACAAATAAATTTTAAATCAAATTAGATAGGTAGGTATGCGTTAAGTTTTTTAAAATACAAAATGCAAAACATTATTCCGAAAATCAGCCTAGAAAAACAACTTATTTCGTCGTCACTTTCATGGGGCATGAAAGCTTCACCGAATTGCTTTATACTCCTTTTGGTAAGCAGTTACTAATTGAAACGGTTCCAAAAGATTAGGGAGCACGACTTCGCAGGAGCTTGGACCCGGTCCTTCACAAACATTCTTCTCTGCCGAATGCCATAACGCCCTCCCGCCACACTCTCCTAGAATAGGAGCACAGCTCCCTTCCTCACTCCGACTAATGTGTCGCCCGCCTCCCCCTTACTTCCCTCATCTCCAACTCCTCAACACACCTCCCCACCCTCGCGGAAATGGAAGCGACGGCGGCGCTTCAGCTGTGTATCCCCACAGTCGCGACAGACAGACACTGCCGCCGCTGCCGGCGACACTTCTCTCGACGAAGACCAAAGGTTGATAGAGCGATATATCACTTATGCATGAAATTCAATGCATTCGGCCTCGCAACAAAGAAAAAGATCACATACTTCAAATGGTATAAAAAAATAAGATACTTATCACACACCTTTGCGAGATACTTGCCAAAAAAAGAAGCCGTTTTCCACGGGAATTGGTACGGATGTGCACCCCAGAGACACATTATTAAAAACAAAGGAAGTACTGACGTTCAGATAGCGTCATAAATTTAGCGGTGTGCGCGTATTTTTTTCAATTATTTAAAAAATATTTCTCACCGTAATACTTACTTTATATAGCAAAAAAAACACATATTGCTGTGAAGGCGATTTCAGCGCACGACGTAACACAAATAAATCCGCAAATATGTATAATTACCGAGCCACGTAGTTCAGTTATAAAAATTAAATTTTTGCTTCATTAACATTGCTATAAATTTTTTCCACACTTCACACGACTTTTATACTATAAATTCCAATTCCAAGAATTTATTCATTATCGCATGACAAAAAACTCGCTCAAACTACCTAAAAGCGCTTCTCGGAAATAAACACTGTACCTTAAAGCCAATGCCCTCGAGGAGATATTTCTCAAGTGCAGAAGATCCATGTTTGGAATTTTATAACTGCGGAGATGGCTTCAGACGAAACCCGATACCTAGTTGAATGCTACGCTCGAATCACTTCAAGCGCAGAGCCGTCTGCGTACGATGGGACGTCAAACAGGGGATCAATAGCGCTTTTGTTAACAGGACGCTAATAACGAAACAACGATTCCTTCTATTTTTCCTCGTATTCCAAATAGTATACTGCCTATTCGACATAAACCATCTTTAATAGTGGTGAAAGCAATATTCGCTGTAAGTCGTCTCAACGAATAATTATTACTACACAGCCCACTCACGTAATGCTTCCACAGCAACCCTCAAATAATATTAATAATAACTATGCGCCTTATGACAAAAACAATAGGGCTATGGAGTCCTCTCTTACATTTAACTCATAAGGTGTTACACATACAGCCGTGCCATAACAGAATAAAATTCCACCAAGGCTGGACTCGAACCCGTGACCCCAGGGTTGGCAAACGAAGACTTAACCCGCCCGCCTCCACCGAGGCTGCCAAATATAAGTGTACCCTTGTTCATATAGGTACTAATTTTTTTCCTTTCATTCAGCTAAATGTCAACAATATTCATTGTTTTTTTAAATTGTCAACTACCTTCATAAAACTTACGCAGAGTTTGTCATGAACATGTTTTTATTATTAGTTGTCCCAGGAAGTCAGAAATGCCGCTGGAGTTACCTCCGCAAAAGGCATGCAGCCGGCGACCACTCTCCCAACCCATTCATTAATAATTTCAGTGCCGTACCTAACAATAGACCGGGAAAACATTTGAAATCGGTTATGAAATGAAGATAACTATACTGTTCTAAGAATGTGGAATGCATTTGAATTAAATACCTACTTACACCTCTGCAAAATTATGTAAATAAAAACTGAAACAATTTTTTTCAACCTAACTACATTTCAAAGCACAACGCGGGAAGTAAAACATCGACCATATTTCCTGCGACCTGCGAGAGGGGCATATATTTGAGAAAAAAGTAATGAAAACCGATAATGATGAAATTCGATAAGAATATTACACTTAATAAAGAAATCGAATATAAAAATGACTAATGACAAGAGTACTCCACATATAATGGGGGAGGTATAGAACTGGAATTCGACAATCGGGAGGGAGAAAATATCACGACACGGAATTAGATTAAAGTTCCGTTCTAGGGAAAGAAGGAACAAGACGGGAGTAGATTTTGAAGACGCTTAGTAGCTTCGCGCAAGAACTGTAGCCCCAATTCACATCCTTGCTGCTTCACCCTTTATCAATTGACTCCAAAGCACAACCTGGAGCAAGAAATTCTCTGATTGTTTGTTTCTACTCGTGACATCTCATGGTTATCTGATTTCTGACTTATTTCTCCAGAGAATATTTGTTCAGTTTTACGACAATTTTGGCACAAAAAGAGATTCGGTCACTCTGCCTCTTCATTTGAATTACTTTAATTTGAAATATGATTCGCCGCAATAAGTTTCACTTTATATATATAAAAACACACACTCAGGTGATCTTTAAAATTAAGATATCTCAATAGTCAGTCTCATTGTAATGAATAAGAGCATTTCTGGGGCATCAGCCATTCCTTCCATAAAGCAGTTACCGCCTGATTACTTCTTTCCCGAGTTCTCGGCAATTTATAGTCCCCTTCTGGACGCCCAAAATATCTTTTGCTTTTACCTTTCTTCCCCTCTCACCAAGCATTATCCCTTGTTTCGCTTTCTTCAGCATCCCACAAAAATCAAATCAACCTACATCTGCTTTTCTCCCTCTTTCCCTACCGGCATTCAGTATTTCACCAGCGAGTATCACAACCAACATTAACATTTTCTGCTTTCAGCTTTGTGATTCCACTCATATTTTTTAAGACAGCACGGCCCGGGTTTCGACGTACAACGTCGTCTTCAGGTGAAGACACTTACAGGCATCCTTATTTACATATAGATTAAGGTTGGGGGCGGGGAAGTAGAAAGGGGCGAGGGTGGGGAGGGGATTGGGGTAGGATATACTGAAAGCTAAAGTTTTTCATTCCAATATGAATCGATTCTATTAAGTATTGGCCGAAACTACTATTGTCTACTTTCCTTGAATTTATCTAATCAACATCACTTCTCCCACTACTTCTTCGTGTGTCTTCCCTTTTACTAAGCTTGCCCTCACCATTATGTTCCACAGCCACGAATCTCAGCCTCCAGTACAAGCTCATCCATATTTCTTAGCTCCCTTTGAATTTCTTTCACCCATCTCTAATGCAAACTACAAGTTTTGATGGCATCGCGAGCTAGCCGCAATTTCTCTTTACGGAGTCACCCGCAAGTGCTCAGAAGAGCGAAAATTCCACTGAGGGAAATAAATCATCCCCCTTTATTGAGACTCGAGCCCGCATCCCTCAATATTGCGTCGATTCCTCTAGCCATTGAAGCTACCGAGGCAAGAATTCTCCCCTAAGGCTAGCATACTTGGTGCGATAACGAGAGAACTGTTTTATAGTCTTGGGGGGTAATTCTTGGGAGTATTCTGTAATTCCACTTCCGAAATAGCGCTTTCGGAAGAGCACCAACTCAAATGAACGATTCATTTAAGCAATTCCACTCTCGAAGTACTCACTTGGAAGGTCAATTCCACGACCGAAAGAACTGGGAATGAACCATTCTCGGCCGAAATGAATAAGTCGATGGTCAAGCCTGGCTGGCGGGCACGGTTTACAACTCCACTTTCGGTAATATTCGCCATATAAGGAGCGGTCCGTGACGTCATGTTCCGTGAGGTGAAATTACAGAATAACCCCCCTGGTAAAGGCGGATAATTATTTTTCTTAGTGGAATATTCTCACTTCTGTGCAAAACTACCATTAAAATAAATTAGTTAATCTCCCAATACATTCAGCACACAATGTCTTATACCTGGGTTCACAGCAAAGTAAACTCCCAATCGACGTTAATATAACACAAACGGGAATACACACGCAAACAGGTGCGCAAAACATATCAAAGACTCCCATGCTTTTCCACGCCCCGAAATCGAATAGTGAGGGGCCAGTGAGAGTACAGTGGGTGGCAGTGAGGGGGAGGACAATGGGAGGGGAAGGGGAGGAAGAGAAAGGAAGGAGGACGCGACGGGGTGGTCACCCACCCTTGACCTCCGGAGGAGGAAGCCGATCGAAGGTCCAAACGGCGCGGGGGCCACGGCACGAAGCTGGTAGCCTCGCGATCCGCCCTCTTGCCGTCATGCGAGAGGGGAGAAGTTGAAGGGTGGGGGGGAGGGAGGTCAAGAAGGGAGCAAGGAATGTGTGACTGTGTTTCAAGGTTACCGAAACTTTAGGCATCTTTCGGAAGCAGCGAAGAACCGAGATTGGAGGGGTGAGGACAGTCAAGAGTTTTCCATCGATTGAAATAAAAAGATTCAATTCGTGGATTGGGCACAAGGAGCACGTAACGATGAAAACCATTCGGAAGAGGAGAAACATCAATACAGAAATCCTACAAAAACTGGAAAAGTAAATTGTTAGATGAACATTCTCCGGAGTAGAAGAGATCTACTGGACACATTCTCAGACGTAACAATCTCCAGAGAACAATGGCAGAAGAAAACATCAGAAGAACGAGGAAAAATAAAATACAAGGAGAAAATTAAGAGGGCTGTTCAAATGAGGAAAAAAGAAGGAATAGACTGGGTAGCTGAAACGATAATGGAGTGAAGAATGGTTTTCAGGTTTCCACGACGTCTCGGAGTATGGAACTTGGCTTTCAGGATTCCCTCCACGTTTCTTAGCCTTTTGATGACGACAGTTTCTTCAGCCATCCTGCTGGCACGACCTGAAGATGCCAGCAAGAGAAACTCTCGTCATCCAAAGACAACACAACGCGGGGTGAATCCCGATAGCGGAGCTGCATAATGTAGTGGCGGGATGCAGCGTACTTATCTTAGGATTGATGACTGCTAATGATGAAACAGAAAGGCCCCGCGGGTGCAAAAATAAACTTGATCAGATAGAGAAACGCGATTTATTGAGGGATTGGTTGGTATTGGGCACTATTAACCACTGCAGCACAAAAATAGTGAAACGATTATTATAACACAGTATATACTCATCCACACCTCCATTACTTCTTCATTCTTTTTTTCCTTAAGTTTATCTGACTACAGGCCCAACACTCATCACCAGTCTACATGTCATTGGCTTGCAGGATAATATGGAAAAAATATATCAAAGGATAAACGCAAAACCTTGCGCCATCTCTCGAAATAACTGGAGTTTTGCACTCTCCTATCTTAGGAAACGTGGTTCCCAGACGCTGAAATGTGTTTTTCAAGACAAAGAAAAACACGTCGCTGATAAATAAGGAACTCAACGATTTGAAGGAAAAAAGCATCCAGAACTGACGAAAAAAGGACTGTTCTAAATAATACTAGAGAGCCCCCTACAATAATCCTTCTGCGTTGAACCCCATCGGCTATTCGAATAAATGAGCTCAACAGGCATGATGGCAATCTATCCGCTTAACAAGAACGAACCCCCATCAACAGGATGGGCAACCATTATGGCATGGTCTCATAAACTGAATCACCTTCTAGTTATAGCAAAAACAAAAAAGGAACCAACAGCCCAGTTTTTTTCCTACTGACCATCACTCAATGGATTCGACGTGTTATAAACGACTGCGGCCACGGCGCGGGCGTAATCCCAATCCTCACTGCCCCTCCTTTTTTATGGCACCACGGTGCTCAGCGGTTAGTCGTCCATCGGCTGCCCCCTTTGCCCGGGAGGCAGGAAGGAAGATGAATTTATGGCGCTGCTTTTCCGACGAAATGAGGCGAAATAGATTCCGTGATCGAGGCGTATTTATATGAGGCAAGGGCATCCGACCATTCACCAATGGCTTCGGGAGCGGCAGGGAGGAGAACGGTCGAGCATTAGGGCTCGTTTTTCACGTCATTGAGCCGGACGACGATGGTCAACAGCAGTTTAACACGGATTGCAAGGAAAGAAAATCCGAACACAAACAAGAGGGAAAATAAAACCTCGTGGATACTTACTCAGATATAATACACCCACTTAAGCTCCGAGATGAACTTCGTAATGTGGTTATTAAGGACAGTCGTAAAAATGGAAGAGAGTTTGGAAAAATATTTCATTAGCGAGCTAATAGGGTACAAACTTCGGTACATTTTAAGGTAATAATTAATTGCAACCATTTAAGTGTAGGGCCAATTTTTAAGAACGCATTAACTCCCTTCATTTACAGTATGAATTTCCGTCTAATCCAAAATCTTCCAAGATTTTTCCTCGGCCTATTTAAAAAAGCATTACAGCAATAAATCAAGAGGCTTTATAAAGGTTTTAGTAGAAAGCAATGCGTTACGAAAGTTTTTTTTACTTTACAACTAAAAAAACTACCCTCAAGTAAACAAAATATCTACTTCGCAAGAAAATGAAATTCCTCGTGAGTACTCCACATTAGACGCACTGTCTGTTATTATTGTCCCTTGAATAATGATTAATGATTGAATTTCTGAATAAACTTCAAAGGAATATTCTTAAGCTAACCCGCAGGGAACACTTCCGCGAACTCATCGCAGCACTGTAGGCTTGAACTTAAGGCACTTAACAGGGACCCTCCGGTTTTTTTCACCGTCTTTTCGACGGGGTGACTGTAGAACTACGCTTTGTGCCGGTGGCTCATTCTCGAGGGAAAACACTGATCCAGATCAATGCAATAAGAATATTTTTTTCCAATTTCACGTTAATTGGAGGCAGACGAAGAGAAAGTATGAAGCAAGTTTTCAAATGGGATATTCTTTGGACCGAAGGAGTAGGTTTCGAGGCAAGAATGATAATAACAAGATTATCGAAATATTTCATTTCTAATTTAAATTAATCCTGAATCGCTCGGATGTTGAAACTCTCTCTGCTGGCGGATAGGCTTCTTTAAAGAGACCGAATTGTACCAAATGGTCAAAAATTTAACGTACAAACTTTTAAGGACGGCATTTTTTTTACTGATGACACACGAGTGGAATATATCGTAAAATAAGTTAAGATTAACTATGTCTTAAATCTGAGAATGAATTAAGTTGGCTCGCCTATTTTAAATTTCACTCGCACATTTCCCATATCTTCGAACTAAGGGAAAATACAGTAATGTTAGAAAACGAATGACATCGATTAGCGAAGCATGCATTGCAAGGAATCCCCTATTAAATTTCAATTCCTATAAGACTGAGAAATAACTTGAAGCTTTGACTGCTTATTAAATTACTTCCAACCTTCATTTCCTTTGTTGATTCTCAATTCCAAAGGGACAACTTCCCCCACCCAAGAATCTTTTACAATCCCTAAGGGATTTCCAAGATCTCCAACGATTTCACGTATCCGATAAATATTAATCCATGACATTGTGAGGGAATGTTGAATATAGTCTGTAAAAGTAAGAATTAAGCATGACATGATAAAAAAATTACTAACATGAGCCAAATACTCATTTTTTCACCAAAGCATACGCGTCTGGCAAGCGGTAAGCTATTAATTCAAGTTCAAAAAATATTACGAATAAAACTGAAGGGACGATTCATATATTAAAAATAAAAAACACTGTTCCCCACGTCATGTTGCCAGAGTCACAGCGCCAGGTAGAGTCGATCAATTCCCTGCTTCCCTCTCCTCCCTCCGTTTCCCCCTCCATGCCTTTTCAGAACCGCGGAAAAAGACGAAGCAAAAAGGAAGGGGGACGCCGTGCATGCCACCGGACTGTTTGAAACAGGTGCCTGTGATATGAATGGCGACCATAAAAATAGTACCTTACCCAGGAGTTACCCCAGTAAGTATTGTGAGCGGGCAGGGAAGGGGAGAAGAAAGAGGGCAAGAAAAGAAGGAAAACAAACAAGAAGAACAAACGGGAAGTCGGGGGAAAAGAACGCCCTCGCCTCGAACAATCCATTACTACCACCGTTAAGGCCAGCGAAAAGAAGCGAACAGGGGGACAAGGTGAGACAAGGGGAGGCGCCAGTAAAAGAGGATGGAATATACATTTATACGCCTATTAAGGGACCTCCTGGGGATTAGGAAACTTTCAATTCCCTCTTCCACCATACCCCTCGTCACATCGAACGATAATATATTAATGCAATTATGAAAATACTGGCCTAAAGCAGTGGAAAAATGGACACTCATTTTACAGAATACGCAACTAAGTCCAGCAGCTTATTCTTCGTCAACAAAAAATAACAATCCGTAAAAAACATAAATTTATATCAGTAATACACAGGTCCTAAAAGTTACACACTATAATCATGCACGGTAGTGAATACGATATTAGAATAGTAAGAAAGCCTTTGTTGAAAATATTTTAGCTTTGGTCTTAATTATAAAACTAAAAAAAAAGAAATAATGCAGGAAAACACTCACGGAAAACGGGATTTGAAACCCTCGCGAACCCTACGGACAGAAAATCTAAGTTTCTTAACTACAATATAAAAAGCAAATAATGGAACTTAAATACATCTTAAAAATAAAAAATATGGAGGAAATCGAAAGAAAAAATGAGATTAGTAGTAAATAAAGGACGACGACTAATTACTACGGACAGAGAATAGAAGAAGTGAGAATGTAAATGATTTAAAGAATCGATAATGTTTTGTTGTGTGAACTGTAATTGAGAAAACTTGTGATTCAAGTAGGCATTCGGTTGTTTATTTTATTAGTGATTTGCAAGCTCTGAAATCGGATAGCAAAATATTTTCACAGCATCCGCTTAAGCGATTAAAATGAGAAAGCATTTATTAAATCGGTGAGAGTTGATTCCATAGGCGATGGAGAGTGACCATAAATGACCTTTTGAGAGTAGATGTTCCTTGGTGAGGAATGACGAGTTCATGCTTGCCTTGCTTGTATTAATATCAGGTATTTCTTCAGGTGCATTAAAGTTCTTACCTGCGTACTTCAAATTGTGTTCCGAAATGTGATACTATAACGAGGAAAGTGTGGAAAAGGAAAGTGTGAGAGCGGTATTGAGTATACAGCTTGGACATTATCTACCTTAGTGGGGAAAACGAAAAAAAACCGACTGCACCAGGGATAAAGCAGGAACAAATAACACGGTGCAAAAACAAAAGGCAGGAGTTCGGTTCTCAATAGTGTCAAACGCTTTTCGTTTGGAATCGAAAACCTTCCACACAAACGCGGAGTCAATCCACATTATGTGTTGAAATTTCTTATTAAAAACACTCCTGGTGGTCAAAAATAAATAAACAAATGCTGGAATCGAAGCATTAATTAATAAAAACAACCCACAAAAACACTGAGGCCCAATTTTATAATTCTTGATTAAATAATTCTTTGGAATGAAAACCGAAATTTATACGTTCTCCTATCGATAACGCTCAAGTCAACTATAGAACAGTCTGATGTAATACACTATAACCGAACTCTCAGTTAGCATCAAGTTAACGAAAAGTCAACGAGATATAATATTAACAGTTGAGCTCTGTGGAACATCGTTACAGGCATGACGATATAATAACTTAGTACATTCTACACTAAAACGTTTACTTCCGACATAGGTTTCGACTGCTCAGCAGTCATTGTCAAGGTCTTCATTCCACCTTGATAATGACTGCTCAGCAGTCGAAACCTAGGTAGGAAATAAACGCTTTAGTGTGGAGTATACTTAGTTATTTTTTCGTCATGCATTCGAGATCTCACGGTAAGCATTAACTTAACATATAAAATCGGGTCTAAGACGTTTCCACAATCAGACCGCTATATCTCCGACTTAAGAAGTTGGTCTTCCTGCCGTAACCTCCAAAAGAGTGTTCCGTGGGTCGTTCTTCGTATGTTTCTTTTTAAAGTCCGCTGTTTATCTATTGCATACATGCATACATAAACACAAATATTGGGAAGACGCCAGAAAACAAGTCTATTTCATAGCGTGGAAAGATGGAAGATGGTCTAGCGGGAAAGGGGAATGAGAGAGAAGGAGAGGAGAGGGACGAACTCGAAAGGAGCGAACTAGGGAGATGGATGGCTCCGGTGATGGAGGAGAGAAGTTAGGGGGGAGGGGGTGGAGGGGGGGGAGGGGCATTTACACACACAAGGGTTGTGTAGCAGCGCGCAAGTGCGGGAGTTCAAGGGCCGAGGGTATGGGGCCAAAGGGGGTGAGGCGCCAAGTGGGAATTGATGAGGGACATTGTTTCACTCGCCTCCGCCCGCCCATTCCTCGCCCACCTCTCCCGGTGACTCCCTCAACTGAATCACTAATGCAGAGGTTTTTCTCCGCGTCTCCCTGCGACCAAAGACCGCGAGCTGGGGTTATGAATGAAGGAGCGCGGGGACTCAAAGTGGAATTACACACGGGGCGGAGAGGGTAATGGAAATCATTTCCAAGCGACACACACACTGGCTCGGGCACATCTAGCAGAGCGCTTTGTCCCCGATGGGGACCCTTCTCTGAATAGAGCACACCGCTCCATCTTCGTGGGAGTCGCCATATCACCACGCTCGAAAATAAATTTAATTCAGTGTCACAGGCCGATTGAAACGGATCGCCTTTCTTCTTCCTCGCGCTCCCACAAGTAAAATCATCCACAATGCCACGCACGATTGACGGTGTTAAAAAAAAAGAACAGCGCAAAAAAAAAGATCTACACACGTACTCCAGGACAGAAACGATAATCAAAATTATGCTAAAGAAAAACTGTACAACTCCACAACCATCCACAATGGCACGCTCGATTGACGGTGTTAAAAACAAAAGAACAGCGCAAAAAAGATTTAAACACGTAATCCACGACAAAAACGACAATCAAAACTATGCTAAAGAAACGCTGTACAACTCCACAATTACTTTATGCACCATAAATTTCAACGCCCAGAGCATAGTTCTCTAGTTTATAATTAAGATAGGTATGTACGTTGAAATTAGTTGGTTAATCACGTAAGTCTGGGGTTGTACAAAAGGATTTTTTTCCATCATGACTGACATCTTGAACTCTTTCTGGACAAGCATTTCTCATTTAAGAAAAAGCTTTTTTCACCTTTTCATTAAATAATGGAGGTCACAGAAAAAACATCAAAAAATGTTTTAAGTACTACTAAAATGTTGTCAAGATTTTTTTTATTTTACCAAATTCGGTACATTGTACATTGAGAAATAAGCTGAGATGACTCCAGAGATATATGCTAAACGCGACACACCTGACGTTAAAGGGTTAAGTTCCATAGAGCAATACCTGAGACTATAAATTCAATAAAGGCTAAATTTGTGTATTTGTGTAAGAACTAAATGACAGTAATAGAATGTCACTCACTGAACGATGTTCACCGTGCCAATAAACGTTAAAAAAAATATCTTCAAATCAAGACGCAATGTTCTGGATCCGGTTACGCTTTTCCGGGCCGTTTCAAAATTGGAGTCAATAAGTTTCAGCAGTGAAACATCAACAGTGTACCGCCTACAAGACCACAATCACATTCCTGCAGGACCCATTCCATAATCTGTATTTTTCTGACTGTGAATAACTTTGCTTACGTCTTCAAAACAAATAAATTTTAATACTTACGTAGTCATCGACCTCTCCGTCAAAATGATATCCTTCAGTGGACGAAGAACGTCAGCATACGAATATTACTGTAAGAGAAAAAATTACATTAGTTTAAAATAAAAAAACAAATTCAGCGAAGAAAATATGTAAAATATTAGATGAAACAACAGTATAAATACACTTTAGAACAAGAAAGATTTAGCGCTAATTTAGCTTCACATTCCAAGTGTATACGTATAAAAACATTTCTAATTTATTTGGTGTTGCATATTCATCCGTGTTAAAAGCAATCTCAAAAATGCTAACGAGAAAAATAAACGAGGTAAATAATCTTGTCTATAAACAACTATGGACATGAAATAACTTTTTTCTTTAATGTAAACATACAATTTTCTCAAATCACTAGAACGATGCATATACGTAACGATGAACATATGTTCTCGTTTACATCAAACAAACAGATAAAATTACCTAAATTTGAGTCAGAAAACTGATGAAATAGTTCTAAATACGCCCCAATGAGAGAGAAACGGCGGCATCAGTCATTAAGCAGCTTAAAGAGCGACCAACTTCGGCACCGCCCAAAGCAAGAATGCAGGGGCTAAGCCAAATTTAGAGGCGTATCCTTGGGTAAATTGATTTAACGATATTTTTAAGCCATCATTTTCGGCCACGAGGAGAAGGTGATAAGGAGAACCTTCTAAAGACCCTTGAAGCCTTCGACTCTGGAAGGATAAAGATCTCCAAGGAGCCAACGGACGAAATTCCTGTCAGTAACGCCTCTCTAGAAATTTTCGGAGTATGACAGTGTGGCCATTGCCTATACAAAAACAAACCAATACTGCAACTTTCAACTTATATCTTAGCAAAAATAATAACGGATAATTCAACCACGCGGCCGTACAAGTATAGCGTATAAAAATATGTTAATGAAAAGTTGAAAAATTTGTATCCCCGAGACCGTTGCAAACAAATAAATAAAATCCATGAAAAAATACCACGCTAAATGAAGTAAAGTATTTTACTTTAACGAGCTTCAACAGCTAAGGTAATTTCGCATCTACTGTCTGCAACTTGCAGATGAGGACAACAACAGTCAGTCGAATAGGAGGAATACCCCTCCAAATTTGAGCCGAGCCCAACGATATTTAACTTCGGTAACTTGTCAAGAAGCGGTGTTTCCATCGTGGTAGGCCGTTGCCCGGGCAATTAATGTTACGACCAGAAAAAGAATACACATTATCAGACTTAGATAATCACCAGCAATATTTCGTTTAGAAGGACCAATGTCATGAATATAATTACAGCTTCAGTGCTTTTGATCAAATTTTATTTGTCAGTAAAAGTCAAAGTAGTTACCTGTATAATTTGTATTGACATTAGAAAATACATGTCACTCCTAATAGTGGAGAATGAGCACCATCCAAACACCATAGTCAAATACGTGGACCAAGAGATGGTTCTCAATTCTGAGAAAAAACATTTCCGTCAGTCAGTAAGAACGCAAGATCGTGATTTGCTTACTTATGCTTTTCGTCTCCATAAAAAATTCTATTCCACATTCTCACAGTTTTAATCCCTCAATACGAACTTAAAAAGTCACAGTAGCACCAAAATAATCTCTAGTATTCCTCTTCCGTATAACTTTGAAATTCTAAACTTCACAGCAAGGAAAAGAAAAATAAGCATTCAAAATCGATTTTTAACTATAATAATTAAAGTTACAAGGTTATTAGCTTGTTGGTGTCCATTTAAATACAGGACCGATGATCATCTGACCATTAAGCAAAACAAATTATTAAAAATTCTGCGGAAAGAGTCGGACACCCATACCTAAGTGTACCCTTATGTGTAACGGACGGGCATGTAAGCCTTACATGGACACTGAATGGATACTCTTTTCAATCTTATGATAGCAACCTCACGAATTAAGGTGAGGAATAACTAAAGAAAGCCCAATGGTGAGCTTTGCCTCACAAAATCATTCGTATCGATAAGCGTCGCTAAAAGCGATCTTGGTAAATTATGTATTATTTCATCAACAGTAATAATTAGAGCAAAAAAATGCAATGAAATTTTTTCATTAAAACTTGAAGCCATATCTCCTCTTAATTACACAAGACATCCGAATAACATCCTATGAAGGAACATCGCACTCAATTTATTTTGGAATACGAAGCATTTTTCCGTTTTCCGCCGAAAGAGCTCGGTAGCTTCCTCTTTTTTACGCCGACTTGAAGAGATATACAGCTAAAACATGATTGCTTCAGTATTTTTAGATAGTTATCTACAGCATGTATCGAGATCTTGCAAAGTTTACTGCATTTACACTCTACGCATAAAGCTTAACGTAAAGGATTCTTTTTAACGTTCCTCGCATTGCATTACACTGCATTATGTTTGCGTATGACAATTTATCCTCAGAACTCCCACACCTGGCCAGTGCTGCCATCTTTTGGCAACTATGTTGTTTGTTTTCTCTCACCTGTCAGATGTTCTTGTTTGTGTTGTTAAGGAAGCCAGGATTTTGTTGTGTGCAGGCTTTGTACTCCATATTTGAGTGTGGATATTATAGTCTCAGTTTACCAAGTATGAATTGATCTTTTTATTTAAAACTACACTGCAAGACCAACTAAGTATTCCAACACATTACAATATTAAATCTTAAAGAGTTTTAGTCATCCCATCGCCAAAGATAATTTCTTCCTAGAAAAAAATCCGTAATAAAATACTGTTTTAACGATTATTATGATTAATGAGGAATCCTAGCATCGGTTTCCTCTAATGGACTAGAAAAATACCGATTCTCAAGCGCTTAAGACTTCGAGCAACAGTAACATTCACTGTTAAGGAAATATGTTCCATGCCACCATCTGATTATCGCAATCGCTAAATTATCTTTAGTCTTTCCGACCGTATCCAGATGGATTATAGACATATTGAAAGAAATACGAGTAAAAATGTAGGTTGGCCAGCCATCAAATTAAAACATTGAAAGATCGCCATACGACATTCGTAGCAACCAATGATTTATGCATTAAAACGGCTGCTGGAGACAGATTGCACTTCTGCCAAGCTCGTTCAAGAATCTTTTAGTTTTTATTCGTTTAATAAATAACTTGGACTAACATTTTAACAAAAAAATGACTTGGAAAAATAATTTTGAAAGTTAAACCTAACTTGCAGTAGGCACTCAAGTTTGGGAAATATGAGACGGAAAATACGCAATTTGATAGCAAAAGGCTCCTCTACTGTATGGGAAGACATCCTCAGTTCAAAAAGGAGAAGAGTAAAGTCACGTACCATCAATATTTTCGCCGGAGGAACTCAGAAAAAATCTGTGCTGCAGAGCGAAAATATCCACATCCACAACGGTAAATCACCATGGAAATGCTCAATCTCACATGCTAGTAGGTTTTGGGTGATTTTGCGTGAACGAAGAAATTGATGTACAGACTATACGGGCCAAATTATAGGTGAAAAGACCTTATGGAAAAAAAACTAAATGATGGAAAAAAGGGGATATGATAGGTAAGTATAGATTTCACTAAAAAACTAAAATTAATAGAAATCCACGAAATGCAAAGTGAGTCAATATTTTCAGTGGATAACTATATTTTACATTTCGCAGAATTTTGGAAGAATATTTTTAAATTTTTAAGCACCTTTGCATATTTTGTAAGTCAATGGTTTTACACGCATAAATGGCAATTAGCTGTTGACGAAACTACAGCATCTTTGAAAAGCTCCCTTCACCATGTAAAGTTAAAATCGGGAGGTATGTATGCCATATTGCTTTCGCCCAGCGATGAAGAAAAAGAGCGGAGATGGGAGAGGGGTGTGAGAATAAAGGGTTCCTAAAAAATAAGGGTTTCTCCAACCTCTTTCCCCTTCCATCCACGGGGTTGAAATTGAACTTTGCGACCCCAGAGGTGCGTCTATGAAGGCGAGGTCGAGAAGACGGGGTTAGGCACTGTAAATCTGCCGGAAAAAGGGATCTCGACCCTAACCAACGTGACCCTGTTGAGAGAGATGAAGAGAAAGAAGCAGGGAAGAATACGAGAAGAGGGTGGGTAAGAGGGGAGAAGTCGTATAAACAGCGAGGGGATCTTGCGTCTCCAAAAGGGATTGGCAGGGTCGAGAAAATATATCCCCTCAATCTCAATCGATATCTTCCCTCCTCCACAGCCTTCACCTTTCAACCGACTCCTTGAGAAAACGAATCATGCGAAAAGCACGGCTCTGTTTATGGAAACGGTTTATCCGGATCAAGTTTCTTGCCAGTGCTTCATATTTTTCCCCGCATAGAATCGACGCAGGGATAGAGCATGAAGGAGATTTTTTTTCTAACTTACGGCAACGAAGGAAGCATTGAAATGAGGATTTTCATCATGAAGTCTCGGGCCATGAGTAACATATTTTATCTTAAAAAGCTTACACCCAAACGGAAAGGAATTGAACAGGTTTATTCTACGAGTTACGCACACCGCTCTTTGGAAATGTATCATCTTGTATATTGAGCTCAAACTCATATCAAAGTATGGGACGAATATAAAAACTGCGCTCAAGAAATAATACATTTAGCTGGAAGAAAACAATACGCATTAAAATTCACCAAACAAAATTCCAAAAATTCGGTTCATTTGGTGCAGTGTAATTCAATTTATCAAAAATTATTGGTTTGAATAATCGACAACAAATCATATAGAAATACACATAGCATAATTTCCACAGCAAATGTGCCATGCGAAATAGAACATTTTTTAAAAATCTCCAACTCAACAGAAATATTTTTACCACCTGTTGTGGCAAAAAGGCCATGATACCATGGGCGTTCTCACTGCAATGATTAGTCCTTTGAATGGTATATTTTATGCAAGAACTATACAAACTGACAAGCTTAAACCTTGAGACCTAGCTTAAGAGACCAATAATCGAAAATTAACGGGTGACAGAAATATCGTTCAATGAAAGGCATTTTCTTGGTTATCTACCAAATGCAATAATTCAGATATTAGATAAAAATGCCCTCTAAGAATAGCGAAGGGAGCATACGTAATTACGGTCACTATCTTATGAGATGCGATTAAACACCCATTAAAGCAATACTAGTACCAAATAACTTTTCAGAATAAGCGTGTTTTTCACACAGTGAATAAGATATTTTTCCCTAATTCTCCTTCCTCCATTCAGTACTACACTCATCTGGATTATAAAATTAAAATGAGGGAAAAATAAATTACGCGTGAGAACATATTACAGACTGACAATTCGAGCTGCGAAAAAAACCGAGCTGAGCAGTTCCAATGTAGTATTTACACAATTTTATACTACACATTTGTAAATATTCCCAAATTTTCTTAAAAGTCTACTGTGAATCACCAAAACGACGTGAGAAAAAATATTACCATCAGTTTGCCACACACGAGCATGTATGTACTTAATGCAAAACCAAATAACTACGTGCCTTTCCAAGGGGAAAAAGACGGGAGTACCAGTAATGGAACAAATGGGGCAATCACAAATGCGTTTCACACCCGATGTGAAGTGGAGATCGGTATGGTGAGGTAACTTCCCATTCCGAGAGCCACGGCTCGCATTTCGGAAGTGGTGGAGATATTTCAGTGGACTTCCGATCCACACTTGAGTGATGTGTGGAGAGCAGTTCAAGTTAAGCACTCTGTCCGTCGGATTGGACGTTAAACTGTTGTAAGATTTGTATCTCGAGGATAGGTCCAAAATTTACAAACTTTTCCTCCTTGCCAACGTTTCGAGGTATAATTGACACCATCTTCAGGGCTACAATTTACGGTACAACAACATGATTAATGAAGTAACATAAAAAATATCACAAGTTTCACTTTACAAATCAAAGTATCATACACGTCATAGCAATATACAAATAAGAATTACCTCGGATTTAGCCAGGAACATCATTTTTCAACAAACCACATCTCCAAATAAAATTGTATAACATATTTTTTTTAATATACTTTTATGTGTTCCTATCCCTTTCCATTTCCTATGACTGTATGAATTTATTCGCGCCTTTGAGCGTCTGATTTTCGAATGGATGAGTATATATATATATATATATATATATATATATATATATATATATATATATATATATATAATTATCTCCAGCTGAAGAAGGGTCCTTAGCCCAAAAGCTACCCCTAAGCAGTGGACACCGGTGTCATAATGGATCATCTGCCAGTGAGTGTCCACTGATTTACTTTCCTATCCTTCCCCAACCACAACGCCTTGTTGCTAGCTTATATATATATATATAATATTATACAGTTTTACTTGGAGATGTGGATTGTTGAAACATGATGTTCCTGGCTAAATCCGAGGTAATTCTTATTTGTATATTGCAATGACGTGTATGATACTTTGATTTGTAAGGTGAAACTTGTGATATTTTTTATGTTACTTCATTAATAATGTTGTTGTACCGTAAATTGTAGCCCTGACGATGGTGTCAATTATACACCGAAACGTTGGCAAGGAGGTATAGTTTGTAAATTTTTGAACTATCCTCGAGATACAAATCTTACATTCCATGAAGAGGTCGATAATACAATACTTCAGTTAAACTGTTGATCCCTTAGCCCTAAGTTCGTAAAGAGTAGCCTAGTACCACTTTCCCTTCCACCCTTCCTTCATTCCCGAAGTCTCTTCCACCCTTCCTCCATTTCCTTACCAAATTGCCCACCCTTCCATAATGGCGCGAATTACCTGATCGGCCGCCCGCCTCCCGAATCAATCAACCGATGGCTTCCGTTAAAAGAAGTCAAAGGCGCTACTTGGTTTCTCTTCACCCGTCCACCCTTCTCCTCTCCACCCGAATCCTTATCCTCTCACCAGTCCAAAATGTATAAAGTGCCGGTCTCAACCCCCAACAACCATCTAGCCAACCGAATATTCCCGAAAGGAATCTAGCTACTCTTAATACACTAAAAAAAGCAGACGCTGCATCGGAATGTTACATATGCAATTCCAGCAGAAATGTAGCTGTCCCCAAACTGGATTAAATCTCATGGCCAGCGAGTTGAAGACAGTGAGTGCGTGGGAGGACGTCATCTGGATAATACGTAATTTGTCGCGCACAACGGGCGGACAACTCGACGAATCAACACAAAGAGCAGCACTCTACCGACAATGGCAGCAACAACGACAGTGACTTCAATTATCACAAATCCTCACTATTTCCATCCACAGCGAGCCAGCCCTGCGACGCGTCTCTTAAATAGATATTTGATTAATGAATCTGTCGGCCACCGGACGGTTATCTCTTCGTCCTCACCTAAAACCCATAACCGTCCGGATTAGTCGCGGTTGGGCGGCTTCTCCGGCCGCACAACAGTCAAGGGAAACAGAATGCGCGGCTCTGAGTTGAGAGGCATCCATCCCTGTTGCACTGGAGACAAAAGAGAGAGACGAGTGCCTCCTCTCTCTTTGCTCTTCGTTTTCGTTCAAGCACCGCGGTCGGTCGGCGGGAAACCCGCCTCTGTTTAGCGGCGGAAGATAAACTGTTCGCATCTGATGTAACGAGGTCCGCAAACCAAAGCACCCCCTCCCCTGCCTCCGAGGAGAGCGGGCCGCACAAAGGGGAGCCGCTGAGGGAACACGCTGTAGTTAAGTGTGGAGCTGCCCACCCATCGCTTGACCGTCATTCCCAAGCTAAGTGTGCGCGTGTGTGAGCCTAGACGATATCCACTCCTATTCCTAGGCCCCCGCCCTAAAAATAGATTCATCTCACTCTAAGAGAATCGGAGGCGTTTGTTTAGCGGATGGAACTTGGGAACAGTTGTTGCCCCCGTTTCCGTCAACAACGCCACGAGTGAATTAATGACCTTAATGAGTAAATTGAAACGTTCGTACCTACGAATTCCCGCGCTTGAATGACTCCAACGCATACCAACCACTCATAGCTCATATATAAGACTAGTATAGGGTGCCCGTTGAAATTCAACGGGAAGTTGAAAAAATTATCACTGTGACACAAGGAAAAAAGAATCACCTTGATGTGACGTGCAAATTGCAAATACCATTGAGTATACCATGAACAATTCATTAACCACCCATGGAGAGGATTAGGAGAAACATACACCGAGTAAAATATCACTGCAATTCTCATATTGATCACATAGTCATAAATGCCACAGGCAAGTACCTACCAATTAAAAGCCCATGCTGCGGTTGCCAATCGTAAAAAAGTGGATTAATTTAGAGCCCAAAGCACCAACTTCTGGCAAAAGTGGAGCGTATAGAAAAATTAGACGCAATAATTTAAACCCCAATTTTTTAAGCCTTATGAAATGACCGTGAAATTTTAAGCCTTATGTCTTGAGAGTAAATAATTTAAAAAAGCAAAAAAAGAAGCCCCTTCTAACTACAACTATCAAATTAGTCACTGAACCTGGCCTTTAAATGCTGCAGGCGTGAATATCCATTCAATAAATTGTTTTTAAATGGATATTCACGCCTGGTTGCCAAGGAAATTTCTATAGTTGAAAAAAAAGAAAAATTGATGAATTTCAAGATAAAAACGCAATACTTGGACAAAAACGAAGCGTATAAAAAAATTGAATGGTAGAATTAAATACTGCATTCTTTCATGCGTTCTATGATATACATTTCGATCCAATATCTGGAGTGCAAGTAATTTAAAAAAGCAAAGAAAGAAACACCTGCACCAAATTCAATACTTTTCTTATGGGAGTAAAATATAACATTAATGGGGTAAAAACACCCCCAAAAATTGCCTTTCGCAAAAATCCTTTCATAGTGTGCCTAAACACCACGATGGGGATATACCCTCAAAATTTCACGTTTTTATCAACAGTAGTTTGGGCTGTGCGTTGATGAGTGAGTGAGTGAGTCAGTCAGTCAGGACATTCCGTTTTATATAGGGAAATCCGTCTAACTTGAGCTACCTATGTTACTCCGATTTATTTTTTGACTAATCCATAAATTTAAAGCTGAAACCACATGCAAGTTAGAATTACATAATGTTATAAGCGGACAACAATTTACAAAGTTTTTCATTGCTAAGTAACTGAATTATGGTAAATAATACCAGAAAAATCTCCTAATTTGTCAATTTTAACATTGATACTGGGAAAAAATAAATTAATATTTTCACTATAACTTTTTCAGCATTTCATTAATCGATTTGATGTTTTCTGTAATAATATTTCATAACATCAGGTATTATTCGCATCTACTTTCATTGATGTGCCTCAAAAAATGAAGGTACATATTCGAGTTAGAATTAGCGTTACTGCATTTGCATCGATTGGAAAATCATTCGGTTTTATCGCTCTAAATTTTCCAGCATCAATATTTTTACACTGCTTATGAATGAATCGTGTGTAAGACATTCAAAGAAAGAATTTGAAACCTTTTGAAGAAGTGTGACTCAATACTGAAGCATCATTTATGGCTAATTTTTGAAATATATCTCTATGCGTAACTGGCAATTGGTATTGACTATTTACGCTGGCACAATCACATATTACGTGTAACTGATCTATTAACTTAAGTGATTGTGTCTGTACTACAGCACATTTCTGGAAAGTGCTAGGTGTACAAATAAAATATTATTGCAACTGTCAATCACGCAAAAATCTATAAAATATGTATATAAATAAATTTATTAGACTAAAACCAATTTATGGAAATTAGTTAGATTAAATTTACAAAAAAACAATGTAACTTATCTTTTTTCATGTATTTTGGACCTATTAAAAGACCTATTTGAACTAATTAGTTGATTGAATTGAATTAAAAGCTTGTGATAAACGTTTTTGTGGTAAAAAATTGGATAAACGTAATTTTCACTTTTTTTGTTTTTTCGAACTAGTCTAACGTATACATATTTAGTATTTTGTATATTATATACAGGATGTTTCATGGGGAAATGCACGCATTTCTGGAGGAGGAAGGGAAGACGATCTTAAGCATTTTATGTCCTATGAACATGGGGTCGCAACTCCTTAGTTACCGAGCTATGGCAATGCAAGATTTAGTGAGAATCGTCCTACAGTTACCATGAAAACGCTAAAAAGCAGTGGATTACACCAATGATTATGAAAAAAATAGTCTATGTTATTTTTTTGAGATCTTCATATTTCTTTTCCTGCCTACAGGTATGCTAAATGCTTCCAACTGTCAAGTCGGTAACCGAAATTACAAGAACTATTATTCATTAAAGAATTACTTTTTGGGATAACTTTTTTACCATGGGGGATACGAAAACATATTAGTTATTTGAAAATTAGTAACTTGTATCTAATTTCTTAAACTGCTAGCTTTATAATCCTATCACATTTATTAGTGAAGATATGACATCAAAAGTGATACTGTTGCACGAGCTCGACGGCTCTCTCCCCATCATGGAACTGACATTCATTAAATTAAACGAAATTAAAACAATCGAGAGAAATGGAACTCCTTAAAAAAATCGGATTATTAATAATCAGGGCCAATTTATAAACTATTTTGATTATTGAATGGAGAAGAGATCATAGATAACGTTATATTTTGTTACCGCTGGGTAATTGGAAGTATTCTTGTTGCAGTTGTTTGAAAACAATCCTTCTGAGAATCTAATTTTAATTCGTGAATATGTCGAGGGTACATATCTACGATTTATAAAAGGCAATACAAATGTATGCCAAACCCTCGATTCAAGTGACATTTTCTCAAGAAAAAACGCCATCGTTAGTTACCCTTTTGGTTTCAGAGTGTGAGTGGAAAATGGTGCAACAGCACCCTGCTTCGAAAGCAGCATATAAATGGCAAATATATTCATTGTTAAAATAATCTGATTGAACTAATTAATCATTCTAATCTTAATTAATCAATTGCAATGATAACTATTGAGTATGCAGTCGATGAGATGAAAGATTACATCCAATGTCATTGCAATAAACTCACTCCAACCTCAGAGGTAAAAGTAAAATTCAAAGAATTTAGACTCGGAGGACTCGGAAAACAATTCTATGCCTAACCGTACTGAATTCAACCCCAGAGCACAGTTCATTTTGTTGAGTGACGACGGAGGGGGAACGATGAGGATAGCACCGTAATTTTGACAGGACATCAGTTGCCTCATATTCTATGGAAAGTCTTGCTTATGAAAATACTGTTTAAAATACACAAAACTCATTCATCTTTTTATTAATGCAATAACACTTCAAACAAAAATGAAAACACAAACTGATGAAAATTGCGATTTGCAATTAGCCAAATAATTTACAACGGTTGTAAGTAAATTTTCAAAAACCCTACCACCGACTTCAATGCACTTTTCAGTTCTCTTTACAACAGCATGTGTAGCGCGTATGATTTCGTCTTTACGTTCTTTTGGGCAAGAAAAAATTTCCCGAATGCAAGAAACCAACCCTTTTCGTGTGTTAATGTGTAATGGCAAAGAGAGGCAGCAGCCACGAGATATAATTTGGAAATTGAACGAAAGCAGATATACAACCATCAGAGGTGAATGGAACACGAATTGCAAAAAAAATTAACGTTGCTGGGTAAGTTTTTTATAAATCAATGATAAAAACGAAAAATGCCAATATTAAAAATAAAACAACGATACGTTCTGGGTGACAAAATGCAAAGGATCAAAAAATTAAATCCAAAGCTAATCTGAAAAAATGTGAATAAGCGCTAAGTAATTTTTATGCGTTCTAGAAAAAAATGACGGTTAAACGGTGCATTTATGTATTTCGAATTATTTCAATTCATACCTTATACAAATGAATATTATATAAAAGCGTTATATGTTTATGTTACAAGATATATTATAAATTTATGGTAAAAGACATATTATATTATTTTGTTTCAAGACATGCATCGTAATACATAAATCTCTGACATATTATGGTTTACTAATGTACCTAAATAGATCCAATCTTCTGTATATTTATGTTACTTTCATAATTAAATTAATAATTTCATGAATAACAATATTATTTTTCGGTCTAGTTTACTTAATATACTATTTTTTTTAAGTTAAAATCCATATTTCTTTTTAATTCAAATTATTTTAAATGAAATATTTTAATTTTTTAATATATTTTTACAAATTTTTCTATATATATATATATATTAAAAAATTACCAAAACTCAGTTACACGCATGTTAATCAACCATAGAAGAAGTTAATCAACCATTCAAGCAAGGGTAACGTTTCAGAGATGTGCCTCTAAAATAAAATATTATTGTAAGAGCTCGGGTTAGGCGGGTTTCCCAAGTATATAGATACATAGGATCTACAGCACAGAATCAGTTTTTGTACGAGTCTTGGATAATTATGGTGATTTTTTTCTCGTGGGTATTTAACAGCGTCATAAAATTGTGATAATTGTTATTACGGAAAAGGTTTTTTCCAAATATTTAACTAAACGCACGATGAAATCTTCTTCTGTTTTTCGTCAAGTTTACTAATTAATGCAGTGCGGGGGGAGCAAAATAGCTCCCGCGTGATACAGGAGGCAGAGTAACTGGAAGGAGGTAGCAGGTAAATAGCGATTGAATATTAAAGGTTGAACAGAAATAGATTTTAAGGTAACGGGGAAAGATTGTGGATAATAACAGGCATTTGAGCTGGAGTAAAGTGATGTGGAAAGTAATCTGAGTTGAAGATTGAAATGGTGGGATTAAGTAGGTCTTGCAGATAAAAGGAAGCGTTTATTCAAACACCTGCTAAAAGGTTGACAGTATATTTCAAAACCTATCAGTGAATCGCCAAAGCGTCAATATAATGAATTTCTCTAAAATTTGGATTTCATTATATGTATATTACCGTAAATATAAAAAAACCAAAGTAGCAATGTATATAATTTCATGTAACCAATCATGATTTCAACAGGATCTTAATTCGAAGCTGAAATCTTGATCGGTAGATCCCAAGTAGCAATATCTTAAGAAAAAAGTATGTTAAAATATATTGTAAGAAAATTTTAGAATAATTTTAAAACTGTTTTGAAAAGATATTAACTCTCTCTTTTTAGGAATTTAAAATGATTTTTCATTACTTCAATATGATTATAACATAAGTTTCAAATATGTTTAACTCTTTAAGAAGCTATGACTTATTATTTCTAAATTGTTTTAACATTTCTCAGGTAAGAATCTGAAGCTCCCTGTCCACTCCCCTAAACTCCCTTGCCCTCTCCTCTGACTCTCCCCTGCCTTCTCAAAATAAAAAATGATACCATACTTTTAAATTCCATTACATGATTGCATGCTGTAGCATATTAATCTACCTAACGATAGTAAATCTATTCCGCATGATCAACTACCCTACGGTTCTACGCTCATATTCTCGCACCCGAAATCGAAAAGCCCGCGTCAAGAAAATCTTATATATCTTACCACTTCCGAGGATTAATGTAACTTCGAGAACTAATTTTTAAATGGCAATTCCTTGATAGACTAAGGAAACACCATAACATCACGATAACAGTAATTTGGCTTTAATTAATTGAAACCTATATTGCCATATAGTAAGAATATAAATGCAATATTACTGAGAAGAAACAAGATTTTTCCAATTCCCTCACGTTTTTCACGTTTCAATCAAGACGTAACTACCTTGCGGAAATGTTGAAAGGAGAAAATTGCTCAATGTTCCAATAAACCCAGAAATAATATAATGTTTAACGGAAATTAATTATGCAAAGCTCTCAGTTAAGTGTTTACTGGCTGAACTAAAGTCTCTCCGATTCGTTTGCAGTCTTCCCATTTTTGCCAAAATTTTGGGTGAAGGATGAAGGTTGAGAACCGCAACCGACTAACTTTATCATTATTAACTAAATTAATTTATCGCTTTGGAGCATATCGCCCTATATATCAGTTTTCACACCGATATGCCATGCCAATTTATGCCATGGCTAATCCCGGATTTAAAAAATACCCAAAATATAATTCACTGGGAAAATAAATCCAATTCAGATTTGATCGGTTATTTTATGCATATTTACAGCTGTCGGTCGCCCCACTCTATTTGAAGCTACCAGAATTCTTATACTGGTATATTTTAACACTTTGATATGATTACAATTATGTACCTACGCAAATTTAAATGAGGGTTTTAAAATTATTTCAAAATAATTTCAAAATAAATTTCAAATAATTTCAAAATAATTTTTAATTCGTTTAAAATAATTTTCGAATAATTTTAACATAATTTTAACATAATTTTCAAATAAAATTAACATATTTTTTACCATGAAATGTAAAAAAAACCTTTTCATGCAAAAAATGCCTCAGTACTTCCTACATGTGCATATAGTTTCCTGATTTTCCAATTACAACACTGAAAAAACAGATAATCAAGCAGTGGATACGTTTAATGCACGTGATGCATAAGCTCATTTAAATTGATCGATTCTAATTTGAAATTTTCGAAAATTTGATTTTACTGCAAATTAATAAACATTGAACGGAAATATCTGCAGCTATAAAAGACTAAATTCTACGATTTGACCTAAAAAATGTGACCTATCTAAAAGTGATCCTCATCAACCTGGGCAAACTCAAAATTTTATAATATAATTCTTCCTGTTCCTACAGAGTTCCTGTTTTCGAATAAAAATCACTTAAGTTAACGGTTGTTGCACCGTAAGCTAATGTTTACACACGTGACACAACCATTTACATAATGAAATAATCAGTGGCCGCGTAAGTGCCGTGACTCTGTAGAATAGACGGATGTTACAAAAAAAATACTTTTGAAATTTTAATACTTGATTTCAATTTGGTCGGTTTCGGTGATTTATAAACATTATTTAATGCGATTTAATATGTGTATGTGTAGGTTCTTCGTGCCTTTAATAATACTCTGAAATCGCCAAAACCAGTCGAGTTAAAACAATACAGTACCTGCAGTAAACTACAAACTGTATTTTTAATGTTTATTGAAATAAGGGAATGTTGAAACGGCCACCAAAATTCTGTCCCAAACTTCAGCGTGCGACACTTAGAATGGACAGGACTATGCAATAACTAGGCTCGTGTGAAAGAATTAAATAAAGGAGATTATTTTTTCTAATAAAACCATAATCTAGAATGACTTGTTTCTCGTCAACGACAAGAAAACGTCCCAAGTATATTTTCCCGCCAGTTCGACAACTATTGAGCTGCATAAAAATATCGACGAAAAACAGCGCAACACATAAATAGTGAATCTTGTCAACTGAAACGGAAAGGAAACATGAGAAAACTAGCCAAGGTTACCCGATCTGTAAATTTAATCACTGAAATATATTTATTGATAGTGCAAGTTTAGGAATATTGCCTGAACCATGGTAAATAAACAGAATGAACAAATAATAACGCCCTAACATGGCCCAGCGAAGGTATTATAAAATAATCCTTCTCACGTGAAGTGAATGCAAGGGCCCCCAATGATATGCATACCTACTTTATGCATATTTTTTGTTCTGATGTTACATCGTCCAATGACTCCGACGAAAAAGTATTTTCGAAAAGTTGGTGGTTGAATTACAGACAAAATAAACCATAGGAGATTACAAACGTCATTCGCAAACACTCAAAACGCACTATAAAAACAATTAAAAGAGCCCGCGAGTGAACTGAAAGTTTTCACATTCTCCACCAACCTGGGCGCATATATCTAGCGACAAGTCCAGAAATATTTTTCAACATTAGTGCTGTAAAAATGCTTCCGCATGGAATAGGCCGAGAACAAAATTCAAAACAGCGAAGGCTCCTGCAGTCGGATGCCAGAATAGCTGATTCTTGTCGAAGTAATATAACAGACATATTGCGCTATTCTCTAACTTGCTAAGACCTTGTAAAGAGAACATGAGCATCAAAAATGCATCTGCTGCCTCCGCGATATCTAACTACCTCGCTTTCAAGTGGCAGTAACGAAATTAGTGGCTCTCTAGTGACGATTTTACCAGCGAAAATTGTAAAATACCACACGCAGAATAGCTATTATCGTTCAAGCGACTTTTCGACAAATTAGAAACAACAGTTACAGAATAGCACTGCCGATGACGATAGGAAGGTATCCATTCTAAAAGTGGCCAGAATAAAGATTTTAAGCCAAGGCCAATTTTAATGGCCAAGTGGGAGACACGAGAAGAGTTCACCATAATCTAAGTATTCAGCGCGAATTGTGAAGTGAGTTGAAGAGTGGGGATCACTTGCACTACTTCAAAAGAAGATGCATTAACGAGTCAAGACGGGAAGGGGGAAACACATTGACACCTGGGTCGGCGTTTGAAGCACCCACAAGGAGGAAAACTCCTGGCTTAAGGATGTTACCGAGACAGAATACTGAACGCCATAAACCGCGTCTTAAGATGAGCGATATGAAAATGTTATTTAATAGTGCCTCGCCCACAGAATTCGACGGTGATTAATTCCCTACCCCCGTCCCCAATCATAGAGTCAAACTAACTGCATCGTTGTATTAACTGCACTCAATGTTTAGAATGAAAAGAGATTAATAAAGTTCAGCATTGAACAGTACCAAGAGATACGTCGACCATTAAATTGAACTGAAGTTAAAAGAAATGGCTGAAAAACATCATTTGAAAAAGGGCTGTAGCACCTTTTCTTTGTACTAGGTACTTATATTTACATTTTACTTAGAATGTGGATTGGGATTCCATCCAAACTATTAGGTTGGCAGTAATTTTGGTCCATATACGGTAGGCAATCCACAATAACCTCCCTTACAGTAAGATACCTGACCAAATACACATTACCCAACCTATTTCCTGAATATGAAAACTGGCAACTGCTATGTCTAACGGATAATATGTAAAACAGATTCCTAAATGAATATCGCAATTGACATGTACGTTATAGTTACGGTCCTCTCTTTCTCAATAAAAATGACCAAGGTTCGATGACATTCTATCCAAGTCATGCCAATCCTTTACGAAGATATAGCGCCAAGGTATCTTTCATTGAACAGACACTTTACTACGATTGAAGTTCTCTCCAAGGCATCCAAGTAGAAATCGAGATTCCACAGAAAATCTACGTCTCTGCAGGACTCCAAACCCGGGCCAACAAGAAGGGAAACCTGCCGAATTTCTCTCTGTGGAAAACTGCTGCTAAGAGCAGGAAGTCTGCTCACGTGAATTATTTTAAGACAAAAAACCCTTTTTACCATTAGTATTTAACAACGGAACGACGAAAAACTATATATACAGGTTTTCAATCGAAATATGGTTGAATTTTTGCTAAAACTATAAAAAGTGTGCAATCTTGCAATAAAAAAATATCGCTAAATATAATAAATAAGAGTAGCTGCCCCCACCCCTCTTCACCCTCCTTCCTAATCACATTAATCAGCATCCAAAGTCTCACCGTATTATTTCCAGGAACGTTGGCGAAAACTAAACAAAACACGTTTCGGAGGCCAAAGCAGAAGGATCAGCAAGTCATTAGAAAGGCATATATCTCCGAGCCATGATGTGGCTCCAACTCTCCAAGTGCTACAGGATTTTCTTTAAAAACCCCATTAAATTTCTGCCGCCATTAAAACGAGGTCACAATGCCGTTTCCAGGCTTTACGCCGCGCCGTCCGGGATGGATGGATGTGAGGCAGGTTAGAATTGAAAACTATGGTTGCACAGAAACATACATCTTCATCCACGTCGTGACCCGCAAGCTGCCGAAAGGTCGTTACGGCAGAGGGTGCTGGGACACCGGTCATATGTCTTATGTGCGATTGTAAGTGAAAAAGTATCAAATGCTGATTTATCTGACTGAAATATTACTTGAGAGGGGAGAAGGCTTACTTAAAACAATACGCCCACATTCCTTATTATAATTTGGGCATCGAATCAGCCAAAATAGTTAGGGAGGTTAATGATATTATCTTACTAACGAAATAATTTTACCTACGTCATCAATGATCCACTAATACCTCAAAAACTAGCACACACTGGCATCGCTACTTCGTTGCCACCTTATCTCTTTGAGAAATTCACGTCTCATAAGAGAATAATGCAAGATAGAATTTGCTGCATTATGCTTAAAACTAATTAAAAGATGCCCATTATACGACTTGGTTCCACGTAATAACGAGTTTAAATTCATGGAAACTGGGCGGAAATCATTTACAGAAGTTAATCAGCTTACATAAGTAAAAAAAAAACTCTCTATCACTAGTATTATAAATATGAAAAAATTGACATGACTTTCACCACCCTAGTGCGGATATCGACAGTGATCATAATTTGGTTATGATGAACTGACATACTATTAAGTTTATAAAACCAAAGAGATCGCTGGAAGGTGGAAAAACAGAGGGGAAAAATACAACACAATTGTCCTATCAAAGTACTCTAGACATAGCTGAAGGGGACGGAAACGTAACAGGATCAATCGAAGAGAGATGGAAACAGATCATATAAGGAGTTATTAACGCAGCCGAAGAAAAGATAGGGAGGAGAAAAACAGAGAATCGGAAGCCATGGAGTACACAAGAAACTTAGGCCAAATATATATATAAAAAAAAGACTCGAAAACAATGGAAAGGCAGCAGCTGTATGGCATAATTAGAAATTCGATCAGCCGTAAAGCAAGAAAAGCCAGAGAAGAATGGATGAAAGACATATATAAAGTATTATAAGGGAATATCTCCCAGGGAAAAGCAGAATCTGCTTGCAGAACTTTATGGAACTACTTAAAAGAACGACAAATTAAAATAAATTTCATAAGGGGTGAATAATATGATATTCTCATTGAAAATAAAAAACAGGGAAGAGATGGATAGAGTACCTGGAGAACCTTCACAACGGAAAAGCTTTGAATAGCAGGATACTAGAGAATGAAGACTGTGGGTGAAGATGAAAAAAGAAACCCTATATTAAGATGAGTATTTGATTATATAGTAAACGACTACAGTGAGAAGAAAACGCTTGGAGTTGATGAAATTCCCACAGAATCCCGAAAAATGGAGGGAGGACCCTGAATAATCTATACAAATTAATTTGTAACATTTATCCAGCTGGACAAATACCGATGGACTTAATGTGCTGAAAACATGGTCGGTGTTGTGGAATAAAAAGTGTAAAAATCTGTACGTGTTTATTTTCGAATTATGGATGTCGTAGTTTCCACAAAGTTAGTGCCGATACGCTCTCTCAAATGTAGCGATGTCTCGATTTGTATCACTACTTGCAGGGCATTTTATTACACATTAATTCCGGTTTTTCCCAACGAAATGAACGACGGAAGTAAACAATGAATATGGAAATTCCGAAAATCGCCTATCCTGGGTAATCACTGCTTTTGCACTCTGTGTTCGAGTTTCACAGGCATTCGTGGATTTTATAAATTTGTATATTACATTAAATGTATACGAGGATCTTTAAAGCGTATGAAGTATGTATGCGTATGAAGTTGTATTCAACACTAAAACATTCATAAGTCTTACCTTTGTGTCCTTTTTAACAGTGAAATATTTCCAGGCGCACATAAGTATTTACATATGTAACAATGATTCCTCCTCCGGCCAATTTATCCGACATTCAAAATTTTAATCCCCTCTTGCAGCCATGAGACCAAGATTTCACCGGATGCGATGCAATTTTATCGCAGAATAGTAATGCTACTTGCAGGCAACATAGAAGTCAATTTTTCTTGCATGTGCGAACCGCGGTCGATTAGTGCCGCTTTCGCCCCCTGCTGCCGTATAAAACTCGTGATTACACATCGAAGTGACACTTGCAAGCGACTTACATTTCTAGAAATCGGTGTAACCACCTTTTGGGAACCTTGTATTTAAAAATAAATTTTTTGTAATAGTTTCTAAGCTGTTGTATCTCTAGTTTGTGTCAATTGCTTGCCAAAAACAATAAAAAATACAAATAATATTAAATCTTTCTTTTGCTGGCTAAGCTCTGATTTTTTACTTCAAACAAATCAATGCGAACACTTTAGCAAATCGTTGTATCCACTTTCGGAAATTTCGTATTTAAAACAGTTTTTTGTATTAAATTTCATACTGTTACATCTGTAGTGATTAGTTTGTTATGAGTATTGCTTCATTGTCCTGAATGTGCCCCCAACAACAGGCAAATGCCTTAGGGGTCACCGAAAGTTCCTGTAAATTATATTTGCTAAGTAACTATGTAATTCTTGATCATGACAAAGGGCAATAAATAATTATAATATTATTATTAAATGGCTACTGTCATAAAAGTAGCTTCCATGTGTAAAACCACCTTACACATAAGCTATGTCGATGACTCGATTTCGATCAATCATTTTGCTGATTTATCGACGGATGGTCATGAAATACTCATTCCTAGTCCTCATCTCTTACCACACCAACCTGGTCGTCTCCAACAGAAGGAACGGACAAGTTTCCACGCAGTTTTCAGGGGGTTGGGGTTTCAGGAGAGGTAGGGGAATAGCAGGAAGAAGAATTGTAAGCAAAGTGACTATGGTTTCCTAAGGGGGAGCAGAGGGAGAGACGAGGAAGGGGGTAAAGGGGGGGGGGGGGTGCGGATTTGGGGCAAGGGGGGGGATGGGGTTGGGAGGTATCGGACGTCAACCGAGCACCAGCGCTGTGAACAGGGGGAGCGAAGAGAAAGAAGCTTCCCAAGTATTTTGTAATTATTTATTTATTTTTTGACCCCTTGCCAACGGACTCCCCCTCTCTCGCGTTGCCACACCAACTACCTCCCCTCCCGAATAACTCCTCTCCAAACTCACTCCCCCTCCCCGATCCCCACCCTCACATCCCACATATTTGTTTCGACCAGACTTCCCCTCCCCTTGTCCTTCCGAGAGTCCTTTAAGGTGGTTCCACCGCGACTGGGATAGTCAAAGACAAACATAATTCAGCATTTTCGCTAGTAGGTATTGTTTTTAAAATACTGCTTCACATATGGCATGACTGAGCTGTAAAAAAATAAAATTACGGCACAAAATACACACAATAGACGACTGATTTATTTTTAATTAACACTTTTTCCAGCCAAAGGAGCCGACTGTAGCGCCATTTCCATTGCACAAACGCATTTTGACTACAACTATTGCAGTGATTTTCAGATACTGAACTCCAAAAATATGATGAACAGGTTCCTACATTTCATTAACATCTAATTAATTACCTTTGATAACTTTCCAACAATTAACATTTTAACGCGAAAATGGTATTTATAATAAATAGAAAAATAAAACTTTCCCCTGTTTCATCCATTCTCGCATTAAACGTCATGTTATTTCCAATACCATATGCGAAATCAGTATATCAATACGACAATAATCAGCAAATCAATATGAATTTTGCTGCTCACATCAACAATAGGCCACGTTTTTCTGTAAGTAGCCAACATAAGAATTAAATGGTATTTAAAGTCATTTTACGGTGGTACCACCTTCACGGAGTTATGTCACGGTCAGGCGGGGGTATTAGTACGGCAATATTCTGTGAGGTGGGGAAATCGTAGCTTGGAGGGGGGGAAAGAAGGGGGAGATGTATGGGAGGTAGCAAAGCCACCTCTCCTCCCCTGGAGACAGATCCCTCCTTCCCCCGCCTCTTAATCCTCCGTCACCGACACCGTCGGACATCCATTCCACCGTCGCAAACGCAAATCTCGGACAGCAAGAGCAGCACGCAAACACCCACCAAATCCCTTGCTCCCAGGGTGAGCGCCGCGAGAATTCCTCTGGGGCTGTCCCTAGTTGCCCCCTCTCCATCTCCACCCATGTCCCTCCTCCCTCCCGCACCGCCAAACACACACGAAGGAAGCAGGCAACAAAGCGCCAAGAGTACCAACACCCCCGCGACCTACCAACTCCAACCTTCCCCAAGGCCCCACCTCCCCCTTCCACCTCTCCCCGCCTCGGAAGCTGGGTCACCGTGTCAGGAGACGACGCGCGGGGCAGACGTGAAGGCACCTGCACTCGCACTACGATTACATGCACATACAACCGTGCAAGGCGCCGAAAAGGCGCGTGGCAAGGAGTGTTTGGGATACCAGAATTGAAGAAAGTAGGGAAGAGGGAGGAGACGTAAATTGAGATGTGTTATAACGGAGTATCCTAGTGCCTAGCCCCACTTACGTCGTAGCCATTAATAGTACATGGGAAAATCTAAATATTTGTTCCTACCAGGGTTTTATTATGTAACTTTCGGAATTGCAAAATACATTCCGTTGCCAACGGATAGGATTTTGAGTAATCGGGCAGTAATCATTTAAAATTTAACGGCTCGGACATTCCGCTCGATTGTGACGTAGATCTCGATTTTTATCCTAAAACGATCGGCGCAAAAGTTATAAAATAATCCATCTGATCGATAGCATATCTCATTTTACAGCGTCTAACTCTTTCTAGAGATATAGAGCGGGGTTAACATAATAACCTACGCGTCACCCAGAAATTCGTATTATTACATTTTCCGAGTAATCTTAGCGTAGCGCATACCCAATCTGTCCAGCAGAAGTGTACTGCACTCTATTTGCTCGTAAAAGTTTGAACGACGTATATGGCTCACTGAATGTCACGTTAAGGGTGTACGGTAGAAAGTGACGTTCGGCGAAACATTCAAAACGAAACGTAATCACAACCATGCGAGCTACGAGGTTTCTTAATTTCAAAAAGGAAAGCAGGCATGTTAGATATGCTAAATAAGTGGTAAGTACAGTAACATCGCTAAATATTTGTTCAATTCACTACTACTAACAGACTAAACTAAGCAATTGAGCAACTTATCAATCCAGTGCACGTGCTGCTACAATGTCTGCATGCAATACAGCCTTAGTCCGCGGGATTACTAAGGGTTTGCGTTGCGTGTTAAAAACATTGAAGAAAACGAGCCAGACTACCAATTTGGCTAATAGGTAACAATATTTCAGAGTATAAACCAGGATAATGCTTGAACATGAAGGAAGGTACAATTAATTTCTGCACTAAATTAAGTGTAAAAATATTGCGAACCACGGGATTACACGCTAGATTATATTTCAACATTAGATACGGAGCTTAAGATTGCTGAACGGAAAGGTATAAAGTATCATTTTTCAATGAACAAAAAGAGATAGAACCTATCAGCTCTCATTTGTCACAATAATGAGGGCCTGAGAGTCAAGAGTAGTACAAATGCTTCGGTGGCGGCGGGTTAACGTCCTCGCGGGTTCTAATCCCGCCTGGGGAGGATTTTTCACTTCCCAGGACATGGTTGTTTGTGCTTGCCCACAGTTGATTATTACTACTACCCCGATGTAAAGGCCATAAGTGCTGTTTTCGGTGGTTATTAAGATTTTAAAAAAAAGTAACAAACATCGTCCAGTGTCATATGTATCACTTTACTCCGGTAAGAAATGACAAAAAGCAAATAAGCTTTTTTTGTGTTCGGCGGCTAGATCGCAGCACCATACGGTCGAACACTTGTATTCCTTTTCCTGTAGCTACCTGACCAACTTAGAACATATGCACTTACATCATTTTTCGTGCTTTTGTTACTTGTATTACTTTGATTCTCAGGCTCTCTAATTGATAATAATTGCCAGGATATTCGAAGGTCACTTTTATTTTACAACACCGAGTATAAAGGTTTTGTATAATGATGACTTCCATATCATCAAGCATGCAACTCAGAGAGCATCTGTCACCAAAACAAAGGTAGCACAGACTGAATATTTCAATTAATAAACGGGTTATTTGACAAGTAGCATAGTTAGCTGACTCGCTTTTTTATGAGATTTTACGAAGAAGAACACAATACATATAACACGCATCGTATACACATTTTTCTTTTCAAAATTCAAATACCTCAAGCATGTATTTATGGGTTCCAACCAATGAACATCGGTTAATCACTGCATAGTTCCAATGGGGTATCAATTCCTTCATGGGATTCATGCAAGTACAGTAACGAAATGGTGTCGAGTCAGAATTCTTTTAAACTTGCATGTACTAGATTCACAATGAAAAAAATCATTCGCCTGGACTGGGACTCGAACCAAGATCGCCGTATTTCGCGCAGGCATTTCCGTAACGGGTGATGACCGTTGAGGTCAATCTGGTTTTAACTCTTTCCAACAACTCAATATGCGATCATACAAAAATAAACTAGATTTGCAAATCATGGAAGCCGACTGACAACACGATTAGGGAATGCTCTTAAATTTTTCCCAACAACCATTTTCTTACTTTTCTGATTGCATGTTTGTTACGAAAGCCGGAAAAAAGAAAATTTTCACATCAATACCTAAGTAGAATATACCATCATCTGATTTACTGAGTTATCAAAGTGAAATGGTAACCAAGTTAAGGATACTTTCTGTTTTTTTGTAAGATTATAAGGCCCATTAATTTAATAAAAACCAACTTGCAGTAAGTTTTTAAGCATCATAATTTCTTTTTAACATCCAAAATCTTGAAATAGGTATCCAAAGGAAAATTCCTATTATAAGTACTTACTGCATATTAAAGTAATTAATGGTTTATGATAGTTGAGATTAAATCGCACTTAGTGTCTACCACAAGTCTGAAGCAAAACAGAACGAGTTAAACGCTCATCCAAACTAGAATCTAGCACAACGATTCTTAACTTCGGTGATCGAACCTATGCTTCCTTCCCAATAGACCGCCCAGGAACTTCTTTCAATGAGCAGGTGTTCAAGAATATGCATGGGGTCATAGAGAACTCGAGTTTTTAGTTATTCTAACTGCTAAGGTTGAATTGCAAGTTCTAACCTAATGCCATATTTCACAAACAAACACAATATAATTGCCCTGGGCCCGATCTGCTGATAGTCAGGCGGCAAGCTACCACTATCTACAATATGAATAAAGGTTCCCAAGCATTTAGGTAACTGTCTTCTATGCTTTCCCGACTCACAGGAACGCACACATTAATATGCGCGGACGCGCATACGTACCTGGCGGTGGCTTCGGATGGAAGTTCCACGACCACCACGCCGCTGAAGAGTGAGGAAAGGATGAGCAGGCTTTTGACCTTCCTATAAAGACGAACAGAGGTCATCCGAGAAGATCCAAGTAAGTTTGCACTAAAAAAACGCTTAACGATTCTTCCTTCCGAAAAAATAAGGTCGTAGGTAACCCCGCGAAGGGCCCACGAGAAATGAAATGGCGCTTCCTCCTGCCTCACGAGGGGCCAATTTCATTCAACACGAGTTCACAGGGGATAAACCTGAGAGGGGGCGGGAAAACGAATTAAGGGGAGGGGGATAATCTCCGCGGAGATGACGCCTCCAGTTTTGACGGAGGTAACACCAGAAGACACACAATAGAGCACACAATACTGAGCGATAACACGCGGAAATCCTCAGATGCAAGCAAACAGAGCGGCAGAGGGGACGGCGAAGCAGGGCAAAGCAAGAACACAACTGACGAGACCGTAGACACAACCAATGCCTCTCAATCCTTCCGAGAAGGGACGAGGCGCTTCCACGTATGGACGAACGTTCTCACAAAACGTAATCACCACAAACCGAACGTGCCTTCCAACGAAAAAAAAAACACTCCGTTCACCCAACACACGCGATAACACACAATCGGCTCAGCCTGGATCGTCCGAAAATTCACTCGGGATTGCTCGAGGAAGGGGAAATCACCACGCGCAACAACAACAACAGTGCTATCTCCCTTTATCTACCTTTCCCGATCTCTCGTCCAAACCTGCAGACCGCAGAGAGAGTGAGAGGAACCGCTACCCCCAGCGGACGGTGGCGTCCCGACGCCCGTGCGTCACCAGCGAAACACACTCGCTCTCCAGCCCCCAACGAAGACCCTCCACCTCGCCCTATTCGAACACGCGAGAGCAGCTGCTTGGACGTTCAAATGAACCCCCACGACAAATCACTCCTTCCTCTATGTACAGCAGACACGGGACGGAGACAGATCAGGAAGAATAGAAGAAAAACTATTGGAATACCTACAAAAAAATGACGATACAATTTAAAATCGAAACTGTTTCGCGAGACGCGACTGCTATTGGGACCGGACACAAGAGGTCACTGGCCACCACGGTTAGAATCCGGTGGGAGAGGCATCTGTAATATTTTTTGCCCGGTCCGATACCAAGCCGGGCGCGAGTCCACACTTCGGCCTCTGAATAGAACACACGGACTGGTTCGGACGTGGGAGAGCTCGCGGTAGAGCGTGGGTGGGGAAGGAATAACGAAGAAGACCTATAGGCCGTAGGGAGGCGGCAGCCTTCGACTGAACACCACAGAGGCACCCTCCTTCCTCCTCCCCTTTGGGAATGCAGAGACACGGGGGGGGGGTGAGTCTAGTCGAAAGGGGAGCCCCCCCCACAGCATACGTACAACAGAGGAAAGGAGAGAGGGGCGGACCAAAGAGGAGAGGATAGAAGCAGGAGAAGGACAAGAGGGAGAAAGAAGAGGAGGAATAAGAAAAAGGTGGGATGTTTATAAATGGACGACGGGGACAAGGGGAGGGAGAGGGGATGCCGAGGGGAAGGGGGAGACGTTTAGTAGGAGGGGGAGGGAGGGAAGGAACTCAGAGAGTTGGGAGGGGAAAGAACTTATAGGAGGGGAAAGCAAAAGTAGGATCGCAACTAAGGAGGAGTGGAAACAAGCGGGAGTAAAAAAATAAAACTCTTCAGCATAAAAAAACAACCGAATTACTAGATGCGTAAGCGCGGGGATCCCCATGAATGAAAGCCGGCGAGGGTGAATTCTTTCGCCAATAGTTTGGAGAGAGGTCTTCCCAGGCGGTTTGGGAAAAGATTGCACATGGCGCAACCAGTGGGTGGGTAGGCGAACTTCCAGACAGTATCAGAAGAGGGAATTTCAACAACCAGGCTCGGGTTCAGGTTGAGCAAAACTGAGGAATACTGATCCTTCCAAACTTTCCCAATAATCTCTACAGTAACTACTACTGGGGGTTCACCTTAGATTGTTACAACATCCCTTACTTTGAAGTTCCCACAAGTAATTGTCCACGTAGTAGATATTAATAGCGCACATAGGAATCTATCCAAGAGAAGGTCCCTATTGTCGAACGGGAAATGAAGAAGTATTAGGAAACTTACGTAGCGGCACGCTACGACTGGTTTGAAAGGCACGGGATATTAAATCCAAACTGGGAAAAAATGCACACGAAATACACCTAGTCCGGGAGTTTACTTCACCTAAAATTGAATAGAATGAAACGTAAATGGCTGAAGACAGGCCGGAATGAACTCGAAGGAGTGAGTTATAGCGTGGAGTACGTGGAGATGTAGCGGTAGATAAGCCACTCATGTAGAAGAATAATTTCTTACTCCATTTTACCTCCTTCCAGCACTTAGGAGACCGGACGATAAGAGTGATAATAATTCCGAAGGAGCGTAGAGAGTAACAAAGTGAACTGCAAGGGGGAAAACCCTGAGACGCAAAAGAATTATGCCCGTGCGACGAAGAAAAACTACTTGAATCAGTGGCCGCGCCGCATTAAAAAACTCTCCTGGATGTACGGATGAATGAAGAGAAGTTGGATGCGGGAGAGGATGGGGGTGTGGTGGGGAGAGAGGCGCGGAAGGAAAGAAACTGTCGCGGGAAGAGGAAAGGGCTGTTGGGGGGGGGGTATGAAAAAAATAAATGCCCCGAGATGGTATGCCGCAAGGGATTATGGGGCAGCGAAGTTGGGGGTGGAGGGGGAGGAGGGACGGAAAGAGAGAGGGTGGGGAAAGAGGGGACTTAAAGAGGATTACGCCAAAGGGTATGGCAAGTAGGGACGGGGGGCGAGGGGGGTGACTCTCAGGATGGGAAAGAGGTTGAACCGAGGGGGAGGAAGAGAGAGGGGAGGAGGGGGAATAATATCCACTGGAACGAACGTGAACGGGATAGGACGGAGGTTTTAGACAATGAGCATTGCTGAGGGGAAAAAATCATTCCTCCCCGAATCAAAGATGTTTCAATGTAAACTGAAAATAATCATTTTCTAAGTATGCATTCAGAAAAACGTGCTTTTACAGCAAAGGTCATGTAGTCATATCCGCCCCTTGAATATGAGGGCATCGGTACCCGGGACATATTGTAAAACACCAACCCAAACTTCGGTAGGTAATCGAGCAGTGGAACCGATGCTTCCGTCATGGAAGGCAGTTGACTACTAGTTTCTTTTTTCTCGCATTTAATGCCTCATAATATTATAACGCTTTTGTATCACGAAACAAGCTTTACAAAACAAAAAGATCTTACTAATTACTAATCATAAAAACATGGAGACTAGAAAAAGTCCACCAAAACGTTCATTCGGATCACATGGATGTAGAACAAGGACCATCAGGAAAGCTGAAGCAATGAAGCTGGAGGCGATGGAAACGTGGATCGTGAGAAAACTGAAGAAAACAAGCTGGGTAAATAGAAAAAGTTATGAAAAAGTTTTCGAAGACGTGAAAGAAAATAGACTGATTTTAAAAACAATAGGAAAAAGAAGGGCAGAACTGATTGGACATGAATTAAGGCATAATCAGTTCTTAGCAAATATATTCGAAGGTAAAGTTGCAGTTAAGAAACCAAGAGAAAGACCAAGAGCTGAATTCTTCAAAAAACATGGAGCAAGAGATGGACTTGACAACTTACGATAACATGAAGGAAGCTGCGATGAACAGAGAGACGTGGCTATTAAGACTAGGCATAGCCTTTAGATGTTGATGAATATAAAAAATTATCTCCTATTTATAAACGCCAACAGGCTGTTTTCACTGCAGTGAATTTACCTACTTAAAGAGGATGGGGTGGGTGTGACAGTTTTGGTATTGGCTTTCCCATCCCGAGGCCCCAGGTTTGAATTCGCGGGAGGGATGTCAACTTTTTCGGGGGAATCCCGATCCCTGTATGGATTCTTTGAGGAGAGGACTTCAAGATCAGCACTCAACCCGTCGGATGCGGCGAAAAGCTTTGGACCTGATTGGTGTCTTTCGTTGAGAGAAGGCTGATGCCGACGCCGGGTTTCTTTCCACTCATCCTCGATTCACCAAATATTTCCATATTTAACAATATATCCATCTTGTTGTCGCCAATCACGGACTCCTCCCTTAAAAACTACATTTTTCCACAAATCAATTTTGAAATTTAAATCAAAAATCGTTTAAAATGAGTAATACACGGATTAAACATGTATTTTATATCGGGAAGCACGAGATGAGCATTAGTCTCCGTAGTTTAACAGGAAAATTACAGAAAACAAAGCGAATCGACAACCCTTAGTTTTCAACTTGTGAGCAAAATTATTTCAATATTGCAGAGTAAAAAAATCAGGACTATATTCGAAACATTATCTGCCTCAGTGGAGCCCTGCGGGAATTTATTTCATTATCTTTGACATGAAACCAAAGCAGAATTTTTAATACGAGGAAAACTTGAAGAAATTAGGTAGGTATATCTTATGTTTTGACTAGTGCTAGATAACCTTTAAAACGGCACGAAACTATGCACACAGCAAACCCTTTGCCATGAATTCCTATTTCATATCGGATAGGCCTACAGGAAAACCACCCAGTCGAAATGGGATGTTATCGAAGGGCTACAACGACTCTGACCGCAATCAAATCGATTCAAAAGGGAATCGCGATGCGACTATTGATTTTGCGTGACTTGAATAATCTCGAATCGCAAAAGAGAACAACCGGTGGTAGCAGGAGGGTTGGGAACATAAAGAGTCATAAAAGGTAGAGCGCCCCTTCCTACAGAAGGAAATTTGCGAGAGATTCCCGAGACTGAGGGAGCGAGAGATATTGGAGAGTGTGTAACAGGGACAAAGGATATGAAAGCAGAGAGATTTCCGGCCGTGAACTCGATCATTCATTCGCCGCACTAGAGGTATCAGAAAACAGCAGAGCATAGAGGAGGACATGAGATGAATGTGTGAGGAGGGAGCTTTGATTGAGCTGGGGTGACTAAAATGATGACCTGAAACTCTCGTGTAAAGCTGTCGGATTTTCTTCGAAAGAAAGAACTTTCGAGCAAGTTCTATCGAGATTAAGGGGGTCAGCTGCAAAGAGATGAGTCGGGGTCAGTCCCAACAATCTTCTGTAAATATCAATGGCATGTTTCTCAACGATCATGCACAACTTAATAACAAAAAGAGCCAACATTCACCATGACATTTAGCTCTCTTTAGCTTGTACTCATTTCCATTCACATACAAAGTCTGTTCTTCCTCACAATCACCAAAACATTCATTCACACACACACACCATATTCTCCGTAAACTGCAATTTTTCCTAAATCTGGCACTCTCTTCCTATAATAGCAGTCTTCAACATCCTCCTAGCCGTCGATAATTTCCATATTTACTTAAACCATATTTCTGAGTAGAGTCATCAACATCAATTTCCTCGCTCCTCAGTCCCAATATCCATTTTTGACCCAATTTCCTCTCTTACCAGTGCCAATGACCAATTTTACCAACCTCATCTCTTAGTTTATAATCAACACCATCTAGAAATGATATCGCTCATTTTTTAAACTTAAGTACATCAAAAACTCCTCATTATTCATCATTAAAATACAACAAAAGCATAGCCATCAATCTCACCTGGGCTCGTTTATTAAAGTCCGCCCAGAAAAGGCAGCATAGGGTGTACTATGCAATAATTGTAAAGTTATTGCGTAAATTGAGTCTCTTATTAGAAGTAATAGGCTATTCATTCGTACATACTTGTGCCGAAGTTTTCAAGCAGTTACATGATCTTGATTTGCAATGGGAATAAAATATACTCCAACATGATAGTAACTTAAAGATCCCTTAAAGACAACAAGTTACATCAAACATCTAGAGATACACGGATACGTCTTTGGAAAAACTAGATGATTTTCCGCTAAGTAGAAAAAAGCAGGATGTTACAGGAAAAACATCGAATAACGTAAAATATATGAATGGAGGAAAGAACAAGAGTGGAAGGGGTGTTAAAGGTCGTAAGAAGGGAGAAAGAGGAAGATAAACACAGAAAGAGAAGATAAGGATGGGCAATTTGGATGGGATGAAGGCGGTAAGCGCCTATGTCGATATGTAATGTGAATTGCATAAAAGAAAAATATGTTCCAAAGGGGGAAAGCAATAGACATGGCTCCTTTAACCCTAAATTCAATGGGTAGACTATCAAATACACACAGTACACAAAAAAGAGCGGGGATTCCAATGATACTCCCTACCACTGCTGGGACGTGAACCCGGACCCATAGATGGGAAGCCCGCTAATGCGAATAAACACACGTAATTGCGGTGAGAGCTAACATTTTTGAGGGCTGAAAGTTGATGGGAGATTATTGTTTTGAAATGAGTCCGTCGCCGCCTGGTCGAGGAGGTTCCACCGCAAATTTAATTAAATGCCATTTAATTCAATGGCCATTAATTCAGACTAATCATGCCCCTTACCCTGCCCTCCCTCTCTCAAAAATATTATTTTTTATCTAACATACATTTTCCAGAAAAAATTTTTCCAGGGCATTGGATAGTAATACAATGTAGGCATATGCCCGTCATATTTTTTAGAATTATAAGCAAGCTGCTGCAATAAGTGGAATTTAAATGCGTTAATTCAATGAAATCAGCACTGCAGTCGGTTCCCATGGCGGGAAAAAAGTGTAAATGAAAAATATATCCGACAACTAATTCGTGTATTTTATTCTTTAATTTCATTTCATAATAATAAGGCTACGTCATCAGTGACAGCAATATTTTTCAATGAAAAGGTGGAATTTTATATTTGTTTTGATTCACTAAGCCGAGGTTAAACCTCGTTGAGTCACCACACCAACCGGATCGTATGAATATGTGTGATAAAGACAGAGGAAAGACGCCGGAAGTGGGATGAAATGAAAAAGCAAATATGTCCACCCGCCCCCACGTCAGAGAAAGTGTGAGGCTTGTGGGAGTGTTGGGGGAGAAGGAGGCTGGAGAGAAGGAATTCCTTCCAGCCTCTTAATGCGAGATGTCGTTTGGCTGGGGAGGGAGGGATGGGAAAGAGCGAGAAGAAGGATGGAATAAAAATGCAACTGGAGGCGAAGGAATTGATGGAATAACAATGGAGATAAGAGAGGAATGCATGAATACATATTGGAAGGATCCGGATTAAATAGACAAGGAATTAACTCATTTAAACCCGAGAAAATTCGTTAGAAAGACTTAAAGCCACATGTACAAAGGTGTTTATCCGCTCAAATAATATAATCATCGCTTCGTCCGGTTTCTGTTACAGTTATTCACAACTACTGAATAATAACAAAGGAAATTTCCACTTTTTCACAGAGCTGCGGTATATAATATTACCATTCAGGAATAATATAATTCAGCATCATTCATGATAATAATATGATGATAATAATATGATGTAAAATTTGATAATTAATCTTACACCGGGAACTAATTATCTCACTCCCATTTTTCTTAATTCATTTATATAAATATTTTGCCTATAATATATCGAATACAATGGATTTAAAACTATCACATTTCATGCATAATTAGCGGAGATATCTTCATCGTAAGAGGAAGCGTCATCGCACCTTAGAGGAAAGGATAAACATGATGGGATATTGGGTGGCATAGAGAAAGGAAGAAGGGCATACATACGAAGGGTGATATTCGGCAAAGTGGAGGTAGGAGGGCGGGGGAGGGAAATGAATGATGGGAATTCGGCAAAGGGTTTTTGTGTTGGGGGGATGAAGGGGAAGGATACCCCTACCACCTCTCTAAATATAGCCCCGAAGGGTAAAGTGGGAGGGAGGGGGGAAGGAAAAGGGACGGAGGAAGAAGAGTGGTGGGGGGTTGAAGAACGTGGACGCGCCCACAAATCAAGCGAAACGTAGGCGTTACCATCAGGGGTCCTCCTACCCCATCTCTCCTTCCCCTCATCGCCCTGTGCACCACCCACGGCGCTTGGAAGTCAAGTTCAATCTACAGTGGCAGCGAAACTTTGCGGCGGTCACCTTCGCGAATCATAACGTCAAGGGAGGTAAGCCGCGCGTAGGAGGAGCAGGCATCGGGCTCGTCTCGAATTTGGAGGGGTTATCCTCCCATTAGTCCGAGTGATGTTGCCCCTGTCTGCAAGTGGCAGACAACATGTGCGAAATGACATTAACCGTCGAAGTAAGTTAAACTAAAATACTACTCCTGCCTAATTGTACTTAACCTGAGAGTGCGGGAGACAGCATCAAATTAATACACATCAATGTTCAAGATCCAAACAAATCATCAACAAAATACGTTGATAGCCTTAGCAACCCATTGGAGAAACAATTGAATCGTCACAATTGAATAAGAATTCATAGAGAAGCACTTTGGCTGAGGTGAATAGCAGATAGCAACAGCAGATAGCGGAAGTTTAGCATCATGACAAGTGTTGCTGCGGCAACGTCAACACTTGTTATAGCAATAACAATACTACACTAAAGTAAAAATAAAAATCTGCAAGAAATTCCCTATTTTAAAGTAAAATCCCAGTTTATTCCCGGTTTTCTCTCGGTCAAATGAAATTCCCAGATTTTTCCCTTATTTCCCGGTTGGTAGACATCCTGAACTACCATTGTAATACACGGTTTACCATTAGAGAAAATTAACCCATAAATATCATCCGGCTGCATGGAAGTAACGGACTTAAGCCGGTGTGGTACCAATCAGGAAACCGAAGCTACCAATGAAGGCTTAGAGCATTTATGGTTCGCGCACAAAGCTTTTACGGCGACTAAAAATTACAAAAGTACTTTTTTACACAAAATAATTCTCGGGTACTTCCCTTACAAAAGATTTACACACAAAAGTTTCGAGTAAAATCCAAAAATTCCTTTCATGAGTCCACGACTGTCCGCCTCTAGTGGAACTCCTGGGGGAGACCGGCTGGGCTTTCCCCAAGGTTGGGAAAAAAGCATTAGTGGGGTAAATAAGTCCACACTCCGCCTCTGGGGTGAAATACTCCCAGACCGATTGGGCTAGCAATGTCAGTGGCGCTAGCTTGGTCGAGGAGACTATAAAAAGGATGGGTGGACATTGGTTGGGACATTTTTGAGTTACGTCCTCCATCGAAGCCGGTCGTGGAGCCCCACTTGTTCTTCGCAGAGACGCGCCGACGCCGCAGCTTCGACTGCTGTCGTCTCTCCTCGTCCGTGAGCCTCGGACAACCGGTACCTACCTCTATGCTTACCTAGTAACTTGCGCCCTGAACGAGCCGGGTGTATTACTCTCGTTTTGTATTGTTTGGTTGCCAACAAATTAACCTGTGTGCGCTGACGAAAGTATATCCTTTGCGATTTTCGTCTTCAACGCCCTAAGATAGTTCAAGGAGTATGGGGCACGTTTCGTAAATTTATGAACAATAACTATCTCTTTAAAAAGCCGTATTTGCTGTCATAAGTAATGAAAATAAATTATGCGTTACTTATTTATTGCATTTATTATGTGGTTCATATATTTTAATTTATGTAATCGAAGGAAGGTGAAAGAAAGAATAGCCAAGGGAATTTAAGAGGCAAAAAATGAGGAACTGAGGGAAGAAACAGTGGAATAAATGGTTATAATGTCGGTTAAACACAAGATTCTGAATGGTTTTCTTCAGTCTAAAATTCAATCCCAACATACAATAACAGTATGCCTCAAGGAATGAATGAAAATCGCCATTTAAGGTTTGCTTTCAGAGGACTGAACGTGAGTTGTGAAACGGGTCCCATGTAAATTGATTTGTAGCGCTCAGGAGGACAATGGCATTGGGGAGGAGACTGCAGGCTGCGTGGTGCCACTTTAAGAGCGGTCCATTCATGACTTCGGCCATCTTTAAACGTATTCCTCCGATGACTTGCTCACCTTCGGCCTCCCTACTCCACTGACCAGCGGACGTCTCTCCAGCGCAGATTAATTACCACCTGCAATCTATTTATTTCGGAGTGAACTGCCGTATGTGTGGATAAATAACTTTCCAGGAACACTGATCTTCAAAGAACCATGCTTGATTACAGGAGTGTAGCCATGGACCAGGTAATGGAAGGTATGTATGGAGGGCTGCCTGTCGCCCAGGAGAACCGGAACTGCTTTTCTAAAATTCCACGTTGAAATAGATGACGAACAATCGATTTAAACGGTACGGCAAACACTTGCATTCCAAAAATTTTCTAATTTAAATACTTAAATAGAATAATTTCGAACCAAAGCTAAAAACCTTGTTTTTGCTCAACATTTACTTGGAGAAGGAAATAAGAGAAGCTTAAGAAACGGATCTAAGGTTAACGGAGAAGAAATAAACATGCTCCGCTTCGCAAATATAATCGCAGAGATAGCAGGAAATCGTGAAGAACTTCTTCTGAAATCACTGAACACAATGGACCACGTTCTTATAGAATATAGCATGAAACTAAATAAGAAGAAGACCAAAATCCTAGCATGCACAAGAGAGAAGAAGAACGCAGAATTCTTACCAAGTGGAGACAAATTAGAGCAAATGGATTTTCTTTGACCTACCTCGAAAGTACCATCAGGTGAGACGGAAAAAGTACAACGAAAATCAAGCATAGAATGGCCCAAGCTTAGAAAGCGTTCATGAGGAAAAGGCAACTACTTTTTTTCAAAGATAGGACTACGAACGAGGAAAAAGCATGTGAAAGCATTCGCGTGGAGCGTGGCCCTCAGTGGATCGGAAGCATGGAACATTTTAAAAGCAGACCGGAAAATATTGGAAACATACGAAGCTTGGTGTTGGAGGAGGATGTTGCAGATCAAATAAACGGATAAAATAAGAAATTAAAAAGTATAGGTACCGGAGAGTAGGAGAGGAAAGGACCATATGGAACACAATACCGACTGAAAATTAGAACCAGACGGATTGGGCACACCCTGAGACAAAATGGGTTTGTGAAGAATACAGTTGAAGGAAAAATAGAGAGAGAAGTCCCAAGAGGAAGGTTAAGGGAGAGATGCATAGACCAAATAAAGAGGAAACCACATAAGAAGAACTACCAGGGAGTAAGGGAACTAACATTATATAGGGAAGGACGGAGGGCTGGAGTCAACTAATCGTAGGATTGAACGACCAATGATGAACTCAAAACCTCAGTATTTTCTAATATTCCTATTCACTTCCATCATATCCATCGCGAACTGGCTTCTTAAAAAGAAGCGCACTGGAAGGATGGAAAATGTAAAGTTATTCCCGGGCACTTCCCTCTAAAAATACAAGCAAATCATAACCTATCTATGACCCTAATGCTTTCAAACGTTCGGATGTCCTACTTCCCTCTCTGCTGTTTCCTCGTCAGACTCGGTCGGAGATGCACCGGAGAGAAAACGGCTTTCTTTCTATTTTATTGGACCGTTATCGTATATCGTCGCGATGAAACTACGATAGACTAGGTCGAAAAAAAGAGGGCACCTTTAATGTGGAATTATCTCCGGTTCGAAAATACATCCGCAACCATTTTATGCCACTTAAGATGCTTATCTCCTTGGATGCCACTTAAGATGCTTATCGGGCTTGGAGCTAGACCGTCCCCGGGCCTCTGTGGAAATCCACTAAAGACCAAAAATATGCTAGATAAATAAGGAATACTATTGAATGTAACATTATTCCATCTTATTGTAAACCACATGTGGTTGTAATTGGTAGAGACTAAGACATCTCATGACTGGAATTTAACTTCAGCAGCGCTTAATGTCAGTCCGCCTATTGAGTAAGGGTAGGCTTCTTTCAGGAAAACTGTAAATTTGTACCATACCCTAAGTATAAACAGTAGACGATCAAATTCTAGATCTGGGATTTGGATACAAGGGACTAATTATAAATGAATAAGGGCGCACTTAGAGAGTGCCACACCTGTTTACGACCCAAAACAGAAAGAGTTGATTAAAATATTACATTAAGCTCAAATATTGGATAGACTTGCAAGACAAAAACTATTAGGACACGAGGAGAAAAGGAACAAATTTATTGGATTATCTAGGATGAGTAACCTTCCTACCGCAAATAATGAAAGAGATAAATGACGAATCATGTCAGTAGAAGGCATATTTTGCGCTTTTTCTCAAACAAGCAATGTCTCTGCAAAAGGTGAAGTGAGATCTTATCTCTGTTAAACGTATTTTACGTTAATCAACCATCGCTCATTCAAAAATTAATGAGGAGCGATACGGAACCAAAGGTTAACGTCATATCATTCTAACTCGAGGACATAAATCAAAAGTTAGAAACACATTAGGACTATCTGTTTTTTATTCTTACTTTAGACCAAACTTCAGTCTTCTCCAACAAGTCCACGATCACTTAATCTGGTGCTGTCAGAATAGCATACATGATACAGTTCATTTTTGTCCCGTTGAATAAAAATGGAGGAATTAAGGCAAGAGATAAACAAGCAATCCATACAATGATGCTCGAGAGAGGAAACTTGGGATATTAAGCCGAGCACTAAGCAGCAAAAATTATAGGCCATGTCTCACGGATTTTAAGTCAAACGTTACGAGTATCGCATCCCGTTTAGAAAATGGAGGGGAATAAGAAGAAGAGACCAAAGAAATTCCTCTTTTCTACACCACTCATTCAAAAAAAGTTTGAATTTTTGCGAAAAAGTGAAAGTAGAATGCAATTTGCAGTCTCAACTGCGCTATTCAGAATTCAGTAACCTTGCCTTCTCCGTAGGGTGCACCATAGCTACATTGAACACGCATGCTTTAAGACAGGTTAGATGATTTATCCGCAGTTTAAGTTCGGTGGATTCAATCTAGAAATGAGTTTTCTCCGAGGAGGATCTGATCAAAGCTAACTGTTTGTGTAAGCTATTTTAGCGCCCAAAGGCTTATTGCAAATAAGGGGAACTTCTTTGCTGAAAACAGCAGACGGAATCTCTTCCAGAAAGGAGTTAATGGCACAAGGACGTCAAAGATGACTTAGGACAAAGGAGTTTTACTGTAACAAAAAAGCCTTGAGAACATCCACGAGGGGTTTCAATTGGGCTTATGTATGAAATCCAAGAAAATTATAGCTAACTCAATCTGCAGCACAATAGCAGTCCATCGACGGTTCCGATAAAAATAACACACGTACAGGGAGAATCGACCAAAGTCGATTCGAAGTTAAATAATTAATTAAATTTTAAAAAAAATTAATCTACCACCTTTTTAAATTAAAATTTAAAATGAAATACCATGATTATTTACTTTCCCGGGTATAACATAAGTTACTCTTATTATTATTTTTTTTCTTCAAATTTGTGTTCATGTTATTATGGTTCCTTATTCATTGTATCATTTTTCTATTGTTAGTTATTAATACATGAGTATTTTGTGTTAATTTACATTTATAAAATGATAAAAAGTTTTTCCTTTTGTACTTGAAAAGTTTGAAATGATGAAAAGTTTGTCCTTTTGTACTTGTAAAAGATTGTGCCTGCAAAGTGTTTTATTATTATCTTTGTTCTTTTGGATTTTTTGTCCTGAACAATAAATATTTTCTTACTCTTACTTACTTACTTTTAAAACGGACAAAAAAGTATAAAATAATTTTCCCTGGGCCCTTCTAAATTTTTGAGGGTGAATTTTTAGTGGCTATGGAGATATTTGTAAGACTTGAAGAGAAAAACGAGGGGCGCAGGCAACCCATGATAATTAAGGAGGAATAAAGGGACCAGGTGTCTTTGAGCAAACTCCCACAATTATTACCATTACCATGCACTGAAATTGGTTGTGAATTCATCCGGATAATCTACTTCTACTATCTACAGCCTGCGCCCCACGCTTTTCTCTTCAAGTCTTACAAATATCTCCATAGCCACTAAATATTCACCCTCAAAAATTTAGAAGGGCCCAGGGAAAATTATTTTATACTTTTTTGTCCGTTTTAAAAACGTGGTATATAAAAAAAATTATGAAATTAATTATTTTCTGCTTTTTAGTCTTATGCCCGGGTGAAAATTTCCAATCGATTTTATACATCTTGATGAGACTCTGACAGGGACACACAGGAAATTCCCAATGTATTTCAGATTCTGTTCAACTGACAGTGCGTGTAATTGAAATAATTAATTTATTAATTGTTATCACATGTAGCTAACATTGCATTGTCATCAAATTCTGAGCTATGGTTAAAATTACAAGCCTATACTAGCACATCATGAAATATGTTAATTAATTAATTTTTAATTAATTAATCAATTAGTTATTCTAATAGATAGTTCATATTGCATTTTCATCCACTTCTGAGCTGTTTAAAATTTCAATTCTCTAGCTGATCGGGAAGTTAGTTTAAACTCGGTTGCAATATTCCACCCGGACAGACAGACATGACGGAAACCGAACTAATATAAACGTGGTAAAATGACACCTTACGCTATGCCCCTTGCATGTAAAAAAATGGAAGCCTTGAAGCATGTCTTGGAGGTATAAATGCATACCAAAGACTGGCACATGTTTCATCGCAAGCACGTTGCTGTTGAATTTCTTGAGCATTACTTTACCCAATTGTTTCAATAATAGATAGCTATTTCTATATAATTCCATGTTTTGTACCGAGAAGGTCATGCCAGTGCTTCTCATTCCATGCCTAGATCCAATGCACCCCAATTCCAGCAGTACCGTCAATCACTAGCATGAATTGGCACGGAAAATACCTCTTGCATGTATTTTCCTAAAATCTGCTCAAGAAGGACTACCTGTCTCCTCAAGCATGAACTCGAGGCCCAAGTCTCCTCCGACAACCATTCTACCTCCCTCCCATCGCATGCAACTCCCGTCTTCCCTCAGCGAATTCAAACTCCCCACCAGAATCAAATCGGAGAACCATTACGCGATGCAAAACACCGAACGCTGCCCGCGAAACAAAAAAAATAAATTTCCAGACGGGAACATTCGTTACCAAGGTCACGACCATTACCTCTCCCACGGAAGTCACTGGGGAAGAATCGAAATACCAGCGCCGACGCATTCGAATGAAATGGGTGGACAAAATCTTTCCTCCTCCTTTCTTATCTCTCGAATCCGTCTCTTTTTCATGTTTCCTACTTAGCGAATTCCTTCGGCATATGGTGGGGTGGTGCAAGTACCACTGAAAAGGGATGATGAGTGGATAAGGGCGCCGAGTGTACTCAGCGAATCAACGCGCATGAGAGTAAATCGTCAGCTAGTAGCGAGTTTCGAGCGGCACGAAACGTAACGGTATTATGACGTCAAGTACGGATCGGTTGGGGTCAATTCAAGTATTACGTAAGACTAACCAGATAAGATATTTCTCCAATGGCCGTAAAATATATGCACCACTCGTCAAAAAATCAAACACTTACTGTGTTGGTTTGCGGGAATGGGGACTCCAAAACAGGGACCAACCACAGCCTCTCCACCAGAATACCCTCCTGAGTTGGTTTACGGGAAAGTTATTTCCTCGCCAGGGACCAACACAGACACACACACAACCCAATTGGAATCCTTTGTAGGCTAATGAGACCCAGCTAAGGATTCCTGGGTTATAACCTGGGATCCTTCGGAGAGCTGTAGTGACTCTACTAAGGCTGCCAAGTTATTAACACAACCACACACGCAATCACACAAAACACTCACTCACACACACAACAGGGCCCCAGATTTCTGGGAGAACAACTCAAAAAGAGCGTGGTCAAATAGAACAAAAACAACAAACAGGGAACGAGGGTGAAATTCGTATACGCGTATTTCGACCACAAAGTGGTCCTCTTCAGCGAGCTGAAGGGAAAAAACACTAGCAACACGAGGTTGAAAGTGCTGTGGTTGGTCCCTGTTGTGGAGTCCCCATTCCCGCAAACCAACACAGTAAGTATTTGATTTTTTGACGAGTGGTGCATATATTTTACGGCCATTGGAGAAATATCTTATCTGGTTAATCTATAGAGTCCGTAGAGCTCATCTACCTTGATTTAATTACGTAAGACGTTTCGGGGAGGGAGGGGGGTTGGGCTTTTCTTACGTTGTCTTACGTATGGGGGTGAGGGGGTATGAGACAGTCTTACGTAAGGTATAAGTCACTTCTGAATTCGTATTTTTATCACTTTTTAAAATTATTTTTGTGAGACTAGTATATTTTTAGGATCACAGCCGCGGCGCGGCGGTACGCCTCAATAATGTATGCTTAACTACAGAAAAACGTACGTCCAATTCGTTGCGTTCATTAGTTTTGGGATTCCGCATTTTCAAAGATCACATGTTTTGCGGGCTTTGCGTAGGTACAGCTAATCGCGAAATATCAAAAACCGTTATCTTTATCCGTGATGAGGTCAGTTTTTGCGCATTTTCACATAGAATCCCCCTTAGTTTACTATCTATGCCGATGGTTTCAAAAAGTCTGATAACTTAGGTAAGATTGGGAGGGGAGGGTTCATGAAATCTAACGTTGTCTTACATTGGAGGAGGGGGGGGAGTGTTAAAAAGTGGTAAAAATCGCCTTACATAAAATTGAATAGCTCTTTGTCACTCCATGCTTCAATCAGATCTGGATGTAATCTAAGACGAGGCCTTCTTGGGGGCCCTCTCTCCTTTACATTCCACCCCCTCCCCACTCTCCTTTCCCCACTCCACTTTTCGCTTACCCCTGCGGACTTCCCCTCAGCCAGACGCACGGTGTCAGATGTCAGGTGGTTTCAACTCCGTGTTGAAATTAATCCGTAGTTGGGACACCGTATCAAGTATCATCCGGGTGGTTTTCTAATTATCCCCCATTTCCAAGGCAGCTGACTGACACCTGACACCTTGTAAAACTATCCCCTCTCTACGGAGGGAATCAAATCACACACGCTTGGAACATTCCAGAAATGTAAAAAAAATAAAGGAGTTCACATTCTAAGCTTGAAATTTTCTTTCTGTCTTTCACAGATTCTACTTGTTGCAACACGAAATGCAAGGCATACCGCTTTCCTTCCAAGTCTCGTAGGTTTCGCCTTACTGATAGATAGATAAATAGATAGATATTTATTTTTTCTTGGACATTAAGTCCCTTGGAAAATTTACAGAGTATAAATATATAGTGATTCACAGTCTCATTAGTGACATTAATGATACTGAGGGACTTTTGATATTGATATTGAGGTACTTCATTGAGAAAAAGTTTATCATTATACAATGCAATTTCGATATTTTCGGCTTCAACAGGTTTCCGCCTTAGAGAGACTCCGCCTCACACATTTTTCACTGTACGTATACACCATATCAAAGCGTGAACAATTCGCCCTCGTGTAAGACGCGCACCGTGATTTTAACGAAGAGAATCGCGAAAAAAATGTTACCACTCACAGTGATTGTATTAAAGTTGGATAAATAAACAACGTTTTGTGCCCATACTGTTTAAACTGATAGTAATTTAATGAGTACTGTTTGTTTACTTCACCGTTGCTAACCTAAATAAATTCATCGTTGTTAAGCAGTTTATACATGCATTTCATATACTAACCTATTTAAGTGAACCCGGGAGTTCCAAGAAAGATAGACTCGCTCTGAAAAAGAGAACCCGGGAGTCCCGAAAAACTTTAGTCCCCGGAATCTAACTAAATTTAAACTCTCAAAACCACGGTTTTTTGCATTCTTCTTTGCACCACCAACTGCGACAAATCCAAAACTACTACCAAATCATACAGACGGAGAATCCACATTTAATGCACCAAACCTCATTTATCTAGCTCAAAACGTGAGAGAGAAATAAACAAAATGGATACAGAATGATTGACTGACTGACACGCTACAAATTAATATACATATATATACAATGGCACTGAAATCATTGCGTTAAGTAATGGAACGCCGTAACGCAAGGTCCTATCGCCCGCGTTTGGAACTTCTCCCGTTGGTTATCGTCGAGAGAGCCGAAAGCGCGTATTTTCGTTATTATCGATGCCGTCAGTTACTCCCGTTTAAGCGTCGCACTATTACCGTGGGATTACTTGCGCCTCACTCATGGTTCTGAGAAGTATAACTTCAGCTTTTTGTGAGAGTGGAGTAAAACATACAGCTCCTAATTCCAAGATATCCATCTTTAAATCAAGGCTTTTTTTAGCCCACTTCCGGATAAAAAACTCATAGATAATAATGGAATTCCAATTGACTTGCAAAGCAAGATTCAGTTACCCTTAGGTATGACAAAAAGCACCAAAAATAAAAGTTAATCCTATCCTAGCTGAATAGTAAAAAAAAAAGTTTTTTAAGTAAGGCAGGTTTTCGGGATTCGCCCGCGTTGTCATTTTGGTGGCGACGTTTCACCTGCTATACTGTAGGCGACCTCAGGCCAGGCTTAAGTGGAGAATGCTTCGAAAGGGCCGGTATTTATGTTGTTCGAGGGGGGTGTCAAATCCCGAAATCCTGCCTGACTTCAAACATGAACGCCGCGAAAACCTTCGTCAGAAACTAAATGTTTTTAAGTCCAAGCGGAAACAAATTCTGAGGGCAAGATGGTACTTATACGACACTACATTACGCCGGTGATAACTATACCTTGCAGAAAAAGGATCTAACACTTTCCCGGCAAATAATATGAGTAAACTCTTCTCGGACTCTCCACCGGTTTAAACTATTCATAATTGCCGCTGTTTCGAGAGACGACTCGTCACTCATTATCAATGTAAGAATGTCGCAAATCTTAAATTTCAGCCAGACTAAGTACTAAGGCTTGGTCTTTTTTGATTGGTCGGAAGCCGATTGTTGAATTGACTTGATTGAAAGGTTGAGAATGCGTAACGAGTCGTCTCCCGAAACGTCGGCAATTAGTTGAACAGTTTAAACCGGTGGAGAGCCCAAGAAGAGTTTACTCATATACCTTGTAGCTTTATCATGCTTTTTTTATTCACTAATATAACTAGAGTAGCATACAGGTATTTTTTAAACGCTACTGACCCAATTTTCGACTTCACCATATTTTCATGAAAATTTCTCAGTGACGTTGATATATCAGTCGGTGAAATAAAATAATATTTGTATACTATACGAAGAAATAGTTCTCCAACCAGTATGCGGTTCCACGAAACGACCGGCCGCTTTTCCTGCGGTCGCGATGGCAGGAAGCATGGAGTTTATTTTCATTATTTTACCCATCAAACAGCATAAGCCATTGGCTTGCAGCTCAAATATGGTATAAATGTAACAGAGACGTGGCTCCATTAAAAGAAAAGAATCACGTTGCAGAAGATATGTGTCCAAGAATGAGTGCTGAAAATCATCATGGCAGGAGAGGAAGGGCAAGTGTTAATTCAGTTATCAATTCATGGCTATCGATTTCGGCCAGCTAACACCCACTTTTCGCATTAATTCCGATTTTCTTTAAAGTATAGTTTACAGGTAAATGTAAATCTTCTCCCAAGAAAACAGCAAAATACACTTATTATCGGGCATTTATTACTTGATAAGGTTTGATAATTAACAACTGGATATTTAGAGTGAGTGATACGCGGCCGTTTTCTTCAATCTCCATCGTATTTTTTCTTTAAGAAACGTTTTCGAAGGACTCCTTCATTTTTCTCCCCTCTCCATAGCGCCGTTGAGCAATCGGAGAGTGGAACAGACACTAAGTGGAACAGAGTGTTCAACGACGCCAAAGGCCGCGGTGTAAATATAGACTTAATTAATACACAGCGTCGCTTTCGGCGTGAATTTTCAAGATGAACGTCCGCGTCGGTTAGCCGTTCATAAACGCTCGCCCGCGAGTAGACTCCCTCCCACATCCCAATGAATCAAGCGGCGACGCTTCAATGAACATGGTGGCCCTCGGCTACCGCGTGCATCCAAGTAGGTACGTGCATTTCAAATGTTTAGTCAGAGACTAAATCGACCAGGACGCCATTTATTTCATGGTCAATAAAACAGAGTCCATTTCTGCCCATCTTTTATCCTTCATGTAGAAACACTATTTTCAATCTTAATCGAAAAAAATTGTATTTATATGAGAGCTCATCCTTAAACAAAAAGGGTTTCACGTCAAAAGTTACCGTTCTACATAGAATAGAGCATTTTAATATTGAAATAACTCCATCTAACGTAACAGAAAAAGTGAAATTTGATTAGTATTCGGATTTTTATATGATCATGGAGGTAGGAAAAGTTAATCATACATCACTATAAACAGCGCTTTCGCAACGCAACTTTCACAATAATTTACACCACATCATGCAAATTCATACGAATGCAAATGTGATTAAAAGTGTAATAGCCATATTATGAAACTTATACTCTATACCACTTGCCCCTTGATTGGTCATGGTAACTGGTGACCCAGCATCAATTTTTCTAAATAAAGTTTTATTCTCATGAAGTGCCACCCTTTTAAATTTACCAAGGCCATTCGAATGTCAACAGTTCCCACGTGAAGTAAATCATTAGTATGCGAACAAACACAATAGAGGCATAACTGGATTACAGATTCCAAGCAATACTTACATAATCCGCAAACAACGCTAACGGCAGAGATGGGATGAGAAACGAACCATGGGCATAACCGGGAAATGGGAATGCACGGAAAAAGTAATAATTTAAAACCGATTCCCAGCTGCTTCCGGCCTCAGAGAAATCAATGGAGATCCCCGGCTGACTTCTTGAGCTCTTGCTGCCCCGGCGAAATAGTTTCCAAATATTGGTACAGAAAGTTTTATTTTAGTACTGTGTAATACATGGATGTTAGTGGTATTAAACCGATTCAGGTAGGTTTAGAAGTGCATATAATAAAGAAATATGCGTGCACAGCCACTTAACTCCTTTCTACCACCGTCCTCATTTCGCCTCATAATATATCCTCTTAATAATGTCTTAGACTATAAAACTCGCATCATCAGCGAATAACACTGGTTGTACACTGCTTTTCTTAATTAGTGTAGGTAAGTCATTTTCATAAAGTAAAAAAAGATTGGGGCTCAGAATTGAACCCTGTGGAACACCTGTTGTGATCTTATTGGGGTCTGACAAATATTTCTCATTCCCTGAGGTTATTTCAACTTTTTGAGTTTTACCTGACAGGTATGACGCTAGCCAATCCAGTAATATACCTCTGATGCCTAATATATGGCACTTACATAGAAGGATCGTGTGGTCCACCATATCAAATGCTCTGGAGAATTCCAGAAATAAGGCTAAAACCTTTTTGTTGTTATCAAGAGAACTGGTCACGAAATTCATTGCATTGAGAAGAGCTGATTCTGTTGATCTTCCTTTCCTAAATCCCCATTGACATTAGGATAATGCATTTGATTCATTCAAGAAGAAATAAGAACAAGAAGATAACGAATGAAGCTCGCCAAACTCGCCGACGGGGTCAGGGCCCGTCGACGCATCCACTTGAGTCAAACACGCGGTGAAACTATTCCTGGCGCCACCTTTGAAAACGATCGAAATAGATACTGGGCGGAAGATGAGAAGGAAACGTTTGAAGTCATTGTCAAAGCATTAGAACGGTGAACTCGAGCGTTGCCAAAAGATTTTTATGCACCTCTTTCGGCCGCCGAACCAGCGTACGTAAACGTTTAACCCCCCCTTCCCCTTCTCGCCCCAACTAGAATGCACCCGGTGGTCAATGACCAGCGCTCACTTTATAGCCGCCACCGGCTCTGCCACAAGTAGAGGAGGGGGGAGGCCCCACGTAGTCCTCGTATGGGGTTAAAGTGGGTTCGCGAGTAGATGACTGCACGTGTTAGAGTCGGGGAGGTCTCAAAGCGTCGATAAAATGAAGATAGAACTCAGCCATTTAGGGAAACTTGCGTATTAAACAAAAGATATCGAAAGTGCTTGATCGCACGGTTCCCGTGCCAATGTGGGACAACATCTGTTGTGGCGATATCGCAAGTAGAGGCACATAAATATACAGGAGCAAGTATAAAAAAGTCCTTCACACTTAGACATCCCAGGCGGAAGAACACAGCAGTTGATGATCGGATAGGCATCCCTCCGCTCGAAATAACGTATGCATAGGGTATAGTAGAATGCATGTTGGTGACTACTCACCCCCTGCCACACACCCTTGAGGTGGCTTGATGGGTATTTTGTAGATGTAGATGGAACTCCATTCAACTTATTTTAAACTCCATCTATCACACGCGGTAGGTTATGATTTGAGTCGGCGATTTGGGGTGGAGGGACGTATTGAAGGGGGCATTGGAAAGTTCAGGGAATAATTCAAATGAGGGTGCAATTACCCCCTCCTCCCCAAACTATCGGAACTCTCAAAATTCGGTAGAGGATATCCTTTTCATAATTTACGACGTAAGGAACGAATGAATTGGGCTTGTAATGCACTCACTTAATATTTCCTGTAAAATACGAACAAGAAAAGAAAAGCTTCTAAAAATGAAATGCAGCAATCAGCAAGTACTTTTGCTGGAGAATAACTCTAGGGACAATCCGGATTGTGGCCAAAATAAGAAACCTTTCACTAACTTCCTCCAATAAAATAGAAACACAGCACTTTTCACCCATAATTCAATCCGACCATAGTTTCGACAACTTGTCAATTTCAAGGCGAATTCAACAAGTCGCAACGATACCTTACGTAAAAAACGTATGGGAAAATATTAGAAGGAAGTATTGGAAGCTGGAAATGCTGAAGGGAAGGTCAAAGTACAGTAGACAGATATTTAAAAGGGGAAGGAGTCGGTGGGATAATCACCACTGCGTAATGCTGGAGAACGGCGTGTGTACTGCCCCTTCCCTTCCCCTTTTCAAGTCCTCCAGGGAAGGATTAGGCTTCGACATAGAAAAAATTATGCATCTGCAGGAATTCAGTCTATGGTATGGAATTAATCTGATCTTTTAAAGAAAGGCAACGAGAGATCACACAGTTTTACATCCAATACGACGGTCGGAGTGCTGCACTTGAACAAAAAATGGTGATTCCCATGAAAAATCTCCGTCCCCGACGGGGATTCGAACTCAAACCCTCGGAATCGGAAGCAAGAATTCCGGCGCTCTACAACCCGATCCTCGAAGGAGGAAAATAGAAAGAATAGAAACAGCTTTTATTGTTCTGGGAACAAAGTCCCTTGGAACATAATTTCAAAATTATAAATACAAATAAGAAAAGAACAGACACAAATAATAAATACCACTCAATTTGTGCGAGTCAAAAATATGGTGTTCAGGACACTGAGGGAAATAAATAACCAGTGAATGCTACTTTTGAACGGTGAGACGTTCCGGGATAATTTGATGTAATTTGGCAGGGTGTTCCACAAATTACCAGAGGAGATGTAGAATGATTTTTCGCATTTAGCTGTGCGGAATTTGGGAGCATGAAATTTCTTAGTTATGCGGGTTGATCTCTCAGTCGTTTGGGCATTAAATATATAATTTTCAAAAAGTATGATAGAGTTTTCGTGTTGACTTCTTTAAATAATTGTCAGGCCTTTTGAACCACTCTTCTCTGCTCCAGTTTTAGCCAATTCAACCTTATGTATTAAGGAGTTACGTGTTCATCATAACGGGTATTGATGTATCGTAAACCGGAATTTTGGAGTCTTTGTAATTTAATGCTTAATTATTTGTTCACATCGGTGTAAATAACTTTTGAGAAGGGGACGGCAAGGGTGCGGGGGTGTGGAAGGAGGAGTGACGTATCTACAACACACACACACACATGAAGAAAGTACACACGCGTTCCATCCGTCGTCAAGAAATCGAGTGGAAGGAGGGGGAGGGAGGGAGGGGAGGAGGGGAGGGGGGAACGGGAGAGGGGAGGGTGAAGTCTAGAATTCGAACGAAAATTCATTCCGGAGAAAACCGCACATATTGAACGACCGGAGACGGGGAAAGGGAGCTTTTCAATATCGACAACCCGGAAAGGAGGGTCTCATTTGATGCTTCATGGAGAGATTTTTCAATTTTTCAAAGAACGGAATCACTATTAAAATCCAAATACAGTAAATTTTGGAGCAGTATCCAAAAGGACTAAAAAATCACGCGAATAGATTGATCAAAAAGTTAAAGCAAAGCGTCACTCCAGGAAAGCAACAATTTAACAGAGCAGTTCTTATAGTAATTACAAGATGCGATTAGTTAAAATCCGAGGTCATAAACGCGCCGGCATAAAAATACACAAAACTGTCAACAATCTTACGAAGTACTATCATCGAAGTGCTCACCAAACGGCATTCAGTACGGGAGAGAAAAGTCATCGAAAAACCTCTGCCACTGCTGGAGATTCAAACCCGGGATCATAGCATTGAAAGCGACACAAATCCGACATAATGTAAATGATGGATCTCGAATAATTCATTACTTTTACATGCTCTTTAAAATTATGAAGAAATAACGAGGTTATTGGATGGGGCATAAGAAGTAAAGGAGAGCAAAAGAAAGGATGCAATCGCAAGGCTGGGTCATATCGTGAGAGTGTAAACGAAAGCCTAGAAATGTAGCAATCGAAATAATTTAAAATTATTTCAAAAACTATACTCCGATTAGTGAAAGGGTAAAAATCGAATCAGCAGCCACACTGATACGGATTACCTCACTTCAATTGCAATAATGAACTTCGACTGTGGAGATACACCAATCTATGAAATCTACTCTCCTGTGCCTTGTTCCAATGAAATTTTTTATGTAACTTAATCATTTGTCAATGCCCTATATCGAAACATGAAATTACGAATTAAGAATGGAGAGGAAGTGGTAATGGCAAAAGTTAGCAAAATGTAGTCGTCTAGAATTTTAAGTTGCCCAGTTAGGGCTAGGAATCTCAATCTCAAATTATTCAAGCGTCAGAAACCAAACAGCTGGGGAAACCGAGTATCCGGAGATCGCATCAATCTAGAAGTAAGGGACACAGCCGAGCAATCATGCACACACAGCGTTTCCAGAGTATTTTCTTACCGTTAATAATGCATAGATATATGTTACAGTAATAGATTCATGAGAATTTAAGGGGAAAATGAAGAAAACATGAATAATGTATGCATAAAAATTCACGTTTTAGCGAAAATGTTTATAAATTTAAACATACCGCTTTCTAATAATTCAAGATTCAGCAAGAAAAATGAACGATAAAATCACTGTAAATGATGCTAAAATCAACTAATTTAACCCCAATTTCTCAGAGGGCGACGTTTTTTCAGTATTATCGACGTTTCATAGCAATAAAATTACTCAAAGCCAAGATCTGAAATGATACGCATAATGCTGAACCATCAGTTCCCACCAAGAACGTATTGCTATTATCATTGACGGAAAGCTAAATAAAAAACCGTGATATAAAACTTTTAGGGGATATAAATAGCTTTCAAGAAGAAGATTAAAGAAAAATGTAAACTGCTCGTCAAATAAAAAATTAAGATATTAATGAAAAGAAAAAAATTATCAAAGGCAGATCACTTATTTTAATTAATTTCCCATGCTACGAAGCAAAATTCCGTCGTATATTTAACTAAATTCGTGAAGGCAGTACAAATATGGTGTCGAACAGATCAGGGCTCATAAATATGAACGCCAGCGTATGAAAAGTACTTATAGACAATAATAATGAAATTTACTAGGAAGCAAATTTTCATGGAAGAGGAAAGAAACTATTTTTAACATAAGAATCGACGATCGTTCTCACGTTTAGAAATGAACTCAGGGCGATTGTGTCACGCAGGTCTACGACGCAAGAGCCACATTACTGCGAGAATAAACAGATCGGGTGTGCATGAGCGGGATTGAAATTTAACGGCGTCAAACCATTACCAAGTCGAAGATCGTGGCGTAGAACGACGGATCTCCGCGTCATTTTAAACCGCTCGGGTGGATTGTTTGGCGTCGAATACCGGATATTCGCATCAAGAAGCCCCCGGGATCATAGTCGAGAGAGGATAAGCGGCGGGATTGATCGATCCTGCTTCAAAAAACATTCTGGGCTCGTCGCCGAGGCGAGGGGTCTTCTTTCCCCGGAAGGAAAGGCGAGAGAGCGAATCCAAGGAAATACTCGCACGAAAATAGGAGCGAGGATGAGAGGGTGAGGGAGGGATGGAGCCGATACCGAGTAAATCGAATCGAATATTGCGGCAATATTCGTGGCGGGGCGCTTCATATTTCAGCCCCGAGAGCGCCCTTCGGTCCCGCTAAGATCCAAACTCCATCAGTTCTTGTTGCCCGGAGTAAACATTATTCTTGCCTCTTGCGCCGTCGGGCAAGCGTAAGATGTTGAAACGAATATTGCCCCCTCAGCGGATTCCCGACCGAAGTAAAGGAAAATGTTCTCCCTTGCGACGGAAACCTGCGCGCAAGACTCCATTGTTTCCGCACGCTGACTGCAAATTTATGGCTTTCTTTCGAATTCGTAGCAGAATGAACTTCTGACATGAGATATATGGTCAATGTCAAGGGCCCAAAGTATAGCCATTGCTCTTCTCCAAAGATCATGGTCAACGGCAACGCAATATGGCGAGGTCAAATGGAAATGTAATGTTACGCCAGAATTACTTTTCAAATATCAATTGAAAATAAACATAAGCACTACAATAACAGATTGGCGAGGTTTTGCGTTATTCGGTTTCGCCTTTCTTAGCATAGTCTGATTGATTACCTTCCACCGACAAGGATACAGTAATACTAGCGCAAAATTAAGCAATTTGAAGTTGCATTTGGCTGACCACCTAAAACCAAATTGCACACCAAATTATATAGATAGCATTAAATAATTCCTCATACTGGATCTGATATTTCCAAGCGTCCCTTACCGAAAGACGTGTTTCTACAAGGATAGACAAATATTATGTTTGAACAGTGACTGAAGAAACTAATACCCATGCCATGATACTCCAGGACTAGTAAGAAAAAGAAATACCATCTCTTTTATAAAAGTCAAATTCCCAAATTTTCTTTCTTCCCACGAAGGGTCGCTGCAATGTGCTATCAAAATACTTCGATATTCCGAAGTAAGGGAATATTTTTGGTCACACCCTGAAAAATAATTTCTCATTTTCATATGCATCTAATCACTTCCTCCAGCCATATCCTCGGTTCATATGTCACATTTCCCATCTTCAAAGCTTCATATTTATTGCAACTTCATTCCATTACATTATTCCCATTTACCCGCGAATCCTTATAGCTTCCCTTTAAGAATAGACTCCAATTCTACCCCTCTATCTCTCAATAGTGAGTGTCATTTCAGTTTATTTTCGAGTGCTCGTGTGTTTAAAACTATATTTGTGCGAGTGAGTGCTGTGTGTATATATTTGCATATGTATTTATATGGTATGCGCTTATGAAATTCACACGAAAAAATTCTGAAATTTCAAAGCCACGAAGCATTAAAAATTTGATGAAAACGGTATCAGAGGTGTTTCGGTTTTCGACTTTTAAGGTGTCTCGATATAAAACAAGTAAATGAAAGGGGTTTTAACGGTGTTAGAAATATGATTTCATGAGTCAAGGCTGAGGTGTATCTACACCTTTACAAATTCATGCTCATGAAAATATAATTAAGCGCATTGTACCCATTAGTACATAGTGCTACTCTGGGTGACACCGTGAATCGAAAGGATTCGAGAAGTCAAAATTATTCAAGTTCCTAAAGACGGCATTTTTCATCCTGAATTAAGTGAAGCACTTGGTCATGCATTGCACAGTAATGTAAAATATCTAATGTCAAAACTGTATGGGGAAAATTATGCACAAAATTTGAAAAACAATAGCCGAGTATTTGCGCCTAAATAAGTAAGGAGGGAACTCGCATGTTTTGCACCAAGCCTGAAATCACGGTTGTTTTAGTCTGATCATAGGAATGAGAATATTGTGTCAGCATCCTCATTATTCGTGACGAGTGAAAACAGGATGTGCGACAGAACTCCCACAGAGCTCCAAAAATTATTTCTTTAATAATCAAAGATAGCTTTCAATATTGTAAAATTAATTTTTGAAGTTCAAGAAACGGAATTCCGGAGAAAGTTCTTTAAAGTTATTCATGTAGAATCCTCGAGGTATTGAGGAAAATGAAGCACAGAAATGGCAATTTTCCAATAGAAAAAATTTAATACGACCATGGTTTCGATGCACTGCATCATCATCAAGTACCTACACAAAAACAGATCAAGTATATATACAAAATTTGCAGAGGAGGTGGGGTAGGGAGGAGAGGGAGGAGGGTGGCTGTGGGGTTGGAGGTGGTTGGGGAGGAGGGTTAGCTAAAGTGAAGCAAGGGAGGGGAGGGGCGAAGGCTAGTAAAGGAAGGTTACGGTGGGGGAAGGGGAGGGGTATTAGGGAAAACACATCTGATGATGATGCAGTGCATCGAAACCATGGCCGCATTAAATATTTTCTAGTGGAAAATTGCCATTTCTGTGCTTCATTATTCAGAAATTCCACCATATCACGCCTGATACTCTTTTTGTATTGAGGAAACATTGAAGTTTGGAAGATGCGATGGCAGCACCACGGCCCGAAAAAGTAGAGAACAGTGTTTCAAGAAGTGTTTCAGTCGAATCTGATGATTTCGAAACCCTTGCTCTTTCCCCGCAATGTATGCTAATTTTTAGCCGCAAGTACTACGTCCAGCACACCAACCCAATCCAACTGAGGGGGGAGAAGTCGCGGAAGGAAGAAAGAGAAATTATGAGATAGAGGGACTGCCAAGAAGTGGCACCAGGTGTAGACGGAGTGCACCGAAGAGCAGGATGAGATGGAACCCTCTCTCCTGTCGTTCAAGAAGTCGAGCCCTCTAACCCTCGCCAATCTCAAGGCAAGACGGGACCCTGAAACGCAGCGGCCATTCCCTTCACATCTCCACCTTTCTCTCTCTCACCATAACGTACGAATCATTCAGGAAGATGTGGTGACTTCCCATCCAGAGGGCACTCGATCGAATTCCGGAAGTGGCGGATATTTCTCAGACAAATTCCGGTCCTTAGGGTGCCACGAGCAGAGCATTCATTACAAAATGTTAGCATAAAAATTATAAATTATCGGCTGATACACCAACTTCAATTGTTATAAATTATATTCTTAATATGTTAATTTTTTAAAACTACACGTTCGACCGTCAACCTCCTATTTTCTCTCCATTTCCTAACCTGCTGAGGTAGTGTAAGGCTCTCAGTAACCATAATTTTTTTAGCAATTTGAATTTAACTTATAAATTAATTTAAACTACAACTTTGGAGCCACTGGGATGAGAGAAAATAGGGCAGTTTTGAGATTTGCGACGAGGAGAGAAGAGGATTGCAATTGCTTAATAGAAGGAGAGGGAGGAGAGCGATGAAGGAGTTTTGGGGAACACGGAGAATGGAAGAAGGAAGCAGTGAGAGGTTCGGATAAAGGGAGAATGGAAGAGATACAGCGAGAGGGGGAGTAATCTTGGAGGGAGTAAGGGTAATTTATAGCATTCGAGATGGCGTGGAGGAGGGAGAAGAATTATGAGGGGGTAAAGAAAGAAATAAAAGTCTGGAAAATTTCGTTTTCACACTTTCAGAAATGTTTAAAAAACTATGACATACCATAAACTCCCGTGGAATTTCCTCCGCTTAAATTCATAATGAGGGATTCAGGTAAATAATGATATTCCATATAATTCTCATAAATAAAAAAACAAATTATCGCAATCAATTATCCATCGCACTTAAAATTTATTAATGGTAAATTAATTAGATTTCACTTTCTGCATCTGCTCAATACTAACTGCACATCCAGCGGATTAAGATGGGGAGCGGGGGTGGCAGATGCTACTTTCCCGCTAATTCCTGGTATACCTGGAAAGTATACTTAAGCTGCCCCCCTAATTCCTGGTACAATAGGAACCTATTAAGCGGACTTACGTGATACATAAAAGCCTGTACATTAGCAATGTGAAAATTTTTCTGTTTCTTGAATACAACTTTAAAAATATAATTAAATAAAAAAATTATTTTACTAAAAAGCATCGTAAGATGAGTTTACATTTCAATTATAATATAAACCACTCGATTATCGAATGCTCTAGAATTTATAATTGACTATGTTCAGGAATATATATGTGTATAACTTACCCTTGAAAAAAATTAGGAAAGTGGCGATATCCAAAGTAATTCCAGTCTGCAATGGTAACCATAATTTACAAGATAAAAAACCCTACCAAACCTAAACAGTGCATCAAAGGTGAATTTTGAAGTTTTCAAAAATAATTTATTTCTTATTATCCTACACTTTCAAGGATTGAGATAAACAGGAAAAGCGGAAATAGCTCGAAAATCAGAAATACCCGTCCAACGTTTAGCCCCAGTTATTACGAAATTGAAAATATTTCAAGAAACCGTAGAGGGCTCTGCACTGATTCACCCATTCAACCGCTTCCTTCTTTAGCGCAGGCCTCAACAAGTATCTCGCGTGAATCTACGCTTCGGGTCAACAACAGCGAGATCATAGAGGTTAACTCATTTACATACCAACAAATTATTTTCGATTCTATACCTTTGCTAGAGAATTAGGTGTTAAGTGATAATTCAACACCACCACACTCAATATTCTTATGTGGAAGTGCAAGTAGCATAGACAATTTCCATTAAAAATCACCGGTACCGCGACGAGACCAGCGCCCATTGCGCTTCTTGCATTGAGTCTACACCCCATAAAAGAATGAAGATGAGACGTTAATTAGAATTTACTCTCTAAGAAAATTGAATTTTGGATTTCGGCAATGACTTTTGTTTTTCACAAAGCAAAATGTTCGACTTTTTTCAATTACAGAAACTTCTCCTTCGCTAAGGTAACAACACCGCCGTATTAGTAGGGATAAATATTACACTAATTCACAATTGATAATTTCGGGTGGCGAAATTGCTCAAGAAAATAAACATTACAAATTGATTTAAATGAAATTATCACCACTTTAAATTTTAACCAACAGTTCTATGCGTTGCGCTGCTGCTATTAAAAAAGCAGCACCACTAATAATTCAGGACAAAATGCTTTATTCATTGAGGATTAAGACACTTTGTGAAAGCATCCATTATCGTTTTGTATTAATTCAATATTGATTTAAAGAAATAAAGTAGGGACCACTCAAGATTTCCACCAAAATTAGGGCTATTAAAATATGTAGGGACTGTCATATATAGACATAAAATGGTTTTAAAAGCGTAGTACATAATTTCATAAAGATAACACATGTAATAACTATGATAAATCTTTATACACAATATATATATGGACCAAGTTCGCGATTCCAGAAATAATTCTGACAGCACTACGTGACATAACAAAATCAGGGAAAATCGAGAAGAAATCCCTTAATTATGCCACAATCCAGAATTCCCGGTGTTTTCATCATTGCAGCAATTCAAGGAGTTTTCTCAGTTATCAAGGGTTTCAAATGAAGGATAGCCACCCTGATAACACATGGAGTGCGAAAACACAACGCTGTTCCTCATCCTGGTCTCCCTTCGAGCCGCGACTTTTCTTCTGGGGGAATGGCTCATGTCTCTCTGCACCTTGACGGACGAGTGTCGAAGGATGCATTGCCGACGGAATGCGCAAAATTAGAACGCCACCCGTGCGCGCCTTTTTATCGCAAAATTTGGCACCTGCGCGCCCTCCTCGCTCCTGACTATATTCCCGTCTCGCGGCCACGGCAAGGGATCGCCTCGGCGATCCGCGAGTTGAGGACTCGAAGAAGCGGCTTCGAAGGCGCATGAAAAGTGATGGCATTGAAGACATTCATCACCAGTCGTTCTTCCGAAGATTGGCTTTACAATCCAATACGCTGTGTTAATTTTTGAATATCAGGTAACAGGATAAAACAATGAAATAGCAAATTAAACGATAGGCAAGTACACACAAACATAGTTTTCAAGAATAAGAAGAATTACATCTCACTGGTGCGCAATAAACTTCATGTGAGTCACGTAAGGGTTAGTCTGCTGATAAGTCAGATAAATGATAATATGGAATATCAATTTGGTTTCAGGGGTAAGAGAAAGGAGGGAACTGAAGTTGAGTGGTAGGCGGTAGGTAAGAGATTTCTTGGCCATAGAACGGCGGTAGTGGAGCAGAGAGAATAAAACTGAGCGTCAGGTTTTGAGGCAGAACATGAGGATGGAAGGTGGGAAGGAGTTCTTTCATGATTTACGGGAAATTATTAGGTGGGATATTATGCGGCACCTTTGCATTTAATCAATACCTAAAATCGAATTAGTAGTTAGGCGCTAGTTAGTTTTCGGTAAGACAGGACACGAGGTCGTCCCATTGATAGAAAGAGTCTGAGTGACCAGTTTTGAATTTTTAGATTCGTGGGAAAAGATGACGACCAAATTGGAGAGTATTACTCTAGTCTTGGGATAACGCAGCCGAAGAAGATTTATTTGAGTGCAAAAGGATTGTCGATTACGGTAAACCCCTTCGCTACTAATATCTGCTGCCCACTTTATTCCTTCATGAGTCTATTCTTTAACCTCTCTCACGATTTGCTTCAGGGATACCGTCTTTAGTCTTCTCCCGTTATGCATCCCATTCATTACTTCATACATTATTGTGTACATCAGGCTCATAATGGGTCAAATCAGTTCTCTTCTACTTCGTATGTTTTCGATTTTTTATTAAGCATTTTTCCTTCCCTCTTTTCGAAACACTTCTTTCTTAGCGATTATTTCCACCTATTTGATCTTCTTCACCCTTCTAAAAGGAGACATTTACAACGCTTCCCATTTTCTCTGCACTGCAGCAATTATTGTTCAAGCTTCACTACTATGTGGGAACATGCACCAAAAAAAATATTTTTATTCGAAAACATTAGCCTCAATCATTAATTTCTATATAAAAGTACTTCATATTATTTCCCTGCATAATAAGAAAATACTAATTCTTTTACACATTTAAAAACAATGTCAACCGAGGAAAGCATAAAACTGGTTCTCCAGCTTCCATGCTCAGCTCGCATGAGAAATATGGAATATTATGAACAGCACTCAGAAAAGATGATCATGCATTGGGTATATTTTATAAATAGTCATTCTGTAACGATTGAAAAGCAACCAGGCACAATTCTGTTTGAATAAATGTTTCATTGGGAATCATTATGTTCAAAATGATTCTCAGAATTTAAATCTAAATAAAGAAGAACATTCTTCACATAATTATTGAAATCTTCATTTGATTATAAAATCGTTAAGCATTTAAATGGGTCTCCAAATCTATGAAGTTCTCATGAAAGCTGTGTAGGTTCCTAAAGAATCCGGCATTTAAATCATTAGATTCTGAGCGGCGTCACTATTCTAAAGAGAACACCGGCCAGGCAAGCAAGGATAAGAAAAGTGCAAATCAGGGTAATGAATTTAAAAAAAAGCAACTACTTACTGCGAAATGTTTGCTGGTTCGCACAAGTTAGTTCGTAAGTTCGCACAAAATCAAGAAAGTCATATTTTTGGCCCATGGCTCCAGGCCTATGCAAGTCAGGTATGACAATATACACTAGTCCTTTTTCATTCAAAAACGAACCCCACAGATTTTGACTGCTTCAAATTTTCACAACGCTGCGGCATCATGATCGCAACAAAAGGAAGCATACAAGACCTTCAATGTCAATTAAATATATTTTTCAACAAAACTTTTTTTAAAAGTAATTACTTAGAAACTGTGGACAAAATGAACGTTTTCTACGCTTTGTTTCTTCCTTTCAAGTGCGGTAAAACTTACATTTTCATTGGTGAACATCATAATCCAAAATAAATAACCATTATAAAAACTAGTAAGCACTGAAAATGCAAAATTATTTTCAATGAATCCTCAGCTTGATGGATGATTTGCAGATGCAGTTGCATTGCAATCACCTAGCATGCATCATCTTCAATTTAGAATTTCTAGCAAATTGTTGCTCAAATGCACTCCTGCAAATAATTTAAAATCACTCCAACAATAATACTATTCAATAAAAAGACTACTAAAAGACACAAAAAGTTATTTCAAGTCATCTTACTCAAGCCTAACACTTTGAGAAGCATGGCGGATGAGGGTATTTTTCTTCCCGGCAGCAAAACTCGTGTACCGCCACCCCTTCGTCTTTTTCCCTCGGCCTTCCTCAATGATATACGACGCCACTTGAGGATTGGATGTAAAGAGAAGACTGGTACACTTCAGTGTGTGGAGAGGGAGAAAATAGAATCCACTCCTCTCCATCCCTGAGTGCCCCCCGCAAAAGAGGAGAGCAATTCTGATTAATCACCCGAGGTTTAGCTAAGTGCCCGCCATATGTCAAAGTTGTGAGTCTAGCCGGCGATTGATGCGCACGGAAGACGTAAACAAGTTTTTCGAGACACCACCTGATTCAGGGAACATCCTTGGATGTTCAGGTGCAATTTTTTGCCCCTTGTAGAGCTGGATACGCGAGAGAGTTCTAAAGGATTTTTCGTAGCAAAAGATGAGCACGATTCCCCGCACCGACATAGGCGCAAGTCCATCATCGTAATGATCAATATTTACAGAACTTAATCAGAAGATTGGTCTGCTGCGAGCTTCATTATCTTTTGAGTTGAGCCTCATTTGAGGAGCACATTGAAACTTGAAGAAGAAACACTCAAAATCCTCTACGAAGGTATAAGTTTAGTATGGTACTACACGAAGACATAATAACCAAATTAACGAGACCTTAAAACGATCACAAAATGTTTGAGAAGAATCATTACAACTAACCCCTATCTCACAGAGTTCGAAAGAATTTATTCGAAGCTATCAATAGTAAAAAGAGTTAACTGCTGCTTTAATAACAAGTAGCGGCTGAAAAAATGACTCACAGAGGTTGTTACATCACCCTTTTAAACAATAATTCCACTAACCTTTTCTTTCACTAGATCTGCTCCGCTACGAGAAATATAAGGTAGCCCTACTAAATTTAATTATAACAATCGAGCTTGCTATTAAAAGATCTATTTTTTGTTGCCCCGACTGCACATGTGAATACACTGTATTTTACCGCACAAACAAATTAATAAACACTTATAAATTAACTCTGTAAAAGTTATATTTTTCAAGAAAATGGGAAGCACGGAGTTAAAAATAATTTAAAATTACTTAAGGCCAAATCATTTTATGGCAATTTTCGTAAGTACAGAAATTTATTCGGCAAATCCACTTTAGAATCTCTTCATGAAATAGTGAGATTAAAGAATAACGGCTATGCTGAAGTAATAAAGAAATTACAAGTAGAGATGAAGTATTACAAGAATCATCTTTTCTGCATGAAGTATTGGATTTTCTCGCCTTCCTCAGAAAATATATTCTAGTTATTGACTACATGACTATCAACGGGGTATCGAATTTCACGAATTTATCCCACGTAAATTGCTGGTACATATTCTCTTAATACTTCAACGACGAGCGACGCGACGCAGTCACTACGTTGGGCACGAACTTCACATGCCGTCCAGCGAAGTAGGTAGTGGCTACATCGCGGCGATTCCATTTAAATCAGCGGAAAACCAGCGATTCCATTTAAATCTCCTCCGACCTACGAAGGTGATTCACATTTACCTCCTCCGGACTCGAAGGGTTAATAACCAATACCAAATGGATGCATTCTCTGAATGGCCCCTGTATTTCTATTCATAAAATAATGGAGTGCTCCAGGTTTTCAAGGATGAAAATAACAGTTTTTAAGGAGGTCGCTATTTATTTCTGAGTCTGTAGTAGGAATTTCTAACAACATAATTTCTTATAAATTTAGCTACACCTGAAACATCCTGAGCATGGTGTTCTAATTCAATTTAAAATGAGTATTTAAACACCTTAATTAAAATATTTCAGATAGTTAAAGGTGACCTAAGTAAATCGGTACTTTGGAAAATTTAAAACTGTTTTTACAATGTCGTTGACTAGGCAATTAGGCATGATGTTGTGTGTGACATGTAGGTCTGCCCCTGAATTTTATTTCACAAGAACCTGCGACGCTTTGAAGCGAAGACAATCAATAAATATACATATATATTATTTTTTTTTAATATGATTTTTATTTTTTTTATAACTTTATATTTTTTCATACTATCATATTGTTAGTTGGATTCCACATTTGCGCCAAATTACAAAGCTCTAAGTGGTTGGGAAGTGGGTGAAAATGAGATCGTAAGATCTCACAACATCCACGGACATTTCGGCGAATTCGAATACAAGAGTTTAAAAATAGATAAAATCTGTCATTAATTGGAAAAAACTTATGTAAGTTTTAAGCCCTGTTCTTAAAAGCAACCATTCCTTTCCCCCAATATTTTACAAACATAGTGTTCCATTGACCGAAATAACAATTTCAAAAGTTTACTTAAGACAACATGATGCTCTCAAAAACTTTATGCGTGACCAAGTTAGTGATCAGCAAGCTTGCCCCGGGAGGCTGTAAAATTCCCACGTTTTTCAAAACAAAGAGGAATATACTTTTCAATTTTTCCACAGGATTTAACATCAATGACGACGGAACCAGCACAGTATGCCAAACGCTGAATGATGCCTACGTTAAAAATACAAAACAGAGAGAAACTGAAAAAATTCCTTCAAAATCAACGAGAATTCCCAAATTTTTTAAAGCGGTGTCATTTTCAACGAGTTCCCCAAGTTTTCTTGGAATTCAACGGAGGATAACCACCTTGTAGCATGAACAATGTAGGGGTAACAATTACAGTGTAACAAATACAGGATAACTGCGCAAATACATGCTTTCGGCTATATATATTACATTTTTTCACCGCGAATCCGGAGATTTTAGGGCAATAATTGTTCACAAGAGCAGGGGAAGGAAGAGCTTTCACGTAGGCTCTGAAATTACAACCGTCTAACAAGGCGCTTAAGAAAGTGATCACAGCGGACAGGCAGTTGGATCATGCGATGGGATACATTTGGGGGCGGGGGTGGAGGATGAATTGAGGGGGCGGGGAGGGGGGAGGAGGACGCTCACTGATGAAATTCGAAAAGCGGCTTAGGAGAGCTTACACATCCCCCGGGGGAGAAACTACTAACGATCCAAACTCCACTCTAACCACCCATCTTTTACTTTTTGGCCTGCTCTTTCCAATTTTATGGTTTCCTATAAGCCAAAGTAGAAACATAGTAAAGAACAGAGTCTAAGAGGGTGAATTTGATGCAATTTTTAACTTCAACGTAAACGGTAGCTTAAGGTTGTTTGAGCGAGATAGTTCCTTAGTCATAATGGGGACCATGTTATATTTTATTTTTTTATTTCAGCGTCTGTAAGAAGTATGGAATCCACAGTTGTAGTATTAATGGCGAGAAGATATAGTTATGTATGACCAAAATTCTCAGTAATTAAATAAATAAAGCTACATAAGTCTCTAACTTGACTAATTTTTTCCCGCAGTACGGCTGAAAAACCTTCAAAACAGCAGGTTTTTTTGCGATTTGTAAAAAATGCTTCGGTGAGTGATAGATTAATTTTTATAAATAATTGAGAAAACATGCCAACTATATACCGTTAATATTTTGACGAAATCTAGGTGCGAGTGGTTTCCAATTTTTTTTAAAAATATTCTCTATCTGGAGCGCACAGCCGTAATCTATCCCGTGTAAAACAGCTTATATTTTCAGGCAAATTGCTCTAAAAGTAGTTCGGCAAGGGGCTGATATTTTGATATGGTTGGAAAAATGATTTTTTTTCTTTAAAATGACGCCAAATTCATCAAATTCTAGGTGAAGTGATTTTTCGCTCAAACTACCTTAACTATACATACCGATGCGTTTTATCTTTCATACAATAAAACTGACATTTACGTACATGAAACGTCACATATGACCATAATCAGGGTCATATGTAGCGTGGAAATTTCCTAATTCAATAGTTTTATTCGTCTGACACTTCAGAGTATTTTGATAAAAAAGGAAAGGTTATTAAAATTCTGTACAGGTGACATAAACAATGATTAATGAAGTTTCGTGATAACGCCATTTCAAACTATTGTTAAGCCCCTTAAGACGTTAATTCAATTTTAAACAGCATAGTCAATGTGAAAATATTCCCGCATCTGAAATTTAATTATTTATGTACCGTGCTGGCAGCGTCTTGAAAATCGCGTCTTGAGTAGTGCCTACCGTTCTTGACTCCCAAAAAAAGGTTACACCTTTCGTACAAGTTGATATGCTAACTTTACCAAAATATTGCATCTAGCAATAAAATCTGAGTTGAACGCAAGTACACGCTACGTGCAAGGTTGACAAAAAACGGAATATAATATTGTGACTAATCAAGGAGGATTTTCAAACCAAGAACATTCAATCGATTGGGGAGAGAATATGTAGTACGTGACCCAAGAATTCCACATATTTAGAAGCTCTCACCTAATACATTATAACCTCTACGATTGCGCAAACCCCGAAATTATGTCTACTTCATCTACCCAAAAACGAACACTGAAGGCCCAGGAAGGCACACGAAAGTCGAAAACTGGATTGAGACAGAACCACTTCAATAATCAAAACGTACTGGGGAACATTCAAGAGATGTGTTCCTCACACCTAAGTACTGTGCACGACGGGAAATTTTCTAAACAGAACTCAAATACACGTTCCATAAGTATATGCGCCAACCACAGGCATTAATCATCATCAGGCCTTTATAAAGTGCATTAGATTTGAAAAAGTCACGTTATCCAAAACGACAGCTCAGTGGCTTGACCACCCCACATGGCTTCGCTTCTCTCCTCTACATGCATTTCAACAGTGAGCATCAAATCATATTAGTTTATTCCCTACCTTAGAGGAAATAAAAACTACTATTTCCGTCAAAGTACGAAAAACCGTCCAAACTTAACAGGGAAACGCGTCGCATTACTGGCAGCGACAACGTTCTCAGGCGTAATCGGTCGGGTTCCTGATGACGTAGTTTTGACCCCGCCAAGCGCGTGTAATTTTAAGCGAGAAATACTTTTTTTAAACAACGTTAATTGTAAAAAAAATTCAAAACATCATGCATCAAAGAATGTGAACTCCTTATACAATTAGTTATTTTCCCATGCAATCCGATCCGGAAGTCCTATACATATTTTCCCCCGGTCAGCTACTAACGTACCGATTATCATACCTTACCTTGGTAGGCGCTAAATCCCGTTTGAACGCGCGTTGGTAACCACCGTACTGATATGCTCCAACAAAGCCTACTTACCACGGTTAAGCACTGATGTCACGGGTGGGAACCGGTAATATGAGGCACGATAATAAATATATAGCAAGCAAAATGGAGAAGGGTAATGTTTAATTTTGATGAATAAGCGAAGAGAAGTCATTTGCTTCTGAAACAATTTCAAAAGTTTCAAAACGTCAAGGATGCGGGTATTCTAATTTTGTTTGACATTAGATGCTTGTTTTTCACTTGTACTATGCAATTTCTGGAGAGAAATGCACAGAGTTACGATGATATAATTTGAATTCACATAGGCAGGTTACGATAGTACGTACGGTGGCTGTATGAACAGGGCATAAACGGAATGATCCGCGGGCCGCGAAAAAAAAGTAGACGCAAATAAGAAAAGCGAAATGCAAGTAACGGAGAAGAGAAGGGAGAGAGAGAGAGAGGAGGAAGGGAGGAAGGCAGGAGGAAGAGAAGGGAGGGCAGGCCTTGGAGGGGAAGACTGGTCTTCTTCCGCGGAAGGGGAAACAATAGCCCTCCGCTACTGAAACCTTTGCCGACCGCCAAATGAGATTACGGCCAACCGGCGCGGGGGACAGAGCGGGGAGGGAGGGGGGCGCGGGCAGCGGGAATAGGACAGCCGGGGAGGGTTTGAGGTACGGGGAAGATAGGGTTTAGAGCACAGATATACGGCACTAGATTAGCGACGCCTACGGTCTCACCTCACCGGCCAATCCTGCGCGTGCCACCATAAATTCTCCTTCCCTGACCTCTGAGTGTTGAAAGCATTGTTTGCCTTGGTCATTTCTACCACTTGAAAAGACAGTATCATTTTGAATGAAGGGCTGCTAACCGTAAAACACTCTCTATAGTCGCTATGAAAAACACTAATAGACGCTATGGCTGATTAGTGCCGATCCTGCAATATACACCTTGTCTCACTTCATCGCCTCCCTTGTATAATGCATGGGTAAGATTGAATTTTTGGAAGGTGAGCGAGATCGAAATAAAAAAATAGAAAATGTGGCCAAGCAGTTGACTATAATTTGAGACATTTCCGAAGCTGCTGCTAGCCACTGTCTTGTGTGGCAAGTTGTAACAGTTGACGCCGCTTGAAGCTCAAATCTAGATTCGAGCCAACAATGGTGCCTGGTGCAAACACAATCGTTCAAGCGCTAGTGATTGTCGCGATAATTGCTTACATGGAAATCACTCCCCAGAAAAGTAGATGATTCTGCTAACATCTTAAACTGGGTTTACAGTGTTCTACCAAGTTTTAACTCGGTTCGTACACCAGTAAGGGTTTACCCGAATGAGTGAAGTTGCCATTTTAACCATTGTAGCAGGAACTGCTACGCATATACCCACCGGCTATGAATTCGGAATAGCACTTCGAAGGCGTCATGATCGTTACATGTTAATAAGATTTCAAATGAATACTGCAAGTCGCAGCCTAACGGACCTATGAAATGGGAGGAAATTAAAAAGTGCATGCGGTCTATCCCTGGGTAAGGGCGTCGACATAAGCCCCTTCGACTTCACTGATACGCATTAGAACACCCCGACACGTATTGGCTTATATCATCGTGCTGGAAACTGATTAAACATGAGAGAGCCCTTCTAGACAGCCAACCTAGGTTATTGAAATCACCGTTGCTCACTCAAGTTTCGAAATTGGGTCACCACCATGACGGAGAGAGACTATTAAACACAGAATTTTCAACCGCTTTTCTTAAATATAACTACTGTTGAATATTGAAATACGTCAGCGATAGAATCACTCATTCCTTGCGATTTATAACCCAAACTTTACGAATCGCTTTTGCCTTATATTGTTAAATACGTTCCGGGGACGATCCAGGCCCATAATTCACATAAATAATTAATTAACTTATAAAAACAACTTTGGGCAAAGCGCACTCTAATGCAGGACATCTAATTCCTTCAGGTTGTGTGAATAAAAGATGAATAAAATATTTTAACTGCACTTCCAGTCAGAAACATTTTTGACATTTTCGATATCTCATACCGAGTGAAACAGGGCATGTTCTCTCAAAATCAGCAGCTCCTGGAAAAACAGGCAAGGCTTAGAAGGCTGAGAACTCTCTCGAGAAAATAACATCGATAATTTTTACGGAACTCGTCCGCGGGAGGAAAAGTTCTTTTTTTCTTTGAGCTCCAAGTATCCGACAAAAGCCTTTTTTGGGCTTCCTCTCTGAAAGGTTTCCGATTGTAGCATGAGTTATGACTTACGTGAACACTAGGGAGCAAAAATCTGTTCGTTATGATAATTTGTCTTATTCCACTGCCCCAGTTCTTGCATACATTTTAAATGACTGAGCGGAGATTATTATCCAGATCAGGTGAAGAGAAGAACAGAAATCATTAGCACGCAAAATACTCCTTTCCATTAGAAGTGAGTCTTAAATAGCTGAGTAGGTGGAAAATTACATACACACAGTAGTTGACTGCACTTTGTCCATAGAGGACTTGGACCGAAGGGAATGACCAATTTACAGTATGTGAAAATCTTCCTACATTTTTCCAGCCAAATTTGTTGACTTAAACATAAACTACTCCGACACGAGCAAATAACTTATGAGAGTCACTACTATACCTATGTTTTACAAAAAGGATTTAAAAATAGGCTAATATCAACACTTACGTTTTGACCAAAAGTAACATTTCGGCAAGTACTTTTGGAAGAGGATTGAATGCAGAGAATGAGAGAGAACGGCACAAACCACAAACATATCGATGTTTGAGCAAGCGCTAAAATGGATACTTGAACGCCATTAAACGGATTATAGCTTTAATTGGGGACACTTTTATGTAAGATATTAATGCAAGGGCTGAAATTCACACGAAAAATACATCATGGAACCATGAAGGAATTGATCACGGCACAAAAAGATTTTCTCTAATAAATACCCACTGAGAATCGAATCATCGAATGAGCAGTCATTTCATAAAGGCAATTCCTTCGATCTCCGTCCAAGATTCACTTGAGGTTTGCCAACTCTATAGCGTTGAAAGGGCAATATTCATGACAGTGTAGGATAACCCCGACGAAACAAGGGGAAACATTCTACGTATATCATATTCTGCTAAAACGATTCTATGCCGTCCATCAGATACACTTTCGCCAAAGCTCCGAGAATGACTCAGTTTAAGGCCTCAGGCCCAAATATTTCTTTCCATTATTGATACATCGTATGCCATTTTCTGATTTAATTTAATTACTACAAGAATAAACCCGGCGCTACATTGAGGTAGGGGTAGCAATCATCCCATGTAGAAAGTAAAAGGTAAATTTCTATGGAGGTGTACTTAACTTTCCAATTGTATACAAAATTTCTGCCCTCCAGTTTACGAACTCCCGTGAAGTCGATTCTCTGATTCGGTTCCAATGATCATCGTTGTCGACCAAGAAACCACGGAGTATTTTATTTGGCAGCAGAACGTTACGCCAGCCAGTAGGTTTCACGGTGCAAAGTCCAAGTATTTCGCGCGCCAAGAAAACAAAACATGCATGTGAAAAACTCGTCAGCGAAGATTAACAACTGTCGCCACTCTCCGCGAGGAAGCATGAGTAAACACAATAAAATAGCGGAGGCAGCGGCAGGCACGGCACGGGCTAACCAAATGAACCCATTTTACGACATCCCGAGGACCAACCCGAGGGCACTAAATGGAGGCGGAAGCGTCTTTGCAACCGCCTCGTAAACCTGCCCCCGCTAATATCGAACCTGTTGCCTTCGGGAAGAGGGGGAAGGGTGGAGGACGGGAAGAGGATGCCTTCAGAAAACGAGCCCTCCTCACGGAACGGATCCGTCGCCTTTAAGACCCCCGCTGTCATTGATTGCACCTACGAGAGGAATTGACGTAAAAAAACACGCCTCAAAAGAGTACAAAAGTATCTCTACGTAAAGCTGAGCAACTTTCAAGGGCCGGGGAAATATCACGACATAAAATCGTACCTAACTGCGAGTAATGGTTCATTTACCTTTAACTACTATGCAATGTGATATTTATTTATTTCTCAACTAATCCAGCCCCACGTTTGTGGTGCCAAAATGTAAATAATACGACGTTCGACCCACCAGTGATTTACTCCGAATCTTACCTTCAAGCTGGCTAGTTCATTGGTAGAAATGCTTACTGCACATACATCCCTTTTATAAAATTATTTATATACCAAATAACATAAGTTAACTATTAGTTTCAACAATTCACAACAAATATCAGTGCTGATGGCATGAAAAAAATATCTCCGAGTCGTGATGTACGACAAAATACCGTACTGGTCCACGGCAATTAATAACTTACTTAAAATAATGACCAATGGGATAATTCCTAAAATATCAATTATTTAACCTTGACCTTTACAAAATGTCTCATTCTTTCACTATTTAATATTACAAGAATTAGCATCTTTCACCAATACTCCACCAATTGCATGTAAATACCCTCAAATTAACTTACATTATACCCTTTGATATAATATATAATACAATTAGTCCAATCGGACGTTTATGTACGAAATTTACGGGTCAGCTACTGAAGTCTGACGCCGGGGTTTCCTGTTGGTATCCTGTATCATTTGGCCTTGCCCGTCATCGACTTCCGTCATCGACGTGTGCCTCATGGTGTCTGCCTCTATTGTCAGTGTCCACGTGGAGTCCCGAAATTTCTAGAGAAAATTCTCGTGCTCACCGTCCTTGCTATCAGGTATTGTTATTTTATACTATGCGATAGGCTCCCTTTAACTTTATGTGTACTTTCTTTCGCTGGTATTATTTACTACTCCAGCCGTGTTGCGATAAGCTGGTTTCATTGTCCTCGATCGCCGATTCGCTATAATTGCCCGTACCCAGTTACCTGTGTTAGGTACACATATACTTAAGCAATATGGGGTCGATACGGTACGTTACGCGGCATGCATTATAATTCATAATTGCAATTAAGGGTAGCCACTCAACACAGGTGAGCGAAGAACTTTATTAATTTAAAGCGTTATAGATATAGGTTACCACAGTAAGGCGAGGCAGCATGAGCATATCCTAGCAAGAATGGTTTTTCATCTTAGGATCGGAGAACCCAACCAGCCTTAAACCGGCGACCGTCCTAAAGTTGAAATATGGGCACACTTATGTAATATGATACGTCAGCATGTGCCCATGGTAATAATCAGATTATAATCCAAAATCAAATTATCAATGATTGAATTATGCCGTTGGTACTTTACATTCATTTGGCATTCTTAGATGCATCCATAGTAAACATTACTTTTAAACGTTCAACATACAGGATGGGATACCCGGAAGATGGACTCTGACATTACTTTTAAAGTTTAAAAAAATATGACTACGATTATCGAATTAATTATTTGTCATCAGAGCCCAAAAGCTATTTTTGTGTACAGGATATTCGGAAGAACACTACAGACAAGTTTCGATGGATACCATTGCCCGTGGACATCGTCATGCTCTGCAAATGGTTATTTTGACCAATGCTAGGTTAAAACAGATACTCGAGTATTAAAATCACTTGTACACATTGGTCCAACTATAAACAATATTTTTGTAAACATACGAGAGTTTTAGATGAGGTTAAAATGCACTAAGCAGGCGAGAGGAATTCCGTGCCAACTGATGACGACCTATCCAGCACATTTCATACAAGCGAAAAACATACTCAATAATTCGAACAAATCATCTCGAAAATGAACAGCCGATTACGATTTCTCAGATGAAAAATAAAATATTCTGCGATAGACGGTTTCCACTGTGACAGTTGCTTAATTTAGGTTTAGTCAACAAGTCTTCTCATTGATTAGGCCTTTAAGATGCAAGTCATTGAAAACATTATAAGAATTTAAGCACATGCCCAGTCTCCATTGTCGGCGCTAAGTCCTCACATTCAATGAGAACAGGACTAAAAAAAAGCGAGTTTGAAGCAACAAGCGAAGGAGAACCAACCGCCGCGCCGCCGGCACACAGACAACGCAGCTGGCGGCTATGCAATTTTAACGTGACCCGGGACCTATAATATTCCTTCCGGTCCTCGAGACACGAAATTTAAGAGTCGCCGGAACGAAGTTCAAAAAGGCGGAAACAATATTGGAAAAAAAGGAGGGGCCGAGGGCGTGGGAATCGTAAACATTTTCACGTCCCATTGGCCAGACCGCGCGAGAGCGGCTCGAAGTCACACATTCACACATCAGCGAAAGGTGCGGCGGGGAGCGGTGCCTCTTCCGAGGAGGCTCGCGCGCACCACACGAGATATGGAGAGGCGCGACAACAGGTGAACGACCACTGGCGCTACCAGCGACACCGGGGAATCGGAATGGCAGCCGCGGAATGGGGAAGGCGGGGAAGGAAGGAGGGGACGAATGTAGGCCGGTCACTTCGGGTCGAACTAACCTTAGGTCGGTTCGCATTGAATGAATGCACTTCCATTTATAGACGAGACAGACTTGGCGGAGGGGTAAACATTACCGCAACTTCACTGTTGAGCAGTAACAGTTCTAAATTTAATGATAATGAAAGAGAAAGCGTACGAAGGAACGTTAATGGGCACATCATAAGAAACATGAAGTTTTCCTACTTTTACGGAGCCCCAGACTTCTATGTAGGCCGTCGAATTGGCGCAAGGCATCCATATAAATATTATATTCGACTTATGAAACGGTATCATATCAGCCGCTGGCGATTATTACCTTCCCTCAATTATGTGATCTAGCTCTATTACTCTAATTATCTTACGAGGAATGGACAGAACTGAAAGAAAGCAGTTAACATAGTCACGGAATAAGAAAGCACATACCGTCTCTTCATAAGTGTTAAAAATGTAATTATTTATTAAAATGGAGTAAATAAATTACGGGAGTGACTCTTTTTTACAACAGGAGAAGTAAAAGGAAATTAGCATGAGAATAAGAGAGCAAAAAGACGAGTTCCGGAAGAAAACAAGACATTCAACAAATAAAATTTACACAGATGTCAGAAATAAATCAGCGAATGGTTAGGTGAGCTGCTATTCGGGCCAAAGACGTGGGCTCCTCTCGAAAAGGATAGAAAAATGCTATAAATGCTTGAAATGCAACTATGGAGAATAATGCTGAAAATTGAAAGGGCAGGCAGAATAAAAAATGAGGATAAGTCAAGAAGATTAGGAGAAGAAAAACCCGATTAAGTCCCGTCAAGGGGAAGGATAAAGAGATGGATTGGACAGTGCATGAGAGGGACGAGAGAACTAAAGAAGGCACAAGAGATAGTGGAAGACATGAAGAAGAAATTTGAATGATGGATTATCTGAAAAGAGGAAGATGGACGATGAAGAGGAGGGCCAAGTTAGAATAAGGAGGACTGGAGGAAACCATAGCTCGCGGAGCCACCACAACTACAGAGTACATGCGAAGAAGAAAGAGTAACTCATTCTTAAATCGCTCGGTAAAAGTACTAGCAACTTCAATGTGTTATAAGCATTATTAGCAACTGGTTTCGGAGCCGTGAATGACTATCAACCTCAATTTCCCTGTTGCGACCACAATTTATAGGTCCAGAAACAATAGTTGGGAAAATGGTAATGTATGATTTTGGAGCGCCCGAAAGGGGCTCGGGGCGGAGAGAAAATTTGAAGTATTAAGGAAAGAGGAATAGTGGAAGATTAAAGTAATAGGGAAGAGGATGGAAAGCGAGAGCCAGGCAATGGGTAAGAAAACGTGAGGTTGATAGAGTTAGCACAATCAGAATGAGAACCAGTTCATTAACCTCAAATACAAGATTATCAAAAAGCCACCCTAGGGATAAGCTCCGAAGATTTCTACTGCCTTAAGGCACCTCACACGACCGGCGCGCTTTTTTTTACTCAGGAACGTTGATACCAAGAAGAATAGAGAGCTAGTTTTCCACTCTTTCCAAGGTGGATGCCGTCGTTTTCATCACCAAGCGGCAGTTCCATAAGAGGGGAAACGGTGCGCGGGCACACAGTTCAACCCGCATCAGAATGCGAGACGGACTGCGAATGATAGTCGCCCTCGTGAGTCCACCCCGAGCTTGCTCGCCTCTTCGGAGGTTTTTTTCGCTCCATGCCTTTCCCAGCCGCATTCGCTGTAGTTTCTTTCCTTCTCTGGATTGGCGGGAGCAAGCGCGCTCAGTACTCGACGTGAGAATGCCTTTCTCTCCACTTCGCCTCCAGAATTATTTTATGAAGTGGATGTAACAAGAAAATCAATGAGACAGGGATCATTTTGTATGATAGAGTAAGAGATTCTCACAAAGCTCAAATTTAGACTAAATTTTTAGTAAATTCTAAGCCGATCTATTTTCTGATTATGTCAAAATATTTTACGGACTTCGAAATACTACTGTCGATTAGGTAATGAGCGTAAAATTACGGAAATAATACAGCTGAATGAAAATATTTAAAATGCCATTTTTCCGCGACGGTTTAGACATTAATTTACCAGCCATTAACACTTAGTAAGTCGTTTACTCAACAGGTAGAGAAGGAAACTAGTTATTTTGCCATTGGAACATTAAAAACAATAATGAAAAGATTTCAGCTAGCCCACACATAAAGGCAGTCATTATCTCGAAACTCGGGTGAGTAATAAAGTCCTTTTTAATATACCGACTTTACAAAGTCCTTTCATTATTATTGAAAATGCAGTAATACAAAAGTAAGGCTTTAGACTATGAAGCTTATATTTTAACGTTTTTTATATATTAAAGTTTTTTATTTGTAAGCATGGCTTGTATGCCTGCAGAGTACATCTTGTATCTCTATGCATTTTAACTTTTGTAGCATATACATACTATAATGTATCACACGTTCGGTGAAAATCCTCCCCCTGCCTCACACCCTTGAGGTGGCATGCAGGGAACCACGTAAATGTATAACGCTTCAGCCATCTCTCCAAACGGACGTGCACCTTATGTCAGAGACTGCGCGAACGACAGGATCATTGCGTTCAATGACAAACCAAAACCCGTTAATTTATCCATACCTTTGAGTTTTCCGTAGAAACAGCTGTAAAAAAGTCAGTCACAGCTATTTTTACTCACCCTGGATATCTATAATCAATTTATCGCAGCCCAATGGCATGTTAATCATACGGGGAAGATTGGTAACCTTCCCTGAACTTCTCTGATTAACTCTCCCCAATGCGTAAATACCTTTTTTTTCTAGCACTGTGTTCTTCCTAATATCTCCATATCTACGCCAACATCGTCAAAAATGCTACATAAGTAACTAAGTTGCTTCAGAATAAAAGACTTTCCCTGGTAATTTTGTGGAAAATGTGGTAACTTTTTATGTGGTTTGTAAAAGTTTATTTTATTTAAAAAATGTAAGTTGCTTCACCCACCCTTGTCCATGCTTAAAACATGCCTTTAGTTTGTGAACAGATGTTTTGGCAGGTTTTAATCTTAACATACCGCAGTTTTATTTTTTTACTCTACCACCGGGCAAAATGCGGTACCATATTTCTCATAATAATAATTACAACATGCAGAAAGGTTGACTTGAGAGAGGAGTGACTCCGCACTGGATAATGTCACCTATCCCAATCTCCCCCATCATCGCTTTCTTCCTGTCGCCGATGTTATAGGGATTAAATACTGCACAGCTAGACGCGAGCAGCTGAGGGAGCTGGCTCAAAGAGGGAGGCGGGAGGGTGGAAGGGGTGGAGGGAAAGAGGGGAAGGGGAAAGCACGCGTGACTGCGCCTGCCGCGTGACTTCTCCCAGATCCGATCCAGGTAGCGCGCGCAGACGGCTCCTGGAATGTGTTCCTCAAAAAATATAATAATAACAAGGAAAAGTTTCCCACGCGCGTTCGAAGAGGAACTTATTAAAAGCTTCCACGACCAAGGGCGGAAAATCGACAACATATCCACTGCGGCACCAAGCTCAACAACTGGCCCAGTCATGATTTCCCCTCTCGGTGAGGGAATTAATGCTCTTTTCCTTCGATTCCTTCCTCCACAACTATGCAATTCCCACTCAAGTACTCACGAGAAAAACGATGAAAACCTCTGAGTTATTGCCAGACCCTCTCTATTAGCATTAATGAATGGAAAGTGGTAACTGCACCTTTCATTTATAAACCGGCAATTTGTTTTCCAAATCCAAGGACGTTAATGGGTAATTTAGCTATTAAATTGGCTTATTTTACGCCCAAGAGATTTCAAACGCTCCATTCGTAAAACCTGGAGAAGCACAATTAATATCCGACACAGCAACTCAAGCCAACAGTTAAGACACTGATCATAATGATCAGCTGAGTCCAAATGCAAACAGAATACACAAAGAGCAGCCAAAACAATGCTCCAGCGTGCGACAAAATTGTACTAAGAGCCATTCCAGGCATACTCCCATTAAAAATCTTGAGTGTGAGTTATCCTCTGATTTCAGAATTCAAATACAAAGCATACAGCGATTGAAATTGACAAAAATAATGCAAGCCTTCAAAATCTATTTCATCCCATTGTATGGCTTACTATTAGGTACATACAGGTATTCAAGTGGTCCGATAATTACCAGGAAATAAGTTTCATTTTCTTATGAAGCGATAAGTATTTGAAGCAAAGGTACAATTCAAATTTTACGATGGATAATTGAAGCACGGATTTATGAACAGCACAAGACACCACTAATTAAGATCTTCGACAGCCCCTGCCAAGCTACCGTACCACTCAAAAAAATTTGGTAATCCGTACTCATTCTTTTTAAATGATCTGAGGCTTTCCCGGCGTGTGATGTTAAGAAGCTCTATTCGGTAAGTCCACCGGGTGAGAGACTTCATAGGTGCCTATGGAGTCTGTCACCAGGTGGACTTCCCGAATAGAGCTTCTTGATTCCTTTTATGTACTATTTCCTCAACGTAATAAAGCATTAATATTTCCTTCACTACGTTAATTTGGATACCTCTCATTCATTCCCACTTTAACACGAGCAATTTAGCTGGAGCTATTCTGATGCTCAATAATTAGTAAGCCAATTAACAAAACCCAGTTTTTGTGTTCCTTCAAAATCTGGGTTTTCCATGGCCAAGGAATACCTATAGTTCAAAATCAGTCGTAACTCTTGACTGCCCTATCCGGGAATTGCTATGAACAAGTGGAAAGTAAGCAGATAATTTTAAATTAAATAAGAGCTACAGAATCCCTGAAACGCTTTTGACGTTTGGGAATAGTTTTCAAATCAAACAACACTGCTATATCATACAAAATAACTAAATACCCTGCTCCATTTTGTTAGGCATTTAATTATCGTGCTTCATATTTCCGGTTTTCCTTCCCGCGGCACCAGCGCTTGCCACAGTAAGTTGCCAGCGTTAGGAGCTAACGCGAGCATAGATGCGAGTTCCTGTAGCGCTTCGGGCCTACGCGCGTACCTAACGCTGGTCGTACCATAGTCCTTGAATATAGCCCCCTTGACCATATAGACCATATTGACCCCTATATTCAAGGTCTATGGGTCGTACCGAGTGGTAGTGTTGTCGGTAGTCGACAGGGGGCAGACTGCGCACGGGTCACTCAGTGTCTTCCCCTTCCATTCCGGCTCGTTTAAAACCACACCCGTGATCGGGAAACCAAAACCCAAGCCTTACCACACACGGAGCGGTACCTCCAGTCCTTATAAATGGTAGACATGCCAAAGCGAGGTCGAGCAGAGGTCGCCTTATTGGAGCATGGTACTATTGGAGGAGACCGGAGATCACGGAAGAACGGGTAGAGGTGAGATGGTAGGCGGTGCACTGATTATGAGCGATGCAAGGCAAGGGGTGACGAAGTCGTGTCGCGTCAACTAAGGCGTCGCGAATGGCTGCGCGACCAACTGACGCGTCATCCGGACCGACCAGACAACCAACCGGAAGTGTCGGCGTCGCATCTCACGCATTGAGATGTCTCCATGCAATGAGATGAACAATGATGAAGATCAAATGGACGGAGAAAACGAAGACTTAAGAATGAAGGAATCCTACGAAGAGAGAGAGAGAAAATACGATGAATGAAAACTCAGAGAAGAAGAAAACACGAATATATGGGGCATATTTTGCAACACAACAGCCTCTTGAAATCTCTATCGGAAGAAAAAATTAACGAGGAGAATTGCCTAGAAAGACCAAGGATTGAATACATCAGGCAAACTATAAGGGAGGTCAAAGAGAAGACTAGTGGAGATTGGAGTGGTGAGCTGCAGAACATCAATCTCGGTTTACTGTCTGCTGCTGATGATGATGCAATTTTATACGACAACAAATTCCTAATTTGCCAGATAATTATTTCTAACGCATTAAATCTGAATTTTAATTAGCGTAAGGGCACTCAGTTCAAGTAGGAAGATCTGCTGAGTCAAATGTGGACGTTAAGAGCTCACTCAAAAGTTTTCGTAATATAAAGTTTTTTTTCTTTCAACTACTCTTCAGCATTAAAGGGGGATCCCTACCAGGCTTTATCCGCCGTTGTAAATATTTTTCATCCACAAGATAATGACTTTACAGTGGTACCGAGGCGAGCAGATTAAGAGCATTGGTAAAAGAATGACCAAATTTTGGTGAGAATAGAATAATTAACACAAAAGCTTTAAAAATTACAAAAAACGCTTGCACGAGACAAAAAAGACAACTGGTAATATACCAGAATACCAACGGCGTCATTAGACATAAAATGTATGCGAGGACAATGGATTAATCGTTGCCACGACCAAAATCTCAAAAGTCAAATCCTTATCTTAAGACTTTTTTAATCCAGAAAATGTTTATCACATTTTTAAAAACAAAATACCTTTTTTATGCTACCACAGAGGAGCCATTATCGAGTACATAAATGATGTGAATCTGCAACGGCTATTATACCCCAGTTAGGTAGCTCACATAGAATATCCAAGAAATGGATTTCCGGGTCTTGAACCATACTCTTACCTACACATCAATTCGATAAAGATGATAGGACATTAGCTTACATTGAACCTTGTTAAAAGAGGAACTGATACATTCAAAGGTTAAGGGAGTCCTTATGGCTAAGCGTCGACTTCTTATACCTGTTACGTCTCTATTCTCCGGATAGATTACGGTGAAGATGTGATTATTGAGTATCCGTCAAATCCCACAAAAAGTACCGAGTTAAAAAATCAGCATGGATAGCAAAAGGTGAAGCGTGACGGATGTCCTCACATTCTGCCCTATCTCATGTGACCCTCAAAGATAACAGACAGAACGTGCTCCCCATACTGTGCTCCACGATGCACACAATACCCCAGAGGCAGAAGTAAGTCGCGAAGACATGGAAAGCCATTGTGATGCTAATCACGTCAAGAAGAGACAAGCAATGAAAGGTGGAATCATCACAGATAAAAGTATTCTCCATACAACCCCTTAAGACGCAGGCTAGGTGGTAAGCAGATGCAAATAGGTAGATTATTATCATTTCCCTCTCTCTTCCTCTTCAATGCTTGGAAGCGAAACTGAGAGGGCAGAAAAAGACCATTGAATATATGAGACAGTTCACAAGCACAACGCCTGACGGCAACAGACGTTGGAAGATCCGATAGAATTTTCGAGTGAGGTTCACAGCAAAATCCACGAAAAAATAGGTGATTAAGGTGCATCTGCAATACGCTCCCACGATCGCATAAACTTTTCATCCATACAACGCAAACTAAGCCGGTTCCTAAATATTTATTGCCCTTAAGGATACTGAGAAAAGAGCACGAGAGATATAGAGGCGAGCCAAATTCTTCGTCTTCTATTGTTAAGCTCTAAAAATAAGTTTGGCATTCAGAGGACGACGGCCACGGAGTCCTGCTAAAGAGACGTAAAAAGAAAGATAAAAGAAAAGGACCCATTCATGTTCGTAAATACATCCACGAGTATCAGTTCATTTAAAACTATTATTGCTGTACACAACTGCATCAGAACTTCTTATTTTGTAATCCAATGTAAAAAAGCGGGTACTCAATTAAACATACTCACTTTGGAGTGAATTTTCTTCATACTACGGCGTGAATACTACCATTTCAACTAAAAGGAAATACGCATTCAATAACTTTATGACAGGGGAGCATCATTAATTTTAAACTTCAACGAGGGTGCTTTAAACTGTGAGAACAAGTAAGGAGTCAAATGAAACAATTTGTCAGTTTTTTTATGTTGGTTTCATTTTTTCTTACATTACATCCATTCTCGTCCAAAAGCAAATGCAATTTCTTATGCAAATCGTCACAAAAATGTTAAGTTGCAAATCTGACAAAATTACGAATCTATCATGACCATTTCTGATTAGTATGTTTTAACAGATCTAAACTTCATTAAAAGTTCCATTCCTTTAACTTTAGTATTATCAAAATAATGCTTGAAAATTGCATATAAATGAAATCAAAACTTGACTTATGGTAACAGAGATAAGTGATTTTTGCCCTCTTGAAATGTTTGTATGGCAAATTAGCCACTTGAACTTTTTTTGTAACGATATGTAGAAGGTAGTGGGTGTTTGCAATTGATGGGCAAGGCGACAAGACCGAATTGATCGCGGGAAACTGTTAATAACAAAAATGAGAGAGTGGTGGATTAAACTAAAAAAAAGCTCATCCAAGCACTGAAATTACGGTTGAATATTGCTTTGTAATAAATTTGTGTACATCGATTTTCCTTCACATACATTTTCGGCACCGTATCATCAGACCGTCCATTCCCTTTCTACACAATTACGTTTAGCTGTAAAAATGCGCTACTTGGGTATTTTTCACCTTTCTAACTTTTGCTGTAACATACACAAAATCACATAAAATATATGCATAAAATTTAAACTAGAGTTTATTTCTTTGAAATTTTCCACCCAATCAGATGGCATGCACCGAAAAAGTAGAAAGGAAAGTTAAAGTTCTGTCGGTATGAAAAACGAAGAAAACATTTTCCACGTGTAATTAGAAAAATCTTGAAATAATGGCTTCACTTTCGATCCCACCTCCTTCAAGGAATACTCCCAATGCTGAGCTCAGCATCACGTCATGACGAAGTTCTAGATTTCTGCGGTTGAACGGCGAGAATGAGCAGCATAGGAAGACATATAGCGCCTTTAAGTCAATAAAAAAGACTTAAATGACGTCAGAAGCCGTTTGGATACTTAAAGTACTCCTTTGAATCACTGTTCCGTTTGCGTAAAATCAATTACGCCCCCTCTGGCAAGAGAGAGAGAGAAAAGCTAAATATTCTACGAGTGAAATACTGGGTGAGATACATAGTACTTCCATAAACTCAATAGCAATATTTTACGTCACCATACCAAATAGGAATGGAAGTGTTATCTTGAGACTGATTGTGAGACAAGCTCGGGCGTGAAGGCAAGAATTGAGTGAAGTGAGTGAGTGCTAAATTATTGACAGATAAATAAATAGTGAATCCACACGAGATTACTTAGTTATAATAATAATAATTTAGAAAAAGAAACGAGAAAGTAAAAATATAAACAGCTAAGTAACAAAACCCGGGAAGCTTGGCCTCACTCTTTGCTGTCATCGGCAGCATATCTTCCGGATAAATAACGAATCAAAGCAAATGAACCAAACGATTTGTTTCCAACAGATATTCATTAAACAATCATTGCTAATGAGTGTAATCAATCAGCCAACCAATCTGGCAGAACGTTTTGAGTGCTTCAATTTGGCATGTGAGAGTCTTATATAAACAAAACAGTAGGCATACAGTTAGAGTAAATAGAGAAGAGAGATGAAAGAGATAAATAAACTGGAGGGTACTATAAGCCACTATCTTCCATTATAGTGACGCGAGGTCGATAACAGCAGCAGAACTGAGAAGAGCAGAAGCAATGGAAATACGGTGCTATAGAAGATTAATGAATATTAAATTGGAGGAGTCTTTCGAAAAGTTAAAAATTTACTAAAACGCAGAGTAGTACATGAGGCAATGTTATTGGACACCTGATGATGACGTGCTACGTCGAAACCTAGGTCGTTTACAATAAATACATGTGGAATTACAAAGTTACTGCTTCTCATTCAATATGCTAAGCAAATTCCATAAAGTTACGCCTGAGACAACGGAACCTTCACAACAGCTTACATAAAACAATAACGGAAGAAATAATCAATTGAAAGTACCTTTTACCGTGTATGACGAAGGAGAGAATTCACCAAGTAAAAAATAAGATACGCTAAAGATGGTATTATGAAGGGTTAAGCGGTTGCCCAATAAATCTAAACATGGGATAAACTAATGATGATGATATTAGAAGCTTTGGTAATTCGCACGCCGCCCCAGCACATAAAGAGCGACGCGCTATATTCCGCTTAAGTTTTGAGGGCGAGTGAGCGCACCTCGTCATGGTTCTACCATCCTCACGTACGAGCATTAACTAGGATGATAGAAAGATAATGAAGATTATTATTTCCCACGCTTGCACGAAACCAAAGCTAAATTGCAATGTTTCGCACTAAGCAAATCTCCGATTTTAATCTTACGAAGTGGCCCACATTTCCCGAGTTGTATCAAGCTCGTACTACAATACATTTTTAATGGTCTGGCCTTATCCTAGCAGGTTGCCGGCGGGCACCTATGAAAGCCAGCCCGTAATCGAAATTTTGAGGGGAGTATTAGTGGCGACTCGGCCACGAATTTCAGTTGGTTACTCGAGGTCGAGTTACGCCGTGTATCATTCGAATAAGCCATCTCTTCAGCTAGTATGTATTCAGTTAAAATTATACAATACTGCCTTCAATAGAATAAGATTGATTTTCAATATGAAATTAAGAAACCCCGGTGTAAGTTTCACACTCGGAGTAGTGCTGCAGCCTCCTACTGTAGGACATAACTAAGCGAACATCTGTCAGTTAAATACGAGAATACAAGTATGTATATATGATTGCGTAAAATACATTTTCAACCCTTTCCTCACAAGGAAGGCAAATTCTGTTACGTGCTTATTGCCTTGAAACACATACCTACTCAAATTAAGTCATGCATAGTTTTCAAGCCAACGCACAGTTTTAACAAACTCGCTATTATCATCCACTGCTACTTTAGAAAAATGCTCTATTTGAAAAAATTACTCGTCAACAAATATACGTCACACGAACAGAAACGTATGTACATGAGACTTTCTCTCAGATACAAATAAAGTCAAAATGCGTTTCAATCGATAGCAAATTAAAATACGAAGTGAGTGCACACAAAATATGCTAATCAAATTAATGCTTTTCTTAATTACGCCTCTTTTCTATTTACCAACCTGAAGTGGGTTACGAATGGCAGTACCCACTTTCCGATAAGCATACCATTGTGAAACGTTTCAAATTGAAACTATCCATATTTCATTTCATCTATCTCCTGAATCCATTTTGAAATTTTCTTTCCTCGCGATAAGTTTATTTAAGTCCGTGCAAAGAAGAAGGGAGGATTTGGACCTATCTTTGATTGCGCAGCACTTAAGGAAATTAAACTCTGGAAGAAGGACGCGGCGCTCAATTACTTACATCCATTTCATTTCCGCCATTTTCACATCGAACCTCCGCCTTATCCAGAGCGACTCCAAAATCGTTTCGAGCGAATGTGAAAACGCTTCACACAAATCCCGGAGAGCGGAAACTAACGTCGGAAATGAATGCGGGAGACCACACACACATACTCGAGGGTGGGCGTGGAGAATCAATCTCGACCAGGAAACGAAATTTAAAAAAATAATACACCAATAAACTAGTCAACACACTCAAATACGCCGTTTATTCTATAACCACGATTTAGGCAACAAACCATCTTCCGCGAATCGGGATTCGGTGGGGGTTGAGATGGCGATGGGGTAAAATCGGATGCAAGCTGACGCGAGCAATGAATAATTAACAGCCAAACGCCTGCAGCGCAAGGAGGCTTAATTTGGGACACACAACCACACAAATTGAACTGTTTCGCAGGGTTCGTTGGCCAAATGCGCGGCCGTCTGTGACAACGCTGAAATATCTCCCAGGCCGAAATGGTGGTGTCGGGATAGAAAAGGATCGGGACGTCAAAAACGATTGCACGGTTTCGATCACGTCGCCGTTTTAACACTCAATGACCCAATTGCGCCCTCCTCCTCGTCGTCCGAGGCTTGAGCTATGCATCAAACCACGCTCCGTTTGATATTATCCGGACTTGTCGTCCCCACTACACGACAACATTTGAACGAATGCCAAACATCCGCCGAATTTTCCAAGTTTAGGCGCCGGATTAATCGCCTCGATGAGGAGATCTCTTCACCCCTCAGAAAGGCCAAAGGGGAATTGGGGGAGCGAGGAACCACCCACGCCGCTCAAGTTCGACAACCCGCCACCACCGCCACAGGTTTGAGTGAGAGGATCGCTGCTGTTCCGACAGGCGCTCGGCGTTTGTTTCCCGGTGTTGTTCGGCCCTCGATGCTCATGATGCGCGAACAAGTGGGAGACGACGATTTGCACTCCCCATGAACCTCCCCTCTTCCCAAAGTATGAACCTCAAAACACGAAGAGTTTGGTCTTGGGTGTGTGCCTTTATTAACGACTCGGTCGCCCTGAACTGGCATCAGTTGGAACCATTCACGTCCTCCGAAATTCAGAACGTTTACTCAGGTGACACTTATTTGAAAATAAAATGCTATTCTATTGCATTTATATATATTTAACTATTAATCACCTGAATGGGGCAGGGATCATCAAAATAAATGTAGATTCCACAATCGGATAAAAGAAGGAAGATGGAAGGACTTTTCCTTATACACTTCGTGACCACATCAGCAAAGGAGAAAATCGGAACGTTGGCAGATGACAAGTCTGCACTCCAGGCTTTTCCGATTCTCTCCCACTTTTCGGTCTTTCCTCCATATAAAGGTAGGGCCGGAAATTTGATTAATTTACTTCATTATTCAATTAATGCGTTCGGGGGTTCCTACAATACTGATTACTCCCCTTTTTATCAGAATTACAATTATTGTTATCTTATGACTTTAGTTTAACATGTTATTCAATTAAAATAAAATACAATGATATATACACTAAAACCGCAGTCTCGGCGCCACACTTTGGCCTGTAGGTTTTCTCTCTTCAGACTGCTGTCTTAGTTTGGTGTCCTGATCCAATGCTCTAGTCCTCAGTCCCGGTTCGATGTCCCGGTGGTCATCCCGGACATCTTCTCTTGTGGTAAATTTCAAAGTTTACGATTTCTTTTACTTACACTACTTTATCAGGCATTGAGTGCCGGATTTCAAATCTAGTATCTTCTAATTTGACACACGATTCGATTCGGTGTTTTGCTGAGCCTTATTCACCGCATACTTCGCAGTTTCCGTAGACCAATTTTACGTGAGTATTGGCGGATGTTTTGTGGCCACTCAGAATTTGTGTAATCATCGGATCCATTGGAAAATTCCTGTTTATCGTGAATTATAGTTTATGGCGAAGAGGATCTCAAAGGCCCTTCCTTCCCTAAAAGACTTCTCCCTTTCTACAAGTTGGTCCAATCCATTCGCTACGCATCTTCGGTCTCAATCCTCAGGATTCACTTTAGGCTGTTTTTATACTGATAATGGAATCTTCAGCATTGGATTTTAATTTTAAATATTCCCAAGGTTGGCCTTTTTCCCACGAGACAGTTATTTTTCTCTCCAGTACGCGATATTGCAATGGTGGGTTGCACGCGATGACTTTCAGTGCATCCGTGTTCATTGTCTTCTAGCTCCCAATCATAGGAATCAAACATGAGCGTTGAGCTTCATTCAATTTTCTGATCATTCTCAATTAGTTCCTCTGCGGCCGCAAACATGGCTGGTATACGCTAGAATTGGTATAGATACCTCCTAATAGATCATTTCCAAAGAAGAAGATCCAAATATTTCGCAGCAGTATCTCCTAGTAGCGTGGAACATGGTTTTCACCTTGCTGCAGACATACTTCGTATGTGACTGAAAGGTGAGGTTTTCGTCCAACATCACCCCTAATTTGAATTTTTCGCATCTTTTTAGTTGATTGCCACTGATTTTTGTGGAAGGGTTTCGCTTCATCCTTGAGCTCATTTCTAAAAAATTACTTTTTTCCAGAGGAAAACGTTAATTTGTTCCTTTTGGCCCAATCTTCTATTTTGAGCATGCAGTCACTTGCAGACTTCTACATTTTCCGTCTCGAGTTCCCAGGAATAGTTAGGGTGACATCGTCCGCGTATGCATCTATGATGTAATTCTCCGGTAAGGTGTTTCTCAAGAGGTCATTCATGATCAGCTCCCAGAAGAGTGGACCTAAGAATAAAACCCTGAGGACAGCCTTTGGTTGCCTGCTCGCTGACTTGGATGTGGTTGGGTTTGTATCGGAAGTGTCTCTTCTTGAAATAATTCCTTATAAGTTTATTAAAGCGTCTGGAGTGTTCATTTTCCTTAGTTTGGTAATCACTGCGAGCCACCAGACCGAGCCAAAAGCACCTTTAATATCCAAAAGGATAACCGAAGTGCACTTCCATTCATTTTGGATATTGCTGAGCAATTTTCGGGTAGCATCAGACGTGCTACGGTTTTTCCGGAAACCATATTGGTTGGGATGGAACACATTTTCCGAGCCAATTGTTTCCTCTAATTTGGCTCTGATTACTCTCTCAAATGCCTTCCTCGGTTCTGAGAGAAGTGTGATCGGACGAAAAGCTTTGGGGTCCGCCGGATGCTTTTCCTTTGATTTCAAGATGGCATAGAGGCTTCCATTCTTCCAGCTCTCTGTAAAGCACCTAACTGAAGGTTTAGGCAATCATTGAAGATTCTTGTCAATATTTCCACAAACAGATCTTAGTATTTACGTACGACGGTGCTGTGGACTTCGTCCAATCCTGGAGCTCTCTTAGTTTTGGCCAGAGATAGTGCTTCCCATACGTCTTCTGGGGCTCGGACAGCTACCTAGTTGCCGGAGTTATTGCGGTAATTCCACCGGAGATCGCCGTGCAGTTCCAAATCTTCCGAGTCATCAGGCAGTAAATGGTTGTGTGTTCCATATTTTTTCTCTTAGAAGGAGAACTTGGCCGCCTTTGCTGGTCTTGGCTCCCAATACCGTGGGGATTTAGAGTTTCTCCGAAAAAAGCGTGTATGCAAAGCCCCAAGCATGCACATAGAAATTGTATTTAGCGAATTTGCTACTTGATTTATTTTTAGCAGATACTAACTCCATTTTGTATTCTCTCAGCTTTCATTGGTAATTATATTTTTGAAATTCGCGGTCTTGGAATCTACGATTTTGATAAATGTTTCTTAGTGTTTACAGCACTTTTTTGAGCTTTTCAAGTTTTTCTATCCACCAACTACTTCGTTGAACGCGTACAAGCTATATTTAGACATGTTTCCTCATTCTTTAATTGCCCTGGTAATGGCTTTTATTCTTCCATCTATGCTCTTCGTGGATGGTTGCCAAAGGTCTGCGTCCACCTTCAAAAGCTTCTCTTTTAGTGTGGATCTGAATTTTTCCCAGTTGACTCTGCTGAAGTTGAAGCCTCTAAGCTCCCCCGTAATCTCAGACTTAAGGTTCCCGAGATCGAAGATAATAAGTCGGTAGTAACTATTTATTTCATTCGGCCTCACTTTCCATTGGTTTATTTGACTCGGTGTTGCAGCATTCGAAATATTAAGACCGATGTTCGATTAACCATTGCTGCTGGAGAACGTTGCAGGTTCGCCCATTAGATTATGTAAAAAGAGATCTTACAAAATAAAATCTTCGAACACAGACATGGCTAGCCACCTGCAACACTTTCTTAGACTCAAGGCATTTCCTTCGGGTCTTGGGAGTCAATATCGCTCGATCGCGGAAAGTCGTCATGGTAAACCATTAATCTTAAAAGAAAATTTTATCTCCATGTCCTCCATTTACCGCCATTAAATTAAAGTGCCCATTTTCTCGAAGGTACCTGAATCTATCGCAATTGCGTTTGAAGAAAAGAAGTAGACTAGAATTACAGTTCTTTTACGAGAAGATTATCTAAATGACACCCTGAGTCTAGCATGTCTAATGTGGTTCGATACTAATTTACATTTATGCACAGCCTTCGACGGAGATCAGAGAAAACCAGATTAAAAAGCGGTTGCCAGCGCTACACGTCCGGGAATAGGTTAGCAAACGAATCTCGAACTTTTTCAAAATAATTTTAACAATAGGAGCAACATACAACATTGTATCAGGCGTAAATTTATAGAAATAATTCATCACCATGTTCATGAAAAAATCAAAGGACAATTTCCACAATTCCTTCCTTCAATGCAAATATTATTACCCTTTGAAGGTAAATACATGTTAGCATAATTAGGTTACTCATCAGAGTAAGGAAATTACCAGTTACTTCTCATTTAATATGAAAACTATTGCCAGTACATTTACATTAAATGCTACCCATTTTCTCATTTAAACCGAACTGAACTGGGACGAAAGCCTCTTATTGATATGGTTTCAGAACTGCTTTAACACCATGTTGATATTATTTTTTCATGCTTCCGATTCTATATTATGAGAATTCTAATACGTCCCTGGGAATGGACTTGGCGTAAATGGGAGACTGACTTCACATTTGCGCCCTTTCCCATTATTTCGACCTTCGGCTTCTTCCACGGTGAGGACCAAATTTCAAATATTTACTGAGCCATTTTTAATTCCTAAGAAATACTACAATCGCAGGTTTTACGTTGATAAACGATGGAATTAAAAATTTTATCCATAAAATGCACTGCTGAAATTCAGTAAAAGAACAGGAAATCTGAATAAATGGCCATTTGACCTCGTTTGGAAAGCAATGCCCTCATCCCAGCATCCGGCTAACTCACGCGAGAGCGAAATTGATTTCCGAAATAAAATCCCCGGGATGAGAATACATCTTCGACGCAACTAGGTCAAGTGGATGGACTGTCTTGTGCGAAATTGAGGAGCGAAAGGAATACTGAATCATAACGAAAAATCCTGGAGAGCGAACCAAACACAGATGAAGATCTTAGGAGCACGTTATGTACACAGTGGGATAATTTAACCTAAATTCACGCAGCAATCCACTTGAAAAAGGTCAAATCTAATTGTAAGTAATCATAACGGATTTCGTTCTATTTAAAATTACATACGGAGGTAAGCACAGATTTGCGATTGTCCTCAGTTTAAACTTGAAACAAGGGTCCACGCTGGGACAAGAAGTGCATGGACATGATTTTTCTATGCATAACATCGATGAATTATGAAACAAAAGCCCACGGAGTGAATATACCCTCTTCATTACCCACTTATTTTCTTCATCGTTTCGGTAATTCCTCAGAAGAAATTATGCTACACTTGTTATAGGAAAATATTTTTCCGTTTTCATTCTCTTAATACTCAATTCACGAGTTCATTCTGTTACCCCTTGATCAGGATCAAGTATTAACCTGAGCACACAGTGGTTAGGAAAATAGTGATTAACCACAAAGGATACCCATTTGACCAAGAAATAGAAATATCATATCTCTAATTTCTCCACCATTCACGACACAAGAAAGCAATGCAATGCAATGCCCACAATAATAACACGCAAGTCTTAACAAAAGATATAATTTTGTGATAGTGCCCGCAATGGAAGAACGTGACCTACACATGCAAAAAAAACTCACAATCATATTACTAATCACAAAAGTCAACTTTAATAAAGCCGCGGTATCTCAAGGGCCTGTTCTTCACTCAAGTTCACCAAAGACATGAACATTCTGTCACACACTTTATTTTATGAAGTAAATTTTGCCGTAATAGTCTTTGAAAATATATTTTGGCATTAAACAATTTTGACTTAGCGTAATTGACATGAACTAGTTCCTACGAAAGAGAGTACTCTACATTTTTAAGATCTCAAACCTTTGATAATTTCCAGAGAAATAATTACTACACACAAGTTTCCATTGCAAATTTCATGCTTTTACATGTTATCATACTAGATAGAGCAGGCTATTTCACAGGTTATCAGTCATAATTGAAATGCCAGACTTACTGGCTGCATTACTCACGAAGTTTTATAATAAGGAATAAACACGAAAATTAACAAATACGTACCTACTATAAAAACAATTTTTGCAGTGATAAATCCCTATATAAAATACGCGTGGTGTGTCGATTTCAAATAAAATTAAATTGTAAACTAGACATAAATTAGTGCTTTCTACTTTCTTATTAAACCGGGAAAAGACCCACTGGAGACTCAAATGTTACATGCCAGAATAAAGTGCCAAAATTAATTGAAACCCTGAAACTGGGAGGTAGACACCGTACATAATATTCAAGTTCCACAAAACATTTGTAGGTCAAAAACAGGCGAAAAAATAAGAGACATATATTAGCGGAGTTAAAATCAAGAACCATTTACTCCAACGCATCATTCATTACCACGACATTTCCCTACCATGTCTTTAAGACATAATACCCAAGATAGACACCCCTGAGGAGGTTTCCAAGGTTATATGTAGGTGTAAACAGTTTCCCAGATTAAATTCCCATATTCCTCATATCAAGCCACTTCTATTACTTTTGGGATGATTAAATTGCCGAATTTACAGGATCATTCAGTATATGATATAATTCTCATACCACTATGAGAATGACACCAACTTTGGGCCGGCGTTGTCCTCGAAAGGATACATCTTAATCGAAACACCGACAGTACCAATGATGGGACTGAATCGATGTCATAACGAGAGAGGACACGAGGAGATGCCTTTAAACAACAATCCGATCTGATGGGAAAAGCTCTTTCTCACAGAGACGACCTGCCTCCTACATGCTATTGACGGCTTATCACATGCGATAGACAACATCGATAACGTATCGAAAACTTCCTTCCGATTCCGTAATAAATAAATATATACAAACCTCGTCGGTTTTTCCCTTCTTTTGCCAATTTTTCTCCTTTGTTAACGTGAAATTCGCGAAAAGGTAAATGGTGCCTAATAAAAAATAAACATATATTTCGGAATTTTACTTCAGTTTCAAAATAGTTCTTTGAAAGTAATAATTTCTCCATTACGGACGTCGATGGGGGAAACATGGGAAACTCATACTAAGAAAGTAAATGAACGAAAATAACATTACTCTTATAAATATCAATGTTCAAATTTGATATAAAATCTAAATGCACAATCTTAAAATGCCACTGAAATTTATAGAAAAATAAAGTCAATACATTGGTAATTTAATGAAACACAACCATGGTTTTTCACCTAACCTGTATTTTAGCCTATAATATTGTAAAAGGAGATATTTTTACTCGCAAGCGTCTGGAACACAATCCTTCGGGGTTAAGGGCATTTACACTTCCAAATAAGAGTAACATTCACTTCAAGGCACAGAACACACATTTTACATGCAAAGTATCTTTTACAATAAACGATAACAAAGCAATGTTTACATTTCGGCTGATTAATTACGAGAGGAAATTACGACATGGTCTGGAGGATATGGAAAATGATTGCTTTGTCAGTGGTACAGCAAGTTGCATAACTAATATTTGAGCTGTATAGTGCAACAAACGCCAAACCCACAATTTCAAGAATTTCTTGTTTTTTTTATTTTTGATTATTTCAAACGTTATATTTTATGGTGCCACAAAGATCATACCGAAATTTCATAATAAACCAAGTTATAAAGAATATTTCTTTTTTGCATTTATAATTAGGTATCTCATCATATTCAGAGCAACAATAGCCTTCATATCACAGAACTAACCCTGAGTGGGTTAGGATGTTGTTGCGCTAAGCACCTCAATTATTATGGCATTGCATTATCACACGCAATTCTTAAACTGTAAGATATTAATTCTACGGATGAATCGATACATCGCCGATACTATCGGGCCAAGTGCCAGCATCGATTTATCGCGTATCAATTGCAAACTCAGTATCGGGCGTCCCTGCTTCAGGTGAAGTGCTCCGTCGGGGCGGGCTAGGAGGAGACGGAGAGGCGACCGTCAAAATAAACCCGCACGAAGGAGACGATGCGAAGTCGTTTTGCGCGCCCTCTGGTGGTAGGTGCTCTCGTTGTCGTCTAGACATCTTCCCGCCCCCGACCACAAGTATTTCGTCCACGGTCCCTATGGACCGTAATGTCGTCCAAGAAAAGGGGCGGAGGGAAGGGAGTAGGTGGACGCCGGGGGAGAGGGAGGCGTGGAGGGAGGCGAGGAAGGAGGGAGAGAGGGGATTGGAGGGGAGAGGAAGTTGTGGGTGTCGTCCCACACAATCGGTGGAGTGGGGGAGGTTCAGCACACCTGAATCAGACGAAAAGCGCTGAGAAAAGGCGAGAATGCGACATAAAACCTGCGTTTCCATGCAACTTTTTGCTCTGCCGCGTACCACTCAACCAATCAGAAGCGAGACCCCCCCAATGCAGGCTGCGTTACTGTCAAGTGATGCGTATTAATCTTTTTTTTATTTTTGCAATCTAAATGTAATGTTGAAATAAAAATATCGACGCTAATCATCGGTGATATTTAAGATATCAATCAAACTGTAAAACTCTAGAGAAGGACGTATTTTGACGCTTCGTTCAAAATGGCACGCCGCCACGTTGGCAGTGATTCTGACGTCATTTAGCAGTAAATATTGTACAGTATCGCTTAAGATATTAAACTTTCACATACTGTATATATGAATAGACTATATTATGTATCTGTTTATTACTTACGAGTTCGCCTCCACAACTTTAATCTCGGAAAGCTTTAATCTTTCTCATTGTTTTAGAAACTTGTATCCCTAAACCCTATCTAATTTTGGGAAATTAGTAGAATTGGCCATTGCATAACCTCAGTTCACATCTCTTAAAGCCTTAACGTAACATTCTTACGAAATTACTTACCATATACGCGTGCGTGCAAGTCCCGTAAGCACCCTCTGGCGTATGAAATGTTTCATACATTTGAAACTACGCTTAACTGAGTAAATGGACGCTATTCTTTGATGTATAGCCTTAATGAAGGGGAAACTAATGACTGATTTACAACCCAATAACCCATCTTTTACTTTCGACTACGCCAACGTTGCTGTAACTGCTATCCCCGAGGAATTGTGGGTCATCTCATAACTGTTGTCAATTGTTGAATTTTGGCGGAAACATTACATCATCAGAGACAAAAAAATATAGAGATCTACGTTTTCGCCAGTCGATTGATTGAATGAAATGTTTATTTAGTCAAAAAAGAAAATAAATCCCAGATACGGGTAATATAAATGCATTCATCTTCTTAGAGCAAATGCCACCAGTGTGGGTCCTATCACCAATGCTCTACGCAATTATCCATTTTCCAATAACAAATTCACAATAAACAGAAAAAATTCCGAAGTACGAACACGTCACGGCTTACCACAGTCTTCTTTTTTACCGGTACTGCCGCTGCACCTGGGAAGCGTACTTCTGTCAAAACGGGGTCTGTGAGTGACGCACAACTCTGCGGAAAAAAGACGTAAAAACGGAAACGTGAAAACGTAGGTTAAAGCTGAACGTTGTAAGGGATCCGAACAAGAATGGCTTTCGCAATTTCCCGTTTCGAGCGCGGTGATGGCTTCCGTAATTGTTTTTGTTTTCCTTGAGCTTTTCTGCACTTTCCTGAGTTTGGACATTCGCAATTGTCGTACTCAAGCTGGAAAGTAATAATGAAGTATTTAGCCGCCGAACTGAAATGTACAATTTATTCACGTTTTCAGTAGATGTGACAGAGCAAACAATTTTTCGAGAAAAGATTTTTTAACCTAATAGACGATGCTTTTTACTCGTTAAACGAAAATGAAAACACGCAAGTCTCCAGTCACTCCTAATTTGTTACTGCGTATTCAGACAAGTCTTGGATCTTGGACAGGAAACGTCCATCACCCCGTATCGACCACATCACCAAGGAGACTGGATCTGTCAACATTTGACGAAGTACGGCATTTCTAGGCATGTATTTCAGTAAAACTTGTTTCCTTAATACAAGTCTCCTAATCCGAGTCCAAAGGTCCAACTAAGTCTACGGAGAAACACCCAGCACCTTATGTGACCAACAGTAATGTCATATTAAGCCTCAACACTAATTTCAATGAGTTTTCGGAAACTACCTGTCGCCGAGATGTGACGATAAAAAATCAAGGCGACATAGTTTAGTAAATGATTACTTTTAAGATCTCCATTCAGCAATGTTGGCGATAACTTAAAGATTAATTATTTTTGCAAATTTTACTTCCATTGATGCGTCTTCGCTTACTGTCATTGGAAAGTCGCTCCGAACCTTTTCAGTGAAAAGGTAAAAGCTTAGCATGTTTACCTGGAAAAAATAGGAAGAGCAAACAACATACTGACGGTCAGAAAAGTACATACAACTCTTTCTTTCCACAAAGTTACCAGTTCTAGCAATGAGATTTTAAGTTACCATAATAAAGAGCCTTTTAGAGGCCGATATAGAAAGTAGAACAATCGGTAAACGGATATTTCCCCAACATAAGAACTAAGGTTTATTTACCACAGAAAAACTGACTCCACACCAATGAATGAGGTCGTGTCGCGATTGCTATTGGTTGCCATAAACACAGCAGGGTTATAACCACCCAAGAATGACTACAACCGCAGATAGCTTTTCAAATCACATATTTCAAGCAAAGAAGTGCAAAATACGACCCACAGGGAATATAAAGTCTTGAATATTTCGACGAAAAATATGACCAAGACCCGCAAGATGAATGACCGTCCAAAGAATTAAGTGAGTCTTATACTTCTCACACTATTCTCCCATTTGCAAGAACCAAAACAGCATGCAACATTATGTTAACCGTCGACGAACGACAGAGCACACGCGCCAAGAGCTCTCGCCCGCAGGCCGCGGCCGTCTCCAGTCCATGCGGGGTCGATTTCTCAAGCATGCGATCACTTTAATGGCTAGGACATTCATCCCGCCCACGCGATCCGTTCGACCTCAAGATCTTAATATACGCGCGGAAATAAATATATATTTTGGATACCCCCACCAAAAAAACGTGTCAAAAAAGGTGGGAAATATATAACGCGGCTCTTTCAGTGGCGTTTACACTGTTTCACCTCGTCAGCGACGTATTCTCACGCTTGGAATGAAAATCAACTTAACTATAAGCAACCGAGGGTCGCAAAGTACTTATAAGTTTGCGACGTAGAGAATTTGGCTGCAGACTGGCTGGTCACAGCTGAGTACACAAAAATTTAATTGAAGAGTGGTTCATGAATGAAAGAACTGAAAACCAGCGGATTACGAAGAGCTTAAGAGGGGCTTGAGAAGGGAGAATTAAAAAAGATAGACTGAATACTTGAAAAAACCACGAAAATCACCCCGAGTACATAGTGAACGGATAATGTGAATAGTTAAAGGTAGACACGTCCTGAGCCGTCGGAAATGTGACGACAATATGCTGTCATCAAGAGGATAGCGGGGAACACAAAACGACTCAAGACAAAAGCGAATATACACTCAAGAACAGCGTATGTAGAACAACATTTCTAAATAATGCTGTACAATATAACAAGATATTGTTAGATCCGATCTTAGACTAGGAGGAAGCCATTGGCAACGCCGAGAGGAACATGGTGTTTACACATGCAAATATTTGGAATACATTACTGCGAGAGAATAATACATTGCATAATTCAAAACAAAAAAGTCATCACTATACGAATGAAGGGAAGTAAAATAGAAGTAAAAACATACACGCAGAAAAAACACCTACCACAGCGCACAACCTCCTCGTAACAAAATTGAAAGAGCCAATAAAGAGGGCGTCTACATGAAAGACGTTTACACTGTATTAGGACGCAATATCCTTATAATAAATTATAACCACATCACATGCCGAATAAATATAGTAAAATAAAGTTGATCACAAAAATATCACAAAATTATTGGTTCAAGAATTATTAGAGATTCTGCTCCATTCATAAGATCGATCATTCTTGACATGATATAATAAAAGGATATTCATGGAGCTGATTCATTCTAAGAAGATATGCTTCCTTTGTTATTAACAATTTTAACAAAAGAGAAACCTAATTCCTTAGCACAGGCGCTTAGAGAAAAATGAAAGCTGTTTCTAGACTTTTCACAGTTCGTATTCACAGCACGTTGCCTTTTCCCTTTTTTTACTTAAAGTTAGTACATTTTCCAAGTAAAAAAACACTTGGATAACGTTTGTGGATTCAGATTGAAGATCGCTCAGATTTTGCAAGTACAAACTAAAATGGTCTCATCATCGGAACGCGTCACACCGTTCCAGACACCTCTGATATTGCTCGTTTAATTTCTCCGCGAGCGATTATGATACTTGTTCAACCACGGCCTTGTGGCTCCTCCGATGCAGATCGACAGCCCGCGTGTGCGAGAGGAGGGCAGTTCGGAGTCGAAATGAGGCAGGGAGGAAGAGAAAGTCGCGCTCGATAAGAGAAGACACATCGTTTCGGGCACTCCGTCGCGTGAGCGGCTGGGTTATTAGATCTGGAAAGGTTGAGAGCGACGATAACGAGTGAGTGCAAATTTCGTATTGATCACGAGAGGGGAGAGATGGGAAGGGAGGGGAAGGGCGAAAGGTTGACGACTCTTGGTGTTAACGAATAGCATCTCGAGATCCACACACGCCACTCCCCCTCTCCTTTCCTCCCCCTCCCCCGCCCCGTCGGCAAGTGGAGTGGGCGGCAGGGGAATTCGGGCGGTCCCACTTCAGAGGGATCGCAGGGGGGCCGGGAGAGCGACGCCTTCTTCTCCGCTGTCGCCTCCCTCGCGCGCGCCTCTCCTCCCTAAAGAGCCACGGACACGCACGAAAGCCACGTCCGGGCGACATCACGACGCGGAGACGAGCCGATGCGATTGCTGCCGCGCAGGCATTCACTTGATACGTTCAAGGAACGGAAAAACTGCGCAATCCGACGGTGGAATTCTTTATCAATTCAAAATTTATCACTACCCCACAGCATCTTAGAACCTAAGGAATTGTAGCATTTAAATGGTAATGAAAACTTTCAATCAATGAGCATACATAGGTACAAGATATAGAGAATCAGATCTCACTCTCGGAAATTTCATTTTGAAAAAACAACTAAACTTGGTTCCCCTCTATTTGTTTATTTTACAAGTAAATTAGTTACGCATTTAGACATTTATCAGGTGAAACAAGAGACGATCGATATGCATATTTACGTTATACCCTTCTTAAGCACATACTTATGTAATATTTTTTTCTTCTTTCAGGAGATATAGGACTGACTGAAGTCCATCGTGCATGGCTTCTTTTCTGTGCATGTGACATCATAAAGTATGTTTAGATGATTCCTCTTCATGACCTCTTTTTTATTATTATGTATTTTTTTTCTTCTTTCGGGAGATGTAGGTCTATTGACCTATATTTCACATGCACAGAAAAGAAGTCATGCACGATGAACTTCAATTTGGTTAAATCTGATGATGGCCTAAAGTCCGAAACCGATGGTGGTCCGTTAAATAAATTAGTAGAAAACACGGTTGCGAGTTATTTCATAATAAAAATGCACCTTGAGCCAAGTTGAAATTCCCCATTGAAGTGATAAAATACATACAGCTACGTAAAATATCATGATAGGCTACAGTGTATAATCTAAATATTTGATAAAATGACACATATTAATCTCGCGTATTTCACCATAGAATCCTTCTAAATGCTTAATCTACTTCTTGATATAATGTCTGCTTTCTTGAGGTTAATTTTTACTCCGTATCTATTACACACCCTGAAAAGTTCTTAAAAAAAATATCGAACATTCGTTCGAATCGCGCTACCCTGATTAAAGATGTCGTTCATGTGTATCTGTGTATGACAGTGGTCCGATATGCAGCTGGATTCGCACATCCCCAACATCGACTCGCAACCCCAACTCTTTCCGTTCAACCTCTTAATGCCTCCCTCCCTCCCAACCAAACCTCTTCCCTCTCTCCTTCACAGACACTCGTCCTCCCCGACTAACGGTAGTTAGAGCGAGATATCACTTCACCTAGAATTTGATGAATTTGACCTCATTTTAAAGAAAAAACTCTCATCTTTCTCATTATATCAAAATATTAACCCCTTGCCGAACTACTTAACGAGCAATTTGCCTGAAAAGATAAGCTGTTTTACGTGAGATAGATTACGTATGTGCCCTCCAGAGGGAGAATATTGAAAAAATTAGGAAATCCTAAAGCATATATTTCGTCAAAAAACTAAAAGTATGTTTTCTCAACAATTTACAAAAATTAATTAATTACTTACCGTAGTAAGTTTTCGCAAATCGCAAGAAAACACCTGTTGTGAAGGCGTATTCACCGTTTGGCGAGAAAAAACGAGTCAAGTGTGAGACTAGTGTATATATATTTATTTAATTACTGAGAATTTTGTCATATATAACTATATTTTTGCACTATTAATATTACAATATTTACTACACACGTCTTACAGACGATTAAATTAAAAAATAAAATTCGAATATGGTCTCCATTATGACTAGGGAACTATCTCGCTCAAACTACTTAAATAGTAAACAGCCTCAGAAGAGGAAAATTAATGTAAATTTAACAGTATAATAATCAACATATTTAATGCATTATTTTTCTTTTCCCAAACCAAAGAATACTTATTCTTCGTGGAATTCCACAAATTCCACATTCTAATCACAAATGGTCTCAGCGAATGGTAGCCCTTTATAGAAAAAAATGAGCGAAAATATGACATAAAAACCACGATATAAATATATTATTTAATGCTAATGTGCGAAAAAATTACTGCATACAATATTTAAATATTATGTTGATTTCATTATTTACTGTACTGACTCAAACATTGTAAAAAGTAAATTATTAATTGTAACTCAATAAATATTAATAACGAGGGATAAACTTTTAAGGTAACTCTTAAACACATGCCGGACAGCCATTTTAGTACTTGTTCAGAGGGCAGCAAGGGTCTCATTTGTTCGGCCCGACCCAGCCCGGCAGCCTAAGAGCATCCGGTCAGCAGGCAGCCTACTTGACTTAGGCCTTAATTAACATTTGCACACGTAATAATAAAAATATCATAACAATGCTATGCATACATTTGAAAGGAAAACTCACTACAAGTAGATGCAGGTACGTATTACGTGATATTTTATTTACTGCGACCACCGTTTCAGTCTCTTCAGCATCCTTGCAGTGAGAAAAAACTAAAATGGGTCGCACCAGGCCCACAGTCTTGCTACCTTGGAATATGAAGTTTTCGGGCCACGACCCGACCCGTGAAGACCGGGCCCTGTGGTTTACCACCGCGGCCCTTGTAGACCTCTAGTTTGAATCACCCTACGCCCGCTGTCACCCGATGTTCAGCAGGCATCGCGCTACCACCCAGCATCGCCTCACTCGGCCCAACTCTTCTCCTTCACTTCCTCCAACCCCGTCTCCACCCCTTCTCCCTCCCCCCCCCCCCATCTTCCGCCGACACTCCATCCCCTCCCCCAGTCCCGTCCAACCCTCCTCTCTCCACTCCCGCTCTCACTCATCCCCCTCCCCTCCAACCCCCTTTAATTCCTTCCCGCCAAATTCCCACACGTCCATCCTCCACGTGTCCGCGACTATTTTTCAGACGCTAAAAATCCCCGGCGTTTGTCACGCCTGGCTGGCGAAGAAGCAACTTCCCCTCGAAGTGTGTTTTCAACTAAACGCCTCAACCATGAGGTCATCGAGTAGTTACGTCACCCAGAGAGCGACGGCGCCGATAAGGAGAGAAACGCGTGTATAAATTTTCTACGCTCACCTAGAAAGTTTTCCTTTTGAAAGAAAAAACGAAACGAAAAGAAACTGAACTGAAAAAAAGTATATTTAAACTAAAACTTGGATATGAGGAATTTTTAAGAAGGATCTGGAGGGAAATTTGCACTTTCAAAATTTTAAAAAATAATGAACAATAAAGGGAGAGCTTTTCATATTCGCAGTAATAATTTCACACCGCAAAATAATTAGTCTCAGAAACTACATAGGGGAGAGCTAACCACTTATTCAATGAAAATATTTTTCGCTGAAATCAAAGGAGCTGATTCTGACATGTCAGTAAAGGGTGAGGATTAAAATATTTTTTCCTGTTACATGTTACAGTCGGGGGCTTAAAATTTAAATAAACAGTGAAGCCCATTTCATTTTTAAACCACTCTGGAATAAGTAGCCGCACGTAAGTATTCTTGACAAGCCTCTAACATCCTAAAAGTAAACTTTACCTTGATTTCACTGGACGCAAAATTACTGGCCTAATATTAAATTAAACAATTTATGCGTCAGAAAATAAGCGAAATACCGGAGAGTCCCAGCACTTCTGCTAACTGTACACTTAGGTGTACATTGTCCTTATTTGTATTCAAGTTTTCTTCAATGTTAATTTTTATCACATTTTCAAAATATCTGCCTATTTAAACATAGGCGTATCCAGAAGCGTCTGAAGGGGGGAGGGGTCACCAACGGGGAATGGAATGGAATATGGAATACCCCCCATGTAAAACGGGGGGGGTTCGGGAATTTTGAAAAATATTCTTCTTAAAATGACGTTTTGAAGGTGTTCTATTATGTTTTGGAAGGTGTTCTATTATGTTATGGAAGGTGTTCTATCATGTTATGGAAGGTAATCTATAGGTGTACTATTAGCATGTGTTAAACACATAGTTTTTATGTTTTTTTATCAAGGGGGTTACAACCCCCAACCCCCTGGATACGCCTATGTATTTAAATGAAATACCCACCTTCACCTTACCAGTTTTCCTGGGATAATATTCATTTCCTGACTTAATTAAATTAATGTTAATTTTTTATTTATATTTTGATGACAAAAACGCGATCGGTAAAACCAAATAGGATGTCTTACCGAATGAACGAATTTGTTTTCAGATGTTATCGTTCTTTTGCCAGTTCTTTACCACTCTAATTTAATAGAGTTTCTCGCCACTCATTAAATTATCTACATATTTGCAATTAAAGATAAATATCATGTACCTTAGGTCGCGCCAAGTTTCTCAATTTTCGGTCGATTATTTACGGCCACTTATTGTTAGAGCTTTCCATGTACTTCCTCATCATAACGTCCTTTAAAAAGCATATTCCTAGGTGCAATTTAAATAACTTATGAACCCCTTTTCATTTTTAAACCACTCGGGTATAAGTAGGTACACGTTAGTATGCTTGACCAAAGGGAAAGCCGACTACTAAGGAGTGCGCAGCGTTGTTGTATCTCCTGATCTAATTAGCTCAAGAAAGAATGCAATTGTAAAGTAATTAAAATGTATGTCTAATGCGTAGCCTTGAATTAAAAAGTATGTATAATGACTCTTAAAATATTTCTAATACGGAATTCTTATCATAGAAGTGGAATAGCTAGTCCTCCATGTTATGAATATTTAAGTCTATCAAGTATACACCATATAATGATGCCCTACACTTGGTATTTTATATTGCAGTGTATGATTTAGCCTCTCTATCTGTAGTTTTCGCAGGTTATTCCAAGCTCACTCCTTGTGCGGGTGTTTCTCTGCAACGGGTTTTCTAGTCAAGGATTCGAGCTAAATTCTAAATATTTTCCAACTAAGTTTTTTATCTTTTTAATCTTTATTAACACTGTATCTATCATCATGCTTCATTTATTGTCCATAAACTGTATGACATGTAGGCCTATTAGAAAGGCAAATTCATGTATTTCCTGCTTTTTAACATTTCCTCGGACAAAGTTTAACCAGCTATTCTCAACTCTTCATTCCGTTGATTCTTTTTTATCATTAACATTTTTTTATCTTTATTGTATGGTCTCCATGCATTGTTTGTATCACTATTTCCAAAGTGGCAAGGGGTTGGATGAAATAGGGGGCTCTAGATTCTAGAGTGTCTCAATGTCGCCACATGCATTATAGCCTTATATCTTTCAACCTTTCAATGATGTATTATTTTCTCACTTTAGTTCATCAGTCTTCACTTGCTTCAAGAACCTTTTCCTATTTATCCAGCAACTCATGCAAAAATATTGAATAGATTACATGAATAAAAGCAAAGATGAACATTATAGAGAAGTATACAAATAAAATATAAGGTATAGTAACCTACGGGTCCGTAAAAAATCATAGGAAATGTCTTCATAGTAATATAGAGTGCGTTACAGTAGTAGGTAATACTAGCTTGGAAGGCACCCTATATGTTTAATGAGCGAAATTCGGGCGTTCTTCTCGCACCCCTGCACCGATGAAGTGGAAAATACTTGAACCCCCATCGTATAGTTACGCTATTCGCGGGCGGTATCCCTTTCGATAGTCACTCCTTCCGCCTTCTCAGCCTTAAGGGCCATTCAAGTATTACGTTAGACGTGTTGAGCAGCTTGTGGGGTTGGGCATTTCTTGCGTTGTCTTACGTAGGGGGGTTAGGGGGTCTGGGACAGTCTTACGTAATATAAAAGTCACTTATGAATTCTTAATTTTATCACTTTTTAAAATTATTTCCGTAGCAAAAATTTTACTTTTTAGGATCACCAGGTGATACGCCTGAATGTATGCTAAACTATAAAAAAACGTACCACCAATTCGTTGCGTTCATTAGTTTGGAGATGTCGCATTTTCAAAGAGAAAATGTTTCGCGAGTTGTGCGTGCAGCGAATCACGAAATACCAAAAACCTTTATCGATATCCGTGATGAGATCCGTTGTTGCGCATTTTCACATAGAATCCCCCATAGTTTACTATCTATGTCCATGGTTTCAAAAATGTCCGTTAACTTACGAGATATTGGGAGGGTAGGATTTGTAAAATCTTACGTTGTCTTACATGGGGGGGGTTAAAAAGTGGTAAAAATAGCCTTACGTAAAGCCCGTTTTACACGGGGCAAGTAATTCCACAATCTGATGTTTGAACGAACGTGCATTTCAAATTGCATCGTGTAAAGCCGTAAATTGCAAGAACGCATGCACGAATGTATGAACGCGAGATGGCAAAATAGACCCTGCTCTAATTCGAAAATGATTGCACGCCCGATTGAGAAAAATATGCATTTTGAAGTTGTGCAATTTCGTTCCCCGTGTAAAACGGCCGTAATACTTGGATAGCCCCTTACCTCGAGCGAATGTGTGTCTAGTACAGTATAGTAGGCGAACGAAAGAAGCGCCAGCGGAAACTCCCGCCACCTCCACCCCCCTTCTCTCTCCCACTCTTCCCCGCCTCGAAAAATGCCTTCCATCCCCTCCTCTTCCCCCTTCCCTTCTCAACCCCGCGTGCCGCACGACGGCGGGCGTCGAGCGTCTCTTAGTCACGCGGCGCAAAAATAGTCGCCGACCTCTCGCGCCGAATGGATTCTCTCTCCCGCGGGAAAGAGGTGAGAGATATCGAAACATAAGAATCCGTTGTGTGCGTAAGGTTCCAGGGGAATGCTTTTCCCTGCCCCCTTTGGATATTAGGGAGGGTAACCCCCACCCCCTCTTAAAGACTAAAGGTAATGAAAGCAAAGACTTCCGGCTTCACTTTGTAGAAAGCATATGCGACACTCAAGTTATTCGTAACTCGTATCATCCACACACTTTCATTCTCAATCGTGGTTTCGACAGTATCTGTCATTACCAAGGTTAGATGATATCATGATAATGACAGTTACTGTCGAAACCATGGTCGGGAATAAAAAAGTGAGGAAAATACATCTTCATCATTAAGAGTCCATCCAAGATCATACCGCAGTTGATATGTACTGATTTGGCTTAGAAATAAATGAAAAATAGACATATTTTTCACGATTGTATTATTTAAACAAAGGCCACCACCATGGATTCCTCGTTCATGTGGTTCCCTTCCCCAAACGGCATCTGACATGTTCACTGATTGGCTGCATTTCTAACTCAACTTTGCTCTTATCTTGGACAGGGTATAGCTATTCAAATCTAAGATTGGCTGTATCCCTTCATTCTGTCCTGTCCCCTGCTAACTCTTTTATGTCCTTCTAGCTATTTTGTTTTATATCTCATTTTAGCTTGTCTACCTATTTGTCCCTCGGACTCCCTCGTGGGGCTTTCCCTTCTACTGTGTCTCAAAAATCCGTTGTCTCAAAGTGTGGCCTATCCATCAGGACCTTGCCTTTCTGATAGCGCTCCATTTGGCATTTTCCTCTCCCATTCTTCTGTTGAACTCATCCTCGTTGCTAATTCTATACGTCGGTTTCATCGGTGGAAATTTTAAAGAATATATTTATTAATAACGCAAAGCAAATAAGTCCTACGGAGAGTTGGAGGGAAAAGAACTACAATGAAAACTCTGAGAAGAAGAGACAAACTTATAATAATAATAATGGCGACTTTTTTTAGGGCGAAATTAGGGCTTTGCACTCTCTTAAGGCCTGGATACACGGTACATTAGAATGTACAAGAAAATGTAAAAATGTCTGAATGTCAGAATGAACGCGAAAATGCACCGTGTAACCACGCGAAAATGTACGATTGTATGAATGTCTGAACAGAAAATAGAACCGGTTCTAATTCCATTCAGACAATCGTACAAGTTGACCTCATTACAGAGGCACCTGGTGGCAGACGACGCAAATGACACATTCACATTTTCACTAGCCAATTGACAAGTAAATGTGTCGTATCCATGGCAAAAAATTGGTTTTAATAACGCACCTACGGTTTAAAATTAGGAAAAACAAACGAAAACGCATAATGCGCATCAGAAAATGTACGAAAATCTGTCCGAAAAAATGTACCGTGTATCCACCTATTCCTTGATCTTGTACATGAGAATGTACAAGAATCTGTACATGAAACCATTCAGAAAAATGTACAGAAACTTGTACATTCTCATGTACCGTGTAACCAGGCCTTTATACTACTTTTTAGGCACATTTTGCTACACAATAGCTTAGTAAAAATAATAATGGGGAAAAATAGAGGGGAAGAATAGCAGAGGAAGAGAGTAAGTGGAGAACTGCGGCAAATCAATCCTCGGTTTGATGACTGATAGTGATGAAATTTATTGAGAGGCAAAAGTTAAGTTGGGCATGGGATGGGAATGGGGTACGGAAAAGAAAAAGATCCACCGCTCCTCTTCCTTAATCACCTCTCTGTCCCAATCCCCCGGTTAACAGTCCACGCAGACCATCGCAGCCTACTCCACCCCCTTTCCAGAAATCCCCAGACGGACCCGAGAGCGTCAAAGAGGCAGCGCAAGAAGGGAATGGGCCAATGAGAGACCATATTTTTCTCATCAATACTTTTACCCACACAGCGCACTGCGAGCCTCTTAAGGAGCATGTAAATAAGGTATGCAAGGATCCTTTACCATGAATTTAAGGTAGTTTGAGCGAAAAATCACTTCGCCCCGAATTTAATGAATTTGGCCTCATTTTAAAGAAAAAATGCCCTCTTTCCAACGATATTAAAATATTAACCCCTTGCCGAACTACTTTTCGAGCAATATACCTGAAAATACAAGCTGTTTTACATGGGATAGATTACGGCTGTGCACTACAGAGGGAGAATAATGAAAAAATTAGCAATTTATAACACCTAGATTTAGACAAAAAACAGTGTGTAGTTTATATGTTTTCTCGACTAATTGTAAAAATTAATCTAATACTCAACGCAGTAATTTTTACAGGATCACAAAAAAACCTGCAGTTTTGAAGGCTTTTTAGCTGTACTGCGTGAGAAAATGAATCAAGTTAGAGACTTAGGTAAGTATATTTATTTAATTACTAAGAATTTTTGTGATGTGTGCCTATATTCTTGCGCCATTATGTTGCAATATTTACTTCATACTTCTTACAGACGCTGAAATTAAAAAAATAAAATTCGAATATGGTCTCCATTATGACTAGGGAACTATCTCACTCAAAATATGTACACTCCATAGCCCCGTAAACTTCTTGGCTGGGAGGGTAAGATATAATCGTAAGACGGGAAATATGAGGAATCCCTCGTTTTCCCACTCGCTATCTTAAGTTTTTTTGAATAAAAAAAGTAAGAGAAATGATTGCGATATTTAATTTTAGAAGTCAAGAAAAACAGTTCGAGACAAAATATTCTTTTTGTGAAGATGACATTTTGTGAACAACGCCCGCAATACCAAGAGATTCAAAGAAGCAGAACTGGTCGAGCGCTTTTTTCCTTCATTAAAGAAGAAATTGACCACTATATCTCTTTCACTGATGCTAGACATGAAAAATAATATCCCGCGGAGAATTCATGGAACCGTTATAACAACTAGCAAACGGAATCTTGGCGTCAACGACGAACTAATGTAACAGAGTTTTCAATTTGAAAAATATCCTAATTAAAGGCTGTTTCAGAGAAGTTACCGGGGCAACAACAATTGAAAAAATCAACATACAATGTGACTAACTTTTCTAAATCTTCTATCTCCTGCAATTTTTAACATCATATTTGATGAAATATTCCGAAATTTTAACAACAACTTGCTCTCAACGTTCTCCGAGCTGATAGCGAACCCTAAGAACAGAAGAACGGCGGGGGACGGCGGACCCTTTGTTGGTCCCCTGGCTCGCCCTCCCCCCAGGCGCTAAACCCGCACAGAGCGACCGCTCTCGACTCCAGAAACCCTGATGGAGAGAAAGGCCGAGAGTGTTTATGCCCCCAAAGATCCGAGTGGGCAAGGGGAGTGGGCACGACCTTTCCTCGTCCCCTTTGAGCCCGACGACCTCTCCCCCGGGGGCGATACGGGAGGGGCCAGGGGGGGGGGGCGGAAGAAGGGAGCGAGGGGCAGGGCGAGGGTCGAACGAACTCTCGAGGACGAGGAAGGAATCTTTCCCACTCCATCCCTGGACCGGCTGTGCCGAGGGCGAAAGTCGACATACTGGTGTGGGTGCCACAACTTTCGCTCAAGGGTCCCTCGGAACTGAAACCGCGAGGGTTCTCTTCCCACGCCGGGAGCCCGAGTTTGAATCCCAGGAGCGACACTTTTGTCGTTGCAACTCCCTGTTTAGGTAAAGCACATTGAGGTTACTCGCATGTGTCACTAATAACAAAATTCAATGGGAAAATGGAAAAGAAAAACTTTGTGACTTACACATAAATAGATTTTTATTACAACCTAGGTTTCGTCGCTGAACGACATCATCCAGGTCATCGACAACGACGACATCGAGAAGGACATCACCTGATGATGTCGTTCTAAACAACGAAACCTAGGTTGTAATAAAAATCTACTTATGTGGAATTCACAATGTTTTTCCTTTCAATTATGAAGCTGTTACATAAAGTTACGCCTGAAACCATTAACATCATCAATGGAATCTGGTTAGTGTGGTGCCTAGAGTAATGATTTCCCATCTAGACAGCACGGGTTCGAATCCCGCCTTTGGTGGATATTTTCCATTGGAATCCCGATCCCTAATGGGACGCCTCACACTTCCGGGCCGTGTGTTCCGTCCGTCGGATGGGACGATAAACCATGAACCCCTTGGCGCTTTTCGTTAAGAGTAGGTTCTAATGCGGACGACGGGTTTTTTTCTCCACTCTTCCTCCACTCCCCAAAAAAAACTTTTCCCCTTATTACACTACCCACCAATCCTAATGGCCACAAATGACCTCAGCTGATGGCAACCTCCAGCAAATAATCAACCATCCATAAGTCAAGAGGTTCCACAAGGAGCGGAACACCGAAATTAAAGGGTAGTATAAAATAATATAGGTTGTATAGGTAAGGAGTGGGCATATGGGATATGTTAAAAAGAAGGAGATAAGCCCGACATCGGCATCAGACTGCTGTTAAGGGAGGGTGGATACTGTTACGCCAGAAAAATCGTTTTCAGACCAGCTAGGTATTCATGACCGCGGTTATGTTCTATTAGATTTTTTTTAATCCTATTTTCACCATAGTGTGCTTAAAAGATAGTGAAAAGGGGTAAAAGATTGTTTGTTGAATTGATGAAAATAACACTAGGTATTTTCCACAGAATTTTATTTAGATACGACTAGTTTCAACGCATAGGCGTCATCTTCAGGTACAATATTTTTTTCGGAAGAACTCTAAATAAAAAATGTTCAGGAAGATGACGCCTATGCGTTGAATCTAGTCAAACCTAAATAAAACTCAGTAGATAATACCTAGTGTTCTTTTTCACCATTGAAAATGAATTCCTACGAAGTCACGCCTGAAAATATCGAGTTGATTGTTTTTTAAGTTGAAACTAATTATATCGAAAAGAAAAACATCACCATCGACCATTAGACAGACCATTTTCAACGGAACGGTACTCGGTGGATGCAATAAAGGTTTTATTAAATAAATAAGAAAGGGTGAACTTAACTTCTTAGGTACCATTTTCATGTCTATTTAATTTCAAAGGAGTCGATACGTGATGTGAATTTGGTTCCGATATCTCTATTGTAAGTGGGTGAAATTCGCGGAAACGCTGGCGGGACGAAAGCTCACCTTTACCGAATCTGATATTACCGTAAGCATTTAACATTTCTGTATCACCAACGAACATTTTATGCAATAAAATGTAAATGTGCACTACTTTAATTTTAGTGGGCATTTACTATTCATGTTGACAAAGAATAAATTATTTCTTTGCCTTTCCAAATCGTTTTTGTGACAAAATTAAGTTATCTGTAAGAGTAAACTCATGGGTGATTTTCACTTACACATTTCCCGCGTTCACTCTTTCGGATCGTGGTTGTCATGGAAGTTACTCATTGTTAACGCCCTTCTTTTAGAAGTTGTATTGACGTGATTCTATTGACTAATAAGGCATTAATCACATTCAGGTTGGATCGCTTCCTGTTAATTAAGCTGCCATTATTTCAACAAATATAATTATTATTATTTTGCTATAAGATAATATACACTCTAACTTCGTGAAACAAAGTCTCAAAGACACGTCGTGTGGGCGTAACGCAACTTCAGGCAAGGAATCTCTATCAAAATTGGTTAATATTTTAATCACCCTAATTGTTATCTTTTTAATGGTTCTTTCTGTAAACATCACATAAAGTTGCCTATTAAATAAGCATTTGGTAATAGCTTGCTAATCTTTTTTGTCGAGGATGTTTTCGATCCTTATGCAAATTTTAAAATTCTTATGCAAATCGTTTTGTAATGAAATATGATTTGGTTCTTTCCTGGCGTATGATGCTGATGAAGGTTTCTCGGGCTTTCTAGGGAAGGTTCTCGGGATTTCTCAGGCTAGTTTCCGGAAAATTAAGTGGGAAAGAGAGAAGAGGGACGCCAGCAAACCACATCCGACATGGCGTTTTGGCGGGAATCCGTCCAGGTAGATAATAAAGCAGATTCCTTCCCACTGACATGCCCTGAGGACGATGGCAGAGGTAGCCATTGAAACGTCGGCCAACAAATACCTGACCTGGTGGGAAGCCCGAGAAACCTTCATCGCTTAGTAATGCTAGTCCTTTATGAATATTGCTATTTGTAGTGTATTTTGGCCTTTGGAGTTGTGTTAATCAACCATTTATATTTCTTAATTCTTGAGTGGAATGTATACCACATTGGCAAATGCCAGGCCTGGGGAAACCCGAAATAAAAATTTAAATAATTCCAATAAAATAGATTTCCCTATTAAAGATTCGTTTCAAAACTTCAATATTTTATTATTCTCCTCGGTACCAATAGTACAGCACATTACCGCTAGGGGGTAACAGAAGCGTCAACGTACAAGGCAGCATCACTATTACCATATGCGACCAGTAAATTTAAATGCTAATACAACACCCTCTTTTCTTTCACAAAGGAAAATAATTTAAATACATGTAACCATCATATGGTGCCGCATGTTAACACTCATTGGGACAAATCTTACGGTCAAAATTAGCATAGAAATTCTGTAGTTAACAAAAATGTTGCTGATGGCAATCGAACATAATGCAAGTAGACAATTTGGGAAAACTTAATGAAAATATCAATCAATAAACTTTAATCCCCTTTTTTAATTGTAATAACTTTACACTAAACAAATTAGCAACGATAGGTTTAGAGCTAGTTTTTTAGTTACCCTGCATGAACGAGTGAAAATCTGTCAATTGTCCCTTGATCGTGGTAGTCCATTATCTTCTCTCCTGGTATCTACAGTAGCATCAGGGTTTGTCTCAGTTTCCCGCTCTAGCTCGCTGTTATATTAGGGTTTCTCGTTGGTCACTTCGGTCACACACCCTAAACTGACACTGTTTTTGTTTAACGTTATCCCTGCTTCCTGGAGCCTTTTGAATACCTGCAACAGCCACCTGTCGTGCTCTTCTAAGTCTTTCCCAAAAACGACGATATCATCTATCAAATTAACGGCTCCAATCGAGGCCCACCAGCGCCTCAGACATTCGTTTAATTATGTAAACTTCACCCGATGACGGCAAACCCATGAAAGCCTCCTAAAACAAAACCTTCCGACCGGACTGATAAATTTCATCAGTTCCTATCTTCTTCTAAAGCAGGGGTCTCCAAAGTACGACCTGCGGGCCACATCTGCACCCCCAAGATGATTTATCCGGCCCGCAGAAGGATTATGCGGAAACGCGCCGCATAATATTTGCTTGGATGATCGCTACTTTTAAGTAATTAGTGTTTTAAAATGTAAATCTCAATTAAATAAAATTTTTAAAGCACAAATACAGTAACATCTTTCATATTATTGTTTTTGTGATAAAAATGTCTGAATTTGCTGGTAGAGTTTGTCGTCATGCATATACAATAATTTAATTTCACATACTCTGTAACTAGTTAATAAAATTTTCTCATTTTGATAAAACTCATATCTAGTGTTTCCTAATTATTTTTTCACTTAGGCCCGCTAAAAAGTGATCAAGTACCCATTATGGCCCCCGTTACGATAAGTTTGGAGACCCCTGGTCTAGTTGAATGAACCTTAACATTTCATTCACAGCCTGCAGCTAAGTAAGTAGTAGCTAAGTGAGAAGCACAATTAAATATTGACCCAGTAAAAAAGGGCCGCGGTGTTAAAGAAAATTGTCCATTAATCAAAGAACGCTTTTCATAATATTTTCACATAGCTCAAAGGCAATTCTCGTGCGCGCCAATAACAATTTACTGAGTGAAAGAAGTAAATTCAGGACTCCTTTCTTCTGGCCAGATTGGCATTCTAAAGCAATCAGTGGCATATGGAAAGTTACTCACACCAGCACAAACAAAAAAAACTTTAATAGAACAAACTTCGAGCAATAGAAGAGTAATTTAAAATTGTAGTAGGTGCTATTAAGATCAGATACATAATGTTCGGCAGTTGCGCAAGTTAGTTGAATTGAAGGATAAAGTTTCATTATATTAATATGCTAACAGCACAAACAGTCTGAACAAACAGCACCACGCATCTGCAACCTCGCATGTTTGATCACGTGCAAAATACATTGACACTCGTAGTTTCTAAAGCTTTCATAGTATGTACAGTGGGGCATATTTTGGTAAAAAATTTCACCCCCTACCACAAACACTAAAGGTAGCTTGCAGGGCATTATGTAAATACATAAATGTCAACCGGGGATAATTAAAACGTATACTTTCCTCAAGGCGATCGGACATTTTAAACCGTTGAGTTCCAGAGAGACGGCGACCCACAAGTTTATTGTCCGAATGTATGATAATCGCAGGCCGGCGGGTGAGAAACATAACGATGCAATGAAAAAGAAAAACTCAACAGCAGATTGAGGCCGAGAGATTACCGCGATGTGGAGGAGATAACATAACTCATCTAAAACAGACGCTTATAAAAACGGAGCACGGAGATGGAAGAGACTCGACGGGTGGTTTTCCAGACCACTCGCCCGCGACCGCGATCAAGCATCGCTCAATTGGAGACTTCTTTTTTTTATTTTTGGGGGTTAAACGAGGGAACAGAATGAGGGGCTCCCTCCACCACACTGGGTCATCTGGGTCGTCGTAACTACCTGGGATATTGATTGACGAGGGCTTCACCTTCGGCTTTCGGATTAAAACGCTCGCGGAAAAATCAGCGCCCTCCAACGGCATTCCGCCATTCCACTCGTCATCCGTCTGGGAGGCAGACAAGCAGGCGTTCATACTCGTCAATAAAGTCGGAGCGTACACTGAGTACTTTTGGCGGGATAGATTAAATGCAACACACTCGATGTATTCAGAAGAGCTGCGCATCAGACAATTAGGAGCGCTTCATCCTTATAATACACTACAAAACTAGCTAAAAGGATTACTTCAAAGGCACGTCATAAAATCTCTGTCCATACTTAAGCACGATCATTAGTCAAAGAGTTAGCTCAGCTTATAAAACCGAAATCAACCGAAACAAAAGACTGAATCATTGATCACAACCCAGTGACGAAAGGCTGCTGAAATAGCAGAATCATGTCTCGTCAACTTTCCGCAATTTCAGGACATATTGGGCTACATTACGTTGAATTTTACTTAAAATACGCTAAATCCAACACATCTCCCCTCATACTGCTACTCTATTTGACTTCTCATGTTCCATAAAGATCTTCATAAGTGCTGAAATACTTTTACTCCCTCCATCTTGCATGCTGATAATTTCCAAAGCATCACTTCTTCATTTATACTCCTATAACTTTAAATTTGAGCTCTCTTTCATCAAAGCTAAATACGAAGCCACGTACCTTGTTAGTTCAAGTGAAAACAGATAAATGTTTATGGGTGTATCTTTTCTCCGACATTTAATAAACATTTGTTTTGTCTTTAGTTTTTGGGTCCGTAGGAGCTATAGAGAAACACTATCGTGAAAGGGTGGTAGCAGAGCAGGCCATCGTGTACGTACTGTAAAAGTTTTATCGCAAATTTGTATTTTAAATTTGTATTATAATAAATGTGTATTTTAAAGAATGCGCAAGAATAGAAGCAAAGCACCCAAATGCACGCACTATGGGAGAATATAGTTTGCCAATAAACAGGAATGCTGCCACTATGGCTCCAAGGGAAAATAGGCTTCCTCTCAGACGGAATTTTATTCTTAGGTTTCATCCACAACGAGGAAAATTCAAACACAGTAAGGTGGTGAACTCATTGTCAAAGTCTGTGACGGATTACCAGCCGCTTGCCTGTTTTGAGTGTTATCCGCACTATTCACAAAACGGAAGCACATTAGATAACCTTGAATGCATTTGAAACGCTCTATTTACCTCTTGTTCTTGCGGTACGTAGGGACATAATTAATTCCTGAACACCGAATAAAAATACACTGCCTCATTCAGGCAAGGTACTAAAAACCCTACGTCCGCACACCAATTGACAGTGCATAAAATGTTGCTCCTCACTTATTGAATAAAAAATCAGATTTTGACTAGGAAAAGAAAATTTCCAGGCTAATTTACCATTCTCCATGACTTTTCCAGGTCTGCAGCAACCCTGTTTCTATCATTGTGTTCAGCGTGAATCTCGCAGCCTCAAAAGCTGGAACATTGAAGCATGCTAATGAGTATTGTTTACATAAAATAAAATAATTTTATTTAAGGAGATATACGTCCAATAATTGTTAAATTATTGTATTTCTCTAAACCTACGTTTCGTATTTCTATGAATGCTTTTTCATGGCTCGGAGAGAGTTCCTTCTGAATTTATTTATTTTATTATTAGCTATTATGAAAACATGACCTATCTAAACTACTGTTTTCAGGGAGGAAGGTCACAAAACGATAAAATTAGCTGGCAAAGAACGCATGAAGGGTTAGCATTTTCCTAACATTCACGTAACTTGAAATACAATTTATGGCGATGACACATAAGAAAAGAGATAACAGTGGTGCATGCAGCATAAACAAAAAATACCAAAATAATATTTTCTAAAGGTAACACAATAATGCCACAGAAAATCTGAAGCGTAATGACTGTTTTCTGAGCCAAATGGTTAACTGATAGCAATGCGTAGGGAAACCAGAATAATACATATAAGAGTTAAAAATGTCGGTAGAGAGCCTCCGCTTCAACGAAAATTCAACAGGGGATCGGGGTACTGGCTTCTTATCCCGTGGATCCGTGTGGCGAGGATTTTTCACAGCAATCCCTCTCCCTTCTAGGGGAGCTATGTGGAGATCACGCAAAGTAAAGTACTCCGTCCGTCGGATGAAACGTAGAACGGAAAGATCCCATTAGACCAATTTCGGGATTTCCTCCAACCTTTCGTCTCTATCCCATAAAATTTCACCTTAACCAAGCTATCTACCAGTCCCAAAAATGCCGCAAAAGAACTTAGGTTGTTTGAAGCTCCCCTATATACTAACTAGGTACTACTAATATAACTCATCATCCATCAGGCACGCATTGAAAGACGTTAAATTCGGCTATTCTTCATTCACTACTCGAAGACCGTTCGCTCACAATTTACTCCGGAAACTAAATGAGAGATGAGAAAAACAGCAGTGACTAAGAGAAACGACGGCTAATTCCGGCATAATAAGGCAATAAATTGGGCCTGCGGAAAGTCTGAGAGTAGGATACAATTACCAAAAAAGATCAGGAAAAAAACAAAGACATTTGTCGTATCCGCCACTCGTAAGGATTTCCTAATAAGGCGGCGACCACAATTTCCTGAAAAACGACTTTAAAAAGGAGCCTTCTTTGCTAGTAGTACTCGATTGACTTCGGTGGTTCTATCTGTTTTACGCGCAAGTCGTTGTAAGTACGATGGCATTTTCTTTTCACCAAATTTATTTTAAAAATGAGTACGAAATCATAGTTATAAACGCAATTTGTTATCTTAATAAGCTCAATTTGGGGAAACAGACGCAACAACACGTTTGGAATGCGATTCTGCCGCATGCAAGCAAATAAATTACGAAAAAAACCAATAAAAAATTAAATATAAATGTATGCATTTTAGTTTATTTGTTTGAATATTCACGGGAATTCTCCCATTTACAAAAATAAAAGGACCTCAAATTCGTTACACGCCCTTCGCCACTTTCCCTCTCGATAAGCACAATCGGCGCGCCAGAACCGTGCGGCGCGAGGATTACTAGTCCCTTTGCATCCCTCGATGACAAAATTCTTCAACTGGCTGATTTTATGTGCTTCAACTGGCAACCCTATATCATTCCGACTAACCTTTGAACGAAATCCTAAAACAAACACGGTATCCGTGCCCTAGGCGAGATTCGATCTCTCGACAATTGGAATTCCAGGTCCAGATGCGACACTAACCATTAAGGTAGACATAACTATCATCACTACAAATTAAATGGAGCAGTGGAAAAAGAAGAGAGTTCATTATGATGCTAAAAGTGCGGTGTGTGACGCTAGTCCTACAAAGTCGCCCGCTCGAATAGAACACCTATGGGTATGGATGTCGGCCTACCCAACCAGTTTTGTTTACGATTTGGAGTAATGTCAACACTCGCAGAATCTAATCAACCCTGATACAACTGCTTAAACGGGTTTCATGTATTTCATTTCCTTAAGCAATGCAGTCCGGGTGGTGGAGTACTACTTCGTTCGCTCCCGTTTCATCCGAATCGTAGGGAACGGGGCAGTGGGACGGATAAGGAAGGGCAAGTTGTGACCTGCGATGGACCACCGACGGGGTCTTGCATCGCCGCGGTGCGCCGCCGAGGAAAAGTGAAACCATTGATTCATATCCGCCCGCCTTTGGGACCCCATGAGGGTGGGCTGGAGGGGCTGCCGTCACAGAAGTCGGGCAGCCATTGGGGAGTGGTGTGATGAGTACACTGCGAAGGCGCGTGAGGTGAGAGCGGTTTCGGAAGTCTCTCCGCCGGGGATGGCAAGGTGGGTCATGGGTGAGGGGGAGGGAGTCCGAGGAAGGAGGTACGCACGAGGGATGAGCATGTCCCCAGTAATATTGATCCGGGACTGGCTCCCGCTCACCCCCTCCTCACCCTCCCCTCCTCCTCGCCGGGAGAGAAAGGGCAGGCCCCCTTCCCCCGCGATTCCTATTCCACCGTCACCTATATCCCTCCGAACGTGAACGGGTCGGGCCCTTGATCACCGCCGATGACGAACTTGAGGGAAAGTGATGGTGGAGGCTTCGGTGGGGCGGCTGCCCCTCGTCCCCCGCATTCATACACTCCCTCCACCGCCCCTTGTATGGTCTGCTTCCAACCAACCCACCTCCCCTAACGCCATCTGCACAGCTGATCGCGGTACACATATTCACCCCCTTTCAGACAACCGGCACCGAGAAAAATGGGAGGCGGGACCTTAGAAAACTGCGAAGGAATCGCCAAGATCGGCGGTAAATGACCAGATTTCACGGCGGTTCAACACATCACGCAACACGGGGGCAGAGGAATTCGAACAACACGGTTGACTGGGGTGACAATCTTCGCGCGAAGCACCCACTGCGGCATTAAAAATATAAGCATCACCACGACACTCACGAAAGCATGAACCCTTTCTTTTCAACACATTTTCCAAGGATGAGATATATGGTACCTCTATAAATTAAGAGGGAACACTTCTCACTTCGCTTCCTGGCTGGGATGACCCAAAGATTTCCCATCAATTAAAAAAAAACATTACAAATTAATATGGTAAAATGTACTCACCAAATCGTAGACAAATGGGTGATTTCATTTAATGTCACTATTCACTCACAACTTGTCAGTTATCAGACGAATTCCAATGGAGAACACACGGAATACTCCCTAGAGGTAACCACAAACCACAGGGGAAGTTATCTTACGAGGCAGGATTTCGATTAATGTACGTGGCGATCACATTTTAATCATAACCTGAGAATAAAATGAGGCTTTCGTTCAGTCAATATCACAAAAAATAAGCTGACAGCTGCTAACCCATACCATATACAGGTAGGTAAGAAGCGAGGTATCTCACAATAATTCACATCATGCACACCAAATGACCAAATCCTATGGTAGTGATAACAAAATTAACGTTGAAGCCTTAAGAAAGTCCAAATGACTGTAATTATACGTAAATCTCGAATAAAATCGTCATTAAACACCCACACGAAATCTACACACATAGTGCAGCGGAATTAAGGAAAATTATGAATCTAGGCAAAATCCAATTAATAGTGAGAATCTTTCATTTTGTTTACAGATAAAATATCACTCAGATAGATCAATGAACGACTAAAATAAAATCTAATTTCATTCATCGTGCAACCCAATGCAACATTGACAATCAGCAGTGGCCAAACAATTGCAGAATGATAACATAAAACATACCGTGAGGCTTGCCACATGAATTGCATGGACATTAAATTTTCAAAGAATACTCAGAACGATTATAAGACACTAACCTTTTGCTAAACATGCAATTTAACCGACGTTAGCCCTCCAAAAAATTCACAGGTCTTTACCTACTACGAGCGCTGTCGCGCACAATTGAATGCTGAAAAGCGCATGAAAACAGTCTACAAAATTCGTCTGCAAAGCTGCCCGATCGCCATGCTTTAGCGCTAGATATTTGAATTTGCCTCAGGTTTAGTTTCAAAATTCTACTAATTTGCGCCCTTATTGAGTGTTTTATTTATTCTTTCTGCTTAAATATAATTGTAACGTTACAAATGCCTTTTGAGGAGTTTTTGTATTCTACATTTAGTTCCTATTCACATAATCACGTGCATTTATGTCATTAATCGGGACTCGCTGTCAACGGGATGCTACCAAATACCTAATTTTTGTAGCGTTTTGTTGTTGGTTACGTTAAGTTTGCATGTGCATTATAATTTGCGTCCAAGTGGTGATATTATAACCAGCTTTCTGGCTCAAATTTTAATGGTAGGGATAAGATGTTTAGCATTTTCTCATTTCAGCTATAGGGAAATGACCTGGTTTTGCTTTAGTTTAGCTTCCTTGACATAACGGCTGTCAGTATTGCATTCATTATTTCTATGAATGAAATTAGGTATCCTTCGTTTAGCTGTATCGTGGACCTCCTTGTGACAATCTATTAGTTAATTTATAAAATCACTTGTTGTCTTATCACGGTCTACCACGTTTATTATATTGCGACTAATCAAGTTATGAGATTTTTTTAAATAGAAAAGTTGTCTCTCAACGCTGATCAGGTATTGGTCTTCTGACATCATACCAAATAAATTGAAAATTCATTCCCTCTTTATATTCATGCTTATATATGTTTATTTCAGTCATATGTGTTGCCATGAACTTATATTTTATGTAGTGTCACTAATAGACAGTCCTTGAAGGTGAAAAAGAGCCACTGATCAGAAAATAGGTGATTCTGACATACGTAAAAGTGATCTGCTATACCTTATAAAAAGGAATTTCTAGGCAGCTTAGAAATACTTCTGGCAATTCTGCTTATTCCCTTTCATTATGATTATAATGAAGTAAAATGTGGCATCTTATGGTGAAAATCTTTTCCTTATGAGAGTCCATATAACTTCAATGAAACACTTCAATTGCAAATCATATGATTACCAACTTACAATTAGTATGAATAGCCTTTATTTACATATGAACCCTGAACAGTTAATACCCCCTTAAGAAAAATTTCACCCAAAAACTGATCAACAACTGGTGAATTAACTGGTAAATAACTGATGAATAGTTGATCAGTTATTTGAAACACTTTTACCAGTAACTGGTGAGAAAATTCACCAGTTACTGGTGAAAAAATTCACCAGTTACTGGTGAGATAATTCACCAGTTACTGGTGAGAAAATTCACCAGTTACTGGTGAGATAATTCACCAGTTACTGGTGAGATAATTCACCAGTTACTGGTGAGAAAATTCACCAGTCACTGGTTTAAATATCACCAGACACTGGTAAAAGTTAAACAGTAACTGCTGAAAGAATCTAACCACTTTTTAAAAAACCAGTTATTATACATACTAGTTAGTTAGTTATGCCTACATAATAATAATGCATTATTTGTCTAACCCTTCGTATTTTGTTTACTTAATTCTTCCAGAAACAAAATTATTTTATTATTTACAGTTTCAAATGTTGTGGGATCCAGTTGTTAACATTTGTTATTAAAATTATGAGAGCTATGAAAACCATTGCAATGGTGGTAAGTTATACAACAGGTGGCTTTTAAGTGAGGAGATTTGAATATATTCTTGTCAATAGCCGGCAAGCAAGCTAACCTGTAACTGATGGGCGTATTCTTAGAAATAACAATAAAATCTGACATAAAAAGAATATCTTTCCTGACTAGAACAAAAGTGACATGTTACCGACGTCAAATTGATATATATCTGACATACTAAGGATATCTTTCCTGACTATACATTGATATAAAAATGACATTTCCTGATGATGTTGGACCGATATAAAATTGACGTTAAAAAGATATATCTTTCCTGACTATACAATGATATAAAAATGGCATTTGGTGATGATGTTGGACTGATATAAAATTGATGTTAAAAAGATATTAAGGACTATGGAACTAAGTGCACCCAAAAATGGGAAATAAGGTTATAGTAATGATGGCGCAGTCATATGGCTGAAACTAACCATATGACTGGAGCCAGTACTTGATGTACTTACAATAGGTATGAAAGAGTGTTTCTGAAAGAAAGTACAAAATTAGGAAAAATACAATTTATTGAAATTACAAATGGTTACAAAATCCTAGGTGTCATATAAGCTCTTTCTTGCCACTTGAAGCACTGTTGCATTTCTTCTGTATTCCCATTCTCAATGACGCTTCATCCTCATCAGTTGCTAAAACTGAAAGAAACAGCTTACATGAGTCATGATATCACTGGGAAACATATTTAAGAATATGATTAAAACACAATCAGTGCCAGGTTATTATATTATATATATTCCCGGATCTTATTATATTTTCCACCAAGTAGAGTTTTTATGGCTGATACTAGCATATTCATGGTCTATAGTAATTGAGGTAGCATTTACATTTTGACACGAATTTTCAAATTCAATATCAGCAGCTATATCATCAATAATGAATGTCAAGCTCTTAATTTACCTAAGACACCACCAGAGAAATCTTTTCAAGTCCCCTTGTCAGAAATATGGGTGTTCAAAGTTACTGAAAATTTTTACATCCATCAAATGGTAAATAAGCGAAGAAAGGCATGAATGTCTCTACTTAAAACAAATAATTATAATAATATCCACAGTTTGAAGAAAGAACTAACTGAATATTTACTAATCCTCCATTGATCTAGGATATGACCAAGAGAGTCTTGGCTATAGATGGTTTAAATCATGTATCACCTACCCCAACGGTTGTTTCCTCTTCTAATCCCTTCCTCTTCCTTCATTTTCGCACTCTGGCTTCAGCTGCACTCATCCTCCCTCTCAATAATAATATTTCCAGCCTCAATCCCACCTCCATGTCTTCATCTGCCACAGTTAAAGCAGGATGTGCTCATCGGATCACAGCTAGAAATAAAAGTTTTAACAAGTCACCTTAAATTGACCAAAAATTGTAGCTGAGAATAATAAAATTGGATAAGTGAAGCAAAGTTTTAAACGAGGGACACAATGAAACAAATTAAGCACATAATACACGATTCAACCACATATTCAAAGAAAATTAAAAATTGTCATTCATTGCAGTCACTAAGTTTTAACCTATTCCACTAACACAGTTACCACTGCACTCTACCCTTAAATACTCTCACAAGAAAAAAAAGCTAATGACTAATTCCCACTCCGAAAACACATACAGAATTAACACCTAGATGAAAACCTTTGACCCACGACACCAATGCATGAGCCCAATGAGATCACGAGTTTTACGACGGCAACTTTCATAGAACAGTGTTGGAAGTGTAGACAGGTGAAAATAGAACAAATCGTATCACAACAGTAATATCTTGAAACATTACTCTTCCCCACAGGCAATAATAATCTTCTAAATGTAAACCAACGATTATCGTTAAGAACTTGTTTAACTACGACCTTATAACAAAATTCCGTATTATATTCTTCTTCCTCCAAAATCACTACTCCTAGCCGTTTAATTTTCTTACTCATGAATAACTTCTTTTCCAAGAAAAATAATCTTGGAGGGTGATATTTTCAAAAGCCTCATTACTAGACTAGGACCTTAAATACAAAAGAGTGAAATTAACAAATTGAGTCGTAAGATATGACTAACAGATGCACAAATATGTTACAAGCTTTGTCCTCGGATATCAATATGAATACACTACACACTAAGCAACGTGAAAACACACCGGTAAAATTAATTAAAATAATAGGACAGAATATGCTACGCTAATATCAAATAAGAAGTGAACTTTTTTAAGAGAGGGGTACCAACCAAGTCAAGGTACAAGGGGTATCAAAATAAGGGGTTCCTTAAACCAATATTAATGAAATAGAGATAGTAGATAATAATGAACAACAACAACAAACTTACCTTGCTTCAGTTTGGATTGGGGGTGTCCAAACATGTGGTGTCCTCCATAAAACTTGAGTTGCACATTCAACCGCATAATAAGTGAGGTGAATTTGGTTCCGATATCTCTGTTAAAAGCGGGTGAAATTCGCGAAAACGCTGGCGGGACGAAAGCTCACCTTTACCAACAGTTGCACCAGGGAATATATAACCAAAATACGTAGGAAATATTTAATTCCCCCTTACGCGTTGTGGTTACACACGCTAGCTAAACATCGATCTTCATATTTTTGACGTAGCGAACGCAGCGCCAACGCGCCAATTGTTAGTTGAAACCCGCATTTTTCAAAACCCCAAGTACTTGTCCAGGGTTGCAGCATAGGTTTTGAATCGCTTAAAATTCTTGATTCGTCATTGAGGTTTTGCCGGATTACGTGTTTTAAAGTATCGTTCGAAGCATACCTGATTACAATGCAATATGTTACGGTACTATACGCGTATTATACTCTATTAAAGGTAAATGCGCATGCTCACAGCGGAAAAGTAGCATGGATACTTGGAGCCTTGGCTCTAAGTATTATTAGGTTGAAAATATTACTAGTTGAATTGAATGACGAACGTCGATGCATCTCCAAAAATGTTGTCTAAAACGCGATTCATGAACTTTGGAAGCGATTAAACTCTTGATTGTGGAACATTTTTTTGGGTTCCTTTCCCAGATGATTTTCGGACTTAGTTTTTTGGCGCCTTCGTTGAAAATATTATAAGTTGAATTGAATGACGAACGTCGATGCATCTCCAAAAATGTTGTTTAAAACGCGATTCATGAACTTTGGAAGCGATTAAACTCTTGATTGTGGAACATTTTTTTGGGTTCCTTTCCCAGATGATTTTCGGACTTAGTTTTTGGCGCTATTGTTGAAAATATTTTCTCCCAAAATCGTCTGGATAATGGGACCCAAAAAAAAGTTCCATAATAAAGAGTTTAATCGCTTCCAAACTTCATGAATCGCGTTTTAAACAAATATACCAGTCACTAAAATTTTTACTAGTAACTGATGGGTTTCGCCAGTTTCTAGAAAATGTTTTTGTGTAATTTGGAAAAACTGGCCAATAACTGATGGATTTTACCAGTCACTAAAGAGTGTTCACCAGTTACTGGTAACATTTCACCAGTAACTGATGGGGTTCACCAGTTATTAGGGAGTGCGATTGAGTAGTTTGCAAAAACTGACCAATAACTGATGGGCTTTACCAGTTACTGGTGAAAATTGACCAAAAACTGATCGATCTCACCAGTTACTGGTCAAATTTCACCAGTAACTGATAGATTTCACCAGTAACTGATGGATTTCACCAGTATTTTTTCTTAAGGGCCGACCTTATCTATGGGACTTATGTTGGTTTAAATCAGGTATTAAATATAAATCACTTTCAATATGACAAATCTTACCACTCTAAGTCAGGTATAGCAAACCTTTTAAGTACCTACTTAGCATCTATCTGGCATCATTAATAATTAACACATTCAATGTGGGTCAGGGATTGAAGGAAGACCCTAGAATTGGATCCCATTTTTAAAAGGACCATGTCGATTGACGTTCCATAGATCAGGTTATATGGGACCACGTCAACAGACGTGCTCCGTGCTGAATGTGTTAATGTGAACGAGTAACGTTTCTAAAATGTTTCCCCTCTTCTGTTAATTGTGAACTCATTTGTATCTCGGTATTTTTTTCATAATTTTTGGATGCATGTTCCATGAAGAATAACCTCTGTGGGGTCTTGATTAAATGAAGAATGTATATATTTCTCCCTTCCCTCCAAAATAACATTCCTAGTGGTCAATTTCCCATCCTGTTTTCAGTGATGCCACAGAACAATACCATTAGGGGAAGAATAATGGGTGTGAAGTTTCTCTTAAGCAGAAGCAGCCTAAATTAAGAAACAATGGCATAAAGTAAAACTTTCTTAGTCACAGCTTTATTGACTAAAAAGCATACATGACTGTTGAGGAAAATGAGAGAGAGAGGGAGTAATAAAGGAGTAGATTTCAAGTAAGAATTCTGTGACCAGAATAGTCAATTACTGAATAATATCCTACTCATTTTTGGAAGATGTGCACACTTACATTTCACCACTCTATAATCAAAAGAATCTTGAAGGCAAGCGACAAGTTAAATATGCTGATAACTTCCCAGCCTCTCTCACCATCAGAAAGCATTAAATGCTGACTGTGGTCAGTATATCCCTCTAACAAATAAAATAGGGTAACTTAAGCAGACTCATCCACTGATGATGGGTACATACCTTACATGTGAAATTCTCAGTTTAAAAATCATTTGCCTGTACTAGAATTTGAATCCAGAATACCTAATTTCTCATTAAGTCCTGGAGCATCTCATTCCCTTCTAGCCTCTACTGAATTCTTAACAAAAAAGATTGCCCAAATGGCTTCACTAATGTAAGCTCTAACTGTAAATTCAGGGAACCTTGATTAATATCCCTTTGCAGGCAAAAGATTTTTTTCATCGTGAATTTCACACATTTGGGAGCATGTGTGAAATTTGTCATTCTGGGGAAATGTCATCTTGCGAGTAGGTACTCCATTGTTCAACACACAAATGGCTGAATCTGCAACTGTATGAATCTCTAATATCTACTAATTTTTCCGGCCATCTCACACTGCATTTGATATACTACTCTATTATAAAAATGAAATTGTGCATAATGTAGAGCTGGATTATAAGATATGGAGTCTGACTTACTTTAGCATAAATATTAAATGTTCCATCATCATCCCTGAGTTTCTACTAAGGGATTAGTAGGTTTTACGGCCCCAGTAGCCCTTAAAGTGGCCTCCAGTGCCCAGTGGCAGTTGTAAAGCCCTCGCCTGCTAATCCGAGGGTCGTGGGTTCGAGTCCTACCTGGGTGGGTTTTTAGCATGCCTAGGGCATGGGTGTTTCTGTCAAGTTCTGGTGGTTCAGACCCTAAGAAATCTAAAACTCAGGCGAATGCCTTATTGGGATCATGGGGGCATACAGACCACCAGAATCGTCCGAGAGAGCAAAAAAAAACTACTGGCACATTAGCTCTGAGCCTCCCCCCTTGCAGCAATTCTACCGGACTGTATCCCTATGTTAACTTTGTTGATCTGTAAATCAGCAATCCAAAGTAGATTCATCTTTTTGTTCCTATCATTCCTTCCAGTTTTTTGGGGTTACCTTTGAACTTTCACGCTCATAACCCCTCTTTCCATCAATCAACTCTCTCTTAAGTTCCTCAAACCTTCTGCCTCTCCTTAGGCCACACAACATTTTTATCCTTTTTCATACTTACCTAGTATTCTCCCCTCATTGACATACCCACACCTCTCAGTACATCATCACTTTTGCTGCTTTCTCTGAATCTCCACAACTGACTTCTTTTCTGCCCCCAATATATCTAGTATTTCTTCATCTGTTTCCAGCTCACCATCTTTATTCTTAATATGCTCACATCTTCAATGCCTCCAAATTGTGCATGTCTTATTATCGTTCTTAGATATCTTTCGACTGGCTCTTCAGAAGGGAGGTAGGGTGGGGAGAGAGAGAGAAAACTCAGACTAAACGTCGCCATGTACACGACTTTAGATATAAATGGAAACAAAAGGCTGCCTGTCTTCTTTGTGACACTCCATGAGGGGTTAACCACGTGGCTCATTAGGAAGGGCAGGAGAGTTGCTCGGTTGGCACCGTGGTCATGGGGATTAAACCTTTTCATCCCTCTTCCCTATAGGAACTTCTTATCTTGGTCAGTTTCAAGGGTCTTCGAAGGAATGGCTCATGAGGAAGTGCTCAGTTAATGACTCAGAAGTGGACTTTTGAAAACAAAAGTTACAACTTTTATTTAATTAATTTTAATAAAAAACAAATATTAAACTCATTTTCTTAAATAAGCCAATTAAAATTAATCCAAATTGCATGTAGTTTCATTAATTTCTGACCATTGCAGTGATTGAATGAAAATTTTTTTCCAATTTTTGCCATGCTCCTTGGCAAAAATACGGTGTAATTGTTTGCTGTTTCGTCTCAAGTCAATCAGGAAATAATAAAAAAATGGTTAGTAAATTAAAAAATTTGCCAGATGAAGATTAAGGAAAAATATAATTGCTTTAAAAATTCCACTTGAGTCACCCAGCTTATCTACATCTACATATTACCCCGCAAGCCGCCTCAATAGGCGTGTGGCGGGGGGTGTTAGGACACCAGCCGTTTACATATAAAATGGACACGCTCTTATGAAATTACGCCTAGCATTTATTATAGTCCCTTATTGTTCGGGGGAAAACCGAATTCCCATACCTATCCGTTCGGCAAAATATCTCTCTTAATTTATTGTTTCTGTCGGACCTGGAAATATAGTGGGGTTCTAATAGGATGTTCTCCGTGTCGCTCTGAAAGATATCTATTCTCAATTGTTCAAGTAATCTAAGCCTAGCGTGCAGCCTCCGAGTCTCTAGCGGCTCCCAGCCTAATTCGTTTAACATCTGTGTAACGCTGTCTGTACGCCCGTAGCTGTTTTTGACGAATCGCGCAGCTTTCCTTTGTATTTTATTAAGTTCCCGGACTAAGTCTTTCTGCACCGGATCCCATATGCTCGCTGCATATTCAAGGTGCATATATATTATCCAAACAAAGAAAAACTTTATGGGTCGCACGATGACAGAAAAGGGTGGGAAAGTATCATGGAGTTGAGTCAACGAGCAAATGAAGGCAACAGAGGTTTGGTAACACAGCTAGCAGATTCACCAAGTTTGCACGATGGAAGACACTAAATCTCCAAGAGGCCTACTGAAATCTATCAGGACACTTTCTCTTCCCTCGCCCCCAAAAAACTTAGGCCCGCCTCTCAGTCGCAAACATATTTGAATTGAATAATAATTTCCCCAAAGACCAATTTTCCGACCCATTCTACGCCATTCTTAATGTAAAAGTTTTTACTTTCTTTCTTTGCTTGGACTCCCTTCCCCCTCATCAATTCCCTTTGCTTCAAAAATGCTATCTTAATTAATACAATTTTACATCTGATATCCCTACCAGTACACATTCTCCTTCAAAATATATACTCTATAGATCTATTTATGTCATCCCACCTCAATATCCAGTTCCTCCTTTCAACTCCTCTAAAATATTACTTTCATATTCCGATGATTTATCTTCAGCCCATTTCTTTCACACGACCTTCAATGCTCTCATCACTTAGTGCAAACATATTGGCTGACTCACGACCTAATGCTTGGTCATTAGGGAATTTAACCGACTATATCAGGTCCCCTCCTAACTTTATTTCCACCAACTATTCTCATGCTTCCCTAACCATTTCCACCAAGTAAAATTTAAATAGCAATGGCAATAGTGGACAACCCTACCTGACTGCTTCCAATGATTGCCCATCCTGATTCTTCATGCTATTCTTGTCTGTGCTGTCTGGCTCAAGGAGAGATATATATGTAATAACTATCTATCTCTCCAGTCTATGTAGTCCTCACTTCTTTAGCACATCCATTAATTTCGTCCAATCCACTTCATCGAATGGCTTCTCTAGGTCTAAGAGGCAAGCAAAAAATATTTTCTTTTTTAACAAGTTCTTTTTCATATCCTGCAAAGCTCTTTTCATCCCACCACCAAGTATTCCTGGTCCCTTGCTAACCCTCTTGATACTGCACTCCTGCTCTCTATATAGAGCTATATACCTTCCATCCTTACCATAAAGCTCTTTAACATATTCCTTCCACCTTCACTGGATCTCTTTCAGTTCTACAACCAGCTATCCACTCTGGGACCTTTATAAATATGCTTTTAGTTTTAGAATTAATGACTAACATTAATTGGCAAAAACCTCTGATGGCCATAAACCCCATACATACTCTTTATGGGAAGGGGGAAGCGACTTTGCAAGGTTCATTGGTAAGACAAAAGTGGGATGGACAAAGCCACAGCTGTGACTCATTCTTCTCCGTCGGATGCTGGTTTTGGTGATTTCCACCACCCAACTCGAAATATCCTAAACAACTCGTTAACGAAAAGTGGAGCTCATCGGAGAGAGACAGAAGTTTTTTTTTCAAACTTATCAACACTATTAGCTTGTTGGTTGGTTCAATGGATTTTACTATCAACTCCTATGCTTTCTCTTTAGCTCACCTGACCTCTTGTTGGGGGAATTTCCCCCATCGGGACCAGTGGATCCACTGCTGACTCAAAGATCATCCAACTTAGGAAGGCATCACTTCTCACACCCTTCCATGTATCCATTTGGCCTAAAAATTATTTGTTCACTTTTAATCCAAGAAATTTTAATTCTCAACCACTTTTCACTGTCTCACAATCTCTTGTCTCCCAATACATTTGTGAAAAACGTGCAACTGCAAAATACCACTTTTCAAATAAGTATCAACCTTCATCATCTGAGTAATCTACCGGGTAAAGGTAGGTTATGATGAAAGTCAGAGAAAATCCAACCGACTCTTACACGTGTAGTGCCCTATCTACCTCTAATATTTCTTTCTTTTTCTCAGCGTAAGTCCTACCTTTCTTCATCCCGTCCATAGGCGGATTTAGGGGGGTGGGGGCACAGGGGCACGTGCCCCCTCCCCCCCCCCCCCAGACGCTTAAATAATGGACAAGATTTTTAATATGGTCCCGTTATAATTATGTTCGTTTTGTTTTGTGTATTACGGAGCCTCAATCATTTTAGCCTTAAGCACAAGTCAAGAAGACAGATTCGCTAGTCAGCGCTCGAAAAAAAACATCGCCCAAGTGGGAAGCGGAAGACATTGTGTCAAAAATGAACGTTAATGAAGTACTGGAACTCTTCAGCATGAAACATAATAGAAAACTGCCGTTATTATATATGTAACTAATTAATACTTGCATATTAGTAATATCTATATTAAAATAAAAAGTATATTTCGTACATTAATTGTTGTATGTTGTTTTTTAATCCCAAATATGAGAAGACCGTTTGCTCATCAGACCATTGTGCCCCCCCCCAAAGAAAAATCCTGGATCCGCCCCTGATCCCTTCCATAAAACCTATTCTCTTTCTGCCCCTTCCCTGCTTGACCAACATCCTTCCCTCTATCATGCCCTTCAGCAAACCATTGCCCCTTATTACTGTTGAAGGCTGCATGCTTTCGGGTGTTTCACCGCATTGTTGTTTTTGTGACAACAGTTTCGCCTGCGTTCCAGCAGGCATCTTCAGGTCGAAGTGATGATGCCGGTAATTGACGACGTTATATAGGCCCGTATTAAGGGAGCTTATTATAAGGTCGTCAATTACCGGCATCATCACTTCGACCTGAAGATGTCTGATAGAATGCAGGCAAAACTGTTGTTACAAAAACAGTGACACGGTGAAACACCCAATAGCATGCAGCCTTCAACTTCTACACACTGTGGAAGCCTTCGCACCAACCCCCCATTACCCCTTCCAGCAACCTACCCTGCCTACCCCTAATCTCATCCACAAGTTTCCTCTCCTCACCCACCATGTCAAGCACTTCCTCATTTGCCTTCCTTTCCGTCCAACCTATCTCCATCCACCTCCACATCTCAAACGCCTTCAGCCTGTTTTTGTCTTCCTTTCTCAAGGTCCATGTTTCTGCCCCATACAACACAACACTCCATATCAAACTCTTCACCAGCCTCTTTTTTACATCCTTACTTAAGGACCCTGTCATCAGCTCCCTGCTATTATTGAACACTTCCTTCACTAGTGCTTTTCTCCTCCCTAACTGCTAGTCACCAGTTGGAACCTTGCAGTACCCATACCATCCGCAGCGCCTACTACAATTGAATATGGCTCTGTGCAAATCAGTTTTGGCACATTTCTCCCAGCTTTACCAAAGAAATTATGATTTTTAATACTCTAGACCCTTTTCAATATAAAAGCAACAATCACTGCTCAAAAAACTAACTTGATAGCTAGCATATCATTTTTAGCATCCCAGCACAAGATGGTATACACATATTCAGGGTTCTCACACGTACTGCCTGCAAACGAAAAGATGAAGGCAGAAAAATGTTTACAAGAAAGTGAAGGTTGTATGAGTGAATTACACCAAGAAAAAATGAAGCGTATTTCATTCAAAGACAATCTGATTTTTGCAATGCTTTTCGTAACGTAAGACAATGATTTTGTACACATTCATAACTTAGCCTAAAAAAATCAACCATTTCTTCAACTAGAACCTTTTGAAGTGACATGGAGTCAAAGAAATAATTTCTTTGTTGGGGAGCATTGTCATTTTGATGAAAGTTTGTCCTAATTAAGTCTAAGATTGAAAACTTAATAGTTCTGAGCTGAGGCAAAGAACCTAGTAAAGTATCTTAGAGTTTCTTAGAGCATGAGGTAGGGAGGAATGAACTTCCGCTGAAATTCTAGAGAATACAATTTTAGGAGGCAGTCACCTATCCTTGGGGAGAAAAACTAGGAAATCAAGATAATGCTCAACAATACAAGATACTGAGACAATGAGTTTAAACAAAGCTTTCTGCACCTTCTGCCAGAGCATGGCGTCAACACTTCAACACACTTGTTTTTCTGCATAAAGCACCTTCAGCCACTTTTGATCAGTTGGCAAGCATATGGCTAGTGCTTCAGTATCCTTTTTACAAAATATGTGAATTGGAATTTGAGAGGATAAATAAAATACATTATCAATTTAACAATATTTAATGTACAGGCTATATTGCAACATATAACAAATCTACATAATATAAATACAGGCATATTTATAAACTTGTTGGAAAATAGAGATTTCTGTCCTCAAAATTGCTGAAATTGGTCACCAGAACAGCCAGAACAGTTTAAATATAAAAATAACAGATAGAAAATGAATCAAAGGTAAAAGGAGGAAGGAAATCATAATCTAGTCCAACTCAAGCCCATTGGCCTGTTGACATAGATGATACAGATACTTAGCAGCTCAAATATACATGACGTTCACATTGCATATCTCATACATCTAGCATATCTACTATTTCACAATATTTCTAGTCATTACAATTATGAATGGAGTAAATGATTGCAATGGTTCCTTAATATTCTATGGCTAACGCTTTATGTAGAGAGTACATGGAAAATATTTCAGTCCACATTTCAACATTATTCTCAGTTAAAGGACTCTTAAGGTAATTACATTCTATCTCCCATGAAACATGCAAGTTTACGTGCTAAGCCACCATGTACAGGGAAGGTAACAGTCACTGGGTATCCAACACTGGAATGATTCTCTATTCACAAACATCTGTCTCCATCATTTCCACTTTAGCAACGTGTCTCATACAATCCACTGCGGCCAATGTATCGCACCCATTTAATTACATCATGGTCTGAGTAATTCAACTTGGGTTCAAATACTTTGAGATACCGAACCTTAAAACCAGATGGTGCAAATGGGACCTGAAAGAAAATTTAACCATTACTAACAGTAACAATAACCTGATTACATATTCGCTTAAAGCAATAAACACAGATACATAAAACAATTGAGCATGCATGGCTGAAAATATAAATTTTTGCAAGTTATCAGATATAAAAAAATTTTTAATTAAAAAATGTAATTATCACAAAACTAGGCAGCAAAAAAGTTACTGAATTTGGCACTAAGTACATTTTGCATCCAATGCAATCCTTAGGACCAGAAAACTTCCCAGAGTGAAATTGTATAAACTATGGATTGAATCATTCAAAATATGAATACAAAGTACATGTAGCTATAATTTTAAATGACTATCCATTACATATAGCAGTATGATAGTTATATACACGTAATGAATGTATTCTCACCTCAAAGTTCATTGAGATAGGAGGCCTGGTCCATTTCTTTTTGGTATCAGTTTCCAGCAATTCTATCTCAGCAGAGAGCTGTGTTTCTTTCATGCCAGCCATACGCTTTATCCTGAAATTTAAGACACAAATTATGCCAAAGACAATGAAAAATATTCTAGAGCTGCACTTCCAGACTACACAGGCATGTACTTACTTCCAAACGATAGCATTTTCAGAGGCTTTGTATTTGGCTTTCCCTTTAAGGCATATGAGTTGTACTCCTGACGTATTCAAAGGGGTGGGAATTTTCACTTCAATTTTCTGGCCAAGTAATGAGGGCTTGAAATTGGATTTAAGAACAACTTTCACTTCCATCTTGGTACGACCCACCTCTCTAACTAAGGGTATAACACGGAAAGGCAGCGAAATATCTTTCGTAGTTCTATATCTGTAAAAACAATACATTCAGGTTTTTACAACACAAAATAACCATCCCATTAAGTTCAGCATTACCTTTTATAAGCATAAACATTTAATACAAGAAGAATTAGCAAATGACATACCACTGTAGCAGAATAAAAAAAGTGGAAAGCAGACCATCAGTGCTAGCAGCAAACAAGATTTTTATGACAACTGACAAAACAGGATTGCACAACCAACATTTAAAAAGAAGGTAGTTCCAGAATAGTTTATTTCGAAGTTGGCTAGTTTATTTCGAAGATGAAATAAAATGCAACAACCTTAATGAATTTGTAATTACTGAATGCTGATTCAAAAATTTATTAAAGCAATAGTACTTGAGTTGTAAGTTGATTATGCACAGTGAGCACTCATAAATGGTAGGATAATTCCTTAATTTACCTAACAGCTGACAATCAGTGTTTAATGGTTGGGCATCTTTACTTTAAATTCAATAATTTTTAAATGCATATTTGCTAAATGTTTAATAAGGAATCACCATTTATTTACATGTAGATGTCATAAAAAAGCTCAAATATCTTAACCTAAATTACCACCAACCACCTCCGAAAAATCCTAAAACAAAAACGTGTCTCTTCTGGCCAATGGTGGCAAAAAACTAAATTCTAGCAACAATTAATAAGGCTTCCTTACAGTTAGATTCAGTAAAACTTTAGAAAATGCAAATTTAAAGAGACCTTGATTCAATTATTCAGAAGAAGACCCTGATAAATACCGATATAATAAAAATAGTACTTCATATGCTACACACAAAAGCTCTTGAAAATGATCAGATCATAAAATTAATGATCACAGTCCATTGTCACACTTATTATGTACAAGATAGCTCTTACCGGGGGTGTACATGAAATGACTAATACTGAGGAACTTACCAACTTTTGCTGCAGCATTTTATCTACCTGGATCTCGTACATTGCTATAAACCTAATGTGAAAATGCCTTCAGTTTTTCTGAACCACAGATATTTATCCGATAAAAGATAACTGAAAATTCAGTAGTTTGAAAAGGAGGGTAGAGTGCACCATGTTGAAAGTAAGAGGTCTGACTTCACAACTGCCTTACTTCTTTGCAGCCAGCTATGATTTTCTAGCTCATCTTCACTCCTTGGAGTTTGCTGCAATTCCGCACATTTTGCCTTCTTAACTCTACAGGAGCCTGTATTATACAATTTACTAATCATCCCATAATTTTATTATTTGAGAATTGGAAGAGGAATTTGCCTGGGCCAAATCACATAACTTGCCTCAAGTGGATGTTTTGGGTGTCCATTACAGAACTATATCTATAAGCGTTATGATTTTAGTCAGTTGCTAGGTGGCTTATCATATGATAAGTGAAATTCTGTTGTTTGCCAGTTGCTATTATTCGACGTCCTAACGTACTATTTCAGCTGAGATATCATACGTTATCTTTCAAGGTCGTAGGTGTTGGTATTATGGTTCTTCATATTAGCCAATAATGCTCAGATATCTTAAGGTCTCCTGCCATAGACATTCTCGCTGTTTCTTGACATCGCAGTAAAGAAACAGGTTTAGTTAATAGCTTTTTGTGCACTTAATTTTTAGAGAGTTCATAGATAAATATCAATGACATTTCATTAGTGGTATTTCTTTCAGTATTATTTAGTGGACCCAAACTGATTTGATAATTTACCGGGCATATTTTTTTTTAATTTCAATGTTTTCCCAACATAGATGGTGCAGAGGTTTATTTTCATTTTTACATGCAATCTTTGACATTAATAGTTGTTTATTAGCGACAATAATTCACAGAATTTTTTCAGGGAGAAATTAATTGTACTTGGCACTTCATTGCGATTGTCTACGGCCAAGGAAAGTACGAAAATCACCTTAATGCGAAGGGAAGTTAAGATATATGTACTTAAATGATTAATTATGATAAGAGGAAAATTATATTGACAACAATGCACCATTATCAATATATATCCCACCGAAATGGTTGTCTTCATTTCCTATTGAGATGCTAAATATAAAGTTACATTTTGGGACTTTTTCGGGGTAGCAATGGATGGATTAGCATTCGTAGGCAGACCTGCAATGCAGCTGCTGCACAATAGTTCTTGCTCTGCTGCAGTATTTGGCTGTTTTGGAGTATTTCTAAGTTAGATTTATTGGAATTAAAACTTAACTAGTCTCTCTACTCATTCCTCTCAATTTTATATGGCAAAGCAAGAAATTGGCTGAACATTTAATTGTAAATGCTGACTTTATCAACATAACCACTTCAATATGAGGTCAACTTTGCCACTAAACCAGTTTCGCTCTTCTTTTGCCTGTCTCGTCATACTGCATGAGAAGAATTGGGTATTTTCCACGTATTTCAAACTATCGATATTCTGATTCAGTTACTTGAACTTATTGCATTGGCTAAAAATTTCTTATCAAATTGTATGAATTTCGGTTTTAAAAGCTAAAGAAAGTAGAAGGTTACGAAAGCTCCCGAGCACACTCCGAAAACAACCGAATGGCCTGTGACGTCATTTTCGCTGTTTACATTTAGACCCAGGCGTTTCCTTATGCTTACGGTGGTAACAAATGCGGCGAATTTAGTTTCTGACGTTTCTAGATATGCCTTTAAATGGCAACTAAGTAAGGGATATATATGGTGTTTTGTGCCACAATGTACAAATACATCGGTTGAAACACCGAACAAGAAATTTATTCACGCAATCACGACATTGAATGATTGAAATTTCTTCCTTGGATTCCTCAATGTCCACCCGTGAAAATGTATAATTTACTCCGCACTTTGTGTTCTGGACATATTCTCGCAATGACTGTGCACAGTGGTCCATATCTCTTTACTTGGATGTATCCTATAGCATTATCACCATAACTCTCACGAGAAGCTTTATAATTTAACAACGCTTAAACTTTAAATAGACATTTATGAGATGAGAATCTATTTTCAGGCATTTCTACAGCAGATAAGCCACTTCTAGAAACCTCCTCCACAAACAATCACTAATTAGCAAATAAAAAATTAACATTTTAAGCGTGTCGAGTATTGGCAGCACAAACATTTGGCGAGTACTGTGTTATGTTGATATGTTACTAAGATACTGTTTGTTTACTGTTGCATGGACTGATATGGACTTCGATAAAGAAAGAAATATCATAATGATTATGAGTGTATTGGAAAAACAGTTATTAAAGTTCACACACCAAATACATAATTATATGTATCAAAAATGATATAAAACAGAAATGACGATTTTAAAAGCAAACTTTAGGCTTACATTTTTTGGACTTAAGCTCAACGAATTTCCGCATCATTAAATCGCTCGTCCTTCTTCATTAAAACGCCTACCATAAACATATCCACTTTGGGTAAATTATCTTATGTGGTTTTAATAAAACCATTGCACGCCATAGTCTTTGTTTTCAATGAAAAATCTTTAAATATACGGTAGATCTTCTACAGTTACTCACTTTCTCCCTCACATCCGTCTATCGCTCAGCGAAAATGACGTCAAGCCAATCAGATTTCGTTTCGCAGCGGCGTAAAAAAATTTGAAATTTCGACTATTTTAATCTTAAATATCTCAATTAATATTGAATCAATTTTAAAACTACTTTCACTCCGCAAGCTTGTTCGAGTTTAAGTAACATATAAAGAACCGTAAACTTAAATTTAAAATTTTGGAAAATACCCAATTGTCTTTAACTATTAATGACATTGTGAATACAACCAACTAGTTTTCTAGTCCTCATAGATGTAAAAATGGACCTCCTACTTCTCACGGCAATGACAACCAAAGGTTCCAAATTGTCCAGTCCCACTGCCACGTTGGCATTCAAATTCCAAAGACACAATGCCTGGCTTCACTCTTGTTTTACCTTCATAGTATTTTCACCTCAAAATTCATCAGTAACCCATGTATTGAACTAAATGGACTGTTTTAACTATTGTGCATTTAATTTAATTATAAGCAAAAATGGGTACTCATAATTTGTTAATATCGCTCTTTACGCCAGGTAATGCCGATTGGATATCTAACAATAAGACTCTCTAGCGCCAGGTGAAGCGATAAATATTTATTGCACATTATACAATGCAATTACTAACTTTAATTGGTGAAGTGTCACAATGTTTTACCTAAATTTAAGTGATCTTCGCATACAAAATCCACAGTTTACCTGAAATGCCCCCGGAATTTTTTCTCAAATAGCTTTCAACTATAAGCTCCATAGTTTTCTCTCATTCAGCAAACAAGGAAATATTTCTTGGAGCTGTACACATCAAACTTGGATCACCTGGTAACAAGCAACATTTGTACCGAATGTCGCTCAAGATGGAAAAAGCAGTATATCTATGTGTGATGACCTAAGTACAGATAAACAAAAAATAAGGCCAAATAAAGCCACCAATAATAGATTTTTGTCGTTTTTATTCTGTTACCAAGTTCACCACAGCAAAGCCATCTTCGCACAATGAAAGCACCAAAAGCTTTAAGAACATTTGATACTTGCAAATTAATACATTGTATTTTGGCATGTTAATAAATTTCACGAAAACATGGGGTTCACGGGAAAATGTTGAGGGTTCTCCTGACCACAGGGGGAATAAAATTGCATTTCCTGTTTATATGTTGGTACTTTTTATGAGGTAACAGTAATTTTTTCATCATAGCTCAACAAAGAAATAATTTCCTATGTGATTTTTCACTCTATATTAACATCCATGAATCAATTTCATGTCCCCCATTTCACAGTTCTACATACATGCCACTGGCATTGCCCAAGCCTGTCAGGACAGAAGGCTGCCAGCTCTCGGAAGGCAGTTGTGATGTCAGGCAGTTTTTTGCTGTGTTCAAACTTCTACTTTGTGAATTTATATATCTAAAACTAGGCTTCACTTTTACCTTGGGTTTTCAGCTTTGTGCTGTACTCAAAAACCTCTGTCACCTCAAGTTTTTCCCAAAAAAATCGGGAAGGTCCTCATTACTACACTAATGATTAGTCAGATTGAAGGACAATAACAACTAAAATTTTATAAAAATTATTTTATGATCAACTCAAGACTACAAGTTGAAATTATGATTCACAAAAATGTAGAGATGAGACTTGGTAGAGAAAAACACAAATAAGTTCATTAGTCACTAAAATGAAAAAATACACAAAATGAAACAAAAAAACGAGAACAAAATGTAAAACAAATTTCATTCTTCAGGAGTAGCAGCTTACACTTACATATTCCCTGTTGAAATAGTGTTTAATAATCACACATTTTTCATCTTTCCATTGTATGCTCTATGTATTCAAGCATTCAACTGATAGCCCTTCATTAAATCTTACTGACAACTGCCAATTAATGATTACACTGAAATCGACTTCTGCCATGCAACAGAAACCAGCAAAGAGGAGGAAATAAGAAAATTTGGGAGGTGAATTGCCAAGCCAATCTAAGTAATATGAGTTTGTAAATGCATTTCGATAAAATTGTATAGCTGAAAATAAATTGACTCGCGAAAATCAATCAATCAAATCTATTCCCTAAATAAAGACTATTTTGTATATGCTTACAAGTTAGAAAGTGATGAACTCTCATGGGGTTCACAACTTGACTTTCATGGCTCATGGAATACATACGGATTTCCTTCAAACTAAAATGAACATATTTTATGAAAATTTGGATATTATAGAAACTAGTAGGGACATCCTCTACACTAAACTAAATGAGGTATGCTATTAACTACACAACTAAATGACGTATGACTTCACTGTACAGGGCAATGCTATTTATGTTTCATTATAACCTTAACCACTGTCAGTAGGCAAAAAAGAGATAATTCTGAATCATCAGGCCCTACATTAAGAAGAGTAGCTCATCCATGGGGTAAAACACACTGACTGTGTTCCATTCTAACCTTAACCACTGCCTGGTCACACCCCAAAATCTACAACCAGAAGTGGTTGAAAGAAGAAAGGCAGGATTTTGTGAAGCATGGAGGAGAAAAAATTCACCGTACTGTTGTCTGAAAACATGTGTTAGCTTACAGTCGAACGAGTGCGGCCAGGAGGTGGTGCCCCCCAGCGGATCGCCAAAGAACGATGCTAACATCGCGAGCCAGTGTCGTTACGAGGAGTCAGTTGAATCTTGGACGTGAGGGTGATGAGACTTAGGCAGTGCGTGTCCGGGAAGAGAGATGGTGTATGAGGGAGATTTCGATCAGAGTGACCGTACGAGCAAGGGGGCTCGCGAATGTAGTAGAGATCACATAATAAAGCGGGGAGCTATTTCATTGTGCGTGAGCGTGGTTATTTCTGAGTGGTTGGTGAGTCCCTCCCCATCCGTCGGAGATCCAGAGAATCAGAGGATTCCAGGCCAGTCCTGTCATGTGTGTCCTTCCCGTTTATCCTGACATCCATCCCCTCACCCCATCCTCGATTCTTCTCACACATGTAAAAATTAATTTTCCCTAATTCCAACAATTTTTGGGAAGCAAGTACTTAGGTATTGTTAATTTTATTATTTAATGGGTCAATATACATCTCCATATAAACATATTTCATATACCCTTCAAATCCTGAGTAATGAAGCAAAAAACAGCTTCTTTAAACAAATGTTAAGAGATTTTTTAAACTTCTTTCCAATAATGGGAAATTAAGGTGCATTAGATACCAGGTTTTGTCTTTCACAAAAAATAATTTAAAAACAAAATGATTTTGTACTCCTGATAGAGTTGAGAAGGCAGTTGCACTAATTTAGGGATATAGCTTCCAGGTATGGCCATTTGCTCCAATAAGGACAGCTAGGTTGGCTGGTTTAGGTAGGATTATTTGGGGATTGTAGGAAGGGTGGAGAGGAAGCTGGCAATGGCATTAGCTTGCCTGAGTACAGCAACTGAAGCATCTCCAAATGGAATTAAAGTAAGGGCCAGAATTCTACAGACAAATCTCTAACACTACCACAAGTCAAACAATAGCTTTGAGAAGTAAACCCAGTTACTGAGCCACCAAACCAGTGCAACTCCCCCAATAGGATGGCAAATCACCAATGTCTGCATAGAGATACTCAGCTACTTTACTATGTCCCCTTATACTTACAATTCCAGTGAAGAGAATAGATAAATAGAATTTCAATTTTTCCAGAATTAAAACTGCCCTTCACAAAATACATCATGAGTAAAAAATGAGAGACATGGGTACCCACCTCATCAATTCAAACTCCCCATCAGGTGGAATAAAACTGATAGAATGCTCAGTCTCAAACTTAGAGAGCTTGACACACTGGTGAAACTGACAGTCGTCAATTACTACAACAGGTTTACCAGAGCGGGCTGGGTCATCCGTGCTCATGCCTTTACCCTTTGCCTCCATCACAATCTTATCGTTGATGCCGAATTTGCATTCTGGCATACCAGATAGGTATGACTTCATGACCACTTTTCCTGCCACGTGTGCAGACAGCACTTGACCTACGACCAAGAAAAGAATTCTAAAATAAGAACTTCCTCCCATATAAAGCACAAGCCAAAGAGCCAAATCAACTGGAGGTTAGACAGTTGACAATTCATTCATACTCAAATTTTACACCAAAGCCTACAATGTGCAAGACATCCATGAACATAGGAACACATGACATATGTTCCTATGAAATTAACTGTTGCCTTAAAAAGTGGCACCCATCAGGCAGAGAACTGAGCAGTACACATTACAAAACAGTACACACACATTATCCATGTCATCTATCACAATGTACTATGTAAATCAATAGAAGACCTAACTTCCTGCCCTTTCCACCTCAGACAAACTCTGCCCCACAGTTCTTCCTCTAAATTCACCTACACTGCCCCAGAATTTGGAATCCCTGGTATTGCGTTGGTATGCTCATTAGCCAGGCAAACAAAAAGGCCCTAAGTTTGATTTCTCTTCTAGGAAACCTATATCCTGCAGAGATTTTCAAAACACTCTTAGCTATCCATTAAAATAAAATTAACAGCTTACGATGGATTAATGTTCTCAAGTACTAAAAATAGTACATACATTGGTATTACTATTGAAGCATCAAGTCTGTGAATTCGTCTGCTTTCAGCTGAACTTCAACCACCAATTTCACTTATTATGCTATGCTACATATGCACATTTATACCAACCTTTCATTTTCTTCATTAACCCTTTTCCTTTCCAATACTATTCACTAAAACCTGTGAAGTGCATTTATTTCTCAACGCTGTTTGAAAATTAGACCTTTTCCTCACACTTCCCCGAGATGGCGCAGTGGTCGAACAGTTACTACTCTTCGCTTTACACACCCAACCCATGACTTTACCCACCTTCAACTTACACTAACCCCACTTTACAACACGTTTTCCTCAACCTAAACTACCTTTCACACCTTCTCACGAATGGTACATCATCCTTGTTCATAATAACTCCATTGCTGACAACTACACCCCCCTCCAAAATTCTACCCACTCAGATTTATTTCTTTCAAAAAAAGCTATAACATTGAGCACACTACTATTACACCACCTTTCTATCACCAACCCACTCGGGGGATTTTTTTTCTTTTAAAAAATACGCTACAATATTGATGACACCAACTACACAATACTACAACCACCAACCACTCGGGGGATTTTTTCTTAAAAAATATGCTACATTGACCACACCAACTACACCACCCTACAATCACCAACACACTCGGGGGATCTTTTTTTCTTAAAAAAAAAAATAAGCTACAGCTTTGACGACACTACAACTACACCACCCTCCAATCACCAACCCACTCGGGGGATGGCCATTTACTGCCCGTGTACCGTCCGACCCCCTCCAGACCTATACCGGGATGCCGGAGGGAGAACCCAGACCGGGAAGGTAGGAGGAAGGACTCCCTCCATACCTGCACTGGGAAGGTTGGGGGTGGCCCCTCCTTCATACCTCTACCGTGGTGCTCTTGTCTCCTGTCTGCAAGTGGCACGCAGGTTAAACGTGGGATGGCACAATGGACCAAAAAGTCTGAGTGCCCGGAGGGCTCCAGAAGGCTTTCGCCCACACATACAATCTACCATCTCTACCGTCCGACCCGAGCACCTGTTTCACTCCATATGCCTGCAACCTTGTTGGGAGGGTGGGGTAAGTCCATATTTTAGATGTGAAATTTGTCCATATCCCTCCACTGTCACTTCCAAAAACATCGCAATATGGCACCAAAATGTCATGAAAATATTTTCATTTTCGACATTTTCAATCTTTACTTGAACTTGGGTACTGGCGTGGGATACTTAATGTTGGAGTACACTCCAAAACACCACCAAATGAGTGGGATACTTAATTTTGGAGTACACTCCAAAATTAAGTATCCCACTCATTTCTTTCTTATATTTCCTAAATGCTCATTCCTTTCACTTTCCTCTGCCAATTATCTCTTTTCCCTCGGTTCCCTACGTTTCTCTCTAAAAAAAAAATTCTCCCTCACTGGACCTTTCGATAGCTTTACCCATACATTTCTAGCATTTTTTCCCAATGTATCTAAGAATAGTTTCATACCAGCTTCCCCAAACATAATTGAAATGCGTCATCAAAAAAGCATTCATCAAAAAAGCATTCATCAATAAATATCACTTCAAACACCAACTACGTGTCGAGTCAAAATAATAGAAAATTAAGACTAAAAAAATCAATTAAAATATGAAAATTTCATCAAGCAATTAAATATAAGAATATCTTACCCTGAGGTGACATGAGTAAGTTAACATACTCAAGAACATCCAGAAACAGTTCATTTCTTCGATACTTGATTCCTTCCCTGCGCCAACCAATTTGACCAGTCACCTGTGAAGTGATTTGTGCTTGCTCCTCTTTTGTCTGTGATTTAATCCCTTGCTGGGTTATGAATGTTTTCAAAACTCCAGTATCAGTGTTTTGCGGATAGCCAAAGTCAAGTATTTCTGGAAGGAGAAATAAATGGATTTTGCGTTACACCAGTTGTTAATACAAACCCAAGGTAGGGTGAAAGAGCTCCCAAAATGTTATTACAAAGAAAAGAGTGAAAAATGAATCACTATTTAAAATACAAATCTGTATTGACTTTAGCCAAAACCAACCAAAGGAAACTGAGGAATAATTTCCACTAAGACTAGAGCAAGTAGAACTTAATTACTCGCGTAAAACATAGAAATAGTAGAAAGAATATTAAAAGGATAGTCGTATTATCAAAGAATTCATTCACTAACAGAAGAGAATTGGACCTAGTGCAAGAATTTAAAGCAAAGAGGCAAAGAGTCAAGTATATAGTGCAGCATTGCATGATACAGATTCTGAAGCCGTGGTTACACGATACATTAACATGTACAAGTTCATGTACATTCGCGTGAATGGTTTCATGTACGTTTGCGTGAACGGATTCATGTACATTTGCGTGAATGAATGGATGAATCAGTGATTACACGGTACATGAAACCACACATGCATTCGCACAATTTTCAGGGTACGTATTTGCGATTGTTGTTGTTTTTCTCTTCATTAAGCGCAATATTCAAACCATTCAAGCGTTCAAGTCAACCTACCTATAGACTACCTACTATAAAGCAGACTATACTTATATCATACGTATAATAATTCAAATTCAGAATTTCAGCTGTAATTAACTCAAATTCCACATTTGTTTTCCCGAGTGGTAGTTCCTCAGATGAAAGTTACTCGAATGGACTTGCTAAATCCCTTTTTATATGTCTCGGGCATTATATTGCAGTTATGGTGAGGTATATTTGTTTACTCGAAAATCAAATAATCATAGTAGAACGAATACATTGGATCAAAATCTTATTTAAAAGCTAGCTGTATGATACGTGAGGTATTTCCTGTTAAAGTGCGATAAAAAACCCTTTTTATACAGGATGGATAAGAACGCTTGTGAATATATATGTATTGAATGCAATTCATGAGTAAACTCAAACTATCATGGATCGTAAAAAATAGATAAAGTTATTCTCGGCACGTTTGGGAAAGGAAGTCGGTAGTAGTATTGGAAACAAGCGTAAAAACTTACTCTTAAATGGATATTGTTACCTCATGTACACGAAGGTAATCTTTAATTATCTCTCCGGTACCTACTTAATTAAGTTTTTCATGTAAAATTGGATGTATATAAAACAGCTGATCCAGTTTCGAGCACGAAGTTGTTTCTTGGATGCTCAGCCAGTGAACTATGTACCCGATGAAATAGAACTATGTGAGAGTCGTACAAGCGTAAATTGTTGTTAAATAATAAACTAAGTAATTAACGGCCAATCACACATTCGTGGCGCGAGCTTCTCAAATATTTACTGCACAAACAAGGCATTTTGTAAGTCACTGTCCTGCGGTACTGGACTAGCCCTCCCGGCATTCATGACCTTGTTGAGAAAGCGTTTAGCTCTGAAAATAAATAGATAAGTACGCGAAATACAAGGAATGCTCTTCTAATTAATGCATTTGAACCTTTATTCTACTAATTCTGACGGAATGTATAGGAGGGTAGTCCAAGTGAGGGGCAATAACAGGAGAGGACCAACGATAGCGAGATGTCAATAAACGTAGCGCACAGGTATTCCAGGAAGTGCTAACAGTGCCAAGTTCAAATAGTAGAGCGAATTCCTAATGGAGCAGAGGTCAAAATAAATACTAATAGCTGAATCAAACGCAAACAAACTAATATTTAGAAGTATACAAACACCATACGAGCAGAAAACATTATTTCCGTTATCTACCACCAGGTGTCACTGAAGCACGAGCGCAACATGTACGAATGCATGAACCAAATTAGAACAGGTTCTATTTTCTATTCACGCGTTCATGCATTCGTACATTTTGGTGTGTTTACACGGTGAATTTTCTCGTTCATTCTCGCGTTCATACATTCACACATTAACTTGTACATGTTAATGTATCGTGTAACCAGGGCTTGAGGAAAGAGGATGAGAATAGGTAGTAGTTGCTAGAGAAGTAGGTGTGGAGGATAATGAAGAAATTGTGATTGATGGAAAGAAAAACAAACGAGGAAGTGCTAGGTGGGTACTGCTGGAGGAGATTAGGAGGCAGCAGAGTAGGTGATTGAGGGGCAGGGGGATGCTGAATGCCATGACTGATGCTGTTTATTGTTCTTCGAGGTTGACGTCTCTATTGTCTGATGCAAGTATCAGAGATTTAGTGTACTGCCACAGATTATCAATACTGGCTGCCATTGATTATAAGGCACAAATACCATAAGAGAATTAATTCGAATGCAATACACAACATGAAATGAGCCCACTCACTATCGTGTAAACACCGTCGGCTCCCATTCCGTCGAAAGAAAGAAATCAAAACTGGCAACAAATCAACAGTCTCCCGAGAAATGATTATAATCTGTACCTCATACTACGGTATTTACAAAAATAAACAACGTGCCGTTAAAATTAACACTTCCAACTGTTAACTATAGCTTACCATCAAGAAGCTCATAAATCAAAACGAAGTTATTCTTAATGTTTTCTTCGGAGATTTTGCCGAAATATGACTGCATGACATCAATAACTTTGAGCAGGAACTCGAATACCATAGCAGCGTTCACATTTTGCTTTGTCACAGCAGCAAGCCAGATGTTTGATCTCTGAAAAAGTATCATTAGTGGGTCACTAGGAAATTCCAGAAAATAAAATATCACTCGGTTTTGAAACGCTACTCACTTTTATGTGAAAAAACGAAGTCCTAGCAATATTAGTGACAGGCGAGCGAACTTGTTGTCTTGCATGAATGACATTGACCCTAAACGCATCCACGGCATTTCGACCAATATCATCTCTATACACACGAGAGATAAGAACCTCTCCTTTATGATTATAAACAAAAAGACCGCCGATCATTGTCGGCAATTTTATCAAATTAACTTACGACGATTCTGAAAGATGAAAATTGGTGTACAGATAATTAAACCTGATACTACGAACTTATAAAGTCATTCATTGGAAAACTTCAACAAATTATTAGCCTATAAAAATTTAACAATTATTCTACTTGCATTTGTAAGAAGGATTCGAACCTTTAAGCACATTTACAGCAACTGGTGACGGTAAGTTCGACTGTCCTCATCGGCCTCTGGAGAGCACCCAGCACCTCCCACAACATGGCCACCAATCACTATAAGCTTGACTTCCTGTTCCGCTCAATGTAAGTCTAGTAGTAATTAAATGTTGCATATTAATTCGAAACAATGTATATAGTTTAAATAAATAAAATATTCGGAAAATCAATTAGTAATTTATTACTTGAATTCACTCTGAAAGAATAGATAGTGTGTATTAAGGCAGAAAGCCGCAATGTTAAAATATTCTTGTATTTAAGTTTTTTAAGTATGAAAATTCTCATTTCATTGCTTTTTTTAATTCCTAAAAATTTTAATTAGCGATATAAAGAATGAGTAATCAATGCTGACGATAACTGGAATTGACCTTTGAAATGTTTGCTTACTTAAGCTTTGTTCGCGTCGCTGCGACTTCTGCACTTTTTTGCGCCTTCTTGCCCCTTTCCGTTCGCGTCGCGGAAGGTGCAAGTGACGAACGCTGTTCGCGTCGCGGGTTCGGGTTCAAAAGTTGCAACTTCTGCCTGCCCCTTTTGCACCCTCGTCGATGGTGGGGCAAAAGTGGCACGGAGGGCAGCAGAGAGAATTATGGGAAGAAGCAGACGAACTGAACTGAAGAAGCAGACGATCTCAACATTTTCTTCTACTGTTACAGCGTATCGGAGACGAATATAATATGAATTCTACCACAGAATGTAACTCTGACTGGACTTAATTATCCGAGGGAATAAAATATCACTGAATTATATATGGCATTTCAATATCTATCGCTGTATGATTATAATTGCTTCTTAAAATTAGAGGAATTTTGACTGTCGCACTACCAACAGCATTAACGAGGAATGCCTTCTGCTTTAAACCTATCGCCCTCAAATGTTTAAAAGAAATATATTCATAGGATTATTTCTAGAATACGCGATGGGGTGGGACCGAACGTCAATAAACTCCTACCTTCGTTCGATTTATTAAGTCCAAACTGTCGCCTCGGCCAAAAATTTATTATCAACCGAAGTAAAATTTTGGTGTTGATCCTGGCTACTCAGATGCATTCTTATTAAGTTGATTAGATGTACTTCATAAAGAATTAAAAGTACTAAAGATCGTTAAATTAAACTGACAGGTAGTTTTTATAATTAGCACAGGCTGTAAATTATATTAGTAGATTAAGGATTAATAAAATAATATAGCTTATCTTTGAACAACTCCCAAATGTTTGTGGTCAGATGAATATATTCACGGGACTGATGCCAGACAGAAAAAAATCGCATTATGGTTATTTTTTTATTCGAGGAAATAAAAGACACTCGTTGTGACGGAATATTTGCACCTAATAGTTTTTAAAATTATATGAAAATATAATTTGCTATATTCTTCGTTAAAATGACAGCTCTTCCTCTATTGAATGCAGACAATGATGTAATTCTCGACGAGAATGGAATGATGTCATTTATGCTGGAAGGTATATCCTAGTTTTTTAATTCAAAATATGTAGTTTGTTTCTAAAATTTACTCCATACCAAACACAATTCTTCCAAACTTTTGTTTGTATTAATTAAATTGCAGAAGTTAGCTCAATTATCTAATTTACTTCACATTGCCAGTAAATTATTATAATTTCCTGGATCTAGCGTTCATTATTTATCTCCATATATTTCCACTTATTAGATGGTTCCTCCGTTATAAAGATATTGGCCACGGAAATTGACCATAGTCAGGAGTTTTTGATGGCTGATATTGGCAATAACCAAAAGGTTAAACTGGTTCTCCCACACAAACCGGCTCCTACTGCAGTTCCCAATATCCCACCCCAAGAGGACACCGTCAACCAGCAGCAGTTTGCCTGGGATGATTCTTCCACAAAACTTTTTTTTGATGCCTATTTTAATTATAAGCAAAAATGTGGGAAGATACTGATCCAAAAAAGACTGTATGAGGCAATAGCATCAGAAATGCAGAAGCATGGGTATGCCATTTCTGCAGTGCAGGTATGCTACAAATATAAGTCCCTGGAGAGGGCATTTAAGTTACATGTGGCATCTAATAAAACAGGTAGAGGTCGCAAGATCTTAAATTATGAAACGTAAGTTTATTTTTTATAGTTTTAAACTTTCCCTTACTGTCATAGCTTAATTACTCCTATAATAATGTTTCCTCCTAATAATAATATTTCACTTTTATATCTGGCCATAGGGAAATGATAGAAATATTTGGGTGTAGCGGCCAGTTTGTAAACCGCGCGCCAGCCGCTCGAGCGCCAGGTGACCGGCAATTGTCTGGCGAGTTTCGCGACGCGGCCGCCAGAGGTCGTCGACGGCGACCACGCCACCACACGGGCGACGCCATGACGGAGAGTCTTCCTACAACCGCCGACCTGTGCTCACGCGACAGCAATTACGCCAACCGGTTTTTGTACTGTGTGCTACCAAATAAATCTATTTTCACTATTTAAAATCGAGGTGGTTATTTCACCGAAACTTCCCCTCAAGTGGTGACCCCGACGTGAGTAGTGTATATATATAGTGAATTAGGTCGGCGTCCAAAATGGCGCATCCCACGGAACATGTCCTGCCAACCGGCGAGGCTTCAGTGCATCGGGTGGCTATGCGTGTGCCTCCTTTTTGGCCGGAACGACCGGCATTATGGTTCTGCCAGTTGGAGGTGCAATTTTCCCTGGCCGGGATAACCACGGACTTGACAAAATTCTCCCACGTGGTCTCCCAATTAGACAACCGCCACGCCGTGGAAGTGGAGGACATCATTGTGAACCCCCCCAGTGAAAACGCGTATCAAAGGATAAAGGACGAATTAATTTCGCGTTTGTCGACGTCTCAAGAGACGCGTACCCGTCAGCTCCTCGAACACGAGGAACTCGGGGACCGGAAGCCGTCACAATTCCTCCGCCACATCCGCTCTCTGGCGGGTAATTCCGTCCCTGACGACTTCGTCAGGACGCTCTGGGTAAATCGCTTACCATCCTCCGCCCAAGCGATCCTGGCCGCCCAGGAATCAACTGATTTGGCGGGATTGGCGAAGCTGGCCGACAAGGTGTGCGAAGTTACGTCTCAACACCAGGTGGCTAGCGCCGGGACATGCTCCGAGATGGCGGAGCTACGGCAGCAGATGGCGGAGCTGACGAGCCAGGTTGCTGCCTTGACAACAAACAGGTACCGCGGTCGCTCGCGATCAAAGAGCCGACCCCCCCGAAATGGCAGCCCTTCCGAAACCCGTCACCCGCGGTATTGCTATTACCACGGGAAGTTTGGTGCTGCCGCCCACAAGTGCCGCTCCCCCTGTACTTATGTGGCGGAAAACCCCAAGAGCAGCGTTTAATGGCGGCCGATGGTCGTTGCTCTAATCCCCGCCGCCTTTTTGTGACTGATGCCGCAACAAAGGTCGAGTTCTTGGTCGACACAGGTTCCGACCTTTGTGTATATCCCCGGTGTATAGTGAAAGGACGGAAAGCATTGACCGCCTACCAGTTGTTCGCCGCGAACGGCACCGTAATCGCTACATACGGGTGGATCGACTTGTCGCTCAATTTCGACCTCAAACGCGACTTCCGTTGGCGATTCGTCGTCGCCGACGTCGACAGGCCAATAATTGGCGTTGATTTCCTGTCGTTTTTCAACCTCCTCGTCGACGTCCGCCAACGTCGACTAATTGACGGCATCACCTCACTGACGACCCGCGGCCGTGAAGTGACTTGCTCACACCCACAAGTGAAGACAGTGATTAATACTTCTCGCTTTCATGCGGTGTTGGCTGATTTCCCCCAAATCACACGACCACCAGGGACCCCCACTGAATTTCGCCATACAACGATGCACTTCATTAAGACGAAGTCAGGTCCACCAGTCGCCTGCAAGCCCCGCCGCCTTGCACCGGACAAGGCGAACATCGCCAAACGGGAATTCGAGGAGATGGTGCGGAACGGCACAGCGCAGAGGTCCGACAGCTGTTGGGCATCGGCACTACACCTTGTGCCTAAGAAGGATGGAGACTGGCGTCCTTGCGGTGATTACCGCGCACTGAACGCGCGCACTATTCCTGACCTCTACCCGGTGCCACATATAGCGGACTTCGCCCACAATTTAGCGGGTAAGTGCGTGTTTTCGCGGATAGATTTAGTGCGTGCCTATCATCAGATCCCTATGGCCCCTGAAGACGTCCCGAAGACCGCCCTCACCACTCCCTTTGGCCTTTTTGAGTTCACTCGCATGCCCTTTGGCCTACGCAACGCTGCGCAGACCTTTCAACGTTTCATTGACGAGGTGTTGCGAGGCCTCGATCACGCCTATGCGTATCTGGACGACATTTTGGTCGCATCGCGTGACGACGAGGAACATGAGTGCCACTTGCGTGCCCTTTTTCATCGACTAAGTGAATATGGGATTGTGATTAATCCGGCCAAATGTGTTTTAGGGGTTGACGAGGTGACGTTTTTAGGCCATACTGTGACCGCCTCCGGCGTTAAACCCACTCATACTAAAATAGACGCGATAAAGTGTTTTCCCATTCCCAAGACCGTCAAGGACCTACGGCGATTCCTCGGAATGGCTAATTTTTATAGACGGTTAATTCCGAATGCCGCCGAAGTGCAATCCCCCCTATGTGAAGTGTTGAAGGGAGGAGTGAAGGGTAGTGATACCATCGAGTGGACGGTCACCCTCGACCGCGCTTTCAATTTGTGCAAAGACGCTCTCGCGAGCGCGGCATTTGTGGCACATCCCGATGTGCGGTTACCGCTGGCCCTTTTTAGTGACGCTTCCGACAATGCAATCGGTGGGGCTATAAATCAACGCGAGGGTGACGAGTGGAAACCCCTTGGTTTTTTCACTCGTAAGCTGAAGCCGCCGCAGCGTAAATACAGCCCGTACGACCGCGAACTTCTCGCTGTTTACGAAGCGGTGAAATATTTTAGGCACATGCTGGATGGGCGTGAATTCGCGATATTCACGGACCACAAGCCCTTAGTTTTCGCCTTCCAGCAGAAGCCCGAAAAGTGTTCTCCCCGGCAGTTTCGGTACTTAAATTATATTGCACAGTTTAGTACCGATATTCGACATATCGCCGGTCGTGACAACGTCGTCGCGGACGCTCTTTCCAGAGTTGAAACCCTTTCGAGTGGAATTGACTTCGACGCGCTTGCGCACTCGCAGGCGCAGTTCTTTGCAGAGTGCAACGACCAGGAAAATTCCCTTATTTTAAAAAAGATGCTCGTCCCTGGATGCAATAGCGAGGTTTGGTGTGACGTTTCTACGCCCAATATTAGGCCATATTTAACGGAGGCGTTCCGTAAGCCTGTGTTTGATTCCCTCCACCAGTTCTCTCACCCAGGCATTAAGGCATCTGCCAAACTCGTGTCGGACAGGTTCGTGTGGCCATCGATGCAGAAGGACTGCCGCACCTGGGCGCGAGCCTGCATCCCCTGCCAACGCTCCAAAGTGCACCGCCACACAATGTACCCCGTTGGCAGTTTCGTTTCCCCTTCTCAAAGATTCGACCATGTCCACATCGACATTGTGGGCCCACTGCCAGTGTCCAATGGCTACCGCTATTGTCTGACATGTGTGGATCGCTACTCGCGATGGGCTGAAGCCATCCCAACCCCCGACGCAACGGCAGATACGGTCGCACGCGAGTTCTTTCGTGGCTGGATCTCACGTTTCGGCACTCCGTTGAGAGTAACCACCGACCAAGGCCGGCAGTTCGAGTCTGCTCTCTTTCACCGACTTGCAGTTCTCACCGGCGCCCGCCATCTACGTACAACTGCGTACCATCCGGCTGCCAATGGAATGGTGGAACGATTCCACCGGCAATTGAAGGCTGCTATCATGTGTCACGAGTCCGACAGCTGGTACGACACTCTACCTGCAGTGCTTCTCGGCATTCGGGCGGCATGGAAAGCCGACATCGGCGCCTCACCAGCGGAGCTGCTCTACGGAGAGCCACTTCGCCTTCCTGGTGAATTCTTCGCTCCCTCAAAACCCGATACCGAGGACGAGTCATTCGTCGCGAAGCTGCGCCGGCACTTCCGACGAACCCAACCCGTTCCCGCATCACACCACGGTAGGAAGCCAGTATTTATCCACCAAGACATGAAATCTGCCTCTCATGTGTTCGTGAGAACGGATGCCACACGGCCCCCACTGCAACCGCCGTACGAGGGCCCCTTCCGCGTCGTCAGACGCGACGCCAAATACTTCGTGGTCGACAGGAAGGGTAAGGAGAAAGCTGTATCCATCGACCGCCTGAAACCCTCCTACATCCTGGCAGAGGAGGACGGACAACATGACGTCCATAGGACATCGGGACCACCGCCAGCAGGCACCACAACACCGGCTGCCATCGACCCTTCTGCGGCAACGCAGCCCGATCCAGCCCAGGCGCAACGAGCAACCCGCTCCGGGAGGAGGGTCCACTTCCCAAGGCACCTGGAGGAATTCGCCACTTAGGCGCTCATTTTCCTTGTTACCACCGGCGGAGCTCGCTACTCAGTGGCTCTTTTTCCACCCCAATACGTTCGTCACTAATGCTTTTATTTTTTTTTCCCATACTTCTTTAGTGACCTAAAGACTGCGGAGGGGGTGATGTAGCGGCCAGTTTGTAAACCGCGCGCCAGCCGCTCGAGCGCCAGGTGACCGGCAATTGTCTGGCGAGTTTCGCGACGCGGCCGCCAGAGGTCGTCGACGGCGACCACGCCACCACACGGGCGACGCCATGACGGAGAGTCTTCCTACAACCGCCGACCTGTGCTCACGCGACAGCAATTACGCCAACCGGTTTTTGTACTGTGTGCTACCAAATAAATCTATTTTCACTATTTAAAATCGAGGTGGTTATTTCACCGAAACTTCCCCTCATGGGAAAAAACACAAAATTGTTCCCAAGGTGGTGTCTGGCCGACATGGATTGACCATAGGAAGCACCAGTGGTGCCTTGCCAAAGTCAGTATTTTGGATGTACAAATCATTTCAATGCTTTGCATGCTACAGTTAGGGGAGGGGTGAAATCATAGCTCACTCTCACAAAAGTGGGAATTGAGATATGTATGCTATAAATAAAGGCTGGACAAATGAATCTCTTTACAGTGTTGAAACTCCTGAAAGTGGAAGTGTCCACTCTGGGCCATCCACATCGTCAACAGCTCTAGAGGAAGGTCGATCCTCTGATAGCCAGAAAGAGCCTCTGGCTAAAACAAAAATCACGAAACGGGATGGGAAAACGGCAATGGTCCTTGAAGCTGTGAAAGAGGAAGTCGCTAGGCAGTCATGCCTCATTGAAAAACAAATGGAGCAGGATAAGGCTATTTTAGAACAGATGAAAAGTGCCAATGCAATCAATGCAATAAGTAATGCCCTGAAAGAGGAGGCTAATGCTCAAAGAGCAAGAAGGAATGAAATTCTTAGTGAGCAAGTGGCTTTGTTAAAGGAGCTCCTTAATAGGGATGAATAAATTATAGTAACACAATTTATTTTGCCTTCATCATTTAGTTATATTTAGAAATGAAACAGAGAGTAATGTTGTAAATGAATGTAATGGTATGTAAAGTATATAAAAATCAGTGAAACCTGGAATAGGGGATAACCCTCTACAAATTGGCCCCTCTCATTGCCAGTTGCCTACAAATTTCATCCCTGAGAATTTTCCCCCCATCGGCATCAACAGGGTCTCCCAGGTTATCAATGATTCCCTCAGCACCATGAATCGCTTCAGCATCCCTGTCAGGGTGATCCTCAGGCAGGGGTTCCTCAAACCCCTCCAAATCATCTAGGTCTGCAATATTGTGTAAAACACAACAGGCATGGATAATCCTCACAATCTCAATTACATCTCTAGTTTTGAGGTGGTATAGCTGACGGAACCTTTGTTTTAACCACTCAAATGTGTGCTCCACAGTGATACGGCAGCTACTGTGCCCGAAAATAAAATTTCTCTGTGCTCTTGTAAGGTGCCCATTATCCCTGAATGGGGTTATTAGGTATGGAGAGCAAGGGTATGCACTATCCCCTAGTAAGTAACCCTGACCTGTAAAAGTGTAAGGAAGAATATTTTTTTTGATTATATAAATATAATATGAATGAAATTATCTTATAAATGAAAATAGAAAAAGCAAACTACACAATCGTAAAGTTGTAAAATCGGGTGACATTTGAAATTTCCCAATTAGATCTTGCACTATGCCGGGTTTTAATCAGAAATGCCTCACAAACTCACTGTCACTATACAGAGGTATTATATTTTCTACGTAACCTGGGACGGCATTCCTCTCCTGGCGTTCAATAACATCGATGGCAGCGTAAAGATGCTGTAAATTACCTGAGAAAATACAGGGAATATAATGGAGATAAGCTATCGTGAAAATGACATCACGAATGTAAGAAGACAAATAGAAGGTTACGAATAAATTAGTCATTCATGGAAAAATAGGAACGTGTTAGGCACAATGACAAGTAATTTATTGAGAATTTCATGCATATTTAAAAAAATCGAAGCTTAAAGAGATAACGTATGTCATATCTGAACTGCATAAATGTGAACCGTAAGAAAACACAAAAGAAAACATATAGTCCGGATGAAATTGATAAATGGGCGCCAGTGAACGTCACCACTTTCAGATTTATAAATAAACAGTTTTGGATTTTAAATCATAGGGACCATGATCACCAAGCTTCACCTAGATGTTTACTGATAGTCTACATACAAAAAGCAAAGTGATCGCACCGAATTACAATTAAATCTTTCTTTATCACTGTGTGTTTGGCCAGATCACGCACCCATCTGAATCAACACGGCCAAATCGCAATATTCAATGGATTGACACATAATTTTACTACCTCTCTCCTGTGGCTGAACTAATGCTGGTAATACATAATGAATATCATCTTCATCTGAAGAATCCTGAAGCCCTTGGAGCAGATTTCTTAAAATTATATTGCGCGCCATCTTTTCCGCAAAAGCGTTCGCGTCGCAGGAGTTGAACCTTTCTGCCCTCTTCTTTTCCCTCTTGCCCTCTCGGGTGCACAAGTCGCAGATGGGGCAAGCGACGCGAACAAAGCTTTAGCAAAAAAATAAGCTTCGTTATGCGTGCTTGAATCCGGCTCTGCTTGTGGTGGTGTGTTTTTCAGCTACATTTTCGTTTTTAATATACCGGATCTAGAGGCTATCGGGGAGAAGAAATTTTGGGCTGTTCCTAACATTGTAATCGCTTATTAGCGCAAGCGACTTTCATCATAATCTCTTTCATGTTCTTATAAAAATGGGAGACACTTCGCAGCCCAGGGAGAATATTGTACGACAATAAGGTTTTATGTTACTGAGGAAAGTAAGACTTATTTTGCTTTTACCTACATAAACATGACATTTATTTGCAGATTAATACCGCCGTAACCTTCCTTCAGAATCCCAAAGTTCAGAGTAGCCCTGTGGAGCATCAGCAAGCATTCTTGAGAAAGAAGGGTTTGTCGGAAGAGGAAATCGTAATTGCATTCGACAGGGTCCGCAGTTTCAATGATCAGAGAGTTGTGGTAATTATAAACATCTCCTTGCAAGGGATAATCATGAGTGACAGCCTCTGCTTGTTGGTGGACGGGGGCAATATCTTCTAGTGGGGTTGATAATTTCCAAATGTGTTTCTTATACTTTATATCATAAGAACTGTTATCACAATTTTCTGTAGATGTTTAATTAATTTCCATGTAACACTGATGAATTCGAGGGTTGGGATGATGGTATTTATCATGCCCTGTCTCAATATGTATTGACCTTCTCTGCCTAAGGTGATACTGATATTGGTGAATGAATACGACATTTCACCTATTATTCCAGATACCTCCCCCATCAACAGTTGTGCCGATTCCTGACCATTTAGTCCTACCGTTACAATCTAGGTGGACTAAATTATGGGACTTTTTCAACACACTTATGTTTGTTGCTGGAGTATCATACAGTTTGTATTACTTGTACAAGGTATTTATTTTTTATGATTTTCATGAGAGGCTCGACTAGAGTTATATTTTATGAAGTGTAATTTTTCTTATTTTAAATTCTAATTTTTTTATTTTAGAAATACCTGGCTCCTTTACTATTTGGTAGAAAGGATAAGAAGCCAACTGTGGAAGAATCTGTGATAGTAATTCGGGAATCCTTAGACAAGTCTATTAAAGAAATGAAAGAGAGCTTGCGTGAAGTTAGGGAGACTTTAGATTCCCAGCAGCAAGAATTAATACGCGTGGCATTACTTCGACAAGACAGTGCTGATATTAATGGTGATGTAACAACACAGAGGACTCTACATGACCTCAAAGCTGAGGTTGCTTCAATTAAAGGAATCCTTCTTAACAGGTATTGATTTCATTTGATTGAGAGACAGTATCACAGAGCATAATGTCTTTTCTTATATTCTTTTGCTTGTGAAATGTGATACATAATGTCATGGTGTAACTTGTTCATTTTCATATGCCTACTTACTTCTTTTGCTCAATTGCCCTCCTGAATATATGATCTCAAAATGCTAAAATCAATTGTTTTTAGCTTGGTTTGAGGGGGCGTGAGAAATTGACTGATTTAACGTGATGTGTAGGTTCCCACTGCAATTGCTCATTGATGAAAGTTCTTGATGAAAAACTTTTAGTTTAGGCAATGTATTCTTAATATACACTCAAGCTTATAACCCATTCAGAAAATAAGTGTCTAATAGATATCTACATATAGATGAATAGATATCTATGGATAGATGTCTATTATATATCATATAAATTTATAGGATATATAATAGACATCTATCCATAGATATCTATTCATCTATATGTAGATATCTATTAGACATTTATGTCTATTAGATATCTGTTTGACATCTATCAATACATGTCTATTGTATTGTATGCTGAGATGAAGAAAGAAAACAGGATTTTTAAATCATCATTTAATGTAGAAAAATATGCCTTTCTTCACCTTTTATCACTCCACAAATAATGTAATCTATCAATAGATGTCTATTAGATATATTGTTGTCAAAACAGCAGCATGTCTAATAAATAACTAAAGGTAGATGCCTATTAGATATATTATTTTAAAAACGGCAGCATGTCTAAGAATAGGTTATTATATTATCTCGTTATAATATACTACCTCGTATCTACCTTACGTTTGAGTAACTACATTGCATTATCAGCAACCCTACGACTCTACACACCTATTCTCGCACACATTTATAAAGTATCGGTGTTGAGAAAGTCGTATATATGTAGTCACTTCCGTGGATTAATGTGACTTCAAAAACTATAATTATTAAATGATAATTCCGTGATAGTTTGAGGAAATACCATAACAGTTAATTAATGACAGGCATTTATTAATGCCAAATAACTGTTAACCTATATTGCCACATAGTTTGAATATATGTAAATGCATTATTACTGTGAATAAACAAGATTTTTCCTATTCCCGCACGTTAGCTTCAGCGTCGTAGCTAGGGGCTGGCCAGGCAGGCGGCTGCCAGGGGCGCAACCCTCAGGGGGCGTACTTTGCAGACCCACAGCCTGTGGGCCGCTGGGGCACAGGCACACAAAATGAAAACATGATGCTAACTCACATAAAAAGCTTGTTTGGCACAGTGCAAATATTTTAAGACTTTTTTAAGAGCTTTTGAAGGTGTAAAGGCTAAAATATTTTTGGATAGGCGCAAACATTTCCAAGTCCAAAATCGTATGATTAAATAAAATAAAAATATGTTCTTCAGATACAAGTGCAATCGCTTCCAAAGCTCATGAATCACATTTTAAATGATATTTTCGGAGATGTATCGACATATGGCGCTCAAAGCCACTTAAAACTTACCTAATATGGATCAGAGCAAATGTATTTATAAGTCCAAAAAAGTCTACAAAAAGCAACAAAATTTTTCCCCCAACTATGAGTTAAATCCCAAGTTCATAAAACATATTTTTAGCATCATTTTCGGAGATGTATCGACATCGGCTGCCATTGTGATTGCGATCGTCGACGTCCAATATTGGCTGAACACCGGTAATATGTTCAATGCTGCTTGGGGAGGTCTTGAAGACGTATACGAGGACGTCTTCAAGACCTCTAAAAATGAAGTTTAATACCCCCCGTAAATATAGCTGTGAATCTTACTAAGTTCAAAATTAATAGCAAGAAAAGCATTCATGTATCAAAGAACACATACTGGCACGCTATAATACTTGTCACCAAGATTTCTGGACATAAGTTGCGGTGGTCTTTTTTTGGTCTTCCATGACCAAATTTCACCTTCGACCAAATTACGACCATTCTGGCATCTTGAAGTTGTCTTCACGACATCACTTTTCCACTTGGGTGGGATAATAAGATTAATTTTCCCACTCAATTAGGGCAGGAAAAGTCTTATATAATTATAATTATTATAGTTACCAATGAATAGCTACAATTGCTGAAGTACTGCTAAGAGCTGCTAGAGGCTGGCTGAATGGTTACTGACGTCATGCCCACTCCGGTGCATGCCCACTCCAGCACATGCTCACTTGAGCAACGCAGTGCAAACATTTTAAGTCTGAAATTGCCTGAGTGAGGGACCAAAAAATATGTCTCTCACCTAAATGGTAAATCGCTTCCAAAGTTCATGAATCGCGGGCAGAGTGCTTTTTATATGATACATCAGCGTCTGAATGTAATACATAGATATCTTTTAGATGTCTATATTAGATAAATAATAGATATGTTTTAGACATCTATATTTGATTAAAATAGATACCTTTTAGACATCTATGTTAGATTAAGTTTTCCTGGAGCGCTCTGTAAAATTTCAGAGTACTCTTAATCCATCAGCATCTGCATCTGATAGATATCTATAAGACATATAATAGCTATATCTATCAGTAATGTGTTACATATCAACTAGAAACCTAATAGATACTATTTAGGTATCTATTAGATATCTCTTTGATTTTCATATTTTATGGTGTTTTCTAGAAAAGTTGTTTTCCTGCAGTGATGATGCAAGTATACATATGTATTTTGTTTCTCCGGCAAATTTTGAAAAATAGCAAAGTGAACGTCATTCATAACCACCTGTGTCTACTAGATATCTAATAGATATCTTTAGATATATATCTATCCATTGATGAAAATAGATAAAATCTGGATCACTACTACATATCTAATAGATATCTATTAGATATACATCTATCCATAGATAAAAATAGATAAGATATAGACATCTATAGATATCTATTTTCCGTGTGGGAAGGCATGTAAACACATTTATTACATGCAACGTTCTACAATGATGGCGATGCTTGTGACCACTGAGCAAGTTTGATTGGTTAAAGTGAATATATGGCCAAAACCCAAATCTCTTCCGTAAGAAGAGAACTGGCTCTGTTTTTGTTCTCAATCTCTTCCTTCCTGCATGCCTCTTTGCTTCTGTTGCCTTCAATCATTGTGCTATGCATTATTGTATGCTTTAGATCCTTAGTATTTCTCCTCTTCCTATTATCTTTATCCTCATTCTCCTGATGAGATTGTCCATCTGTACCATCCCCTCACTCCATTCAATCTTCTATCTTATTAATAATACTTCGTGCACTTACTACTCTAAGTCAAGGTATATAACTTAGCCTAATGCAGCTCTATGGGTGTAATGTTTTCACCATCGACACCATTACGGCATTTACAAAACATTGTTCCACCTTGTGCTCCTGGTGATATCGAGGAATGATTTGTGTAAAAATCAGTGGAATTATTCTTTTCCTACCACCAGGTAGTTGGAGGCAAAAAGTGCTGCTAAAGGAGCTAATGAGAGGCACCTTTTGTACTTTCATTTTTTATCTCAAAGAATATTTCTGGAACATATGAGGCCCAGTTCAAGAGGTATTCCTTTTTAAGATAAATGGAAAATTTTTGGCATTTAAGAAAAAAGTTGGGTTTTCATTGGTGTAGTCCCGTCAACTTATGTAGGCAATTTAGTATCTGTGTAAAAGTGGACAGGCAAATACACTTTTTTCTTCAGATCTTTGACAGTGATGGCGGAAATTATGGGCACTCAGTCCAGAAACTTGAGAAGAAAAGAATATTTTCATTTTCTCAATTTTTCACAGACCCGGATTGCCTTTGAAATTTCAAGTGTGTGTTCATGTACGCAACCCACACAACACATAACATTTTCTTCCTACTAGCCAGAGGAGGTTGGGCGGAGAGCTGTACACACTTCATGAAAACCCACTCGCAGATCAAGTTGTAGTGAGTCTGAAACCATGCTAACTATGAGAGTACAATTCTTTACCATCTTCACTAACCTATGTCAGTCACAGGAGCTGGCTGGTCACAGGAAAGCCATGAAGAGGATTAAAATGTTGTGTTGTGCAGGTTACATACCCAAAAAACGCCTGAAGTATCAAAGGGAATACAGTGCATTGAAAAATTGAGTTATCGAATAAATTCTTTTTGTATCATGTTTCTAGACTTGGTGCACCTAAGTTCCACCAGCCCTGTCAGACATATGAAGAAAAACAAGCATTTTGCTGTCTCCTACTGTATGATAAGCTTCCACAATCTATGTTTATGCTTGGAGGATAAAATAGCATGAGGGTGGTAATGAAAGTTGTTTTAGGATGAACAGCTCTGTTTACGGTGGTGCTTCATCTGCCGTCTGCTGAATGTGCTCGATCTTCAGTTTTCAGATGCCATGGGAAAAAAACCACCTTTGTTTACATCTGTATCCTCCCTGTTTTCTATGCCTTTCCCAGAAAGATAAACTGGCATGTTACTTTTGAAAAAATATCATTCAAGCTTTCATGGTTAAACGTAGAAGTCACATGGGGTAAATACCCATGTAGCACAAACGGTTGGCCCACTGTTGGTGAACCGTTGTGCATAACGTTTGGACAAAAGTTATTTATGTCCATTTTTCCAACCGTGGACCAACTGTAATGGCCCAACCACCCACCAACCGTACCCTGGCGAAAATCTAGCGTGAAGTCAATGAAACTGAGTCAACGAAGCTCCTATCGGAGAGTGAAGAAAGAGTTGCCCAAGCAACAAGGGAGAGTGAACGAAGGGTCTGGGGAGCGTAAAGTGTAAAAAAAAAGAGAGTAGACGAGGCGTTCTCTTGGAGTGTAGACGGGGTGCAAGTCCACTCCCACGCGACATTCATGTAACAAAAGGAACTACTAACTGCAATAAAACTGAGTACACTTATGAACAACTATCTACTAACTACCTACTGTAGCGCTATCGGGAGAAGGAGCAGATTTTCTCGCCGATAACACTCTTGAAAACACAAACTCTTTCCAAGCTCGGGTGAGAAAAATGAGGAAAACGAACGAAACACAAGTATTATCAATCATAAACTTAACTTATCAATATATTTTACAAATCACAAAATAGAACCAAACCAATTACAATAATTTACCCATAGGTCGAGTGCCAGGCGACCGTAGTTAAAGTTACCAGTCGGAAAATAGTTTAAGTTTAACAAGTACGAGAGGTTGAACTTCTCTCTTAAGTACAAAAGTGACTTAGTCAGCAGGCTCACACAACGGTGTTACCCGGTCGGCGTCTCGGAAGCAATAGAGGGCGAGCTTAGACACGAGTCCGCTGAGGAGGGGGTCTGTCGACAAGGACGAAGGTGGAATGGGTAAGGTCAGGAGGTTGGCGATTGGTAGCCTTGGAGGGGAGGAAATAATGGGATGGGTGATAGATAGGGTGGCAGTTTTTAATTGGAGCGCCAGGAACTGTTTTCTGGCGTCGGCCGCAGAATACAGGATCACAGCCTTTTTGCCTTGGTCAGGATGACCGCATTTTTGGTATCCTTCCTCACTTTACTGGCTATAAAAGCGGGGCAGGACCTGGTGAGGGAAAGGTGCGGCGAAAGGTGCGGCGAAAGGTGCGGCGAAAGGTGTGGCAGAAGTCGTGGCAGTAGTCGCTGGCAGTAGTCGCTGCATTTTGTAGTCGTAGGCATTTTGGCCGTCGTTGGCGCACATGTCGTTAGCGCGCATGTCGTTCGGGCAAGTCCTTCGGCTAAGTCCAGAGGATAAACAGTCCGCAGAGGAGAAACTGTCCAAAGAGGAGAATTGCCCAAAAAAAAACAGGGGGGGAAAATGCCACACTACTGGACTGCAATGTTCATCTTCAATCTCATGTCTACCTAGGTCATGTCTAACTCACAACTGAACATCACGCTTCAAGAAAGTCGTATGTACCTGGCCATTCCCATGTTCCAAAGTAACTGGGAGAACTAATTTTTTAATGTCATTGCCGGAATAGTTTGAAGAAATACCTTCCAATGACTAGAACAGTTATCAGGCATTAATTAATTGAAACCTATGTTGCCACATAGGATGAATATAAAGTCAATATGTATTAATGAGAATAAATAAGATTTTTTCTCATTAAGTACCACACATTTGTTTACATTTCAATTAAGACATAACTTACTTCTGGAAATGATAAAACTGATGAATGTACCAATAAAAGCATAACAATAATCTAATGTACAATGGAAATTAATTAATCAAAGCTATCAATTAAGTGTTTACTGGCAGAACCCCAGTCTCTCCGATTCATTTGCAAGCTTCTCATTTATGCCAAATCTTTGGTTGAAGGGTGAACCACAGGTTAAACATGTAGCTAGATATCAAGAATATATTTCATGAAAAAAAAAACAAATGATAAACACAGTAAATATTTATCTTTATCTTTCGATTGATACTTTAACCATTTCCCAATGTTGGCCCAACGACTAAAAGGTAACCGAACCATTCCCCAACTGTCGGACGGTTTCCCAACGTTGGCCCAACCGTCTGTGCTACATGGGTAAGCTTATGATGATAAGCTATGTATGTTGTCTTTTCAGTATCATTGAAAATTTTGTTAACTGCCTTGGAATATACTGTATGGTACCAAAGAAAGTACAACCAATTCATTATTGAAGCCTTTATTCCTATGAAAAAATGGCCTTTATTCTGATGTTGAAATTTAATTAGATTATTATCATATTGCTTGTCAATGTATAAAGTTACATTTACCTGCAACCCCAAAATCGTACATCATAATGTGGATGTAGTAACTGAGATCCTAAGTGAATATAATCCTCCTCAGTGTCTTCTATATCAGTTTTTGACAATTTATTTGGAGTTCAGCATTATGCTTGCCATGCCCTGGCATGCTTTGTAGTACATATTTTATTTTCCACCGGACTAATTTTTCCTTCATAGAGTATTTAGCTCCAGAATTTGAAGTATTTGTCTGCAAAACAAAGCTGCATATATTGAAGAAAGATGAAATCCCATTATTCTGTGTGCCCTGACTACATTATTGTAATGAGTGTCATGTGTAATGGATGTCATTTTTTTATAATTCTATTCCCTCCCACAGAAAACAGTTCCCGAGCATGCCAAATCCAAGTCCTTCCATTCCAGCCTGGCAAATGTCTCAGGATAACAATGATAACAATGGTAAATCAGGAACTGCGGGTGAAAGCGCTGAGTCATCTAGCCCCACATCAGAGTACTACAAAGTCCGTGACTTAGAAGAGCTTTGTGTCAGTGGTTCCAGTGAGACTGTCATGATCAATAAAAGTGAAGTGACGGGAGAGGGCAGTGACAGCAGCTTGGAGATGGTTAGGGAGTGAACAGTGGGGAATGTGGTGATGGCCAATTAGTCAAGTCAAAGTGTATACATCATTCATAATTATTCACTAGAAGGTGACTCTGGGCTAGGGTGATCTATATGCTTAGGAGAAAAAAAAAGATTGACCAATGGTTTTTGTTGGCAGATATGTAAATGGACCTGTAAATTGCATTTATGTATGCATGTGAATGCGAATGTAAATATGTTGTGTTTTGTTAATGCCTATGCATCATAATACGACTGCATTTTTAATGTTATCATGTTTGTTGAGCAACTCCCTATTAACAATAAAAACAAAGTATTAATTTATTTCTTATTTAATGCATAGTATATGTACCCAAAAAGTTATGGGTATTAAATATGACAAGAAGGATAAACAGGATAAGGGAACAATTAAATATGGAATACACATGCATGGAGAAAAATTCAGCATACTGTGGTGTGGGTGCACTTGCTGCAGTCCCCTACCTATCTCTCTCCAGAGGCGGCGAAGGAGTGAGGGTTCCGGCAAAAAGGACCGTGGGGTGAGAGCCTTCTATGCCCTGGAAGCTGTGGGATGAGGATGTTTCTCGAAGCATCTTTCCCCCTGGACGGTTGGGAGGAGAGTGTTTCCAGAATGTTCCTTTCCCAGGGAAGCTTCCCCCACTCCCCTAGGAACCATATATAAGGCGCATGTTTCTGGAACAAAGGGAGAGATGGAGGAGGACGAGAGACTGAGGATGGCGAGGAGTTCTCACCTACCTCTTGGACAGCTGGGTCATGTATGTCAGTCGACCTGAATCCAAGTCCTACCTATCTGATTGAACAGTCCTACCTCACCTATTGGACAGCCGGGTCATGTATAGAAATCGACTTTAATCCAATTCCCACTTATCACGCCAATTACTCCTACTCCCTCGCAACCTCTGACCTCAGTCGGCTCACACCTCTCAATATTGACACCAAGCAATTGTTTGTTATTAAGTAAGCAATAAAACCACTCAGAAATGAAACCACTGAGTCTTTAACTTAGCGAACGCTCCCACCCAGTGATGATGGTGTCAGGACGGCGGGACAATGCTATGCTTTGCTGATGACAGCAGTTTTAGCAGAAGAGAGAGATCTATGGAGAATGCGCAACTGTATGGACAAGACTTTGAAGAAATACAACTTATGGGGCAATGTAAAGAAAGAAGATATGGTTCGTGGAAGAAATTGAGCAGACAAAGTAATCAATAGGCTTGGGTAGAAAAAATTGGGACAAGTAAAAGAATTTTGCCTTATGTGAAGTAAGATCATTAGTGATGGAAAAAATAAAAAAGATGCCTTTATCATCTTAGCCCAAACAAAAAAGGCATTGTATCAGAGGAAGTCTTCTCACTGCTAGTTGGAAATGTGGTTTAGGGTAGGTGTTGTGCCTGGCAGGGTGGCAGGCTAGGCCTCCGCAGTCATCATCACATGAAATTCTTGCTCAACAATGTCATCAGAGCATACAAGGAACTGGAGAGAGAGAGGAAGAAGAAAAGGAAAAAGAATATTAAAAAAAAAACACTTTTTAAAAACTGGTCTTCTTTCAAATTGTACTAAGAAGTAAAAAATAAAAAGGAGAAAATAAATTTTAGATGGAAATTTACAAAGTTAAGAGACCTATTCCAAATTTATAAATATATTAAAGTTGAAAGTGAAAATGAATATTTGTTTACTTTATCTGTGCAATTTGTCGATGATTATGAGACAAGAATATACAATCGTATGTCTAATTGATCATCTAGTTGATCATCATGATTATTAGACCAGAGTGCTCAAATTCAACTTAGTAAATTACTTTGCACCCTGGTCTTAAAATCATGATGATCAACTAAATGATCAATTAGACGTACAATTATACGTTCTTGTCTTATAATCATAGACGAATTGCACAGATAAAGTAAACAAATATTCATTTTCAACTATAATATAATTATAAATTTGGAATAGAAGGTCTCTTAACTTTGTAAATTTCAATCTAAAATTTATTTTATACTATTTGGTGCATTTGTTTTTACTTTTTAGTACATTTGGAAATAAGACTAGTTTTTAAAATGTGTTTTTTATTTATTTTTATTTTCTACTTTTTAGTCTTCACACTTTTATTAAATTAACAAATTAAGTAAAATTTCTAACGGTTCCATGGGAAGGGGTTAAAAAATTGGGTATCAGATATGCGATTAAACTCACGAAGCAAGTTGAAAATTCGTCTTCATTTTAATTGTGCAACGGTTCATTTAAATTATTAGCATTTCTTCTCAATATAAATGCTAAAATGATGGTTGCAATGAATTGCAACAGCGCTGACTACGAGTAGACAGTGTAATGCGGGTTGCGTAATGCTAGGATAAATAAATATAAAATTAAAACCATTTAATTTTAATAGATTAACTTGGTAATTAGTGAATATACTGATTGATTCATGTACTGTCATTGAGATTAAACCTGCAATCAAAATTTGGGAAAGATTGAACAACGGGAAGGGGTTCAAAAATTGGGTAATTGATATGCGATTAAACTCACGAAGCAAGTTAATATAAGACCAGTAAAAAGAGGAGGAAAGCAGCTGTAAAAATACGTACTTGAAATGTTTGGACAATAATAAGAGCTGGAAATCTAGAAAATATTAAAGCTGTGACTATTGGAGTGATAGTCACAAGGTAATCTACAGTGGGAGAGATGAAAGAGAGAGAGAGAGAACATGGGGTAGCTATGATACTGAATAATAAACTAGGGAAGAGGGTAGTAAACATTGAACAGGTGAGCGACAGGGTACTAGTGGTATAAATAATAACATGCCTAACTAATTTTATATTGGTGCAGGTGTAAATGCCTACGAGTAACCATAGAGAAGAGGTGGATGGAGTATATGAACAACTAGAAGAGCTAATAAGAGAAGTACCAGGCAAGAATAACATGATAGTAATCACGGCCGTCTTAGGCCAAATTTTTTGCCCGGGCAAGAGAGTATTCTGGTGCCCCTCCCTCCCCCCCCCTTTTATCAAACCTATTCACCAGTTAAACGTTGTAGTAAAAAATATCTTTTCACTACCACGGCACCCCGGGAGGGTGGTTGCCTGGGCCTTCAGCTGGGCCTTATAGTAATGGGCATCTGGAATGCAGTGGTATGGGAGGGGAGGGATGGTTGGAAGTGGAAGGTATGGGCTACGGATGAGAAATGACCGCGGTGAGAAGGGAGTTGAATTTTTTAGGAGAAATAAACTAGTATTAGTAAACACTTGGTTTGAACACCACCCCGGGTGTAGTTGCTTATGGAAAATGCCAGGTGATACCTGGAGAGAGCTAAACCTACTTCATGGTAAGGCAGAGATTTAGAAATTGTCAAAAAGTCAAAAAGCTATCTGGGGGCGGATGTGGACTCAGATCATAACTATGTTATAATGAACTCTGATGTTAGTTTTAAAAGGCTTTGTAAAACAAGGAGGATGATGAGGTGGAACATGGAAGCATTGAAAGAGTTGAAAATGTTGGGATACCAGGAGCAAGTGGAAAAAACATAGGTGAAGGAAAGCTAATGGGAACAATCAAGGGTGGATAGGAGATTATAGAAACAGGCATAGTGAAAGAGAAAAGAATAGGATCAGTGGAAACGATTAGGGTAAAGAGGCAGTGGGTTTCAGAAGAAATGATTAGGAAAATGGAGGAGAGAAGGATTTGGAAAAACGTCAACACGTATATAGGCAAGAGGAAGTACAAGGAATTAAATAATAAATTCCAATGAGTAGAATAGATTGTAAGGGTGGGCGAGGGCCTTCTGGAGCCCTCCTGGCACTCAGACCTCTTGTTCCATTGTGCCATCCCACATTTAACCTGACTGCTACTTGGAGACAGGAAAAGAGCACCAAGAGGCATGAAGGAGGGGTCACCCCCAACCTTCCCGGTACAGGTATGGAAGAGGGTCACTTCACTCCAACCTTCCCGGTCTGGGTCTACCCTCCGACCTCCCGCTGTAGGTCTGGATGAGTGTCACCTCTCCATCCACCATGGTAGAAGTATGGAGGAGGGTCACCCCTCCAATCCCTGTCCAGGCCCAACGTTGCTAAACTTCATTGATCTGACGGGAACCGATGTTTCAACATGGCTATATGCCCTTGCCCAGTTCCAATGAGTAACCAATCGAGCAAAGGAAAATTTCTGGAAAGGACAATGTGAGGAAATAGAAATGCTACTGGAAGAGGGGGAAGTGGGTGCACTATACGCTAAAGTGAAAATTCTATCAGCTGGTAAGAGAGGGCAAATGATATAAAATGTTTAGGACAAAACAGGGAGGACATTGATTGAACAGGAAAATATGCAGGATAGGTGGAGAGAATACATGGAGGAGCAATATGACAGCGATAATAGAATAACTAGTTTTGATAATAATTATAGTAGTAATAATAATAGTAATAATTAATTAATAATATTTTTGCTTTGAATAATTAAAAAAAAAGTGGAGAGTACCCTAGTAGCAGAGGAAGTTGTCACAACATTGTGACAATGTTACAATGGGAAATGGTACAAGTGCACACAACGTTGATGTTGGTTGTCGCAACGTTGCATGCACGTTGCCTCAACATCCAAATTTCCCAAAAAACCATGTTGCTGCAATGTTATCAGTGCAACATCGCTGCAACGTTATCGGTGAAACATTTTTAAGGCAGCGTTAAAAAAATTCCCTAGCTTTAGCCATCAATGAAATTATCCCATAATTAACATTAATGTTGATAATTTGTCAACAGGCAGTTCTTTCCTAGTCACTCAGGTAAAACTTTCTCCCTTAAAACTCCCTTGCCCTCTCCACTGACTCTTACCTGCCCTCTAAAAATAAAAAAGGGAATTTACGTCTTAAATACTATGCATTATTATCACGCAATGAGATGTATAAGTACAATGTATTGTCCTACCTATTATCTACCTGAATACTTTGTATCTATCCAATTATGGTAAGTCCTACAGCTCTAAGCGCACATCCTTGCCCCTGATATTATGTATCTCGTGTCTTGAAAGTCATATATATATCGCCACTCCCGTGGATTAATGTGACTTTGAGAACTAATTTTTAAATTGTGATTACGTGATTATAGTTTGAGGATATACCATCCAATCACGATAAAAGTTATCAGGCATTAATTAACTGAAACCTATATTGCCACATAGTATTAATGTAAATGCAATATTGCTGAGAATAAACAAGATTTTATGCAATTCCCACTGACACATTCACGTTCACAAGCAGACAACTATAGTAGAATACATTATTCAAAATGAAATATATATATTTATACGTGAAGACAATGTTCACGTGCACAAATGCAAAGTACCGCAGTTTGCCAACCCCTATGGTATAATTATAGTTAAAGTATAATTTAAATCATAGCTGATGTCAACGTTGCATTCACGTTGGTTCAACGTCGACTGATAACGTTGTGCTTGGATGTTGATGCAATGTTGTGGCAACGTGCACGTTGTCATGTAACATTGTGCACGTTGATGCAACGTTGTGACAACGTCCTCTGCTACTAGGGTAGAGCAAATTACCACTTGGGTGATGACCAGTTTGGGTTTAGGAAGGGGAGGGCTACTCAGGATGCAATTTTGGTGATAAAAACACTTATAAAAAGAAACAAAGAGTATAAGCAGGATGTTTCTGCTAGCTTTGTGGATTTCAAAAAGGTGTGTGACAGATTTAACTGGGAAAAACAAATGCAAATACCCCAGAAAATGGGAATAGATTGACGAGATAGGAGATTAATCCAAAGCTTATACATATATGGCCCAGAGGACAGAGGTGAGGGTGGGAGATGGTGTATCAAGGTGGGCATTATAGGTCATGGGGTAAGGCAAGGGTGCACGTTGCCCCCTCTGCTCTTTAACATTTATGCTGAGGAAATGGTAAGAGAGGCATGGGAAGAGTTTGATGTGTTCAGTTTGTTCCCATCTGTTAGTTTTTAGAACTACATTATGTATTTGACATCTATCCCTGGAAAGCTGGGTGAATTTCTTATACTGCTCCTAAATATCTTCTTAACAGGACGTTGTAACAGTAGGTACCTAGATACGGCATCAACACCCACCTAATTTGCAATAATCATCATTTAATTAAACTGGTTAATTAAAGTAAATATCAAACAGTAGGTGTTCAACAATTTTGACACATAGCTATTACAATGAATAATTTAAACCCTCATATTTATCAATAATATACTGTAATCGTTCCCGACTGGCACCGGTTCACTGTAGGGAATTTTCTTGTGTGTTTTGTTGATTTTGGGGCAGGGTGTATTCAAGTTTAAGTCTGCTGTGTGGATGTGTGAGCCTGGTAGAGTGTATGTGAGAGTTCCCTGTCCTTTTCACCTTCCCCCACCCCCCACTCCTGTGGCACAGTGCGAAGTGTTTCCCTCCCCTTGTTTTTCATATGTGCATCGGAGAAGTGGATTTCCCCCTCCCCCCAATGGATAAGAAGCGACCGTTGGGAAAACGCCCAGCCGACGACCTTCATCCCCCCTTTATTTTCTCAAATGGCTGGAATGCAGTTGAATCATCTCCCTCCTCGCCACAGTCTCTTTTGTTTTCTTCTCTCTTTTCCCTGGGTGCAGTCCTGCGATTCACCCCCATCTCTCCTCCCACCTTCCCCCCCCTCTCCCCTGAAAAAAAGTATCTAAGCGAGGGAAAGGACATTGAAAAGAGGAGATTCTAATAAAAGTTCGGACGGGCAGGTGGTGCGAAGCAACACGGAGCAGATCAGGAGCGAAGAAGGGTCATCCTGACAAAATTGTGGCCAAGCCTACGAGGAGAGAGACGTTGAGATAGTTTTTTTCATTAATTAAGAAGCGGTGAGATCCGGAGGCAACGAAATGAGTCAGCCCTGGACATCCAGTGGACAACCCTTGCCGATGGCCAGAAGTGCCATTTTCAAAATTATAATTAGGGAATCATTGCTCACAGCCATTGAAGTGGAGGAATCAATCGACGCCGAGCTCACTGATCATCGCAGATCCCCTCCTCCAGTGACGAAGTGAAGGAGTCGTGCCAGCCCATGTCAACCGTCCAGAACAACAATCATCTGCCCCCAAGAGAGTCCGATAAGAACTGTCAAAGCCCCTTTTATGACCAAGAATCACCCCACCCCTCTCTCAGTGAATTTACATTTCAAGTCATATCATTTCCTCCCAATCCCCTTGTCCGTTTCCTTGATACCCCATTCCCGCGTGAACGTGAAGTGGATGTATGTGTGTTGTGTGAGCGCCCTAGATTTAGGGGAAGAGATTAATGATTATCATTGAAGTTGTCCCAATTCCATGTTAAACGCCAATTGCGTGGGACCAGTGTTTCTTTTTTTTGAGTGTGAAGAAGAAGAAGATCTTGTGCAGACAGAAACAGACATTTCGAAGCTGTCTCGATCAGAAATATTAATCAAGCATGATTTGCTAACAAGCTGATTTTGCTAGCTGATAAAATCAAGCTGTTTGTCATTTTCTTTTATTGCAAAATTGCCGGATAAAAATTTGTGTACCATTGAAAATAACGTGTTCCGAAAGGATTTTGCTACATTCGCCCTCACACACCTACAGTGTCTTGCTGGAAGCTGCGTGATTCTAATTGAGAGCTCCGAAACTTCCTTCACCCCCCATTTCCCATTCCCAGGCTCACGCGAAGACCCATGTCACCATTCCCACGTGTATCCTTTTCCCACCCAACTCCCCTCTTCCACTCGCTCTGCCCGCACTCACACAAGTGCGGCTTCTCCGCTCATCCCCGAATTCGAGGGCGCGAGGAAGCAGATGTCACAATACCAAAATTAAAAATTGCCAAGGGAGTAAAAAAAATTCAAAAAGGACGACAATAGGGAGAAAAAAGGGGAGCTGAAAGAAGGATTGAAATGTGCTGCCGAGGACAGCGAAAATAAATTTCAATGGGGAAATATGGATTATGAGACCTGAGAAATTGGCAGTTGGAGACTCATGATGGCAGAGAGTGTCATCACACAACAGGAAGTAACCACGAGGGTTGATCTTGGACAAGAGAAAGCTAGGGGAAGGAGTAAAAGAGGAACAGTTCCTTATATCAAGTCATGTGGATTGTTTGTAACGCAAGATAATTTTGATTGTATTTGAATGGCATACATAACTGATTCTGGGCCATATAATTCTTTTAATTAGATCTCACTCAGTAATTCAACCCGAAGATTGGTTTGGATAGTTGAAGGTAGAGCTCACCCCAGACTAAGCCACAGGCGTGTGAATTTCACACATTCAGGGTAGGGGGGCCAATTCCTTTCCCTGGGCCACCTCGCACTCTGAGGATTTTTTGTTCGGGGGCGTCCTAAGGCTTCACCCGGATTTGACCCGGGACCCTTCGATCAGTAGCCAAGCACTCTACCCACTAGGCCACCATGCTCCCCCTTTAATTAGATACATATTAAATTAAAGAAATAAATTTGTTATTTGGACATTTTAAAGTGTATTTGTGAATGTTTGAATTATACAAAGACTACACCTTGTCTCTCCGGATCGTGGAACTGGTCGGGATAGTAAAGGTAAGAAAGTAATTGTGGAAAATAGAAAGCAGACATCTGAAAAAAAGAAGTGACCATGGGGTAGGTAACAACGTCGATTCTTCCTATTTCCTGGATTTCCACCACGTGGTTCCATCTTAGGGACAATGTTTCACCGGCTATCCTGCAGGCTTCCAGAACCTTTCGTAATTCTCGTATTTTTTTGGGTAAGGTTGCCACTTACGTAAGTAGGGATTTACGTAAGTCGAGGCTTACGTAACTCGGGGACTGTCCGTACATGAATGAAATAAATGTGGTCTCACTTGATCAGGAATTCAAGGTATTATTGGGGGCACTTGGTGACTTGGATGTGGGAAAATTTTTTCACACAGTAGGTACATCTCATGACTTTGCTATGTCAGCGTGATGCTTTTGTTTCCAAATGAAATATCTCATCTAAATCTGTCTAATTAACCAAAAAACTGATTAAATACAATGCATAAGTATTAATGACATGACATTTCAAATTTAAGGTTCTCCCATACTAACTGCAATGCTCAGAGGAAATACAAGCATTACATCTAATCGAAAGTGTTGTCGAATTACTAATTGATCACGGGAATAATGTCTGTGGTGGAACAAATGAGATGGCTTTGGAAAATTCAATGAGGCATGTTCCACAAACAACTGCATAGTCTTAGTTATTACCTTACAAACAATTGCAATTTCAAGTGCCTTATTGGCCGATAATTATAGGTAATTATAGGTATTATCCACTAACACATAGATGTGTTCACATAAACACACAGCAGTCTCTCCGAAACAGACACATCTGACTTTTTTTTAGGTTTAGTCTGATCTCAGAGAAATAATTTAAGTTATCTCTTAAGCATTTTATTATTGCAACCCATGGTTGCCTCATTTATCCACATCTCAGCCATGACAGATAGCTTTCAGGAAGAAATCTCTCTCTATAGATTTCAATTATGCTTGGCTGGAGGATGCTGTGTTTGATTTTGCAGCATTCAATTCTCACTAACAATAAGGAAATAACACTGAAAAGAAGCTTGTAATCACTGCTTCGAACTACATCCCATGGAAAGTCTTCCATTAGGTATGCTTGCTCTTTCCTGTCTACAGTATCTGTCAGCTGTCTCACCTTAGAAAAATGGTGGGTATTGAACAAAGGCTGACGTGTGTGGCAATTGGGCCATCATAGCATGTAATAGGTATTATGAAAGAAAATATTAAAAGAATTGAAAAGCCTTATGATATTAAAGAATTTTTACCATTAAGGTAAAATGTATATTTTACAAAATATAACACTTCCATTGCTTCAATCAGCATCAAGAACATTGTCTCAGTATTTGGCACAAATACAATCTTTCCTTCAGTTCTTAATTGCTAAGTGATATTGGGTAACATGGGATTCCTGTAAACTCACAGGAACTAATAACCCTTTCATGTACAAATATATATTGAGCACTTGACTCATTACTCACAAAAATTAAACTTAGTCATTGGTTAAAATTTAAAACATTTTCTCATGAGTAATTGGAGTCAGGAGAAAATACTACATAAAATAACAGCCATGAAAATATTTTTCTTTGCATGATCACACATGCAAATTTAAATGCTTAAAATGCTCTCATCAATTATTTTGAGTTGTTACCTTAAAACAATTTTTAGACATCAGATTGTTAGATGAAATATTGAGCTCATCAAGGGGTTACAAATATAATCCCTTGACTCTCACATAGTCTGTAAAATAATCTATTTATACACAGCTTAATATTACTTCACAGAGTGCACAAAAATTAATGGCTCAAATGAGCAGGAACTTTCTCAGTTCATTGCCAGAAAGACACAATAGCACATCACACTTATATAAATCAAATCATTGTAACACTTGATGAAACAGCCTTCTTAGGAGTGAAACACATTGTAATGTGTTGTACCTTTGATATATCATTTTTTGCATCACAAATCAAATTTTTGGAACAGATTTTCATTTTCACCTCACTATTTTCAGAGGGTTGAGAATTGGCAGACTGCTGTTTGAAATAGGTAAAACTGCAGGTGGATTAGGTTCTGTTGTGCTCTCTCCACTTGGAGCCATTCTGAAACCTCGGTCTAGAAATGAAAGACCGAAGCTCGATGCACTTGAGCCTGTCGAATCGTGTCTTTTACCAGTTATCCAGCCTTCACTGCTTGCAGCAGAGGAGGAACTTGAGTCCTGGGAATCACTACGGCGATAGTTAGGAACAATCGCGGGCTCAGGACGGCTTTGCCGCCTAAAGCTGACTACTCTCGTGTTTGGTTTGCCATTCACCTCAGCACCTGGGCCAGCCATACCAGAGATTCTTTGTAATCCTCTGTGTTGAGGAATGGGTTGATCCACTGGCTTTCCAAAATTAAAGCGTTGCTGGTGCATCAAATGTGGATATCGCCACGGGGATTTAGGTGGGTCCATCTCAAATGCACCATTGTCAAGCCCAGTCACATTTTGGAATTGCTTATCCCTTTTGGATAATCTTCTGCTTGATTAAAAAAGAAGAAGTTGCAATTAATATCCAGGAATTTATAGCTAATTTTTTTAAACTTACACTGATGAAGGGTATGGGTGATTTTGAAAAATATAAGTTTCATCTATCTAGTAACTATTTTTTTTAAATATGCAATAGCTAATACATATACATATTATGAAACAATTCACAATGAATTTAATGAGTTTGATTTTTTCTATTGGTGAAAGCTTCCTCCATTAATTTAGAATTAAGACATGAAATGCTTTTGCAATTGCAATTAGAGTTAAAAAATATGAAGCATTGATAACTATTCAGCTTTTAGCTACATGTAAATTCATGAATCTATCATTATATATTTTCAACGATTAACAGTGTTTTATTTAAAGGAATTAAGGTTTTCCTGGGAAATTATATTCGTAAAGGTTTCTCATGCTGTCAAGCTGTGTACCAAAAACCAACACACACCGACCTATACATCAATGAAAGGAGCCATCATCATCTGGCGCAGAAAAGGAGTGTTCGCTCCATTGAGCGAAAACCATTGTGGACTCCAACAGCCTTGAGATGGAATTGATACACCTTAAAGATGCCTTCCACGCAAATAGCTATAGCCTACGAGTATAATACGTTGTCAATTGTCATATTTTGTACATACCCATCTGCCTATTGCATCACCAAATTTGGTAAAGTTTAGTAAACTGGTTAATTTATGAGAATTTTAAAAAAAATGATGTGGGTGGCCGGGCACCCGGCCACCCACCGGGCACTCGGTACACTCTTTCTTTCTTTCCACGAGCCCGTTTTCGCCCAAAAAATCGGCCGCCTTGCGGATCCCAATTGGGCATTCCCCACTACCTGCCGCCTTCTTTCAGAGGCGGGTGAGGGTGCGTGCCGGGCGCCCGGTAGGAACCCGGGTACCCAGGCAAACGGGCACGGTCTGGTGCCTACGTCATTCGGGCAGAGGCGAACACGGGCTCGGCCGAACAAAGGAAGTCGGGCGAGGGTCGACCGTATTTCGCGCCCGGTTGCAGGTCTCTAGTAAGTATGCCTGCATTGAGACACTTTTTTCTAGTTAAGCAAATCAGTGATTAGAACTGATTAGGAGATATGCTTATCAGATCGGCAAGTTTCAGCAGCCATATATGCAGCTTTTTGTTTCTGGTACTGCTTTGGCTTACCAGCCAATTCATTGAGGATGAGTGTTTTGCTTATTTCAATCTAAAAATATTGTCTGGATGAAAAAATATTATATACATTGTCATTTGATGGAATTATTGATTCAAAGAACATGGCCCAACAAATGCATCATATTACCTTAGCCTAAGAACAGGGCTGCCCACTGTCTTCCACTGGTAATGAGAATAATTGGATAAAATAATAAGGACTTTCAAGGATGTCTGTGCCTATTACACCATATAAGCCATCTTTATACCACCTTGATATTTTTACTGCTTGGTGAACAGGTAGGTACCCAGATAGTCATACATTTATATTTTTAAGTGCCTCAACTACTAAGCACTGTCCAAACCCTAATCCAAAGAATATTGCAAAAGCCATGCTTGAGGCAGCCCTCAAAATGCAACTTTTGGGATGCCAGTAAAGTGCTTACCCATTACAACTACCATACCCATAGGTGGCCAATTCCAGAACTGTGGTTAGCCTGTCAAAGCAGTGATAAGGAGGTTTCAAATTTTGGATGTCAAAATTCCGGGCATATGTAAACTTCTCATGGACAGATACATGTCATGTCTAGTGGCGTAGCCAGGTTTTGGGTCTAAGGGGTGCCGGGGGACCTTGTAGACCTTATAGAATTTATTGTTGATAATTAAGTTATGACAATGATTCACATACATATTTGGGACTTTAGAATGGAAACATTCACAGGCTTAGGGGTGCCAGAACACAGGGGGCGGGAGGGAAATTCGCCCCCCCCTGCCCTTCCCCCTAGCTACGTTACTGGTCATGTCTGAGAAAATGAGGATGGTTGGCAGCCCTGCCTAAGAAGCTCTTTTGTATTGATTTTAATTAATGTCTGACATGAAACCCAAGTGAACACAAAAGAGTTTGAGGGTATCACAAAGTTTATTCACCATCAATAATTCCATTTCCTGTATGTATCTTATCAAGGTCTTAATAATGATAAATTCACTAACCTTAGGATGCGTGAGCCTAGACCTGCATTGGCTGGTTCTTCGAGGGATGCTCCACCATTGGCAGTGGGAGGACCTCCCGATGCACTCTTTGTACTTCCTCCTCTACGCTTATTGTTCCTCTGGGAGTGATGACTCTCCTCAATAATAATATGCCTGTCATATGGCGTATCGTAATCAACCTCCAGGATTGTGGAGAATCGATGAGGAAAGACGAGATCCACAGCTGCTATCACAAGTCCAACAAAAATGCAGAGGCCACCTGAAATTTCATGACATGCATTAAAATGAATTATGTACTATGGATACTTTGGAAGAACAAGAACATGCATACACTATGGACTTGGAATCAATCTCTAGTATGAAGCTCACCACCAAAGTTCTTGAAGTCCTCAGGAATAGTAGTTTCATCAGAAATTGATCTTAAATTAAGGGTTTAAAAGATTATATCATAATTTTTGGTAATCCTTTTCTGAGGAGAAATTTAAAAAAATATTGTTTCAACATGGGAAAAATATTTTATTGGAATTTCACTAACATCTACAATAGTTTGTTGCAACACTCCCAATTTATTTCACACTTCATTTATACTAAAAGAGGCAGTACTTTTTTGCACAACTTTTGCATTTTTGTCAAAAGTTTTAGGGAGATTATAAAGATGTATCTAATCAATTGAATATATGGATGCAATAGGTTGCAGCTTGTCGCAGACAACATTAGTATAAATAAAGAGATGGATCATTTTCATAAAAATGTTAAGCAGGGCTCTAAAAAGATGGATTCAGAAGTCAAAAAACCAAAAGAAGTTACACCATTACTTCATCCCTCAAAACCCTCTAAGGTTAATTCCACTAACCTTCCTACACACAAACTCAAATAATTTACTCCCCAAAATAGCCATTTACTTTAAATTGATCAATAACAAAAATTCAAATTTAATTTGTGATTATAGCTCTTGAACTTTGCTAAAGGTATCCAGCTCATATAGTCACCTGCTATCTCTCATCTCTGGTATCATTAAATTATTCTTTCCAAATAAGACAAATTATGAGGACATTTTTGACTTGAACATGCCAAAGAGATGATCTTTATGCAAAAACCCACACTTACTACAAGTTATGTTCAATTTTGAACAACTCGAGAGGGTAATTATTTCATTACAAGCATGCCACTACCAGGAATAAGGCTCATAATTCTCCAATAGTCTTAATATTGTTAACTGTGAAGCTTTTCGCCTTCAAATAGCTTTTAAGAGCACCCACGGAAGGCAACAAGCTCCCAAAGCATTTTTTTAATTATTGAGCTGAATTAGATTTTTGGCATTTTTATTAAAAATATAAATTTCTCTTCAATTTTCATTTTTACTTTCAAACATTTAATCAATAGATGTTATAGAGGACGATGGGGATGCGGGTTCTGATAAATCGTCCCAGATAAGGAATAGTTTAATAAATATCTCGAACTGATCGCTTCAAAAATCGCCCCCTCTTAAAAACCCACACATAAGGATATCTCCCCTTCCAAGAGCATTACTCAAGCCACTGCTTCTCTTACAACAAAGGAGGCCACTCACTCTGCCGTGGCAGTTAAGTGGTTCGGCCTCTCGGGAGGGGGTGTATCTTACCTGCGACGACCACCGCCCAGAAGCACCAGCCGAGGCGGAACCTCAACACGCCTTCTTCAAAAGGCACGTGGAGTGGGTGGTCCGGTAACAGAATCGTGTACACGAGCACCGAGCTCAGCATGAGTCCGCCCGTTAGGATCATTGCGTAGGCGCCGTAACGAGGCACAACCGCTATTAAAATGTTCATGAAAATCCACGAGGCAAAGGCCGCCCTGGAGAAGAATAGAGGGAGAGAAAATGAGGGGAAAAAGGCAGCAATTAGTTGATCAGCTTCGACAAACATGTCCAGCTTAAGCTGGTGCGGGTCACACGAGAGGGGTGGGAGGGAAGGTGGGTCCTGCTTAAGGACGAGGATGCAAATGCAAGGTGCTCTCTCGGGTGGAAAGCGAGCACATGCAACGCGGGGGCGGGAGATGGGTCGGATTCGTGGGTGGATGAATTGATGGGCGAGGCGCAAATCAAAATACGAATAATCCAGTGAAATAATGAGTGGATCTGTCACAACTGTCGCATTGATAAAATATATTTCAACTCGAAATGACATCGAAAGAGCGTCAATTAATGCCCTAGACGCAATGCAATTTTTTTAAAATCCCCCATTCTCCCCGTTGTGACGACCCCACGCTATATTCTCTCTCCTATTAATCGTTCGACAGTTTGTAACTAATTTAGGTATTGCTCTTGGGCTCTGCACAAGGTAATTGGCTTCATACTGGCCGAAGTTTCGGCCAATATGAAGCCAATCGGCTTTTGGAACTTTTGATCAGTGCATGCGGGTATACTGTTTGGAGACAAAGCAAAACGTAACTGTAATACAAAATAATAGGATGGGAATACCTCAAAACATGAGGCAAGTAGGTAAGATTTAAACCTCTTAACTAAAAATATTTTCATTGGCCTCGAATACACAGCCAAAGGTAGTGAACGATAGCACGTATTTTCGAAGATCAAGCCACAATTACGAAGATATGTAACACATAAATTTGGATAAAAAATAAACATTCAGGGAAATTCGCTTAGGAGAGATAGTGGTAGTAGTGCATCAGTTTCACGTGCTTCAGCGATAAAAGTCATGTCGCACTTATGGTCTGCCCCTTGCAGACCGAGGCAACTTCACTCTGACCGAATTGGGGAATCACACTTCCAAATTAAAGCCGCGACCAATGAAGCTTCACTTCGGTGATCGAACGGGAATCTTCGACCATTCTTACATGGATCAAGGGTGTATGTAATTTGAGGGATTTATTCCGCAAAACATTCGAATTTTCTGTAAATAACTGCATAAATATTCTTAGGGATGCGCTTCAAGGCTAGCGTAGGGAGTAGTTTCACGGAAAAGGGTCCAAAATGTCGAGGAGTAATCACAGCTCATTTGCCTCTGTGACCGTTTCCGATCGATATTGGTTATTAAACTACAAAATTTAAACATATAGGTTATAAGATCACGGAGACGAGATACATTATGATAGTAACTCCATCCTATTCTACTGAATATACCACGAGAGAAAAAACTAAAAAAATCTCGTTGAGATCAGACCACCATCGAAGGAATATTTTGGCAGCAGGTCACGACCCTTCGAAAAGGTGAAGTAATTGTTCGAATCGCACGGCTAAGACAACATTGAGAGATTGCATCGAAGTGAAAGAAGGACAGCTAGCTGAAGGAAGGTCATGTTCATTTCGAGGGAATGATAACCGATGGCATGAAAATTCGCCGGAGTGGGCGCGGTACCCTTAATCCAGCGAGAAAGCCAGCTTGGGTTTGGCGGAATCGTGGTTGATCGCATCGAAGGGATCTTCAATCAGATATTTTAAGAAGGTAAGAGATCGTGCCGAACTTTCCTGCTGCAAATGACTTCGCCGTTAATTGTCTGGCTGGCTTTATATCCATTCCTCATGGGTAGGAAAAATGGTATGACTGCAGACTTTAAATCAAACCGATCATTAAAAATCGAAAACAAATTTTTTTCCGAGCGGAACCTCATTACAATTATGCAATATACTGTCACACGACGCGACGTGACGTTTGTTAATATTAACGCGAAATGAATCTGATAACAAACACCGGCAGAAATATTTCTCCTTTTTTTAAATTGAAAGATAATCGGAATGATGTATTGAATGCCAAAATTTGTTTCATGACTGCTTAAATCATCTCAGACTTGCCAAAGGAACGCTTTGAATAATTCTTGCCATTCCCGCTCTGGATATCATCTCGTGTAAAATGATCTCACCAGCTAGGTATTCTTTCTAACATTCATGGAAGAAAAAACAGAAAATCCACATCAGACTTTAACACAATAAACACATATATGCTCCCACCAATTAAATCCCATTTCATTTAGCCGAATAAATATAAGTTTCAATGGAAGGCACACACACATTTGAAAACATGAAGAGACGCATTGGAGTAAGAGAGTAGTTACGTGTTTTATGTGGGTAATGGTAATGGGTATCGATAATGAGGAACAGATTTGAATTTAATGAATGGGTGGGAATTTCAATCGTCCTTTTTCAACACCGCTAATCAGTGCACCGATCTATTATTGCTGAACTAAACTCTTAATACGCATTGTGAACCTATGTGGCTATTGGTAACAGTTCTCCATCGCTTAAAACTCGGCGGGTTGTCCAATGGGGTCTCATGGGAGGGGTGTAACGTCAACTCATCACCACCTTAGCCAGAAATGAATTTTTTTCTTGGTTATGGGACGCACTACTTAAATTAAAAAAGTTGAAATATGAAAAATTTACGCTGAAAAGAGAATATGTTTTATTAGCATTTCTTTAGACAGAAAACTTACGACGAACCAGAGTATGGGAGACTGGGATTCCCCCTCAGTGCTACCAAAGTAATTAATTTTGTTTTACCGGATCCTAAGCACTGGTTTAAATCGAGAACTAATTTGTTGGCGTTATGAATATCATTATATCGATTGCATTGATTTACAACAGGGAGAACATAATGTAAACAGCAGAAATGTGATAGATGAAAAGACTATAGTCCTAGTATATATAGTATAGACTTCCTATAGGAATTCATAATAGCGAAGATTTATCGTAGGTGATTTAATTTTATTTTATTCCGCTGGCGTGTAATGATATCAATAGTCCAGTCAGCAATTTCGACCAAGACTTACTCTATTAAAACTTGTATTTGAAGAAAAGAGAACTCAACGTATATACTCTGGCCATGATTGAACTATGATCCACGATCTTTGGGCTAGTCAGTGAACTCTCATCACTCGAAATTCACCGAGTCGTTTCCAATTTGACAGATTTAGTTCAAAATGAAACTAGGAGAAAACTATCTACAAATCCATGCCATGATCACCTAGAAAATTGAGAACTGACGTTGAGTCACTCGTTAAATGGGACAAATTAAAATACTCGCTTCAAGCGTTAAAAAAACTTTAATGGAGACAGGATTGCAGGTCATCTATGTTAAACATGACGAAATGGCGGAGCGCCAACGGCTTGCGTGTTAAAGCTGATCTGGGGACACTGCAACACGCTGGGGCGGAAAGGGGCTTCAACCAATGGGAACTTCTTTCGGACGGACGGCGGGTATGCGGGCATTTTCGGAAATCCATTCGGTGCCTGCAGTCGAATACCAAGAGGAGTGGTGTGGGGGGAGGAAAGTTCGAATGGATCGGGGATAAATCCCAGAATCCGAGCAGGATTGCATTATAGTTCGTGACGAAGGCAACCCTGGAATTAAGGAACGAAAATTGTCGGCGTCCCAAAAACGAACGAATCCGAAAATTGGAATCGGAGGCTCGATTTGGGAGGGGGTGTGCAGTGTGGGGGTGTCGGTTGGGCCTTTAAAGGGGGTAAGGGGTAGGGGAGGAGGGGGTTTTCGGGGTGAAATGTAAGGAATTCTCGGGGGGGGGGGAGGGAGGAAAAGACGCGAGGGGAGGAATAAATGAGAGACGAGTCGAGACGTGGGCGTGGGAACCTCCGGGGGAATAATATACTGTGGATGCGATCGCGACTGTCCTGAAGGAAGACGCTTATCACGCTCCGTCAATCTATATCAGGTACAGTGAGACTAATCCCATGTTTTTGACTCTTATCTTCGTTCCTCCTTGGACTGGATTATTTTACCCTTTCAATACTAACGGGGCACACTATATCAGCAAATGTCTCTGTTGAAAATAATTGATGCACCCATTAGGAACGAAAATTCACAGAAAATATACTTATGCTATTTTAAAACATAAAACGAAAACATTAGTCTTGTAGGAGATAAGTCACATCAACCATTTCACCAATAATTTTTCATTGCGAGCATGAATATGCAACGTGTCTCCTGGACTGCATCCAAATGCAGATGTTGCCTGAGAAAACAATTAAGCTCAGCGACGCCAGGTTTCTCTCCACTCCCCAAAGAATCATTCCCTGGCCAACCTACCCACCTGTCTCCTCAATGGCGCATATGGGCTTAGTTGTCGTTCGTCTTTTCCAAATAGCCCACATAATCAAGTATTTTCGACCACCGCTGAGCTTACATGCTTTCTCAGTCGACGACTGCACTTGGTTGTAGCACTAGGGAAACGACAGTAATTCTTACCCGCTGCCCTAAACGAAAGGCGACAGAGAGGACCACGCTTTAACGTCCCGCTCCTCCTGCCTTCGGCTGCTCTAATATTTTACGTGAAGTGGAAAACAATGTGTTTAAGTAATTCTGTTCTTTGATATATTTACGAACTGTGTTACCTACTATAGTTATGAATTACTGTCCTACCTAACTTGAAAACATTGCGAAAATATGTACTTAAGAAGGAATTTTTCAATATGCGTGATACATATACACTTACATTTTGAAGCTGAATACTGGCGAGTTCACAGTTAATGGGATTTAAATGTATATTTTTGTATTTTTTATTCTTCTTATTATATTAATAATATTTTCTGATAATAAACTAAAATGTGAAAATTATTTTTCTTATTATGATATTATTTTTTATAATTTTATTATTTATTTGTCTCCTATTTGTAATAAACTCTAATGTAATCTCTATGTATCAATATCTCATGGGCCAGAAAGGCCCACGATAATAAATGAATTGAATTTAATTGAATTGAACGTCTCTTTAGACGGATAAAATACTGTACTTGAAGCCCAACCCCACATGCTACCCAAATAGGAGTCAAGACTCTACTGAAAAATCTCCGCTACTGCCGAGATTCGAATCAAAGCCCTCAGGATGGGAAGCCTCTTGCCACCTCACCAATCTGATTCCATCGAAAATGCTTATATAATGAAAATAGGCGCATGCGGTGGCACGAGGTGAGCAATACCTTCAGGGTGATCACTGAGAGCTAAGGGAGCCAATACAGAAAGTTTATTACAGTTGCAGTGACTTTGCTAATGTGCCGTTCCCTTTTCTGTCTCACTAATTACAAACACTGCAATTCACCTGTCAAAAATGGTTCCTAGTAAGTTAATTGTTTTCCAAAAGAAATATAAAAATAATAGTTTAACGTGTCAAATAGCTAAAAGGAGCCACAAAAATTAATGAAATAGGTTGGAGATGAAAAAAATTGCTTGCACCCTTCGAATTCAGTTCCAAGGCAAAAACTGTAATCATCTAATTGCCTGAGTAGTAATTAAGATTTCTCTCGGCATCTAGCATGTCTCCAAATGATGGTGCACACAAAGCAAGATGCCAACGACAGAGCTGGGCAGAAGTGATTTGTTGATTTCCAATCGCTTGCTTTTAATTTCTCCATCCTCGCTAAGTTTCTTGCTCGTTTCCTTGATTGAAACCGTGATTATGTTGCTCAAGATAGAACTAAGCGTTGGCGTATCTAAAAATAACTGTAATAGATCTCGATCGTCAATCTGGACCTCGAGACAACAGAGATTCAATCACACGAGCACACCATTTGGAATCCAATTCGAGAAGAGAGTGAAAGTGACAACATGAAACGGGAAAGCGTCTTAACGGACCTATGGTGGCAGTGCAACCGACTGTCTTCGTCACTACAGCGATTATTTTACTTTAAATATACGTTCAGACAGAAAATTACTGTTGTTTACCATCACCCGAATCTTTTCAGCAGCCGTCATTAAAGTCAATAACTAAAGAAGAAGATAAATAATTTTAAGGAAAGAATATAAAGCACAACTGTAATGATGAACGTACATAATTATGGACCAATTGTTAAAAAATTCTTGGGGCTCTCAAGCTTCCAACTTTTCAAAAAAATCCAATCCATTGTATTTGTTTATTGAACCATTTTGAAGAATTTAAAAATTTTTTCAAAACGAGATAATAGCTTTCAATCCTACATGGAAAATAAAACCGGTATTCAACTCTAAGTTCATTTAATTGGTAAGATCAGAGCTCACCAAGTACTACTTCCTATGCATAACGGCTGGTAAAGTTAACAAAACAGATCACATAATTGAAGCAGCCAAAAAAGGTCTGAAAAAATTTGTAATGATAATTGCAATTCTTTTAAAACGTTAGTCCTATCTCACGGAGTACAAACACATTCTCACCCATTAGGATTTTAAAATGAGAAACTAGGAGGAAAATTTCAAAAGAAAGAAGAAATGATCGAAGGATTAATATTAATACACAAAGATAATGATATTTATACCATTTTTGCCAATTTGTTGCATTCTGAAGACAGACTTTACAATAAAATACATATTTCCTGTAACCACAGGTACAACCCTCAAAATTATTCGTAATTTTAATTTATGAATAGCTGTTATAAACACGGCCTAGTTACGATATTCTATCAACAATGTATTCAAGTAGAAATATTCTTCCGTAATTAATAATAACGATAGCTGAGCACGTTCCACACACCACACAGGAAAATATTAAGCTATCGTTTTTATGAATTTTGTCATGCCTCCTCAAAGTTAAGCCTGAATCCATGTCCTACACACTCTTTCGTTCATGAATCAGCGAAATCTCGAGGGCAAATAAGCGACAAATGCTGAGACTAGCGTCAAAGAAAACTGCATTCGTCGATATATCGTCATGTTTCGAGGAGCACTCCTGAGGAGGAAATTCCAAAGCGGCGTGTGCTTTCGCGAGCACCGGTCGGGAGGAGTGAAGTAAAATTCGTGACGGCTGATGCAAAACGAAACGAGTCCCGCCCGAAAATATGGGAGAAGGCACGGAGAAGACGAGCGCGACGCATTCACGCGGATCCACGGGTGATAAGGAACTAAGTCGGAGACGGCAACGCCCGCTGGAATAGCGAGGGCTCTTTCTCCTCCAAAGCGTTAGTTTCTCGAGAGTTACTAAGTACGAGTAACACACGGGAGCAGCGGTTCCCAACCTTTTTACATTTGCGTGCTCTCATCCAATTCCCAAACTTGTACCTCTTAGATTAATCAAATTTTTATTGATGTATATTTTTTTATACTCCTGTTTCAACCTTATACACACCATTAAGGGTTTTCACGTATCCCTAAACCAAGGATATATTCCTTAGGGTACGCCTACCACAGCCTGGGAACTGCTGCACCATTGGATTTTCCGGCGCTGTGATCGTTCCACAAATTGACTCGTAGCCACCATGTAACTGATTGGAAATTTAGCCGCGGTTTGGGATAGTTACGTTGTTGCGTTTGCTGTATTTCATCGAGTATTTAGCAATATAACTGGATTTTTGCGATGTCTGTTTCCTGCGCTGCTTACGGATGTACAAAGAGGTACGACAGGGGTTATTAGTGATTTTATTGAGTTTTAACATTCATTGAATCAAACTGCTCGAAATGAAATGGTTCGGATAATGTTGGCTATTTAATGGAGGCCTGATATAATCTCAGTTCATTGCTACAGGAAAAAATGTATTTGTAGGCTTGTTCCTACCTACTTTTTCGAGTAAGAAACCTCATTATTTGACCAAGGTACGTTAGGCATTTTTTTGAATCGCCATTTAATTTTTCACGATGAAGAGGGTAGTTTGCTATAAAGCAGCTAATTGCTCATGGCTTCTCTTTAATTACTGACAATTAATCCTCTTTCTCATCATTCATATGTGGTAATATTAAGTAATGATCAAGTATATTCAATTTGAATAAAGGACACTGTCTCTGATGTTACTCGGTGGAACTTCTTCATAATGAATGAAAAAACAAGAAATTAGTTAATATTCCACACTTTATTTGAAACAACACGACCTAGGGTTCGGCATATAGTGGCATGATATGACGAAACCTAGGCCGTGTTGTTTAAAATAAAGTGTGGAATCATAACCAAGTGCTTGTTTTTTCATTCATTATATCCTATTTGTTAGTTTTCTTGCGTATTTGTCTGAAATGAGCTCTTTTTTCGGTATCAGACTGTGCGTGTTGTATTTGTTCTTGCCAAGCAACTTAAAAACAAATTAATATACCGTATGTAACTAATTTTAGCGCCAATTTCACGAACAGGCTAGCGCCGGTGAACCCTCTCGAGTGTAACTTAGCAACTCCATGGTTCTCCCGCTTAGAAAGGGAGGCGGGGCGGGTGCTCTCACAACCTCTCCCGCAGACAGAACGGGAGGGTCCCGTCCCCCGATACATAGCGATTTGAACGCGGCGCTCTCAAGCGATAACTCATTCGAGTGATTGGCGCGGCGCGAGGTGAGGTGTTGCGCGGTCGGATGAGTGGGAGGGGGTGCGTTGATTTACGATTTTTTAAGGGGAGACCATCAATTCCGAAAGACGTCGGGACCACCCTGGCATTTTTCCCTCAAACCCTCCCGCTTTTAATCCGCGGATCCGTCCCGAGTCGACCGGCAGGCAGTTTATGGCTCGCCAAAGGGGAGCTCAAGAGTAACGCGAAGAGAAAATGAAAAACCTTTGCCGCGGCAATAAGTCGCACCGTTTCGCGAATTTTAAACGTACCGCATCCGCGGGGTTTCCATGGAAACGCAACAAGCACTGTGTCCCACCGCACGAGCATGGAGAGAGAAAATGGACGCGATGGTAACGGACAACTGAAACCTCAAAGAGCCGATCGGGTGGGAAGCAAAAGGCAGGCAGGACGGAAATAAGACCCAGAAATTCTCCAATTCAAGCTTATTTCACAAAAGAGACATATTTTATCAAGTGCCATAGCGTAAATGAAATGCTTTAGCGAGGAGTAATTCTTGGAGATTGGAGATAAGGCTGGAAATATCTCGCATTTCTGTTGCGATTCGCGACACTTAATTCGGTATGAATTTGCTATATTTGTTCTTTTGCAGTTCAGTCAAAAGAGTTTGAATCGATGAATGACTTATGAATGGAAGTTGACAATTTATGAGAATTTGCATGGATGAATGGATGAACGCGGCATTTTTCTCATTTCTCCAGCTATAAAAAAATAATTACCTCATCGCAGGTAATAGGCCCACCCTGCATACAGTCAGCAATTCTCGGAGAAAGAAAAAGTTAGGCATTTTTGGCTTTGCAAAGTTATATTGGAATAATTAAGAAACGGGAAATGGGATATTTAAAAGTGGTTCTAACTACAGTGCAGTTTTTCTTCGTTTTTCGTATTTATTTGTATATTTGTGTGACATCAACATTCTGAATTATTTTGCTGATATGATGTTGCCTCAAATGCGCTTCGTTTAATTGAAAAGATCTAATGACCATAAAACAAAGACAAGTTTTAAAAGAAAACATTTTAAGGTAGTTTGAGCGAGATATTTCCCTAGCCATAATAGAGAGAGTACTCGATTTATATTTTAATCTTAGCGTCTGTAAGAAGTATGGATTAAATATTGCAATATTAATGGCGCAAATGGCGTAGCTATATATGTCAAAAATGCTCAATAATTAAATAAGTATATCCACGAAAGAATCTAACTTGACTAATTTTTTACGCCGTACGGTAAAAATGCCTTTACTACAGAGGTGTTTTATTTGATTCTTTAAAAATTACTGCGGTCAATAATTGATTACACATTTAAATAAATAGTTGAGAAAACACATTAAATACCATTTGTTTTTGACGAAATCAAGGTGGTAGAAAGTCCCAATGTTTTCTATATTCTCCCTCTGGGGTGCACAGCCGTAATCCGTCCTATGCAAAACAGCTTACATTTTATGCAAATTGCTCGAGAGGTATTTCAGCAAGGAGTTAATATTTTAATATTATTGGAAAAATGGGAGTTTTATCTTTTAAATGAAGTAAAATTCTAGGTGAAGTGATATCTCGCTCAAATACTTTAATATAATGACTCAATATTTTAATGTTTGCCTGTCAAACTATTTCAATGAATATGCAGCGTATTCAATCTCTTTCAGGAAATTTATTGAATTATTTGACAAAGTAATTATCCACCAGATTTTGGGATGGTGTGTGAATATGGGACTTAAACGAGAGTAAAAATAAATACCCATCGAACCAAGCTTATGTAATTGAGAGAAATGTTTCATCAAAATTTGACTGAAAAATTGATTTGATTGAAACGAAATTGACTGAAAAAAAGCAATTTGTATAAAACTAGCAAGTTAAGTATTAATTCGTAATCCACTCAAATTCCCTTTACCTCATCACTGTAATGATGATGATTGGAAAAAAATTCGAACTCTCTGTTACAGGTGACCGTTATCTTATGTGTCATCAATATATTATAGAGTGTCATATCAGAGCCTCACCTAACTACGCTAATACAGTAATCGCTCACCTAAGCTCATTAGCAAATTACAAGGCAGTGTTTCGTTTGGCAGAGACCCTAATGGGTATGGAATTTTCAAGATAAACATATTTTCAGCACTATTATACTCATGCGAAACTGTAATTTCAAAGGTTTTACAAGCTCATTTCCAAACGATAAGTGGTAAATCGAGGAAAAAAGCAACAGCTTCAACAGTCCCAGTTCCAACAGTCCCAGCTAACATCCAGTTCCCTTGTATTATCCTAAATTTCCATGGGAATCAGGAATCCTGGGTATCGTAGTGGTCTGCGCATTGGCCCAGGAAGCCTAAGGTCCGCGGTTTGATTCCCCGTCCAGGCCGAATTTTTCTTAAAACAACTTCTGTCAACAGATTCAATTTTAGCTCTGTTTTAACGTTAAGACATACTTTAATCTTAACCATAAAATCGCCACCCAATAATATTACCAATTTCAAGTTTGAGGCTGTAAGAAAGAGTAAGGTGAACACGTGCAGGCTTGAAAAAGAGGAAGAGCGAGCTTATGAACCAAATAGAGGAGTATATACAAGGAGTCCAAAACGGTTGCAAAAGTAGAAGATTGCTATCCTTGGAATGAGTATCGAATTTTCAAGATAAATATAAATTCAGTGCTATTATAACCATGCGAAACTGTCATTTCAATGGTTTTATAAGCTTATATCCAAATGATAAGTGGTAAATTGAGGTACAAAGCAACAGTTTCAAGTTTAGCTCTGTTTTAACGATAAGCCAAAATTAAATGTAAACAATAAAATCGTCAGTCAATACAATTACCAATATCAAGTTAGGGGCTGTGAGAAAGGTTAAGGTGAACATGTGCTGGCCCGAAAAAATAGGAAGAGCACGCTTCTGAACCAGATGGAGGTGCATACACAACGAGTCCGAAACGGCTGCAAAAGTAAAAGATTGTTATCCTTTGTGGTCTGCACTCCGCGAGTGAATGGTGGGCGAATGGGTTCTTTGGGGTGTGGCCTCCCTTCGCGAGCAAGCCGTGCGAAGGCTGCATTGGTACGGCGAATTGGAAAAAGATGGAGATCGGGTGGGACGATGTAGGATGTTGAGGGAGCGGGTATCACGGTTCAGGAGTCCGGAGGAACATGGCGAGGCGGGAAAAAGGGAGAGGGAGGAGCGACAAAATCCAACTGACCGCAATAACACCCACGATCGGCTCGAACTGCCCAACTTCGCTAGGAACAACGAAAAGGGGGGAGGTGATACGATGCAGACATTTCTACATGCATCGACACTAGAATGATTTAATAAGTTTCAAATATTAAAACTAAAAACTATAACAGTTTTATGAATTATTAACTCGGATGAATTCAGAGCCAATCAAATTTTAATTTTCAGAAGTGTAATACAATAGAAAAGAGAGGACAATAGCATTTATATCCCTCAAAATATTGAAAACACGTGAGTAGTAAGAATGAATTGAAGAAAAAAATATGGAATAATTATGCATGATTGATATGATTTAAAATAATATCCAAGAAAAATATCTAATAAATAAATCTTTAACGGAAAAGGATTGAATGTTCTTGGAATCATAAATAAAAATGAATTCACAAGAACGAGCTTCGCGTTCAAAACATATAAAGAGTCCTATGTGAATGCTCCTAAAAGATAGGAATCAGCAAAAAATCAGTCCAATATTCGCAAAAGCTATTTATATATATATTTGAACTCGACATCTTACGGAAGTTTATGAAATTTCCCACTCCACTCCACCCGCATGGCACGGTTGATAATGCGCTCGGCTTTTACTAGGAGCAGTGGGTTCGAATCTCACATTGGGTTCTCTGTGCTGTCTCACGCTGAATTTTATTTCGTGGATACAACGGTGTTTTTGTTAAATTTACCTTTAGATAACATTAAAAACCCTACACTATAACTTAAAAAATGCATGTGCACAAATTCTTACGCCTTAGTTCTCTAGCCCCGTACACTATATGCAACCCAACCTGCACGGATCATGCGGCAATTGATTCCCGTATTCGGCAAGCAAGGAACATATTCAGAACCACAGGCGGGAGTCAACACCGATTCTACTGATTACTCATGTCATCTTTGTTCGAAATATTTAACGCTAATAGCATTTTAAACAGAAATATTCTTCCTCAGCTATGTATACAGTGAGTAAAGGGCAAGGAATAATTTTTAATCACAGACGGGCGTCTCTCGGTGGCTGCTAAAATTTCACAATAAAAGCAAATACCGTTTAGTTGCTTATGAATATCTAAAATGTAATTAGCTGATGGTTGACCAAAGTATGATTTGTCTTTATATAAAACAATTGCACTATGTTTGTAAAATCTTTCTCTAGAGAAATCCACACTTTAATTTTGAGTATTTAAAAAAATAAATTACTCGATATTATGAGAATGCGAATAAGAACAATAGGAAAACGTCTTTTTGCGAGAGAAGTTAAAGAGTGACAACTTAATATTTTTATGTATGCATAATGAGTAAATATTTTAATTATATGCGCGAAAAATCATTTTAAAACTCTGAGTTTTTTTCACCATTTCCAGTTTTTTTACCAAACCTTCAAGGGGGTGAGAGTAAATAATTAATATCACGTAATCGGGATGATAATGCATTCATATTTCTGGTAAACGAAAGGAAGGACTTGATTTCCAATCTAAGTGATGCATCTTGAAACCCGTTTCCTTCATGCCAATTCAAGACCAGCAAACCATTTCTTCCGGCTTGAGAAGCCCATTGGTGCAGAACGCATATGAAAAGACAACTTTGTAAACCAATAAACTACTCCTTTTCCCGATAAAATTATGGCACTGTAGAACAGTAAAATTTTAGGCATCTATTGTGGTTGCAACTTATAGGAGTATTGAGTACAATCTTCAGGTTTCCAAGCACTCATCGTAAGGCGACGTCTTGCATTTCACAAGAGTGGCGCCAATTATATTTCTCGAACTTGAGAGTTGGATCTCGGCGGTAGTTCTTTTCTTTTCATATATCTCCACCTCCTTTTCCACGCGATCACCCAACCGCATCCTCTCAAAACAGTTAAGGATAAGTACCTCACTCCCCCCCCCCCGCCTGCGGGTACCCACCAGGGTTTCATCACTCCGAGGCGCTCTTGGGTTCGTCTAATTAAGTGCAATGGGTGTAATCTTTGTACTTCTCCTCGAAGTCCCTCCGTTCAGAGACGATGGCCGACGAGGAGGCTCCGCTGAAAGAAGATTGAGGTCGTGGAGCGAGAAAGAGGAGGAAGGAGAGGGGGGATAATCGAGCCTCGACCCTTTGACAGCTTTCGCGCCGTAATTGGAGACTATCCCGCAGGTCACAGTCTTGGAAGAGGTTGACCACGAAAGGCACCAGGAGGTCGGAGTGGGAGGAGTGTTATGTTGCCTTGATCTCATCCTAAAACTCGGGAAGTCACTTTATACTCAACGAAATATTGAAGCTCATCAAGATTATCCACTCTCTGAACTCCATCTTGTTCCGGAGACGACTCGTTTTCCAATGGTTTCCATTACTTCGAGCGCATTATAAATGAGATTAGTATTTAACAAACTGATTTTCCAGCTTTTTCATTACACGTACAAACCATTTGTCCAATGGGAAGGCGAGTTCCTTAATGTCTTGCCAAATTTATCGCTAATATTTTTTCAGTGTGGTTATTCATTTGCAGGAGCCAAATGAAGCGACGGAAGGAAGAATGAATCGAACATGCTCAGCTAGGCTTAACTAACTTAAGGTTAGGAGATTCCTCCGCGACTGAGAAAAAAAATACGAAATTCAACCATTTCGTTTGTATAGTACACAAATAGTGCTTTCACAGATGACATTTCTTAGCTATCAGAAAGAAAAATTATCATACAAGACTATTATACATTATACATAAGACATACAGACTATTTGACGAAGACCCTTTCAATTAACACTTTTTAATGCTACTGGAAATGAATGTAGTGCCACTTACGTTGAAAATGTACATTTTGACTTCAATTATTGAAGTAATTTGCTAATAATTCTAAAAATGAGATTGGAGGGTTCCTAAATTTTATTAACATTAAATATACCCCGTCGTTCACCAATTATCACATTTTGCATCACATCATTTCAAGTTCAATCTGCGAAATATACATACCGAGAAAATATAAAATTTTTATTCTAATACCAATTCAGCAGAGGACTCGCTCCTCCTAAAAGCAGCCAGAATATAAATGAAATGACATTTTATTATTTTACGGTGGAACTCTTCGTATTCGGTCTATTTTTTATGCTATCCCGTGCTTGTGATTGGAAGCGGGAGAAGGTCAAGGGGTTACCCGAAGTGGAAAGGGAAGAGGTCGAGGACTGCCGAGAAAGGGCGAAGAAGGTTCTCGGGACGTATGAGGAGGGAGAGTGAGGGAGGGTGGGTGGTAAACGGAATAAATGTCGGAGGGAGGGCAGTGTAGTGGGCGGGAGGGCGGGAGTGGATTTCCGCGAGGAGTTGAAGTAGTGAACGGTTATCAGCCAAGCGCGACCGTCACGCTATGAGGACAGGTGTTTCGTTTCGAGAGGTGCATGGTTTGAGGAGGGGGGGGAAGGAGGGGGAGGCCCGGACTGCTCACGCGTGCGCCAGTCCCACTCAGCCTCCCCAACCCACCTCTCTACCCAGCATGCACACACCTAAGGAGGTTGAAATAAACTGGAGGCAATATTGAGGAGATCTTCGTGTGGTCAAAAGCAAGCTCTCCTGGTTTGTCAACTCCCGTCAGATTAAAGTGGGCTTCCTGTCTTTGAACACCTGCACGTAATTTTAATCATGAGTTAATATATTGCAACTAACTTACAATAAAATTTAAGTGAGGATTCAAAAAACTAATGCCCTCCAGTTATGGTTTCGCGAAACATGGTGGCACTCACCATCGGAGGATTAGTGGATACTGAACTTAAACCAGGCGTTGATGAGCGGGCAAAATTATCTAAGGACTCCCACATGGTACTCTGGAAAAAGGCTTGGCCGCTTCATCCCACATCTCATGTATGCTTTCTTCTCCTTTGCGTCATGTTCTTCACTAGCGAGTGCCACCAAGTTTCGCTACATCTATACTTGTGTCCCTTCGTCACAACTTGAATCTCAAAAAAACATCCAAACGGCAACAGTTTTCGTAACAATTTTTGAATTTTACATCCAGTGGAGTTTATTGAATTATCAAGCAGTCATGAAATAAATTTTAATAATTTCTTACTGTTAAATATAAATTGTTATTCAGTTTCCTCAGTAATCGAGTACCTGAAGTGAAGTTAGGGTAGTATTAGCGAGATCTATTCATTACATAGACAAAATTAGAATTTTATTTAAAACCTTGAGCAGTCTTGATTTTATACATGAAACTTTCAGTATTTAATTAAAAGTATAAATTTAACTTTAACTCAGTTAATTTTTGTTTCACTTCGTACGCTGAAGACGCATTCTCCACTGAAGGCTTTATTTTGCGGTTTTACAAAAATTACTATGGTGATAGTAATTCATTCATTAGAGTAATCTACCGGTTAGAGGTACGTCAAAATGAAAGTCAGAGAATATCCAACAGACTCTTACACGTGCCGTACTCTATCCATCTCTAGTATTTCCTTTTGCATCTCAGCATAAGTCCTAACTTTCTTCATCCCGTTCATAAATCCTATTCTCTTTCTTCCCCTTCCCCGGTTACCCAACATCCTACCCTCTATCACGGCCTTCAGCAAACCACCGCCCCTCATTACCGCTTCCAGCCACCTGCCCTGCCTTCCCCTAATCTCATCCACAAGTTTCCTCTTCTCTCCCACCGTGTCAAGCACTTCCCCGTTTGCATTCCTTTCCGTCCAACGCACCTTCTCCATCCTTCTCCACACCCAAATCTCGAACGCCTTCAGCCTATTTTCGTCTTCTTTTCTCAAAGTCCACGTTTCTGCCCCATACAACGCCACACTACATATAAAGCTCTTCACCAGCCTCTTTTTTATATCCTTACTTAAAGTTCCCGTTATCAGCTCCTATTGATTTGAAAAATAATTGAGAAAACATACAAAATTCACACGGTTCAATGCCATAAGCCAAACGTCAGTGGTTATAAATTTCTAATTTATTTATTGATATCTCTGCTGAGCACTCACCCTTACCATATACCATGGGAAACCGCTTCTATGTTTTTCCAAATATTTAGAAAAGTACTAAATGCAGTAAGTGGCTGATGTTTAGGTCGAGAATGACGAAATCTTTTCCTTAATGAGAATGTGGTCAAATTCGTTGAATTTTATGCGTTGTGCTATGTGTTCAAATTGCCTTAAACCGTTTCATCCTTGCGATTTATACGTTTAGGTCAAAGTAGGTGTGTTTTTCCTATCCCTAGCATGGTATCGCCCTTCCCCTGCATAATTCAATCTCATTGCACATAGCACGCGCAGGGCAAATGAAAACTCCGGGCGAGTGGGGGGCGGCTGAGAGAGGGGACTGGTCTGATGGGAGAGGGTGAAGTGCAGTTGTTGTAAGGGTGGGCGCGACTAGTGCCAAGACACACGCGGGGGCGTGAAGTTTCACGATTGGGTGGTTTGAAATGGGGTGGAAGCGTTCCCCCACCCTGGAAGGCGGAGGGGGAGTAGAGGGGTATGGGAGTGGCCGAAAAACAAAACTGGAGCGAAAGGGTGTAAGATAGGATTGGAAAGGATACAAGTTGGAGGGGGTGGTGGGGCGTGAGTTATTGCGAGCACAACGGTGCGTCCACTTTGGAGTTGAGAGGTGAGTGTGGGGTGGGTCGGGGCATTTGGTCGGTGTGGTGGACAGAGTACCGCGTTCCCATCCCCGCCAATACCGGGCTCGAACATCGGCAGTGATGGAGATGTTTCCAGTAGAATCCCGATCCCTACTTGGGTGTTATGTATGAACACTTGTGCACTACTTCGTCCGTCGGATGGGTCGTTAAACTATGGACCCTTTGGCACCTTCCGCTATCATCATTATTCATTCAATCGATAGGTAGGTTGACAGAAGTCCTAAGCCTACCCTGCCCCTGCTAACTCCTTCATGCCCATCTATCTCTTCTGTTTCATATCCTGCTGGAACTGGACTAAATATTTGCCCTTTGGACTTCCTCGTGAGGCTTTTCCTTCTATTATGCTCCTTGCAAATTCGTTGTTTCAAAGTTTGATCTATCCATCTGAATTTTATCTCTCTGATAATTTTTTCTCCTTTATTCATCCGTAAACCTCCTGGTTTTATATGTTGCCCGTCCATTTCATCTTCAATATCCACCTACAGCACCGAGTTTCGAAAGTTTAGATTCTCTCTTCTGTTCCAGCTGTCCAAAGATCCATGACTCTGAGCCATATAGCACAGCACTCCACACTAAGGTTTGCACGTACCTACTAGTTACTTATTTATAATTGTATTTACTTTGAACGAAACAGGTTTTATTCGTTTCGAGTAGACTAATGACGATGCCAGTTTTCGCGCTACCCTTATTCCATCCACACACAATCCCTCCCATACCAACCTACCCGCCTATTCTTTTCCAGAGAGACCTTATGTAAATAAATTATCTGAAAAAATAAGATCCCATAAACAGAAAGTGGTATTAATGGATAACTTAATGTCAACTTTAATGCAGTCGATAATGGAGTATGGCATTTGCAGCAACATTCTTTTCAAAAAGATCATCACGAAACGATATCGATAAAATTTTGAACAGGTGAGCGTGAAATTCAAAGAAGCTAGTGGTGCCCAAGCCTCAGCAGGACAATGTCCCAAAAGGGATGAGGAACTTTGCTAGTACTTGACAGTAAGTGTTCTTTTTTCCTTTGCGTAAATCATGCTGCGAGAAGTAGCATGGAGAAAACCATCCATTTAATCCTTGGTATCATAAATCACAGACATTATGTTTCTTAGCCTAGACGTGGGGTCGCGAGTCCTTTACATATCTAATCGTGAATCAATATACGAAAATTATTGCGCTTTCAAATGCAACTTCATTGATTATTTTTTGGAGTGCATCCAAATGCGTTAGGGTTGCAAAACATGGCCTTTAAACACATCCTGACATTTAGCTTCGCACAATAAAAGCATTTTCTGTGAGTTCAACAGATGAAAGGAAGGATTTGACTTCGATAAAGGTGCACATTTGCAAATTATTGCCGAGCTTTGACACAAATGAAATATGATCCAGAACATAAAGGAAAAGCCGAGGGATTTTTAAATATTAATTCAACGGTTGGGGCGTGGGTTTCGATACTCGCCGTGACAGCGGACGTGGTTAAACGAGTGTTAAGCCAAGCGAGATAACCCTTGGTAGTAAAACAACTAACGTATTTATTAACAGCGAGAGGGTAATCACCTCTTCCCTCGAGCGCAAACGCCACAACTATACACTCAAAGAACGCCACCACGCGGAGCAGCGGCGAAAAAAAGAACGAAGCGGAGCGGAAAAGCGAAATGAAGAAATACGCGCGCGCACGGCCTCGTGATTCACGGCCTCCACTCAAAAGAATCCATTCCGCGGAGACAACTGTCCCCTCTCGGGCTTCAAGAGGCCCTTCTTCTTTACGACGCCTTTCTTCCGAGCCAACTTAAAAGAGTGTTTGCCTCACAATCCTTCTCCTCCCTCTCCCCCATCCTCCCTTATTCCTCATCCATTCTCTCCTTCTCCCACTCACAGAAAATCTTTTACAATGTGCGAGGAGGTGGCATTGAGGAGAACTGGGGGCAAAAGGGGGGTAAGGGGGAATGTGAGGGAATGGGAGGAGAGTTTACGTTGGTTCCATCTTGGAATTATTTATATGCCACTTTTTTATATCTGCGCTACTACAAAAGTCCACCTTTCCACATAATCTTTTTCACAAATTTTACTCGAAGTGACAATGCCTTCAATGTGAGAACAGTTGAAACAGAATAAGTAGCAGTATTTTTTCAACCATGTACAAATAACTTTTATGAGATAAACCGTTTAAGAGACGAAATTTTCCAGGAAAATTATCTCAAGAAAATAAATAAGGGCACCAAACTATCTTGCGTTAGTTTTAAGATACATAATTCGAAAATTATAGCAACTACTGAAGCCAAAATGTGCTAGTTTAATAGAAATAGCCAGTCGGTTCTTCGGACAGAAAATTGTGTTAATTTGAAAATCCATCCGTCGAATAATCTGCGCTCTTACTGTCTTACTTTTACAGTTGCTAAGGCATATAATCAGTGAAATCAGTATTTTTGTTTAGTCACGCAAACAAAAATGTGGGTTTTCTCAGTTACTTTAACATTTTCATTTGCGACGGAACGTCAAGATCAAGAGTCCGCTGGGTTGGTTGGTTATTTTGGGGGAGGCGAGTGACAGCCGAGGTCACTTGCACCATGAAGAATAGTCGAGTAATTTGGTAAGGAAACGATTAATTGGGGGGATAGAAGAAAGGTGGAGAGAAACTCAAGCGCCGGAATTAGCCTTGTCATGACAAAAGACGCCATGGGGTCCAGAGTTAAACGTCACACCCGACGGACGGAGTGATTCGCCTGGAAGTGCTCCCCGCATGACACGAAATTAAAAAATTGGGATTTCACTGAAAAGTCTCCGCCTCTGCCAGGATCCGAACCCGGGATGGGAAGCCTGTACTATGGCCACCACACAAACCTGAACCCCGAGTCAGCACGGTGTGACGTTGTTACCACCGAGGCACGTCTTCACTTAGGGCGAGATGGGATACAGGAAACGGACAGGAGAATAAGAAAAATATGGCAGGTCAGATAACAGTTGTGAGAGATAGAATAAAAGACGGGGAGGCCGAAGTGTAAAGGAGAGAGCGTGTTAAATTCGGACCTCGGACTATCAAGGTTAGCTTTGAATTACTAACTTGTGACTACCTTTCCTAAATATTCACTATCTCATTCAAAAATGTAAACTTTTAGTGAATAAAATTTTAAGTGATAAGTGGCTGTCAAAAATGTCATTAGGATGTTCAGACTCACTAAAAGCTTATTAAAGAAAGCTTCTTAAAGTGCCTGCTATATTGGGCAAGTGTGGGGGCTAACTTATTGTTAGAGGTGGTTAAGTTGACATGGTTTTGTGTAGTAACATGTTATTACCTGAAAAATGATGTATCGACGCATATAAGATGAACGCGGGCATAATTAAAATTAAGTACTTGGTTTTGACAAACGCACGGCTGGCCGATGCGTGGTAAACATAGAAGCCGCAATATTCCTTGCGCCACACCCCATTTTAATTGCACGTCCAGAACACATACTGCATACACAGGAGAAAATAATTACTCATGACACAGAGAAGGCTCAGCTTAGACCAAATGAGAGGACAAGTTTTGCAAGAAAATAAAAAGTACCACAAATATGCTCTCCAGCATCCATTGAGTCTAAAAAGAAAAGAGAGCATCTACAGAAAAAAGAATTGGGACCCTATTAATTGTGATAAAATAGCAGGATGAGTGGATTTTTATCCGACGCTCCATCATTTGTACCATATCCAACATATATTTGCTGATGAGGCCAATACAGAGAGATAGTCAGACTCGTTTAGAGACTCTTTTTTCTTATGAAAAGTCCTTGAAACAACTTGAAATTTCCTACCTCTTCAATGGTAGGGAGAGATGAGAAGATATAAGAATTTCAGTCAAAACAGCAAATTTGGCGATGTAAACAGCAAATGGTTACGGTTGATTGTGTATAGGTGAGGAAAATAACGTGGAGAATTGTTAATAATGGGACGTAGCCCGGGAAGGAACAAGGCCATGGCGGCTAATTGGCTCGTGGTGGCGTAAAAATGGACAGAGAAAGCAGATAATATGAAGAGACGAATTTTGTCGGAATGTGGCACCAAAAGAGAGACTGGTTGCAGATCACTGGTTAGAGACGTTTGTATTTCAGGGGAAATAAACGCAAAGAAATAGAACTATTTGATTTAGCAAACAAAGTGAGAAATGATTATGAAAACAACTGCCACAGTAGCATAGTGGGGGTAGAATTAGCGAAAAAAAATACAGGGAGTATTTAGTTTCTGACAAAGGTTTTCGCGGTGTTCAGGTTTGCAGTCAGGCAGGTTTCCGGGATTCGTCCGCGTTGTCATGTTTTGTGGTGAAATTTCACCTACTATGCTGTAGGCGTCCTCAGGCCAGGTTAAAGTGAATCAGCCATTGCTCAGCATGTCATGGCGGAGCCAGGTCACAGCATCAACTTCGAAAAACCAAACATCCTGGCCAAAGGAAAGAGATATTTCCCAAGAATCATCAGAGAAGCTGTGGAAATAATCAAGAGGCCACACAACATGAATAGGGAATATGGATACACCCTTTCCAACACTTGGAAACGTGTATTCCATGGCCCCAAAAAGGACCCTTTCCATTTCCCGCGTTTTGCGGATGTGAGCCATGGACCAATCAATGAAGGACTGGCGGGATGACACCCCCACTGAACAACATAAATACCGGCCCATTCGGCCTACAGCATAGTAGGTGAAACGTCGCCACCAAACATGACAACGCGGACAAATCCCGGAAAGCTGCCTGACTACAGTGAGTATCCTTGATACTCCCGTCGGATCTTAATTTTGTGAGTGCGAAATTACATACGTAACGTAGTAACGCTCGTTATTGGGAGATTCTTTTCTTTTGTTTTTCAGAAAAAAGTTGAAATGAAAGATAGAAAAATACGCTATGTATAACATTTACTCATCGAAATCATTAGTAAAAATGGCTATCCAATGAACAATTGGTCGATGGTAACTAATATTTTCTGCTTTCCAACGTTTATTTTATATTTATTAAGTTATTTACGTCAAATCACGTTCTCAGCTCTCCGTAGACACATTGATCACTAAAATAGACCAACTCGTTCCGGAGATACAACTGAACTGAGCGCGCCGTGCCCACACGAGCCCAAATTTAGACCCCTACGCGCAGCGCTGTGACGTCACCTCGCAACCCCCCTTCGGCTCGCGACAAACTATTTACGGTAGTCGACGAAACGGTCTATCCATTCATAGTTTTAGATATTCTGTAATCCTTATAGTTTTTGCACAGGAGTCCCTCGAAAGTACACAAATAATGGTCGCGGCAAAACCTTACATGACACCGAGAACGAACCATAAGATGTTCATTCGCATATTCACATCAAAACAAAAATGTTATAAAATTTACAATTTTATCCTTGCAATTTAATAATTGAAAATTACTTCTTTTCTTACTCTTAAGAAACTAAGAATCGGATAACATAATTTAACTGCCGAGAAAGGCACCTTGGTCACATACAAAAGTGTAAATCTATCTATCAACACTGGACGCAAAAGTGAAACTTAAGTATAGGAATTTATTTTCAAGTCAGTTATAAATGACTGAAATGATATTTTAAAAGTAAATTTTACGCTCACTTCAACGCGCCCGTTTGAACGCGCATTACCGAAAATGGGTTTGCGCTACTGTGAACGCTTTCATATTTAATCGCCCCGTGAAACCCATTCTCCTCTCTAGACCTGAGATCACTGTTTATTGAGTTGCTGACCGCGTCCGAGAGATTTTGGATGCGGTCAACGTTTTTACGAGTCCTCGCGAGAAGTCGTGGTGACTCGCGTGCCACGACGCTGTGAACTTGGCCTCGTGCGTGGAGAGGCTACGACGCCGTGGTGAGATTTCGTCGGTCTTTGGACCGCTAATGACGACGCAGGGGACGAGCGCACCTGTGCTGCCAGCGATCGGACGAATGGAATCACCTCGCGCTGGGCCGTCAAGCTCAATTTTCGCTTGAACACGCTCGGCGAAATATGCGAAAGGTCGTTTATAAATGAGCTAAGATTTCCACGGTGAATCTGATACATATATGTTTCATGGGTATTCCACTAGGTAATAAGCTTCATATGTGCCAACGATGAACGACTTATTCGTCATCATCAGGGCCTCAGTGAGTCAAAATTGGCCGTTATTTATATCCAACAATCTCGTACAGGTGAATCCTGATTGGCTCGTTTGTCTGATTGAACGTTGACTGATTCTCTCGTCTTCCCTTTCATTTTAAATGCAATTGATGATAGGATTACAAGCACTATTTAATTGAAAACCAGTGTCTCGGTTAAAATGACATGATAAAATTAAAATGTCTCGGTTTATGATGATGATGAACAAGTCATTTGTCGAAACGTTGGCACATATGAAGCCTAACACCTGGTCGAATACCCGTGAAAAATTTATATAGGGATTTTTTATGTTGCAAAGGGTGAATCCGCGCTATTTGAAACGATGGAATCGGACTTGACATCGATTTTATACGGGAACTTAGGTCAAAGAGCATCATATAAACAAGCAACATAATTAAGCCGACAACCCAAAAGTCCACGGAAAATACGTCTACGCTTGAGAATAAGTAACTAATGACATAAATCGGCTCAAAGTGATCGCCTAATGAGCGTAATTCGTGAGTTTTCGGAGATAAGTCAATCTATGAGAATTCAAATGTAAAAAGGTTTTAACATCAGTTGGTTTTTAGATTCATTTCGATTGTAAGTTACTAAAATACTCCTATTTCATAAAGTTAAAGTAAATTTCTAGAATATTTCGGGAAAATAGGTGACCAAGTATGGTCACTAAATATATAGCGCATTAAAGTTTACCGATTCTCAGGGAGAAATTTAACATCAGCAAGAGCTTGGAATTCTTCTCACGTTAGCTCCAGATTTTAGAAGAGTTACAGAAAAAATCATGAAGAGCAGATTATTTTGTTGTGTCTAAGAGCAGCTTATGTATAGTCAGAGTAGTGACCTTTTCTTTTTCACGTATTTTTGCGTCTGCTTACTTTGATTGAGGTATTGTTTTCAAATCCTGAATTTTGATACCCATCATCAACCCATCAAGTTTCAATGTATCAACATTTTAATTTAATGTAATTTTTTCAAACAGGTGGCAGCTTTGAAGCAATGTTGGAAGACGACAAACGGGAGTCAGTTTGTGAAGTTAGATTTTCCCACAAACCTTGGGGGTATCTCGTGCTATTTTTCCTACTCGCATTCATCTCATTCCAGAAAACCCTTTCTAATACCCTCTTTTAAATCACTTCGCCGTTGACATGATTATATTTCTGGCCTTGTTTTCACTCAATAAATCCCAGCCTCGTGGCCTGACCGACTCGCAGATGAAGTAACAATGAATCCCCGTGTAGCAACGCATCCAGTCGTGAGATCGAATCGCCATTGGCCGAGACGGAATGAATTATAATGGCGGGCTCCCTGACGTCCCACACTATTGGCCCGCTGCGGAGTGAAGGGTTTCGAGGCTCGGGCAAATGGAGAGACACGAATAAGGTAAGCTAGAGAGCGTTTGGAGAAAATAAGAGGCATTGGGGGAATGGTGGGGGGGGAGTAAGGTGATGAGGGCAAGGTAGGGATCCTCGACTTTCGTCATCAACTACGTCCTACTTGGCATCGCTTGGCCGTTTCGGGAAAAAGTGAGATGTGTGTAGACCAAGGGTGAACCTCACGGTAGCCGAGAGAGAGAGAATAGGCTATGGAGGTTAAAGAAGGGAAGGACTTAGAGGTCGCAGTGGAGCGGGGGAGTAGTGGAGTGAAGAGAGGCGATGAGTTGGCGGTGGAGGTGACAGAGCACTTCGAGGGCGCTTGAAGAGAAATGCTCGCCGTGGCTGGAGTAGCCGGGAGTGGACGAGGATAGATCATGTTTGCCACTGGCGCCCGCACCATCGCAGCCGTACAGCTTCACTTTACGGTCTGGTGCACCACTCCAAAGACGAAGGGGGAAAAATTAAGAATTCATAGCTGCGAAATTAATTCGCAGAAGTGCGCGAGTATAGTGATGCAATCGATCAATACGCAAAGTGACGCATTCGCAAAAATGGCGTCTTAAGACTTCTTGATGATAAGACCGTTTTGTGGATGGTGACGCCCAGCGTTTCCAGTTGTTTTCTAATTTTGTTCTCGCATATTGACATCGATGAGTTTATGGTCGCATGTGGTAATGAAAAACCCAATCAATGAAAATTAATATTGCTTTTCCATGCATATTTAGAATGCTTCCATCGTATGAAATAAATGGAATCATTATTTGGTAAGTAAAGTACCGTAATATCGTAGGCTGCGATACTTTTATTTTGGATGAAGGCCAAAAGCTTTGAATTGAAATTATACGTGCTGGCAGGTAATGTACAAATTTTAAGCCAGGGAAAGTGACATTAAAAGGTCGTATATCATGATCATAATATGATGCAAAATATCCTTAAATGAAGAGCATGCATTTCCTTGTGTATAGTGCTCTTATAGCGGCTACTTGAAATACATTTAAGAAAACAGAGAAAGAGAAGGGACTTGGAGATTTTTTTTGGTTTAAGAGCAAGCAATGCTGAATACTCCAAAGAACGACTCAAGCAAGATGTATTTACTCTGCTTATACGATAAAACAACATTCACCTAAATTCAAAGTCTGTATAGCACTTGGAGTGCAAGCACTTGCAGGACCGCATCTACAAACATTACACTTATTTAAAAAGTCCTGTTGCATCTAGTGCGGCAACGAATTAAGTCAGTATGAATTAAGGCATGACCTCGATCCCCCTCACTGGCTACGTGTCTGCTTATACTTGAGTAATAATTTTCTCTACAATTCATTCACCCAGGATATCGATTCCAGTGCCTATTTAGTATTTGGCTCCCTAGGGTAGGGGATACTTGGTGAGGAAAATGGACAATTGTCTGAAAAACAAGGCAGTAGACAGCGGGCTTATGACATCCTTAAAATGTATAGATACATTTAATGCAATTATTAAAATTTAGGAGGGCACTTCAAAAATATTTGGAAACAGTGTAACAATTAAAGTGTGAAAAGTCATAAATATTATATAATAAGAACGGTTGATGTGTCACTATATCGATTCAACTTCACACACCCTAATCTGACCAATTCCGTAAAGAACGTTTTTGAAGTCAATTTTATATTTTCAATACAGCAATGAGAGCATAATTCATTCGAGTCTTAGGAAAGCACCTGTGATTAAGCTCGGAATCAAATATTTTTCCAAAAAAGATTTTTCCCTCATACTGGCGTATTACATCAACATTTTCAAGCTGTGTTTAGGTCTATCCTTTATGAAGCATGTATATAAACTTAAATTTCCTGATGGTGTCAAATAAGTTTCTTTGTTACGTAATGTTTTCATATCTTAAGGTACGAAATTTCTTCAACTTTCATGTTATGCCTATGTATTACGTCTAATATTTTGCGGAGAAGCATTATTTTTGTTTAGCCTGACCTACCTACAGTTTTACAGCTCACAAAATCATTTTCGCATGGATAAATAAATCTTTCTTCAAGGATTAGGATTCGCAATATAATTCTATCGCCATATCACTAAGTGTTTAAATGCAGAAAGGAGAATTGGTCGCCAAGCTTACACAAAGGCAACGCAAATACTAATTAGCCTAAATTAATCATTCAGATTTTCAAATGATTTAAAATCCAAAGAAAGTCGTGACTCTTTTATGAAGTCGCAGGATAATCAATGGTAATAAAAGGCTTTAGATATGAGCAAAGCATTCACGGTCGAAAGACTCGGTGGAATTTGTATAAATCAACATTACGCGGGGAAAGTTGACAGTTTAATTCTTGGTTTAAACACTCAAAAGCCCTATTTATAAGCATCCACTGATTGGTTTCGGGTTGTGTTTACAAATAAATAGCTTCATATTTTTTTATAGCGTATTTAAGGATGCATGTATAGTTTTTAACATTGTAAAATGTGAGATATGAATTATCATGAAAGCCTAAATTGCAGTAATAAAACTAAATGCAGTCGTTTTAATTGCTCGATGGCAAATAATAACGTATAGAACTGATGAAAAAACAATAAAATCCTAGGAATGTGAACTATGAGGCATTTAATTATCTAAGAAATGTAATTCTACCCCATAAAAGTTGGAAAAGATTTCAATGCATCATTCTGATAATTTATTGCACATGCGTACTCAACAAGACTTGAGCATAACTGTTTCAAGGAGGAATTTTTGAAGTACCCACATGAAACAAATAATATCCTTCTCTGAAAGGTCTTTATACGATATAATTACACCTTTCCCAATTAATGAACACAGAGGCATACGCTAAGCATGTGAACTTAACTACATACTAGAATTATGGGCAATATTCTTTGTATAATCCTTAATCACACCTCAGCGGAAATCTGCAAACAATAGGAGAACCATCTCAGCTCAACCCAAGAATAATTTTTTTATGAATTCAGGTTTTTTTATATATCTACTTTTTCATTGAGCATGATCTCTGGCATTACAAGAAAACCGCAAGAAGATATGGGAGTAAAAGACTTCCCTTTCCAGAAGATTTACCTTAATTAAAGTCCACTTTTAAGCCCTTTGAGGTGGCGATATTTTTCTATACTAGACTCCACAGTGATAAAAAACCAAGCCACAGAAAATTAATATCGCTTAAGGGAAACCCATTGTTAAGTAAAAGACGATCAATTTTCAGACCTCTATATTTTCACTTTGGCTGTAGGCCAAAATAACTAAATTGAATTCATTAAAGATATGAGAGAATGTACAAACTGTACTTTTGATATTGCTGGTTGCATCCTTATTCAACACAAATTTATTCATCATATGGGAGTCGTAGGCCATTAGGAATACCATTGTGCAATACACTACTATACGCTTCAACGTAAAGATACACTTCAATCATTGAACCCCCAGGATTATTCCTCTTAGGAATTCCGTATTTGGAGTATTATAGAGATGTAAAATACCTTTTTCGGTGGGCAAGTCATACCTCATGTGATGCATATGGTAGTGGCAAACATTTAGAATCACTGGACTGAGAAGAAATTAAAAGGCATGTCTATGAATTCAGTTTTCACATTTTTAATAATGCAATTGTTAACGAAATTTGTGAAACATTATGCGATAATTAAAATGTTTATCCTTAGCTTACTTTATTATTTTGTGAATATATAAATAATACGCATAAAACGATTTTCCCCAGAACGGAAAAAGTTGTTCATGTATGTACATGCCATTTTTTCCCTTAGTTTCGGGTGAATATCTCACCACATGAGGAGTATTTGTATATTTTAATGCACGTGGCCTTTTACTCATCTCCCCGTAGTCTTCCTTCGTACTGAGCACCTACACACACTCTTGTCACTCACCACAACGTGATGGAGGCGTAATAGCCGGCCGATCGGTACATGCGGCCCCAGTTGAAGCCCTCCTGGTCGGCGCTCAGGTACTCGGCCACCGTGAGGATGGGGAAGGGGAGGCCGCGCTCCAGCGCCGCACGCTGACTCTCCTGCATCTCGCCCGCGCCCGACCATCGGAAGCGCTCGTTGAAGTCGATGTCTTCGCTCCGATTGGATGCCGACGGCGCTGCAAGGTACGGGAAGAACAAAAGAGGCAACATTAGCGCCGGCCACCATCCATGTCGGCGCGTTATTGACGATCGGAATTTACTCGCGAGGGGGAAAAAATGCGTAGTGGGGAGATGAGATCGGGAGAGATTGAGACGTCCAATTTGGACGCGTCGATCGCAGCCCCCGTCTTTCCTAAGGAAGGCAAAAAAGGCGTAATTTAGTGGTTTTTTTAAGAGAGGGGAGGCTCTCCACCTGCTGCTCCCATCTCTCGGACGGCGGCGGCGAGAGAGTACAGAGAAGGAGAGATTTATGCTCCCCCTTTCCGCGGACGAAACGAGAGAATATTGCGAGCCCTCTTTCGAGTTCTCCTGGCTACTTGGTTTATGTTTCCGAGGTGGGATAAGGGGGATGATATATACTGCCTTTTCGAGGCTCTTAAGTGCCAGTCGAGGGCGGAATTTTATCCACTGAAGTAGAACCTGAGTGTTGAAGTACTATTTTCATAAGTCAAAGTCAGTTGGGCAATTGCTTCCCATTCTGAGGGCCCGGGCTCGAATCTTTGCAGTGGAGGAGATTTTTCAGGAGAATCCCAATCCCAACTCGGATTAGAGTACTTCAAGCGTAGCTTTCCGTCCGTAGGATGGGACGATGGGATCCGCTGAAAATTTCGGATTTCAACCCGGGCTGTACCATTTGGGAAAAACTGGTGTGAGTTCAGAAAAATTATGCTATTTTTTACGCGGAGTCTCCTTATTTCTATGAGCACTTTTAGTTACCCTGTCAACGATCATCGCCACTAGGGAATTACAGACCTTGCTTTGTTCCGGACAGATCTGAGGAATATAAAACTTTGTTCCCTTACTGCATCCAAATATTATAGTTGTGTTTATAGAGGGGTAATTGAACTCATACTGCAATTTTTTTTGTAGTGGCTTTGCTCATCATATTGACTCAGAACGCACAACAAACGTTTTTATAAATATTCATACAAATTTTGATTGCATGGTTTGTTCAAGATTTCTCGTTGAACGCAAAAATAACAATGCATGCAGAGTATTTTACAGGTTTTTTCGGGTGCACTGAAAAATTAATAGCATGGTAATATCGTCCATGTAACTTCTGGCGTCTACCAAAAATTAATGAGTAATTTTGCAATCCATTACATCAGCCTATCTTGATACCTTTTGGGTCTAACTACAGACGAAGGCCGAGGCTTGTAACAGCGGTGGTTCACATTTTCCCCTCAAATTTTCGGAACATAATCACGTCATTCCGGCGGAGGATGTATTAGACAGATTTTCATACTCTAGAATAGCCATGGTATTAGAACAACCTGAATATGATCACAAAACGTTGAAAGCTGGCGAGATGACTTTTTTTTAAACATCCAAGCGTGAAATGAAGAATTTACCAAGAACTCCAGCACACATAAATGACATGGATTACGTAATTCAGTAGAGTGAAAATCGGAGTGCGAGCGATATCAGTATTTTAAAAATAATTAGGTCTATCTTGATGCGAAAAAAATTATACGCTCGAGGGAGCACTATTCTTTTGATTCAGCTTCTAAAAAAATTGACGGGTGAACCTGATCAAAAAGGTGGTAGGTGATGAAAAAAGACAATTTCAAAACGATGACGGACTTGCGACACAATGTTCTTATGCGCCCGGGTCGGAGATTAGCAAGACCTTGAGGAGCGGAGGGGGCCGGTGACTCTAGAATATTGGAAGTTCGGTCGTTGTACCTTCACATCCTCCGCGGGCAAGGGATACTCGACGCGAGTTATTTATTTCGCCTTCCCTGGCCCTCGCCTTCTCGCGGGAAGAAAAACGACATAACCTTGACGGGATTTCGACTTCCTCGAAAGTTTCACGTCCGCTCCGTCTCTCCTCATAATGGTCGGATCGGATCTGGGGTCTTCTGAACGCGGCGGCCAGTTGAAGACTCAAGGATATAACGACGACGTAAGACGATTAAGGTGAAAGGGATGAGAAGTGGGCTCATTATGGACGAAGATAACGACCCCGCACGGTCGGAAAAAAATACTGTTCCGTCAACTCGCGAAAAACGTTTAGCTATGGCTTCAGACACTTTCATGGTTTCACGTGAAGGATTGTGCACGTATTTAAAAAAATTCTAGATCTTCGGCGTTCACTTTGAGAAAGAAGGCATATTAGGGATAATTATAAATACTATATATTTAGTTTCGTTATCAAAATTTCATTCCGAGTGGAGCTAGGGCGATAGAGATGATCCTTTCCTAAACTTGACACTGGAATACAATCATGGAATGAATGCCAATTGTTTAACGAAAATTTTACGATAAATTAGGTGTCACTACAAAAATAGTGAGGAGCAAAACTTAATAACAAATCTTTTGCTCCATACTACCGGCTTGAGAAATACGGAATGGAGGTTCTATGCACTCGGAAAGAAAATGAACGAGATTAAGTGAAGAAATTATGGTTAAGCTGCAGTCAAATATAAGGATTTGAGAGATTTCACATGTCACATAAAATGACGTTTAAATTCAAAAGTAATGCTTTTGTTATAATTCCCAAATTTCTGGAAAAGGTATACATTAAATTAAGAGGCTTAATCAGGCTTTTCATCAATTACTGCACGACAAAATCTATGGATGGTCAGTGATCGCATTGCAACATGCTCGCTGGTTTAAAGAGCGTCACGAGAATTGCAGAAGGTACTCCTGCAGGCAAATGAGCTAATTTCATCGCGTAAGGTAAGCAATGATTATTGACTTAATTTACGCAACCTCCTGAAGTTATGACTTTAGCGGCCTTTTAACTAGACACAAGTGACAGCACTCAGATCTTGGACGATGACCGGTGGAGCCAAGTTACAAGATCTTACCTATTACCTACTGATTTATAATATGAAAGATAGGTCAGTAGATAAATGGTATGTTCTTAACTCCCAAGTATGACGTATTCTCAGCTACAACCTTCCCATCTGTGTGATTTCTCGCATAAAAATTTCTCATTAATTGTGTTTCATTCTTAGTCTTCCGTGAAAATTATTCCAATCCATTTTAATTATGCTATTCTTTTAAGAAGTTTGATAATTCTCCAAGTATATTAATTACTTTTGACTTAAATGCTATGCAGTGTTTTCAGTGGGTAAATTTCCTTTCTCTACTAATCTCTCTATTACTTTTCTTAGTCAATTTTACCTACATCATTCTTCTGCAGACCCCCATTTATATCGCTTCAAGTCTTCTTCATTTTGCTGCTGCTATCGTCTGCGCTTCCTTGGCATAGGATTTAAGCAATGCTTCGATACTTCCGAGCATGTGCACGTGACTATAAATTAACATTCACTGAAATTTAAAGAACACATGCCGATTGAAAATTTTCACTATTTTACTTACATATCCATCTAAACACAAAAGCAACTAATAATGAAAGTGCACTTTTTCAATTGCCAGCCCGTGGGTTAACAAATTGAAACCTCTGCGTTGTATTCTTCGTGGACCCAAGGTTCCTCTTAGTGCAACCGAGGCACACTCCTGAATAAAGCATCAATCATAACCCCCTCTCAACAGATAGATTTAGTCGTCAATACTTCAATCCTCAGCCATAGAACCTATTAATTCTGGAGTAACCTCTCCCATATAATCCCTCCTTGGCGAGTTAAAAGAAGAAAAAGGTAAGCGCGATTCAGGTCGAAAAAACTCGCAACCTTTCGCAGATCGTAAATCCTTCAATATTCTGTGGCTTATAAATCGCCGCGCGTTCGATTAAAATCTCCCTCTTTGGTCCCACCCACCAACTCAGCAGAGATCTCACTGGCCTCTTTTCATTCCTTGCATTCCAGAGATTGGAGCTCCTTCCAGCTCCATATTCTTCCTCGAAGGTCCTCTCCAACCCGCGAGACTTTTCTCCACACCATTGCACGCTTCCATTCCCCAGCTTTGGACCCGTACCGTTCGTGAATCGTTAATTATTATTATTATGACTCTAATAAATAAAACTTTATCCGAATGAATTTCCACTTAAACCCTCGATAGTTACTTATAACATTGCGGTGAAGACAATGGTGATGAAAGTTGAGGTTCACCAAAGGGATGACGAAATTCATATTCGGTGATCGTATTCTGTACTCTGGCTGACGTTCCCTTAAGTGCATTAAACAAATGAATATTTTTACTAGATTTACGGGATGGATGGTATGATGTTTTCCTAGCGTACCTTGTGAAGGAGGGTTTATCGGGTGTTCTACCGGGTTAGGTGGGACACTATCTAACCCGGTGCAACATCCGAGAAACATTCCTTCACAAGTCCATCATCGTCATTCGGTAGATTCGTCATTCATCGTCATTCATCTTTCAATTTTTTGCGTCACATTGATAAGAATCGTTCAACAATTGAAAAAAAGGCTCAATGCCATGAAGTCGAATTTACAAGTTCGCGTTTGAACGTTATTTTGTAATATTAGAGACAACTGCGATCTTATGTTACGAAGCGCTCGGTGGTAGGATCGCGTTGCCTTATGTAGTGAAAGATGAAGTAAATCTTGTCTTTTGGATCGATTCAAAATCAATTGCTCGGGTCTCGATATAATTACTCCGAATTCGTTTTTAGTTAAAAGGGAACACTTTGTTTTCGCAATTTCGCACCACGCCTCCTCTGGCATCAGGCCGATGGCCGTATTAATATGACAGCCAAGGATTTCGTTTAATTCGATTTTGCTTGAGCCTGAAATAACAGTTGAGATACTCTGCAGCCTTCCTCTACCGTGATCTCGTCGGCCGTTTGCGTCCCAATAACTTCCCTCGGCTCCAGCCAACTTCCCCACTCACACAAAGTCGCCAACGCCTCTCCTTCTCGCATCCTCATCGCACGGAGCAGCATCCGCAATTCCACGCCCCAAGTCAGGCGTGACCCTCCTACATACATTCCTTCCGGGAGTCCTTGCTTCGAATCTCCTCCTCCGCTTTCTCCCCCCCCACTCGCGACGGGCTAGTCACCCCCCCTGTGGTGCCTGGCCCTCGACCCCGCTCTGCTTTAAAGGCATCATTCCATCAGCTTCATAAGCCGTACAATATTTACTTGCACGCATTCCCTGCTTCTGAGGATATACCGTAATTTACGCATAACGTTCCGCACATCGTTTTCTTTAGATATCCAATTCCATCGTCCAAAATTCATTTATTGTAGGAGAAAGAGTTCTTAGCGGTAGTGTGGTAGAGTTATAGTTCCGGTTCTCCAAGACGTGAGATTATATTTGACCTATTCTGGTCCAGATCGTAAGATTAACCCCATGTCCATTCCCTGGGAGGGATTCGAATCGTTGACCTAAGGTGGCCAGGTCGGCGTAGTAAGAAACTTCTACCGCGTTCGGCATGTTCCTCTCGCAGTCAATAGATGAAGCCTGTGTAACTATAATTTAGATAATTTCATGTTTCCAAAAGACTTTTATTTCTTAAGTATTTTCTATTTTATTTCTTTATTTATATTAACCCTTTATTTATTTCAATGGTATGATTAACAAAGATTTCGTTGCTCCAAGGAGTCCATAGTGAAAATTCACCGAAAATTACTCGTCGTGAAGGAGGTCTATGAATCACCTGATGAAACTGCAGTCACGAAAACCCGAACAGACGCAGGAGAATACTCGAAAATGAAAAGATTCAGCAATGGATCGCATTCTTACCATTTTGTTTTCTTGTTAACTGACTCGTATGTTGACAGATACCACACTCTAACCTATGTTGACAATGGTTCAATGATCCAAAAATATATTTTGTGAAACATTAAAAATAACTTAGTGAAAATTCCATAGCGTTTCATTGCTCCTCTCTTGGCTTACACTTATCATCCTCTGAAGTCCGATTGGTAGCTACTTCCAAATTTTCGGAATAAATTTATAATATGTTAGGACTTATATAACTCGTGCAATTCTCAAACCATTTCAATCTATGTTCTCACACAATTAATGTTCTCACGCGAGTTATATGGGTACTCGTATTGCATGACGCAGCTCCACGGCAGGCATTGTTTTTCCACCTCTTCTCCAGAAAATGTCGACTTCATCCACCCGAGTCATTCGCTGTCTTGTTATCGCACGGAGGACAAGGTAAGAATGCTTTTTCTTTCCTGCCATTTCATTTTTTCTCTTCGCGAATTTAACTTACGGCTGGAGGCATGAATCTGCCCGATGGCATGCGATGGTGGCGTGATGAATCGACGGCCGTAGCAAATGAGTATCTAGCTCATCATGCCATCTCCGTTCAACCGAATGGTTTTCCCCTTTAAGTAACGTTCAACACGTTTAAAATGGTATTAATTAAAGCGTAGCAGGCGTTTACCACAGGCGTAGCAGGCGTCATCGTTTAAACAATTTTCAGACGATTGGGGGACCTTTAAACGAGTGAGACACGAGATCCACTCCAGTCTCCGTTCTCATATTTTTTAACTTATCTATGAAAATACATTATTTTTTTAAAAGTATAAGACGAGATTAATTGTTTATTTGAACTGCGAAATCAGGTTCAAGCTTTTCTATACTGGGAAATATAAAATAAAATTACGTTAAAAAATATATATCTACTCTTATATAACATCATATTAAAATAGTTTATTTTAAATAATTTTCCAATAATTGTTTTAAACTACCTGGGAAAGGCATGCAAAATTCAAACCAAAGAATAAGAAACAGAAAAAACGGATTATTGGAGCCATCCTTGGATTATTATCGTTGAGAGGTGGTGTAATGCTCGCTCAAAAGGCAACAACTTGCCTACATCTTCTAATCTCTTTCACCGCCTGATTTTCTCTCACTGTGCAATATTTTCAACTCTTTATTTCAAACCTCATTAAGATTTCTACTCTCCTGATGACCTTACCGCACATCGTGCCTCAACGGAACCTTCAAAGCTACAATTTATACTCCTCTCAGCCGAGGAGGAATTTATGCTCTTATGTCCCTGCCTTTTCCTGCAATTCAGCTACATCGTAAAAAAGTGCACCCCTCAAGGTCGTTTGTTGGGTAACCTATACCGTCAGCTTGCCCATACCATCCATTGTTTCATAAAATATGACAGACGACCAGGATTACAATTCCACTGCTACTCCGAAAGGTAACTGTCAGCAGTTGAAATAACTCAGCAATATAAATATTTATTTTTAGGAAAAATAATAAATTAAGCTATTCTGTGGAAGGATGGTTAGCAAAAAAAAAATACTGATCGGTATTGATGAGGGATCAATGTAATGATAATTCATTTCTGCGAAAATAGTTCATTCTGATGACATATGCAGCTCTTTTAGATTCTGATTTCAAAAGAATGGAATTTATTAGTGAAAATTACATGACTTTGTGGCTGGAGAAGGTCATCACGATTTTATAATTTCAAATTCAACAATTTATTGCTTCCATGGACTTTCATCGACATTAGATTATGCCAAAAAATCCATTTTTCCCATTTCCCCTATCATTACGTTAAATAAAGTTGTCCATCAGGTGGTTATCTAAAGTCATTAGGAGTATGCATTGCCAATTAATGACATAAAAATGCAAATCAATGGTTCTGTAACTTTTCTTGTCTTTGCTTGAATGTGTGTTTTCTCTTCAATAAAATTATGTTTTCCTAACAGCTGCTTGAGGTGGACATTAAGTCAGTATGATAGCTAGCGATGATTATGATTTTTTGATGGACGTAAGGACTTACCAAGTTTCCAACCGAAGTCCCCATTCGACGAAAATATCAAAACAGAAATTATTTCCCTGGGTTTTTGGCAAAACCTATTCGCTAATCAAAGCTGTAGATTCGTCAAATGAAATGATTCGATTTCTAATAATTTGAATTCTTTACTTATAATTTTCCCACAAGACTTAAGTTTCAGCGTTCAGACAACTTAAATGTAGCATATAATTAGTTTTTATGTAGTGTGATTAGTAATTGAAATTTCCTCCCATGGGAACGAGGAAATAATAGGGATCTCGGGCTTTGATGAAGATAGCTCAACTGTATGCAATATGATGCAATGTACGAACAGTGACAATTACAGTACAACACGCTCAACGTAATTCAAATTATATGGAGATCTAAGATACGTTCCCGAGGCCAATAAAGAATGAAATAGTTTCTTCATTCAAAAAGAGGGTATTCAAGGAAAGAAATATATCTTAAGCCCGAGAATATTTGGATATTAGAACTGATTTGGAATTTTAAAGGGATCGTGTGTTTTTAAATTAAAAGAGAAATGTTTAATTCCAGATAAAACCATGAGTGATGTAAAATATAGTTAAATTTTATAATAATTTTAACATTTTAGAAGAAATGGAGCATTATTACGAGACGAAATACCTAGGAAAATGGACATATTCTCTGTATCATTGGCCAAGGTTGAGAATTTGTCCAACGTGGTACATGGGACGAAAGTATGAATACTTTATCTCAGGAAATAATATCGCATATACCTTTGTGGCATTCGTCTTTATTGAAACCTAGAAAACTAAATGCCGTATTCAGTCCGTAAAGAGTAAATTACGCGCTGCATAAGGCCAGATACAAACTCTAAACCCTTGTTACCGATATAAAACGCAGTACGTATGAGATATGAAAATATGACTCCAATTATTTAAGTGCACTTGGCTGTTCTACCATTATTTATTGCAGTGGACTGGAAGCGTGAGTGTCTGCCACATGAATTGATGGTGGAAAATAAATTTTCATCGGGCAGTAGGTACCAGTTGAGCACAATACAAATTTCTTTCTCATCGCTCGGCCGTTTCAATGACACATTTACTGCACTGCGCTTTATGACAAAAACTTTTTACTACGGCTTGAATATGTTTTATTTCAATCACAGATCAATTCGTAATGCAACAAATGGAATGGGCTTAAAGAGCGTGCGAGTGCATGCACTGTAAAAATCCTCAAACACAATTGACGGAGAAACGAGAGGTTAAATAATAATCATACAATCTCATCCGATAGGGTCTCATGTGTGCCTGGCTTTCCCACGCTGGAAGAGAAAGGGATTTAGGTGGCCTTCCAGTCATTGGCTACCGGGAGAGGGGGACGGAAAAACAAATCCTTTGAGAGAGAGAGAGGGAAAACTATGTGAATCCTGTATGAGAGTAAACCTTTTCACGAAATATTAAGATATCATTGGACAGAGGAGTTGAAAAAACTCAGTGTAAGTTCGTCACGGAATATTATTTGCTTCATATTCAGCATACAATATTCCAAAATCCAGAGACAACTGATTGGCATACGTAATATGTACGGATAAGCAGAGGAAGGGTGTAATTTTTTATGCAACAGGCTGAGTCTAGCCGTGACTGCTGCTGGGGAAACCTGAGACAGTCGTGCTCAGTTGCTTTTCAGCCCCTATTTGATGGCTTACCCGTGCATGAAGTTTCTTCCCCTGAACGAATGCGGTTATACACGATGTCCTTCATCCATAAGATATAATCGCTACCTGAGAACACATTTTGAATTCCTTTCCTTAACGCTTTGATTGAAATTTCCTCCTTACGATGCGCGTGCCGAATAGCTAACTAGAACTTTAATGCCGTGGCTTACGAATCCTCCAGATTTCAATAGAAAGGGGTTGTTTCATTGTTTCACTGATGAACTGATATTGAAGGATTTCGCGCGATATCATCACTAATGCTGTATTTGCCACAGTTTTCGCAATGGTAAATTAGTCACCGCTGGGCATAATTGAATCATTCATTCCTATATCGTGCGTCTTAGAGAAATTAATTTTCCAAATGGAGCCGAGCTTAGGTTTACATTAATGGGCATATCAGTAAGAAGTGATCAACAGATTTAAATCAACGATTCTCAATTAATGAGCCTCAAAAGAGAGAGGACAAAAAAGGTTTCGAAATGTTCGCAGAGTTACGTCTTAAAATACTACAGGATACCAAAGTAAGCACACCGTAATTTTATGGCCCTAAGTTGTCGATTAAGTTGTTTTTAAGGATCAGTAAAACTGGTAAAACAATGCGTCAAGTCATGCACTTGACCAGAAGACCATTGCATGACTTTGATACTTAAGATCCTTTACGGCGTTCTTTTACAATCTTTACCTCATGGTTCCCTGAAAATCCTACTAATTGTACCGGGTGTTCACTTTGGCCAATAATCCCATAATTTTTCCCTCCTAATGCCATCCACCCACGATACAAACTGCAAAAAACCCTCTATCCCCATTGCCCTCTTTTCTCCTCTCCTTTTGATGCAAAGGTCGACATCCAGCTATCCATCATATTTTTCAAATAAAAAATCTATACCTAAGCTATTTTTCCAATGTTAAACGGGGGAACGTTTTAGGCCCTTAAAAATCCAGGAATACAAACTTTAAAATTTTGTTATTGATACGTAACGCAAAATTGTGAAAATTGTACTACTGAGGTATAACTTCTCACTTTTCTGTAGATCTGAGCATCGAAATATGGCCCTAAATAGAATTAGCGTAACATCAAGTATTATTAAAATATAAATTCATGGCATCAGCCTTCACAAAAACATAGAACTTACCCGTTATAAGGAGAAATAAATCATGGAATGCTCCTCCGACAATTATTTATAATTTCCTGGAATCGCCGAAAAATTAACAGCTTCCCTGCGAGACGTTGTTTGTTAAGTACTACTGTAAACTTTTCCACCATGAGATGGTAAAAGTTTCACTATCCACCTCATAATCTGTCTCAGTGACTTATGTACAGGAGTATCCTAAAATGACCTTTAACTTCCGTTTAACCGTCCGGCGTTCACGGGTGATAAAGAATGAGGTAGGTTTTTTTCAATAACTCCTATGGAAGTTGTTTTATTTTCCATAGTACTCCACAGCACGGTGGTGCCAATATCGAAAGACTCTTTCTCACCCTACCCTCTATGGGTTTGATAAATCAGTTATCCTAGCTACAACGTCGACTTACGGTAGTTTGAGCGAAAAATCGCTTCACTTAGAATTTGACCTCATTTTAAAGAAAAAAACTATCATCTTTCCAATTATATAAAAATATTAACCCCTTGCCGAACTACTTTTCGAGCAATTTTCCTGAAAATACAAGCTGTTTTACATGGGATAGATCACGGCTGTGCGCTCCAGCGGGAGAATATGGAATAAATTAGGAATTTATAGCACCTAGATTTCGTCGAAATACTAATGCTGTATAGTTCGTATGCTTCCTCAACTATTTATAAAAAATAATCTATTACTCACCGCAGTAATATTTACAGAGTAACAAAAAAACAACTGTTTTGAAGGCTTTTTAATCGTACTGCGTAAAGAAATGAGTCAAATCATAAACTTATGTAGATATATTTATTTGACTACTGAGAATTGTGATCATATATAAATATATTTTTGCACCATTAATATTACAATATTTACTTCACACTTCTCACAGACGCTGAAGTTAAAATATAAAATTCTAATATGGTCTCCATTATGACTAGGGAAATATCTCGCTCAAACGTCCTAAAAGAGTAGAGCACACAAACCGATGCTCGTTAACAATGGTTGGTCGAGCACGGAACCGATAAAGCAATTTCCCCGACGCCCTCTCCACGGAGGGGATTGGCGAACGAGGGGGCGGTGAATGGGGAGAAAAGAGATTTCGTGGAGTTGGGGGTAGAATAGCCGGCGAAAGGAGACGGCCGTTTTGAAGTATACATTTGCAATTCAGATGAAAGCCATTCTCTTCGATCGCCACGCACTCCCGGAGCCAAGTCCGACTCTTTTTGCATGTCAAGATGATTGAAAGGGACCTGAGGGAGAGCAGGACAATAGCATTTGCTCCAACCGGAATGCGGCAAGGGGTTTCAAATGTACGAGACGAAATGCATATGATGATGAGGAAGAGAAGGGTACGATGTCACTTGCGGTCTATCGATAAAGAAGTAAAGAATTTCCAAACTCCCGAATAAAAGTAATCTCTCAAAGAAAAAGATAGGAATAATTAAATGGAAGTTTGTCATTTAAATATTTTTAGCTTGAACATAACACCATCTAATTGGTATTTATTCTCGACCTCTTTTTATATGGTATTCATGAAATTATTACCATAACACGATCTCTTTATAAACTGTTCTCGCCCACTTTACTTGCTGGTCAGGATGTCTCATTCTCATTTCTGCTCCTGGAATCATATATTTTCACGAATTACTTTGTCGCTAAAGTCGGTTTATGGCATTCCCATTTCCTTCCTGAAACCTTAATAGAACTCACCAAAGTGGTTGATTTTAACGCATTCTCATCATTTGTTAATCACTACTCTGACCGACATAGAGCTTATTTTTAGCTCATCCACAAGATTATTCTATCTCAAATCTACTATCTATCACCTCACACATTTTCCGCAAGATATTGAAATTATTATCCTACAATCTTCATCAATTTCCATTACACTTTTGCTAAATGAGGATTCAAAAAAGGCCAAATGAAATATTTGCCACCACTGACCCGTACCAAGAAAATAGCTGACGATTCTCGCTGGAGGATGTATACGAGATTCACAAATAACGTACCTTCTGTGATTATATTCTGTGACATATTTCAATGGCAGGAAATCACCACTGGAGCCACCCATTTATGTCACCCATTGGGCGGAGTGTATCGCACGACTGATTTAAAACACGCCAAAATTAATAATTCATGCGGAGGCATTAGTTTCTCTTCCCCGCCTCTCTTGTACAGTTTAGCTCACATGAGGGTGATGCAAAAGGCGCCAACACCTTGGGACGTCATTATCCTGATCTACAGCATGGGCAGACTAAGCCATTATTGGTAGCAGAGCCTAACTGCTCGTAACTCTCGTCCTAATTGGCTGACCTAATCGATGCCCGCCACGAGAAAGGAACTCTTGTCGCCGCGAAACCTTTTCTTACCCATCTCCTTCTCCTCTTCCTTTCTCCTGTCCTTCCCTCCCGCCTCACCCCCGCTGCGTCCGCTCTACAACACGAGGATTCCCAGCATGTTCTCTTCCCGGCAGGGGAAAAAGGAGATCGGTATGGTAGTTTGTTATAGCTTAGGGATCGGGTCAGTATGGCGACTTGGGTACTTCCTCACCAACTCAAAGGACCCTGATTCGTAGCTCGGCAGTGGCGAATACTTTGACGGTAAACTCCTTATTAATCGGCAAGTGTTGGGTTTTGGAAGTTTAAATTTAGTAATTGAAAAATCTCTTAATTTGTTTCCCAGCAATATTTGCAAGTTTTTCACATCCCCTTCATTACTGAGATCTTTTCTGCAATGGATTTTGTCGCCAAGGCTATTTACCTAAAATGCTAGCTTTTTTCATAAGAATGTAAATATATTTTTCAACACTTTCCGGTGATAATATTATGATTGCATATTCCTAGTGTTTTTAATAAGGTACTTCTATCCACACAGATTGGTATTTATGCTCTAGTAACTGCCTAAATAACGGAGAGAAATAAGCTGAAAGAAGGGAGACTTGTTTCTTTCAAAATAAAATGACACTTCATCATCATTATTTTAAAAATTCAGAGTCCCTGGAACACTACGAATGGTGTCGTATGACTCCCTTTCAGGGTATGGATAGTCAAACGAGATCTTTTTTTTCCTTTTGATGACTTAGGATATTTGCGGTGACTTTATAACTTACATTTCTTTTCTAGTATTCATTAAAATTATTCCTCACGTTCATCTTTGTATTATTTTGAAAAAAAAGGTAATTTTGTCCAAAAATAGCACACGGTTAAATAATATTACAATTTATCATCATGAATTTTAATCGACTGCTTGCTCGTCTGCCCCCAGCAATGCTCATTCCTTACGAGACCTGTCACATCGTATCCTCAGGGCGTAAATATCATTGTTCGCGAACTTTTCTGCAATCGCACTTGGAAACTTTCCAAGGAAGTGGAGGAGAGAGAGAGAGGGGAGAGGTTGGGGAGAAGGATCACATTGGCATTTTTGTGTCTTGTTCGCGAGCTCTCCGATCGGCGCGGCCGGACGGAGAGAGAAACCCTTGCTTCGGAGATAAAAAGACACCGATCGCAGATAGCACGGGATGTGTGTGTGGGTGTTGTGTGTGCTTGCTTGATGTGATAAGTATGGAGAGCTGGGGAGCGAGGGGGGGCGGGCTGGGCTGGGTTGAGTAGGGGACGCCGCTAATGTAAGGGAGGGGAGGTATGCAGAGAAAGGGTCACTTTTGTTTAAAAAAAACAAAGGGCAGGAGTGCGGGGGAAATAAGGAAAAGAAACGGAGTGGAGAGATATGCGTCGAGAAAGGTCATTCGGAGAAGGAGAGAGAGAGAGGACTCGTGCCATTATTATCGATAATATCCAATAACTTCTTTCTTTATTTTTTTGTCGGAGACCGTTGCACAAGGTTGACGGACCCACAGACCGCCAAGCGTTCCGTGTCATGCGCGGCCGTTTCAATGTTTCACCGCAGCCTCAGATCTAATTTGAAAGGGAAAACGGAATTCTCAGACATTTTTTCCTCGTTCTTTGTTCAAAGGGTAACCGTTCTTAACAATGGCCTGGTGCAACCCGGTAAGTCATTAAAAATACAAATATAGATTTATAACGAGAGCGCTGGGAAATTAACATGCCGACAGCTGCGGTCCCGGCCGGTACCTCGTGTTTTATATAGTTGGAAAATTATAACAATCTGAATCAACGTATCATTCTGCATGCACCAAGAGGGCTTTGTGGCGGGGGGAGTTTGGTAACCAGCTGAGAAATGGGGATGGAAAGGGAAATGGAATAAGGTGGGAAAAGAGAATTAAGGGGAGACGAGAACATGTGTGTATACAGTTTTCTCTTCACCTGTAAATGTAGATTGGTGTTAAGAATAATGTACTTTGTGTCAGCCTAAAATCAGTGCGTTTCTTTCAATATCTAGTAATTTAATGCTGGCATTTAACTTTAGATCACGGTGAAACTATTCATTATGGAGTAAAATAGGTAAAGGATAACATGTAAATTCGTATTTATTATACTATCCTGAGTGGTTACAGTACCGAGGGTTTTAAGGCGGCTCAATGCCCGAATTATATCGTTAACGCAATTGAAAAATTCTGGGCCACCATATTCCGCCTAGAAATTGGGCACACTACTCACTGGGATGTGATCATTTGCTTTTACATTAAAATTTGCGTTAATTATATCAATGACATCAAAGGGAGAATCCCAGTAAAAGTATGTATACATTTATCACCTTTTAAAAGTGTCAGTTTTGTTTTTTTAAACAGTAATAATTTGAGAAGAGTCATAAATTATAGAGCGTAAGTGCTTCAGGAAATGCTTGGTTTTCAAAGAATGTTCTCATCATTAATATAAAGTGTAAGCAAATGTGTTAAATTACCATATACGATACAAATGTATGAGAATCACTATGGTAGCGACACTTATTGGAACTATACTACTGTAATAAAAACATACAAATCAAATTTATTGCCAAATTAAGATTTCATTTCCAGGAAAATGAAATTTATGGGATTCCAACAGTAGAAAATAGGAACGGAATAATATTTGCCTGTTGAAAGTTATTGAGCTTACAGATTTCGAAGTTGTGGAACTATATTCTGGAGTTCAAAATACAAGATCTATTTAAGAAGATAGTTTCTCTGGTACGTGACATTATAGTGAAGAAAAACTCGTTTTGAATTTTTTCCATGCCCTTTCCAAGAATTCTGCAATATAATTGGGATTTTCGGACCAACTTCCAACTGATATCTAGTAGAAACAACGATAAAACCATATTTAAGCAAGAATTCACCAAATTTGCCATGTATTGACCGATAAATGAAATTATAAACGCATTTTAACTATGGACACATTCCTAAAGGCAGTTTTAAACGAGGCTCTTTACTGCACAGTGTCATGTATGGATGAATGTGTCATGAAAATTGTGCCATGCAATGCGGGGACTTACTAGAATGAATGCTTGACTGCATGAACAAAATAAATAAAAACAGCCCCTGCCCTTCTTCCCTCCCCACGTTCTCTCAATTTCTGTACTTCAAACTGTGCAATGAAGTGCCTCGTGTGAAACGGCCTTGACGTATTACAACATTCAACGTAAATTGTACGATGAGTATTGTAAATTAAAATGAAACCCATTGGATGAAGTCAGATTTGGTGAGGAAATGAAGCATAATTGTTAAACATTAATAAAGTCAAATCCATAGTACTGTGGCACTAGCCGAGGGGATAATTTTCGCGGAGACTCCCGCTAAGAGGCACAGGGGACATTCACAATGGAAATTATTTGCTTGGACTCAAATTTGAATGTGGATACCCAAAGGCCAACCTTATTAAAGAATACCAATGATATAAATGGATTGATATGATAAATAAATAAATGAAAAATCGATTCGCGCGCTCCATCTCCACAATTCCACGAAATTGGAAAATTATCTTTTTGTAAAAGGAAAAATACGCTTTCTCACATTTTTGCGATACCCCATAATCACAATAACCCACATTCAATGAAGCTCTGCTGTTAAAAATCCAAACAACATAAAATCTAGAGTTAAATTAAAAATTTTCCAAGTTATTTCTTACGTCAATCTGAAAAGAGGCATTTATGAGCGATAAAATGTTTAAGGGTTGAGGCGACAAATTTGTATGTCTCGATTTTCCAAGCTCTGTATTTTTTATCCCAGCCCAAAAAGATTTCACTTCAGTAATTAGCGGTTTAATATGTTTAGCTAAAAATATACCAGAGAATCATCGGGTAGGCATTGCCTCTACACACACTAGAATTTCCTCAATGATACAATAAAATAATAGAATTTATGCAAAGGGAGTAATACTTGTGTGAAATTTCAGTTTCATTAATGATGATAATGACAGAATTATTCTCCTGATTTTGAGATGGACTAACATTTCAACCAGGGTTTTTTTCTGCACGTGGTGGTTGCGACGAGGTGATACCAGAGGGAGTTAGGGAGACCCCTCCCCGCCGCTGGGCACGACGCCGAATGGTACGTTCCCGCGGTTGGGGTGATGGAATCAGAGATACCCTTTCTTCCCTGGAGAATGGAAACGGTATCGGCGCGCGGATTTTTCGACTCCGCGGCACATACGTGGTCGCAAGTCACGCTCGTGGACGTGAGATCAAAATAAAGAGGGGGCGGGGAGAGTGGGCGGAGAAAGGGAGATAGAGAAAATGAGAGGAGCTACAGGTCCAGGGGGTGGAAATGGGAGGGATTATATCTCCGCCTTATCTCCGCCTCGTGGGGTACACATCAACGTCACATTCCCAGGGCGAGCATCCTTCACCCTTAAACGCGCGCGTGCCGGGAAACTTCCAGAGATTCCCAACCCGATCCGCTCTCTTTTCTCTCCCCTCCCTCCCCACCTCTCTTCCCCCTCAGCGTTGAGACATTAATCAAGCGCTAATTAGGAGGAGAGAAAGACCCTCCATTGCTCCCTATCCTCATTTTCTTCCCGATGGAAAGGTGGGTGGGCTGCCCACGACCCCAACGCACTAAGCCGCGGTGAAATGCTCGGAAGAGGGGATAACTACCACTTTATACCGCCGCGCAGTCAATGCTTAATTGCTGCCATTCCGACGGTGAGCAATACCTACGTGCAAGCCCTCGTATCACTGGAGGAATGGCGGTGTCACCCCTGGGTGTTCGCGCCCTTTCGGTCGAACTTGCGATTGACACGGAGGTTGTAATTCTACCCCTTAACTACATGTACAGGTCGGACAAAAGCGATAAAAATATATAGAGCCATATCTAAATTCTCTCTAAGAGACGGGTTCCAGAATTTCCTGAGATAAAAAGTAGCAAGGACTGAAAAAAGAATTGGTGAGCTGCGCATCAGAAAACAGAGCAATGCACGTTTCGTTAATCATTCTTACGCCTGAGCGCAAAGTTACACATCGCTATTGAGGAGACTGGAATGGGAAAATTAAGGTTAAAACTCCTAAATAGAGTTGATAGATGAATCAAAACTGCAATTATTTAAGGTTGATAAGGTATTATTTTAGTCTCACATTTAACCATCTGGAGAGAAAAAAGCGACGGAAAATAGAAACACTGCATCAGGCAGAGTAAAGAATTCATTTTCCCCTAGCACCATTCACAACCGTGACTCTAGATTGGTGGGGAAATAATACAGCCAAACAAATATCCCTTCTTATATTTCTTCCTGGTTCCCGTTCTCCTCTTTCCACGGCAGCTAAAACCACCCGCCACACGCCTTTTTACTCAACTAAGTAATACTACTCAGGGGGACCAAAGTCTACTGGTTTCTTGTTATTCTCGTCCGCAAAGGTACGTTAGGTACATACGTTCAGCTAACTGGAACGCTAAAACAACTTGAGTAACGATTTTTATATCACAGGTTGACAAGGAAATTAGGATGACACCTATGGAAACGAAAAATTCTGCACTGCCCATATGACAAGCACCGGTTGAAAGATAACCCACTTTGCTTGCTTTGCATAGCCTTATTTTTAATTACCACAGGCAGTTGATCTGGATTTTAAACCGATTAGTGAAAGTAAATTTTACGAAAGAAATCAAAGGCATGATGGCAAATTGAAATCACTAATAGTGTCAAGGGAAAGGAAAACCCAAGTAGGCCTGCTTTCGATGAAAGCGACGTTTTAAATGATGTTGGAAATCGCGAGTCGTTAATTATTTCTTCGATATTAATTGAGGTATTAGACTAGTTTCTTCATTCCATTCTTAAGGGAAACTTTATTCAAAGCAAGTTAAAACACAAGGAGTATTTGGGCGCGATGAGCAGCCATATGAGATAATCCCTTTCATTCATTCATAGACTATCGCTAGGAACTCCTTTGACAACTAAAAAAATACGAGCTTCACGGCATCCTTTTAGTAGCTACAATTTTAGCGTACATTGACTGTGACTAAGGTCGTTTAAATGAAATCCCTGGTTTCATATTTTCTTACGTTAGTGGGTAAAATTTTTAATTTTTTCCCAAAAATTAATTCGGCAAAGAGGTCGTGGAAAACGAGGTGACGAAGAGTTCGTAGATACACTCGAATGAATCTATTACCTCTCAGAATTGTTAGATAGGGCATGTGGAGAGATTCAGGTGAAAATATAATTTGATAAGATATTCTGACTGCTCGTGTCCGCTATTGAAGTTTTCCTTTAATGATCACCAGCAGTAATTTACCAGTGTCGTTCATTGGCTGAATTAAAATGGAGACAGTATTTGACCAAGAGAAAGAGTCATCTTCAAAGTAGAGACGGCAACTCCACACTCTTTCTCCTCAGCCTGCAACAACTCCTGTTTTGGATTTTCACATAGTTTGTTCCATGCAGAATCACAACAAACGATAAAGTTTGCAGAGGAAGTTAAACAACTTTGGACGTTTAAAGTAAAAATATAACAGAATTTGCTCGATTGCGAGCAAAATAAAATTTTAACTACTCTGAATGGGTGACCCATGCTTTTCAGATGTAAGAGAGGATCAGTAAAAAATTTAGCGAGCAAGTCGTCGAAGATATTGCGGTAACTGGGTATTACAAGCTCTAGCGGATATTTTTTGCCTTTCTGAAAACTCAAGGTAATTGCTATCACGCTACAAAAGTTTTTGTATTTCATAGAGGAATTGAAACTCGTGACCTTCAAATTAATTTTTCCACTCAAACCAATAAGAAACGCTGCATTCGAGTCACGTAGCCTTTAGGAATCGACATGAAATAGAAAAAAGTTCTCATTTATTTTGATGGACTCAATTTGTGGTGACGATCTATCCTCTATGATTTGAAATTCTCTTCTCTCGAGTTATGACATCCCATTACATCCCCACGTCCCCTTCTCGTCTCCTCTCCGCTCTTCCCGGTTCATTTCGGAGCTTGATTGAGGAAACGACGGCTACAGTGCGCTGTTTTCTCCATTATAGTTCAAGGTGGGTGGATGCAAATCTAGGTTACGCGACGGATAATTCTCGCAAGTTTTCAAGCGACGGGAATTCCTACTTATAAAGAATGTGCAGGCACCGACTAAGCGTCTCGGCATCGCGCGCATTTGCGCAAGGAATGGCAAAAATATTTAGGTCGATTTTACAAATCCCTTTCTTTGCCACTGCCACTCGTCGCATGAGATTGAATGGGAAACGCAGCAACCCATGCGAGTCAATAGATAAAATACACGCCGAAGGACATGACAGAAGCGATGGTCGTGTATATCAAATGGAAAGCTTTGAATAGATATATTAGGGTGACACTGGATCATTGGCTGGGTATCACTGAAGATGTTACATAACCGAGAGCTCATTTTAACAAACTATTTTTAAAAATTAGAAGATATTTTTCATACACATTTTATGACTCGATCCAATGCACATAAATGCATATTTAGTCACATGATTTTTATCCAGTTTAGAGAAAAATGTTTTGAAGAAGTTGATGTTTTGATTAATGACAACGGTGAAAACGAACATCTTGTTAGAAGGTCGCAATTACTACCTCAAACGGTGCTATTTATCTATAAGATGCTATACGCACCTTTTGAGTGAGAAAATAGGTTTACCGGCATCATTCATAAAAGTCATTGTTTAGACACTATAAAGGCAGGATGTTTCTATTGAATTAGCCTGATGAAGGGCAGAGTAACCTTGTTGAATTTCGACGTGTAATTAATAAAGAACACTTGGCAGTATTCCACCCTCCGTTTTGACATATATTGACCGGTTTCGATGTTTATAACACAACCATCTCAGATTTATAATATGCAATGACATACTGTAACCCTAATAATGGAATATTAGCATTTGTTTTTCATTTGATAACACATTTATAATGAAGTTCTAAATCAGGAATATGACTATTGCTTTCCTGAGTTATAGAATTAAAGTATGCACACTAAGGAATAAGTAAATAACCTCAAGGAAATGCCCTATGGTATGGAAATGTAAATTTTTTTCTTCCACATTATCTTTTGCAAACTACCGATATCGTCAAATTGAATTTACATTGAAAACTTAGCAAATCTGTGATATGTTGATCATTAGCGTAAAGTCACACTCTGTGCTGAGTATAAAACTCGTCAGTTTCACAATAATAAGGATGAGTCGTATAACTAAGGGCGCCTATACTCCCGGTTGGTACTTACAAATTGTCCATTATTTTTCCACAAAATTTGCATCAAAAGTATTTCGACCTTTACGCAGGAAAATACTATCGATTATAAATGTATAACATACAATTTTTGGGAAAACTCACTCATAAATATACTTTTTCCGAGGGAGAAAACTTGAAAACAAGTGCTGAAACCCATCTTACAATTAGTTTTCTTCCGTTATCCATTTATTTACTCAAAAGCTCAAGAGTTACATTAATTAGAAATGGTAAACGTGGACTGAGAAAATCACAAATGATAACAATAATTTATAATGTATTCGTTGAATTATCTTCACACTATGGTCTTTACATTTCAGGGTATTAGGAATTCTGAGGGTGAAGTCTATAATTTTACACCTCCAAAATTGAAAAAAGAGGGATTATTAACTCGCTTTGGCACATGAAGTCACCATTTAGCCTCGTAAAATTGATAATAATATTCCTTTGCAAAACGTTTCACAATAATTTTGGCGGCGGCAACAGCGTGCGGAGCCATGGTCCTCTTTACGCCCTCTCCTTCCATTATCGCTCGCTTGGTTCCGAATCGACCCTTAAGGTAATCGAGCGAAATATCACTTCACCTAGAATTTGATGAATTTGACTCCCCTTTAAAGATATAACTCCCATGTTTCCAATGATATCAAAATATAAACCCCTTGCCGAACAACTTTTTGAGCAATTTGCCTAAAAATATAAGCAGTTTAACATGGAATAGATTACGGCTGTGCGCTCCATAGGGAGAATAATGAAAAAAATAGGAACTTCCAACAACTATATTTCGTCAAAAAACTGACAGTGTGTAGTTTGTATATTTTCTAAACTATTTTTTTAAATTAATCAATTACTTACCGCAGTAATTTTTACAGAGTCGCAAGAAAACCTTCTGTTGCGAGGTAATTTTCACCATCAGACGTGAAAAAATGAATCAAGTTAGAGACTTATGTGGTTATCTTTATTTAAATGCTGAGAATTTTTGTCCTATGTAACTATATTTTTGCGCCATGGTGTTACAATATTTAATTCATACTTATTACAGACGCTGAAATTAAAATATTCAATTCGAATATGGTCTCCATTATGACTAAGGAAATATCTAGCTCAAACTACCTTCAAGGGTTGCGTTGCCTCCTCCGCGAAGTTGAAAACGACAGGGAATCCCACCCGAGGGTCGTCGGCATTCAAAGCAACCGTCGCATTCCTTTTTTCTCGAAAACTTATTATTTTTCCGATGGTCTTCCAGGTGGCAGGCATGTTTTAATTCCCTTGTCTACCACCCGCGACCTCGCGAAAACAAGACGGGAAGGAGAAGATCCCATCTGGCACATTAATCTGCACCCCCACATCACCGTGCCCCTTGCGTGCGTCCTTTTTTATATGTATCCCAAACGGTAAATCTCAAAGATGTGCGACCGCACGGCGGGATTGTGTCAAGGGGCGCTCCTCCTTCCACCGGGCGCGCGCGGGATATGCATCGGCGGCTAATTGCGTGACCGGGCGATAGAGCAGAGGGGGGATGATCGCGGCGCGAATCCGCAAGCCACGCAGAGAATGGATCAAGTATTTATTCCGTGGAAACGAATGGGCTCGGCGGCAGCAGCGGCGGCTTTTTCTAAATTCCATGAAGAGTGGGACAAAATGAAGCGGATGGCGAGGTGTAAAAATGTGGAAATCTTACTTCTATCAATCTTTCTTTCCCCAGTCTCTCGTATAAATAAAAAAAAGACAGTTAAGCCTTTTCTGAGGTGAGAGCTAAGCTTGGATGGAAGTTGACTAATTTGATATCACTTGATCGATAATCGTTAACCATAAAATGTTTTTACTTGCTTTTCCTCTCCAGGCTACTCTCCGGTTCTCCAGTTTACGCGACACCTATGCCCGAAGCGGGATTCGATCACGTGGTTTATCTGCTAACAAGAGGAGGGAGGGGTAAATCACCTGGAAAAACCGGTTAAATTACTAAAAAAAATTAAAAAGGGTGTCATTAGTCATGGTAGAATTTCCAATAAAATCTGAGTTCCAAGGCCGTATCGCATCGTTATTTTTTTTTAATTTTTAAATAAGGTTTCAAAGAAATGAAGGCACAAGATAAATTGAACAAAATGCATACGATAATTATTGTTTAGAAATTAGCGATGTTCCAATGAGCTTCATCCATATTACACGAGCAATAGCATGTCATAAAATACTCTTGGGAAAATTGCAATAACTGAGCATTTTGCAACTTCAGAAAAATAAATAGGTACTTCAAAATATTTAGGTGAAAAACTACGATTTTATTAATTATTATCAAAACAGAACAGTAGTGACTAGTGAAGATTTATTTGGATTGAGATTAATGAAACGAAGCGTAAAATTTCACGCGGGATAAAAAATCATGCAGCAATATATCGAGGATATTTTGTTTGTTAGGAATTGAATGCATATTATGAACGAGCGAGTAACAGCTTTGACCTCCCGAAGTAATTCGCTTCATCTTGCTTTGCATCATTTTCAGTTGAACATCCTCTGTGAGTGGGATACAGAGCCACTAATGTCTGCTCGGTTATTCCTCCATGAGGCATGAAATAAGACACCAGTCCATGCATCCTTTCACTCCTTTTTTTACACACTATGAACATCTTTCGTAACTGGAAGAAAAAAAGAAAACTCCTATAGTAAAACTCAAAATTCAACTGACTTAAGGATTAATTTTGTAACAAGTTAAAGTCATTTGCTTTGATTATGCAATTCTTCATCTTTGGATTAATTTTTATGTATCCACCTCGATCTACCCATTTATTAGGAAGATATACAATGTAATAAGTACCTACTCATAATTTGTCCAATTTTTCTCACATTTTGAAGCAAAACGTTTAATCCACTTTCAAAATTTTCTTATTTATGACATTTGTGGGAGGGTTAGTCGAATTGATTTAAAAGCACTTACAACTCGCAAGTCATTGAAAACGCTCACATCAATCACCATTCATCATGGAGTGGCCCAATATGAGGTAAACTACGACACAATCAGCATTTCAAAAGTGCAACTAACGCATAGGATGATCAAGCATTGCTCACGAGATACCTCAATTAGGGTAATGCGTGTATACCACCACTCTTCTTCTCCGTTACAAAGGAGTCTCATTTCCGCATCCAAGCAGCATTTTCATGCTCAAAATCCTGCCAATTAACCGCGGAAATCGGGGACAAAGGAGAAATCACAGTGAATTCCCAGGGATCCCACATCATAAAGCGCATGTCCACTTCTTTCACGGTGGAGGGCCGATGGCCAGCGGCTACTCGATGAATAGCCGCCGAGGCGATTTCAAAAGGAAAAAAGAAGGTAAACTGAGACACAGTCCGAAGGATTCCTCCGCTGCACTCCTCAAAAGAGATCCAGGTCATTTCATCACCAGCTTCCGCTGCTGCCAACTGTTACGAAACGTTGATCCCCGTCCTCCCACTCCTCGTTCCCTCCCACCAGAAATTCCCTATTCAAGTTCATATCCACCTCAAATTGCCTGCATTATAACTCACTCAGTCTTGTGCATTCCTTTCGTAAGAGCCTATTCTCACCATGATTTTTTCATCCCACCAATACCCTTTCCCGCCGCAGTTACCACACATATCCAACCGAACACTTTTTTGACTCCCATTCTAATCAGAGCATCAGAGCGATATTTCCAAGGCGAGCTCACACAAACAAATCCTCGCTTCCAACTGCTCTTCCCTCTCTCTAAGATGTCGGATCCGCGGTAGTTTTTCCAAAATCTCCAGACGATGCAACTCAACGCGCAACACGAGACGGTAACGACGAACGAGAACCTTGAGAAGTTAACGGGTGATGCTTTATCTCCATTTCTTAGAGGCAGACCGCATAAACTAGTTAACCCTTCCCCTTTGCTCTTCAATTTTCATTACAGCATGCATTTTAGAACGAGATGGTGGTGATTGGAAGCACGATTTTTGCAAGGGTGGATTTGCGGGCAACATGTCTCATCTTTTTGCACCGGTTTGGCAATAGCTGGATGTACATACCGTTTCGAAATGACGTGGCAAGATCAAGTCAGAAGAGTGCCGCCTCACTATTTCTACTCACATATTTTTCTTCCCCTTTAAACTCCACTAGTTCCCCAAAAAATACCAGTAGATAAAATTGTTTTATTCGAGAGAAAAAATCTTAACTACTAAATTCAAATAAAACTTCTCTCAACCATAAATATTTTCAAAACCACAAAGGCCATAGTGAAAGTAGGGGAAACCTCGTGAGATACAAAAATTAGAACAGCTACCAGGTCATAACTATCCTCAGAGACATATTTGAATTACAACTGTAATAATATAAGTACTTGATTGAAAATTAAAGATTAAGGTTCTTAACTTTTCAATGTTAATAAATTTATTTTACGATTTTGAAACAGAACTTAATACCTACGGAAAGTGGTGAAACTTTTCGATGGACGCGTTGGATAATTCTTAAAACCGATAATATTTGCTCAAACCCTTCATACTCAAAGATATAAAAAATTCACGAAACTGGGTTCATTAAATATTTCCTGAAATGTTGAAGATTCAAATTCCCTGAAACCGCTTTATCATTCAGCACCCAATTCATTCATTCTGATTGGTTAGCGTGTCACTCTTTTCAATTAATAGGCGACATCAAGCATTATCTTTTGCTGCACTTCAATGGAAAGCAATCCGAAGAAATGCGGCAATTTTCACTCATAACGTTAATTTTGCTAGTTTTGCGTTCTCTTTGATTTCTACGATAACCTTTGGCGAGAGAAAACGCAAACGTTAAATGACTTTGCCGTAAAAATAATTATAGATTCAGAATACCGTTTCACTGATATCACCATCGCTTGGAACTGAGATAAGAATGAAAACGCACGATCATACCTTTCTACAACGTCGGTCTTCTAATTGAATTCCTTAAAAAACTATAGAGTATCTTCGTCTACGCCGGCGGTGATGGAAAACTTCTCATCCGATTAGCTCCGCACGGCCGATTCGTTTTCCCTGAGAGAAGGGCCAGAAACTCACGGCACGCGTCTTCGAGAGCAGAGTCATCCACTACGTCACTGAAACGGCTTCTCAGCAAAAAAAATATTGAACGCCAGCACCGGCGGACTGCGACGAGAATATTGGGGAAAAAATCCACCTCATTGGATCGGAAGAGAACAGTTTCACAGACCATAGGTGAAGTGGTCGGTTTTGGAAACGGCAGAGAGCGGTAACACAAAGACAACTGGGTACAATGAGAACCTATTGATCGACCCTCGAACGCGATATTGAATGTCTTTGCTCATACGTCGGAGAAAGTCGCAGGTATTTTTTTGACATTTCTTGTCGGCTTTTAGAAAGCGAGCATCTTCTCCGGAGAACAACAGGATCGGTGGAAATCACTACAGCGAAGGGAAAAATCAGGTCGAAAGCGTAAGTTATTACGGGATAGAAGCTGGTTCATACAGTTTTCCGGCACGACTAAAAAAATTAATACTTTCTCATAGATTCAAGAGCAAAGCAAAAATGGAGCCACCGAGAGCTAACGTGACAGAAAAAAGTTACGAACTAAAACATATTTGAATAGGAAATATGGACACTTTCTAAGAGAAGGGTGACACAACCAATCGAATCTCGATCATCACAGAGTTCTCCAGAGCCGATGATGGTCGGTACAAACGTTGACTTTCTGTAGTAAAAATTCCGACTCGTGTATGCATCCTTTCTTTTTTCTTCCACAGGTACTTCGAACTTAAATTACAACACCCATCACTCACACGTGTATCACTACAGCGCTTGCCTTTAAGGGAAACCCGTTGCATGGGTGTATCATCCACTTTTTTCTTTATTACGCCTAAGCATATTATACCTTCTTGCAGGGAAAAATTTATATTCACACTCATTGATGATACTGGATTATTTCATATGTAAGCTTTTAGATAAAACCTGAAAGATGGCGATCTCTCCTACTGATGTATCTATTGCCACCAGTTGCATGGAATGCAGAGAGCGGCTAAAAAAATGGTGGATTAAAAGAACTCTCATACAAAAAGAGTACTAAAACAATCCTGATAGTCCCAAATCATAAGGCATTATAAATGATCTCAATGGTTTTAGGCTAAACTTTGAGGAAGTTGAGTCTGAAATGATAAATAGTGGAAAAATAGTTTTATTCTACCAATTTATTTCACGGTACTACTAGTTTCGACGCAGCGGCGTCTTCAGGTAACTTATCCTAACCTCCTAACCTTACCTTATTGTTAAATTCTAATCCTTGCCTATTTGCTACATTACTATTTCTGTATCATGCTGTATTGTTATCACTTGTTCGATTTTTATGTACGTTTTGAGTTTTCTTTGATGAGCCATTCAATTGTAAAATGTGTTTTTGCTCCATGGGTGATGCCCAGAGCATTAATAAATATTCTATTACCTTCCGGTATTCCATCGTAGGTTTACGCGGCGTTCAGATGCATTCTTCTGCATTTTTGGGTTTCCACCGCGTAGGTTGCTTTTTAGGACAACAGTTTCACGCGTATTCCAACGGGCATCTTCAGGTCGAAGCAGGGCCTCATTTCGGCCGCGTTGATATAGGCCTTCTGTTTCCCTCCATGCTCAGTGATTGGCTCTTTTTCTCTCGCCAAATCCTCTTCCATGCACAGGATAGGTGGTAACCGTCTTCTCTGCTGAAATTATCCTTTGTTTTATTTATTTCTATTTATCTCTTATCGGCCTAGGATAATATCTTGCCTCTTTAGATATCAATTTGGCCTCGTAAAAATTAATGTTGTGGTCAGGCTCACTCCAGGCATGCTCAGCAATCGCCGATAAACTGAAATGCTTGTTTCTGGTAGCCCTTTCATGCTCCTTCAGGCATGTCCTCATGGCCCTGCAAGTCTCACCTATGTAGGACCTCCCGCACGAGCATGGCACCTGGTAGACTCCCTCGTAGAGTTGCTGAGGAATTTTGTTCTTTGGCCGTGGAAGTAAATTAGATACTTTGGTTAGGCAGTTGTATCTAGTGACGATGTTATGTTTCCTCAATACTCGAGATATCTTTTCACTGGTCCCAGCGATGTAAGGTATCGTGGCATAGGCCTTGGTGTCTTCGGTATCGCTCCGTTTTTCATTTCTATGTGTGGTGTCAACCTGAAGACGCCTGTTGGAATGCGGGCTAAACTGTTGTTCTAAAAAGCAACCTACGCGGTGGAAACCCGAAAATGCAGAAGAACTTAACTTCCGGTACCTACAATTGTACCTGAAGATGACGCCGCTGCGTCAAAAATAGTTGTACCGTGAAATAAATTTGTGGAATAAAACAAAGTTTTCTTTTTCATTATTTAGGCATTATAAACATTACATTAGTACGAAAGGTCCATAGTAATCGTAAAACAATTATGTTCCTCGTAGTTTCAGTGGAATTATTGATGCATTCATGGGGTCCTTTTTATACCGCGACGTTTCCTGATCGGGAGGGGTCACGAATTTAAGAATCGGCACCGAGTAGTACTCATTTCTCGGTAGTAGATACAAAGAGCGGTGTATAAAGTATATAAATTTATTACTTCTCTCAGAAAATTAAGAAAGAGCCTAAATTAATCATCACGTCCATGCAGTTCATCGAGTAATTCAAGCTCTTGAAAGCAATCTCGCTCAAGGAACGCAGCTCCGCACATAGCTTTGCTCACGACTTCGGGCCGAAGCGATTGCGCCATTCTTCTTCTCCCGGAAAATGATCCGAAACTCGGCTCCCACCTCCCAGGATAAGGATTCAGCAATCTGCTCATAACTCGTCGCCCTAGCTGTCGTAAATATGCCGCATCTCTCCATCTGCCTCCGCAGCGCGTCGGTTTCCGCCCGAGCAGCACCGCGCGACCCCCGACCCGCAACTGAGACTGCTCGCGCAGTACACAGCCGACCAACTCCTTCAGCAAATGAGCTTCTCTTTCGCGAGCGACACCCCGGAGCATTAACAACCTATCCCATCAACCCCGAGGACGGTATACGACCCGTGTACCCCGCAACTTCTCCCATTACGAGCTCATGTGCCACGGCGCGTCAACAACGTGACCGCAGCTCCACCATCCGAGGCGGAATACGCACGCGCCTCGCTCTTGCCGATAGCGAGCGCTCTCAACAGACGCCCGACGGCGACGGGAAGCGAACGGAGAAAAATAACTCGCCGCATTGTTTCGACGTGAGCTCTTTCGTTTGAGTGTGAATCTTTTTCAAATTGAGTGCCGTACATACATTTTTCATGGAGAGGTCAGCTAACATCCAAATGGCGCACAAGTCAACTTTCAGTCATCAATGGAGATTCATGGCACGTATTTCCCTTCTGACACAATGCGGAACCGATAGTATGTGAGTTAAGAAAACTAAAATATGAATGATTTTAGAAACTCAAATGCAATCAGAAATGAAAAGAACAATAACTGAAGAAGTTAAGGAAAGGTTCCAGACAATCATCACGCAACCAATAGAGCATGAAGTACTCATTTATTTAGCTACATATTGAGTCAGGCGAGGAGAATATATTTACTAGACCGTAGCTTTACACTCAGCTATAGAGATGGGCATTATAAGATTGCTCCTTTTTCTAAAATTCGTTCTCTAGCCTCGACTATTAAAGGCGTTCTTTTCATCGAAAGAATAATAATTGGCGATTTTTATGTGGAGTTGTAAATAAATCTTTGAATGATAACTTCAGAGGCATGCTTGCATGTGTCTCAATGAATGATATAGAATGTTTTGGAGTCTGAATACTTAAGTGTCCTGAAGTCCACCACTAACTCGCAGAGGGTTATGACGAGAGTCACTTCTCCTGAATTTGACTATTTATAAGATACCTGGGCCGCTTTAACTCCCGATTTAGGGATTTACTTGCTGCTATGACTTTTTATGGCTTTGTAATAAACTTCTCACTAGCAAAATGGAGTGAAAACTACGGGATATACATTGACATCTCCTTCCCAATTATATCCATGAACAAATATTGGCCTTTTTTTAGCAGTATGAAGCCACTTGATCATAAGTACTTGGATAAACAAGACATTTTCAGTCAAAAGCCAATCAAAGGGTTTTGGACAAGTTTAATTACTATAATTTATAGTCCAAGGTAGATAGGAGTGACATTTGTCCTCCAAACCAAAACAAGAGGTATTTCGGGGATACGGGCCGAAAGATATTTAAGAGATCTTCTGTTTATCCCAGACTTTAAGAACACGATATTAGGACAGTATATCCAATTAGTTTAGAGCTGAAAGAGCTCTCTTCCAGCAAATTGCTTTTCACGCATTAAAATCACTCGATCTACCGAAGACGAAATCAATTTATAAATTTCAATAAAGAGTATTAGCAACGAAAACTGTAAGGTATATTTTTGACTAAAGAGATGTCTTCTTTAACACACATGTGTGCATTCCGATAAGCAAATGAGCGATAAATATTACTGGACTGATGCTGGAGCGTCAGAATGGCATTCCCTAAGTTAGAGTGGGCTTCCCACATGGTTTTCTCCCCCGACTTACTCGCGGCTCCGGCCGTCACTGCAGCCAACAACCTTTCGTTTCTGAGAGAATTAGATAGTCGCGCGAGGAAATTCTCAAAGGGAAACAAAGCCAGAAATGAAGTAATGTGCTCGACTCCCATCCCTCGCTTTGGCTCATGCTCGAGTCTGCGGACGGTGCTCTGCAAGGCGGGGCAGTGCAGTTTATCGGCGCGACATTAGCGAAGAGGGAAAAATGGACACTACGAGGGTGAGCCATAAATCACGCGTCTCAACGTCCAACGGCGCCATATTTCAACGGTATTAGAATAAAAATGACCTCCCGGCTCCTTTTTTGAGCGTCTCAGAGACCTCAACGGACACCTTTCCCTCCCGTTCAGCTCTCCTCTCCAATCACCCCGCACAGTCTTCCACTAATAAGGGACCTATCAGGGAAAATGAAATGCCAGATTATGACTCTGGTTCATTAAAAGGTAACCTCTTTCCATGCTTTAAGTACCACTCAAGAATGTGTTGCAATTCTGCTAGGGAAATGGCATCAGTGAGGCACAATCAGAGAAAGTCTATGCGGCAACACGGTTATTTTGGAGTCATGACGAGTCTTTTTGGCACTTAAAGTGCGAATTCAGCGAAATTTACACTTTATGGAATGTAGATCACATGACATGATTACATTCTTTCTAGAAATCCATTTCTTAGAAAGAAGGTAATCATTATATATGATTTTCCATAGCCCAAGAAAGCTATACACGTCAGTCAATAAAACCTATTGTCTTTCAGATCTTCGATATTAATTTAATATTTACTGGTGAAAGTTCCTAATATTTTAAAAGTTATATCTCTTGACTATGAATATGTCAAGTTTTAAATTCAATTATAACCAATGAAAGGGAATTAAAAAGAAATTATTTTCGTACTAATTGTGGAGAGCTTTCGATTCCACGTTGGTGCATTGGTGATATTTTTGGAACTGAGGGTCTTTGATCTCCTCTGATCAACTGAATCGATTCCTTTCTCCGTCTCTCTTTAACCTTTAGCGCCCCATTTCAGCCGGAATCACGGGGCGTGACCAGTAGGGTAATAAACGCACTTTTTGTTTTCTCGCTCGCTCTCAGATTCAAGCAAAATTCTACCGGCCATCGCGGCCGCTCCCATTCACCCCCTCGCCAAGGGAGCCAGTGTCTACGTGGCTGTCAAGATATTATTACGCATAGTAAAATTACGTCGCAATGTGTTGCTAGGAAATATATTCGCAGGTACGGTACTGAATCACTTTCTTACTATTCCAATTCCTATTTAAAACCATTCGTATTTATTATTTCTTTTTCCTCGTTAAAACAACACTTCACTGCAGTGAATGATCCGTGATGGTGAGTTTCCTTTTCAAATCAAAAGCCACAACATGTCCCTCCGCTAGAAATATGTTATCCATTTCCTTCATTAAACACATCAGATAGCAGGCTGCATAGCTTCAAATAATATATTCCACATTTCACATCGGCTCCAGTTCAAAATGTGTACTCATCCGCCGTTCCTGGTTCGCTTCGAGATTCGGAGGAGGCTAGAATCGTGACGCGAACTTTTCCATGACAGCCCGGTCCAGGGAAAAACAAATAAGTCACCATAAAACGGTATTCCACCAATTTATCAGAAGCTTGGGCTTTGATGATCACATCCCTGAGCCATTTCTACCTTTCCTTCACGGTTGCCTATTTGGGGAGGCGACCGAAGACTGAAGTCAAAGGTAATCATTAAAGGCTAATGAGTTTAAGTAGCCAAAGAAAGGATCATTGGGGAATGGAGGAAGGGTGTAGAAAAAACCCGGCATAGGGGAATTCCACTGAAAAATCTCACCACCATGGGGGTTCGACCCAGAGCACTTGGTGTGAGAAGTCAGTGCTTTTGCTAGCGCACCAATCCGATCCACAGCAATACATTTTCTCGACTCTCAATCCTCCTCATGCTCTTCATTCCGTCTTAAATTTCCATTATTTTCCTTCGTATTCCGCTCTAACTGAGCATTTATTCTTCTTACCAACCTCTCCAGCTTTCCATCACCCATAATTGTACCTCCATTATTACACCCCCACCCCGTTCACTTATACTGCCTCCCTCACATTTCCACCACAGCATCCTAACCTCCCGTACCACATTTAGCCCCACTTGTGATTGGTTGCAATGTTGGGGCTGAGGTTACAATGTTGGGGCACCCTCATAGATTTTTTTAAATTTCAAAAATATTAATTGATTAAAGTGAAATATGCACCAGAAAATTTTAACTTCATATTTAAATAAATACTTCCACAATTTTATTTTATTTATTAAGCAAGGTAATGGTAAAATCACCAACTAGTAATTTTTCGGTATATTTTAGGTATACTATACTACTGGAGTCTGGTTGGAAGAAGTTCTTCAATTACTTACACCACCTGTCGGGTGTGAGAGTAATCAATCCATACGCTGGTCATACTAAAGATTTTTCGTTTTTCCGCAATAATCTCGAGGCAGCCTTAGCTGTTTCCCCTGCACCCTAAAGTGCCGCGGCACACCGGCTGGAAACCAATGATTTTATGGCATAAATAAAATCATATCGCATAAACAAAAAATATTGAAACAAAATCATGCAATGATTGAAATGCGCCGAGTGTAGAGAATACAGTACAACAGCTCGAATTGAAATCCAAGGCGCAATAAGCGCCCAAAAAATGACACAATGTAGCTCATATACTACACAAGGACTGTAGAGGATATTAAAGTACGCCTCACTCCAATCAGGACGGTGAGCCGCGAATCTTTTCGGGCCTCCCCCTCCTCCTCCTAGCGGTCGACGCGACGAAGCGTAGGCCGCCGCGGTCCTGCATATCCTGTGGGCGTGACCTTTCGGAGAGGGGTGAAATCCACATCTGTAGACCCTCCTCCGCTCCCCCACCCTCCCGAGTGCACCGAACAATAATTACAGGAGAGTTGGCAGTGTCAAGCGTCCCCGCCGCCAGCCTCCTCCTCATGCTGCCGGCAAAGGTAGCTCCCAACCCCCCGCTCCGTCGCTCATTCGCCACAATCATTCAGAGATTATCGCACTGGACGACGTTTCCTTATTCCCCCTCTTCTATCTGGAGGGGAGATGGACTGAGATGCGGGGAAAGACGGGCTGAGCACACAAGTCACGGCATTCGAGTATTTTTTCCAAAGAAATTGAAAGTTGTTGAAAAGGAGCGTAAATACCTCGGCGACTATTTATATCAGTTTTCGGCGGCAGAACACTGAGATACCCTCGAAGCTCGAACGTCGAACGCCTTTTTAACTACTTATAGTGAGAAGTGAGGCTCATTAGTTAAGTTCGTTGCACTACCAATCTTTATTTTTATGCACTGCTCCTAGTGGGCAACAAGAAATCCGGAAAGATCATTTTCCCCCCATTTTGGTTCGTGAGGGTCAAAATTCTAAGATTTTATCATAATATTTCAAATTGAATCGACCCTGATCAAATTTTCCCAAAATGATGAAAATATAATGCAAGCAAATTTAGACGTCACTAGAAATATTTCAGCTCTTGCCATTTGGGCGGGGGTCAAATCCTACGGTAAAACGCATTATTTAATGGCAATCTTGTAATTACATGTCGAAATGAAATAATTTTTTTTTACTTTTCAAAGGCACACTAGGGTTTCAAATGTATGTTCCTGGCCGAATTCGTTGTTTTTATATTAAGACGTTCGTGAAGTGATAGAAATCATCGTATTTTATCAAATTGACAACCGGCACAACTTATATGGTCTTTTTCCTCAAATAATGCAGACATTACTCGACATAATCCTTTTCCTTATCGCTTCAAAGACTTACAGGTAACTAAAAATTCAAACTTAATCCATATTTAAGTTCTATAGATAAATAAATGCGCAATCAATTACTAAATCGCAATAATTACACGCACAAGTCATGAAAAATTTAAATTCTGCATGGAAGATAAAACAGAGCCTATTGCTGCGGAGAAGCAAGAAAATATGAAACGGAGCTACATTAATATCTCAGAGATGTTTAACAAACATTCATTTACCCTAATGATGCACTGACTGTGACACCATTTTCACTTACTTTGCTTCGATTCTGTAATCGATGCGTACATGAAAATAACTAATGTCGCATTTTATTTCGCGGAATATTCCGGTGTTCTCTTAAGTACAGCACTCAAAATCCGCAAATAACTCCATTTTGATATTTTGATACATGTAATCAACTCCTAAGCATAAATGTTTTATGCAGTTCAAATAAAAGCATTAATCACGTCATAACAATTGGCAGAGAAAATTTGTTTTTCGCTGATTTTGTATGCTCGATAATTTTCAGGCGAAACAGTCTGTTGCACAGTATTAAAACAACAAATCCCAAAATGGGACTAGAAATCGCGATCCCTGGGTTTTTTAGTCGATTCCGTTGCCCTGCAACTCATGTTGGCAGTTAAACCCGCAATAGAAAAATAAGAATCACACCCGCTGAAGTCCGTCAAAGATAAAAACGCAGTTGAAATATACTGATTTGGTTTATAAAGAAATGAAAAGTAAACAATTTTTTCACGATCGTATGATTTAAACAAAGGTCACCATCATGGATTCCCTTCCCCAAACGGCATTGGACGTATTTACTGATTGGCTGCATTTCTGTCAACGGCGCTATTATCTTTGACGGTCTCTATCTTATCACCCATATAGCTAAGGGATGAAATCGGTCGAGGTAGTTATCACGCAACTGTACCGATCACACTAACCGAAACAAATTAAAAAGTTAACTCTCTTAAACAGAGATGTTTATGTTGTTTCTGTCGTTATTTTTTTGATGTATAAATTTAGATTTGACGATTGAAACATTACATCTGGATGATAATTATAGCCCTGTAACATGCAGTCATCACCCATATGTATGTTTCCAAGACTTGACGGAGGTAGAATGACTTACCTTTTACTTTGAGTATTAAGTGATTATATACACTAGCACTTAACATGGGCGAGACTTAGATGCATTGAAGCAAAAAAAGGTTCAAATATAGTCATCTGAAGAGATAAGCAAGTTGACATGAAAATATTACGTGCAGGAAACCAACTATTTCACTAAATTAACTTGAATGTTTTTTTCCTGCGCATAAAAACTAGTCCAGATCAACTATTTGATCTCGGTAATATTTTAAAGCCTGAAAAGCAAACTAGGAGAAAACACTCGTGAGTAACACCTACGTGCTGCAAGAAAAACACGGTGTTCTTGAGCGCAGGAATGATATGCCCTGAGATCTCTGAAGCGTAAAGGGAACATTTTTTCTTCGCGGAGAAGATATACGTGCACTCAAACATCTTCCCATAGCACGAAAGAAGAAATTCTTCGATCTCACGTACGACTTTATCTTCTCCAGAGCTGGAGTAAAATGGTATCAGTTCAACAAAGATAACAGGGGTGTTTATAAAATTAGAAAACCTCGTCACAGATCATTGGTCATTGTGGAGAAAAAAAGCCACCTTAACGCACATGTAAGGCGGCAATGGGATGGTAAAGATAGCTTATAAAGACTTCGATCGAGAGCTATCACATACCTTTCTGCACATAAACTTTAAAAAACCAACACGTGCTTCGAGAAAGATCATCTATCAGCTATTGGTACCCAACAATCTCCTGGCATTAAATCATCATGGAAAAAAGGAATCAGGTGTCCAGAAGAAAATTCATTTTTAAATTGCATACCGATACTCCTGGGATTCTAGCCATAAGGAGTCATTCGATATAATAGCATTTCATGATCATTTGCGATATTATTGTCGAAAAAAATGTTAGATGCTTCTTCATTGACTTCCAATCATAATCAAAGAGTTAATACTGGGAGAGGCATTCTTTTACTAATTGAAATGCCAATCGGGGTGGGGTAACCTATGAAAATCTTAATAAGGTACTTAAGGGATTTTATAGATTGCAAAGCATATGGATGCACAGAATTTCAGTGCATAATAGCAAATTTAAAAATAATTATCACCAACTATTTTTGCTTTCCATTAATCTTTTAATCAATTTTTTTCATTTTAGCCGGTTCCATTGACGGAATTACCACATTCTTCATTACTTCATCATTCTAAAGCCATAATTCAGTCATAAAATGTTGAATTTGAGAGAAAACAAAATATAATCCTTTCCGATACATTTTTAAAAGCATTGTTGGGAAAGATATGACCAACAGCCTTACGATTTCAATGTAATGAAGTGAATATTTTTAATAACAGAAAGTAAAGACAGAAAGCAGCAAAGTACTAAGAAAAGAGGTGCTTACTTCTAGAATTTTTGCATTCGTATACAAAATTTCATGTTTTTACGACCGGGATTAAAAGTGCCAATAGAGCACATTAATTATCTTAGCTTCAACTTTGGCTTGAACATTTAACAATAAAATTTAGTTTTAAAATGCAATAAAGTTTGGTAGTTACATAATTTTGCTCGAAAAATTCAACTAACACACTGCTTGATCGTTGATAAGCCATAATTAATTCATAAAATTTTGAATCTGAGAGAAAACACAAAATATAATCCATTTCAATACGTTTTTCATACAATAGGCTTTTATATAACTGAATAATGGTATCACGGTATGAAAGTTATTCATGAGATAGAATGTACGTACTCCGTTATTTTATTTAGAAGGCTTAAGTTCGACTGAGAAAATAACTGGCTTTCATACACTAGAAATGAAACCCTCCCACCCACTGCACCAGGAGTTTTGCAAATATTAACCACATTCTCTTATCGCACCAGTCGCCAAAGATTGGAATCACTTACCTCGAAGGGTGACGTTCACGTATCCGAGGCCAATGTAAGCGCCCAAATGGCCTCCGATTTTCTCCCGCGAGAAGGCGCGGTAAGAGCTGACGATGTCCGTGGACGCGACGTGCCAGCCGCAGCCATAGTTGGCCACTGCAAAGAGAGAGGGAGAGAGGTCAAGTCAGTCGGTTGGAAAATCACGCGTGGATGCAGGGACACGAGCTGTTCCCGCACGGGTACCAACTGAACTGTAACGGGAATGCCCACAGGTAATAAATCAACGATAATGCCGTCACTAAATCAGACAAAGTGGCCAATGAAGATTGAATTCAGATGCCGTTTCAACCACTCAACTCCAATGAGCCATTGATAACAACCCCTCATCCATATACGTGCAGCTATTGCAAGACGATCGTTATGTATTAGAAATAAGGAAATATGTACTCATATTTACACCATCTACGTGCGGTAAATATAATAAACTGCTCTTCGTTTCCAATTTCAAGCCCTATACGTAGTTGAAAATCGTAGTCTTAGCATCATAATCCTCAAGTTACGTCAATTAGAACATATATATGATTTTCGTTTCCTGATATCCGACCAATTTATTTTTGCAGAGACGTACGAAAATGTCGTCCGTGAACAATGTACTAGAAATAAGTCTCCTCTGAGAAAGTCCTTCAATCGCGGAGGGCGATCCATAAATGTGGGATGATGTACGCAATCTGTATCCTCATGGGGCAAGCGTGATTAGAACTCTGGATAGGTGAGGCAAGGCTCATTTCCTAAGCCCCTCCTCCGTCGTTTAGTGGTGGTGCTTTTAATTACAGGGTGTGCGGGTGGATAGTCGGACGGCAGCGGCGAGGGTGCGACACATCCCCGATGGGTTCTCGCCCCGCCCTCGGAAAGACACCAGCAACCATCCTCGGCTCCAAAAAACAAAGGAAAGGCCCATCAGAAGTGTTGAGCCTTAAATCAGACGGTGTCGTATTCTTCAATTTATAATTACATTTTTGAGGATTGCAGAAAATTTTCAGATGAATTGCAGAAAAAGTAAAGGCCATATTGCACCAAAAAATTGAGCTAATAAACATAATATATGCTCAAAGATGCTTTGCAATTTCCATGAGATGATTTAATTTTGTTCCTCGAGGAGTTCAACTGCTCATAAATAGCAGCAACTGCTTAGGAATAAAGTTTAAAAAATGAATTAATTAACTCATGTAAATTATCAGTTTCAATCTCATATCGAAAAATGCTTTTCAACATTCGGCATTACTGCTGAAAAATAGGAGAAAAAGCAGCTCTTGCAGAACTTTTCATTCACAAAGGGAACAAAACAGTATCCACTAGTTTAAGTGTCGCAGTCTAAGGTACATATCTAAATTACATCTCTCATTATCTCAATAAAGAAAGTTTTAGAAAAATAATAATAAATTTAAATAATTTTTTTTACCAACGTGGATCCAATAAATGAAATGCATAGCCTCTTCCACTGAAACGAAGGGATTTTTAGAACTTGAGTTTTTAATATTTTTCCAAACATTCAGGCATAGATGGAAATAGATTTAATGGATTACCTACTCCTCGCCTATGATTACGGAAATCGTATTGTGTGTCAACAGTGTTCAGTTCGTAGGGCTATTCGCACGTCAGTGCCAGAGATGGCAACGCGGATAACTCGAGAAGGGCACTTGATCTATTCGCTCGGACAGTTCTACGGCGTCGCCCGGACTCCACCGGCGCCAAATTTGTGCGTCACCCAGTGAAAGGCCTCTGTTCAAATATCTTCATCCCTATTTGCTCCATGCTCAAAATGGATGTAGGTCAGGAAAAGATGCAAACTTCAACGCCTTGACACGTCTAGGTACCCCGCAGAAAACTCGACAAAGTGTTACCAGAATTGGTAAAGACATTCGCCACTCTGCAAACATTTTGAAAAGCCAGTGACCCATGACTAATGATGGAAAGGTTTCATCGTGGCCATTTAGTCACAACATTGTCCGTATTATTTTGACCCGAGTATTTTAAATTAGCGCCATTTTGTACTATCATTAACGTTGGAGAAGGGTGGGGCTCCTTTCATCCGGCCATAAATACCAAATGCTGACTTATAAACCAATCTTATAATTCTACCACCCCTTTGAAATCATTCAAAACAAGTCAAACCCTGAGTTTGAAACAACAAATTGATTGGATTACCGATTTCTATGTCATTGCATGGATACTGAGCGCTCTAGTTATATTGATGCTTATTTATTCATATCGCTACATAGTCTCATTGTTGAGGATACCTACCTATCTATCGACAAGTTAAATGTTAAGTTTTGAGATTTAATGAAAAATTAAAGAAACATTGGGAGGGCCAGAAATGAAGAAATTTTAACATAATATGGTTGTCATGGCGACAAATCTTGCTATAGACGAGCAAAGTAAGTGGTGACGGAAAAGAATATGCACAGCAAGAGAAATAACCATGAAGGAAGAAGAATATAAATTCGGTGCAATGCTCTTGGACTACAACTACTTTCAGGCCGGTGATATCGCAACTGGCCGACTGTGTATTGATAGTTTCGTCTACTATCAACCAGATGAAAAATTTACCAGCGAGTCTTCTATATTTTTCCCTTTTTCCAATACTGAATTAGATACCTTGCGAGAAATTTTCAGTAAAATTATTTCAACTCTGAATTTAAATATCGCACAGCTACTCTAAAATTCTAGCAATCTTGCATCGACAAAGACTATCTCAGGACTCGAGTTTTGGGGAGGTTTAATAAAAACTGAAAATTTATTTTTCCCACGCTTGATTTTTTTTGCTGCTCGTCTGAATAAGTACTTACCTGTTTTAGTTTAAGTGACGTTAAATTAAGATAAAGGAATTCGTCAAACAATTATACCCTTTTGCAAATTTAAGAATGAACGACGAATGATCCCGACACAATAGATACATTAACTCATGCCGTTTATTTAATCGAGCCGCGAACTCCATTCAAGTCGACAATTCAATAAACAGCTTTAGGACCATAATATCACTGATCCGAACAAGAACTCGAGAAGATATTTGGGATCAATAGCTTAGTTGTGTCTTAGAAAGGAATTCATAGAATCGGTCGATCACATTACAGACAATTTTGGGCAAGTGTAAGTAATAATTAAATTCGCGCGCATAATTAGTCAAAGGAAAACCTTTCAGCTAGGACATAAAGTATGCTAGCCGCAGCAGTCAGCTCTGTGACTCGCCGGTATCTATACCCAGGAGTCACAGGCTCAAATCCTGCATCGGGTATGGATCCTCTGTTCGTCCTCTGAAAGCGGCCTTAGGTTAGACGGAGCAATATAACATTCGCAGTTAGTTTACCCAATAGCTATGTCCATAACCAAATATTTTGTTGGTTGATCGTCAAGCATGCCATACTATCTCATTTAGATAATATAGGTATTGCACCGGCTTCAACCAAAAGATTTTATTGTACACATTATATCATTGATAACAGAAGGGGGAGGATATGAATGGTGAGGTGAAACAGTCTGGCAAAAATACTTAATGGATTAAAGAGAGAAATGTCTTTCCTATTCAGTGAAATATGAGCACGGTGGATGGCGAGCGATCCAGCTATGCTCAGGAAAGCCAAGAGGTCGGGGAAACATCGAGCGAGGAGCGGCGAGGAAGGGAACAATGAATGGAGCAAGCCGTCTGTATGGCTTTATTTATTTGGTGAAGGGGTCGAGATGAGAGAGAGAGAGAGCACGGGGCGGATCGAATCGAAAGAAACGGAGCGAGAGAGATACAAAGAGAGACGCGGAGGTGGAACATGGAAACATAATGGCGGGGGATAGGTTGCGGTAGGGGATAGGGGAAGGGAATGGCTTACGCGTGTAAAGTGGTGGGTTTTACGGGGAAGTTTAAGGGGTTCGGAGAGGGTGAGTATTTCGGTTTTATTCATCCGGTGAAGGGATTGGCGGTCATTCGGTGGGAAAATGTTGAAAGGGGACCGCGGGTGCGCTCTCGGGTAGCAAGCGAGCGCGAGCACCCACGATCGGTCCGCGGCCACCATTGTGGGCGCCGCCCCTCCCCCCCCCTCCCTTCGACCCACCGAACGAATGGGTCAATCACTGGAAGGCTTCCAACGAGCAGAGGGTGGAAGGGGGTGGGGGGCAAGAAGGGGAGGAGGAGATGAGGGTAAGGGGAGAGGGGTTTGAGTGTACGTAAGTGCTCCGCGCAAGAGAGGTGCTTTTATTATTTCGTGTCGGTAGTGGTGGCGAAGGCACAAAAAGACGCCCGCGACCGGCCGGCCCTTTCCATTCCCTGGGAAGCGGATAAACGAGTGGGGGAGGGCAAAGCACACGACGCCTCTTTCTTACGACCACCTCGCCATTATGGCTTTCAACGGTGGCGGCGGCGGGAGGAATCTCTTCTCTGGTGCGGGGGAGGAGAACGGTCCAGGCCAACGAGGGAAGCAAGCGGGGGAAAACGAAAAAGATTTTATCGTCGCGGAATGCAATAAATGGTTTTTTCATTTCCTCAATAGAGATATTCTTCTCGGCCGAGGTGTTTTTTTATCAAGTAAAAGAATTTCCCATAAGTTTCTCGGCTTTGGCCGGAGAAAAAACACCCTTAGCAACCATTAAAACACGGGCTACAGGCTCATAAAAGTGCCCACAAATTTTTTTTAGGCTACAAAATGTTCACAGTAGTGTATTATTTTATAGTTTGGTGTCAAGTTACATTCAAGGCCCGAAGAATTTACATCTGGTTCGGATTTTACGTTGAACAAAAAAATAATATCTTCCTATCGACACCAAAACACACTCTTGGTAGATAAAAAGGAAATTGTAATAATCACAGTGAAATAGACAAGCGAGTAATACAAAATCTGAAGCTAGAGTACATTAGCAGAAGAGCTAAGAAGAGCTAAGTGGACCAGACCTTTAAACATTGTTCCACGTAATATCTAGTAATGGCTCCTTAAAAATATTAGATTCAGGATGCAAAAGGTGACGGACAGCATATTATAGACTTTAAAAATAAAACCAGGAGAGTGTCAAGCATGACAGATGAGGCAAGTGAAAGCGGAGTTTGACTAGTTCACTTTTTTGAAACTCGAATGAAGACACTTTCAAAAGAAAATGATTTATTTTCGCCACAGGAATTACGTAATATCTAGTTTGAAGAGATACGGAGGCAGACTTCAAAATAAAGCACCTCTCACCGAATAGTTTATTACACTCTTGGCATAGAAGCGCGAAGAAAACTTTAAGTCTAGTCTTATAATTATGAATATTCTTCAATCATAACCATTTCAACTATGAGAGAGAAACGAAAAATGATATGATTTAAAGGCTTTCGTCACGCATCACTGTGATCCATTTATGTCATGAAAATATCGGTAGCTGCACTATTATTCTAGCCGTAAATATTATTGACTACAAGAGGGATGAAAGGGAAATGGGAAAAATTGAAGGGCTATCGTTGAATTCTCAATGATTCGTTTTATTTTTCCATATAAAGACTTTAGCCTATGTGTACATAGTCATTGCGATGGCAGGGGTCTCGGTGATACACATAGAGAAACCGTGGCCCTAATGAGATGTATATAACCGAGATGATCATGACTTTTCAATGCATTTATCCGGACAGTAATTTTTTTCCTCTCATAGGCAGAGCCGCGAATGGGTTTTGAATTAGTATTTCGCAGTATTGACTTCCCACAAGTCATCAGGTTCTTGTATCCCAGTGACCCCCTCCTGCTCCCTTCCCTGCCCATCTTCTCTTACCCCATTGAGAAAATGCGGCGTGCGTAAGAGCTTTTAATCTGATTTGACACTGGGATTTATGTTCTCACTGGTCTTCGCATCTTGATGAACGGCCCAGGGAAAGGAATAGAGTAGGCACCCCGGTCTTCGCCCGAACAGCGCATTTTTCCAGTGGAGATTTATAGTCTCACTTCATTTTCATAGATAGAGAATTCATGCTATTAATGAAATAGACTGACTGACGAGGTTGATTACTGTAAATTCTCTTCGTCATAATGAAATAAGCACGACTAGAGAAGGCATTATCCATGGAATCGTAGGTGGTAACAGGGGCACACTTTGTAATGCATAGGAGGTGCAAAATATTGAACTATGACGAAGAGAACATATTACACGAAAGATCACATTAATTGCCATACGTAGAGGCTTCTTTAATCTCCAGCTCAAAACTTGCCTCATTAATTCCTCTTGAAATAAAAAGGGAAAACGTAGAAAAATCAGGAGAAAAACTAAGATAAAAGCAGTTTAATGTCTCCTATCTCTAGACCCTTCAAGGCCAAATTCGATCATTAAAGAATGAACCTGAAAAAATAATCAAACAAGCTATTCCCGATTATCTTTAGGGTAATGCGATACTATTTTACTTAGTCTTCCGTTTCATTACTTAAATTACGAGTACTATCATAATGTAAACCTGTTAAAAGCACAACGTGTACCCAAATAATGTAATTAAATTAGTGATTTAAATGAAGTTGATACAAATTCAACTTAAAAACGGTCATCAATGTATTGGCATTGAAAATCTTGGTGGCTCTCTCCAGTGGAGAGAGCCTCAGTGAATCAGTCGTTGATGAGCGGGTAGAGGTACCGAAGGACTCCCACAGGGACCTCTGGAGGGACCCTTGACCCCTTTCACCAACCACTATTTTATACTTCTTTCTGCATTGCGTCATGCATTTCACTAGTGAGTGCCACTACCCCTTCAAATTATATTTCAGCTAGGTTCCTATCGGGGATCAAATTTTATTGACGGCAATAGAGGCATTTTTATGATTGAAAACATATGTACTTTAGCAACAGTTATGAGATGCTAACACTTACGCGACATCATGGGATGTATTATTAATTACGAGTAGGCAATTACAAGAAGGCTTGAACACTAAGAACACTCAGCGCACAGTTTTACGAAATAGGACTACGTACGATTTTTCAGAAGTGAATCTTGGCGTGCATAGAGATTTTATCTTGAAATCGCCAGTACAACAAATATTCATGAAACTCGATAAATATTTATGAAATATATTTATACTTTTAAGTTTCAAAAGATTAGCATACCAGTTATTAAAGCACTTATGAGTAATAGAAACTATTGAAGGATAACTTTTATTACTCGCCATAACATATAATGCCGTTACGTAATAACTTGGCATGTTTAACGGATTCGGTACGACATGGAGAATGGAAATTGCATAGCATGAATCAATTTACAACGTGCCAAACAATTTATTTCTTAAATAAAGTTGGAAAACGTGGTACAATTTACCTGTTTTATTACTGATTATGGTTATTTATGGTTAATATTCATTTTATATTATATTCTCATATTCTTAGAATATGAGAATATCGTTTTATATTATCGTTTTATAGAGAGAGTAAATTATCGTTTAGAACATGGTATGGGTATGGTTCTTGATGGTTTATATTCTTTTTATATTATATTCTCATATTCTAAGAATAAAAAGTATATTATCGTTTAAAATAATTGCGTTAAAGAATTGGGAATAGAACTAGTTCATAGAAAAAATTAAAAAAACGTGAGAGAAAATTAGTTCAATTCGAAAAAAATATGGGAAAATAATGCTCTATGAAAAATAACATAACCTTTAGGGACATCGTTGTAGCTGATACGTGGTAAAAATGTCAGTAGGAAAAGAGGAATTTTTTAACACTTTAGTCAATTTAGTCGATTAAGAAGTAGCATGTGCAATGAAATTAGAAACAAAATGTGCCATAAATTAAAAAACGAGGATTGAGCATGAGTGAAAAAAATTCCTAGAGCCACTGCAATGCTTTAAGACAAACAAAGGCGGATAGCACATAGAAAACGGTATTTGCGAATATATTTCACCTCTTACAATTAGGGAGTTCTTAAGAGCCAGATGAGTTCAAACAGATCAAATCAAAGATACAATCTCAAGCATCAGTAAGTTCTTCCTACGCAAAATTAGCGAGAAAAATGAAAACAAAATGTTCAGAATCCCCTGTCACAAGCCAACGAGTTTTCAATATCTACCAATGGATTATAAATAGAAATGTTCCCACTCTCCTCAGTAAAAACAGATAGTTATTGAAGAATAGTCTCTTCACTTTTAACAGCATGAGGAGGAAATCGGGAGGAAAATTTTATTTATCAGGGAACAAAAAAATGCATTCCCAGAGGATAAGTCTCTCCTGGAAAACCATGGGAAATACTGGTACGTAGATTCAGATATATGTCAGCAATCTCTCGGGATTTACTCCGGGTATTTTGGTCCATGGCGGCCGACGATTTGATGCTCGACTCGAGCGTCGAATCGTCAGCCACCATGGACCAAAATACCCGGAGTAAATCCCGAGGGATCGCTGACATACATCTTCACCGGGAAAGCCTGAAATCCTAGATTCAAATATTTTAATTTAATATACGATTATTGCCTAAATCTTATCACATAACTCCATATTACGTTTTACGACGCATTGCACTTGATAGACACTGATACGCACAGATGATGCCACAAGATAAAATACCTGTCAATGTTGCCAGTATTTAATGCAAAAGGATGACACCTTTCGAAAACAGTCACAGAGAATTACAGTAAACAAGGTCAATATAAAAAAATATCAAGTTATCAGAGAGTCACAACTCAAAATTCAAATTAAAAATTTTATTTTCATTTTAACAGTACAATTATTCATAAAACAATTGCAAGAAGTAACGGATGCGAACCGATAATATTTTAACGATGTATCTAGAAAAACTGCTCTTTTATAGACACATTTCAAATGTTGAAGCAGTGAAATACAATGGAAACCTTTATTCTAAATAAAATATTTGATTCACATCTTTCCTCCGATTCCAATCTTCAGTTCAGGTTAGTCTTGCTGTTTTATTTGCCGCTTACATATATTCAAGACAGGAAAGTTAGTACTCTCTTTCTATTCTTGAAGTCAAATTCAGTTTTTCTCACCAAAACATACCTTCACATCATGCTATCTCATCTTTCGACATTAAGTTTTCTCGGCGTCATATGAAGGTAAAAAGGCACTTTCAGCCATTAATGTAATACAATTGTATCTGACCTCAGCGGACTTTCGAGTGATATAAAATTGCACTCAAATTTTCCTCTGCACTGAAATTCCTTTCCTGGATGAATTTAGATTCCCTTTGCCTCGACCGATGGATCGCTAAATCGTTTCACCGGAGGACGGGAGTTTATCGGGCTCAGTCGAGGGAGCACCAACTACAGCACGTGTAAGACCTTCCCCCTCTGAAACGGCACCGTCGATAATTAAAGCAAAAGGCTGAATTAACTGGATATCCTTGTCACCCACGCGAACATCCGCGCTGAGAAATTGAAAAAAAGAGTCGGCCGAGGGAAGTTGCAGGGCGGCGAGTCGTGTTGTCTCAAGTGGAATTGTATCAATCCTCTCCTATCAACGTTATTCCTCCCGAAAAACGTCCAGAGGTATCCAATTTCCTCGATGAAAATTATGAATGATATACGTTAGGCTGGGTAAAATTTGTGTTTAAAGGGTTTTAAGTGAAGCCGAGTAAAATACAGGTGTTTTTCAAGATCCATACGTGACTCTTTGAAGCCATCGGCATAGGTAACATACCACTTCTTGGTCTGAACTGCACTCGATAATGGCGTGAAACTCCTCCGCACTTGGAGATTGTGTTATTCGAGTGTATTTTAATAACTGAAGTGCTAAGCGGATTCTCGATTATAGAAGCGTATCCAAGAATAACTATGAACTTAAACTAGTTGGAAAATTAAGAGATTAAGTATATTTTATCGTGTATGTTATAGTAATGCAAAATAAGTTTATAAAAATATTTCTGACCACGGAGTTTTTAAAATTAAAAGTGCTTCATTGCTCATGGGTCACTAGTTTCTCAATTCAGCTACTGTAAAAGAAGTCCCTGTGGAAATTGATTTAAATGGTTACCACCTTCGTTGTCCATAGTCACGTGATGTAACGTAGCTGCCATATTATTCATATCCATGTGCTGATGGCGACTGATTGTGATCTGATAAATTCCTTTCATAACTTTGTTCATATCTTACGTGTGCCTCGGTCGAACATGAGCTCGGATTTATTTTACGAGATCTAAGATTTCGTCAAAACATGTCTAACTACGTGAGACGGTCAAGAGTATTCTAACATGACAAATGAAGCTTTCCGCATGTCACGTGACTCCATCGTAATACGATAAATAGTGGAAATTAAGTAAATTTTGGATGTCAACTTTTGAGTAAAAGCAGCGACGTAAGATAACATTACTCGTCGCTCCTTACAGACTGTTGATGGGCTGTAAACGGGTATTCGTTCATTAAGACAAAAGCGCCTATATTCAGCTGCTTTCAATAATGTCTACTTATATTATTGATATATCAAATACCATTTACCTTATATTTGGAATGTAACAATTGATAACAGTCGTGCTTGATGATTTTTGTAAAATATTCAAGTACGTTGTTGTTGACTGAACTTTAGTTGGTCAAAGTTTGGTAACATATGACTGAGAGACGTATGCCCAATTAGGGAACTATTAACTTCATTCCACATTGTTCTATCGAGGTGGTACCGATGAGACAGTCATTATCTAGCTCTTTATTCCCATATTGGCAAATGTAAGAGGCGTAATTAACCGTTTCTAAGCTGAATAACATGTTGCACAAATAGAGGATGTTAATAAATTAATTGAAAAACTTCCATACCGCGTTAAAACAAAATAGAACCTTATATTAATTTGCTCAAACGTTTTTTAAACAAGTAACTCATGTATTTTATACCGGTAGGTTGCTTGTAGCATTACTGTGATGTGTCAGCTGATCAGTTTTGCTAAACAGCAACGTTAATAACAGTGCAATATTCCACATAGGAAAAATCATTCACCTTGACCAGGATTCGAACCCGAATCCCTCGATTTCGCGTTGAGTGCTTTAGCCAGTTAAGTTACCGAGACGTCCTCCTCCCGTGTGGATTTTGAGAGCTCTATAGGAACAAGTTAATCTTGCGGGTTACTCTGTATAAGCTTATACCGTGGCTAGTCCCGGTATCCTCAAAATTTGTCAAGAACAGTCACATAGCACAGGTAATTCATTGACAGCCTGTAGAGTTGTTTTTAAACGGACTTCCAAGGTATTTTGTGGTAGCGGGAATGTCTCAGGGGATCTCGGTTGCTCCTTGTGAAGTCTCCAGGGAGGACGACGCGTGCTGCATCAATCCCACAGACACATCTTGTGCGTGCGCGGTTCCCCACAGCGGCCGTCGATAAGCGAGCACCACGAACATACGGCGCGCTTCCAACTCATGCCAGCTTGACGTGCTAGTGTATCGAGTGGCCCAGGCGAGCTCCGACGGAGGCGGCGATGCTATCGCAAAGACCGCTTTAAAAAGCCGCTTCCGTGGAGGACCGGGTGATTGGGATAGGGGGAGTGGATTCTCTGCCTTGCCATTGATTAAAAGAAAAAAAGGACTGCTCTTCAAATTGAATCATTAAATCTTTGATGAGGCTGCCGGATCACGTATCCACTATTTATCCCCAGGGGGACTCTTGATGCTCCTTCTTGCACGCGTAAATTTATCCAACTTAGATACAAAAAGTCTCAGGATTTCCTGTTTATCATCAAGAGGAAACACTTCTCCTTAACCTGAACTCCTATTACTTGAAAGAAAGGGATGGAAACAACTTCGTTTGGGAAATGTGTAGAATGATAGGTAAATTTATCCAAAATGGTGGTTTTATATGCAGAAAAAAATGTATTTTTGTGAGGAACATGCATTGATATAAGTAACAAGACGCGAGTGAATTAAGGGAACTATGCATTCTTTTCACCGGACAATGAGAGAGACAAGTATTAGGTAAAATTGAAAATACCTTAGATCATCAAAGTTAGATGCATGCAAATTCTAACGGGTTTTGGATACGATAGCAAGAACTACGGGCAAGATAAAAATCCAAAAAATGGAGTATGGTAGGAAACATAGAATGAGACGAAAATAAGCGCAACTTAATCACCACGGATGATTCAATTCATCTGCAACTGACGGTTATGGAAGGACTGGAGAAAAGCAACTCATACTTTGTATAAACGAGGTCATTTAAGAAAAGGTAGGGAATTTCGAGGGACTTGAGCTTTAGTGGATCTTTTCTACTCCGAGGGAGCAATTTAAAAACCAATAATGGATATAATTAATGTGTTTCCCCTGTCGAATAATAACGGTCTTCTATTCCAATAGGATTTCTCTGTTCTTTTAAAGTAAACGGATATTGAACTAACTCGCGGGAAACTACATGAAAAAGAATAGAACACCCGGACATATCGTACGACATCACACACGGTGAGAATTCCCATGACGTTTGAGTCACTGAATGCTCTTGAGCAGAACTGCCTTCAATCAAAGAGTTAATTATTTGCTTCTTAAATGCCCATTTTATAGAGTCACCTGTGGCTCCAGTGCACGCCTGAAAGACAAAGGGGTGCTATGGAGATATAAATTCAAGAGCCATTGCCATGAGTTACTGGGAATATACAACTTCTGGAAAACTTCACGTAGGACTGTGCATTTCTAGCATTTGCCAACACCGGAACGTGATAACCTTCTCTTCCAGCGCAGATTCATACATAACGAATAGAAAGGAATACTTTGAAAACAATTCTTATCCTGCGCCTCGTGGAGAAAAGAAAAAAATATTTTATTGCCCTGCGCTCGAGAAGGGAGGTGTCACGGGCTGCCCATCAATTGCACGATTCATCGCGTAGTTGAGGTATGACAGGGGAAAATATCTGATTTCCGCGAGTCTCGCACGAAAAAACAATACACGTATTTCAAGTTTGCCGTTCGTGGGAGGGAATTATGGCGACTCCATCACGACGCAGTGAAATTGGTCCAAACTATTACTTGGTGCCTTGCGGTGCACGGGTCTTTCGTCACGACAGAAGTATTAATAAGTTACCTGCACCGTGAGCCCCATCTAATGACCAGAAGAGACCGATAAAGAGGATTATCGGGATGCGTTAAAGGAAAGTCCGCTACAGACTGCTGTGGCGGCCGGGGTTTACGAGACGACAAGATCTGTCCATGGATACTAAAGATGATGATTTTTTTCAAATGATTCAATAGTTATTGGATGAATAGACCACATAAGTTCCGTAGGTGTGATGAGAGATGAGCAAAAACTAACTTCATCGAATCGAAAATTCATAGACCTTGTTCAGTATTGTTCATTTAGTATTTTATTAATAGAACTTCAAACAGACTTCATGGCAATTAAATTGACATTTTATCGATATTGGCATAAAATAGCTTGAAGCAATAGAAGATATTATTTCAATAATTTACTGTCGTCCTTTTTTGCCTCCCCAGTCTTTGGTTTTAATAAATGCTGAAAACGCAACCGTATTAATGATTCATTGAAACATTTCTATCTGAATATGTTAGTTTTTGATTAGCTTCAGCGGTTTTATTATTTATAAATATTTAAATGTTTTAATAGTGCCACCGTATGAAGCATTATGATTATTTACAAAATATTTGAATTAGAGAGACACAGGGGCAAGTATTAAAAAACTCGCACATAATACACTGCAAATGGAAATTACATAAGGTCAGGAATTAGAAATAATTAAGGCAACTTATACGAGTCCCCTACCTTTTCAAAAATGCTGTACGGTAATCTTTCGCAAGATAGTAACAAAATAACGGGATTGGAAAAGAGACGGAAAGTGAGATGAATGTCACCGATGTTTACGCACAGTGAACATTTCATTTTGAGCTTAGGCCAATAAACGTGATGTAATGCTTTTTCTCGAGTACAGTCCGGCCATGAAAAATGAACTTGTCATGAAAAGCGGAAAATTATAAGAACACAGAATTGTTTTATCTATTTTTTTCTAAGGCGTAACTGCAATGTCACTTGAAATTAATTTGAGGGGATACTAGATCGCTAAACACCGCCTTGGAAGCAAAAGCCTTTGAGATTATTTGTAATCTCACCACGTAGTAATCTTCGAGACAAACAGCCAAGGGGATTAATTTCTCCCAAAGAGTTTAGAGGACAATGTTTTTTTGTATCAGTCAGATGAATATTGTTCTTCTCAAATCTAATACTTCGGAAATAATCTCTCCCGACATTGTCTGTTGTTACTGAATATTAGTTAAGTAGTTACTCAGGGCTAGCAAAGACAAGTCAAATAATGCGAAACATATATATATATTCCAGGAATCTCATTTTGCAAAATATTTTACAAAAATACATAGTTTTGCACAAAAACGAGAATTAGAAAGTAAAAAAACCCCTGGCAGAAGTAACCCTCATTTCGTTGGATTCCAAGGAAAATACTGGGTAATGATTGACGGTAGATTCAGGCCAAAACGGACTCTTGATCAAGCAAAAGTGAGAAAAACCGCGAATGGTAATGATGAATTCCGGAAATTTATCTTTCGCTGTATTCCATAGTATATTGGACGTCGATTTATACACATAAACATATTTTGAAAGTGTGAATGAAATTATCGCCAGTAAAGGTAGCTACCATTCAATGAAGGATTATTTTTGTGCCTTTATTTGGCACGTTTATACACTGATATAACACGAGAGCTATTTTATGAGAGTTTGTATAATCGAGGCAAAAAGTTCCATCGTAACGCGAAGAAAAATGTCACAGCATTGCATTGCATTGCGCTTCTATATCATTTTTAATCTAAACTGGCCCATTTAGATGATTCTAGAAAGTCAAATATTTTCCCCTAACATGAAGCACTGTAGGTTCATCGATCAACATGGCACCAATTATCTCCGAATTGGGGGTGAATAGAATGCAAAATCAGAGCTCATTCCGGAAAATGGTTTGTGGACGGTTTGGAGACAGGATGATTAAAAAATGACCACTGTGCACAGCAAGTTTGCTTGTACTCGCGCACCACGCAATTGTGAGTGGCAGACGCTCATTTTCGCAAGGTAGGTCACGTCCATTTTTCAGGCGTGTCCAATTGTGGTTTGATTCAAAATACAACGGGTCGGATCAATTTCCATGCGGTGGCCGTTACTTATATACATTCCAGTGGGCACTCGCGGGCCACCTGTGAGACCCAAGAGCCGCTGGCGTTGCCCAATAGCGAGGGCACGCTCGACTCCCTTCCAGCCAATGGCGTTGGCGAGGACCGGTGGCGTAAGCGGAGACGGCTCACAAGCCTTGGATTTACCCAAATGGCCACCCGTTAGAGCACAATCTACAATGGTTTAAGAGTCCCACTCTTGCGACCAGCTGCGATTCTCACGCCCCCTCTTTTCTCGATTCCTCCGTGGAGCACTTCCCCACCTCCATTAATCTGCCACCACGCACGCATTTCAATGAAGAGAGATTTGGTATTTATTGAACGAATCATGGGAAGATTCACAGACGAAAAAGTGAAAGAGGGATGCTAAATTGCTGTGATTAGGCCATATGTCGAGTACGTGGTGAGATTCCAAATGATTCAGGATCCAACAAATGGATTGATGCATGATATCGAGTGATTTCCATTTGCTTTAGTGAGCTGCTCAGTTCGCAACTCGAAAGTGCAGTTGCTTTCCATTTATTGCAGACCCTACGCACTACGTTGGCAGCACACTTCAAAACAGACGGAGAGAAATTTTGATATGCACTGAGGGGCGCATGAGAAGAAAAGAACTTCGATAATAGCAGCAGTCATTTGTCAGCATGAGGCGTCAAAAATGAATTTAGTTTATAATTACTTGTAGTAAAGAGCTTACCTTATTAAGTACATATCCTGAATGGGTTTGTTTATTTATAAAGCATTCAGCCATGAATGTTGCGTACTCTCAAAATGCTACCAATCAGCTGGTTACCGAAAGTTTAGCCCGCACACATCGTTCTATTCATCGTCGCTCATGTGCGCAGAAGTGCGCAGATGTGTTCTTATCTGTGCACCTTAAGGTGGTTCCACCGTAAAATGACTTAAATGTCATTTTATTAATATTCTGTCTACTTGTAGAAAAAGTTGTTTTCTATCTGATATGAACAACAAAATAATACCTTTACACGCTATATTACTCTCTAATTGAACTTGAAATTACATGGTGTTCAATGGGAGTATAAGAGAAACATGGGGAAAAGCAGTATTTTTCCATAAAATATAAATGCCATTTTTGCGGAAAACTATTTATTTGAAGGAAATAATCCAGAGAAATTGAATAAAAATGTAATATAGGCATCTTACCACCTTAATTTTTTTAGTTATTAGGTAATTACTGCCATCAAAATGCGGTAATTCGTAGGAAATGGCGCTGCAGTCGGCTCCTATGGCTGGAAAAAAGTTTTCATTTAAAATTCATTCGTGGAATAATCTGCAAATTTTGTTCCTTAATTTTGGGTTTCTATAGGTAACGCCTTTTATCAGTGAAAGCAGAATTGTTTGGACAAAATTTAAAAAATGTGGAATTTAGTATTTGTTTTGACTCACACAGTCGCGGCGGAACCTCCTTAAGTGGAAATTTTCCATCTTCTTATCCCACAAATAATGACACATAATGCCCCCGGGAACCCCTACTATATGCCCCTGAGTGGCAACTGGGAAAAGGTATTCAAGAACCAGAAGCCGTATATAAATATTGTTTATACTGAAACCGGTCTCAGAGATCAAGTCACCTATATTTGGATTTCGGAGCGTATGCGTAATTTAGGATTCTCAATGTAGCATTCTTGGTGCTGGCCCGGCAAGCCAAATGTATGTGGTTGAATTTTATGTCAGGGGAGGAATTTTCCTCTGTCGGATTACAAAGACTTAAATAGTAAGTTCAACAAAATAAACAATCCGCTTTGTTAAAAACTATAACGCAATGTGTGATAAAGCTGTTGGGAGTAGAATGCTAAGGGTCAATAGGGAATTTAATACTGAAAGCCTCTCTTATCTTCCTTTTTTATACCACAGACCCTTTAACGGCTTGCAGGGTATTATGTGGATGAAAAACTCTTTGTCTTCATCGGAACCGTCGACAGATGAAGTAAGCAGTCTAGCATTCTCTCACGCACCATATGCTGAGATGCTCGCAACGAATTGGCTCAAGGACTAATCTAATTGTTTTACGAACTCAAATGCTCCATAAACCTTTTGCTTTGCTATTTTTTAGAAGGAATCAGCTCAAATAAGAAACTCTGGTTCAACACAAATGAGCAGTATTCAAATATAGTCGATAATATCGTCGTAGTTGGTAACAGAAGCTCTCAATAGTGGCGGGCTAGGTGAGAAATAAGTGATATAGCACGCAGGACTGTAAGTAAACGCTTTGGTCCAGCTTAAGTATAGGATTTTGTTCGACTAATATTGTTTTGCAAAAGGCTATGTGTTGCGGTAAGCGTAAATAACTAAATAAATAGACAGTGCAACTTACAGGAAGTATTTTCATCCTAACATGGACGATTGGATATTAATATCTTAAAAATTAATTTCTACATGGGAAGTCAAACGGAGACATCAGTTATTGGCAACAAGCTCGCCAACCACCTCAGTATTCAAACAATCTTCAATTTTATTCTTCAACCTAAACATATGGGCCTTACGGTTCATAACAGCTGCAATGTACAATAATGAATACCGAATGTTGTAAGTTGAAATACAAAGGAGCAATGTTTCGCAATGCCGAGCGTCAAATTTCAGATGCATCGCTGTGGTAAGAAAATCATGAATAACGATGCAACCCTTCCTAGGTATAGACTTCAAAGGACTGGGTGTCTTCACTAGGTCCTTAAACTACCACTCCAAGAGATTTGAAACTTATCATTCAGTGGACGCTTCTGGACAGTGAAAACCTTAAATTTTATCGTTCATACTTCTAACCATAAAGTCAGTTGCATCGCGTTTCACGTTAAATTTCCATCACATAAACCGCTGACCGCAAAGATTTCCATCACCGATCGCTAGTAAAACCTCGGAACAACGTCCGATGAATGCGTCATCAACTGTTATGAAAAGGGCACATCCTTGTGCACGAACTATGCTCCTAGAGCGATAACTTCAGCCTAATGCACACGATAAAAATTAATGTTACACAGATTAACTGCCGGTTTCGAAAGAATGATTGTTTGATAAATGAAAAAAGGCCCTTATATTTTAAGACACGGATGCCCTGGATGGACATATCAGCGCCATCATCGCTGAAGTCCAGGATTATGCTCGCAGCACTTCTCTGCCAAGGTAACCCATGGCATTAATTCAGATGCATAAAATCAGCAGGCAAAATTATACGCATATGCTGTAAGAAACGTTAATAGCTCTACCTACGGCTAGTGTCAGATAATTTCTATGCTATCAGCAATTATTAGGTTATTGTTACGAGGTGTTTCGAACAGTGGAATACTTTCTCTGTCTCATTCATAACGCCCATTATCTTCTGGAATTATTGAGAAAAGCTATGAAAATTAAAGTTTCTAAATTCCAACTTTCAAATTTAGCCGAAAAAAGACTTTGCTGCGAAATCGGCTAACATACAGTATTAGGGAAATGCAGAATAATGTAAGGTTCTGAGAATATATATTGTTCTTCATACAAGAATCAGGCTCTATTTTCTGTTTTTGTTGCGCGTTTAGTTCAAAATGTCATGTCATGATGAGAATAAACATGCATTTAGAACACTTCCATTGCGACGCTCTTTTCCAGAGAAACGGTTTAGGATAGTCTGCGTGAATCATGACGAAAATTATTCAAGTACCTTTTTTTTCACCATCCCGCTATTCACACTTGCGTAAAATGGCTTCGTTCGGAATCCATTAACAAAGCCAATACTCCTTTATTAAATGAGTAAAAAATGTAAGTATACTATTTCAGATAGAATTCATGAGGGGTTTTTGATTTTTGGATTGATTCCAATGATCACTTGATAATGATACCTGCCTTTTCATCGCATGAATACGCAACGACATAAAGTGACTGCATCTGAAATTACGCAAACCATAATCAATTACGACTAGAGTTTTTTTGAATGGGTAATTCTGACAATTGAAAACTAACTTTTTTTAACGCCCAACCAATATTTAAACATGATTATTCAAGCGTCACACCGTCCTATGTTTTGGGAACATTTTTCTAGCCACGGTGAAGAAATACCCGTGAATACCTGTGGAATCAAAGTGGTTATAGAAGCAAATTGCATCGTCTCCTCAGAGAGGACATGAAAAAAGATCCGTGTGGTTTACTCTTGCAGCGGAAGATTCACTGCATAAACGAGAAATCGCGAACCTGCTCACTCAATAGATAGATGAACAGGCAAAAATGGATGAAATACCATAAAACGTGCAAATAAAACTTCACGAGCAGGAAGACGCTCTGCGTATATTGTCTTGCGCCCAGTACCGATCACCCCTCATCACTCGCTGTCCCCCTACGCCATCCATCTGTCTTCCCCATCACTCGTTACCCAACGCCTCCTCCTTCCATAAGGCACGCCGGGTCCCTCGCACCACCCAGGCTCCATTTTTGTCGTTTGAAGCTAAGGGCAGAGCTATATTGGGGCCGAAGCTACCATCCAAGAAAGACACCAAACGATATTTGTGATGTTTGGCGTCTTAAGGTAGTTAGAGCGTGATAGTTCCCTAGTCACCACCCAGGCTCCATTTTCGTCGTTTGAAGCTAAGGGCAGAGCTACATTGGGGCCGAAGCTACCATCCAAGAAAGACACCAAACGATATTTGTGACGTTTGGCATCTTAAGGTAGTTAGAGCGTGATAGTTCCCTAGTTATAATAGTGACCATATTCGGATATTATTTTTTTAACTTAAGCGTCTGTAAGGAGTATGAAGTAAATATTGTAATATTATGGGTGCAAAAATATAGTTATTGATGACAAAAATTCTCAGTAATCAAATAAATATAACCACATAAGTCTCTAACATGACTCATTTTTTCACGCCGCACGGTAAAATGGCCTTCAAAATAGTTTTTTTAAGCGATTTTGTAAAAAGTACTGCGGTAATTGATTAATTTTTATAAATAGTTGAGAGAACATACAAACTACACACCGTTAGTTTTTTTTTAAATGACGTCAAATTCAACAAATTGTAGGTGAATTGATCTATCACTCAAACTACCTTAACATGGTGTTTTCATTAAGTTGTAACACCACTCACCAATAATTGAATTAAACCATTAACACGAGGGTATGAGAAGAACCTGGCGAGATATACAAGCCTTAGAAAAATATGGAATAAAGCTATCAATATTTTGTTTTGAGGTTGGCCCAATTTCGGAGCCGATTTAAAATTGACCAAGAAGTAATGACAACAAATTAAGGTTTCCATTGTTTCGGGTTTAACAACTTGCTTTACAATTAGCTATTTTGCCTTTCTCTTTCTAATTCTTCCACATAGACAAGATTATAGCACACAGCTTAAATGCTCAAGCTATGAATTCGGCCAACCTCGTATTACCAATTTCGTCTAAATTGCGAGGAAGCCCTGAGATGGAAACTCTGAGTGACATTGGTATTAAGAGTATCCTATTCAATTAGGCTGATATGAATTGATATCAATGAATATGTGGCTCAAGCTGTCTAAAGCTTCCGTATTTTTTTAAGTATTCCCGTATCGATGGAAAACGTCAAGTATATTATGCAAAACGAGTGGAAACTAATAATATACGATAAAGGAAATAAAAATAGATGATAAAACTAAGGGTGAGGTGTAAAAATGAAAGGCTTTCTGTTATAGAGTATAATTTCTTAATATACCATGTTAGGTAGTCAATTAGGTCATCCAGGAAACATCAATCTGATAATTATGTTGAATATCTCGGCGGAAAAAGAGGGTGGCAGGAAAAGGCATTTTCAGCCGAAGCATATATTCATAAAGCCCAGTTCTCCAAGCGAAAATAAGGGCATTCACAAGAAACACGATTGAAAACGTGGGAACAAATCGGAAAGGTTTCACACATTTTCGCTCATGATGCGAGCATTCATCTTTCGTCAACATGTTTCAAGGGTATGCTTAAACTGACACAATAAAACAAATACTACCCTGGGAGATAGTTTATTACTCAACGTCCACAAAGTAAGGCATACTGCCTAAGAGAACTATTGTGCTAGAAGAATAGGTACTTCGTTAAGTCCCTCAGGGAATGACTTGGGGCCAGACATGGAGACCACCGCGAACGAGGCTGAGGATCTTCAATAAGTACCTGCTTCGAGATCTGTGCCACGCCTATTAAATCAAGCAGCGACCATTACGGCCACATCATCTTAATTTCGCGGCATAAATCACCGAGTGAGATCCCGCTGAGAACCACTCCGTACTTAGAACCAGTTGGGTAATTGGGCAGCATCGTGACGACGGCAGTAGACCTAGGTTATTTCTAAAATATCTAAAAATAACTAAAAATATTAAGTGTGGAATTTTAACATAATTATTATAAAAACTATTTTGATTTCTAAAGACTGCAATGATCGATTGATTAACAATGCAATAGGTTAATATAAATTTTCTCCAATAAAATTTAGCTGACGACCGTTTCATCACCTGAAAATTAGGGTCTATTATCACTAAAAATCCAACAGTTTTTGGTGGTAATTTACAGTGATTTGTTTCTTTGAGTTTGATGAAGATAAACGATAAAGCTTTATTAATAAGAATACGTAAGATACGCATGGAAATTTTGCCAAATGATTCTTCATTTATTGTCAGTTCATCCTTAAAAGCAAAATAATATGTTCAGGTAATATTCTCGCCATGGATAGAGCATTTAAAATCGCAAACCATTTCGCAAATTAGTAAAATACAATAGACAAGTTCTTTAATACCAAGTTATGCGGTTATAAAGTTAAGAAATAGACAATCAAAATAGAAAAGGGTGATGAAATAGCATTTAATCGTCATAATTGAAATGAAAACTAGTCTCCACTCATCAAAGGCTGTATTAAATCGTTTAAATTTTTTTGCACTTAAAATAAGTCAAATTTTGATTTATAAAAAAAATAATTAGCAGAATTATGGACGATTTCCGTAAGATCCGTCAGTAAAATGTTTGAAAAAAGTAGTACTCCAAAAAGAAAAAATTTAAGTGCAATATGAAATACCAAAACAGTAATAATAAAAAAAACATTGAAAAGGCTACGCAACTTTTACTCTAGGTCGGTTTATCGCCTATGCAGAAGACTTCCCATGAGAAAAACCATCTTTCGTTTTGTACTCCGACTAATGCACCGCACCAGCCTCAAACCCAAGCAAAAAGAATCTGCACGGGCTTCTATAGGTTACTTTTCCAGGTATGGGCACAGGCAAGCGGCAGATAGATGAACTCTGATTTTATCTCTGCCTCCATCCCTCCCCTCTCTCTCTCCCACTAAGTATATCCAGCCAATAGGTGCACTGATGTAGTGAGCAACAGAGAGGGTGCCTCAATAAGGAAGAAGGCTCTCTGCCGTGGAATCCATGGTCTTAATCCAGCAAGAGCAAGCGAAAAACATGATTGCTTAGCCATGAAATAAAAGGACGAAAATAATCTTAAAATAAGTGATGAAATTTACAAGGGTAGGAGCAATTATATATTTCGCTATTAATCAAAATTTAAATATCGATACTTGTTTCCATAGTTTAGTCTGCAGAAAAACACCTATTTAAAATATCTATTTCCTGTTTCTCTGATTTCTAGATTGGATACACGCCACCGAACTCGCAAAATGGTTTATTAGTGCATTTTTCCATTGATATTACATCACAGTTAATCTCGATAAAAAAATAAGAAAACTGGGAAATGACATATTTAGCATCAGGAGGAACAGTAGGATGAATTATTTAAGATATTTTAACGCTGATAAATCCATATTTGAAATAAATAATTTTTTAATGCGCTGAAAAGTAATGTCTTTGCTATCTATTAACAAAATGCCTTAAAAGTTCTACTTTTTCAACAGATTAGGTCGTTCTAGAATGAAATTTGCTACATAAAAATGCATAAAATGGTTTAGTAGTAGACAGCTTTCATTTGTAGTGAATAGGGGCAATAAGTTATGCAAGACCCAGCTAACCCCTTTCAATAGCCTTTTTTCAATAGCAAATCTTAGTATAATGCTTCAAAAGTATTTACAACCACTTATCTCCTTGAAGAGACTTACTATACCTTCACATTCTCATTAGTTTAAAAAATATGCAATAGGAAAAACAACTTCAATCATCAATTTCATTGGTGGCCTTTTATGATGAATATAAACCGCATGTTCCGCATCTAACCACTGAATTTTAACACTGCGAACATATGCAAGGATTTTGATGCTGAAAACTTCAGAAACCAATCATCACTAGCAATTGATTCGTAAACAAGCCAAGTAAATTGCTTCTATAACTCCATTATGAGCTTGATTCAGAATTGGAATATGGGAAAGATAATTGTGCTTGAATCGAAATAAAAAATACCACAAATGAACAGCTTCCTTATGCCAACTTCTTAGCATCAAGCATCTTATTCTCGTCTTCAATTCTCTCTTCAACATCACTTCCTACCGTATTTAATTATGACATGTCTTCAAATAGTCCACTTTACTTTTTATCATGGTCATTTTTCCATGGGCATTTCGCCCCGACGGATATCTGCCCTCCCTTTCACACCAATCAGCGGAATTGGTAGGAATCGGCGCGCGTAGTCAACTGCGCCCAATGGCAGCGCCATTTTCCCCACTGGCGGCTCAACGCCGAGCCACAAACTTTATCTCTCAATTCCTGCAATTTCATGAATATTTATTGACTGTCAGTTTAAACGAGAGTACAACACTGAGAGCTGGTGCCACAGCCTCGCTTAATAAAGTTGGTTGGGAGAAGTTTGATTCCAAGAATAGAAGACTAACGGGAGAGAAAATTCATGAATATCTTCTCTAGAGGATCAAAAAAGTATTTTCACCGAAATATTTAAAGAAAAAGTTGCAGGAGATACGAAAAAGAAATATGAGCTTGGTTTAAATTACCTGTTTTGGCAGAAAAGATAACTTTTATTAGGAAAATATTTAGCTTGATTTAGGAGCTCTCTGAAATCATCCAAGGTGCCAAATACAATAACGTAAACAGGAGTAATTTTGTTCTAATTTTCTTTAATACATTTATTAATTTAACAAGGAAAGTGTTACATACTGCACTCATGAACTTAATCAGCGTAGGAGAACACTTTTCAGTGAAAAAATATTATAATCCTTAACTCCATTTCTTATTCAAATTTCTAAATCTTATGTCCATTCCTACTCCAAAGAAGATTAGTTGGCTTTGGGTAACAACAGAAAATTCAGGAATATTTTTAAAAGGTTTCAGATAGCATTTTATAATAATACAGAAATAATATAGGATTAAAATGGTGAACGTATAGGTTTAGGAAACATTACCGTGGAAGGTTTACGACTCAATGATTTTAGAGAGTTAGCCGAGGAATGCATAGCTTGAAACCTATGAAGCTGTTCGCATGACTAATAACTCCTTTCCGTTCTTAGTTAAATCAATGCCGGTTAAAAGCTAATACATGCTAATAAATGGTAGCTTTACAATTTTTGTGTCCCATGATTTCCGCAGAGAATTTTGAATAGATTTTGGTCCACGAATAACTTAGCAGGGATTTCCTAACGGAGCACCTTCGCGGCCCATTACAGCCTGGGGTCATACCAAAAGCGAACCATTTGAGATTCGGTCCCTCTTCAGCACAGGCCTCCTTTCACGAGTAAACGCTCTTTCCCCTCGACCAATCCACAGCGTCCGCCACAAAAATCTCCGGATTCTTTCGAAGGCTGCGAGAGCAGGAAAAAAAGTCCTTGAGCGTCGAAATGACCGCTCGGCGGAGAAAGTTAATTCTCAATCAATTCCAGAGCGGTTTTTACACAATATCTCCCCGAGAGCTCCGGAAGGAAGCCGCGGCGTGTTTTGCCGACCGATTTCCATGGAATTACCGCCTTTATTGGACGCCTCAGGTGTATGAATATCCAGGAAAATACTAGTTTCCCTTTCCCTTCGACAGTGAATCATCTGGCTCTGAAAACTTGACCTGTCACAAACGCAGTCTCCACCCTATCCCTAAAAGTGAGATTTTAAGCCTTTCTAAGACGGCCAAAAGAAACAGATTCGAGGAATTTCTCCACCCTTCTCGGTAAATACGAAATCTCTTGGAACGCGGATTGGTGATGTGCGTTATAACCTTGCTTGCTTTTCCTTCCTCCCCAAGAGTGAACACCAGCTCGGCTGTGGACAGAGGCTGCGCATTGATCTCTTCCGGGCATTCAAAGCCCTGAACACTTCTCCCATTACCATGTTGAACCATTTTAGATCAAAATACTGATATGGGATCCCCGTTGCAATCCTCATTTTACTAAAAAGAATACACATATTCAATAGAAATCGATTTATGAAGCTATTCTAATATTTTTGAGGGTTTAGTCTCCCTGAAGCATTTTGAGTCGATTCACATTTTTTTTATTTTCAAACAAATATTTAAGTGAATAGAAATGAAGGTAAATAACTAATTTAAAATATTATCAAATTACATAGTTTTACATAGTATTCAACGTTTACATAGTATTCAACGGTACATAAGGGGCTTATTTTTACGCAGCCGAGCGTAGATCGTTTTAATCCCAAAAATACCAATTTATTTTTCGTTGACTACTGTTTTGAATTATGTTCACCGTAGCAATCTGTCAACTAACTCCTAATTGAAATCTCGTCAGACCATTTTAATATGGTAGCATTGACGTAGTCATTTTTTTCTAGTTTGGGGAACGATAATAATTATAGACTCGAGATGCAATTTCTCAAAAATATTGTATGAATACCTTGATTCGCAGTTTTTTTGCCAATAAGCAACTGAAAAAATTTTAATTCAATATTAGCAGAACGGCATTGGTTTTCCCAACAAATATATGGCATTCAAATTGAATTTGATTCGAGTAAAGAAAAGGATATTTAGAAAAAAAATAAGAGCACTAATAAAAAAAATGAAAAATGGAAATTCGCGGTATATTTTGCAAAAAAGTAAATAAATCCGCATCCCAGCAAATATTGATCATGATGGAAGCGCATAAAATACATAATATACATTTATTTATATATTAACTCCATTTACTTTGACTCAACTTCAAATCGTCCAATAAGAAAAATTGATAAGAATTTCTAAGTATTAAGGCATTAGCAGCAACCATGAATTATAAAACCCAAGCCAACGGCAGTTTTATAACCTATTTCCACTGGCGTTTTATTTTCTTAGAAGTGAAAAGCACGGTGCCATAACAGCTGGAGAGATGTGTTCTTGAGGAAGTTTTAAAAATTTATATTACATAAAAATTTCACCCATTACCACATTGCCCGATTTCACGTACATCAATACGACATTTGATGAACGTTTTGTGTAACTAAGCTCAAAGTCAACAAATTACTCACACTTAAATAATAGAAACATATTACCTCCTTAAAAGTAAGTTTTGCTTTCAATTCCTATAAAAATTTCGTTATTATGTACATATCAGGAATTTCTAAAACTCACTAACGTAAAGGAAACTGAAAACGCTCCCCTTAATCATTCCTAGAAGTGTTCTAAAATACTACCTACCTCTGGGGACAAAAAATCTTTTCACGAAAATGACCATTTTTAGTGAAAGATACATGAGGTTTTAAGTAGCCATAGGGTACAACATAAACTTTCAAGGATATTTATCGAACAATTAAAATGATTGGAACGCCTAAACGTGGTCCAATTACAATATTGTGCTCGTGACCACTTCGGGAGATCCCGATGTATGTCACGTTAATGAATTGGCTGTGAAAGAGGTAAGGCCGTTGCCATAATTATTATATTCTCAGCCTTAGTTAGAGTGCTCGGGATCCCTGCAAATGGCATGGACGTTCCTTCAAGACGCTCGCTGCAGGTGCGGACCGTCGCGAGCGGCGTGAGAATGATTAATGGTGCACGGGGAGGGCGGGGCATGTCCTCTTAAATAGCGCATCCGCGGCGATCCCCGGAGACGATAAAGATATGTCAATGAAAAAACGACATCCCTTAAATTATGTCAAAACTTTAAATGGCAACCCTATGAAACAGTCATTGTGTATGATTTCTTTAATCAGTATAAAGTACACAAAAATTTCTTTGAATGACTGTAGGAACGTGGAAAGTCATTATGAAAAAAACGGAAAATTAGGTCAAACAATTCACAATATTATAACCTATTACAAGTTTTTGACTTTTTGTAATATTATTTCTAAAACAATTACTAAATAGTGCAGGCAATAAATTATTCAGAATTATTTTGTCCCTATTCCAACTATAAAAAGTGCGCGTTTATATCATAATTGGCTAAAATATGCACACCTAAGCAATACAGGTGCAATGAACCAAAATCACATTAAAAGATTGGGAAACAATATAAATTATGATAAAAAAGAGGGGTCACATCATCTGGAAATGAGTAATCTCTAAGGTTATTGTGATGGAAAGTCGTGGAGAAGGACAATGGTTATGATCAAAGCTTCAAAGCTGAGTTTGTGGAAACAAAGAATTACCGAATTAAAATGGTGAAGTTGAACCATTCCATGTTTGAGAGCTTCAATAGACCAATAGAAACAAAAAACCAGAATATAAACTCAAAGATAGCTTTATTAGACTAGATTTTTCATGATAAAATTATAAGTCCTCATGCCTCATTTATTACCTCCACTGTAGCAAAGTCGATAAAATTAGTTTAACAGCTCGCAAATTTTGTAGTTGTAACAGCTTGCCGATTCCCATATAAAAGAAATTTTACAAATGTTTGTAAAGTTACTGTAGACGTAAGGATAAAATGCAGCTAACTTATTCCTTACGTATGCATTAATAGCGGAAAATACGAGATGAGAATAAGAAACGGAAAACGACCATCGCCCGTTTCTGAAAGCTTCAATTATACCCAAACATGCCAGTGATTTGCAGGTAAACAGTGTGTTGATAGGTATTAACGGCATAACACTTGTAACTATCCCTAGTCACATGGCGTGAAAATGTTCAAGTATTACATTTCTCGAAATATTGGCATTGAGAAGCATTTTACGTCGACAAGCGGTCTCCAGCGATGGGAGATGTTAATGGTTGCTCATCGGTCGATGAAGTCTCCAGCGGAGCTACGGTCAATGCCGCAGGATGCCCCATGCCTATGGATGGCAACCTATAGAAAAAAATGACCGCCCCAACTTTTCTCATTGCCGGGCGCCGTTTGGTCACGCCGAGTGGAGAATGTGGGTTATCAAAGCCAATGAGGTGGAAAACTCCGGCCGGCGAATGAGATCGAAGCAGCCTGGCGAGAAGTGGAGGACGGAGCGCACTCTTGGATCGGCAGCTCCAACCAACCCCCACCCCCATGTGATGCTGGAAGGGGTGGGGGAGTAGGAAGAGATACAGAGGGAGGAGCAGTGAAGAAACGGATAGTGAAAGAGAGTTATTGCACTGGTATTGTTTGGAGACAGTCCATGCATCACCGCATTCTCCTCGGATTCTTAACAATTGGTCTGGGACTGGGCGGATTGGCCCGTTGATGGATGGATGAGGGTTGGGGTAGGAGTAATGGGGAGGGGCGTCAGCGAATGCAAGAGGAGCGTCAAGTTTACGTCCGACGAGGAATGAGGGAGAGAGAGAGAGTAAGAGAGCATTGACACAAACCACCGCTAATTTTACGCTCGGCGGGTCACAGATTAAGAGACCTCATCAAGTGGAAGGATGGATGCCCTGGATGGACGCATAGTTCTTCCCTTTGGTTACGGTCATTGTTGCTGCCAAAGTAATATTTTCATCAGCCGATTTTAAACGCCAGACACGAATGAAAAATGCTTCCGCATGCACTTCATTCTTTCGAATGAAAATAAATGAAGACGGGGCCAATCTATCAATAGTACAAGTCAATTAAAGAGTCCTCCAAAAACGGACGTATTGTAAGTTTCAAATATTTTTATTAAGCAATGCCGTGTGAAATCATGTTGCTGTAATTTCAGAATGAACATAATTTTAAATTGTATTGAACTACTAGGAATTTTTAATGAATAGGTCTCCGGGTAACTCTCTGAAATGGGTTCTCCGCTGTTTCTTCACGGCAATTTTAAATTATTGAAACCATATCTTTAGCTATCTACTGTAGAGACAGATATAAAAAGATACAGGCGTGTACCTTTCCGAGATGGCATTGTATATTATAATTATTCATCATTGTGGCTTTAGCAGTTTAATTTGAAATTAAATTGTTTTGTAAAACAAAATTATTGTGAATGTAAATAGTTTTATATCAAATGAACTTTATGGTGCAATATCCACTAGCAAGCGCAGCATGAGGGTTCTGTATTCACCGCTGAAAGTAAGACCAAAGTAATTATATTAAGTGGGATTTGAATAATGAAGGCATCCATTTAGTTTATGATCCATGGGCATTCGTTCATTTTCATGAAGCGACTCCTCATTGTTCCATCAAAGTCGGACTACGAACACATTTCGTCACGGATGGGACCGACACGTAAGTAATCAAGATCCTTCCCATCAATTATGGCGCAATTCCATTTCAATCTGCCGTACTTTCCTTCCCGCAGCCGAGGGAGACGAAAATAACAGCAGAATCCGAAATTATGTCATCCCTTGAACCACATGGCACGAATTGTAGGCACCCATTATCTGACCGATGTAAGGATATTACCATGGGTTACGTGACCAACAGGAATGTTGGCCAAGTGTTCACGAAATCGCTCCGGTTCCACAACTAAGAAAGGACTTCGCAATGAAATTCCGAGAAATTTTTCGTGGGAAAAAATGTAATGTCTCAATAAATCCCGAACCTGAAATTACTTATTCTAAAAAAATGTAGCCCAAACTTTTCTCAAATACGATCCCTCAATAAAGGAAACGTGTACCCGCAAAAACCGTTTCTATGCACTCCGGAAGCATTATATTTTTAAAAGTAACCATTCCGAAGTTTAAAAATGTAAAAAAACGTGAAGTTAGAAGGGGCATACGACTAATTTAGAAGCTCTAGGCACGAATTTGAATAAATTTTGGACGATTAAATTATTATTAGAACTAATTGAATTTTTAATTGGATCTTTTCATCAATAACATTTTATGAACGAATGGAGAAAATGTATAGTTTTCAGTTAATTAATGTTACGTTGCGCAAACACCCAGGAAATAAAGCATCAATGATTTAATAACTCTCTCATGCGCATCAAATTATAAGCAATGAATCAGCGCATTCACTGATTTCAGCAAATAATGGTAAGATTATGAAATCCTCTATCAAGAGAAAATTAATTGAATCGTTTTAGATAGGACTGCGTTAGAACATTTTTATGCTCAAGAAAAAGGAGAGCCTGTCATAAAATATTTTTAGTTGCATTATCGGTTAAGCGATCATGGATTCCTGGGGACTGATAGCGTTGAATAAGTATCAAGTAAAAAGCAGATCAGAAAGAATTCCCCTTTGGAGCTGTAAAATAAATCAAAATCTATCAGTAATTTGCCTTTTGAGCAGTAAAATGAAACATAGTTAATCTAAAAATAACCTTTAAGACTATAAAATCTCCCGAAATTACGAGGAGAAAACAACTGAACGGGTTGCGAATGGCTATATCAAAGATTTTTGCGATTCATATGGGAGATCCGAGAGCTACCGCCGACTGTGTGCTGCCGTGTGGATGGTAATTTTCAGCAAATTGCACCCCACCGCCATGTCATTGTGGCTTCTTTGAGCAAACGCCGCTAACCCACGCCCGTTTCTTATTATCTGCCTCCGACACACACACTAACTCGACTCCAATGACCACCGCGTTGTAATCGTTTACTTCACACCCATCATTCCCCGTGTTCTCGGCCTGTTTCTTTTTATTTTCGCGTTTCGTGTCGCGTCTCATGCGGACCGGCCACGGATGTGAATGCCAGGAGTTTGCGTCCCAGGCTTGGTTCATTGGATAATCAAATAGAGACATCAGCGTTTTCCACCTTCCCGTTTGTTAACGCCTAGTGTCTTATGAGCGCATAAAATACAACCTATGGACGATATTCATTACAGTAAAGTTTTGTACTTTTCTACACATTTTACTACTAAAAAGTGTAGAAAAGTACAAAACTGTATTGCAATGAATATTAAAAGTTTCTACATAGTAAAGTCTGAAGCTGTGGATTCTATGGACGATAATTTGCCTCAGCGCACATTTCAATATGAAAAGAAATAATGCTGAGTACGTCAGAGAATGAAGTTAGTGAATAAATCAAGGATGTCATTTTAAGTGCAATAGACTCTGGATGAAATCATTATATCGTACTGAACCAAAACTCTGATCCCCAATGACACATTTCACTGACAAGGAGTTCAGTAATAATTATGATTCATAACTCAATAATTAATTAATATTAAAATATTCCAAATACCATAGGTAGCACTCAATTATAAATTAAATTGCAGCAAGGATAAAATAGAGCATTCAAATCTATTCTAGGATTAAAAATCATGGCTTTGCTTTCTCATAACAAAGTTTGAGTAAACGTTTAAAGTCAGTATAATTTTATGCCTGGGTAGTTTCTTTTTAAGTCAATTGTTAGTAATATCCCTTGATCACGTCATTAATGAAATATCTTTATACCTCATTGTAAGCTCTTTTGTATGTGTGGAAATCATTTGCTATTAAAACATTTGAGGTGAAAAATTTATATGCATTTATGTTAGTTAGGTGATGACAGTCATTATCATTAAGTTGGAAAACTTTGATTCATAAATGCATAAATATCTCTCCACTTTAGACAATTTTTCGAGTTGATAAAAGGGAATACATCAGAGTTGACTATGCGCGTGCAACTTTTTTCAACTCATAAACCAGGCGATTGGCTTGCGAAGGAGAGATGGGTATAGTTGAGGAAGCAGCTATTACGGCTACCATGGCAGTAGCCTAAATGTATTATAGGGGCTGAAGATTTCAACACGGAAGGTGAAGATAAGAGGGCACGAAACTGCAAGAAGTGCTGCGAAAAGGAGTATATTCCGAGTAGCCATTCACGCATCCTTGCAAGCAATTTTCTGCTTCACACAATGCAATTTTGACTGCGCATCTGTCTATGCTTCAATCTGCACGTAAAAATGCCTAGAATTAAACGGTCTTTGTGACACGGAAAAACGTTTTCTTTTAGGCAAAATGTCCACCAACGTCTTTTCAATCTTCGAAGGAGGAGACATGCCCTCAGCAAATTTCCTCATTACATCAGGAGTATAGGGAGTTGGCCTTATCACAACTACGATCACCTCTTCCATCTCTGGGTGCGATGAGTTTTTAATGAGCAAGCTTTCATGCGGTCATATAACATGGACCGATACAAGGAGAGGCCTCAGCACTGAGCGGTTTTATGCATCACCAACATTAATGGCGCAACCGCTTCCATTCCTCCCCGTTGGCCATCAAAACATCCCCTATATGGAAACCACATGCTACGCGATAATCCCCCCGTCGTTCACTCGGTGGTACCGTGGACATATCGGACAGTAGTGAGCCATCAATCCGACGACGCACCCGCGCGGCTCCCGAACGACCCGCCCGCCTCTCTGGAGCAAAAAAGGAGGTCGCCGGAGGGAAAAGAATATAAAGGAAAAAAGTGAAGGGCTAGGTGCCGTGACACACGCAAGGTGGGAAGCAGACATGTAGACAGGGGCAAATCATTAAACAATCAAGAATAGGAGGTCGAAAATCGGAAGCATATGTACAAATCAATTAATGCTATAATAAAAAATTATTATATCATCATTAATTTTCAGGATGATCCATTTGGCAGATATTCTTGTGGCCTTAGGGACAACTTACACGTACCTGACAGTCGAATGTTGTAGCAGTCAACGGCAAACCCTTAATACGGCATGCCTTTTTTGTTTCAATATGTGTTTTTGTGAACGGGGTCCTGAAATGGTAGGCACTTTGAAAAAAAACCACTTAGGTCATGAATGTCTAGAGGATTCCACCAATAGAATAATAACATATTTTCAAACACAGTAGACACTAGAGGGACCTAATGTTACCTTCAGCACACATTCAGAGACAGGGAACAGAGGTCATATTATTGAGGATTGAAAGATATACAGTTCGACTCCTATTCGCAAAAAGCACTGCGGTGTGAGGGGGGATATGATTAGTCATTGATCTAAAATAAAAGTTGATTCGAGCTGCTAGGGGAATAGAAACTCATCTAATTTTCATGGCCTCTTCTCTTTGGCCTCTATAGTTAGTTCTCTTATTCCACGAGGATGAATTTCCAACTATCTGAGCCTGGAACTATCAAAATCGTGCGAAATATTTACTTCTTGCTTCTTATATCTCCTTAAATTTAAACTTAAAAATCGAATATGGTCTCTATCATGGCTATAAAATAACATCGCTCATACTAGCGTAACGGTATGAAGTCCTTTTGCAAACTCCTTCGATATTGGGACCGGATTTACGGCGAAATATATGTGCTCGGGTCGTTGTGTGGGAGGTGGTCACCGAGTGAAATGTTGCAGGGGTGGGAGAATAGACGATGGAGGAAAGGTTTGGGTAACGTATACCCCGTATATCCACGAAGGAATGGGGGGGAGTAAGGTGGGAAGGGTGGGGGTAAGAGGAAAAAGGGAGCGGTGGGGGGGTAGGGTGAGGGAGGGCGAAGGGGGGCGGGACCCATCGAAGGGAGGAGGGGCAGGCGGTGGCGCAGGGCTTTTATCTGAGGGGCAGGATCGCGAGTTCAATCATCCGGAGCGAATCTGGTAATGACTGCGGGCGGTTTAATAATCCGCTTCAAGGCAACCGTGGCTCACGACTCCCACCGCAAGTCCTTGTGTGCGAGCATCTTTCAAAACTTCCATCTTCTTTCTCGCCCTTCGAGGAGATCGTGAGGAAACGAATCGGAGGAAGCCAAAGCGATGAAACGAGAGTGGAAGAGTGAATATACATATATATACATATCGCTGATTGGAAAAAGAGGACGAGCAATGCTTGGATATCGCTGCGACCTCCTTACATGTCACCTCCAGTTGAAAGCCCTGGGCAAAAAATTGGGTTCGTTTGGAAATTAAATAGATTAGCTCCGTCGCCTGTTGAAAATCGAAGGGAGGAGTTGTGAACGTAAAAGAAGTGGAGCCACGTTTTAATTACGGGTTTCCTAAACAAATAATGATATTTTTAAAGGTGAAAAATAGTTGGGTTTGCCTTTATCTTAAAATTAATCAATGGAAGTAAAAACGCAGTTCAAACGCTCGAGTCTAAACTATCTAGTTTATTGTAAATATGTGTTACGAGCACAGAGAGTTAACATCGTGGCTATCAATATTCAGTTTTTGTATTCGGAAATCAAACCATTTGTTATCTAATCTAACGGTTTGAGGTTGAAGTGTATCCTAGACGCCTCTCATTCTATGAAAACATTATACCAGTCAATGAAACCGAACCTAAATATATCCCATACGGACGGATGTGAAACTACACTTCTCTAAGGGCTCGACTCGTACACCTAGTATGTAACCACGATGATGACATGACTAGAGAAATTGTTATATTGTTAAGGCGAGCCTTCTCAACATTGATATTAATTTTCATAGCAGTCGTCAATGGGTCCAGGGATAGGGTTTATTGCTATACATATATAAAACAGGATGCTATATTAGAACGAAGTTGTCACCAAGCATGAATACAATTCTTCTAATAACTCTAGGGCATTCAGGTACGAAATGTTTGTGGCGATTTAGTTTAGAGGAACGTAACTGCTGATTTTCAGGTGAATCGATCACTAGAGATATCGTCATCCACTAGTTAGAACGAGATGAGAACTTCCCTCACCGATGAAAACGACTCTTTAAATTGATTGCCCTAAAGAGAGAAACCATTAATTGAGTTCCAATAACCATACCATACCTCGAACTTGCAACGTAAATAACCAACGATGTAGTGCTCCATCTTCTCTCAACATGGAATTAATGTCATGGAGAACGATAACTATACATATAGCGTCATGCTTATTCCAGTTATTTCCCTCTATAAAGTTTTCTGTCTTTATCAATATATCCGGCTGAAATAAGACTAACCATGCTCATAATTCGTGTTCAAATTGCAGATTTGAATTATTGACTATTGCTCGAAGATTAGAAACCCATGTGTCTAAAGTCACTTCTAGTCAAAATTGACGATCACTTCATAAGAAAGAGAGTCGTCACATACCAAATTAGGGTCAAAACAATGAAATGTTACAATTCATTTCATGGCTGATATGCCTATTCCGTAATTGAAAGTTCATTTTTTGTTTACGGTATAGGAAAATGGAGTTTAAAGTAAAATAATTTCAATCAACAGTTGGGCATATTTATTCTCGCAATAAGTTTTATTTAGTTGTAGATTTGGGAATGGGATATTATATAACACATATATGAGCCATTAAGAAGTGGGCCACTTCCTGACAATTCATCATAATTTGGTATAGAGAGTTTATATAGTGTGAAAATATACAAGAATAAATTTAATTTTCTGACTGATTCGTTAATATAATTCACTTGGAGTTTGGAAACATTAACACCAAGTAAGAGCAATCATATGCCCCTCATGAACGATTTTTAATGCAATCTTAAAAACTTTCAAGCTCCCTTTTTGAAGCTCAGAACTTTATTTCACACTGCACAGTTTACCTAGTTCTCTCCAAGCTTTAAAACGTGAGAATTTTCATGCCCTTAAGAAATTTTATTGAAATCCGTGGAGGAAGGAATGGTTAATTATTATTTTTAAATTAACTGCTCCGATCATCACGAAAATTAATGAACCACTTTAGGAGGATATAATGTAAAATTCGATGCATTTTTGATTAATTGGAACATTTTTCTGATTCAAGTGAACGAAAAACTGTGAGATAAGCCACAGAACAGCGAGAGAGCTAACTGGAATTGGAATGGACAAGGAGCTCGCCAATATGTCGAATAAGTCAGGGGAGCGCTAATGGCAGAGACTAGATTTATGCCCTTATTAAAATGAGAATAGATATTATTCTACTACCAGGTTGCAATGCATGCATCACCTAATAAGCTTAAATATACCTAGATGTTGTTGCTCCGAAATAGAGGAAATTTTGAAACGTTCAGGAATCAACGACTTGCCCACAATAACGAGGAAGTCCGAGCGCAAAAGTATGGAAAGCACTTGCTTTGACCAGTACGACGGTGAACCTGCACAAAATGGCAGCTCAGGTGAGATACGGAATCCACAATTCATTTTGCTCCGCTTTGCTATTTAAACGTTCTCTTCGATGAGAAAAGGGCGATATTGAGAGAGCACATTGACCACACCTTTGCGCCCCGCGGGCAGTATTTTTTTATCAAGTGATGCTGGACAAGGGACTGACGGAGAACAAGTGGCAGCGGAGCCAGGAGGAGATTAAGGCATGTGAGGGGCGAAGGGATGGGGGCGAATGAAAAATGATAAAAAACAACATCGCAACAATGGGCAAATATTTCATCTCTGCAGTTGATCGAGTGACCGGTTCGTGGAAATCGATGCCAAATTGGTCTTTGGGTTTCACCAGCTGATCGAATCATTATCGACAACAATGGACGGGAAGACAATATGGCGAAGCGAAAGACGTCCTGTTATAATATAAGGGTCCCCAAAACAAACATTATTCAAGAGTGGGAAATACGGTTGAAGACATTTGAGAGTACTTAATCTTAAGGTAGATAAATTTGGTCTCACTATAAAGAAAGTTATCTCGTCTTTCTTAAGAGATTAAAATATTAGCCACTTTCTGGCAAATTGTTTTTCGAAAAAATTTCCAGAAAAAAGAAAACTTTTCCCTCGTGCGATTGGGTACGGCCGTACGCCATTGAGCTTTAATTTCGTTCAAAGTGATCGTAATGCACAAAATAAAACTTGGCGACCAATAAATAAGCTGCTTAATATTTAAATAGTTTGGTTTATGAGATACACAAATATAATCATGCAAGAATATATCATTAAACAATTTATTTAAAAATTCGACCCTGGCCTAATAAATTATCAAGTGTTTTGTTGCCTTAAGGTGCAGATATAATCGAAGAAAGAGCGATATCAAACATCTAACCAATTAAAAATCAATTCTGAACCGAGAGCAAGCAAATGGAATGAAGTATGCACAGAAAAAAATCGTAACTGTGACTCCTGATTTGAGGTGAAAAAAGATAATCTATTTAATATCCAGCCAAGGTTGATCAGCTCCGGTTATCTTAACTCCTTAACCAGACTACAATAAAAAATATTTGTTTTCCTTGATTGGGGTCAGCCAGGGGTCAGAAGCCTAGATTTTGCCCAAGATTAGTGGTTAAGACCCGAGATATTTTTATATATATAATAATTTTTATCTGCGAATGACCTTGGCTTCTTTTCTCTGCAGATGTATCCTTTGCTATGCGAATGCGTGTTGCAACATCAGGACTCTCACCTCAGAAACCACTTGTCTTCATTATTCACAGAGGCAGCAGCTTTGATAGCAATCTCAGAATTCGCGCGATGACGTCTTGGCTCCACCTATCGCAAAAAATTAACTACAGCAAGCATCGAATAATACTAAATCGTTTATAATTCAAAGAGGCGTCCATCGCAAAGAAATTTATTCGCTACCCGGCGCCTAAAAATGAAAACGACAACGATCTTAAAGCTCAAGCCGCTGTTTTTCATATTGACGCACAGGCTATTTAACGTGCGGCCCACTGGCAAACACCAGGTCGAGAGACTTTTCCTATTAGCTCCAGAGCACCGGATGACAGCAATTACGAATGTACTTTTTGTTCTACAGGAGATAGTCTGCTGTGTTTCGAAAACGGAAAACCTATCCCTCCTCCTCGATGGGGAGGAAATTAACATCTAGCGTGCTTTAGTTGTTTCCCGTCAATAGCCGTCCGAGGTAGCAAACTTATGGCTCAATTCTTCCAGTCTTTCCACTTATCTCCTCGCTGAATCGGCAGAGGGCACCTTCTGCTGTAAATCCGTAAGCCCACGTCGCCGGCGATGCTCAAAGGAGAGAAGTGCGCGCCAATTCGCAATCCAATCTTTTCAGGTGCACAAGAGTGACAGCCAGCGACATTCCTGCCGCATAGGCAACCCACTGCGTCCAGGAGCGGAGGCCACGTTCGGTGGCCATACCAATAGGGTACGGACTACTTGGTATGCAATCTTCGGATCTTTGCTTTAAATACGGGCCCATCCATTCTTCTCTCTCTCTCAAGGACTATAAATACTTATGTGATGTACGGTAGCGTAGCGTCAGATAGTGTCCCCGTTCCTGCGGTAGACGGTACGTTTCAGGGACCTCGAATTCACTTTCATCGATGGCTAACGTCGATAACCCTCTCCTCAACGTTGCTTTCGTCGAGTAAATATTTGTTTCAAACGGAAAAAAAATTAAGCGGTGACGCCGTTATCACATCCATACTGTCGATTGACTGTATACATGCAACGACAGAGGAATATTAAAATGATTGGCAAAACTTTAGCAACTACACATTCTGAACTAATTTCAAATTAGTTACATGAAATACAATGAATGCACGGTAGACAGATCGAGTTTTATATTTTACCGTTAATAAAACTCGGTTATCTCGCGTCTGAAAATTCAACTCAAGTTTTTCCATAATAAAATATAAAAGTATGAGTATTATCTGAATTATTATTATAACAATATTGACCGTATTTTTGACTCTATAACCGATTATATAACAAATATAGACGCATAGAGTGAAAATAGGAAGAGCGTATCTAGGAAAACAAAAGAGGAGGTAGAAAAAGATTCGACAACCCTGGATGTGCATTGAATTCACTGGGAATGTGATGTATACCCCAGCCCCAGCCCCTTCAACCCCAGCCAAAGCTCTTCACTACCTTCACAATTACAAAGTTAAAAGGTGCACATTCAAATGGACTTGGGTAACGCCAGGGGATATTAAGAGAATTGTTAGGCATTTGAAGAAGTCAAAAACCCCAGATATATATGGTTTGTCAAATTATCTTATTTCCAAAGTCATTGACTGTATCACTGAACCTCTCTCCATAATATTTAATTCCTGCCTGCAGTCTGGCATATTTCCTAAAGCACTTAAGATATCTAAAACCATACCTATCTACAAGAAGGGAGATAAGGACTCCTTTTCAAACTATCGCCCAATTTCCATTGTGCCAACTTTTGCTAAAATCTTTGAGTATGTTATTAAGGACCAATTGTACAATTACTTCGAGGAGAATAAACTTTTTTCCTCGTCTCAGTTTGGTTTCCGCAAGGGTCACTCAACTGCATCTGCAGTGAAACATCTTGTTGACATAATAAGCAGCTCATTTGAAGACAGATCTTCAATTTCCTTGACAGCTTGTGATCTTTCGAAAGCTTTCGATTGTGTCTCACATTTAATCCTACTGGAGAAGCTCAAATATTACGGGCTTCAACACACCGAATTAAATCTCTTGGAATCCTATTTATCTGATAGACAACAGAGTGTATCGATCAATGGGGTGAAATCTCAGACCTTACAGGTTAAACATCGGGTCCCTCAAGGGTCTGTGTTAGGTCCCCTATTATTCCTGATCATGGTCAATGACTTGCCCTCAAACATCCCCTGTATCTCCTTACTGTATGCGGATGATACTTCTTTCATCCATAAAGTTAATAGCAAGGACAGTGCCCATATTGCTTCTAGGACATCAATGAAAGAAGCTGCCAAATGGTTTTCCGCAAACAAATTTGTTTTAAATGAAAAAAAAACTCAAGTTATGTCCTTCTCACTAAGTTTGGCAGCAAATCCACCAGTTACCATGAAATTGCTTGGTTTTCAACTAGACAGTAAATTACTTTGGGATGCTCATAGCTTATCTGTTGCTGGGAAACTTTCAAAGGCTACTTTTATGTTAAGGAAACTTAGGACATTGGTACCTCAAGAATACCTTTTATCTGCCTACTATGCTTTTTTTCATAGCCATGTAAACTATGGCCTTGAAATCTGGGGACATGCTACTGCCACCAAGGAGATTCTTATTCTCCAAAAAAGGGTAATGAGGTTACTCACCAACTCATCGCCACGTGAACATTGTAAGCCCCTCTTCAAACAACTGCAAGTCATGACTGTGTATGGTCTATATATTTTTAAAAGTGTGTGTTATGTTAAAAGAAATTTAGACAGTTATAGCGTTCGAGGAGACTCTCACTCATACTATACGAGAATGTGTGATACTCTTGATGTTCCTAGATGCCGTCTAACCAAAACATATAATTATTTAAATATAGCTAGTATTAGATTTTTCAATGTGCTTCCTCATGAGGCTAAACAGGCTAACATGGCTCATTTCAAAAGGGTACTTCAGCATTGGTTGATAACTAACCCTTTATACTCTGTACAAGAATATTTTGACAGTATGGTGGTATAATCTTTTGATTTGTTCAGCAGTGTAGTAATATTTCAATGTATTGTGTTATTGTCTTATTTATAACTTGACAATGTTTATTTCATTGTAAAATGATCACAGACAAATAAATCCATCTATCTATCTATCTATAGGGAATAGGAGAAAGACCAACAATTAGGCATAACGAATAAAGAGGTCAAATAAGGGACGGAAGAGTCGGTTGAGAGAGATTAGAGAAGAATGTAGGGCAGCGGATTATTTATTAGATTGCAAGTGCATCAGTGAAGATGTAGGCATTTACATCGAAACTACAGCTCTGAAACGCGTACATTGAATCAGTGATTTTTTACAATCGTTTTCAGCCTACTTATGTGGGAGACATTATCTTTTAACGAAAGAAGGATACATTTCGATGATTACGACTAAACTTTAAGGGAAGTAAGTCACAAAATTAAATTAAATGAAAGTAGGGACAGCTAATTCATAAAACTTCAGCTTACTATAAAAGTTAATGTAAGGTACGTTCAATTGAAAACACGAAGATTTCTGATACGAAAGTTTCAGATGCCCAAAATAGACGGTAAGAAGTGGAAACCTTAAGCTCCTTGCCTCCATACCTACTTTAGAAATAAACCGAAGGAGCTTTCCACGACATGTGAAGCCAAGAAACATTATGCGAATAAAAAATGTACGTTGGCACAAAATTAGGATAGTTTCGTTCGAGAAATATATAGAGTAGTATGCCACATCAAATGGAGTATGCTAAACGTTCTTAACTTCGAAACTATTACCTAGGTACGAAAGATAGACATTTCGACTGCGTGCCATGTAGCGATGCGTTAAATACGCGGATTATCGTTATGAGTAGGTATCTTTTATCGTCAGCGTAAAACTACTATAGTATACCGACGGTTTTCCAAAAGTTGCATAACGTCAGGTACCTATAGTAAACTCACAACAGTCGCTATTGGTAAAGCCCTATGAAAATTAATCCTAAAAGAATTGAAATTTACTATAATGCCGTCATCCCTTTCAATTAAATTAGTATTACTGAATACGATGCGGTACTAGCGGAGGGTACACTAAAAAGCCTGCCACATGTAATGGAATATTCCTAGAATATATAAGATATATTAAAATCAAGAAAGCCAATAAGAAACTTTTTAAGATGCCAAAATCCGAAGTTCGAATACCGGATGACTTGAGAAAAATTATACAATATATGATAATGATATGAGATAATGATCTCGACAGATGCAGTTCCAACGAATGAATCAAATTATAGTGAATAACATAATATAAACTAAATATTTAAAGTTTATGAATGACAACGGCGCCAAAACTTTCAACCACCATCACCATGATGAACTTCACCGATTGTCATAATAAATTTTTTCACACCGTAAATTCCAATATAATACCAATGCTTCACAGCAAGCAGCCGCTCAAATATGTGTGGAACACAAAAAGTGACAAAGGAGCTTAAGACTCACTAAATTCATGGTGGGCTAAAATATGCTATTAGTAAATACCCGGAATGTTGGAATGAAACAAAAGATTCTATTGCAAATCAAGTGTCAACGTAAATACACCTACACGATATTAATGAGCATTATAAAAGAGTTTACAACAAGAACAGTTGCATGGTTATCCACTTTTGATAGATTCATAAATTATGCCAATATAAGGTTTCAAGAATTGAAACTGGAGCAAATTCTTAGATATCAGCTCTGTGGAGTGAAAGGGGTTGAAACACCTTGCTTTGTGTAACATAATGGCTAGAGGGAGGAATGAGAGACCATGAGAAATAGGCAGTCTTTCAGCGACCGCTTGTGTTCAACATTTGTCATGGTGCTGCCGTGAAAAATGAAGCACTCAGCGGTGACATCGGTCAGGAACAGAAAAGTGTCCTTGATGAACAGCTACATGTTTCACCACTTAACACGAGAAAGTAGAAGGTTTGAGACTGTTGGCGTAACAAGACGAGCGAAAATACTTACGGTGAGTGCTGCAGCTACAGCTATAAAGGAAATTTGCAAAGCCAGGAAGACAGCAAGTTAGCAATAATAGCCTATTTAATCCCGATGGTCATACAAGTCAGTAGAAATAGGAGAAATCGCTTATCCTCTGCATTGGATTTTAATGAGGAGGTGCAAATAAACACACTAACCCTTTGAATAAGGGCATCTGTCATAAGATATCATAAAATTAAGAAATCATCGAGCATACAACCTTCAGTCTATTACTATGGAGTATAGTGCCTGAAATGAAATAATTTCAACTTAGACATTTCTTAAAAACAATTTACCTAAGGTGCATAAAAGTAAAAATGGCTTCCTTTTATTATTGCTCCTAACTTTGTGTTTGTAGTGATAATTCTTGATGCCATGTTATAATTTCCATCTCCCAAATTCTAATACAAAAAGTTAGGTCGAAGTAGCACGATATCATCGGAATTAATCTAGGAAAGCATCATGGAATATTTAACCATTTACTTTGATTAGAAATAATCATTCTAATATAGTGATACAGGCGGAATCGGCAGGATGCTGGATGTAAATGAAAACTCAATCCAATATTACCGTTATTACTAATCTAAGAGCAAACTTCTTTAAAAAAAACTGAAAACAGATCGAACTTATCCAATTTCATAACTGCAGTCTTTCTATTTATTCCTGTATAACATTTGACTTGTTTTGGTACTTTTTCACTCACAGTATGAAGATTTCATAATGTCGCCAAGTAAACATATTTAAAGATGCGTCTAATGTGATGAGGAAGAGGCAACCAATTTGACTCATGCTACGGAGCGGCGAAAACTCAGAATCAGAAAACTATCTCAGTCGAAGACACAATTTTCTTACAGGGCACACATCTGATGCTGAATATAAAACTTGCAAAACATTGATCACCGAAAGTTATGTAAGACAACCTATGACATAGAAGAAGCAAAAGTAAGCCCCTTTATCGAAAAAAATAATAATGTGCTCGCCAGATTAAGAATGACTGGAATGTGCAGCACGAGACAAAGTTAAGCGAAATTGGGAGGCCTTTCATTTACTCACTAACTTGTTCATTTGAGTGCTTTTAGAGCTAAGAATGCAAGCCATAAAACCTTGCGAAAGACGGAATATTTCACCAAGATAATTGTTAATATGAAATTTGTTTATGTCGAGGTCTGCATTCATCCCAGGAAAACAATAGTTTCATACATTCCCTTTCCTCATACTCTCTTCTCGATGGAGAATTCCAAAACACACTTCAACATTCCCGATTAAAAGAAGTTTTTCCGAGTATTTCCCACCCCACAACCATTGGCGATCAGATGCGATTTTTGAGTTTCATGGAGACGTGAATCCCAAGTGATATGTAGATTTCAATTGACTCAATTTCAATCGACCACGATTGGTTATAAAGACTGGACCCAGTCCCCATAGATTGAATATCGACGAGCTTCTTTCGATCTCCTGACATCATCCGCTGAGAAAGTCAGAGTCCAGATTATTTAGCTGGTCCAGCCCCTCCTTAGCACGGGGTAGCTACCGCAAGTTTTACAATGCAATCTCTACTTCCATTGTACATAAAAGGTTAACACGCTTCCTCGGTCTATCTAAGCTCCGTGCTTTCCTCTCCAGAATTTATAATAAACAAGCGACACTTTCAACACCGGTATTCTCCGACGTAATTAGATCTCCCGTATCCCTTATTGATGCTATGCAGTTTATTAAAAAACTTTTAGAAGCAAATTCTACTCTCCGTTCCACCGACTCATCGGAAAATGCTGTATTATAAACAGAAAAAGTTAATCTTAGTTCAATATAGCGCCTCATTTTTTACCGATTTCTTTCGCGATTCTAGATAGTAACCACAATAGGTTAACAGCGTTCGGAATAGACGAAAGGATGGTGCGACCTGGGGTTTGCATGGTACTTTCCACCTTACACATATACATGCGGTAGCAGTATAGTGAACCAATTTGGGAGTGCAGAAAGGAGTTAAAATCCGAGACCTCTAAATAGAGACTACTCCACTGCAGCATCGACCCTAAAGAATGCCACGTACCGACAGATTATCGAACGTTTCACCGGCACACGTTCCATTCATTGACGTTCCAATGTGTTCCGATCTGCGCCAGCATGAACACCTTGGATGAAAAATTGCCAATGTACTGTAGCTACGATTAGACTAAATCACAGCAAGAATTCTGAGAATAAATATCCTTATCATACCAATTATCCTTTACCAAGCCGAAAAAAGTTAAACTCCGTGAACGGCAAGATATTTGTGAAGACGTTCTGATGCTTTCCCGGCGTATGATGTTAGTGAAGTCTATTCTGGTTCTCCACCGGGTCACACTCAGTATTTCTGCCGAAGTTTCGATGCACGAGTCGTCCATCGTCATCAGGTCATCATGTCTTGATGACGATGGACTCGCACATCGAAAAGTTGGCAGAAATGCAAACTCACCGGCAAGAGTTCTCTTCGCCGCAGAGATTGACATCCAGCGTCTTTATGCCGTTTTACATGAGGAACTTTATTGCACAATTTTATGTACAGCAATTGTGAGAACGCGAGCACAGAATCAGAGTAAGGGCTAATAACCCATCTGTTGTTCATGCATTTACGCATGCATTCTAGCAATTCACCACTTTACACGACGCAATTTCTCAATGCACATCCATACATACATCACATTGTGCAGTAAAGTGCCTCATGTAAAACGGCCTTTATCGTGATTATCAAGCATTTACAGAGTTATTATATACATATTTTTTTAACAGTAAAATGAGTGCCTTTCCTATCCCGAGCACACTGGTTCCTGCAAAGCTTCCGTTTAATGCATGGGGCAAGAAGCAACGCTATCTTCGGTACACTTCAACACCCTTGGGGAGCGCCGCACAACAAAAGCGAAGGCACGGACAAACACGCAACAAGGTCCCCTGATCACATGGAACACACACGGGCGGGCGCGTGATTAACGGCGCCGTGGCTTCAGCCGCCGTTTCCGCTGCGCCTCGGGGAGAGCGCGGCCGAGAATCTGGGTCAGGGATGCGGCAGGAAGCGTGGGGATGGGGAAGGGCGAAAGAGGAGTAGGAGGGCGAATAAAAAGGGTGTGGGGTATGGTTCCGGAGAGGGGGCTTGATTCGAAACAATGCAGCGAGAGAGTCAGAGACCCTGAAAAACAAAAGCGATACGCTAATCAATTGGCAATGCAGGACGAGGGCAAGGGGCCTTGTTATCCGTACGCGGCTTCTCGACCTCTTTTTTTTTTTTCTGCGAATGAATAATAAGCATTTTTTTCATTCCAGAAGTGGTGACTCGGGCAAATTCCACCCCGAAAAAAGTTCCGTCAACGAGAGAGCAAAGGTTAACGAACAGAGTGATATTGTCAAGGAGAGGCAACAGACAGTATTAGAGTAACAATACGTTTCATAACAGGTTACGGGAGATGATTCCAAAACATTTGGTTACAATATCAATGTTATTCTTAAGATACGATGGAGTGAATGGTATCAATGAGCAACAAGGTTAAATAGGACTAAAACGCAAATTAGAATACATAAGGAAAGAATACACCAATACCAAGAAAATAGAATACACCAAGCATGAATAGGAAGATTCCATAATAGATATTTCCTTTCAACGCTGCCATCAATGAGCACATTTTTGCGCAATTGACTTTTTCTTTAATTTCAGTGGTAAAAGGAAGGCAAAACACAACTATTCAGCGTATTATAAGTTAACTAATCCGATCGCGGTTTTTTTAGAGGGTACAAAAAGGAACATGCATTCCCAACGTTGAACGACACTAAGCACCACTAAGTGGAATACTTACGATGCTATATAACTGGAACGATGCACTCATCGAATAATTGCCCAGAACAAGAAAAAATAGGGAAATAGGGTATATATTTTGATAGCTGAGCTGTTGAGAGCAAAGGTTATGTCAGTTTTTTCGCCATATTTTAGATAAGTGCGCAGAAGCACCGATATTGTTTTTTTGTGCAAAAATATTATATGAATCTAACTTCCACGTTTTCCACTAGAGATCAGCACTAAGGGTTTAATATTTCATTTATTGAACTCTAGGACTTATTTTCCAAAAGAGACATTTTTGACTGAAATCATTGTTGATCTTAACGACACAATTGATACAAACATTCCAACTACTACTGTAAAATGCACTTGTTCATCCCAATTTTATTAGATCTAACCATCAGATACTCTGATTCTCTTCATTTTGATCAAGAGACACGTTAAAAGCACATATTGTAACATTTATTATCACCACTAACAAACCAATCACAAACTGTAAAAGTTAATTAGGACTGTAAAGCCTCACTTTATTAGGAGAAACTTGATTAAGTAGGCAAAGTCAGTGTCTGACCCAGGTGACTAAGAGTAACCATAATTTATCTTTCCGCATTTTCGCGCACGTTCCCAGCTATTTTCATGTTAATGTAGTAAATGTCTGCATGATATACCACCTTCAATTCAAAGCTCATTAGGAGAAAATGAAGACCTTATCCATTACTGATTAATTCGCCGGTGCTCTTTCATAAACATATTGACGCCAGTATGCATATATTAAGGCTTTACCATTGTTGTCACCAATCGCATGCTCGTTTAAATCGTATTACTCCAAATGTCATCACTTTATTAATACATACTTTCATTTTTTCGTCAAATATAGAGTTGATGCAGCAACGAATTACCTATAGGTATATGCCATGAAAATCAATATATAAAAAAGAGGGGGGGAATTGAGCGCGGCAGTTACCAGTCCTCGATTTGAAAACCAATGGCGATCTTGCGATATATGGCGATCTTGCGAAACGGCACGAAGACCCTGGCGAGTGAGAGAGAGAGAGATAACACATCCGCACGGATTACGCGACTGGGAGTGTGCGGTCGAGTTTGCCGAGGAAAAAAAATTGGCATCGGCAAATAAGTAACTGTACGAGAGAAGGGAAGTGGGGGAGCACATGCAGAGGGTGTGTATTTTTATATATATCTCTCTCCCTGTGTCTATCTTTCCATCTATCTCTAAGCAGAGTGGGAGCAATCGAGTCGCATGAATCAGAGAAAGGGAACGGATCGAGCAGGCTGAGCGTGCTTCCGGTCTCCCAAGACGCGCGGCAAGGTCGCGAACGCCATTCACGACAGCGAGGACCTCACGTTCTTCCTCGTCTCGCGCAGCACTCACTTCAGCAGTTTTACTTTCGAACTGACGGTAACCGACGGCGCGACGTTCAAGGATAAGGAGCGTGACTACCAGGCAGTCTATTCCATAACTTCCATACTTCCGAACGCAATCCAGCGGAATAATAGTAGGGTATGGCAATATCCATGCGGCACAGAGGCCGGTTCAATTATCGGCATTGTTTAAAAATATTAAAGGACTGAGTATCACTAATGTTTACGCGGAATGTTTCCATTTATTTCCGTTGCCACTACCACGTGTTTCAATTCACACTTCATAGTGGATTCGTTAATGTTTTTCAGTCACGTGCCTCACAAAGATTTGCCAATGAGCGTGAATTTAGGTGAAGAGGATGTTATTTTGCGAACAAATAATAAACTATTGGAAAGGTTCGTGAATGGCAACCAACAACATTTCGTCATTAAAGTTCGTGAATTGTTAGCTACAACAACCGAACATAGACTTAAAGCGACTCTCCTGAAAATTGTAACGAACCCCTTGTTTACGTCAATCAAGTATTGTAAGTGAACGCTATTGAAAAAGTTATGTTAGGATCGACCCCCCGGGGAGATAGGACCCTGTTACACAAGGTTTAGGTGGTAAGATTTCTAAATTGTATTTGCGCTCAAAATGAATGTCTACATAAGCTATGGAATCAAAATCAGGCTTCAAACTCCTCAAGAGTTGGAGATGTCATTAGCGCGGTAGCCTACGAGCTGCCTTTCTGTTCGGTTCAGATTCCTGGGGTGGGAGAAATGTTTTATATGCATTTAGATTCCTACCTGCGCACCATAAGGAAATAACAACATTTTCAATCCATCTGATGGGACACTAATTCGTAGTCCTCTTGCTATTTTTTCTTAAGACCTGGCAAATTTTGGCATAGCTCTTCTTTCAACCCTATCCTTTACACTTATCCAAGCACTTTACATCCAATTTTGTTGAATATAATCTATCATTTGTATGTTTTTGATGTGTGAGACATCTGGTGGCACAATGTGAAGGGTCTTTATTCAGTTTGTCATTTGTTTTTTGTACTTAACCGTTGTTCTTGTTTTGCCGCCATTTCGAATAGACGTGTTCTGTTGTGTTCTATGATATCCGATATTTATTTATCGATTCTTATAACTTCCTACAGGTTATGGGCCCAGCTCTATGAATATATATTCACGAGCTTAAGCAATTATAGTGTATTTTAGTCATCCTCGTTTTATTAGTGTATTTTTTTTACGTTGACATATACTTACGTAATGGCAGAGTCACATGGCACGGGTGGCGGTTTGCCGACTATTGAAAAGCTTGGGGGTCTAGATAATTATTGTGATTGGAAATTCGCGATGAAGATGTACCTAATACATGAAGACCTTTGGTCTTGTATTGAGGGGTACGATGCGGACGACAAAACCAGCCAGCAAGTGAGAGTACGGAGAGATCAAAGGGCTCACGCTAAAATTTGCCTAATGATCAAACCGTGTGCATTCTCTCATGTAAGATCCACAAAAACCGCCTTGCAAGCATGGGAAAGCCTCGCAGTAGCCTTAGGGAGGACAAGGGCCTTAATCGACGACTTCGATTGTTGCGATCCTTGTGCTCGGTGAAGCTGCATAACTTCGCTTCAATGGAAGATTACGTCAATGAAGTGATGTCCCTTTCACAGAAGCTTGCTGCAGTAGATAAGGCTGTGGATGACGAGTTCTTGGGTGCTATCATTTTGCAGGGGCTTCCGGATGAGAATGAGCCAATGGTGATGGCTCTTGAAAGCTCAGGAGCCGAGATAACTAGTGATTTCGTGAAATCAAAGTTGCTGCAAGATGATAAATGGGGTGGTGAAGTGCGAAGTAATCAATCTGCCTTAGTTTCCCGGGCTAAGAAAAAGCCGAAGCCCATGATTGTGAAGTGTTGGGGTTGTGGTGAAGTTGGGAATGTAAAGCCAGCATGTCCAAATAAATCTCACGCCAATGATAGGCCAGTGCCTGAGTCCTCGAGAGCTGAAAAGAAACCAAGAGACAAAGCTCTTCTTCTTACTCTAGGGGTTGATACTCGGCCGAACGTGTGGTACATCGATTCGGGTGCTACGACTCACATGTGTTCTAGAAGAGACTGGTTCTTTAATTATAAAGGCAACATGAATGTTCAAGTGACTGTTGCAAACAATGAAAAGGTATTTGCTAAGGGTAATGGTGATGTATCTATCAGACTTGCCGGTAGTGATAATCTTGTAACTATTCTTGATGTCTTGCATGTTCCAGAGCTTAGTGTTAATTTGTTATATGTCAGCAAATTGGTTTCTAAGGGTTATTCTGTGCTTTTTAATGAGCATGGTTGTAAAATTTTTCAAAATGATTGTACTGTTGTGGGAAATGTCAGAGCCTCTGCTTCAAATTTGGGAGGAATATATTTAGACTTGTCTCATGAAATGGTCAATCTCACTGGAATCAGATTGTCCCAATCTCTGTGGCATAAAAGATTGGGTCACTTGAATCGGGTAAGCATGAACCTTTTGAAAAATGGCTTGGCCGAGGGCATTTCATTTGTGGATGATGACCTAAAGCAGTGTATTCCATGTGTGGAAGGAAAGATGTGCAAGAAGCCTTTCAAGCCATCAAAGCATACAAGAGCCATGGAGAGACTTGATTTGGTGCATCCTGATTTATGTGGGCCTATGGAGGTATCATCTTGGAGTGGAGCTAACTACATGCTTACATTCACAGATGATTACAGCCGTAAGATATTTTTCTTTTTCTTGAAATCAAAGGGTTTAGTCAGAAAAACTTTTGAAGCTTTCAAAGTGCATGTTGAAAATCAGACAGGTTTAAAAATCAACTGTTTTCGTTCCGGTAATGGGTCTGAATATGTTAATTCTGAGTTCCAACATTTCCTTAGAATTAATGGCATTAAACATCAGCTCACAATCCCTTACAATCCTCAGCAAAATGGTGTGGCTGAAAGAATAAATAGGACTGTGATGGAAAAGGTGAGGTGTATGATGCTTGATGCAAAATGCAATAAAAAAATGTGGGCAGAAGCTGCAAATACTGCAGTCTATCTTAAGAACAGGTCTCCTCACAAGGTGATTGCTGATATGACACCTGAGGAAAAATGGAGTGGGGAAAAAGTAGATTTGTCGCATCTGAGAATTTTTGGCTGTGATGCTTTTGCACATGTACCACATGAAAAGCGTAAAAAACTTGATCCGAAGGCGAAAAGGTACATATTTGTGGGGTATTGCGAAGAGAGCAAGGGGTATAGGCTCTTTGATATTGCAAATCCTGGAAAGATATGTAGAGCCAAATATGTAATATTTATTGAGGATTCATTTCTTGATGGTGATTTTTGTAAGGACACTCATATCTCATTCAATAAGAGATGCAATGTTGAATTAGTGGGTGGACGTGATATTATTCCTTTTGAAAAGATGTTTTCACCCAGTACAGAAGAGTTGGTTCGATTATTGTTGATGAATATGCTAATATGTATTGTGCACAGGGCCCGCTCTACCATATAGGCGAACTAGGCAAAGTGATGGGGCGCCGCGATTTGAGGGGCGCCGAAATGACAAGTGAAGAGAAAAAAAAGGGAAAAAATCGAGAAAAAATTGAGAAAGGGGGAGGGAAATAGAAAACCCTATAGTCCGACAACCTTATTACCTAAAACTCGATAACATTACTAACCCTATTTCATAAAGTAAAGGGCTTGTTAGCTGCTTAACCTTCCGGCGGGCGCGCCCGTTTACAAAGTAAACGGTTTTCAATATACGGTCGATAACTCTGCGAAAAACAATGTAATCTTTTCGAACCAACATTGTATTCCTCTATCAGGCTTTTTCCTTCCAATGTATGTCGGTGTCAGCGAAATATTCAGTCCCAGCTCATTGTGAATCAAGTTTGTGACAGAGAAGGTCGCCCGTTGTGAACGAAGTAAACAGCGCGCCTGCTCGTGGGGATGGATCAACGTGGAAGCAACGTAAGTGCTTTTTATTTTACAACTAGGTTATTTATGAGGTTTCATTAATGTTTAATTATTCATGTTAGGATATTTTTATTCAATTATGTAAATTTCTATCAAATTCATCTGCCAGTTCGAGTTAGTGTAAAAATTTGCGATCCCCGTTTGCAGTTCCCGTCCTTTGAATGATGTTGAAATACGTAAAATAGACCAGCGCCTATTCTTCGGCGGGTGAAATTCAAGACGCGCCTTCCACAATCACCAGCTGCATGAAAACACGCTGCATATGGCATATCGCATTAGATTCAATATTGCACATATGAAGCATAAATATACCTCCTAAATTATCCCCTTTCAAAGTGCTGGAATTTATATGTAAAAACAATTTGCAAAATAATTACCCTAATTTTTACATTGCTTTAAGAATTTTAAATACTATCCCCGTCAATGTCGCGTCATTAGATCGTAGCTTCTCAAAATTGAAATTAATCAAAACGTACATAAGAAGTACAATGACACAAGGAAGATTATCGGGGTAAGCTGTTCTCTATTGAACAAGAAATTATTAATAAGCCCCCATTGAAAGATTTAGTTTCTAAGTTTGCTGAAATCAAAGCCAGAAGAGTACAATTTTAATATCTAGTGATTAGTAAATATATGCAAATATGTATTAGAAATTAAATGTATCAAAAATATAATTATATTAATACAAAATAATTGATATATATGTTTATTGATATTTTTGGGAAAAAAGATTGTTTTTTGTGTAATGTAACCTATTGTGATATTAAAAGGGATATAATGGATAAATACGGCGCCGATCGCGCGAAATTTTTTTAGGAGCGCCTTTTTCATCATTTGCCTAGGGCGCCTGTATTGCTAGAGCGGTCCCTGATTGTGCAAAGAATGATCAGATTAAGGGAGAGTGTTGAATATAATCTATCATTTGTATGTTTTTGATGTGTGAGACATCTGGTGGCACAACTTGAAGTGTCTTCATTCAGTTTATCATTTGTTTTTTGTACTTAACTGTTGTTCTTGTTTTGCCGCCATTGCGAATAGACGTGTTCTGTTGTGTTCTATGATATCCGATTTTTATTTATCGATTCTCATAACTTCCTACAAATTTACAGCACCGATTCATATGGAATACGGTAGAACTACGCAATGAGATGAAACTAATGAGCTATAAGAAACAATTCCTAGAGTAGTGATGGAGCCATATGAGGACATGAACACGGTGTCTTTTGGGGAAGTGTATCTCTATCTTTTCAGCTCACGGCCCGTTTGGACTAACAAACGTACATAACTCAGGTGGCTCATTATCTCCTTATGTGATTAAAAAGTATAGATATATCGCATCCCACCTGGGAGCCGCAGACTTATCTTTGAAATAAGCTAATTTTGGCACATATGGTATTTAAGATATTTATCACTGATGATTACAATTTATGGAAAATAATTGTAGCGAAATTCATAAACACGATTTGCATTAATACACTCGAAATCGCATTAATGCATAAAAATAATAACTAAGCACTCAAAGTGAAGAAAAAACTCTTACGCTAAAAAAAACTGATGCTAAAATAAAATATTACAGTAAAATACGCATTGAAAATTTAATGACGAGATTTGTTGGGGGATAAAGGGTCAGGAATGTTCCTGCAAGCCCGGCTAAAGGTGAAAGACTTCCCACGTTTAAATACTCGCTCCCCAAAGCCAAAACTCAAATGCCGCCTTTAGTGGTGGAGGTCAGCCATGATTCGAAGGATTCAGGATTCAAACCATGTATGATGTCTTTCGACAATCGCAACTAATTCCAATCAAATCTGTGCGCGTATTTTCCACCACATGGCTCAAGGGGATGGCTGAACCTACCCTATTTAAGAGCGGATTTTACCAATAGTAGAGCTCTTTGCTGTTATAAGTGCGCTCAAAATATTTTTATTTTACATTTAGTTCGACTCTTACTGAGAGTTATCGCGATAATAAAGAAACTGGACACAATCCATCGACACGGTTTCCGAATGAAAATCATTATCAGTTGACAACGCTACAGAAGTGAATGGTGACAACTATAAGATTACATGCTCTTACCGTTTCATTTCAAAGTTACTCAGAAAAGTCGACGCTAATGCTATTCCAAAGATATTAGTTGGTGATACGGAAATATTGTATTCAAATAATGTTAAAAACCTTGGGGTTACCATGGTGTGTAATTTACTAATTTGTCTTGGCAAAATCACGTGTTAACCATCTGTAATAAGGTTAATATGATCCTTCATCAGCTTAAAATTCAGAAAAACCTCTTACCCCTTCACACACGCCAGCAACTTATCTCCTCACTCATTTTCCCCCACTTTGACTATTGCTGTCTTGTGTACCATGATATCACTGAAGAGCTTAATGTTAAGCTAGAACGTTTACTGAATATGTGTGTAAGATTTATCTTTAACCTCAAGAAGGATGACCATATTTCCCCCTATTTTACCAGGCTTACATGGCTGAAGGCCAAAACCAGAAGAAAATACTTCCTTGGTTCTTATATGTATTCCCTCTTTCAAAATCAGCAACCAGGCTATCTGAAGCAATTTTTTCCTCCTAGAGTAAACATGGCTAACGTTACCACCCGAATGACTCCTGATAATTCGATTCCTCCTCTACATAGGACTACTACATACCAAAAATCTTTCTGTTGCCGGGGCCTGGTTGTGGAATAGTGTTCCTATCGACATAAAAAAATCAAGTTCTGTATTTGTTTTTAAAAAAAGATTTTTTTTGTATATATTCAACCAAGAAGGGTTTTTATTTAATAATTATGCAAAATCTCATTAAATGATTGTTATTATTGATCATGATAGTGTAACTGCCTTATTAATCAATAATGTATCGAGCTCATACATATATGTAACTTTTTGTATGTTCTTAGTGGACGAAGACGTCCAAGAACAATAAACTTCTATTCTATTCTAAGCTTAATAATGTTTCACCCCTGTAGTGGTGTTTTAGATTCCTCCTCCAAAATTAAAAAGAAAGCCTTTAGGTCTTTTGATCATTGGAAAGAAAGGTTATGATTGGCTTGGACCACTTCCTTCTGGTATCTTCATTGTCTAACAGATCGGGGAAAAAATTGCCCCTCAAACTGATGGTGCTTATATGAATTCATTTTAAGTAAAAATCATAAAAATGCCTCCATCCATAAATTGGTAAGAATTATTCCCACTTGTCCGAAACATTCTCTAAATTTCTAGAAATTCCGACCTTTGAGTGGATCGACTTAAATAAAAAACGTACGAGAGAGTATTTTCAAATACTTAGGGCATGATTGGAGAGTGAAGAACAATTTAAGAAACAATTTAGACGAAGAGTATGAAGAAATATAAATTAAATGATAACACCAAGAATAAGCTACCATCCAATACTATTCAAAAGCCCGTATCACACGATACTTGATTCAGCACAAATTCGTGGATGTTTACTAGTATGATAGTTTCCAGTCCCGTGTGATGCTAATTTAGCATGATAAAATGAGTTTACAAAGATGATCGCAATTATAACCGCGAGTTACTTTATTTCATAATTGTTATGATTTTACCATGCTACTCACTCCCAGTAGAATCTAGTAGTTCTCGACCAATCTCGAACTTTTTCTCTCTCAAATCTCGAACGAATCTTTTACAGTCGCTGCGCCAAATTCACTTTTTGAAATCGGCGCCACGAATACCTCGCGGCTATTAGCAGTTTTAAGAAGTCAACAATATATGAAAATGTTCAGACACTTATTTTAATCACTAATTGCCATAGATTGGTCAGGTTATATTTATAGAAGACGTGCTACGATAGGAATAAAAATACTGCTTCCTCGCCAGTATAAGTTCAACGATCGTGTTAAACCTTCTAAGATGGCTCAAACCATGCTGGATTGTCTTCAATATCGATTACTGCCAAGCATATAGGCCTTGCTCTGGATCAAGTAACGTGTAGTACAGGTTTTGACACTAAAAATCGAGTCACCTCCCATCAACCTATTTTACTCATCTAACCGTAAATTCGTAGCAAAACTACGCAATTAGAATTAATAAGTAACTTGTGTTTTATCGTTAAATATAACTAATTGGACAATTTATACAGCAACCCTGAAAAAGATGTCTTCGTATGGGATTCATCAAAGCCGTAGACACGTTTTGCAACGGTTGGTGGATGCTAATGCGCGATCGAAAGCGTGAGCAATGGCCCAAATTCGTTTATCCAACCCCACTTCCCCACTTCCACTCAAGGTGAGTCCCGTAGCGCCGCACGCAGGATGGACGGGAGTCATTATCGTCAATCAGAAACGCGCGGACATCATTTTTCAACCATCAGAAACAATTCTCAGGGCCGCTTTGGGCAATAAGCAGTAATTTTCTCGCCCATGCTAGATCCTCTATTTCGAAAATATTTCTTGTGTCGTCACATCAATCGCCGAAACAAAATGGAACTATCAAAAATCCATGGCACCGAAGTAACACGCGTTAACAGCTGTCCCAGGGTACACTACCTCAATCATCTAAAGATAAAAACATCTTTCCCGTGTCATTTATGAATAATTTACTTGACTAATGGTATGTGAAAAAACGTCCTCTTGAAGGACATTGATGACCACCATTGTCTCAGCACGAAGGTTGCCTTCATAGTTGATGGAAGACCTCTCACATTTGAGCCCTAAGGCGTGAGAAATTCACACGTTCGAGGTAGGCAGATATCCACACTTTAATTTCCGTTTACAGAGCCACTTGTGGTTTCTCGGGTAGGAATTTTTCTTGTGTACAGCTAAGCACACATCATCAGAATATCACGTAGGTTAACGCTGGAGCAATTCTGAATTTGTACCTGATGATGACACCGATATGTCGAAATATGTTGTACCAAGAAAATAAATCTGTGGAAGGAAACAAAGTTAATATTTCATTTACGAAATTCAACTTCCACCTAGTTGAGCCTGAAACAATGGAACGGATATTACCCATCGGTGGCCTTAGAATTTTTCCGGTTTTAACGAACCAAAAGACCAAGTCATTGAGTTACCCCGCTTCAATGGCGAGATAATTTAGCATATCAAAGAAAAATAGGTATATATTTTTAGAATAAACATGCATTCATGTTTTGTAGCACCACGCATGTTCTAAATCATGAAACAAGAGAATGAAGAATATTTTATAAACTTCTGTCATTAGAGGCTTATTGCAGCTCTCAATTTTTGATTACTTTCTTTCCCGATTAACATAGAAGTTGAAAAGTAACGTAACGCGAAAAAGTAGCTCCGAAGCAACAAATAAGGATGCGTTGTTTCTCAGTTGATTGGCCTCCGAGTTAAAACAAGGAGCATTTCTCGAGTAGTTACAAGTTTTAGAGAACTATAAACAAAACGGCAAAACACTGTAAATGATAATTAACACTTAGTTTTTCCACATAAATTTATTACAACATGACAACCTAGGTTTCGACGAAGCTCATCATCAGGTGTTACACCTGATGGATATGACCTGATGACGACCAGCTTCATCGCAACCTATGTCATCTCGTTGTAATAAATATACGTGAAAAAACTAAGTTATTCTTGTCATTTACAATACTAAACAATTTCCACGAAGTCACGCCCGAGACAACGCTATATTAAAATGTAAAACTAAAAATTTGGTTCGGTTTCAACAAGTAAAAGATATTCATTTCAATTAAATTCGAAATTTCGCAAATTGCCTTACTGACATCAATCAAACTCAGTAATATGAAAATCTTATATTCCGAGGTAATGATTTTGAGGACCGTTTTACCGTAATGCAATTCAGAGAGAGCTTTTATTTCTCCACAACGATTCCAAGAGTTCTCTTCCATGAATAAATCTAGTGGCAGTGAAGTATACAGCCAAGACAAACATCTCTTTAGTCTGTAGAGGAATAAATGTGGGCATTTTGGAAATCGCTTGGATTTTTCATTCTGATTTCGAAGACACGCTTGTTTTTAACTGACCGAGATCAAGCCGAAGATCCTTCTAAACCATTTGAGCAGGCATATGTCAATATGAACGATGCTCCCGAAAGACGTCGGATTGAAAAAATAATGATAAAAAACAGGCATTTATTAATGATACATACAAACAACAGAGGGATACAAATATTTTGGAAACCAACTACATAGGGGCATGCAAATGAAAATGACAAGGCCTGGTGGAGTTATAATTATCATTGGCACTTGGAATGGAATGCGGAGAGGGACACAAGAGTGGGCACGTTGCGGCAAAGCTTTCTTCCGCCGAGAGCATTTCTTCTTTCCCGATGCAACGAGACGATCGCTTATGCAAATGTGTTTAGACACCTCCGGAGCACTTGTTTGTTTTTAATTCCACTTTCTCCCGCCCACTGCGCCTCTCATTTCCACGCTTTCTCCGCATCTCCGCCCCGGCGGCGGCGCTCAAGTGCTGCCCGGTCCCTCGATCGAGGCGCGCTTCTGATATCGATTAAAACTATTTCTATAAGCTCTTTCCGCCGTTTCCAACCGCTGCGGGGCATGGGAAGGAGGAGACTAGACTATTTCTATTCCTATCGCTTTCACAGTTCCACCTTTTTTCCGGAATCCCGTTTTAACGACTGGGGACGTTTTCTTGGCTTCTGGGCAAGTAATGGCATTGGATGACGTTGATAACAATGGCACTCAACTAAGTATATTTTGTCTTTTGAGAAACGTTATCATGGAATTTAATTCAGTTTTCAATGTGATTACTTCTCAGTTAAGGCCATCGCATTCTCTTTGGCTCAAACATTTACGTACTGTTCAACTTGATAACTAACTTCAATGTCTTCTAGACGAGTTATGGTTGGACCAACCATTGATCTTTCTCTGGAGGCCGCTCTCTAGGGGTTGAAGTTTCGGCACCAAGTAGAAAAGCAGAAAAAAGCATAAAGAATACCAATCATCCCTCTGGTTATTTTCTCTCATTAATATCCATCATCTTTTTGCGCTCAAAGTAAAAGATGACGAATAATTCATTAATCATGTATACCAAGATCATGTTTTTCCCTTCTAAATAAATAGCCCTATCCAAAAATAAGCCTAATTAATTACATGCTACCGTATACACTTTCAATCGGTTTCTTTAAATAACATGTCAACAATCGGAAACTCGGTGGATGAGTATTTAGAATGAGTGAATGAGTCTGCTTGCCTTACCTTGTTTCTTCCGCAAAAAAATCTTTGGCCAGAACATTTTCGAATATGTGATAGAGATTCTATTTTAAACAGTATTTTATACACCAGCAGTAAACAAATAGAAAAATACAGCGTTATGCTACTCGTTACAGTTTTTAAAGGTAATAAATCCTTTAAATTCGGTTTCCTCACTTTCGTGATTACAACTAAATCTAAAATTTGTTGAGTACAGTCCAAGACATCATTAATCTAACTAGTTGAAATACCACTACGCATAGGCTTGAAAATTCTATGCTTATTTGTTTAGTACTATTTACATATCCAGCGTAAATGGTGCAGGACAATTTCCAAAAGAAAAAATGGCAAGTTATCATTTCCGCATACCTCAGGTATATTGCATTGATCTGCGGCTAAGCGATTCCATCCACCCTTTCAGTTACCTCAGTAGGCCTCTGATGTTTTACTTAGAACAGATCCGAAGAGATTTGGAACCTTTTCTTTTAATTTATGACGCGGTGCGTTCCATTTGACACGGCACGAATTATTTCCATTCGATATTTCGAAGAAACCCTTTTAATGCGCCGGCCGCGCTCTCTGAGGAATAAAGAGGAGAGAGATAATTTTACGATCACGTTTCGTGTGTGGGGGGGGAAACGACGGGGAGTGGGGGATTGTGGGTAAGAGGCGGGGAGGAGGGCGAGGTCCGTCCTTTGACCAATAGCGGCTCACGGCTACAGAGATCCGTGTTTGCTCCGGGTAGCCCCCTGGTCAACCGAGCGTGTCCAAGTTTCGTTTTTAAAGGTGAATATGAAAAGTAGGCATACGTATAGAGTCAGATCGTAAAGCCACGTGCTGCTCTGAATCCATTTGTGTCGGAGAGGGTCACGATTTAATTCGTGCACAGTAACTGTTGCCGACGTAATCGTATGAGAAACACTCATTTAAAATTACTCTCGTAAATCAATACAAAAAGCTATATCGAATCAAGGATGACCGAAAACTATATACGACATGGTTTAGTGGGTTTGAATATGTTGGAAATATCAAGGGGAAAAGATGTTACCTTGACTGAAAATTCAATCACGGAACTTAAGGTGGTTTGAGCGAGATAGTTCCCTAGTCATAATGGAGACCATATTCAAATTTTATTTTTTTTATTTCAGCTTCTGTAAGAAGTATGAAATAAATATTGTAATATTAATGGCGCAAAGATGTAATTATGTATGATCTAAAGTCGCTGTAATTAAATAAATAAAGCTACATAAGTCTCTAACATGACTCATTTTTTCCCGCCATACGGCTGAAAACCCTTCAAAAGAGCAGGTTTATTTGTGATTCTGTCAAAATTACTGTGGTGAGTAATATATTATGTTTTATAAATAGTTGAGAAAACATGCAATCTACACACCGTTAGTTTTTTGACAAAATATAGATGCTAGAAGTTCCTAATTTGTTTAATATTCTACCTCCGGAGCGCACAGCCATAATCTATCCCAAATGTAAAACTGTTTATATTTTCAGGAAAATGGCTCGAAAAGTAGTTCGGCAACGGGTTGATATTTTGCTATCATTGGAAAGATGAGAATTCTTTCTTTAAAACGAGGCCAAATTCATCAAATTCTAGGTGAAGTGGTTTTTCGCTCAAACCACCTTAAGATGTTCAACCAAGACCCCCAACGAAAATCAGGATTCCTAATGCAAAGAAAACTCGGAAATGTTATAAAGGAACGATATTTCGTGTGCCATTACGTATCACCAAAGGTGTAACGCGTAACCAAGAGTTGGAACTCAAAGACACCATTGCACACAAGAAGGTATTCTATGAGATATCACAATGAGTGATAAGCAGACTGCGCAAAACTTTATCTGGCGCGTTTAGCAGTAAGCAATGTTCTATAAATAGCTGGGTAAAAGTTGTCCCTTGAACAGGTTCCAAACCACTGACAATCAGCTGACAAATGATTCTTCGCTTATCATCGAGGAATCTTAGAGAATAAAATATATTTGTGATAAATTTAAGATGTGTGCATATTCGTTGATGAAATAATCAATAAATATAATTGGTGATAATATAAGTGGCACATTCCCTATTAGGCGTGACCTCACCTTTTACCGTATTAAAATTTAACTGGCTGTCATCCGTGATAAATCAAGGAGTTTTAGGATCAAAGTTCTCCATAAATAAAAATTTATTTGTTTCTAAAAAATTCTCTTTTTCATTTACTGATACCGCGGTCCTAAGTTGTAGTCCTAAAATATGAATCCTAAAAAAATAGTATTTTGGACCGAGATCGGAAATGAAGTACCTAGTTGAAAATCACGCACCATTTTTAAGGTTACTTGAATGACGGGTTGCTAGCATAAGAACAGTAATAAAACACAATAAAAACACACACAACTGAAAAACATACTCGATAATGCTTGTGATGGACCTTAAAGTAATAGATTAAATTGAAAATTGTATTAAAAATGAAATAAATATAACAAAAATCAAAAGACTCATTAACATTAATTAAAATCTCATTAAAAGCAATTAAAATAACAATTGAATTGTGCGATACATAGAAAATTCTAAACGTCGAAATAATGTGTGGAAAAATTCTTGTAAGAAGCAAGAAAAAACATCTGCGGCTTTAATTATCATGATAGAGACCGTGCTGTGTAAAATGTGATGATCTGCTAGGGTGGGGTACTATGCTATTACATTTTGATTTACCGGAGAAAGAAATAGCAGGAAATATATCGTGTGCATAATAATATGTGACAGAGAATTTTTTCTCCCCCTGGGAATAAGTGTAGCGATTGATTCTATCCACCATCCATGCTGACACTTTCAATACTGATAGGGTGACATATCGCCGAAGTGTTGCCACTTTTGAGAGAACGGCAATACGCTATTGTTCTGCTCCTCTAAGTCCCCTCGGTTGGATCATACCAGCGCGACATCATAGGGGCGGGTGAGGGGAAGTGAGGGGGGGGGGGTGGAAAATGGAAGGAAGGGGGGGGGGTAAGTAGGGGCAAACGCTCGATGAAAGCCAACGACCCAGAAAATCGAGAGCGACCGCAGATGTTTAATTTCCATCCTTTCCGTCCTTCCGGTTTGGCGCTGCTACTGACCCAATCGCGTAAGCGATACTCATCGACTAACCGTCCCATCTCGCATCTGTCCGATCCTCCTCCTTCCACTCACTTGGGCCGTTTCTCCGTTTCCACTTGGAAATTTGCTTGCTTTCTCCTTCGGGAACTTCCCGTCACCCCTGCCAATTAGTTCATTAAAAAGTTATTCTTGCCTTCTGTCGGCCTACGCCTCCTAAGGCGTATAATTTTCATTTCATTCGCCACGCAATCAATGCGAAGTATTAGCGGATGGTATTAGAATTTCGTAATTTAAAAAAAATCACCACGTACACCATTCTCATTCTTTGAAACAATCATCAATGGGGCATAAACTTTTGCATCGTAGGCACATAAGGGCAGGGCGAGTTCAAAAGAGAAAATGGATGGGTGAGAATGGCTTTAATGTAAATCGTCTCCACCCTTCAAGCTTTAAAGTGCATCGTTTTCACCCACAAGAAGAGGCCATCAATTGAACCCATATGCTTCCTCCTCATTTCGGTGGTGTAATGTCAAATTTCAGATCAGAATGATCGACTGTACATATTTCCAATTTAATTGTATACAATTTGACGAGTTTACAATGGAGATGGTTGAGTAATTCAACGGCATTTTTCATTCTCTAGTAATAACAATGACAATTTAAGCTTTTAAGCTAACATATTTGCTATATTAAAGGATCGATAAAAATTATCTTGGCTGGCCACCCATCCCAAAAATTTATCAGAAATAGAATAACCTGAGAAGAGGGCGCCGTAGTTTTAGCGCAAGACTAAATGAATAACCAGTAATTAATAAGTACAGTCTACTGAAATCGGTGTTTTAAAAGCAATAAATAAATTGGATTAACGATTTCATTAATATAACTACGGAACAATGAATTCATTAAGTGAAAAATTTGAATAATTTTGACACCTAGAGTAAGGTTTTACAATTACTACTATACGTACGCTGTATGAATACCATTCCCAACCAAGAACCTTAAGTAATTTAGATGAAATATACCATTCAAGCATTTTAATATCTACATTGCTGCGTACGATTTTTAGTCATCGTAGAAGCTACCGAGATCAACTAATTTGGATGAAACACGTTTCATGTTTTATAGTCTGTGATTCAGTTTTTTCAAAACTGATACACGAGGGCGAATAAGCAAATAAAATAACATTTTGCAAAAATACTTGCGAAGTTCTATTTGAAGAAATTTTAAAATAGTATTATTTATGAAAATGGAAAGCAGTGACTTTTCGAGACCATCTCGCCTTCCATTCTCCTAAAAGTAGACAGTGACCGATGGGAAAATGCGACGCGAATCTCAAGGCCCAGGCGTGGTCAGTTCCGCGAACATATTTGCGAAGAAAAAGTTCTCTCAAAATCGTCGACCCTTGAGTTACGTAAGGAGCGAGACCTATCCCACGACAGGATAATGATGGTCGACTCGGCTGCGGCCATCGATTTCGGGGAAGTCAACGCCGAAGGGCGAAGGAGGGTGGAAGCACGAAGAAGGATTACTGAAGCGGATGAATATAAAGTGGCGTGGTATGCATACTGAGCATCTGCCCTTAACGATATAGATTATAATGGAGTTAATTTGGCAACTGCCAAATTTAGAGGATGCTATTTCTCAGCTGATGAATGGATTTTAATCAGGCCGGTTCCAAATAAAAGCCTGTCAACGTGTTTTTTTACCCTATTTAATTTTCAAATTCATGTTTTTCAAAATGTATTTCATAAGTTGAGTGTACTCACACATAAAATGTAATACGAGGATTGTCTTGCTGGGACATATTAAATATATATACTGGGTTTTCACAATAAAAAAAATAATTTGCCTGGACTTGGATCCCCCGATTTCGCGTCGAGTCTTCTAACCAATCGATCAATAACGTTTTGACACTCAGGCGTTCTCTTCCACTGTGAATCCCAGTCCCGTCGATTGATTTTTTTCATTTTAAATATCAAAAATTCTTCTACCGCTATAGCAGGTGGCGCCTGTAGAATCCTCAGTGCTTTAAACATGCTTGCTTGTTGTTATGAATGCCAACGCGCAAGTTTCAGCTTTGTTGGTTGCGGCTGGTAAGAACAGGGAAATCTCTCACGACTTAGGGATATATATTATTATTTTTTTTATAGAAGCTGTAACTCTAGAATCCCGTATTTTTCGCCAGCGACAGTAAGTTACACGCCCGCACGCAATCCATATCGCGGTGCTCTTTCCACTCTGGTGCATAAAATACCACGACCTACAAATCACACCTTTAATATCGTGCATCCACGAGTTATTCCCCTTTACTTCCATTCGCTTGTCCCCTCCCCCTACTTCCACTCCCTATTCCCACTCTCATTGCGGCCTCCCACGGATGCATACGGATCCCCCGACGCCCCCGCAACCCCCCCCCCCCCACCACCGCCATTGGCCCTTCACACTACATGGGTTGCAGCGGCCGACGCCTCCCGGAGCAATATTTCACTCGGCCGATGCGAGAGAATGAAAAAAAATAAAGAGAAGAGGAAAGGAATCCCAGCGCGTTTCCACTTAATCCACCCTCTCTCTCCCTCTCCATATCTTTTTCACTCACTCACATACTCTCCCTACCCACCCACCCACCATCTCATTTCCACGCCGCATTCCCTCCCCCAAGAGGGTGAGAGAGAGAGAGACGGAGGCCCATCCCAGAATTCCACGCGCATTATTGCGCGCCCATGGAGTCGGGAGGAGTAAACGATACGATAAAAAGCAAACATACATTATAACTATACCAGATGCGCGATATTAAATGTCTCTTGTGCAAATCCCCACTCGACGCTCTAAGGGGAAAATAATTTGTAATATATATCAGTGGGAGGGGAATTTGAAATTTCTAGCACCCTCAGTGGGATTAGTGCTTATCCCCTCGGATATACGCGTGAATTACTCAGCTCCAACACTCCCGTAATCCAAGGAATTAGACACTGGGCACATCCAGGCATCGAAATCTTTTATTGTAGCGCCAGTGCCAAAATAAGAACCTACTTTCCAATAAAAAATACCCATCTCAGGTTTCCGCGGGGCTTTGAAGTTTTCTCATGTTAGACTTATGGATTATCCATCAAGTTTGCTTGTACCTACTCGGCATATACTTATAATGCTGCTATATAAAGTCTGGGAAAATTCTGTATCGTCACTTCTGGCCTGAAGACGCCAGCAGAATAACTGGTGAAACTGTTGTCGAGCAGACCCAAGCCAACATAGAGGAGAACTCAGAAGCACAGCATAAGAAATGCCCATCTTGATATATCCAGAAGCTACTATGAGTTAAGGGTGTGCTTTCGTTTGAGTGAAATACGTATAAGAGTTCAGGGTAAAGCACATTATAAGAGGTTCAGACAGCAGCGATTGGACAGTTTCACAGTTGGTGTGAGAACTTACACGGAGGAAGATACTTTTCGACATTGGAGTTGACCTGCTATGCAAAATTAATTAAACACCATCAGAGTTAGATGCATCAATTTCTACCATTCCTTCAAACATAGCATCTTCACAAAACACGGAAATAGTTCTAGAGTAGGAAAGAAACACACTTCCGGACATGTTAGCAAGTAAAAAATCTAATTCACCATTAGAGGACAAGAAAAGGTCGTATTAGTGTAATGTTTAAATGAGAAAATTATAAATAGACCCATTTCATTATAGCACATTTCAATAAGAACAAATTTGCGTAAGTGAATAACTATGTGGAGGTTCTGACTCAAGGTGGAAATAGGTACCTATATGCCCCTCGGGTGTGAACGTCGGACCTTTCTTGATTATCCTCCATTAAAACCTTTCCATTTAGAATGCCATATAGAGATTAGTTACGCCACAACCCATTCATAAGTAGTTTACACGCTCGGTTTTAATCTTATCCAAATAAAGAATAGCGTTCCATGGAAGTTTTCTTAGATCAGCGACATGGAATGCTGGGCCGACATCTATTGCTAGTCGCAACAGACAGACACCGCGCACATTCATTGCAATATTTTTTAGAAAACAATTTATGTAAATGAGTCATAAAAATAAGCCGATTTTGAGTCTAAAGACATATATGTACAGAATAACAATTAAACATTAAAGATCGCAGAAAATTTCATTCCCATTTTCACAGCTTCAGGGTCCAGTCATATTCTATTTATAGCTAGTAACGGTAAAAAATGCATCAACCAAATAAAATCAGAGAGACTTAATTTTTAGTCTCGTCTGATGATTAATATAGAGTGTGCTTTATGCACAACTGGCAAGTAGAGAGATAACTGCTGGGAAGTCATTATCTAAAAAGGGGTAGCACTAATTGGATATAGCTATGAGTTAATTGGCTCTCAAAGTTTTTAACTTATATTGACAGATAATTTACCAAACGAAATAAGTTTTCTCATAGATGCCAACCAAGTTTTGTCCTTCCCATAAAAGGGTTCACTTACTTTACTACCCATTACAAATCCTGCAATCAGTTTCATTCACTTAATAGCCTTATTGAAGATGAGGTTTTTGAAGAGCTTCGTGAGATTGCATCGAAACCTGGCCCTCTTGAATGATAAACGATAAAATATTGGACTCAAAACCATTGAACGCGTGAGAAATGTAGGTTAGGAGAAGAGCAATGAATACGCGATGGAAAAAGAGACAACGGGTGATAATGCACTCAACATGGCAGAAGAGTATTGGAAAATGCTGTAGGAAATAGCAAAGGGATAGAAGAGGTGGATGGTGGGAATTATTTGAGGATGTAAGATGGTAAAAGTTGTAATCAAAGAGAGTTCGTTTCAAAGGAAGAAGGAATAGGACATGTATCTAAGGAGAGATGAAAAGAGGAAGGAAGAAAATTAACAATTACGTATGCATTTAGTCCATTTAATTCTTATTTCAATTGTTATGGGTAAGCTATCGTCTCGTCTCGTCATGCAGTTACACCACGATAAAGTACCTTGTAGATTCCAAGCTCATGGTTCCCGCAAAATCAGACATTTTCCCATGGAATCGGCCCTCTACGCGACTCGCGTGACTGTTTCTAAGCATTCGCTTAAAAGGTTGGAGATGAATGACGAGGCGGGCAATTTCCCTGATTGAATGGATCACTCGAAGAAAAGGCCTGCTTGTGGGCGCGCCGTGGGCACTAGGGAAATGGACCCCTTTGGAAAATAGGGGCGTCTGTAAGGGATTCGGCCTCGAAGAGCATGCACGCACAAAGGTCCCACGGGACACGCCCCCTACGACGCGGGCGGCCGAGAACTCACGCTCGCACGGAGCACGAAGACTCGCGGGAACAGTTTTATCGTGAGAGAGCAGAGATTTTGATTAGTGAGTGTCGGATTAGCAATTGGGGATAAAGAATTCTGCAAATCGCGCTAAAACACAGGGATTACGAGGAACTTTCGGGAGAGGTGGTGCTTAATACGCTTTCGTGAGAGTCTCTTATGCAGAAGCAAGGGCACTGGGCCTCACAGCTCAGCGCACCACATGGATAGAGGGGTCCACGATGATGTCGGGAGTCAATGGTGGCGGATAGGTATGATAGATACAATACGGTATGAAACTATTTTGACCAAATGTACGGATATTATTTATCGTACCCTTTTCATATCAATCCCACCAAAAATTCGAGATCCTCGTGGCTGTCAAGAGACTGACCAGTCATCAGTTTCGTTTTGGACAAGTCGTGGACGACGCCTCATCTTACAAGGCTATATTTTTGCAAAATTCAACGTGCCGTTTATTTATCTTGATTGCCTTATACTTGAATATTTATGCATTTCAAAAAGTTATACTCCCAAGCGATAACGAACCTGGATCTTTCATGTAAATTTACGAGGCAAAATATCTATAAGAAAGAATGTAAAGAATATCTTAAAGAATGTAAAGAAAGCTATAAGACCTAATCCTTTCCCGGCAAATCGTCTTCACAAATTCTCTTCGAGTCCTCCATCGGGTTAAGGTTGGTACGGGTGAAAAGCGCTGATGAGTGCTCGTGCTGAGCCAGTGGAAAGCCTAATTCGGTGGGGAACCCGAGAAAATATTGATTATATATAAAGATGTGACCCCATTTCATTATCCGATAGTAGAGGTTACCATCGCCAATCCACGTTCTGACACCAAGCAGTTAAATACAAGTATTTGGCGAAGCGACGGGCATATTGAAGACACTTTCTCCGTCATAGGTAAATTGAAAGTTTGATAGGAGAAGGATGATTTGTGGAATGAAGAATGCGTAAAGTAAAACCCGGCTTTGATGATAAGAATGTTACTAACAAAGGACGTCCAAGGATTCATTATTTTATACCCCGTTCGCAGTAGTAGTGGCACTTCATTTAACTTTAAGCTTCGATGGCTTAGGCATTTTGAATTCGCTGTTTCTTGCTTTCAGACAGGGGCAACGGCACCCGGGACCTATGGAACGATCAGCCAACCGAATTTGAGCCGAGGCTGGCGATGCCTAACTTATGTCACCAAACAGAAACAACCGTGGCAGGCCCATTAAGTGCTCCTAATGAACTTCAAATAAGGATTGGAATTCCACTGAAAAATCCTCACCAAACTCCGGATTCGAACATGTACCCACGGTATGGAAAAACAGTACTTAAACCGTTACAGAATTACGAATACACGATCACCTACGTGATCCGAGCAGTGAGTAGCGACCAAGGAGGTTTTGTTTTACATGTTAATGATTATTGTTATTAAAAGCCATTTCAAATAGTTTCAAATATGAACTAGAAGTTAGAGATTGAAACACATGGAATTTTTTCCTTTTTAGGCAGAATCGTCATCTCCAGTGACTTCTCAAAGGATCATCATCCTCAAAGATATTCCTTCATATGAAAATCACCTAGGCAGTACGCTCTTTCCTTAGACTCAACCTACTGTGGGAGGTACTCTCCAAAGCCGTGTTTACACGATGCATTTACCCGCGCGGATAGATGCGTGAACACAATCACCATCAAAATTTCTCCGTGTAAACACTCAAAATTGCGCAAATGCGTGAATGCGTGGACAGAAAATAGCCCCTGTTCTAATTTGGTGAATGTGTTCACGCATCTGTCCAGCCACGTACTTGCGCAGGTAAATGCATCGTGTAAACACGGTTTAACGATTTATATGCAATTCTATATATTAGTATGTACAATATTAAATACCTGTTAACCCTTCGTAATTTTCGCCTCCGTTAATTCCGTGTAATATTCCTTTTTTTCTCCTCCCTCTCCAGCGCCAAGTCAATATTATTATCTCATAATTATCTTCTATTTCACCCCCTTCAGCTTGTCGTAACCCCTAAATACGTCCCATACAAATTCTCCTGAGTCCAACTTATTTCTTTCGTCAGCTTCCTCTCCTCTCCCACCATATTCAACACTTTCTAACCTGTTTTCCTCTCCAACTACCCCACTCTTCGACTCATTCTTCGCACAATAACTTCCACAACTAAGGAATTTATCCAGGGCATTTTGTCGATTTTAAATCCGTTGAAACTGCTCCTAATCCGATTTGGGACCGGGCACATTCACGAAGTGAGAAGTAGGTCCTCAGGAATTCCTGAAGAGTAGAGAGGAGGGGACGGAGCCGATGAGTTCGAGCCAATCTCCAAGGCGAGAGGGCTGCTCCTCTTCCCCATCCAGCCTTCCCTTCTCATCGCATCTCTACTTGGCGGAGATGAGGGAGCAAGATAAGGCCACCTCCATCGACAACGCCCCCTAGATCAGTCCCGCCTCTCACTCCCCTCCGAAGAAAAACAACCATCCTTTACTCCGAAGAATAGGAACAATTATGAATGGAGGGAGTCGATAAATCCGCTCCTCTTAATTCCCAGTGAATTGGGTTTGACTCTTGACGGATTCCTGTGAGCGGAGGATTACGATCTCCACCGCGTGAAAGGGGCATGAGAGCTTTATGGAGGCCATCCTCTCGCGCGTTTCCCACCTCTTCCTCCGACGAAGGATGAAAGAGACAAGAAGTCCCTGGATTATACGCAAAAGGCTTCTCCTTGCGCCGATTTACTTCCCCGTAAGTGTCGGACATATGAACGCCCCGACAACTCAATGGAATTGCAATGTAATAGCGGTAGCGAGGGGAAATTTTCTTCGAGAGGATAATTTTTTTACAGATTAATGAACATGGGGCACTTCATTGAAGAGAATTATTAAAACACTATTTCTTCTTCTGTGCCTATGATACAGCGTTTGCACAGGCTCAACGATTTCATATGACGATTCACCGTGTTTATTCGCTTGTTCGATCGCTCCGAGTCTATTTACCACAGTCACAGGAAACGGTTCGCCACAGCAACTCGTACGCAATATTTTTAGGGTAGTTTATCTTACCCAATCATGTTAGATCATTTATGAATGTATATTCAACCATTCAAGAACAAATGATTCACCTCAGTGAAAGTACTGTGGCTTTTTAAGCTATTATCTACGTGACTGAAACGCTTGCATTGTTTAAAAAAGGTTTAAAAATACACTTGATGAGAGTTGTTATTGACCACTCTTTTATATTAAATGTTTTATGGAGGATTGGTCTTTTAAAAAAGTCACGTTTCTTCTCTTTCCAACGTTTCAATTCAGACTATAAGTTGTCTAAGTGTTCCACCTCAAGCCCTTAAGATGAAACAATAAAGTTTTGAAACGTTGGCAAGAGAAGAAAAGTGACTTTTTTAAATGACCAATTCTCCATAAAACATTTAATTTAAAAATACAAAGGCACAGAAGTAAAATAATTCCATGGTAAATGTTTTAGGCAAATCTCTTTAACGATTTTCTTTGTGGCTAAACTCAATGCTCCACATCGACATCCGGAGAATGAATTCTCTTCAGAAATATTACGTAACTTACACTTCAAGCAGTTACAAGTCTAGACGTGGACGTAATTACTAAAGAGAGATTTTAGCATACGGTAATTACATATATCTGTCCATTCAACGTAAAATAATTAGGACATCAATGAAGTTGCAAATATATTTCTTATATGGATAAATGAAAAAACGTAGTGAACTCCACAGTGAATTTTATTGCGACGACCTAGGATTCAACACGTAGTGTCATCTTCAGGTGGAGTTCACTACGTTTTTTCATTTATCTATAATGGAAAAATTCCACCACATCTCGCCGGAATTCATATCCTCTATATTTCTTATAGTTTCATGGCGCAATATGTATTTACCGTTTTCACTGATTTGATTACTTTAAACGAATTGAAGAAGATAGAATTCTACAGAGGAATGCGATAGCTTCCAACAATTCAGCGAATCAAACACCAATAAAGAAATGCTTTGAAATTCAAGGTTTTTTTATTGTTAAAAGTCCCCCTCGAATGATATCATAAAAGGTTGATTGAAAACCATGGCAGGAAAATCATATCAAATTGAAGATATAGCCCTTATATATTACTCAGACAGGGGCTTTCGGCTTTAGCACAATGCATTTAGCCATAGAAGATGAAGCTCATCGTATATTAATGCCTAAAATTTTATAGGCTTTAATTTGAGTAGGATATATCGTAAGGCAAGGGGATAAAGTACCTAGTATATAGCTCCTAAACCTACTGCTAAACATTTTAAATACGGAGTTTTCTTTACAAGGAACAGATGAAATAACATTATAAAATATCTAAGATGAATAACTATATAAGCTTTCATGATTTGGAGTCAAACACAGGAATCCATCGCTGGAAGTTTTACGCTCAATGCCCATGAGAAAAAATTAATCTAAAAGGCGATAATGGTGGGTAATGAAGGCCTCTTGGAGAATTAATGGACTAAAGGGGCTGGATTAAAGTTAAGAATTGATAGCATATATGAAGAAAAAGAAACGCCAAACATGCAATAATTAAAATTAAGGACTACTTACCCATTATCACTGTGCCAACGAACAGACTTAGAGTGACGCTCGTAAACGTAGTGAACCTCTGGAAGAAAAGAGGAAAAATAGAACAATTAAAACTTTCAGAAAAGTAACCACTCAATTAAAATTTTTAAAGACATCAGCTAAAGGTTTTTCACTCAGAGTAAATTTACTTATATTATTGTTAAGCATAAGACATTGTAGGGAAAGAAGAATATAATCCTGACGGTGAAATAATGAACTGGAGGGAAAGCGCAAAAGAGTCTGAATGACTTGCATTTTCTTAAGTTACGTATTTTTCCACTTTTGTTTTAACAATTTGTGAATCTTACACTGCCAATTTATGGAGAGATTGATTGACATATAATAAGAGACATGAAACTGTGGAAAACGATCATTAGTTATCACTTATTCGCATTAGACATGAATTCAGTCTGGATTACCACCATCCAGGTCGTGAATAGTTAGTAACAATCCCTGGAAAAATGACAAAATCGCCCCCTTTTCTGGAAAATAGCAAAGAAAGGTGGTCACATAGAGTATTTTCCGCCGTTAATATTCCTTTGCTTAAGAAGGATAATTATTTAATGAAGAAAATAACTTCATTATATAAAGCTATAGCTATTAGAGCCACAATTTTACTGGCCATGGATATTAAGGATGGGAATAAATTTTTCATCATACCTTCAATTAAAAATCTCTTCACATTTACGCTGCAAAAAACTAGCAGAAATATATGTGCAAGAAGAAAATGGTTGGACCGCTAAATTCACATGTGTAATGATGATGTCAGGAGAAAATGCAAAGCAAAAAGGTTTACTCATTAATAAGACGAAATCAAGGGTAAATACAAAATGACAGACTGATGCTGGCAGCTATTCTAGTGAAAAAACCTGGACGGGGAGGAGAAAATGTTTGGGTGGCCATAAAATTTTCTTTTTCTTTCCTTCTCCTTGCATTGCGAAGGGCAGGCAAGCGAGTGCCTTATTGCGGTCAGTCGTGCGAGAAAAATCCTGTTCACATTTAGGAAGAGATGTATGCGAGGGAAAATGAGAGAGAAAAAAACTCGCTCGATCCCCTGCGGAAACCTCAATTTCGCCAAATCTCCGTTCTAATCTGGCGGATAGAATAGTATCTTTATTGACGATATTCAACCAGAACACCTATAATCACGGGGCATTTATCGCTGGGACTACTGATCGGACGACAAGCCGTGTGATTTCAAGGTGAGCTATTATGGCGGGATGAAGGATTTGGGCGATTTCTCCCACTACGAGAACACCTGCCTACGCAGACTTGCCACAGTGGACTTAAGATGAGCTATTAACTACCGAAGGAACAAAGGCATACTCGACCAACCCTCTTTTAGTGGTGGTTTTCTTTTCCTCAACTGGTGACCAATAAGTGATACTTCCTTATGAAATATTATCAAGGCTGACAATTGAAGTATTTAGAATTGGTATTTCATTTTATCCTTTATTTTAAAACTAGGCGTCCGTTAAGCAGTCTATTCCTTCATTTTTAAGACGAATAGAGAACATGGCCTTCTGATGCTAAGCTATCCGAATGGTTAAGATGAATGACAGTGGATCGTAAATGGCACTTAACGATTCCAAAACTGAATCGAATAATTTGAGTGACAAATTCTGAAATGGATAAAGGGAAATAGCTTTAAATAAATTCCCTTGAGTCTAAATCTGACGAAGCGTAGGAATGATTAAGATAAATTTTTCGCACGGTAGCTGATCAAATTGCAAATGTATACCGTAAATCAACTTTGCATTCGAAGTATTCTATAGGCGCAGGTGTCTTTTTTAAGTGCACTGGAGTAACCTAGAACCTAATGCTGGCTTGAATAATTTTATACTGATGGTGCAAATAATATGAACAAAAAGCTATAAACTCACTGTTTCCAACTACAACTATAACTTCCGAGGGCTACAACACGTTTCCGTTAACCATTTAAAATATGCAAGGGGAATAGTCGATGGTTTACATTTAAATTCTTCAAGAAAGATAAAGTGAACACGGCGAGAGCAAGCTTCGGATCACAAATCATCCAACACCTGAAGCCACAATTTAGCTTTAATTCAATATTAAATTTACTAAATCATGGTAAAAATTGAAGATAATACAACTGAGAAGTTCTTCTTACATCACCAGCTAGTTTTAACACACACGAAGTTCATGGACCAAAAGTATTTGATTTTTGTGTATACATTTCTTTGAATATTTCTAATACTTTCACCTGCTCCATCATTGGAGTACTCATTTTCAGCAGCAAGTTTTATGTTTTGCTCTTAAAAATGCTTCTCCACTGTGATTGCATGCGGCGTAAAACTATTGGCTCATTTCTGAGAGTGCGTTTTCATAGGCCATAGGATATATCGTCAGCACGTCAAACATCAGGGCAAGAGGATGGAGAACTTCCATGATGGTTTAGAAGGCTCTTCGTGTATCAACGAATAACATGTTAATAGTGACATCATTATATTGATAAAAGGGCTTATTTTGAGATATGCCATAGTTATCAAAATTTTTAACTTTTTTTGACACAATTTCAAATTGAGAAAGGGGAGAAAAACAAGCTGTGAATACTGAAGTTATGAATGGAATATACATAGATTTGAGAGCCATCAGATGTTCAAAAACATCATTTGGCTTTAAGTATGCGGAAGCACAAAAACCCTGAGTAGAGCAATGTTCGATCAACGTTTATCTATCAACGTCTTTCTAATCACTCAAGGTGCATATTCGACTCACCACCATTATGGTCCGCGCGAGCGAAATTTCTTCTCCTTCCTCAGGAAGCCCGAGAAAGAGGGAGAAAATTTTATATTTCTGTTTGCACGTCGTGACTTGGGCGTGTTTGCCCTCTTGCCCCGCCCCCATCGGCCAAGTAATTGCCGCACGCGCCGGCAGGGAGCGGTGAGCGCGGGCCGCCGCCAACCCCCCTCCCCCCACCGGACTCCCGGCTATTGTCCGTCCACACCCGCCCCATTGGCCGGCCGATCCCGGACGAGGCGATAACTCCAAACTCGGCGAAACAAAACTCACCTAAACGCTCGCGAATGTGTAATCGACTCTTCCACCTCCCCGAGGCTGCTGCTTTCCTTCGACGCCCAAACTCTTCCCACACCTTCACTTGGTTTGGCCCTGTTTCTCCGGATCCAAAACTCGAAACGAGAAAGAGGCGAGCGAGTAACCTGGAAGCGGCATATGGCCGTGGTGGAGGAGTATTGCTCGCAAAAATCGAAGTTAAGGTTTTTTTTCAGATTCTTGGTAGGTACTTGCAGAAACACTTTATCCCAATTACGTTAATAGGCAGTCTTAACTTTCCACCAGGCTTTTCTGCAATGTAAACATTAAATTTCCGATGCTTTTGGGGAAGAATGTAATTAGGTCTAAATAGAAAAAATACATTTTTAGAGCATACAAGTATGTGATATTTGCAATAAGCAGTGAATTTCCCACGAAATAAATTGCTTAAAAAAATAAAGCATCAATCCATATTATTTTATAATTAGCGAGCGATAGCAGATACTGTATGCCAAACCCAGTTGAGGGATAAAAATACCGATACAGATGGATTATTGAACTGATTTGGTAGACCCTAAATTATAAAGTCGCCAATTTCAAACTGTGTTCTACACATCGGTCACTACTCCCTAATAGTTTAGCATAAAATATATCACTTTTACGGTTGGAGTCAATCAGCTTCCTTGAATAAAACGCTCAAAATATTTAGATTTTCATAAAACAAATATAAAAAAATGCATCCCCAAAAGCGATTTTCTGCATAACACGTAATTGATATCATTATACTCAAAATCGAAAGTATCGCCGATGGACAGAATGACTCGAACTTGTGCTCTTTTCCGATATTGGTTGGACAAATTTGCTGAAGGTTCTTTTGTACAATGAACTGGAATAAAAATGAGTCCAAATAATATGAGGATGAATCAAATTAACGGTACCTAACCCTATAAAAATAGTTGTAAAAAAGTGAGCTTAATGAGTTCACTCAACGTTTGAGTGAACACCTTGGAAATCTTCTAATTCCTCCGTAGATAATAATTGCAAAATCGACTTCAATAGAGCTCTAACTGATGGGTAAATTACTCCCATATATGAGAATTTCTGTTGATATCAGTATCGTAAAAATTAATGTAAAATTTCTCTGGACACAATAACCTGAATGAATACGCTTCTGTCAAAGAGTGTGTTAATCAAGTCAATAGAACGTCAGTAATAAGTATGTCTCCAAAGTCTATTCACTCTTTCAACCAGCTTGAACTAATAACTCGCATAATGGTAAAAGATGATGGAATTGTATGATTCCCAAGTCGCTAAGTGCGTTCTCCATTTCCAAGCGAGGACCAAGACAAGCATTAATCGCTCTCTGACAAAATGGAAAGGGAGGAAATGTTGGCTCTTATTTTTCAGTGGGGAAGTCGGGTCTTCCTTGAATAAATGCTTCCTTAATGAGACCAGATTGCCTGATTTATTGAGACGGGACGCACTCTATAATTTGGAGGTGATGGAAGAGGGAGAATCACTAATCAATCACACTGAAAACCCGACCAGAGCGTCGCAAAATCTTCAATTAATGACATTTATGAGAATCGGATACATCATTTTACACTTGCTGAATCTGATTTAAATTTATCAACATATAAGATAAAAACAAAAAAACAAAAGAACTTGCTTCAGAAATTTATTAAGAGGGATGTCAGTTTAAAAAAAATGGTATTACCTTCTCATAAAGCAGTTTGCACAAGCAAAACTTTCAATCGTATAACAAATAAAGAGGCATTCCGAGTTTTATTGCAAACACCTACGCTATTAATAAACACTCTCATTTAGTCATACAAATAAGTATTTTAAAAATAAATCGAAATAAGCGCACTAGAAAAAAAACGTTTCTAAGAGAGAGTGTGAACACATTTTCCGTAATTGCATATGAATTTAGAACAATGTCGAGAATCTTCTACCAAGAAAATCAAACACCGGATGTGTATCTTGCATGGGCAGTTTTTTCCCTCAAGTGCTTGTGGATTACATTTGCATACATGTTTTGACTGAATAAAGGGCTTTCAAGAAGTGTAGAGGTCCAAGGACTCTGTCATATTTTCTCTCAGTGATTTACCATATTTAGCGGTCCAGTGACTATAGGCTAAGTACTAACAAGCTGGATCAAATTAGCTTAGAGAAGATATCTTTTTGCATCCAGCCTTATTCAAACCACAAACGCGCTTGGAGTATTTCCGCTGAATATCAGCCCGATTGCACAAGAAAAAATATTAATGGAATTAAAACACATTCTAAGCATAAAAAACATTATTTTCAAAACGATTGAATTTGCATATTTATGCCGACAAATAGAGGTTGTAAATTTAAGTATGCGAAGAGAGATTAAATAATTTTTGTCTACTCGCATAATGCGAAGTCATTCAGTGTTCATAAGCATAATGGGCGAATAGCCATCACACTCAAACGGTACTCATATTGTGTGTAGAGCGGGTATTTTGTTGGAATTCTGGAAATAGATATCCTTCTTCCAAGCAGGTAGATTTAAAGGGGAGCCATCCATTAACGGACAAGGGAGAGTTTGAAATTCATCGTGGAAAAGTTATTCGCTTGGATTTAAATAAAGTAATCGATGTAGTACGTCCACTTTATTTAAAAATACACTACACGTGTTTCAGCTTTATACTAAGCCATCATCTAGGGAGATGGCTTAGTATAAAGCTGAAACACGTGTAGTGTATTTTTAAATAAAGTGGACGTACTACATCGATTACTTTATATATTACGATGTTCCACCAAATCTCGCCTGACACCGTTGATTTATTCCCTTGGACTTGAATTCCAGTTAAGGAGTATCATTTTCTACAGTAAATTATGCACGTTTTTATTTATTTTTGGCCTACCAGCACTAATTTAGGGAAATAAACATGTTCCTGCTGATATCAATATAAAGTGGATTTTCCGTTGTAAAATATAAATGCAAAAAAAAACTAAGAAAAATTAAAATATTAGCTTCCGTTTTTCAATGAAGAGTTATCAAGGTAAATAAGCTTCGAAATTAAAAAAACTATTAGAACTTTCTTGAAACTAGAACTGCTACAAATTTATAGAAAAGTCTTGGTTCAAGAGTAGGTATAAATGAATATGAGGAACGTAAACGAGATACATACATTTGAGTTATTTTTGGATTTCTGCACTATTTACAGCTACACGTAGTGTATGGAAAGTCCAGAATACGAGGATTACCCGATCATAGAAAGCCGATGAAAGCGCGAAGATATTTTTTTTTAAATATGGATTTATGATCCCAGTAGGGTACTAACGAAGTTAGTTTTTCACTGGTACACACATTCCTTGGTCGTTTGGATATGTTTTTAAAATGTCGCTGTAATATGTGCCACACAAAAGACTTTTACGGTATTGAGGAAAAAATAACTGCAATAAATCGGAAGATGTTAAGTAATGCAATTAAGTGCGCACCATGAGATTTGTATTAGAAATCTTTCAGGCCCGCCAGGTGGCAAACAATAGTGACAATATCTCAATCTGACTGATTTTGACTCATTATAAACATAAGATCATTTTCTCTATTCTTTGAGAGAACATAATGCGAAAAAATCTATAAAATTGAAAATGATGATTACCAGAATTTCCAAGTGCAAAAATGGACCAATGTAAGAAAGTAAATTCCCAACCGAGCTACGCCCGCGAATTTCTTGCGTACGCAAATGTATTTTTTTCCCCCAAACAATCATCTCAACGTTTTTAATCGTCAAATTACGCGTTTCCACGAACAAAGGCCGACCCCATTTCGAAGTTTCCCTTCCACCTCTCCCCTTGTGCTTTCCCTCAACTTGGCTCCGTTCTCGATGGAGCTCACTCCTGTTCGCAACAACCCATCGGCCAGCGCGAAAGGGGGAGGGGGGTGGTACCTCCTGGTTGGGAGAGGCGGAGGGGAGAGAGGAGGAGAGGGGTGATGGTAGGTAGGGAGAGTAAAAAGAGAAGGGGGAGAATCGTTCGTTTTGCATAACATTGGGGGTGCCGGTATATACACGATTCCCGACTCGGAGGGAGTCGGTATACTCGCTTGATCTAGAAGTGGGGTAGTGTGAGGAGTCCGGCGCCCCACACTGACACCTCGGCGAATGGCAAGATACGAGCGGAAGGGGTTTGGGGAGGGAAGGATTGGGAGGAAGGCAGCCCTCCTCCAATCAGCGGGCCCAGCCACCCGTGACCGTCAGCGGCTCCACCCTCGCCGGTCGGGCACGCACTCGGGCCGCTCGGCACTCACTGACACACACACACACACATATGAAATAATTCCCCTCGAATCCACCTCATCCCATCTCTCTCTCCCAGCGATTACGTACACATCACCTAAAAGCCAGTCGCAAACCCGAGCACTCACATCGAGGTGAAAGGCAATGGCAGATTCGGAGTTGTGCTAGCTCAGTTTTGGGGCACTTGCCCGTTTCCGCGTGGGCTTAAAAAGTTTATTTGCCTTTTATGTGTTCTTCCGACGACGATGGGAGAATGAAAAACTGGTGTCGAGAGACGAACATTCGGCAGAGTAATGCAAGGTGTCGTGAGTGACTTACTCAAGTTCGCGGAGACTTCAACGCACGAGGAAACTTGAACGCCCGAGCTACTTACTATTTATAGAATCTGAAGTAAATGCGTCGAGCGAAAAAAATGACGAATATCTCGGACAACAAGGGTACCATTTCACTTTTAATTTTAAGCTGAACATGGCTTATTTCAATACAACCTAGTTGAAAAGTAATACACAATGAATAATGATCATATTCCCGCAATTATGAATTACTCACCCAAATTTGAATTTTATGGTGCATCATAAGAATATTAATTATTTTTTAACGAATTCATCGATTAAAATAGCCAAGTTTAAAATAGTGATTCCATTATTTTTTAAAAATAACATATGGCTAACGAATTTAGAGCAAATAAAAATAAACAAAGATTTACGTATTTATCCATATGCCAGATTTTCTCGACCTCTTTACATATATAAACACTTCATTTTTTCTTAGGGTGAAGGTAAATATCAGAAATAAATTGACGATGAGTTACTAATGAGCTTTTTTTATAAGACCTATCTTTTCCCAAGGACAAATTGAACAATAAATATTTATTTATTTACTAATGTACAGCAGTAAGCACCGCATAAACTTTTTTTTAAATAAATCGTCAAACTTATGTTAGTCTTCAATGCAATCCTACATTAGGTATTCCGAGAACTGTATTGCAGTCAGCACGTTTGCAAACAAAAACATTACTGCTGCTGATTCCTTCAGAGGCTGACTTGATTAATATTGAAATTCGAATCCTTAATTACGGAGGTGTTGACGAAAAGCTGTCCTAGGAAGCACTTAACAGAGTGACAACACAATTGACTTGATTCAATTACTTTGGATGGAGTTTCAAAAGTGTTATTTGCGGTTTATTGCAACTTATTAGGTTTATAATATACTAACTTAATAGCTTAGTAGTTAAAAGGGGCACATGTGTAAGTTTAGAAGTGAATTCAAATTTTTTAATTCAATTAAAAACTCTCCTATTTAAGGAGGAATAATTATTGACTCAAATATAATGATTCTAAGAGGATAACCCCAAAAAGTTTGTGTTTCAACAACTGGCTCAAAGAATTTGGGTGTTGAATAAGAAAGTGGAGGAATGAGTTTTTTTTGGTGCCCTCTAGATTTTGTTTTGAATTACATCATGGATAAGTATTTCCCTCATTTGATGCAATCTTAGAGACGCCTCCAACTGGGATAAAAAGGATGCTATTCGCAGCAAGGGCACCTATAGCATCTATGAGACCCACCTGGTGAAATAACTAATTATTTCGCTGGGAAAAAATACAAAATACATCTTTTATGCAAATGACTAGAGCCGAAATTTTGCCAAAAATATCTTACTCAGTAGCGAAGATTTCTTTTAGGGTTTCACAATCATTATCTTGTAAGACAAGCAAGACAAATTGGAAACGACGGGAACTATTATAGAAGAGATAGGTATCATGAATGTTTTTCAAATTTATGCAATGCATGGTTCTTCCATAAAACTCATACGAATGAACTCCATAGAAACAGAGAAAAGAAATGAAGAAAAAGTGGACTACTCTCGAATAGGATATCATACCTAACATGCAAACATTCATCACTCTTCACTAAAAACACAACTTACTGGTAGTTTGTCATCTAAAATATCAAGAAACAAATTTAATAAACTTTGAGTAATCGTACTTTGCAAAATTGCTGGAAATAGGATTAGTTAAATTGTTTTTCTTTCGACAGTTTTTGTCATGGCTTTTTTTAATTACCATTGAACCGACATTGAGATACTTGAAAATACACTGAGATATGGTCCTAAGGCTCTCAAATACACATTGGAAGAAGAACATGGTGCATTTAGGTGACTTTAAGGTTGAATAAATAAAACGCTAGTAGAAAGAGATGGAATTTGACAGTAATAGTACAGAAAGCTTTACGAATTATACATGTATTATGTGCCCCTACGGGTGAAATGGACTTTGTCCCCGTTAAATGTAATTTAATATTTTATAACGTCTTACCTCATTCTACTTACACATCTCAATTTTACAATCTATAATCTCAAAGCATAAGACCTAAAAGAAGATTATAGTTGAATAAACAACAAATTAGTCGACTAGCACGGGTGTAGCATGCAGTAATATGGACAAAGAAAACCTTATCTTACATTACATAATGTTTTAGAAAGGAAGTAATTCCACCAGAATTCTAAAAATATTTGTTTCACATGAAATAATTGTTAGTACAAAAATAACCTCCATTCTAGAGCAGTCTTTAAACGATTATATTGGAATATATATTTATTAGCATTCTCAGAAAATTATAATGAAGCATTTTCAAAAGCTTACGATCAAATATGCATAGTAAGTAGCATCCTATGTATTTTAATCACATGTGATAGCCAAATAATTTTCTCCGACCCATTTACCCTAGTTCATAGTAATGTTCAAATTTCAAACCCCATAACTAACCAAGCAGTGGGAAAACTAATCCTGGTCTTTAATGAAGCGTCTCCGCTTGATAGTTATATTCAATAAGAATATATAACACGTACTTAACAATTTAATTAGGTACTCCCAAATCATATGTTTGGCTGAGAACCCTCACGTAAATGGGCAAATCAAAATAAATACTCTACGAAAACTTGAACTATTTAATACCTATGTTTAGTGTTTGTCGCGACTTCTTACGTTCATAATTTGTCAGATTTCTCATTTGCTGGGATAAACTACCCATAACAGCCCGGTTTACTAAATAAATTGTATAGTTGGAATTTAAACAGGTTGGTTGAAACCACTGGCATTCAGAGAAACCATTTTGAGTCTCGAAATATCATTCATTCGCTGCAATTGCCTTATTCTTAACTTCTAAGTTGCTACTAAGTTTATTAAAAAAATAAAATAGCATTAATTATTTATTGGGAGCACATTAAGTGTCACAAGAGGATAATTATTTTCCTGAGCCATCATAGCGCTACGCATTAAGCTGTAAACTAACATCATATACGAATACTATCAAACACTACGAAACTAAGCGGTAAGTCGTGAGAAAGTCACGCTCATTTTTCACTCATGGCAATCCGGAAATCACGACGTCTATAAAACAGGAGAAGAGATAGCCATTTGGTAACCTTTATTGTGCTTTCAACCGACCACTCTATGGTCCAAATGAGTTGTAGTCTGCATGTATTAGAGGCGGAGGCAGCGTATCTAGAAATGGCTGGCGGCCGCGGCTTGTAGCACTCGAAGTGGAAACACATGTAATGCTTGTCTCCTCCTAAAAGCCACGTTATAGAAGGTTATCTGTCCTTTTAGCATTAATGAAATACATTTTTTTCTTGAACGAATAGCATCAGAAACACTCAAATACGAAGGCTTAAATAATGGTGAAATGCCTTATAAAGAAAAATAAATCCCACACAAATTCATCGGGAGGAGTGGGTACTTATTAAATCGTTAAAATTCATTTTAACTAAAAAATGTTAGGCAGAGAGTAAAATATTATATACTTTTGTGCTACGTGCACAATTATAAACCATCAAAGAAAGTGAGTCGCAAATGAAATTAGAACTTGCCTTTAAAATATGCCTGTAAGTATATTAAACCAATAGACCTATATATAAGACCATTATGCCTATTGATATTATCTTAGGTGCCTACCTAGAGTATTTCCTGATTTATATATGCATAAAACGTTCACTATAACGTAGGAGACGTTAAAGAACTCAGCGAGTTTCCTCGTGTGACACCCAATATAAACACTCACGGTAATAAAAGCACCGTGCTCTTCATCTGGGTGCTTGAAGACACTTATAAGGTTAAATCTAGGGCTCTTAGCAGAAAAGGAGTTTTAACATTTGTGTAATAGCTCTTACAGAATTTTACATATTTAATTTAATTCAACTAAACTTTGGAATATTCTAGTGACATTTTGGTTGCTTTAGTCGAGAAAGAAAAAAAAGACAAAGCCTATGTTCTGTTGAATAGAGCTATTCAACAGAACATAGCTCTATATTCAGCAATGATAAGATGAAAATAACTTATGGCTGGAGTCAGAAATCATATTAAGGATCAGAATTTCACGTTGCAAAAAACGCATACAAAATCCCAAAACACTAATACAAGAAAAATGAATATTCCATAAAAACTTTATTCTTCATACGACAAATATAAAACATTAACAGTAAAATAGCAGGAAATTGGTTAGGTATCAGTACAGCTCAGAAAGTCCTGATGTGAGAATTTTAGCTTGGAAAGTTTTCAAATTCATTTCTATCCATAAAATAGTGAGCTCTATAGGTTAAATATGGGTTGAAATTAACTCACATGTACTTTTTTTGGCTTTCACACTTTTCATTTTTATTCTAACTCCCAGTTCGTACTGATTATTAAAACGTACTTCCTTCGTAATTTGAATTAAGAAAAAAACATTCGACTGAACTGAATAGTACGCCCCATTAGAAACAAACGTACAGATCGCCACGTACGCTATTAAGAGTGCAAGTTGCTTGAGCTTTCAAATCACTTAGAAGGCGATGTATCATGACCGTTAGTAAAACTATACTGCATGTATAATGGCTCAGAAATCACCAACCATATACTAAAGAGTCGCCGATGTATCTGGGTCTTAGTTTTGGTAGGGTAGGTTAGAGCTAATGCCTCCTATCCTCCTGGTTTTGAAATTTCTGGATAAACCTGATTGGCTTAAGTCGTATTTTCAGAGAGTATCGCGCTTTTCATATCGAAATATTGTTTTTTCTACTTAAAGAAAAAAAACAGAGTGAAAGGCTTTAGATGCACCATACCTCTGAAATTAATGCCCATCCACAAAACTACACAAACGAAGAGCCTGATCGAGCAATCGGAAATTCCAGATAACTACCCAACACTTCCCATTTTATCTTCTTCTAACATTTTGCATTACGCAATGACAGGAGTGCGTAAAATTTTAGTGAAAAAAATTGCAAATTATGAATATACGAAGACAATTTAGACATATCTCTGGTTAGAACCTACTAGTTTTAGCTCCATCGTTAGAAGGAAAATCGAATATTCTTGCCCAAAAACTCACGATGACTCAACACCACCTGGTATCCTGCGAATTCTTCTCGATTGGAGGAAAAAAAAATCACACTCCTCGATTCGAGTTCTCTCGGAAGGACGTGCCCGCGTCTGAAATGAGCCAGTGAAAAGTGTGCCACGACACTCGGGCCAAACGAAGAAGTCACCATTCCAATGAAAATTGCCGAGTACTTACAGGAGGAGGAGGAGGTTCATCACTTTTGTCGCCGTCCTTTTTTTCACCCTAGATTTACCTTTTGCTTCGTATGACGTAGGAAAGGGGCAGAGGAAATGAATATAGTATTTTAACAGCTGCTGGGATTTGAGAAAAACGAGATGAAATTTTTTTATGAAAACAATGGTGGATGAGCTTAAAGTCTAAAAAATTCCTCGCTTACAAAAAACGTAAGTCTCCCACATTTCCAGATGGTGTTACATCGATTCCCGACTTTTTAGTTTTTCTATATTTGATTTGATAGTAGGAACATTAATTAAACCAATTTTCATTTCATTGACAATCAAATAAAATGCTAAGGTTAAGCGTTTAAATACTTCTAGGGTCAAAATGAGTAAAATAGTATACCAAATTATTTTTAATATAAAAAGTAAATAGTCGAAAAAAAAAAAAAATAATATCAGTGGAACTCAAAAAAGTCTTTTTTTAATTTTGACATTGTTATGCATTGCCTCGAAAGACTCGGCTAAATCCAACAAGGCGATAAATTTAAGCTAACACATCAGTGTCACGTTTCAGTGGTGGGTCGTAGTCGGTTCAGTGGTAGTGGTCACAGCTAAAGTCGTAGATATCAAGTCTAATAAGCAACACTGCAATTGCATAAAAAAAACTTCTGGTGCGTATGAGGTGGCGGATGGACAATCGGGTAGCGATGAGTGAGTCTAGAATAGCGTATCCCAGTCATTACGCGACTACATTCATACTTGAGGCTTTAATTTGGCTAATATGTTTTCCCCCGAGTACCGAAACGTCAACTAAACCGAAAGATTTTTTTGCTATTACATGATAAGCATTACAGCGAGGAATAAATTTATTTTTGAAAATAATTGAGAAAACGTACGCTTCACAGCGCTGATATTTTGGAATCATTAAAGAAATGATCTTTTTCTCCATCATCATCATAGTCTAAAGGCACTGCATTGTCGCGATAGCCACGTATCTCTTTCCATCGCTGCTTCTTTCAGCTTGGCGTATGATGTCAGTCCCATCTCATGCTCCATGCTCTTTAAGCATGCCGCCCTGTGCCGACCTCTTAGTTTCTCTCCCAACCACTTAACCTTCGATTATGTTCGGCAGGAAAGGATTATGCTTCATCGTATGCCCAATTAATTTAGCTCGTCTTTCTCCTATTGATCTTAAAAGTGAACTGATTTCACCGACTTCCACTTGCACTTTCTGATTACTTTTTCTATCTTCCCAGCTTGTTCTTGTCATTTTCCGCCAAAGCCACATTTCCATCGCCGCATCACCTTGAGTCTTTCCGCTTTCCTGATTGTCCATGCCTCGCATCCTTATAACAGTACACTCCAAAAATATTGTTTTCATGTACTTTTTTCGCGCTCCAATGATGATGTGTTTCTTGACTAGTAAGTTCCTCTCGTTCTAAAATACTGGTTTTGCCAAGGCTATTCTTCTCTTTATCTCGGTGTCGCATGTATTATTATTGTTAATAACACAGCCTAGATAGCAAAATGTTTCAACATGTTCCGAGATTGTATTACCTATTTTAATTTATTATTCAATTTAATTAATTTTTCTCCATTACGAGGTCAAATTCGTTGAGTTTTGTGTGAAATGACATATCTCGCTCAAGTTTTCTATAAAGAACGACCAAAGTTGTATTTATGACTCGTTCTATACGTCCGAACTTCATTTTTGTTAAAACTGCCTCTCTAGAGAGCACAGCCTCACCACATCCCAATGAAAACAAGTCAGGGGCGGCTCCAGAACAGAGGTTCGGGGGGTTAGGGGGGGGGGGGGGGCACCAGCGGCTCTTGGGGTATGGAATACCCCCCAGGAAAAGGGGGGTTCGTTGGTCTCATCCCGGCAATTCGTAACAAAATATATGCAAAATGTCGCGTTATAAGTGGTTTGGAAGCAAAAGTTTGCCTTTTAAGAAGAGCAAGTTTTTACTAAATGCATATTTCCCTTTTAGATTACCACCAAGTTCTAATTCCAATATTATTTTGGTTTACATTCGCATTTACCTTGTGGTTTTAAAAACAGTTTTAGTTTATACAATATTTAACAGGATTTTAGAGTAATATAACCTAAATTTCAGTAACAAAAAAGCAACAACATAATTTAGGCTTATATTTTAAGGTCTATGACAAAGAAATACGCTGGGTTTTTGGGGGAGAGGGGCAGTTATCATTGCAACCGAAACTTAATTATTATAGCAACCGAACGAATTCAACGTTTAGGAGAGGTGTAGAAATAATATTATTTCAGTTTTTACTTTTTTAATTGGAGGTATCTATTTAACAGAACTTTTTTAGTATGCCCAATATAATAACCACAACTACTGTATAGCTAAGTTGAAATGAAAATAACTGGTGTGCGCCAGCCAAATTATGTAAATTAAAAAACTTTTAATTTTAAAACCTCAAGTGCTAAGTTCATTGAGCTAAATTTCTAAACTCTTAACTCATTGGAATGGGATCCATGAATTCTTGTTGTAGTTAACCAGAGAATGACACGTTTACACAAAAATATAATGCATGCACATAATTACATATGTAGACCTCAAATAGTTCTTCCCACAATCGAAAATAAAGCATAATTGTAAAGCTAAAAAAAAATTGCCCCTGCCGCCAATGAAACAAATTACAATATCTCAAAAAGTAGTGCACAAAGTACGCTGGTATTATAGTATCATTAGAATAGTGAGATCTTTTTCCTCACAATGAGGTCAAAATCGTTGAATATTGTGCGTAGTGATATTTCGATCAAGCCGCCTTAACGGGGGAGTTGGAGTGAGGCGGTGTCTGGAGGAAAATCAGGAAGAGAGATGAAGCCATGTGCTCTCCATGTGGGGTGGGAAGGGAGGAGTTTCCATGGGATGAGGAAGGCGGAGGGGAGAGTGAGCGGGGGACATAGCGGTCCCTCCACACCGCGGCGGCGACGAAGAGAAAGCCCTACCCCTCCTTATGCGCCGCCAGAGGAAAATAAAATACATGTCGGTACATGTACGCGCAGGAGATGCGAGAAGAAACCGTGTGGAAGGAGATGGTTAGCGATGGGAGGGAGGTGCGTTGAAATAGGTTTAGTGGTCAGGAAGGTTTAGAGGAGTTTTTGACCGCTATAAAACTACATGTTAAGTACTCGCAGAAAAATAAGGAGCTGGTGACAATACGAGAGAAACGAAGAGCAAACGCAATTGTTGATTTTTGGCATAACAGTCGTGGAAAACAGATATATCCATCACTTATATCATGCAAGAATGTGCATGAATACATAAATATGTACAACGAACGCGGAATGACTCAAAAGCGGAGTCAATCATAAATATCACAGTTAGACAGTGGAGCAGGAAAGGAATGAGGGGAGTTATATCAGGTAAACATGATGAATGTAAGCGTGCGTAGAACTGTTGCGAAGAGTCATCTGATCAGTCATTCGTTGGTTAGCAAAAATTTAAACAACAGTCGCCATGAGTCCAGCAGAAATTTTTGTTGGGATAATTTATAGACAACCAGGATATTACTTTCAGTCCTTTCGTTGTAGGTATCTATTGACACACAAACGCATGCAAACTGAAAGTGTTATGGCGATGACTTATAAGGGGATACACTCGAGTGTGTGGATAGGGGGAGGCAGGGAGGGAGAGTGGAGAAAAACAACGCCTGCCCTCTCCACGAGCTCCCCCTCCGGCCCATCCCTCCCCCTCCCGCCACATCTCCCTCCCCGCATAAGGAGAGGCTGACATTCCAAGCAAGGCTGACTTGGTTCCCCCACTCTCTCCCATTCCCCTCCTTCCCCTATTGCCCGTCAGAATAAGTAACCCGTCTCTTCCCCACCCTCTCTCACAACTCGTTCTCCCCACCTCACCCTCCCGTCCTCTCTCCATTTCTCTCGACACGAGATGCTTTCCTGCTCTCGACCGCAGAAGGCGCACAAAACGCCAAACTGTCTCTCTCTCCCTTTCTTTTCCTTCGTGTCTCACCATCATCCATCGAATGGAGAGTTCAGTTCAGTTGTAATTTTTTATTTCCATTTCATGAATTATGTTCAGATGGAGATCGCAATACAATTGGGTTCAAAATATTCTATCTATATAAAACAAAGCCCTTGTCACTCACTCACTGACACAGGAACGCCGTAAGATGGAGTCACAGTCACTAAAGGTTTAAAATGCCGTCACTTGATGGAGCCACAGCCAGTTAAGTTTTAAAATGCCGTCACTAGATGGAGCCACAGTCACTAAACTTGAAAAATGCTTTATTCAACTGCTTGGAAGAAATTTGCTCAACGACAATCTTCAATTCGCACGCAATGTGAGAATTAATCGGAATGAATGTAATTTTTTTCGTGTTGGGAATAAACTCATGATATCAAGTATCAATTAATTTCAATGCCATTTTTGAATTTTTAAAACCTAGTTCAGGGTGTCTTTTAAAACCTATTTGATAATGATGATACATCATAAGCGACCATGCACCTGAGGTCAATTGCACCACAGAGTGGGTGAGGGAAGAGTTGTGTAGGAAAAGTGGGAATGGTGGCGAAAAACCAGGCGTCGGCATTACCTCGACACTTTACACATAGGTGCCAAGACTTGCTCAGTTTAAAGCCCCATCCAACGGAAGGAATACTGTTCTTGAAGTGCTCTCCACGCAGCACCTAAGTGGGATCCTACTGATAAATCTCCGACACTTCCGAGGGTTCGAACCCGGGTCCTTGGGATGAGAAGCCAGTACTCCAGCGAGCACTCCAACCTCCCCAATCAATCAATCAACCCCTTAACCCCTCTTCAGACACATGGGCATTAGGCTTTCTAACTCTTCAGGGTTTGGAAATAGCTCCGTATCGTATTCTTAGACAAAACCATCCCCGAACTGATACCAGAATTGTTGTATTTGCCCTAAGAACACAATGCAGAAGCACGAGTATTTCCCAAGCCTGAAGAGATAAAAAGCTTAAGGAGGTTCAGTGGTTTCGCTCAACTTTAGAGAATTCGATGAAACTTGCTGGAAGCATTATTTATGTTGTCTTAAACCTACCTTATTTTTCAGAATTATTTGCCGCAGATTTCTTAAGATATTTGAACGAGAATTGAACATGGAATTACACGGATTCTTATGGGAACGTAAGGCTTTATTTGACAGAAAGAACCTTTTCTAATTATTCAATGTAATAATTTATATCATATATAAAAAAATTTATAACAGATTTTTACTCCGAGCGCTCGAAGAAATCACTCGCGCGCGTTGCGGACTATGTGAAATTCGCATCACGAGTAAGGTACGGTATGCATCCAGCATAACGTACAGGTTGCAAAAGAAAAGGCATAAGAACCCGTGTAATTTCATGCCCAATTCTCGATCAATAATCTTAAGAAACCTGTGGCTAATAATTCTGAAAATCTGCAGGTAGCTTTAGAACAATATTATTAATGCTTTCAGAAAGTTTAATTGAATTTTCTTAAGTTAAGTGGAACCACCGAACCTCCTTAGGAGAGCCTATGTTTCTGATGCTTTATTAGGTTAAATATTTTGAACCCCAATGTATTACGATCTCTATATTTATGCAATTCAGAGCATGGAAATTATCAATTTGAAGTGAACTGAACTCTCAAGTCGATGGGCGAGAGAGAAGAAGGGAGAACGGGAGAGAGTGAGGAAGAGAGAGAATGAGAGACGTGGTGTTCCCCCCCTCCACCAATATCAACCGCCTTCCCGAAGACATCAGTCAGCTGTTCCCGACTCCGAATGAAAGTGTCCCGCTCTCCACCACGAGATGAGGCTCTCCGACGAAGCATCGGGGGAGCAGGTTTTGCGGACAAAAAGACCCACTTTCCCCCGCACTTGCTGACCGGCCGGTCACAGTAATTATCGCCCAATCACTTTGAGCCCAGATGCGACACCATAATGAGGGAATTCGCCGTGAAAAAAATAATTTTACTTGACCGGGATATCCCGCAATTATCGGTTAGATGTGTTCATTATTCAGGCAGAAGTGAAATAAAATCCTGACGGATAATTGTGAGATCAAGGTTTTCGAATCCCGGTCGTGGAGAGGCTTCGGAACCGCAAGGTATGGGTGTTAGGACTATTAAGGCCGTTTTACACGGTGAATGATCTTGCGAATGATCATTAGAATGATCATGGGAATGACGTTCATGCCTCGTGTAATAAGGAAAATTCCGCGAATTCTTGGTCCTGCGCATGATAATGCGATCAAAATTATAACATTTTCCATTTTTGCTCGCATGATCCCGTGAAAGATCGTATGATACGAGCGCACTACGTCCATCTTGGTTGTTTTGATATTGAATTCACTTCACTACACTTAATTAAACTCATTATATCATATAATGAAGGAAAGTAAAGCCATATCAATGTATATCGAAATAAATATCTCTGTAGGTAGGATTGCACACGCGTTGGCAGACGTGGAATGGCCATTTGGTTAAAACTATCTTGAAGGTTTCGCAATATGAAAACATCGAAATCCCATTGGATTAATCGTATCCATGGGATTCATCCAAGTAGATCTGACCAGACCTAGAACTGTTTATTCAGGGCTGCAGCGCAACAAATCTGGCTGTATTTGGACTTAAGGATCTGGACGGCAGAAAAATGTTTGTAATGATATCTACACTACCTACAGCTTTCTTCAAGTTTTAGACTACAGACTATGGGAGATACTGCCAAATACAGAATCGCAGAATCGACCCTGAGTGCAATTCTCTCTCTTTGGACCTGTTTATTGAGATAATAATCTTTGTATTCACAATATCACTCATTCCTCATCGCCAACTGGGTATATTTTTGTAAAAATGCTCGCTTACGCAAGCAGGAATCAGTAGATGAGTGGGTAGAGTGCCCGACTCTCTATGGGTGATTTGAGTCTGATGGTCGATTCGAATCCCCCGTGGGGAATTATTTTACGATTATTTTCTTACGTTCATTTGCAAAACATTTTTAACTTTGCGTTATCAATTCCTAATTCACATAACTGCGTTTTTTCAAAACATATAAATTCAAAACAAACTATTTTCCAATTCGGAATCAGACCACATGTCATTTTATATCGCAATAATTTCATTTTTATGTCACCGTGATATTAATATAGGGTGACCATCTTCGCTGTTTTTATAGTGAATTTACGTCAATTTGCATAGTTAAACCCATATTATAAAATATTGATGGAAAATATAGCACTTTCATTGAAAATGAATAAAAGGACTCTGTAGGCAGGACGCAATGCATACGTTTTGGCTGGTGTGGAATAAAACTGTCGTGGAAGTTTTGGTGTCAGATCTTTCATAGTCTTTCCTCGTGATACGTAAAATAATGCTGAATTGTTACTCCAACATTCTTTTAAAAATCCTCTCGGATATGCCTCTTGCCTCGCGGTCATCAAGCAGCAGTTAATTTTGAACCATATTTAATACCCCTTGACCTCTATCCATGGTCTAGTCCATACTCTGCGTGTTCTTTTATCTCCCATTGTGAGACAAGGTGGCTGCCGCGGTTATAATAAACACTGCAGCAGTGTTCGCTAAAATTGACTCATTACGTTCCATCATCAATAGTTTAACGCCACTCACTTAACTTTTGCAGTTACTCAGTGTTTAAGTGGAATAATGCAAACGAATATCTAGACAAACTTTCCGTATGCCGAAACAGCTATGTCGGTCGGAAATCTCCCGTAATCGATATATACAATCGATGGATCTGCGCATTCAGTCTGAGCAGAAGTAGTTAATTCACGTAGTTAATTCACCGTGTAAAACGGAAACTTTTCAGGTCACCATTGAAATTGATTCGCGAATTAATGCTCGAATGATCATGCGCAAGGTCATTCACCGTGTAAAACGGCCTTTAGAGATTCATAGAAAGACAGAAAAAATTGAACAAGATGGAAATGAGTGACAGCAGCTTTGAAAAGCTGAATTGCGCCGAAGTTTCAACTTTTATGGACATAAACTTTCAATAAAACCATTCTTATGAGATAAAGAGTTTATATTAGGGAAATGGCTCTATTAGCGTACAAAAGTCAAAAATATTGGTCAGAGTTGGATCAGAAGTTTCAAATTATAGAATTCATAAAAAAATAGTTTTTCTAAATTTAGCATTTTTAAAATCCAAATCCTCCTTGTATTAATAAAAAACCTTGCCGTGAAAATACAGGCGCCGGTCTGATTTTCTCTTTCCTTCCGCGATGTGTGCATTTTTTCACAAGGATTACGCTTGCTGGCCTCCCTTTACCGTTTCCTCGATATGAAAGTGCCCGGCTAATAATGTGCACTTTTTATCGCACGTGAGAGGTCGGGGCAATTTGACGTAATGGGGCAGTGGTTCGAGTGGCTGGAGCAGAGGATGAGGGCCATGCGAGTAGAGATCGAAAAACGTCCAGGAGTTATTCACTTGACATGACTACGTGCCGCAGCCCCTTGAGCCTTGTTTTTTGCGTGACTTCTTCACCGTCTCCTGGAGTCTTAAATTCATCAATCAGCTCTTCTTACAGTCAGACCGTATAGCCTTACAAGTCCAGATGAAAGCAAAACGAGCCGGGATGAGAGCTGCAATCGACGATTTAACTGCAACTATTTCCCCCATCATTATTACTACTCTTTCATTTTCATGTTTGCTCACCTGCTTCTCAAAACAGACGCATTATAACTCAATCCTTACGTAGTGACATTGCTGCGGGTCGTCAAAGTTTTTCGCCATTCTGCTGAAACGTTAGCGTAAAGCTCCCAGTTTAGTTTTATATTTGCTACATATGTCATCTGCGGGGTAGGGAGTGATAAACTATTTGAAGCCTAGTACAACAAAACTGAGTAAAGTAAGATGATACATTATAATTCATACCACTAGCAGGTGGTTGGCTCTTTACAAGGATGTATTATTTCAATAAATATATTTCTACTAACAATTTTTTGTTTCCCTGTGCCCATTTACTGTACGATCGAGCAAATAAGGACCATCCACCAACTAGGTGAGAAAATCAGTGCTGAATATTTGCCTTGATTTCCGTTAAGCATCATTAAATGTCGCTATATGTATATATTACTATTTGTGTGACTATATACATATCAGTTTACGATGTTCTACGTCTTCCGATTCCCAATTTCCATGTCTTCCGATCATTCCAGAGTTCTTCATCTTTTCCTCTTTCTCTCATTTCTTTCTCTATCCCTTGTATCCAACTTGTCCTCGGTCTGCCTCTCCGCCGTCTTCCTTCCGGGTTCCACAGCAACATTTGTTTCGGGAGTGTTTCATTTCCCATTCGTTTCACGTGCCCATACCACCTCAACTGCTGCGTTATTATTTTATCTATTATCGTATCATTGACATTCATAATTTCTCTAATTCCTTCATTCCTTATTCTTTCTTTTTTTATTTTCCGGCTGCTCTTCGCCAGAAGTCCATTTCAGTCATCAATAACAGTTTTTCTGATTTCTCCGTCAGTGGCCATACTTCACAGCTGTTGGTTACTATGCTCTTTACTATGGTATTATAAATTCTCTTATTGTTTTCATTGGATATTATATTGTCCCACAATTCGCTATTTAATAGTTTCATTGCCTTTTTGCTTTTATTGCATCTATCCCTAATGGCTGCCTCCATTGTTTTACTTTCTGCAATTTGCATCCCTAGATATTTATACTCTTTACAGTGTCCTACTTTTTGCCCACCTTCTAAAATGAGATTCTGTTGCATTCCTCCCATACACATATTTTGTGTTGTCAATACAGATATCAAGATCCCAATTTTGGTATTCTTCTATTATTTTTCTGGTCATATATTCTAAATCTTCATAACCTTGTGATAGAATAACTTGATCGTCTGCATAGCTTAAGGTGTATATGGTACTTTCTTTCAACGGTATTCCCATGGAGTTGCATTTCCTTTTCCAACCCTTTAGCACTTGATCTAAATAAATTTTTAAAAGTATGGGGTAAATACAGCAGCCCTGTCTTAGACCTTCATTTATTGTGAATCCCTGAGAGAAGTAGTTTCCCATTTTGATCTTGGCTGCACTATTTTTGTACAGTTTTTTTTATGGCTATTATTAAGTATGAGCTTATGTTAGATCTTTCCAAGGCTTCCCACAGTTTCATTTGTGGCACCGTATCGTATGGTTTTTAAGATCAACATATAAGAGGTGAAGTTCCCTGTTGTATGCCCAGGTTTTCTCTATCAGTTGTGTTAAACAAACAGACGATCAACAGTAGATCTTTCTTCTCTAAACCCCGCTTGTTCTTCGGATTTCTTGTCTGCGTACTCTTTTTTTCAATTCTATTTTTTACTATTTGGCCATATAGTCTGCTAATTGTACTAGTCACAGATATTCCGCGATAGTTATCACGGTCGTTCTTATTGCCTTTTCTGTATAACGGAGAGATATGGGAAATTCTCCGATCTTCTGGGACCTCTTCACCATTTAAGCATTTAGTAAAGAGTTCTGTTAATTTATTGAATACAGTAACTCTGATCCATATTTTAACAGTTCTCCCGGTATTTCTCCAGGGCCAGCAGCTCTTCCATTTTTTAGGGATTTACAAGCCTTTTTAGCTTCACTGCATTACATTACTATAGGTGATGTAACATTTCCTATGGTTAGCAAATGGATTTCATTTTTACATTCTTCTCTATCTTCTGTCAATAACTTTTTAAAGTACATATATTTCCCATTTCTCTTTACTAATAGATGTAATTATATATTTCTTTTTATCCTGGCTCACTGATCTTAAACAATTCCAGCTTTCTGTATTTCTGGTTCCTCCGATGTAGGTATTTAAGTGGTTTAATTTATTTTCCCAACAAGCGTTATTTTTCTGGGTTAATTTTCGTCGCACTTTCGCTTGCGCTTCTTTGTATGCAACCTTGTCATTGTCTGATTTTGTGGTCAGATTTCTGTTATATTGGATCCTTTTTTCTTCTATTTCTTTTTCGAATTCATGATCCCACCAATATGGATTTCTTTTCTTCTTTTCATAGTAGCCTAATGACTCATACGCAGCTTCATGTACGCATTGAGATAAATGCCTATAAAGATCCTCTGTATTCGATAACGTTTTTCGGAAAAGTAGTTTTTCATCCAGACGGTTTTTGTAAAGCTGTCTAACGCTTTGTTGTTCTAGGCTATCCAAGTTGTATCTTCTTTGCCTTACTTCTACTTCAGGGTTATCTTGGATTTCTCTAATTCTTACACTTCCAGGAAACATCACCTTAGCATTTAACAGGTGGTGGTCACTACCACATGTAGCACATCGGTATATTTGTGTGACTATTAAGGGAAAATTACTGTAATTTTCGATTTAGATTGCTTCATATTTGAAATAAGTGTAATCAAACAGTAATCAAACAGTGTAGATTACAGAGACAAGAAATTGAAAGTTTCCTACCACCATTTCCTCAAACATTGTCTGTGACGTCATCACTTCCCATTAGTTAATCATCTTGACACACGCATGCAGAAAAAGGTAATGTTAGCACGCCACTCTAAAACAAATTCGCGTAATCTCCGATCATCTAACTGCTTACTTAATACTTGACGAACGTTCGCAATCGAACACCGGACGAGCGGCAATTTAATCTACTTCACGCCGGGAGGAAAGCTAGGTATGCGGCGAAGGGCTAATTTGGTGAAAGTCGAGGCAAAAAGAGTCCTGCTATGCATGCAAAACTCAACGAATCACAAAGAGTCACTGCGAGATCGCGGTGCTGGGGAAACGATCACAACATGTACACACATACACAAACACACGTCGTCATATGAATCCATTACTCGGGTTGTCGACTAGAGGAATTGGCAGACGATAAAAACGTAAAGAAAACACTCGTGTAATTGAAGGGGGGATGAGAGAGAGAGAGAAAGACAAATGAATCATGATACAACAATGCCTCGAACAGATGAAGACCGTGACGCACTCACGAATTCCAAAGCAAGCAGGTAAGCATGGCTAATATTGAACTAACCAACGTTAGTCGTTGTTTTAAATAATATTTTGATGATCTAATCGCTGAATAAACAAACAATACGATGCAAGACTTAGTAGATCGAATAATAAAATATACGTAAAGACATCCTTGTGATATTGCGGCGCAAGGTACATTTTCATCTACATACTACCTTGGGAGCAGCTCGCAGAGGCGTGTGGCAGGGGGTGTTAGGACACCAGCCATGGGAAGGCCGGGGGAATAGGGAAAAGGAGGGGGGTGAGGACCGAGGTGAATTGTGTGTAAACCAAGTGTTTTTGCTATCATCACCAGAGGCGCGAGACAAGATGGAATTTTTAAACGTGTTCCTTGGGTACCTCTCTTGTTTTGTCACTTCTATCGGTTCTAGAGATATAGCTCAGGGATATAATAATATTCTCCGTGTCATTCTGAAACTCAACTGATCGGAGTTATTTGCTCGGTAAGTAGCCGAGTGTCTAAGTTGTAAGCCGAGTGTAAGTAATTCCCAACCTAATCCTTCCATCAGCTGTGTGACACTTTCTGTGCGCAGTTCTCAGCAGTTTTTTTTAACAAAGCGCGTGGCTTTCCTTTGTGCTTTATTTACTTCGCGAATTAAATCTTTCTGTGCTGGGTCCCAAATGCTCGCGGAGGATTTAAGATGTGGCCTTACCAGAGTCAAGTAGCATCTTTATTTCAATGAAAGAGGAGAGTAATTGACAAGTAAATTAAATTAAAAATTAATCCAAATTGTCAATAGAAGCAAAGAAAAATAGACTCCAAAACTAAGGAGTCTATTTTCTTTTGTTTCCATTGACAATTTTGATAAATCCAAGTTTCTTTACTGCAACGTTGCAAATGTTTCGTTTGTGTTTCCCCCACGTTATGTCTGAAGTCAAGATAATTCCCAGGTATTTGACTGCATCAGACACCTTTATATTAACCCCTCCCACTTTTTAGACATCGTCGGTGTGATTTCTTTCGTATGAAGTGTACTGCAGTGCGTTTACTAAGGTTGAGTTCGAGCCCCCACTCAAGACGCCACGAGTTAACGTTGTTTATGTCCGATGAGAGTGCTTCTTAGTCAGAATTTTTGGTAATTTCTCGGAGGATGACGTCATCGTCTGCAAACAATAAAATTTTAACACGTACTCTAGAGTTAGTATCGCTTATGTAAGTGAGGAATAAGAAGGGGCCGGTCACGCTTCCTTGAGGGACGCCGGATATCACTCTAAACATGTTGGAACTAACGCCATTGATTACTTCTTTTGTTTGCAATCAGTTAGAAAATTACGTAGGTATCCAAATCAATATCTTTTTGTTTACCCACATCATTGTAATGTGAATATTAGTTTTTTGTGAGGAGCTTAGTCAAATGAATGCTTGAAATCAAGAGATAATGCGTCAAATAGCGTTTTCGCTTCACCTGGTTTTAGAATATCATGGAGGAAGTGTCCAAGCTCTACTCTTCCGAATCGCAAGATCTACTATTCTGAAGGCCATGCTGACTTCTCAGGAAGAAGTTTTGATCATCCAGGAAGGTTGTGATATTACTAACAAATATGTACCCGAGAATATTGCATGATAGAGATGTTAACGATATGGACCGGTAGTTTCCTGGTCTTGCTTTTTCTTTTTTAAATATTGGTGTGACATTGGCTATTTTCCAGTATTGTGTTACTTTACCTTTGAATTTAGCTCAAAGAAGAGGATTCGGCTCCAATTAACCCAGGATAACATAATAATTACATAATATTAACAATAAGCCAAGGAAAATGAGAACTATTATTATCATGTATCTTAGACAACTTATGTATCCGTCTCAAAAACGTATACCTACTAGTAGTGGATGAAATCACTGCTACCAGTATTTAGAAATACAATTACCATTTTATAAGGAAACCCGAGAAGTGAGGATTAAAAAATATTCTCAATAATCAAATATTACAGAAAAAGACGTCATTTATTTTTTAAAGTTCCTCATAAATGTCAAGGATGATCTTATGACGCTAAAATAAAGTGCGCTAAATCAAGTTACATCTAGTAGTACTATATTCTCGTTAAATGTTAACTTCTAACGTTTAAAGGCACAATTTATCTCCCTCAATGCTGTTTGATTTGAGTTTTCCCTATTTCCCAAAACACCCCATTTCTCTCAATATTTCGCTTAGATATATTATACTGATGAAAACAATTTCAGCAGTCAGCTACGGGAATATTTTTACCATCTGGGCCACTTTTCAATATAGTACTGCTATTTTATATTTATTAATTTTACACCCGGCATCAATGCTAATATTTAATTAATAAAACTAAAAATACGAACTGAGGACTTGAGGTTAAAACTATCGACACGGTTACAAAAAAATCGCATAAAAATGAGCGATTGTTGTTGAAATTATTAAAAACACTTACTGTACTACCAATTCGCTGGTAAATATTTGGTCAGTCTCTTCCTACATTTCCCCAATCCAAGGCTATGCCATTTACCTGTACTACACATCTCTTTGTTCGCCAAAATCCACTCTTAAGCTCTTCAAACTTCCTACCGCTCCTTGTATAAAGCGAAATACCTGTTCAATTGCCTCGCTTCTCACTCTGTCCCATTATTATTCCCCTCATTACTCCACCCTTCAACATGCAATTCCGTTGCAGTACGTCCTCGAGCATTTCTCGCTACCTTCTCCGAATATCCACCACCAATTTCCATTCCTCAACCACCATCCCCAACACTTATTCGTTATCCTCCACGAAATTTTTCAGTCAAATCACATTTTCTTCCCGCAAAGACCAAGTTTCCAAATCATACTGCGCATCATGTCCACATTGATTTTTTCACAATTTTTTTTAAATGTCCTAACTTGCGGTGCACCGTACTAATTCCATTCTCTTCGTAGATTATTTTCCACTGTAAGACGCTCAAGGGTGCTCATGACGATTAGTCGACTCATACAAAAGTAGTTCCTTTAAACTTCGTTTTCTAAAAAATAAATATCACTTTCTCTCTTTTAAAAATTTAAAAAAATCCAAACGCCAATTTGTTGTAAACATCTAGCTAAAATTTTTATTTCCAACAAGAAACGGGAGGCAATTCGAAACTTTTTTCTCGCTGCTGAACGATCACATCCAAAATACTCCCTGGATTGGAATGAAAGCAGTACGGGTCAGCCAACCCTGACTCTTGCTCACTAGAGCGGATCGGAAAAAATCGATTTTTCGCGGAGAAACTTGGTCCTCTGTACAAAGTTGTCAAAGTTGATCAAAATAAGGCCAGAATAATTTGGGCCTACTAGATCAACCCTTGACCCTCGCGCCGTGGCCATTTATGGGGAGGGGGGCTGAAAATGAAAAAAGTCATGTTTTTATAGCGGTTTCCCATAGATTTTGCCAAGTTACGATCCTTTAGAACAAATATTTCGTCCATTTGGACGTATCTGTAGCCGTTAAGCCACAAATTGCCTATTTAACAATATTTACGGAAGATTTATTTTAAATTAATAAAATACACCGTCATCATTCAGGAAGTAGAGAAAAACTCCCTGATTATGTAGGATTTAGCCTACTTTTACAATTCTTTTTCAGCATGGAGAAAGAATGCAAAAATAGTTACCAGACCTCACCACTCAATTTTCCATACCACACGCCAGCAGTGGAAATATTAGTGAAAGAGGTAAGCCAAGCTTCGTTGATATCCGCAACAGACGAGGAGAGACAATTAGAAATGCTGAAAAGACTAGAAAGTAGAACCAAAATGCCGACCTTCGAAACTAAGTCTCAGTTCATGCTGTGATTGTGTTAGTTTTACATTTATCTGCCTGATTTAAAAATAAATAAATCTATTTTGATCTGTAGTGTTCAATGAAAATAATTTTAAAGACGAATACTTACACACAGATGAACCGATTGGTCTAAAAAATGACCACTTGCTTATTTTTCAGATAGCATCTAATCTGATAAAGGAAATGCGTTCCTCAATTTTATTTGAGTGGGTGGGTGGGCTGGGGAGCTCATAGTGCAGGTACTTCGACGTGGTGAGCTCTGGTAACTATTTTTGCATTCTTTCTCCATGTTGAAATAGAATTGTAAAAGTAGGCTAAATCCTACATAATCAGGGAGTTTTTCTCTACTTCCGAATGATGACGGTGTATTATATTAATTTAATATAATTCTTCCGTAAATGTTATTCCCTGGACATTATGTTTAATTATCTCATATTAGTTAGACCAACGATGGAAGACGCATGCATGATGAGTTTTGCTGCGTTCGCGGCGAGCGGGCAGGAGACGCGAGCCGGCAGGAGGCGCGAGCAGCCAGGTGACCGTTGCGCTGCGACGCGTCGCGACGCTGCGTGGGCGTTGCATAATTACGCGCGGCCGCGCACTCATAATAGACAATTTATGGCTTAACGGCTACAGACACTTCCAAATGGACGAAATTTTTGTTCCATATGGTCGCAACTCGGCAAAATCTATAGGAAACCGCTATAAAAACATGACTTTTTCATTTTCAGCCCCCCTCCCCATAAATGGCCACGGCGCGAGGGTAAAGGGTTGACCTAGAGGGCCCATATTTTTCTGGTCTTATTTTGAGCAGCTTTGACAACTTTTTACTGAGGGCCAAGTTTCTCCACGAAAAGTCGATTTTTCTGATCCGCCTTATTGCTCACCCAAGTCAACGTGGACGCGTGCGTCTGAGAGAAAAACAGAGAAAGAGAGGGCAGGAAAACTCAGTCATCACTTTTTTACTATAGAAGGGGGAAAAAGGTGCTTCGCACGACTCGCTTACTCCCCTCACCTCACCTCCCACGCCCACTTTCATCAATTCATCTCCGGGGCACCCCGAATAATATTTTTGGGCCGAGCAACACTCTTCAACCGGCCGGCGTCTTAACGAGGAGAAGAGGGCATTCCCACCCGTTTCTCCCACCAACAACACAAGTCCCCGTCTTAAACCTCTCCTCCCCAACCCTTTCCCTCCGTCCCCCCCCCCCCCTAATTCTCACCCGCGGCTCCATCAACACCTTCAACCCTAATTCAATTCCTTTCGAGAGCTTTCCAAACTGCGAGACGCGTCCGGGAATAAAAATGGCCATCATCACTCATGCCGTAATTGTTTTTGCCGGGGAAGTCATCCCCTTTTCGGTTTCAGCAGTGAGGAGTGCGAAGAGGAAATCACAAGGTTCCTCTCTTCCGAGAGCGCCCTCGTCTCTGAAGGATACGAGTTCCTAAGGCGCACAAGGAGCAAGGGCAGAGGGAACAATATCCATTTCCTTGTGTGGATGTACAGAAAGGGGAAGGTGGCAGAGAAAACTTTAGAAATACATTAAGCCTCAAACAACAACGTCGGAAGTGAGTTATAAGCTTTCTAGCTTGAGGCCAAATTCCAGTCGAGATGCCTCGATAATTCCACCAGTGCTTCATTCAACAGCCATCTCGTTTGCGACACAGGGGCTCTTCTTCAATAATATTACGGATTTTCTGGCACAGTGGATCAGGTTATGGCTTTCCTCTGGCCGACAGGAGTGATTGAGTATGTTTTCCAGTCAGTCTTTTTTAACGTTAATTCCTTAAGATTGAAGCTTTACCTTTCCTTTGCCTTGCGATTTCTAAGAGCGTGAACGAGTTGAAAAAGGGGAGATGTTTCTTCGCGACCAAACAAAATTTAAGCAATGATTTATTGCACGAGGCTCGTGGAAGTGTTGTCACGTGTCTACCTGTTCGGTCACTGCTCGTGAAGCAGTTTTTTAAAGCCATAAATTACATTCCCTAAAGGTTGGCCAAAAATGCTTCAGAGGTTTTCTCCATTAAACCACGGCACTTTAAATTTTCGCGATTTCTCATGAACTCTCACAGTGACGTTTTTTTAACATCTAGTTCCCTTGAATCGTCCAAAATGTCCTCGCAAATAAGGAAGCCTGGGTAGCGTGGTGGTCTGCTCATTGGCTCGGCAAGCCATAGGTCCGTGGTTCTAATTCCCATCCAGCTGGATTTTCTTGAGGCAATTTTTGCGTACATCGTGAAGTACTTCGTACTTGCGTACATCGTCCAGTACGTGCAGAGATTGATGATTGTTACCAATGAAATAAAAAAGTAGTAAAAAAACACCAATGGTAATGGGAATGAGTTCAAGTAATATAAAGAAGCCAGAGAATAATGTAAAAAAGGTATTCAAGATTGAAAAAAATAATTTGCAATAAAAAGAGTCGTATTTCGCTAGCAGGAACGAAAGTTCGGTAACTCAAATACTCGATCAACCTTGGAAAATCACACTCAAAGGGAAATGAAATTTTCCAATTTTCATAGAGCATATCAGTTGACGCATCAACAGGCATTATTATTCATAACTACTATTAGCCTTCCAACTTATATTCATAAGTACTAGATGTTAAGGTGGTACTCACACTAGTTTAGTCATAAAACTAATGCTATCGGCGGATTATTAAAACTTTCATTTAATTTATTAGATTTACACAATAATACAATACCACTGATTAGAGCTAACCACTGTAACATCTACTCTGGTATTAGCTCCGGAAAACCTCTCATCAGTAGGGGAGTGGCCCCAGAGGTGATTACCTAGGCATTTCAAAACTTTTAAGCCACATACATAATCATAAACGATTGGAGAAGGGATTAGCATTTCCCTGGAGAAGAATTGAGCACATATTGAGTAGTGTTTGGAGAGTTTTTGGGATGAACGCTCGGATAAAAATGCTTAAGTTAAAAAACGATGTATGCAAATTCTGCTGAGTAAATGCTACGAAGGAATGCAACGTAACGATGTAACAGGAGGCCCTATCTTCCACCTCGTGAAACTTACCACGTGGGTGCCACGCTCGAATGACCATCTGGGACTGATTACGAGCCGGAATTCCACAAACCCATCGGACCTACGACTGAAAACACCTCGTCTCATTTATAAAGATCTCACTCTTGCATCCATCCCCCGTCTCTAACCTGGACGACCATACAAGAAGACGGAACGATACGTTGCTATCTTCCAAGACTTCCTTTATTTTCCCATCACTCTCGGCCGTCCTCGTTACGTAAGGCCGACAGACTATTCCCATGGCAACGTGCGTGTGTCAGAATGCAGGAGCGCTAGTAGGCTATTTCCTTCCTCATCACACGAGGCGGCGTGTCATTGTCCTCCTTTTTCCACCTCCTCTCTTCTCGTGCAAGAACGCACGCGCTCCGCGAGGCCGCCGGCCGACTAGACACCAACCATTCCTCTCCACAGTCATCCCCCTCCACCCGACCAAGCTCTTGCTTCTGAGTCAATCCCTCCATTACTTTATACAACGTCCAGTTCATGTCTCAATGGCTAAATTTTTACTAGATATCCACCAAGCAAGCCAACGAATATTCCACAGAGTATAGTAGTACTCATTAGTGGTGGAATAAAGGTTTGTCGCAGCAAAACGGCTGCAGGTGCAACTGTTTCGGTCAGAATACTGTTTCAGATAACTGTTGCAAACAACAGGTTAGTCTCGTGTATGTTCCGCAGCCGCGCCGTTGCGCTCTATACTATGATGCGGCAACTGATAGCTGAAGCTGACTGTTCCGTCTTCTATTCTCTTCCAGTTGCCCTGCATGCGTGGCTGCGTTAGGTTATAAGCTACTATTAGTTGGATTTAAATCTGTTTCAGGCGATTGCTGGTTTTTTCATCCATCACATGCCCGCCCGTCTTTGCCGATAGGATCAGAACTGTGAAGTAGGTACCTATATTTCATGAATCCGAATGAAATTGTTCCTTTATTTAAGTGAAATATTTCTCATTACATAGAATACAGAACTACCAGCCATGTTGTAGCAACGCCGATGGATCGCCTGTTGTTTGATGTGCCTCTAGCTGTTGTTCGCAATAGGGTGTTTCGTGTAACTTTCGTTTTGAAACTGTTTTGGTTGCAAAACAGTTGCAATGAAACTGTTTTGGTTGCGAAACAGTTGCAATGAAACTGTTTTGTTCTTTTAGTGCCACCACTAGTATTCATCCACCTTTACTAGGACTCGAACTCGGCTCACCCCGATATCGCGCCTGGTGGTTTATCCAGTTAGTCTACCGAGTCTTAACCTCACGGATAATGGCGCTGTTAGCATTGGATTGACTGCTTCGTAGCATTGTTCGCTCTTTAGTCATGAATATCTAGCTACTTTAAACCCCTTTAAAAATCCACAGGGGAAAAGGACGCTAAGGAAGGATGCAAGAACAATGTCTAAACTGGCTCAAGCACTTGGCTCCATTTCGAGGGATCCAGATTTGAGTCCCGATCGAGGCGAATAATCTTTACTCTGTGGAATATTTTTACTTCTATTCACACGCAGGTTACGCATTGAAAGGTAATACCGCGGCACATTCCCAGGGCCCTCAAAATCCAACAAGCAGAGAGCACGATGAGATTTAATTAGCTTCGTCCCTGACGAAGAATGGAGATGCAAAGATGAGACTTCGTCCGATGAAGAATGCAAAAAAATGATATTCTTATCCTATCCACATACTGAGAAATTATTCGTGAGCGACTGGCAGGTGATCAAATCTCGTTCTCTCTAAATGACGTTTTTCCATTAAAAAAAATGGATGATCACTGGAGATTACCCTGGAATCTACTTTAAATGAGTTAAAATGAATATGGAGGAAGGAAATAAAAGGAATGAATATTGAGGAGGGAAATTGTTTTTGCCTTGAAAGGAAGTAGACACAGGGAAAGCTAACATCTAAAGTAGGTTCACGAAAGAGCACTGGCTGTCCATCAATGGCGAGTTATTTCCATCGCATCCGCCTGAAAAAGTTTTACCAGCAGATCGCAACATCTCGTAAAATCTTTAAATTCGCGTAATGCAGGAGCACGTTAAGCGACCGGTCTCTTCAACCTAACTCTTTCTTTTCTGACTTTCCCATACATCCACCTCCACTATATTTTTTCCAACACAAGATCCACCCCGTTGTTTCCCACACCAATCACCACTGACGACATACGCTTTCTATTTCAGTTGATAGCATAGGCGACCTTCCGTAACACCGATCCGAGCTCGTACGTCAGAGGAAAAAATATTTGCCAAAACAAAGGTCGGTAGCAAACGTGGGAGGCTCAGTAACTCTGAGAGCTTTGGTGCGTGCTCACAGTTTATGGGAAGAGGGAGGTAATTGAGACACGGAGAGATTACGTGAAGAGATGTGACGCGACACGTGGACGGCAGGGAGGAGGAATGGAGCCGAATGCGGCGCCAGACCTTTCCTTTGCGATCAGACCTTGCGACTAACAATAGGAAAAGAGTAATGCGAAAGAAGAACTTTTATCAGTTACCAGTGGCGGATTCCAAGGGGGCTTCAAAATAATATTCATTGACTTCTCACATTTGTGTTGCATTCCAGGGCTGTAAATATTTTCCCTGAAACGACCAGCTCTATTGCCGTGTACTATCCATGATGGTATTAGACTTCTTGCGATGATAGAAATATGATTTACTTAGAGAGCAATCAAAAATGAATAAAAATGAATATTAAATGCTCATTAGAGTTGAATACAAGAATATGTTTTCTTTTTCTCTTTGAGAAGAAATGTAAATTCTTTCCATCAGAGAGAAAAATAAATAAGCTCCAGCAGTTGCAGCAGAGGATGATCCTTCATAATTTCGTTTCTCACAGATCAATGGTTGCCTTATATATGGTTGAGAATTCCACTCTCATGTACCAAGGAATCGCCATTTTAAAATAATATTGGCATGAAAATGAAATTTATTTAGTTCAACAAATTTTCGCTACTTAATCGAGTATCAGAATGCAACCAAATGTTATATTTGCCGTAAATTTCGAAGGGATAGAAGCCAAAATGACGGATAGTTTAAAATTAGAATGACCATGAAATTTTAATCAATTGTAAAACAAACCATGAGCTTGAAAAAGTAGCAAAAATGGGAATTAAATAAAAGAGAGACCCTGAATTTGAGGAGTCAGGATTAAGCCATTGAGTGAAATGGATACCCTTGTAAAATTATATTAAAATATTCCTCAGCCAAGGCGGTATACATTTAATTCAAATTAATATTGAAGATAGTACAACATTTCACCTTTATAGTAGATATCAAACTGATCGCTGAGATATGATGCTGTCGGAACACTGCCCTCAGTAAAAGCACACTGTAAAGAATAAATGCTTCCATAGAGATAAAGAGGACAGAACTGTGAAAATAATTCAATGTACCTACTTGTCACACAATCACTTTCAATCTAATTTCTAAATCACTGTAAAGTCCGCTGAGGAATAACAAGGGAAAAATAACTAAGCCATTGATATGGTTTAAAAGAAGGTTCATGTCAAACTACCTTTGAACTAAAAGAAGAGGACTGGAAATAAGGCCAAAAGAAAAAAACGTTCCGAAAGTTGAATTACTATTAGGCTAATTATATGTGCGTTTAACATATTTTACGGCCATAAATGAAGGCGCTTTCATAAGCCAAAGGCATTTAAATGTCCCGGAAGCGGTGCTATGCATGAAACACCCGCGTTGAGGGCTGGAACCCCTAAGGAGGTATCTCGTAAGACCTCTCCCAAAAAGGAAAAGGTAGACATACGAGTTCACGATTAGGGTTAAAAACTCTATTCTCAGGTTCTAGGAGGACACAGGGATATTCATACATTCTATTCAATGCAATGGGAGTCCTTAAACAAGTTGCCATTTCAAGTCTTTTCATAAAAATCATATGAAATGAACATAGAAATCGTAATATTCTAGCTGTTTTGTTTTCTACAGAAGAGGCCACGTCATTTTCCTATATTATACGAGCATATAGCATTTAGCACCGACACTTTTTGGGGAACCAAAACATGGAATTTTGTCTCTCCCAAGAGAACGAAAAATTAAGCTAAGAATATAATCTCTTCAGGAGATTACTTACTTACGCATTTATGCTAGCTCAACTGTGACCCCTGACGATCACCTGGTCTCTATATTAGCCCATACAAGACCGTTGATTAACCCTCCCAGTTAAGGGTACGATCCGCTAAAATACAATGGTGGCACTAGAGAGGTTTCTTGCTGCATTCCGAGGTGAATTATAGTGTTCTAATCTACCGTGATTCAAGAAAGACCCCAAGCTATTCAATTAACAGGAAAAAGTTTGATTACCAATTATTTTTACCGGAAGGAATGCGGAATTTCTTCACCCCTACGGCTATCCTTTCCCTGTCCTCCTTATTGGGTGTACTATCCGAGCCAATATAATTTCCTCCTATTACAGAAATCAGCCTTAAGTTTCGAAACCCTGTGCTATTACTCCCTTCTCAAATTCAAAATCCACTAGGTTACTCCAGTTCCTCCCACAAAATTTCGTCAACTTCACACTCTTTCCCTCTTCCTATACGACGTCTTTTCTGTGAACATGGTTGATGAATTGTAGAGCATGTCATAATAAGGGAATAAGCTTAGAACTGCATAAACCGAACAAATGAGACCGAAAGCAATCTGCACATGGTATTTTAGAAGAATCATGAAGATAAAATGGACGCAGAATCACGAATCAAGAAGTCCTACTATACCTGGTGAGGAACGGCGCTACATGAAAACTTAGCGAAGTAGGTGAGGCAACTTTATTGGACACATTCTGAGACATGACACACTCTTGAAAACTATAATTTACGGGACAACGAGTTAGAAGAATTACCAAGGAAGACAAAGGTTGGAGTGCACAAAGAATATTATGACAGTCAAAATGATCAAATTATGAAGGAATCAAATGTTCAGAATAAAAATAAGTGGGTTTGGAGGAGCATTAAACCAATCTCCAGATTAATAACAGCTGATGAATGCTAGATAATAATAGATGATATAGTTTTCCCTAAGAAAATAAACGACCAATGTAAGAATATTAGAGGCCACTTATCTACGTGCCCTACAAAACCGAATCACTGCCAATCGAAGATCTTTCTCAGTTGTTTCAGATATCATTGACCTCTCGAGTAAAGAAATCGTTTTAAAGAGAGACAAATTTCCAAAATTATTATTTTAGCTTTTGAATATAAATTAGGAATATAAATGCTTAATTCGTTGTTGGTGATTACAACGAGAATGACTACGTGGTAAAAAGGAATTATAATTCCGAACATCTTGATTGGATTTTTAAGCGATGAACATTAAATGCAAATCAGATGCTTTTCATTTGTGATATCTGATGCAATGATTCACATTTATGTTGTTTATGAAATCCATGAATCTGATACATAATTACCGTTTTCGATTTTTCGAGTTCTCGGAAGAAAATTTTCACTTTTGTGCACATTGGTAATACATGTATCCAAGGACGTAGGTTTCCCCTCGTCCTATCCCTCCATCAGTCTCTCCCTTTCTTTATTAATATTTCCAGCCTCACTATGCCTCTGGCCTTTCTCCCTCGACATCCCCTCCCGCAGCCAACCCTCCCCTCACTTTCTCTCCCGGACGACCTTAGCTAACGCCTCGAGTCACAGCTCTCGGAGGGGAGAGAGGAAACCTATTCCCCACGCACCATTCCTATCCTTTGGAATCAATTCCTCCCCACCCTCCTCCTACACCACTCGGGCAACAGCTAACACGACACAAGGGGAGGTAGGGCTCTTAGTTTGGATGTTGATTAAGAAAAAACACCCACACTTTTGTTTTCCGAGTGATGAAAAAATTATTTTTTACTTTTTGTACTACACTTGAATATAAACGTGGTTTAAAAAAAGTATTTTTTTACATATTAATATTTTATAATTTTTAGTTTTTATATTTATTGTGCAACGGTTCTTTGAAATTTAAATTATTAGCATTAATTCTCACTATAAATGCGAACTTTTACTAGCGACATGTAATCGGAAAAGACTTTCTTCTTTATAAAATGCAAAACCATTTAATTTTAGTAGATTAACTGGTAATTAGTTAATTCAATGACTAATTCATGTATTGACATCGAGAGTAAGTAGGTGTGCTAAATTTCAGCTCGATTAAACATTGAGAAGTGGGTTAGATTTCGATTACAAGATTCCATCCAGACAAATCAACAAACAAACAGGGGAAGTTAAAATAAGCGTGGTAATGATATGGTTAAATAAAATGTACTGGAGGCGCTATCTAAGAGACTTTTGTGTGGTCAAACGTCCGCCTACTGGGTTTTTCATCTTTCGTCATAATGAAGGGGAGCTTCCCGTCTTCTAACATTATTATGAGCATAAAAATATTACACAACCACTTCATCAAATTCCAGCGATGATTCCGAAAATAAATGTCATACAGATACTACGATCCCATTGTCACACCGAAAATGTCATAAGAACATCGCGAAAGGCAACAGTTTCCACTCGTATATTAGTATTATCTAGCATTAGAATAAAACATTCATTAGAGTTGAAGATATTAGTGAAGTAACCTATAAATTCGCTGCGATTTCAATGCTTTTGGTCAAAGTAGGCGTGGCCTTCCTATTCCAAGCCACGCTCCTATTCTCTACATTGGATCAGCAGCGCCTTCTCGAATTTATACATACATGTATTCCAATCTCCTTGGCTCATGCAGACACCATCCTTGGAAGTTAAAAACGCAGGACGATACGTTTGAAAGTGCACGCAGGACGATAAATTAGTGCAGCGGAAAATGTCCACCCCGTCCATCGGTCAAATATCCCTAACAATCGAATGACAATATTTGGCTCATATTTCCCGGCCAAGATACTTAACAAGAATAATTTTGGAAGCATCGAATACTGATAGTTTCTGAGGTCAAGTCTGAATCAATGAAATTTAACTTATTTTGTTAAGGTTTCATCTGAAACTTGTTTCGAAAGAAAAACTATTTTTGTTACCAAGCTCAAAATTTCGTTTTCAGGGCAGCAAAATTAAGTTTACAGGTTAGGAATATTTTATGCTAGGTGAATCTCTTCGCTGCATTTAAATCCTTTGTACTAATAAGATAAACCGTGGCTGAAACATGTGCACCAAGAAAGCAATGCAAACACTAACTCTTTACCTACCCACAGTACTTCATCCATCGGAATGGACACAACAATGAAATAAGGCGTCTTTATTTAGAGTAGACAGACGCCTACGCCAGGTTTCTCTCCACCCTCCATTCCCCAAATAATCTTCACTTTACTGACCTACCAATATGATCTTAAATGTGCCTAAGACGCCTTGTGTCCATTCCGATGGATGAAGTACTGTGGATAGGTTGTCGGCCACCTCCCAAAATAACCAACTAACTTACTAAATAAAAAAAAAACAAAATATCTTAAACACTTTGAAAAATCACTGGGATACCAAATAGGTTTTCCGGTAACTCTATGGCACTATTAAATCGGCACCCCAAAAGCACTCCTAAAGCCTCCACTCCAAAATTGCAGCAGACCCTAAAAACGCCGACCATCCACCGGCATCGATTGCCAGGTCGGTAACACGTCTGCCTGGCACCCCGTAGGTCGCAAGTTCGAGACTCACCTCAAGCAGGGAGTTGGAGTTTGTCCGGGAAGTATGGTCTTAGGTTAGATGGCAAATCATTATTTTTTTATTTTTTGAGAAGTTGTGAAACTAAAAAAAATCCAAGTCAGCCATAACTCCGCGTACCTTATGAACACCCCTCCCCTTAGCGCGCACAGATCATCCATCTTCCTCCTTTCGTGGCAGTGGAGTTTGGGGTAGGGGAGGGAGCGTTGGGTGAATGGCGGGGGGTGAGAGGTGCTACAAGAGTGGAAGGAAGTCACGCGCTCTGCGAAAGAGGGCGCAGGAGGAGGGTTTGGGGCCGGGGCAAGGTGGCGTGATCGATGTCGTCCATTAATCGGAACATATTATTTTATTCGAGCGGCCTATGAATCCAGACCGAGACTCGATTCCATTGCACTTTCTTCGCCACGCTTGGGTCGCACCTATCGTCTCTCTCAGCCACTTAGCGTCAGCCTTTACATCTAAAGCCCCGCTCCCCAATACCGACCGATGTACCGTGCGGCGTAATTACGCGCGTTAGCCAAACGCGACGTGGGAATGCATGTTCACACACGCGTTACTTGTAGTAACAAGCGCTACCTATTCACATTTGTGAGTGCTGGCGTCGCGGGGGTGAAAGCGGAAAGATTTTATTGATTAATTTATTGTGTTTATTGCTCACCCAACATGAAAAGACATAGTTACTGGATGAACTAAAATAGTTACAATTACATTTATTACCATTCAAGGCTGGCTGAAACTGTACATATACACTATTTTAAATTAATGAACAAATTGTGAGCTTTTGAAAAAATTTCAATTATTTCCTTGCGAAAGTGCTCCTTGTCCTTGAACACATTTAGATTTCTACATAAGTTGTTATAACTACTACAGAAGAACGATAACCAAATAAGGCAAACAAAATGGGAGAAGAGCATGGTTTTGTTCTGTTTGATAGAGAGAAGTGTCATTTACGTTAGAAACCACTTTTAAAAATGCGAGAGGTCTTGTGTATGCGCGAATTTTATTAATTTTGAATTTACGAGCTTGTTTATCACTCTCTCGTTGCTATTTCTGTAGAGGGCAGCACAGAGTGACGACTGTGGGCATGCATGTAATTAAGTCACACTGCGCTGGTAGGTACATCCGACGGTTGTGGAAACAAGGCACCAGCAGGACCATGGCCTATGCCTCGATCAGTGCCTCGGATTGACTTAAGGTAGTTTCAGCGAGATATTTTCCTAGTCATAATGGAGACCATGTTTTAATTTTAAATTTTAATTTCAGTATCTGTAAGAAGTGACAAGTAAATGTTGTGAAGTAAATAATACAAAAATATAGTCATATATGACGAAAATTCGCAGTAGTTAAATACATATATCTGCATAAGTCTCTAACTTGACTCAATTTCTCATGCTGCCCAGCTAAATAGCCTTCAAAACTGCAGGTTTTTTTTGCTGTTCCGTAAAAATTACTGTGATGAGTAATTGATATTTTTTTATAAATCGTTGATAAAACATACAAACTATACACCGATAGTTTCTTTTACAAATCTAGGTGTTAGAAATTCCAAATGTTTTCAATATTCTCCCTCTGGATCGCACAACCGTAATCTATCCAATGTAAAATAGCTTATATTGTTGGGCAAATTGCTCAAAAAGTAGTTCGGCAAGAGGTTGATATTTTGATATAATTGGAAAGATGGTAGTTTTTTCATTAAAATGACGTCAAAATCAGCAAATTCTTGGTAAAATGATTTACGCTCACAAGTACCTTATGGTATTTTGAGCGAAAAATCACTTCACCTAGAATTAGATGAATTTGGCCTCATTAAAAAAACTCCCATCTTTCCAATTATATCAAAATATGCCCTTGCCGAACTACTTGTCGAGCATTTTTCCTGAAAATATAAGCTGTTTTACATTGAATAGATTACGGCTGTGCGCTCCAGAGGGAGAATATTAAAAAATAGGTAGTTACAACCCCTAAATTTCGTCAAAAAACTAACGGTGTGTAGTTTTTATGTTTTCTCAACTATTTATAAAAATTTATCAATTACTCACCGAAATAATTTTCACAGAATTGTAAAAAAAACCTGCAGTTTTGGAGGCTTTTGTGCCGTACAGCATGAAAAAACTAGTCATGTTAGAGACTTAAGTAGGTATAACATTTTTTTAATTACTGAGAATATTGATGATATATAACAACATTTTTGCACCAATAATACTACATAATTTATTTCATACTTCTTACAGACGCTGAAATAAAAAAATGAATTCGAATATGGTCTCCATTATGACTAGGGAACTATCTCGCTCAGAACTACCTTAACACGATAAACTCTTCCACCGCGTGTCGAGGCGTGATCTCGCGCACGCGGGGCAAAAGCAGTTCTTCATCCATCTCCTCCGCCTATCCAATCGCTGTATTCCCCCTTTCCGATCCACCACGCGCCGCTCTGTCGCTTTCTCTACTGTTCATCTTTCATGAACTTGCGGGAGTCTTGAGGTGTTGCGATCGTGGAATGCCCGGAACTGCGCGGGGCGTTTCTCCCGGCCCGGAGACATGTTAAACACTTCTCTTTACGGCTGTGACAGCCATCGCTGCCACCTGCAGTGTTTCCTCTTGACCAGAGGAACGACGAGGTGAAAAATAATGATAGACTATGATGCCGAGAGGAGGAACTACCCATAATGAATGCTGATTTCTCGTAAGTTTGAACCTTCAGGCGCACGAAGATTCATTTCCTCGGCTACTTTGCCTTTGACATGAAATTAGATGCGTTGTAAACGAATGCCATTTTCTGATCGGGTCATTATTTTGTTCCCGCATTAAGCGACAACTGATTGAAAATAAAATAAAATAAAAACTACAGTAATTGTACTGTCCACTTGAATTTAAGTGGACAGTACAATTACTGTAGTTTTTTATTTAAAATGCTGTTCCACCAGATATCGCCCGACACTGTCGACAACTGATTGCTTTTGGTATAGCATATTAAATTTTCTTGTTGAATACTGAGAGTAGTACTTGCGCGAAAGAATAATTTCTTATTTATACGGAATAATCGTATACCTACTATCTCTTAATATCAATAAATATTTAATAAAAATTTGATAGCTATTGAGAAGCAGTAAATATTTGCGTCTAGCGAAGTAAATTACGATTCTAGTATGATTTAAAATGATTCAGTAAGGAAATCAATTATTTTTTTGAGAATTCAGACTTCGATTCAATAAATATATGAACAGTGAGCAGTATTAATAATCACGCAAACGGAAATTCAGACAGCATGCTGGTAAATCACGTTAGAATGCAAGCAGAAAAGGAGACGGCAATACCTCCTTGAAGAATCACTGAAAATGTATTGCTCAAGAAGATACTCAGGTCTTCAAGATTAGTTTTTCAGCACGTGTATCACCGTTGTAAGTGATGGCTCGAGAGAAGCTTCCTATTATGGCTTGAATCCCTGATTAACCATACAGATCACGCCATGTAGGTACCTAGTCATGATTTCATTTTATTTCTGCATTTCCTCAATTCAACTTTGAAGCATCAGAGACAACCATCGGCAGGAACTTTTTTTCCTTCGGACGTTATTTAATACTATACCTTTCGTTCTAGAAATTCCTCGTTGTGGAATAATGGCAACCAGTTTTATGAGAGACGCTGAACTGAATGAGAGAGCTTTGAATCGAGATCCGTCATCATTTGACGGTGAAAGTGCAGATGGAGGTACTCATTAGTGCAATATAAAAGTGAAACGATCAGCTTTTAAACTTTACCTTTCCGTGAAAGTTGCTCTGCAACCAGCGACTCTAATCTGTTTCGGTGCAATAATTTCAGTAAATTCATTTTGTCCCACTGTCGCGCAACAGCTAATCCTACGCGATTTATTCTAGCATGACTAAACACTTCATGCATCACATCCTCAGGATAGTAAATGAAGCCTTAAGTACTTCCTGATTCCATTGAAATTTGCCTTTTTGTGTCGGAGAGAAAAAAATGAAATTACCAAAGGTTTCGTTGAAGACCAACATATTTTATAAATGAGGGTTCAATGAAAAGTCTTAGAGTAATTGACCAAAAGGGATATAGTTTCAAGTGAAAAATGCAACATTTGCAACAAATACTAATACCTACGCATTGAAATTACATCGCATGTGAATGTTAGTTTTAAAGTGCAGATCGAGGAGAAACATCGCAAAAATATTGCTATATGTCTCGATTTGGAATAAATAATAAGATCACTTGTATTTATTTAAGTTACTGGTTATCCTTGAGCCTGTTACGAAAAATATCAAATCACTGATTGCTCTTATGATGTATTGCTCCTTGAATAAATTGCCATTTGAGATTTACTAACACATTATTACAAATAAAAAAATATATCTAGGATTCATTACAGTATTCAGCCACCTGGACGAATATTTTCCACTATAATCCATGGATGTGATACGTAGTTACATACGTTGTCACGTGCGTTGCTGAAGGAATCCACGCATGCGTCAAGACTGAGATTTTCAAACATTATTCCAAAGATCATTGAACTCACCTCTTTCCTAACACCAGGGAAGATGAGAAGGAACGCCAGGAAAATGGCAAAGAACACGACGCACACTGCCACCATCTGAACGTCGCCAGTAACCGGCGTCCGGTTGCTGTAGGCGTACAGCGTCGGGCCTCCATCGCTCCTGAAGGCGTCGAACCAACCCTTCATGGCTCCTGGGGCGGACGTTTAATATCCACTCTTCGGGATAACTTCTCTGACCGCCCACTACTCTCAAATCCTCTCCAAACAATTCCACCCCTTTTTGACCCTTTACAGCTCTTCGGCACTTGAGTGGCCTAGTCACGGATCTGGAGGACAAGCAGGAGGGCTCACGATTTCTGGAACCAACTGTAAGTAAAGCAAAGAGTAAACCTTTCATTAATATAAAAATCCGTAAAACAATTAAATAAGTGAAATGTTCCTCCGATGCAAACTAATAAACTCTAAATAACACCTGATCCACTCCAAGATGTTATAAACAGAAGAAAATTACGAAGAAAAGATGTTAGAAACTATAAAATGAAATACAATCGGTTTAACCGGACGGATTGAGATTATAATAGCAGAATCAGCTAAAAATACATATACAGGAGACGTCATTAAGGACTACAACTACGATTGTAAAGTAGCAAGAGAAAGAGAGAACTATTAAATGAAAGTAAGTCGAGCATGATATTTCAGAGAGTTAATGCAGAGTAAAATTTAATTTTCGTGTTGCCTTAAAGCATTTAAACGTAATTAGTGTCGATATAAGGTGCTCTTTGATCATTGCTGATCCGGAGAAGTATGTGAGATTGACTGGATTGAGTGTAATGGACTGGATTGAGTTTACTGGACCAAATTTCGTCTCAAAATATGGAGAGTTAAAAAAACATGAATGGGAAGGATACTTAGTTAAGTAGTATATTTATATGTTGAGAAAAATAGATCAAGTGATTCATAATTCAAGGAATAATTTTCGAAGTGTCTGAAATATAGCGTCTTGTATCGGTAATATTTCCATGGCTAGGGATTAAATACGGCTACTATATTAGCACGCATTGAAGATGCAATGAGCAGCCAAATATTGTAGAATTTTAGCATCACTAGCCACAACCAGTGACGTACTCAAACTCTCGATTCAAAGAAAGTTAGTTAAAAATTATTTCAGCCCAAACAAATTTTCGGATGAGGCCTAATTTTTTGATTGAAGCTAATATCACTCGAAATAAAATTTCAAAGTTTCTAGAATTATCACAATGAATATCGACAACTTCCACCGGGTCCAGCCTGACACAGTTATATTTATTCTGGAATAATTGTTGTTTTTATAAGTTTCACCTTATGACAAAAAATAAACGTTAACTTGGGAAGGTATTTCGGTTTTTCTGAGAATCCGGCGTTGACTGATGAAATATTCAGCCAATCGCGTCGTCTGCGAAACAACACTCGATATTCTCATTCGGCCGTCGAAATCTCCTTCCGGGTCTGATCCCCTTGGGTGGGTGACCTTGTGCTGCTTTAGGCGACCTCACCAGACACACCTAACAGCCGAACGGCCGCACAATTTCCCCTCCTTTCTCCCAATGCTACATGCTCTGGAAACAATTCGAGGACTATGATACACCTGTTCGAAGAACGGTGGCACAATCAAGGTAAGCTATGCCTATCTTTCCATTTTCCTTAATTTCTCATCACTTATTGTTTCCACTAATAGTCAGAAAATCTAATTTAATTTCCTGTTTAGCCTTACATCAGATATTAAATGTTCATATCTTCGTCAATGGGATATAATATTCATCGCTTCAACTCTGGCAACAAGTTGCCTTAGAATTTTTCCTTGAAATATCTCACATTGAAGTCTGGCAGGCACCATGTTTCTGAAGGACGTCTGTGGTATTTACGCATGCTCCATGAAAGCATGTCCCTCTGAGATCTCAAGGTCCTCAACCATGGGTTAAGGCTGATTTAAAATGCCAAATCACAGCTTTTGGGTGGAGATATAGGGTTACTTAATGAACAATAAATAGATCTTAGAACATCTTTATATCCTTCATCATAACCCTTTACCATCAATCTTTACTATCAATCATACAATCGATTCAATATCATGGACGGACTGACTGAGTAATTTTACCAGCATTAACGTATTTATAATACAAGACGTTAGCAACACATCGAGTCACTAAATATAGTCAATTGAATATAGAAGAATATGATATCTAGGAAAAAAGTGTATTTTTTAGTTTATCGAAATTGTATTAAAATACTTGCATTAAGATGGTCAAGAAGATATTCCAGGAGGCAAATACGATGCCGAAAATGTCAAAGTGATATTCTTAACGCATATAAAATTAAAAATACTCAGTATAGTGAATATAATACTAATTTACAAAGAAATCTGCACAAGAAGTCAATGAAATTCAATGCAGACATGTTGCCTGATCGTAGCAAAATAGCCAGATATGCGTGAGGTTTTATCTTGTCGGCGAATTAACAGTTATTCCCGAGCTGAATAGATTCTGAAACACGCAGAAAACGTGATGAACATGTTGATTCTACGACGGAAGCAAAAGGTTACAGTAGCCGAAAGGCGACGTCATCTGGGCAAAGCGAGAGATTCTTTTTTCGACATACACATTGGCTTTCCACAGAGAAAGAGAAAATTGTCCCTCTTCTCGGTCGCAGCCTCGTCAATCGTTTCACCCGGCGACCTCCAACAACTAGTAGGAAGAGAGAGAGTTTTCACTTTCGATGATTAAACCAACACTGAAGAGAATCTCTGCGAAGAGATTTCGGCGACAGATATGGGCACAGAATCTGTTGAAATGCGAGGATGTCGACAAGATGGCGAAAGAGCACATCACCAGCGATAAATAGGTCTGAGAGACTTGAGTCGTTCGTAAGACTTGACTCGTAAATGTGTACGTGTGTTAGAAGGGATTCATTGAGTTGAACGGAGGTAAATTTGCAATCGGAGATCTCGGGTATCGTGTGATCCATCCGATCGTCAAAATTTGTGTTCACCTGCCTGGGGCGTTATGATTGCGAAAGATTACTTGACGCCCGTCATGTATGTAAATTAAAACTTGCGATATCCCTACAGCAGACGTCCCTCCTCGACGCGATAAACGTACGATCACGCAATTTCGCTATTCTCTGTTATATACGAAATTTTTCCGAAACGGCTGAGTGCCATCTTAATTTCACTCGGCGCTGCGAGACCACCCGTACTTTCAACGCGTACACACGCGGGTTTATGATTGGCTGCCAAAGAGAGTGACCAAGCGCCGCCTATGGAGCACTCGTCGGAAATCTGTTTTCACTACCGATCGGCCTACATTCGAGGAGCGCGCCTCTCCGCGGAATGCTAAAACAAAACGGAGGCATGGAGCTAGCTGTGAGGGAAAAAAATGAGCTGCACCCCCCTCCGACGAAGTTCTGACCCTGACCTATAACAGCCAGTCGTACGTGACGCGCGTCATGCGTGCTAACGATACGAAAACCAACGGATGAGCAGGGAGCGCGTTCCTATTTCTCCTCGGAGTAACGTGACGTCACGGAGAACGTAACGCGTTCGCGGGATACCCAAGGAGGTCCGTGACGCGTCGCTGGCTTGGGTGACGAAACGGAGGAGAGGTGTATCTGTTAGCCTTCGCTCAAGGTGAAGTTTGATAGTTTAGGCTAAGGAGGAGGCGGACTAAAGTCCTCCTGGGATTACGGAAGCTTTTCTCCTGGAAAGCGGCGGCTGCAGTGGGAGCATGCGGATCTTTATACTTTGTTCACCTCTCAAGCTCCATAACCACGCTCAATATTCTGTTTCTACATCTGCAGGATACCCTGAATGCCACTTCAAGGGTGTGTGGCAGGGGGTGAGTTGTCACCAACATGCATTTCACTAAACCCGAAAGTTAGTGTAACTACGACCATTGATGCATAAGCATAAATCGCAAATGCTTTTCACGAAGCGAAGCCTCACAAGGTTCATACTATGAGTATTGGTAATAAATATCAGAAAATTATTCTGCATCTACATCTAAAAAGTACCATGCAAACCACCACTAAGTTGTGTGGCTCGGGATGATTCCACGCCAGGCATGCAGCACTCATCCCAGTTCAAATCAGGACATCGCACGTTCCCCCGGCCGCTAGGCACAGGCCAAAAAGCAGTTAGGAGAACAGTGCGCAGTCAAACCAGAAACTGGGAGACTGCTGCGCGAACGAACATGCAAACATTCAGTACACTGGTATAGAGACAACTACTGGTTAATATAACTAATACTATAAATTTGTAAATGCTACGAGATACTAATTCATGCAGAGAAAAAAATAGTGCCGGACTTTTCAAGCGGGGGGAATTGTTAGTAATGATGTTATGTTATCAAACAAAAGTGAAAAGTCTAATCTACCTATTGAGGGTGGGAGTTTCATGTAATTGAACGATCGCAACTGTTATGATCCCTTAATGTTCGCAGATTGTTTTATTGTATTATTCACGCTTCATACACATATTTCAGTTATCTATATGCTATTTTTTAATCTCGCAATGTTTGCTGCTCTAAACATATTAATCCAATATTTTGGAGCTGCATATTCAAAATTGAGAATGTACATTTTAAAAGTGTGCTATCAGCTTTGAATATCAAATTTGGGTATTTTTTGGCAATCGGGGATATAGCCTCGGTTTTTTAAAAACATTTAGACAATTTTTATAAGCATATACCTCTTACACCAAGTGGAAAAATATTTTCTTATATATATATATATATATATATATATAAATATTTAGGCGTCATATCTTTTTTTCTAATTCTAAGAAATAAGTGTTCAAGGTAGCAGCAGTGCTAATTTTTCGAAATATAAACTATTTAAAATCGTCATACACCAACCTCTAAACAAAATTCGTCCGACTGAATTAGGCGATAGCTTAGCTGGTAAGACATTTCCCACTGCCGGTTTTACGACTAGGGAATAGCAGTCACTCTCTTGGCCATTCTTTTAGAGGCATATTTCGATATAAAATTCGTGGATTCACGCGATATTTTGCGGAAATTTTCCATGATAAATAACTTGAGTATGTAAAATTTTCCACAAAAAGATAAACTTAAACGCACGACCTGGATTTCAATGCAGTATAACATCTTCAGTTCTTACCGACATGAAGACGATGTATAACATAGCAAACCGGGTTGTGCATTAAAGTTTAAGTGTTTGTGGAAAATTGCTCAAAGCCAAGTTATTTAGCATAAATTCCAATTACTTACTAAACAAACTAACTTATTTTCCTCCGCTGAGTTTCGTCAAATCAATTTTTTAAGTTAGTGGATTTTTGTCGAAATATCAAGACCCGATAAATTAATGCTAATTATATGCAATTTGACTTCTGTGCATTACATCACAAGAAGACCTTTTCACCAAATGGATGCTAATTTTCTTTCCAAAAAGAAATTCTTCTATGCGGCCGCCAATCTTCTCGGGATTGCTGCCAAGGGGACTTCTTTTTATTGGGTTTTCCTTATTTCTGCGGCGGACCGCGTTTTATTTCGTCCTTGAAATTATATCGACTTCTGGGTAGATGCCGACGATGTTGCGCTGGGCAACGCGAGTGGTCTTGTGAGGCAAGGTCTTAGAGGCCTCTTGAGAATGCAAGGACACTCTAATTGATTTGACCCCGAGCGGTGAAGAGGTTGACGAATACGCTGGTCGTCTTCCTACTTGGGAGTGAAACGTGCGTGCCTACTGAATTGCCTTCCGCCCCATCAGGAATACCAATGTGCTGAAATTCCCGAATCCCCCAAGTAAGTAGGTATAGCTCTTACTTGGGGGAGCCATATTTGGGAGGGGATTCAAGAATCTGAAGAGACATTCGGAATGACTGATTCAATGAGCCCGATAGCTGTTACTGGCCTTCCGAATGATTAAATTCGCAATCACACATCTGATCATATATCAGAATGCTTTCATATTGGTGCATAAAAAGATAAATTCAAACATTTTCATCGACTGACTCCAGAATCGGTGAATCATAAGTAAATTCTGCAACGCAAAGGAATACGACATCCCTCTTTGTTCCATAGCTTTTATGTGAGGGAGAAAATTACCGTCTGAGTGCGTAAGAATATCCTCTATTACGAAACACATCTACTAATGAAGGCTTGATGAATGGGGATATTGTACTCATTTTACGTTCGCACTTAATTCAGATACACGCATGCACATGAGAGAGCAGTGAGGTTGCTCGCGATATTACCAACATGCTTATATTCCCAAGATAACCGACTAGATGATTGATGATTCAAATCGTCACTTGGCTGGCTCTTCGGTCAGGCAGTAATTTGTTTCATCTACGTGTGTATCACCACCGCAGTTTCACGTTTCGTCGAAATTACTGCTTTTATAACTCTGTATCGACGTATCTAATTAATTATCCAATTTGTATCTCATAACCAGCACATAACTACAACATGCGTCACAGATAATAAACACTTAATAATGGTTGATTATGAATTGAAACCATTGAAAATATACAAAAGACATACCTATACAACCGGTGATAGTCAGATTTTTATTTTATGAAATTAACGCGATTCTCATGAATTTTATGAAACTTAGACATAATAATCTTATAAGATGGAAAATAAATCTAATCAGAGAAATCTTCAGGAGGGAGGAATGGTAAGCACCCGCATCTATATACGAAATTGAAAGTCAGATTTCAAGGCAATAAAGGACAGCGTATAGCGATATTATTATAATAAAAAAGTTATGTAATATCACAAAAAGACTTAAGCAGGCTTTCTAATAATGCATTTGACTTAAGCAACGAAAAATTTGTAGCTTTGGAGTTGTATGCGGAAAAAGTTGCCGGATTAACTTAAGACATGACCTTAAGAGCTGAGTTTAGACCGCACCGTCTAAGCTAAGACCTTGGGCTTGGGAAACAAGTTGTTTGAGACAGCTTAATTCTTCAACACGCACGGAATTAGGGAGAAGATCCTTCACATTCGTTGACGAGCACAAGGATGAGCTTCTTTCCCTCTCGATAGATGGGCGTCACTCTCCCGCAGTCTCTTCCTTCTATTCTCCCGCTCATTTCATGCCTCGATTTTTGCGCAAGTCCATTTATTTTACCTCGGACGAAGGGAATGAGGCCTATGGTTAAAGAGGAGTTGACGCAAATGGCAGCTTAAAAACGGTGGTGGCGTGCGCGATCATTTATAATATTCTTCCGCAATCACCTTCGCGCACGCCGACCGAGAGAGATTTCTATAAAGGCGTGCCCTTTTCTTCTTCTGCTTCATCTCCTGAGGCTCCAGCGCCCGTCCTCCGGGAGGTTGGTCCGTTGAAAGGAAGGAGGGAGGTTAAACCTCGACAGTCGCGCCGCTGCTGTCAAGATCACCCGCTCTCTCCCAAGGACGTAACTTTCGCCCGAAATTACTCGGCGCGGAGGAGGGGAGATTGCGTGGGGGAATGAGAGGGGGTCAGGGAGGTAAAGGGTGGGCAAGGGGAGAGGGGAAAGGGGGGCGGAAAGGAGTTTTGGGTAGAGGGGAGAGAAAGACCGCGCTTCGAAATAATAATAATGAATGCATGGGGCAAACGGAAATGCCTCGAGTCCAGATCGAAATGGAAAGTCCGGGCGGACTAGTGTACACACACTAAGTCCTCACTTTGAATTGTGAAAATCCATGTAAGGAAGCGAGCGGAAAATTTTGGCATCCCACGTGAATGTGTACAAGTACCAATGGCTGTCTAATATTTGCTATCCCGCAGAAGAAGAAAAAAGCTATGCCTGGAGTGTGGGCGATCGTCGAGCAGAACAAAAAATAGGGTTGTTTACCAATTATATTTTATATTTGTAATTGAAAGTTCCTTCTGAAAAAGAAATATTTAGGATATTCAGTGGTAATATTTCAAACGTAAAGTTATCTAAAAACACTTAAGGAGGGCATATTTTGACACACCACTGGGAAAGGCACGCCGCCATGTTGGTTATGATTTTCACGTCACTAGGTAGTAAATACCGTAATTATATCGCCTAAAATACAAATTAAACTTCTTAATACTACACATGGGCATTTAAAATGTAAACTATTTACGAGTTTGCCTTTGCTTCCATAATCTCGGAAGCGTTCATTATGACCACTTGTTTCAGAAACTCCGTTGCCTTGTATCGAATGTCGGACTAATATTATAATTGGGCTTTTTCCAACCACAGTTCACTTTTCTTGAAGTCATTACCAAAGAATCCAGAGGAACTATTTGCCTTTTTTGCGATTGGCAAGAGGCAACAGCTGTGTTACTAATTATGGTGAACGAACATATATACATATTACATAGTACTGCCTAGTGACGTCACCAAACATGGTAGCACGTTTTTTGGACGTTTTATTTTCAGAAAGTTTCACTATTTTTTTCTGGCGTGCCAAATGTGTCATAAATTTGACGCTTAATTGAGTAATTATACGTGAAATTTCAACTTACAGCCTTGATTTCCAGCAAATTAATCACTATTTCACCACTCTATTGACATTTTGGTGTGGACTTGGATCGGAAATATCCCAAGAGGCTCCCTGGGGTATCATTTACAGTACCTATGCAACAAAGTAAAGCTATATCATAATAGCCAACAAGTTCTTAATAAATAACTTTTATTACCCCATATAGTTCTTGTACTTCAGACCCTTAGTAAGCCCAACTCATGCCGACTAGCAGCTTAATAAGAAGATAACTTTGATTTTATTGATTACTAAGTAGCATGCTTAGATTTCTCAGATAGCCCCGCAATAGGTTTTTCAGTTAAACATTTTTGCATACTTGATTAATCCCTTAAATAAAAATATATCTTTTAACAAAACGGCATGCCACCGCATGTAAGCCACCAATCGGCAGGCGCAAGGCGTCAGAAAGAAATGACCTGCCTATTTTGTAAAACTAGAAACAGGAAACTGAGTGACGTACCTGCTAGTAACACCTAACTCTCAATATTGTATTGGAAGAGGTCGAGATTAATACCATTTGAACTAATTCTCAATTTTAAAATGTTCAGGGATGCTTCCTTTTTCCACCTATTTCATCAGCTATTCCATATAATTTCAACTTCTAGTGAAAGAGCTATAAATAATCATGGTATGATGAATTTACTTATTAACAAGTAAATATGAGCAGAGTAAAAATAATGATTCCTCAAAATATTTCCTGCCGTAATAACAACACTTACGCAATACTGTTCGTGAATACTGATGAAAAAAGGCAATCTTAAAGCACAATTTAATTACGAAATCAGTACGTTTCTTCGAAAAATTTCACTGACGAGGCAATAAACGTAATTAATTACCTTTTTGGTCGTTCGATACTGCGCAGTGTTAAATAACTTCTGGCACGCATCGTGTAGGTCACTTTCTCTTCAACTATAACTGATATTGATATTTGAGTAATGTGTTAGGAATTACATAACGGCACACATTTTCTCACATTCTTCCACTTCCATAACATATTTTTTAATACAACAGTTACGTATCAAGACAAGAAAAAATTTGGATCCAAACTTTCATCCGAATTTTAGTGGTCGCGAGGCTTCGGGAGAAATATAAAAAAAGTCACTCCACCCAGAGTTTTCGCAACTTTTCCCGAAAAGCACGACATCACTTCCTAGGAAGAAAAACGTGGGTCACGCGTTTTAGCTTCGGATAAAAATAAGAGATTCTCCGTCGGACACAAAAGGGTCTAGCGCTCACCGAGTCATTTTGAAGGCTTTTCGGTTCGTCACGCCTTAAAAGAGAGTCCCCTAGCCCAAAGGTCCACGGCGGACGTGAACTGAGGAGCCGAGGATTTGAATAAGAGCAGTGAAATCATAATTTATTTTTTCATGCGATTGAATAGATTAGCGTATAGCGCAAACATTAATGCTCCGCGGGTAGGAATACTTCCTAGTTCTGCCCTTAAAGTAAAAATAGGAAAGAAAGTCTATTCGTCATAGATAGTTAAATATGTAGTATTTATAAAAACAGTAGAGCATGTATTCGATATTTTCTCTATGCAAAATAGCTATAAAATGATTAAAATTAATTACAGTCCTGAGCTGATTCATAACAAACTTTTATTAAATTTAATGTGAGGAGTCTTTTCTGCTATCTAAAACCTTGGATGAATTCAAACAATGGACATACTAGTATTTAAAATTATTTTATGCAAAAAGAGATTTAAAAATCGATTGATTATACTGCTCCTTGGATGACAACTCCTGAGTCGGATGGGTACACAATGGAATGGATAGTGATTAGATACGTAATATCGAAGTTACCGTACTGATACCTCATTGTCCATCTGATTTTATAGGCATATCAGCATGAAAACAGTTAATGGTGTATAAAATCAGGAGTGTTAATTTTGTCTCGGGCTGTTGAACATGCAAACTATGCCAATTAAATTACTTTACGTATGACAATGACCTTAGTTAATATTGGGAGGAGAGTCTCAAATACGTCTGTATGTATTTTCATGGCTATTTTTACTAAATGTATATTTTCAGTCGATTAATACAAAAAAACAGAGGTGTGTAAGGAATTCCAAGGAGAAGAGATTGCGTATACTTGGTAAGCTTATTGATGTTGACAGCATCATATTTGGGTCTGTAAAATGAAGGGGGGTTTTCATTCAAAATTTAGATATTCATATCACTCCTATGAGGACCCACCTATGTCATTGAAAGACAATTTTATTTCAAGGCATATTAACCAAAGCATGCAAGTAAACATAAAAAATTTGCATGTAATTGCAAATATAAATTTGCACAGACAATATTCCGATTGGTTAGCATTACTGGCGCACAACACCTTCAGAAATGATAGATAAATAGGTGATACAAAAGAAATATTGCATGAACTGCATTTTCTAACGATGCAGATAAATACACAATCTTCATAAGCAAGGGAAAAAACAGATGCCCCATCAAGATCACCGCACAAAACATTCCCGAGGGCACTTAAAAACGATATAAACAGTGGGCACAGTAAATTAAGCGGAGGCAATAACTGGAGCAAGTCGCAGGAAACAGGAATTCCCGGTTTCAGAAAGTACATAAATCTGTTGGGCAGCAGGCGGCTCAAATTTCGGAGAGGTGTTTTTAGGCTGTTCCCTTGGCGCAGACATTATCATCGCCTTTTTTTAACCTTCCGTAAAGTTAAATGAAAACTGTCAGGTGGAATGTCTTGATTTTCCGCCGACCTAATGCCATACAATGAGGCAGGAATTTTAAATTCAACAAAAAGTAGCATGTAGGTAACCTTGGATCGTCTGACAACAACGCACCCTGTGCTATTACCATGTAGCAAGACACTCCAAACCTACATTAAGTAAAACCAGAGGGCAAGTCACTAAGAAGTCAATTTTTTTCGTTTATCGATTCGTTTCCCTCACCGACTAGAAAAACCTTGCATGCGAGTGTCGCCATTGATTACTATTAGGGAATTTGATCTACACTAGAAATCATCCATCCAACTTAGACCATCAGAAAATTCCAATAATAACTTGAGGTGACGCTCAGCTGTTAAATAATAATCGTGGTGCCAGCAAATGAAGCTGAAGAAATGTACATGCGCTGAAATTCTCGCACAAATACGATCGGTTATGCAAAGGTGAGGTAAGAGAATATTACGCATACGACTTCAATTTACGCAAAACTCACAATCAGTGACGCTTCGATGAATTTTCAAATGGAAACCCGCTCGCTATCATCTCGAATGGGGTCAACGATACACCCGCTCATTAAATTAAATTTTGACATAATGGGGTGGTAATTATATTTCACTTTGCATTGTGTGAGTAATTTCCAGAGAAATAGTAAGAAAAGGTTGGTGTGAAAACGAAATTTTTCTCTCCGAAGCCATGTTTGCATTTTCGGAAGTCCCCGCGTGAAACTTAATGCGTTCACTATGTAAACACAAGTGCTCGACGAACGGGAGAGAGACTTTGGTTGACCTCGCTCTGGATTCGTCGTCAACGCCGCAATCGGGTGCTGGAGGTGGCACTGTTCTGGTCTGGTGGCGCCCCCGTTCGGAGGCACCCGCACCAATGCGACGGGCTCCCGAAAAGCCACCGTGCGTCGCGTCGCTCATTGCGATTTGGTGGTGGGCTCTGCGGGTGATAGGGTGCCTGACTCCGAACTCGATGCTGGCATTCTCTTTGACGGAGTTGACCTTGACATCAATCGAGTTATCCCTCAGGTAATACTTTTTTTAAGCGAACTACTTGTCCCCGTATCTCTCAGGTAGTTTATGCACATTTGGTAATTTGCAATCTCTGATCTCATTACAACGAAACGAAAGTCACCCTTTCCGATTGGGTATTAATATTTCGCCTCAGAAAATTTGAGAAGAAAAAGTCATAATGAATTCACAGGCATGAGAACAATCATTAAAAAAGAGTGTCACAACGTAATTGTAAAAATCTTCACAATCGAGGCTAGTCAAGGAATTTCCTCTGCTAACAAAGAACTATCTTCTAATAGTATTTCAAGTAAAGCCTACAATCGAGGCTAGTCAAGGAATTTCCTCTGCTAACAAAGAACTATCTTCTGGTAGTATTTCAAGACGTGTGTTGCATCTTGAGCTCTCTGGAAGGGAATCCGGCAGGGCGAATCGGGAGCTCATTTCCAATCCAGAGGGCCTGGGTTCGTAACCAGATGTTGGCGAGGATTTTACTTTGCAATCCTGGTCCCCACTTGAACGCCGTATGAAGAATTGAACTTCTAGAGAAATGAATGCAATTTGAAATTGTGAATACGTTGGCGTATATTATTGAATGTTGCATAATGCCGAGTACAAGTTCCTTTCAGCCTTCCATTTCATTCCCTAAAAGTTTGAACCTAACCACAGCTGCAGATCCATCCTTGATGACATAAACGACCAGCGTTGAAAGTCGCCTCTAGTAATAAGTAATAACAGTATTAATGCCAGCTATTGATAGGTAGGTGATCAAACCTCCAAGCGGCTGGGTAAATCCGCGTGGAGACTTATTGATACCTGCTCGCGCCGCTATTAAGAGGAGTGAAAGTAGAGACTGGAAAATACCGCGCATGAAAACTATAATGAAGGGAAACGTCCATAAACAAATAGCGCACAGTTTCTTCCGCATTCCATCTGCAGCATGACTTTGCACTTGCATTTCTCGCAGCACTAATTTTTTCAATGACAAGCTCGTCTTAACTGCCCCACAAGCGTTGGGTTCCCTCCTGAATGCAACTAACTGCTGATGGTCCTCCATCTCCTGGCTACGTTTCCCCACGATAATTACACCAGTTCTTTGCTCGCATCGTCCCACTGTATGCCACATGTCTAAGGAGAGCCATAGGGAGAGTTCTACGGACGCAAACAATTGGAAAAACGAGCAATAATTTACTCGGCCTAATTCGACTAAACCAGGGTTTCCCAACGAGGGGTACACGCAATCCTTGGGGGTGCGAGATAGCATTTCAGTTTTTTGTTTAAAGTAGGTACCTTTTTTATAGGGTTTATGCAACTTTTAATTTTTTGTCATATTTCATCTTTTCCGTGTTTCATTTTGGTTTACATATTATCAAAACTTGAAAATACAAATTTGTTTTGGCCACCTTCACTTTTGCTCTCAAATAAATTATTACTTTTAGGGGTGCAAGAGCATATTAAATTTTTTTAGGGGATTGGGGCATAAAAAAGTTGGGAACCACTGGTCAAAACTATGAGCACCGGAGTTCGTAGCGAGGAAAATCGCATTGAAAGCGAAGCAGCAGCCTTGGCTGGACGGAGAGCAGTTTTCTCCGATCTCGCCCGTTGGAATAGACCGAGCATTTACTCGAGAGAGCCGAAGGAGAACAGGAAAAGACCAGCTCCGACTTCCCCAAAGCCCCGCGGGCGAAGTTCTCTCTTGGGCATCGCGGAGAATCTGGGGCAAGGCTGTTTGTTAGCTTCTCTCCCGCCTCGCTCCATTGGCTGGGCATCATCATCGCTCCATCATCTTTCCTCCTTATTCGCCGTGCACCTACCGCTGTGCCTCCCCTAAACCCCTCCCAGCCTGGCCCCTCATTTGAAAGGATGGCATCCGGGGGAAAGACTTTTGGGCAAATGGAAATGACTGCCTCTCAAGAGCAGGAGCCGTGAAGAATGGCCATATTTGCACCGAAAGAGCCCCATAAACGTCACCTGAAGCTTGTTACATTTGTCACTACGTATGCTAAATCATGACAATAAACAAATCTGACTGACTGATACTCAAAAATGGCTCAGTCTGCTAATTACCGCGGAATTTTTCGTAATTTACAACGTCCCTCGTAAATTAACGTCATTGAAGGTGACTTACAGTCAAATTTAAACATGATAGGTACAAGGAAAAGGCAAATGCAAAAAAGAGGCAATTTGTTATTTGCTGTCAGAACCTAAATAAAAGCTTTGCTTAAGTTATATTTTGTATTATATATATTTAACGATGGTAGTGATGGAATCTACTACCAATCACAGATTGAAAACATTTTTATATTCATTGCCAAGAGGATTAATACTTGAAAATATCTTTTTCTCATTCGTCATATAAGATGAAGCATTCGTCATATTTCGTATTTCTACCCAATATATTTTTCACGTACTATTGAAACTAGGATTAAACGCGTTTGCGCTGGAATGCCTTCGGTTAAAAAGTCGTTCCTCCTCGCCCTAAGCCATTAACATTTCGATTCATTCAGATATCTTTGCTTGTCATAGAGTTTTATTCATCAAAAAAGCACGATCAAATCCAAAATTATGAAAAAAGTTAATAGCACACTCAACTTATCAATTATAGGAAATTCTAACCCAGACGGTGACTGATAAATCAACCACAAATAAACTTTTCTCTATTAACTACTCCTCGTGCCTACGTTCCTTACTTTATTCGTGAGCTACCATCTCTAAACAATGCTTACATGCATACAACGTGCATTCAACTGAATTATAACTTATCCTATAGACAGCGTGGCCAAATTAGATCTCCAGATTCCGCTTTGCGAGGCCGTGCGCGAAGAAACATCCGGAAGTGTGTATTTGATCGAACGTGCGGCTAGGAATTCGACAAGACCTTCGCAATCCTTCATGTCTGATAATTCTAAAATAGGCTCGGAGCCAAACGTTTAAGATATTGAGTTCACATCCGTCCAAATAAGCATCCTTGATATCTCCAACTATCGCCGTTTCTCATGTAAATATATATCTTTGCGACACCAAAAAAAGGCAGTAATTTCCGAATATTTATCAATTATTAACATGAAATAGACTGGGGTACGTCAGGGGTAGAGATAAAGACGTTGGGATTCCTTCGAACTCTGGGCACATCTTTCTTCTCAGCGGCCAAACTTCCATCCGAAATCAAGCAAAATACATCGAAGTGAAGTAAATTAAGTCAAATTACCCCCCTTTTCCTCTAATTAGTAAAAATAACGATAGAGCCAACCTCAAGCGTCCCTTTCCATTCTTTCCTAATTAAATTAACCTATGTCATCCAAATACGAAAACTTATCTATTCCCATTTATTTAAAACTTCCCTTATGCTCCTCAATGAACACCTATCAGTCTAGCCACGATTCTAGTGGACTCCTTACCGGAGGAATTGATAGCTCCACGTACTACCATTGGAACTGGCATACAGTGATGTATCGTTTACGACTGTGCTGATACTCATGTGTAGGAGTATTAGGTAACATTTCATACTGAAAGAGAGTGGAATCAAATAAATAAAAGTATTACGATACCTTGGTTTGAAGAATATTTTCGTTCACCATCACAAAATTAAATAAAAGCAGTGATATCAATTTAAAATTAACAGGCAACATTCGTTTAACCGTTTCATTAAATCAATTGAAGATGATGCCCTAAATTAAATTAAGGCACAATCACTACCGGTTGGGAATTATTTTAACTTTCTTAGTGACATCGCAGCACTCAGGAATGTTCAATTGAAACTGGCTTATTAACGAATACTAAATCACCAAATAAACTCCGAAAATACACATTATTTAATCGATGCTGCGAAGAGGCAAAAGTATGTGAAGCACTAGGAGGAAAAAATGGTAACAAAATAGTATAACGAAAAAGCAATTTATGTTTTTCCAGACCTAAAACTGAATATTACGCCACAATGTGATACAAAACTGAACAAAAAAAACAGATAAATGTATCGAACACAACCCAAAAGAAGGAAAATCCATTCAAAAGAACTTTCGTGGACGAACGAAAGAGTCACTCAAATTCCAATACATCAAGTAGGGGAAACTCAGACTCAGCGAGATAGCAACTTCGTGATTTTACTGATGGCATCGCGAAAATAATTCAAGCCCCACGATAGGACGCGTTGTATGGCCGTGACGAAAGGTTCAAAGAAACTGAACACAATACATGAATAGGAAATTGATCGCACATATTTTGTATTCCTGCACTATTCACGATCACCAAATAAAAGAGAATGAACACCAACCAAGCTAAGCCCATCGCTTTTCCTCTACATCTACGAAGTATCGTGCAAGCCAGCACTAGGGTGTGTGGCACGGGTTGATTCCACACCAGGCATGCAGCACTCGTCCCAGCACAAATCAGAACCTCGCACGCTCCCCCGGCCGCTAGGCGCAGGCCAAAAAGCAGTTAGGAGAACAGTGCGCAGTCCAATCAGAAACTGGGAGAGTGATACGTAAATGAACATGCAAACATCCAGAACAATGCTATGGACACATCTAGTGGTTAATATTACTAATACTGTAAATTTATTAATGCTACGGGATGCTACTTCATGTAGAGTACAAAATAAAAAAATGCCGGACAAATCAAGCGGTGTGAAGTGTTAGTAATGATGTAATGTTATTAAACACAAGTGAAAATTCTACTCTAACTATTAGAGTGGGAGTTTCATATGATTTATCTATCGCAACTATTATGATCCCTTATTGTACGTGGGAAAAATGAAATTTTAAATCTATCGGTTCTGCAGTCAATTTCCTTTATCTTATTCCTGAGATCGCTTCTACCGTAGTACGTTGGCTCTAGCAATATATGTTGAACGTCCTATTATTTACGTCTTCCTGTTCAATTCCACGGCGAGAAAGGTAAACAGCATATATAGTACATGCTTTGCGGTAGCTCATATATCGTTGCGTCGGTGGTTTATAAAACTAACTCGCACAGCAGCTACCTGAAGTAATAGACCAAGTGAATTTCAATGCCTCAATTTCTTGTTTTCGCAGAGCATAAATAACCAACCAATGCCGTGGATTTTAGAATGTTGGGACTCTTGGAGTGTAGACAAACAATGATCAAATCCATGCAGTTTCATTACCTTCAAATCAACTGCAACAGGCCTTCTTGTTTCTCAACTTGTAGGCTCATGACATCGCTCACACGATTGTCTTAGCCTCAAAAGTCTTCAGAAAACATGGAGTTGCACGGAATAATAATGTTGTATTCTTGCGGCACCGGATTTAAAAAAGATACAAGAGTACTTAGCACAAACTTTCCTTCTTAAGAGATAAACTCCATCCCACCAGCCTCAGCACATGCGTGTTGTTCATGGGTCACTCACAGTTCAGCTCCTCCGCTGAAATTCCGCAGGACTACTGAACAGAGCGTCGAACATTCATGAGCGTGGTGACACGATGGACGAAATTTAGTTATGTCTCCACGTCCGAAGGTAGATTGAACGGACGTCGGCGCCCACAGAATTAGGGTTAATAAGAGAAGGGCCGGAGGACGGTTGAGTGAAATACGCTGTCCTTGGGTATAGCCCTCGCGTCATCGACCGCTGAACGAACCGCTTGAGTCTCCAAGTCACTGATGGAAATAGTCATAGATAGAGAGATAAGAACTCATCATGAGGAACTCATTTGGATTTCTCTAAGCATGATGACGCAGGTGCGTATATCTAGCTGAGTACGATTAACCCGGAAGAATGAATGAGGTGCTTCAAGAACTTTTAGAGATATATAGCCGCTCACATTACATAATTGAACCTTTTGAGTAATTTTCTGAAATAAAATTCAGTGAAAACTTGAAACCCGTTTACAATCGGATACTTACAAGATATAATTTAATATCTTTCTTAAAAACGGCCAGAGCCAAGGATTTCCAAGGAATACGTCGACTTTTGGAATAATTAGCTCAAATTGTTGTCCACTTCCTTGCATTTCGTGCTGCAAACTATCAGCATTTGGGACAGGTAGGAAAAAATACGTTGTTGCTACGATTTTTTTATACTTAAAAGAAATTGAAACTTATTTAAGCAAATAAAACCCAGGAAATGTATTAAATTGAAGCAGATAAATAATTCTGTGTTGTATCAAAAGCACATAATAATAACTACATAAGTAATCAAGTCATTTCAAACATTTGATATGAGAAAAGTTACAAGTCACTCTAATTCGAAAGAAAATCATGCATAAAAATCTAAATAATTAAAGTACTATTACTGATAAAGGTAGCTCAGAAGAACGAGTCTTACGCATTTACAGCTGTATAATGGCGTAAGACTGTTGGGAACTTGTAATAAGCGATATAAAGAATGGTGGGCAAAACAAACCGTTAAAGAATGTGCTATCACTAGAATGTGTGCCTCGCAGGTTTTACCGTTCTTCCTCTTCCTTTTTAAAACCACAGTATCATACGTCCCTCTTGATTCAGCCTTCCCCAAAATAGGAACGAACACAAACATCCTTTCGTAACCGCTGCTCCAACATAATAGCCATCTTCGTAATAACGCGAGCGAGACTCTATTCCGGGTTATTATCCACTTCGCGAATCTCTCTGCTACCATGCAACGCGCTTACGTCAGAATGGAATACTTCTTCTCCAGGAAAAAAGAAATTTCCTTAAAAAATGGTGAGGTAAAGGACATGACCTATTTGCCCGGTGGAGGCGTTTCGGATGATATTCAAGGATTTTCCTAGAGACGTGCGTTGAAGTCACCATCTTTACTGAAAGCCTTGCTAATGACAGAAACTGCATCAAGAAATAATATAAATAAATAAAAATGCACAATATAGGGATATATATCTACGAAAAAAGGTGAAATAAAATCGTTTCCCTTCCTAAAATTTAAAATACCTCCACAAACTGGATAACCAATTTTTTCCGAAAATGACGTCGAGACTAAGCTAAAAACAAATCACTATCAAAGCAATTAAAGACAAAGTTATCGGGTAGGTTTTTTCGCATGCCGATTGACCAAATTGTAAACACGATTTTGAAAGCTTCAGTTGACTAATAGTCAATCAAACTATTCGCCATCATCTGCCATGAGGTATTATGAATTGTTCATAAATAATAACATTAGAAGAGACTAAACCATGCCTAAAACCAAGTCGGCCCCGGTGGCGACGGGGTAAAGCCCTCGCCTGCTAAACTGAGGGTCGCGGGTTCGAGTCTCGCTTGAGTGGAATTTTCAACACTCAGGACATGGGTGTTTGTGTTCGTCCATTGTTACATGTTAATACACCCGATGTAAAAGGCCGTTCGTGCTGTTTTCGGGGATGTGGAAATAAATAAATAAATAAATAAATAGCGCCTTTCACAAAACGATGGGTTTTGTCTGATTAGCCGGAGAAATATTTGCTATCGAATTTTCCGCGCTTAAAAAACGTTGGCACAATGGCATAACAAGAATATTTTATGCAACCATCGTAAAAAATATTTTTCTTCGAATGAAAATTTATGACCCACTGCAAAATGTTTTCCCTAGCTAGTCATTGCAAAACTAATGGAATGATGCTTGGGATTTGGAAAGGAATTTCACAACCACAGCCAATTAAATTACCTGGGAAGTCATGTAACATTCACTAATTAGATTCGCTTCAAATTCTGTCTCGCTCTCCATCAATCCTTTCAACTGCCTATAACACGGAAAGCCATTAACTATGGAAATCGGAAATATATCGAGGCAGCTAACGGGCTGTCAGAATAATGCCCCCGAATGATCGTGACTTTATATTTTGTCTTCCTTAGGAGAGTATCTTCTGTAAATATAAATATGAGATCATAAGATGAAAGACAAATTAGTTAAGATTGGTCAAAGAAATTTGCGTTCAGAGCTCGGACATCTATTATTGTGACATTCTTGCAAGAAACCCTGCTGCACATTTACAGTTGTAAATGTTAATCCAATCGTAAGTATTTGAATGATGAACTCGTAAGTTACACATATGAATTTCATGTTCACTTCAGTACAAATTACTTAATTACAGGAAAAAATATACTTCAAGAAGGTTAGTCATTTGAGTATTCAAACATCTGATTGGTAGGTTTTTTGGACAGTCCTTATCATAGTATCCAAAATTCTGCCATATCGTCTTGCTTCCCTTCCTATAGATGTCTTGCCATTAGCTCCCTCTTAAATTCCTCAGATCGACCACTTCTTCTTTTTTCGTCCAGAATTCCTATTCTCTTCCTTCCTCTTCCCCTGTATTACCCTCTTCAACATACCCTCTTTTCTCAAAGCTTCCTACATCCATCCCTTTTGGCTTCTCCGAACCTCCTCCAACAGCTTCCTCTCCTCGACAACCAGATACAATATCTCCTTGATCATCGTCCTCGCCACCCAGCTCACCCTCTCCACCCTTCTCCAAACCCACATCTCAAACACCTCAAGTCTACGTACATCCTCCTTTCGCAATGACCAAGTTTCTGTCCCATACAGTGACACGCTCCATACTAGATTAATCTACTCTGATAGAAAATGGTAATATATGTAGTACTAAAGAAAGAATGCCTTTTCTTGGAAGCGCTTCTTTCGAAGTTCCTAATGAGTATATTACAACTGTCCAAATAAATGTTTACGGAAAACTCTAATGCCTTATGAATTATGACCAGTGATCTGTTGATAGGTTTTCCACTAATTCTTACATAGATACAACATTATTAACGGGTGTTTTTTTTCGAATTGCCTTGGATTAGATTTCTTAACATCTTCCTCGAGCAATGTTTTTAGTGAGGATTGTCAATGATTGAGAATAGGTGAATACGAAACGCTAATCGGCAAAAAATCATATTGCATTGACAAAGGAAAAAGTAAAAAAGAAACCTGATGAAATATGATTCAGATGAAAGTGCAACAAAGACATAAGATTAATTTGAACTCATTCAGTAATTGACGATACGCGACGGTTGGTTTGATATGTGATCGTAGAGCTTTTTTTACTAATATACCAATAGAAGAGCAACATTGATACACACTGGTTTTGGGGCCCACATCTTTCCCCTGGGACACTTTAGGATTCCTATATAGTTCAGGCGATAAACCAGAGAATATCACTTTGGGTATTTTCGGTGGGGCGAGTCAAAGAGAATTCACCCGGATTGGAACCCGGTCCCTTCAGTCCGCTATTCAACACGCCGCTCACTGCGAGCAACTTCATGCTCAATTTCGCAATAATTTTGTATTACGTATAGTAAATATTTAATACAGCCAAACAATTAAGTTTGTTTTAGAGTAGATAGTTAGGTACAGATAGATAGATTGAATTACTGAGGTTTGTACCGCAAGCATCCAACATTTAACATATTATCCTCTCATTTAAAATATTTCTTCAGCTCGGCATGCGTCCTTAATATCTCCATAACACCCATAAAACCTATTCTCCTTTTAATGCCACGAAAAATCGCAGGAGCCAACTGCAATTCAGGCCTTGAGAAGGTGATAGCTCTGCGATAAGAGCAAGTTTTAGGCAGGCCTCCCACATTTCATGAGAGTGGCACCTACTGCGATGAAAACAAAAGGGCCGGGGGGGAAGGGGGGGAGGCACGATTGCGTCGGCGGCCAATTTTCTCACCGACTTAAGATTCTCATTATCAGAGTCCCTCATGCAATGATCGCCATGGGACTCGGCCGTGGCCCATATAGGGGAGACTCTCTGGGCATGGTTCTGGGCAGAGGCGAGAAACCGATAGAGGCGCAGGAAGCGTCAACTGTATCCTTCCCCCCCCTTTCAACTGACTCACTTCCCGGCACTTGCCTCGAGACAGCAGCAGTCGCGGGAACTTGGGCAAGACTGGACGATGGATGAGTGAACCAACCGACCCCTTTGGGCGGGAGAGGCGGGAAATGAAGTCGGAAACTGCCGAGCGGAACGCGAGCACCCGTTCCCGTTAGTTCGCCGAACGTGAAAAGGAAAGGATTTGGAAAACAGCGGTGGGCCCGAGGAATTTCAACTCCCATTGCCCGGCATGTGTCTTTAGTAGCAATGCCTGCAAGCTCTTAAACGAGACCTTCGGGATAGGATCAAAAATACGCAAACGCACAAGAATGGGACGTGCTTATCAAAAGTAGATAACACTTTTGAAAACTTACGAAATCAATCAGCAGCAGAAATCTAAGCAGCAGAAAATATTCAAACTGCGCAAAATTGACAGTTTTTTTTATGCTTCACCTATCGTTTACTACCATCCGCACTCTGTGCCGGAAAAGTACACGGGTGCGTAAATTGTCTAGTAACTTTGATGAAAAGATTCCTGATCATATACACGTCTCTTATAAGAAGCACATATGGTATGGAGACTCATAGAATAGCATCTAAATGCGGATACTACCTGCTGTCCGATATAACGACGACTCGTTCAAGAGCCAAGCACACCATTAAATGGCAATCTCTTTGTACGACTCGTTTGTAATAGAAATCTGATAATTCTTTCTCAAAAATATTGCATATCAATATTCATCGTCTTAATTTATTCCCGTAATGAGTAAGGATTGAGAAATATATAACCCTATGGTCTTCAATTCAAAATATCCTAATTCCAACATTGAATAAACAATTTTCCATTAATGCATAAGGAATAGGCAAGTATGAATAGGAATGGATAACATTTCAAAGTTTGAATATCTCGGCTTTGTCTCTCCCTTAAGGAGCCGTACGTATCTGTATTTTGCAAATGTGAATAAATGTTCCCAGCTTCACTCCACCGCATCCAAAAGTGAAGCTTTGCGCTTCAGCCGAGCAGGTTTAATTTTCGGTCGACAACAAACTTTCGCACCGTGGAGCAGTAATTAAGCATTGCGTTAGGGGAGAAAAACGACCACAGAGTCACGTACCGTGATTCCTCGCATGCTCTTCCACCCCTCCCCTCCCCCGGCAAGGAGCCCCACGAAAACCTCCCTTCCCACCCTTCTCTCATCTGCCGCTGACAAGAGGGTTCTTTCGCGGGACGAGGGAAATCGCATAAGATTGGGAGAAAAACATTATGGTGCCGAGGGGAGAGAGGGAAGCGATTGTGAAAATTGGGGGGGAAGAAGCATTGGGGGAGGTCTGGGAAAGAGCATTGTTGGGCAAACACCACCGCCTCTTCCTCGGACTTGTTCTTCTTTCGGAAGGGGAGTCAAGTTTGGGCAAGCGTTGTTATCGTCACGGCAGCTGACTTGCAACCACATTGTTTAGAACGCTCTGAAGCCGCCGGACAGAGAGCCTACACTCGCGTTCTACAAGGGACAAGAGAGGGCATTCACTTTGGTTTAAGTATCTTCTTGAGCACCTTTCAATTGCGCACAAAACTTAACTTTTATGAGTGTTAATGATCTATCAGGAAAAACGAAACTTCGCAAAAAGTATTTTAAATCAATGAACTACAAACACTAATTTCCATTTACTGTTAAAGTGGGTCATTCCTTCACTAAGGTATTCAGGAAACAAATGTTCAAAGATACATACAATGAAATACTAACAATTTATTCAAGTAGTCTTTCATGCACAAGATAGTTAGCAGTTGGAATTACTCAAGCCATAGAAACATTTGGCTCCGCCCAGGGGAAGTGAATGCAAAAAAAAATAGTCGATCAAAAGTAAATTATTTTCCATATAAACAATTTATTTAAATAACATCCAGTTTCCCCATGAATATTGAAGACGCATTATTAACTCCGTATGCTCAAGCGTGAACAGGAAGTAGAACCGTTATCAATTCATGTGAAACATAGATAAAAGAAATTGCATAAATCTGACATAATTTACATCGCAGCAGAAACCGCCTTAGTGGTCAGAGATGGTTTACATAAGAAGTTAACAGGATTTCTTCAGGGAGAATGCTTCCGCTGCACGGGCGAAAGGAAAATAAAAATCTATCTCCCCAAACGTCTCGTAATCCAGGCTACCTGTGAACATAACCTTGTGTATGTGATTTAATATACTTTACACACAGTTAGGCCTTTTCAGAGGCCAATGGTGAATACTTCTCAAATGCTCAAGTACTTGTGAGCTTTTAATACGAAGGATGGAGAGTATGAAATATCCATTCTCACTGGATTCAACTCATATTTAGCGTTAGAGCTATGGTGAAAAAACAGGGTTGGAATATAATAGGTAATAACTTCACTGCGGAGCTCATTTTCAGATAAAAGCTCTTTCGGTGAGAATTTTACACCGCATAATTCCGACCCAATTCCAGGTGTTGAGACTCGCTCAACGCGGCATCTCGTAACTACAGCTTAATCGCAGGGAAAATCACGCGCTGGGAGGCAAATCGCGTAGATTTCCTTTCAGGCAACCCCCATTCAGCGCGAAAATCGGCGCAATTCCCTCACTTAGCGGGAATCGACGAGGGGGTTTAAATGAGTCCATTACGAGGTAGCAAACTGCTTTTAGGGGTTGGAGGACGCCCGCTCGCTCCCCTCTCCCCCACCCCCATGAATCGAATTCCTTGGTCCCCCCCGAAATTCCACTTCGATCGGATTTGGAAGCGGGACCCGCACCGGTAACATTTGCACCGGCACTCCGACCAGCCTCGGCACAGAGCGACGAGAACAAAAATAAACGCGGTCATTTCGCACGTGGTGGAGGCATTTGGGAGTTCATAACGTGAGAGGCTAATTCCCACAGGAGCGAAAAAAATAAACTGAAAAAAAATAAAAAAAAGTTTCTTTCGCCAACAAATTTAAAGGAGCACAGGCATTCTTTTCGCTCCCTTTATACTCCCCTCCCCCGCCCACGTCACTCAACTTCAACCGTGTTACAAAACCCGAGCGGTGACATAACACGAGCTCTTTTTTTTCTCCTCCTCTTCTTTCGTCCTTCCTCCTCCCTCCCACTTTAGAGAACACAGATAAGATCACGATCCCCTTGTTCTCCTCATCCTCATCCCACGACCAGCGAGACATACGTACACATACGCTCAGCCCTATTCCTCTCCCGAGACGCCCAACGCCCTCTGTCACCCTCACTCTCAATCCTCACCCTCAAACTCGAACATCCTCACCCCCACACCACCTCACAATCTCATCCCCCGTTGCCCCGCGCGCCGTGTGCAACCATTTCAGATAGTTTGTGCTAGATATCACTACGTATAGCATTCAATGAAACCTCGTCTTCCCAATGATGCCAAAATTTTAGTCACTTATCGCACTACCTACATTTTGAGATATTTGCCCAAAAAATAGCAGTTTTCCTTGGGACATGTTGCTCTCCGGGGAGGCACTTGAAAATACTTGGAAATATTTGATGAAAATATTACGTGTAGTTCGTATGTTTTCTAACTTACGTAAAAATATTTATCACTCACCGTAATACAACATTTTCTTTTGCATTGTAAATTCCTATGTTCCACAATTCAAATGGTATTAAAAAATTAAATGTAACACAATGACCACTTTTGAATTGCACTTAGTTAATTGCAAAGATCCGGTAACCTAAAATCAGACCTACTGTTCCTGAGGGGTATATATAGGTATTCCCAATAATTTTGTATATTTATAGAGAATTTTTTTCGTTGATATAATGTATTATAAGAAATAACAGAAGAATCACCCGAGAGTAAGGGAACTAGCATTAGATAGGGAAGGATGGATGGATGCAGTGTACCTATCTTAAGATTAAACGACCAATGATGAAGAAACAAAATAAATTGTAAACATATTCGGTCGTGAAAACATTTTTATTGAACAGCGTGAAGAAAATAAGCCAACTTAAAGCCTCAGATTTTTATATTTTGTTAATTACTGAGAATTTCAACCATTAAAACTTAAAATTTTGAGCCGTTAATATTACTATGTTTACTTCATGCTTTCTAATAGCCACTTAAATTTTAAAATAAAATTGGAATTTGGTTTCTACGGAAAAAAATACCGCGCAAACTTCCTTGCCCTATCGCTCACGGAGACCGCCATGAAGGCCCAAAGTTATATCACGAGGCACGTGGACATGGATCTTGACAAGGGAATAGGAAGGGAGAGGAGGTTAAGAGAGACATGGAGACACGGAGAGGGGCTGCTTATCGACGACAAAATTTTGAGGGAGTGGTTTATGATCGACAAAAAAGTTGGGAGGGAATGAATGGGGTGAAAGACACCGGAAAGAACATAAGGAAGACGATGCCAGGGAAAACGGGAATGAACACATGGTGAGCAAATTTCTGGGAAATAATTTCCTCTGAAAAAAAGCACGAAGCATTTAAATTTGGAGATTAACAGACAAGGATAATATTTGGGAACGATTCATAGGCAGAAAAAGAGAATACAACTGTAGACATCGAATAAATGAATGACTAGTTGAACCGTGGTTCGAATTCTATGAGCTTTTAATTTACTTTACGGAAGGCTGTGAAAAAAAATAATAAAACTAAAATCAAAATCAAGAAACAGATTCTTGTTTCAGCCATTTAAAATTTATAACACCCGAATTTTTATATTAAGGATGTTATAACCCGAAGTTGTACCGTTGGCAGTTATCATTTGATTAAATTCTATGTGGCCGCGGATATTTCCGTAAACAATGACCCGACGAAACGAAACGTATAAAAGTTGACAAGCCTTTTTCAAAAACAAAAAATAAAGAAAAATGTGATAAATCCGAAATGCTTATCAAAAGTTGGTATATTTCAGTTTTGAAAAGAGGTATATTAACTAATCAGATTGTGCAGGCTATTAGTTTTCGATATTAAATCATTTGAATTTACACCCTTTCTCAAATCCAATTTGAATAATGGTTAGGCACAGAATTGTTCAGTAGTTATTTGTTTATAGTAACTAAATAGTATTACAGGAGCTTTTTCTCGCACTGACTATACATCATCAAGTTTTGCAGCAGATTGTTTTTTAAAGTGAAGGAAGAATTCAGGCGAAGTGTTTGGAGGCCATAATCGAAGTATGCCATGATGCTTCACGTAGCTAACAAGGAACATTGTTGGCGCGGTGCACGCGGTTTATGCATGCGGTAACATTGAAAGGCGTTCAAACAAAGCAGACGAGGGAGAGAACATAGCTATAAATAAAGAGAAGAACGGTTGGAAAGAAGTGCGCTCTCGTTGCAGTAACATTGAAAGGAGGGAGTCGTGCGTTTGTTCCACAACAGGCCGGGAGGTCACCGCCGCCAGTGTAAGGGACGTCAGTTAAGCCTCAGACATGCGCCGCCGAGTCAGTGGGCGGTGACAAGGACATGACGAAAACAAAAATGAAAGCATTTTGAATGAGACGGGCGTGCGGAACGCTTCCCTCAACCTTGCGCATCCAACCAGACCACCAACGCTCGCAAGATAAACACAGCGTAGGACGACAGGCCGACAACCATTGATGGATCTTAGAGTAGTTTCAGCGAGATACCCCGACAAAATAAACTCAATTAGTTTGCTCTCATTATAATAAAGATCAGTCGATATAATCTAAGATAATGGAACAAGAACTATTCTTTCACATGAAGCCAAAATAATAATAACTTTTTCCTCTGCTTGTCGTGATATTTGTGAAGAAGTAGAAGCCGTTTTCCATGGGATAAGGCCCAGAGAGAGCACTTCAGGGAGACCTTCTAAAAGTAACATAGGAAATTATGACTCACAGATCGCGTCAGATGTGCAACAGTGTGGAGTTTGCTTGTTTCATTAATTATTTTTCAAAGTTTACTTACTATTAAATTGCAAAAAAATATCTATTGTATAAACGTTTTCGGCATCCACTGTGGGAAAAGTTAAATACTTAAATATGTATAATTAGCTAATTAGTGACGCATGCAGTTGTATTGAACACATTTTTTGTGCCATTTATATTAAAATACTTACTTAACGCTTCTTAAAACTGAATAAATTTAGAAAGAAAATTGCCTTCATTATGACCAGCGAAACACCTCGCTCGGACTACCTAAGGCTGTGAACAGCCGAAGAAGGTCAACCGCAATACACTTTACCATAGATGACCAACTAATATCCATTGTTTACTTAATGGACACATTGTCTCAATATAACAACAATTATTGACAGTTTTCCTGACGAGAAGCATCTAATTTATCGAATATAGATAAACTTAATGCCATTATGCCGCAACAGATATTTTTCTACCGTTTATTTTTCTAATTTCTCAATTTACACCCGAAAAGCTTGAGAGACATCGGAATAGGTGGTTAGGAAACTTAAGAGAAGTATTGGATTAGCAACTAAGAAAAAAGAGGCAGTAAAGAAAACACTGGTTTAAACCGAATTCAGTGAGCAATCATTACAAAATGATATGATATTGTGCATAAACCAGAGACCCCATTCAAATAACTCTGGTCTAATTGAATTTTTTAATAAGGCAAAGATGTTTTTCCGAGGAGAAACTTTCTAGATGATTTTCTTTGCATCGTCCAACACTAGTCCAAACTCACGAAATATACTCTCCACGACTGTGGCAACAACAAAGACGCGAATCAGAACGTCAAGGAAAGGCTTTCCAGAGTGCTCAGAGGATAAACGCCAGCCGACTAAAGAACATACTCATGTACATATTTCGGAAAAGAATTTTTTCCTTCCATTTTCGTCATTGTAAAACGCTAAAATTTCAACCCTAAGCCATCAGCGTTCACACGTAGCGACAAGAGACTTTTCTGAAGACGTTTGGAATTTACAACAGTCTGAAGCTACAAATATTATTTATTTTTTGATTGCATTTTAAGTCGGTCGCCGGGCACTTGAGTGGTAAGATAGACGCATTAGGGGTAATACGTGAAGTTTAGAAAGACCTTGAACATGTCGAATGTTGACCACGCCACTGCTCTTCTGGTGCTGCACTGTCCAAGTTTTGGTATAATTCTAATTTTGAACTCCCTCATTGGGATATTTCTCCGTGGAAATTTCACTCTCACTGTCGATCGTGCGCTCACTGTCAACGTGAAGTCCTGACCTGGTCCCCAGAAACTCGTCCAAATACCCATGGGTGCGTCAGTTGGTTCCCAAAAATCGAGTTTTAGGTCCATTATCGCCACTTTGGTTTAACCTTTTCTCCTGACATGGAAAGCCAAATGGCCCACCGTCAAGCAGCGCTTAAAGTTCCCCCGCCAATCGTGCTCAAGGCATGCACCCCACCAGTGAAATCGTCATCTTTTTCTCGAGCGGAGAGGCTTTTAGCCTCTGCAGCTATCCATCACTCACCATTGGCATTTCCTGACTTTTATAAGTTAAAAATACTATCCGACAAGCCATAACTAAAGTAATTTGAAGATTTTAATTTGTTTGAGATCCACATAAAGTATACTTTCGGCAGGTCATTACCATTACAACAATGGCATGGACATCACTGGAACAGCATACCCAAATTAAGAGTTTTGGAAGAAAAAGTTTTTCGCCCCTGGAAAGTACTGCGTGTTATTTCAGAATTGTTGGCTGACATTCCAAATTATCCCACTTCCTCCAACTTTGATCTTTAACAGAAGAATATTGAAAAGAAAAATATTGTTTCGGGTACCTTTTTCCGAAATGAATCCCGAATAGACACATAATATTGCAAACATAGTTGAATTGGCTGCGTTAGGAATACTGGAATAGAAATAAAGGGATGATTTTCCTCTATCAAATACCAATATAAAAGATTGCCGATCAGTAATTGCCACCCAAAAATAATTTGAGCAGATAGAACCAGATAGAAATTAGACCATGGGGGAACCTTATACATAAGCATATGGGAGAGCAGATATACATGGTGACTCTAAGGGTCTTTTAAAGTAATTTTATTATAAAGGTATCTTTCTCAAATATTGTCATACGCGATAGCTGATTGAAGAATAATAAATTTTCTCAAAACTATTGATGAAGACTAACTATTTTAAGCACCTCATATGATTTGGAGGTAATTCTCGGATTCACTGGTAAAAATGGAAGCCCTGAACATCTTACTGGAAGAGTTTCCTTCAAAACTAGCTTCAGCTAGTTTTGAAATACCGTCTTCGGTTTCTTTGGAAAATGTAAGAATTCCGACAAGATATGTGATATGGACAGTGAAAAACCTCTGATGCATAGTATCCAGAATGTATAGTTCTCGGAACTTTCTCCCAACTATAAAAAGAGCATTGGTTAAATTGCCACCTTTTGTCACATCATCCATGTTTAATTAGCCACAGTTGTTTTTTTAGCATTACAAAATAAATTTAATATGAAATCAGTGCCGTCAGAAACTAACATATTGCATCTAGATGCTGTACTAAATATATTGGAATCTTGTGAGATATTACACTCTAATCGTTTGACCATGTTCTATGAAAAGTTTTACGAAAAGTCAAAAAGAATTTAAATATAGAGCTGAGTATACTGACTCGATTTCCGAAGTAATGGAAGAATATTGCGTTCCTTGAACCACTGCATAATAGTACACAAAGATATCACTCTGAATTATCGGTATGTTTTGGCAACAGATGGTTTTGAGTGCGTCCCTTCCCCCCACCAGCATTGATCATCAGATTAACAGCGCACTTATAAACAAAAGATGGGGTAATATATTTCCTAGACGAAATTACAAGATTTTTATCTAAACAACTCCTAATACAGTCATGATAGGAGTTCAAATTGAAAAAATATGGCAATACAGCTTCACACATCTTTTTTCAGCTTGACCTATTCTCATCTCTTCAGCGAAAAAAATGTGAACTATCAATTTCCATGTTTTGCAAGCTTGTAACTTCCTTGCTCGAAATCACGGGGTTTGCTTCTGCATGTTTAATTCAAGAGGTTGAATCATTAATCAATAAAACAAAAAAATTGAGTCTTTCTTGGCATTTCTTCCCTCGTGCTCATCAATTCGAGACTAATTGATGCTAACGTTCAAGGGAAATCTCTTTTGCTACATGGTTTTGTCTTATAATAAATACAATTATATTTAGTAAAGTTGTTCTATTGAACGGTATTTTATTGTTGCATTTCAACATAATTGCTCCCATAAAGAAGCTGCACCTTACTATTTTCGGCAAAATAACGAAATGTTACCAATAAAAATGTGTGAATTTCACTCAATTGTGTTATCACTAGCGGTTGACTACATTAAAGTTAAAGCGCGGCCATAACAGCAGTTATTTGAACTTGAGATGCTTCGACTTAATGTGAACGATCCTACTTAAAAAGATAAATATTTTGCAAATCAATTGTACGCCGAAGATGTCGCAGAATCGTTGCTGTAGAAAAATATCAGCTATCCCATGCTCTCAGGGACAGGATTAAGATAGATGGAGAGATTTTTGTCTATGCTCATATTTGCGTTAAACTTTGCATAAATGTATTAATTATTAATATCACTGCATGTATGGTGAGTTCTACCGCACAAACAGATGTACTCACATGAAATATGGCCCTAGAATTTTATTCGACTTAGATAAAAAAATATCAAAATGTGCTCTCAATGATCTACGATTACCATTCCAGCCACCCTATAGGACAAGATTTACCTTTCTACTGAAAAACCCTTAAACGCTTTGTGATGTCACTGCATGAGACAAGGTGTTCGCAGTTTGGGAGAATCGGCGCTCCATTCTCGCCAGTGAACTTAAGGTAGTTTGAGCGAAAAATCATTTCACCTAAAATTTGATGAATTTAGCCTCATTTTAAAGAAAAAACTCTTATCTTTCCAATCATATCAAAATATCAACCCCTTGCCGAATTACTTTTCGAGCAATTAGCCTAAACATCTAAGCGGTTTTACATGGGATAGATTATGGCTGTACGCTCCAGAGGTAGAATATTTAAATAATCAGAAACTTCTAGCACCTAGATTTCGTCAAAAAACTAACGGTGTGTAGATTGCATGTTTTCTCAACTATTTATAAAAAAATAATCTATTACTCACCACATTAATTTTTACAGAATCGCATAAACCTACTGTTTTGAAGGGTTTTCAGCCGTACGGCGGGAAAAAAATGAATCAAGTTAAGAGACTTATGTAGCTTTATTAATTTAATTACTGAGAAATTTGGTCATATATAATTAAATCTTTGCGTCATTAATATTAAAATATTTATTTCATACTTCTTACGTACGCTGAAATAAAAAAATAAAATTTGAATATGGTCTCCATTATGACTAGGGAACTATCTTGCTCAAATACCTTAACCCGCTACGGTATGGACACATGACCATCGCTGTCCCCACTCACACGAACTCAACATATCGTGAACGTACCTAATTGCCTCGAATCGGATGCCCAACCCTCTGCAACATCAATCCCGCTTAACTCACTCTCGCTACTCATTCGCACCGAATGAAATTACAAGAGTCTTACATTTCCTCCGCCGTGTGAGCGTCGCTTCATTCAACTTTCCCACCTCTCAGCTCCCTCTTAACTGTACACATTCCCTACCCTCTCCGCATTAATTTCAAAAGTCGCATCAATCTAAGGCGGCATATCCAATACACCGCGAGCATCTGGGGTCCTGCACATAAATATTTCACTCACGAAATAAACAAAATAAGTAAATGCACAATAAAATAAACAGAAATAGCAAAGGTGCACGATTCGTTAAAGTTGCTGTAAGCCTCTTAGAGCAGTGGTTCCCAACCGATGTGCAGCGGCACTTTTGGGGTGACGGCAAAGCAGCGAGGAGTGCCACGAAATTATTGCGGGAAAATGAAAAATGTTTAGCATGGCAAACGCAGGAAATCATTACTCTCACGCTCGTCAGATGGTGACGGTAATCGAAGAAGTTCTTCCAAGCTGACTCCAGTACTATATTATACCTGTACTATACCAAATTATTTGTTGATAGGTGATTTTACTTTTAACCTACTTAAATAAATAAAAGAAAATTTAATAAGTATTTATTAAAATGTGAAGTTAAAATTTTCCTGTTGTATATTCTATTTTAATTAATTAATTAATATTTTTAAAATAAAAAAATCTAAGAAGGGTGCGTCAACATTGTAACCTCAGTCTGAAGGGTGTCGCAAACGTGAAAGGGTTGGTAACCACTGCTCTAGAGACTTTGAGGCTACTCGCTAGGCTAAGGTTTCTCAAAAACGTTTAGGTAACGCGAGTTTATGGTCGACACAGAGGGTATTGTTTCAATCCCGTACTACATCTCCAGAACTTATGGATGTGGTAAAACAAGAGAGCTGCCGAGCACGTGGGTAGAAAAATTCTGAGTTTCCACGCACCACAACAACTCACTCTGTTAACATGAAACTCACTATCATCCCTTACTTTTTCTATTCCTGTTCCCTATTCCATCCTCTTGTCATAGCTGGTGTCCCAACGCCCCCTCGCAGGATTGTATGTAGATTAATGCAAAAGGACGTTCCCACCCCTTTCACTCCCCCTCCCACAGTTCCCTTTGAAACTACCCACGCAATCCTGTCACCCCAAACTTACTCTGCCCTTCGATAAGTGAGAGTATACCACCCCACCCCCCCAATCCACCTCCTCCTCACCCCGCCCCCCCACCAATCCAACGATTTAATCTTTCACAACACAAGGGACTCATTGTTGGGAGCGAGCCGGGCATTTTTTTTTCCTTTCCCGAATTTCAATGGAAACGAGTGGTGGAGGCATTGATTTCAATTTGATCTCCCTCGCCGGAGAATGGAAGGGCGGAAAGTCTTTATTTCCCGACGGTGCATTTTTTTTTTTACTTTTTTTCCAGAGCTGAGGCCTTCCTTTCGAGACATCCGCGCTCTCCAGCCTCCCTTTGGATGCGATGGGCTCCACGGTGATGTGAATTTGATCGCCATGTACTCCCTGATCCCACGGTCCTCTCTCTACCCCCACCCAGCTGAATGGTTCTGTGGAAAATTTCTAGTTAATTGACTTCACATCACCATTTCCGTTATTTTCTGTTTGTTATTTGATACTTTATAACCTCAATATAAAAGAAAAAAAATGAATGCCTCGCGCGATTATCACCTGATTTCGATAACTGATATGGCCTGTATTAACGGTTCTCTCAAGAGCCTCAAACGTATCTCCGACGCTCTCATGACTTTTCCTTAAAAAATTTTCCAAATATTTGATCACGGATAGTTTTTATAGTTATTACATGAAACACATTACTTTCTGAGTTTAGGATGCTTTAATAATCATCAAAATTTTATTCGCCGATGCTTTGCGTTCAAATTTTAATCCAGGTTCAAATTGACCCAAAATTAGTAAACTTATATAAAAATCGATCCAATCCCACTAAAAGGTCAAGCGTACTCTACAACATTACATTGAATTGCGTAGTTTATTAATGGTTTTCAAGTAAATGGCGGTCTAACTTCTTGAATGAAATTCTAATGCAAGGTTCGAAATTACGTGACAAAAATAATTTACGGCACGCGCCCGTAAAATTCGTAGCCATAAAAAACTGGATAATTTTGTATTAAAAAACTCTTCTTTAAAAAATCACCATGCTAAAAGTTGGTTGACGCAACGAGCAGATACGATGATAGCTTGATGATACCAATAGTCAATGCGACAAAAGGGTGCACATTTCTACCGCGGAAACACAGGAAAACTCATATCGGGAAAAAGCAACGTACATCAGTAGGACTAGAATGTGAAGGAGTTAATTGACAAGACCTTGGGTGAGCTGTGCATGGAAAATAATTTACTACAGCTGGCTTAAAAATGCGTTATTACTTTTTAAGAACGGCAATGACAAACATAACTATTATTGTGGCAATCGGTGACCATAGACCAGCAGCCACTGCAGAGGAGAACAAATAAGGAAATCAAATCTGGGCTCTTATAAAAAGGTAATGAGCCCAATCTGAGAGTTTTGTGCCTGAAATATGGTCCATAAACAGCGGCCTGTCAAATTTGTCATTGAAAACTAACCGCAGAGCTTGAAAAAAGCCTGTTAAGGAAAGGTAAAATACACATAATCGATTGAGTGTATTTTCCCGCTTCAATAATTTTTGCTCCATCAGGATATCGCAAAAAGGTTGATTTTCTTTAAGTCCAGACTATGCCACTCAAAATGTTGTGCATGTCCACAGCGTAGGAGGGTAGTAAAGAAACCCATAAAAAATATCCTTGAAAGTGAAATTCCCAAAAAGCAAACGGAGGAAAACAAATACTCTCCCTGCTCAATCGAGTGTAGACTTAGAGCTACGGAGACTGAAATTGAATGACTCTATCAACAGTCACATTTTTCTCATAAATGCTGAAATCTCATAATATGCCAACATCTTCCTGTATATTTCACCTACAATTCTTTCCTAAGCTTATGATATTTTCCACAAATCAGAAAAGGTTTACTACTAGTCCCTTGAGGCAAAGTGACTAAGTTAACAGGAGAAAGCACTTTTGAAGTAAGTCTTTATACTATACACATGAAAGGCTTGATTCGTAGATTTTTCCACTGTGATCTCCAGTATAGAAACAAGCATTGCTTCAGACTCTTCCGTGTTTCCCTAACTTCATCGTCCAGTAAGAGAAATGCACGATTGATAATGGTAACGTTATGATTGTCCCTAGGGAACATAAACTTTACAGAGAACGACGTTCACTCCATAGTGAGGTCATACCTTGGCTTCAGGATGACGCCGATGGAGGGAAAAGCTGGCGAAGTAGGTCCTTTCTTATCTTATTCTTCCCTCCATATATCCAAACCCCATCATTTTCCGCTCACCTTTTCCAATTGCCGGTAGCTATTGATCGACTCGACGTAATTGCTCGCTGAAATATCGAAACCATTGTACCGTGATATTGCCGATCGAGATCCATGAAAATGCTACAGACACAAAAGTGGAAAGGAAGGCAAACTTAAGCTATTGAGGGCAAAAACAAATGCCAATCTTTACCAGAGGAAGTGGTCTTGCCACAAAGTAAACCGATAAAACACATAAACTCCCTGAACAGACCTCAAGTGAAAGATCGTTTCTCCTCAACATTCTGCGAATCGTTGTACATACAATTCACCTCGGCCAAACTGCCTCCTTCATTTACTCGCGAACTCCGTCCTCATAGCATTTCACATCATCTGATGTGGCACCAGAAAAATATTTTGATTTGAAGCGGAGTTAACCTCACCATCGTCATCCATCCCGATCAAAGAAATGAGATTTGTTCTTGATAAATTGTGAGGGTTGGCTCACGAAATCTTTAATACCAGCTTTTTGAAACGTAATATTTCTGTTATAAGAGCTGAATTAAGGTAGAAAATGTTTGAGCAGCAAAATAAAACTCAATGTTGGCTAAAATAAAACTAATAAATAAAACTATCATTCACACCGCTTCTAGAGTCATAAAGTGTTCCTTTTTCGATTGAGTTGGGCGAGTTTCTTGCAGAATCATTTTCTCAAACGAAGATCTAGATATTGCCAACTTATCACGGTTACGATCGTATTTTCAGAAGTAAAATATCTTGAGAAAAAATGAAAATTCTCGAGAAAAGAGAGGCATAAATATTCCCCAAGCTCAATGCTTGCTTCCTTTCCATAAGCGTTATTCGATTCCATCGTCGGCCTGCGCCCGCATATCAATCCGCGAGGCAATTTGCAAGCCACCCGCGTCAACCGAGCTCTCTCTCCCAAACGCAGCGATATCAATCGTCCAGCCCCTCTCTCGATCATTACGCTTTTGTGTGCGGGATAAAAGGCCGGCAAAAGGCTCACACCGCTGACACACCTGGACCCCTTTTAGAGCGGCCTGACCCAAGAGTGGTGGGAAAGATCGAATGATCTCAAGGAAGGAGACTTCTCACCTAACCGCGACCTTTGCCACAGGGCACTTATAATGGAGTTTGAGGGAGATTTTTCTGTAGTCAAAATGGAGACCATAGGTGCGTAATTCCACAGAGAAAAAATCATTCGCCTTGACCGGGACTCAAGCCCGGATCCCTCGAACTGAGGGATCCGGGTTCGAGTCCCGATCAAGGCGAATGATTTTTCCTCTTTAAAATTACGCAGTAATGTGTACTTGCGGGTGACTTCGTAAAAGTAATGCCGTGGCTAGTCCGGGTATCCTCAAAAAAGAGACCAAAGCTCAAACACAGAATTAGATAGCGCTAATTCGACAGATGTAATAAAAGTTATTACGCATTTCAACGCATAAGCCAGCATCAGGTACCTGATGATGGCTTTACAGCTGAAACACGTTGTACCTTATATTAAATCTGTGGAATAAGTGCTATCTAATTCTGTGTTTGATTACGATTGTCATTCCACTACGTCTCAACGGACACAGTTACGAGACCATAGGTATTAGAATTTAAATTTGAAATTGAATTTCAGCAGTTGTCAAAAGCATTAAGCAAATAGAAGACTATGAATGACTCAAAGAATGTTTTTAATGACAGAAATTCTCAGAAATTAGGTAAATAAACAAACTATTTTGAGGCTTAAACTTGGCTTGTTTGTTTCTCGCCTCACGCGGAACACGAAAGCTTCTACTATCTTTTTTTTCAATTTTATGAAACGTGTTTCCTCGAGTGTTAACTTTATTTTTTTTAATAATTGAGAAAGCATGCTAACTGAGCACCGTTTCATTTCTTACGCGATCTGCGTCTCAGAACTTCCTCAGTTGCATAATAATGTCTCTGTAGCGGACAGCCCATGCCATATTCCACGGAAAAACTTCTATTTTTTGGAAAATATCTCGTAAAGTCGTGAAAAAATTGACTGATGAATCGGTATCATTAGAAAGATGAGGGTTTTTTCTTTATGATGAGGTCAAGTTTACTGGATTTTATACGTGGTGACATTTCGCTCGAACTATCTTAACAAGAGCGGCGGTGAGCGGCATAGGCTCTCCGCCCAACACCTCAACACGTAATACCGATTCGTGAAAGTGATGGTGCCGTCAGAAGCAGAGGCGGTTATGAGGAATTCGACCTCATGTCTCAGCGGCAGGTGGTGGTGGCGCATCCTTAGCAAGTGGGTAACCTCCTGTCGAATGGCATGCCAACCGACCGCTGACTATTGTTTTCGCTAAGTGGTTAGACCTTCGCGTCTTATCTTTCGGGACTCAGGGACTTGTCTTTGAGGTCATTCCCACTGTATACATTGGTTCCATCTCTATCAATATCCTTCATTATTTCGAGAATTGCAGATTAAGCCCGGCAAGGTTTTTCTTTTTTCGCCCCAGAGAAAATCCCATTGATATCAACATTCATCATGATAACTCAAAACATACGTTGGCGAGGGCTGCATAAAAATAATTATTTTAAATAATTTATACCACAGAGAACTGAAGATAACGCTTCATTTTTTCAGTATTTCTCAACTGATGTATCCCAGACACTATAAAATCTAGCATGACCTGATAATTTCATAAATGATGAAAAATGCGCGTAAAAACTATATTATCATCATCAAATTCTAATTACCACCATTTTTAGTATAAAAAGTTAAGCCAATGTAGCTGTTACCTTTGACCGGCTACAGCTAGAATACTAGCCTATCATGTGTCTCTTAAACTTAAAAGCTTCAAATATTGCATGAAAACATCGTACGCCCATGAAAGATAATTATCAGATTTATAAATGAAAATTTTATGTGTCAACGGTATGCAGTGTACTTTCTGATGTCCCTGCGCAGTTGAAATGTACCTTATGATTCGTCATAGATGGAGACTCACTAATGCAAAATGCATACCTATACTGGGAAAACGATTGAGCGTTATTACCGTCGCTCAAAGCAATGGATCGTGACGATAAAAAACAGCCATTTAGAGGAAGGCAGATTTTTTTACGCCATCAAAGTTTTTGTCCCCCTGCATGCTTTGCCGTATTACCTAGGTATCCTCAGAGACTGCGAAAATTTCATGACAAGCTCACACGTTTCCCCGGATATCAAATTCCACCGGGTAATGAATCACTTACCCAACAGAACGCGACAAAAAAAGAGCTCAAGATCTGATGACTGCGCTATCTGTAACACGCGTCCTTTGCGCTCCGTTGGGCCGGGGAGACCTGACCTCGAAGCCCGCCGTTCACCCTTCCCTACTCGCTCACTTGGATTCCTCCTCGCCCCTCTCCCTAAATTACTCCTCATGAGCGACAATTTGTCAGCCTTCGACAGTCACCGAAAAGCCTTTAGCATGCACAAATAGGTAACTTGGAAAATTCAGCGAACGATGGAAAACACACCTGTGCACACCACTGATATCCGAAGCGATTCCCGGGCAAATAAATTGACATGCAACCCTTACAAAACTCTTTCGTTAAATAATTTAGTTTGTAAAGGCTTCCTTGCCTTAGCAAATGTATTTTAAGCGAAAATTATGGGGAAAACGATGCCCAGTGCCTATGAAAATATAGTTCACTTAATTGCGAATTACAAAAAAGGAGAATTATTTTTCCGGATTTCGGGCGAAAGATACACATCCATGATTCAAATGGCGTCTTGTATTTCCGATTTATTCAAAAGATAGCAATCCTCTCTTTGACACTCGATATGCGCTCGGGAATACCAACCTTTCACGGAAACGATGAAGAGAATTGGAACAAGGAAATTAATGAATATTGATGTATAGGGGTAGCTACTAACCTAACGCTAACTTAACTTTCCCACATTTACAGTCAAAATAAATTACATAAATACATTTTTATGCACATGCATACATAACTTTAATTTTCCCATCGATAAATATCAAAGTACCACCACTAAAATACTAAAAAAAGTGCAGGAACAAAAGTATGGTACACTTCCACAAACCGATACATTTAAATCACATGCATTCATGCCTGACATAAATTAGTATGACGCGATTTTCACAAAATTATCGTAAGCCAGGCCACATGGGCATTAAAAGGAGATCACCCAGAGGGATATGGGCAATTTGGAATTGAACCTGAAATTTGCGTTCGTCACGGATAAGTATTATCTTGAGCGTCAAGGTGTCTGGATCCATGGCTTGGATCATCAGCTAGTACAGCGAGATGCTCTCATTCATTCCCCGGTAGAGGTAGCCATTAATTTCTGTAACATTGTATGCATTACACTCTCAGTTACCGTCACTTTCGATTTGTAGAACTGAAGAGGAAAATAACTCTTTCAGACGGCATAGGAACACACTTAAGGGGAAATGCAAGGCAAACGATGTAAATTGACGAGGGAGATTCTGAGGGAACTCGGCTCGGTGGCGCCTGGACTCGCGTAAAGGTGCTACCGCCAAAGAGATGCTCCTCTTCGGACACATCATTATAAACGTACAAGATAAATAATAACCATAAAAAATCACCAAGATCGGGGCACTATACGTTCCATCATGCCCATGTTACGAATGGCCCTTCCGCATCGAAATCCTCTACCACACAGACCCTTTGAAGACCTGTGCTGTGCCTATCTCGACAAAATCACACGTATCTTGCAGTTGGGGTAACAAGTTTAGTAATCTGTTCTCGCAACTACTTTTTGCTCGAAAGAAGAGTCCGAGACGCCTGAGGAATTATAACCCATCCATCACTTTCGAATTCTTTCAAGGAGATGCGACATGGAGGGACGAGAAATGTTTTTTTTATTTTCTTTTTTTTTTATATTTCAATTTCCCCCGAAGGACGACGGCCTTTCCACTCGTGAGGAATCTCAAGCGGTGAGCCTCATTGCCTCTTCTCTCCTCCTTCTTCCCTTTCGCCCGGCAACAATCCCGGTCTTCCTACTCTCACGCCAGTGCTCTCTCATCCTCTCCTCCCCACCCCCGCCTCTATCGCCACCCATTACCGGGCGGGCGCCCTTGGCACGAGCGATCGCTCCAAAGGCGCCACTCGGAGGACCTTTCTTAGATGAGCCCAACCTCACTAGACGACTTAGGTGCCCTTACCGGAGAATGTACGCCCATACACCTCTTGAGCTAAGTTCTAAACAGATATTGTTCACAGTTACTATTTCACCGGCTAGGGTACATTCGTATGGACCACTTGCTGTTTCTTGCGGCTTTGCTAGCCTTGGAACTCTTCCAGTTATCATATTAAACTACTTAGGGATTGGGCTCGACTTCAGGCAACCCATAGGTGTTTTGGCTCTCATATAGCTTTTCAGCGAGCATAATTCATCTAATGCGAGGCACCTTTCGTCGAGTGGATGCTCAACGCTACGCTAACTCTAGCGTATACAACTGAGAAAGTTCTGAAACACAGATCGCGTCATAAATGAAACGGTGCATATTTAGTATGTTTTCCCGATTATTTACACTCTCTACTCACTCAGTTCTTGGAGTAATAGCACTGCTTTGACATTTACATGGCTCTCAGTAAATTTAATTTTTTACCACAGATTCATTCATTCATTAGAGTAATATACCGGTTAGAGGTTGGTTATGATGAAAGTCATAGAATATCTAACAAACTCTTACACGTGCTGTGCCCTTTCTAACTGTAGTATTTCTTTCTTCATCTCAGCATAAGTCCTACCTTTCTTCATCCCGTCCATAAAACCGATTCTATTCCTTCCATTTCCCCGCTTACCCAACATCCTACCCTCTATCACGGCCTTCAGCAAACCATCGTCCCTCATTACCCCTTCCAGCCACCTACCCTGTCTTCCCCTAATCTCATCTATAAGTTTCCTCTCCTCGCTCACCATGTCCAACACTCCTCATTTGTCTTCCTTTCCGTCCAATGCACCTTCTCCATCCTCCTCCACACCCACATCTCGAACGCCTTCAGCCTATTTTCGTCTTCCTTTCTCAAGGTCCATGTTTCTGCCCCATGCACTCCACATCGATAGTGCATAAAAAAACCACCCGGAGACAATTAAAAACAGTAAACTACCAACTGAGGCAATCAGGTAGCCGCAAAGGTGGGTGAGAAATATGGTAGCTGTGATGGAGGGAAATGAAAACCCACTATGAGAATTCCACTACACTTTTGTTTATCATGGCTTCAACACCTTGTGTCATCCTCAAGTGCAGTAAGCTAGATCGTAAAAGACACAAAACTATGGGAATCTGAATAGTCGGAGCTCATTTTCCTCCTTGATGGATTGATTACAAATATTTTGGCCTGATTGAGTTAATTTCGTGAGTTGTGTATTGTATTTTTTTTTCTATTTTTATAAATGAAAATTTCCCCTCAGGTTGACAGGCTCATGGTAACATTGTTAGAGTAATAGTACTCTTAAAGCCTTGTAAGAAATATAAAAAACATCTGAATGTATTGGGTGCCCATATAGTTTTCTGTGGGAATTACCTGCAACACACGTTCGACTTGGAAAGAGGTCATGTTACAATTGTTATTTTTAAAAATATAAATTAGTGAAAAACTAAATGCTACCGTTGAGCTGTGTGGAGAAAGAAATATTTGAGAAGGGAAAAATATAAAATACCTATCTGTAGAGATTCAAGAAAGGGATTACTTAGGATGCACTGATAATGAGGGGTCGGGGGCTATTCATGGACTCATAGTAACCCATAATAGGTGAGCAACTATGATGATGATAAGTAAATTATCAAATCCGAGAAGTGATAGTGCTACAAATATACCTCAGAGATTTATTTAATCATCATACAATTCTAGGAGGAGCTGAATAACCATATCATATGGTGACAGAAACATTCCGTATTTAACCCCCCCAAAGATATAAAATCTATTTGAAATTTGCTCATTAGAATGCCACCGTTTTGGATAAGGAATTGTATTGGCATTCACGAATGACCCGGCTGTAGCGTTACGGGGAAAGGAACTTATGTTTCACGCCAATAGCGCCCTTCTAAAACCGATAACTCTCTCTAGGATCAGTTGAGAAATGAGCCATATCCGCAGGACGACAAGCCCACAGTGGGAGACATGTCCAAAGAGGGGAAAGAAGGGGAGCAATGCATAAAAAAACGCTCAACGGCGAGTATTCCACCATTCCGAAACTTTCGATGCGGAGGCATTTCGGGAAAGTGACGAATAGGAGGTAATTCTGGAGAGCAACGGCGGGCGTTGGGCGGTTCGGCGCGGCCAAAGCTTGCGGGTCGGGAGTCTATCGTTCTCGCTTGGGTGACAGTCGCCGCGAGCAGACAGCATTAACCCTTAAAACGGGCGGATGCGAGGAGCAGACTCGCATTTCCGCCCTGGATAGATTACGAACAGTCCGGACAGTGATGTAAATAATCTAAGTCACAGAAAAGACGGAGCGTGAAGACGGAGGGGGGGGGGGTTAAATATTTTCTCGGAAGTGGTTGTCATATCCTGTGAGTTCATTTCTAAGCCATGATACATTTGCTCGTCAAAAATCATACACGGCTCATCGTCACCACAAGAAAGCACTCAAAATATGTAATATTGAATACGTGATTTTACCAACAGCTCCACTGAGAGACTTGAGAGACTGTTCACAATAATAAGGTATCTGAACGGATCCGTCAATTCGACGTTGGCTTACAGCCGATCAAATTAATTTGTCAAAATGTTTAGCTTTTTATACTCAATGGAGGAAAGAAATATGAATTGCCACGGTTGGTTAAATCTGCTACGAGCGGATAAAATATAATAATAATATCTTCATGGCTATTCAAGACAGAGTTATGCGCACCCATAACTATGAAAAACATATTCTTATACTAGAAATATCCGATCGATGTATAAAATGTGGAGGCACTGGTGAGTCAATTGAGCACATAATGGAAGGATACTCAACTCTTGCAGGGAATAGACATCTACCTGAATAGACATAACCAACTGGCAAAAATAATCCACCAGCACCTGGGACTAACTAAGTATCAGCCACCTGCAGTAATTGAAACAAAAACCCATGTTTTGTACTGGGACAGACCGATACTCACTGACAAAACCATAGATTACAATAGACCGGATATCCTATTAATCAATAAATCAGAAAAAAGGCAAATATAATCGATATAGCAGTACCACTAAGCCAAAACATAAGGTCCACCGAGAGAGAAAAAATCTCAAAATACAGAAGTTGGGCCGACGAAATAAAAAATATCTGGAAATTGAATTATGTCAGCATTCACCCGATAGTAATCTCTGCGGAGGGAGTGATGTCCCATATGTTTAAAAAAACAAACTGAGAAGCTGGGAATAAAAAAAATAATAACTAACCTCGGGCAAAAAGCTGTGCTACTCCAAACTTGCCAAATCGTGAGGAGATTCCTAAGCCAAGAAAATTCGGACACTGTAGGATTCTCTTCCTGAACTTCCGAGCCTAATCCTAATCCACCTTTAGGATATGCGAAATTTTTCCAGTTGGTGTAATACTAGCCGAGAGTGTGATAAGTCAAAAATAATAATATAGTTTATTGTTCACAAATTTACATCCAATATGAACAATTTTCATGAACCACATTAGAGCTCAAAATAAATTTAAATTTAGTGTGCAAAATATACAGCAACAGACAGAATTATATATAATATAAAAACAGATAGCAATAAACCAATCTTATGTTTAAAGCATTGGCAAAGAACATTCACGCATTTTCAATTTTTACAAGACAAAATGTGGAGATATACATCAACAACATATTTCGAAAAAGTTACTGCAAAAATCTTTGAAAAAGGCTTTGTAATAGACATGAAAATGAATAGTGGTTTAACGGCTACTTAGCAATCGTGTAGTCCAGGTGACGATAATTACGGCTGAAGAGACAATTTCTCTCAGATTATTTAACTGCAAAATAACCGGCACCCTTCTCTTTTTAATGCAAACCAGCACCTCAAGATACAAAATTAGAAATAAAATTGGCTGTTAAGTCACTTAAATTTTGCATTAAATAAAACCTAAAGTTTCGCTCTTAAGAAATTAAGTAATTTTTATACACCCAGGAAACACGTCACTGAGATTAAAAAAAGGGCGTGAAGTTTGATTCAAACGCCGATTTCAATCATAGCGTTGATTTCTTTCATCAAAGCGTAGCGGAGACGATTAAAACCTTTCCTTCTTTTCTACACGACAATAGGACCTTTGGTCGGAGTCTGTAAAATATCGAGAGACCAAAAAATAAAGTTTCCAATTTAAATTTTTCTATACAGCCCTTCACGCGTTCCTTTCTTAAGCAACTTTTTTTCAACTGGCGCAGCCTTGGAAGAGTAGTCCTAATGGGCTTTTCTCGCTTCATTGACCTGAAACTCGCTGCATTTTTTGGCCTGTCGATGAAAAAAAAAGTTAAACATTCTCGGGGATGAAATAACGCGGTTGATTGTTTACATTAATTCGTCATTTCCGGGCGACACATTCTCCGCTATCATTTTCAAGCTGCTCAGATTTAGTATGGATTTTTTTCGCCGGGCGAAGTGATTTCGGGTATCGGGCGCATTTCCCAAAATCCATAATCCTTTGATTTTCCTATATGCTAGAGTAAATAAATGAGAATATTCATCTCATGCCCTTTGAATATGTTGGGCTCATATTATGAATGACGTTGGTCAAAAGGTCTGATTACGAATGACGTCGGTCAAAAAGTCTGATATCGATTTCTGTGGGCGCAATAATTTTGAAAAAAATATTACTCATGTAAATAAGGCCATTTGTACTTGGCGTAGAAACTATTTACAATGCTTGTCCTCTTTCGTGTAGTATTTAATCTTATTATTAAATTTTAATCACTTGACCGATCTTAAATTTTGTCTTTAAGCTGTTAACAGTCAATGTTTTTTATTTGGCAATATACTCACAATTGCAAGCTTGATGTCGACTATTCACCATTGATTTGGAAATTCAACAGATCCCAAGCACATGGAAATAGAAACATGCTATCGTGGTGGGGTTTTAATCCGATTCACTTCCCATGTAAATTCCCAAGGCATGTAGGCTGTGCGTCGCGACTCGTGACTAGCTCGAATAGAATGTTGGTTACACGTTCCACTGGTAGGTTTTGGACAATACAAATAGATCCACATCACGACAGGAAGGCACGCCCTTTTAAACCCTTTCTAAAATGAACGATATTCATTTACTTTAGACTCTGATCCTCGGGAAGAAAAAGGGATTCGATATACCCATTTATGTGGCAAGGACCGTCAGTTGAACTGCCTCGCTACAGGTTAAAAAAGAGATTATTACTCCCCGCAAAAACCGAAGAACACATCACTCTTTACATCATAATTATATTCCCCCATGATACACTAGGCTATTTCACTTCCGAATCCGAATGCTGGTCACCGTTTGTGGGCAAAACAATAACAGGTACAGAAAGTCACTTGTCAAGCTATAGGGGAAAATTCCAAGGGACACAGATTTCATACACCTTGTAGTTAAACCAAACCGTTATAAAGTGAATATGCTTAATAACAAAAATATTCCACTGCAATACTTTGTAAAGCAAACGTTCTCCCTCTGTCAATGCATTTCTAGGATGAGATTACGAACAGCATTACAATGCTGAACATTCACCTCTTTCATAGCACTCACACTAACTGGGCATGTACGGTGGAGGCCATTAAGAGCTCAGGTGTGCTTAAAAAGTATGGAGTAACATAGTGGCAGGAGTTTTCCGAATATCGACACTTAAAAACCCCCGCTTCTAACCGTGTGTACAAAGACAGGGCTGCTGGGCGCTGTAGATTCGCTCGCGGTTTCAAATGGTCCACGATCTCTGAGCCGTCCTCTGATATCTGCCGGGAGAAAGAATCGACGCGAACGGCTCCACGATGTGAAAAGAGAAGAGCGTTCCTCTTTCGGTAGAAGTGAAACAGGTATTGGAAAAGAATACAACTCCTTGCATTTGGCCGCTTTCCCCTCTCCACTTCCACGGTAAAATTTCTACGCTAACGACCACTTCGTGACCGCTAAGTGCACCGATTCCGCGGGCATAAATGAAGTTCGACAGAGCAACAAGGGAGGAGGGATAAAGAAATGCCGAAAAAGAATGTTTTCGCCTTCAAATTCCCTCCTATGCTAATTAACAGCGTAAATCTCCCCGGCTTGCCTTCGACTTCACGAGCAGGACGAATGCGCTTTCACAACAAATCCTGAACAAGGCGCTGCATTTCCACGACCACGGGAGTAACCTCGATCACCTCTAACCTCTCCTTAGTTTATTCCCCTACTTCTAATTCCTAGTTCCAAGGTTCTCACACGCCGGCACACAGTGAAGAATGTGCTAATCTCGGTCATCGGCTGGAAGAAGATAGCGAGGAAAAACGGCGCCTAAGGGATTAAAATGCTTCGTTTTCGCTGGCAGCGTTAAAAATGAAAGTTGCATGATTGCAACGAGTCAGGATACAATGAGATATCGATAGCTGGTCTCAATATTATTTGATAAACCTAAAGAATTTCCACACATACTATGCCGAGACGAATTCACCGTGCTCAATTTTCGGAGTGAAAAATTATTTTTTTTTAAATATAGAACTCTTGTTATCATTTTACCACTAATGGATAAGTGAAACGAATCCGGTGGATGAGATGTTTAGGTAAGATAAACAAAATAGCATTTATTCTATCAGATTAATAATCCTACCTTCACGAAATCCATTATTGGTCATGCTTGTAAAAGAAAAATTGATAAAAGTTTGGTAAAAATCATCCTGCCGGCAGGGGTAGGTCCTGTGAGTGATGTTACTATTGTAATGATTCACTCGGTGGAAAAATCATACAAACAATACATTCTAAGAAATCTTAAGACCTTTAGTATTACAATAAAACATGACAGTGAATCATATTTTTATTAGATTTCGTTTCATCGCATTTCTCCCATTCCCTTGAATTATCTCATCAATCTGGATAGTATTTATAAATAGTTTAATAGCTAAATGAATTCGCTTAAAAATTGTGTGCTACCTGTAATTCTGAAAAATTTCAACATAACTGTACCCTTGCAAACATAATCCACATGTTAACTCTTATACAAGGCAGCCGAATGGGAAACTATAGCCTTATTTTAAATCGTAGCATCGTGTTTCAAATAAATGAAAAAGATAATGAAATACAGCATCCATCCGAAGTAAACAAAATATCCAGCCGAGTTCAATATTAAAGAGTCAAGAGTTCTAAATCAACTCGACTACTCGGCAACTAAATAATCGTTTGCTCACAATAAAACTGAACATCATGACGATGGAATAACATGAAGTCTTCTCAGCGGTAGTGATTCTGCTTGCTGCTTTCAACTAGCGGCATTTAAACTGGAATTTCATAATGGGAGGAAAAATATTTCTATTATAAAGAGAAAAAATGCCTACACAATAATTTCTTCAATAACTAAATAAATCTAAAATGAAATGATGAAAATTGTCATTTGTCAACGGGACGAATCGACTTCGTGAAAGCACACCACTAAGAATTAGCGGGAGCAAATGGCAAGTGACATTCTCAACTCATTACGATGGAGTTAAACGTATAATAAAATATATATATTATAATGCCTACGTCAAGCCCACAACTCCTTTGATCTAAACTCTAAGTCTACAAATGGAGGTATTGCTTAAGGTATTAAGATAAATGTGCTTTCATAAGAAAATTGAAATACTTCACCTAACCCGACAAGCGTCTGCTGCAGATGCTGTTGCAGTAAAATGTGTTAATGGCCCTAGGAGATGGAATCCTCATGGATCCATGGAAAAAATTGTCGGAGCGGTCACTCAGGTCTTGGCCTACTGCCTCCAGTCAACATCTGCGGAGGGTAGGGCGTGAAATTTCGATGACTCATCATCAGCGTACACTGGTAAGGTGCGTGCGAGAGATACGGCATGCAAGGAGGCTTGGCAAAGGCGGTGGACCTCAAACGCAAGGATTATAATCTATTCGATAAAAACATTTCACAAATGACGCCTGAGAATTACAATGGAAACGCATGAAGAGATGTGGTTCGCTTATGAAATGCAACATCAAGTTTTTGCTGACCTCAAAGAACAACTTTCAACGACCCAAGCCTCTTCCAGTGGAATTCTGAGTACAAGAAAGCAATGTGCCTGAATTGCCTCATTGAAAAGGGTATCTCACCAATTCAGTTCTACTCCACCGTAACTAGAAAATCCTAATGTTTTTAGCATGACATTATTCCATAAATATAAAAAGGGAAATATATTGACATGGCTCGTCTTCAAGGTCCCTCTGGTAACGCACTCAGCAACCTCAGATACCTATAGTTTAAGATACATTTTTATGCCAAGTCAACCAATATGAGCTATCTAAATAGGAAGAATAATGATGGAATTGTATCAACCAAGCAATTTGAACGGAGTTGTGATCAATTAGTAAAATTAACAGGATAATGAGCAATCGGAAATAAATGCGAATTCAAGAGATGATAATTCGTGAATAAAGATAGTATTAAGGCCGTTTCACATTGCGAATGATCTAGCGAATGATCTCTCAAATTATCTCGCGCATGACGTTCATGCATAGTTTAAAATGGAAAATGCCACGAATGAAGATCATACGCATGATAATCGAGCAAAATTAGAGAATGTTCTATTTTTTATCTCCTTATTCCGTGAATGATCGCATGATACGAGCGCACGGTCCATCTTGGTTGCTTTGGTAAATTGAAACACCGTAATTCCATGGTAACACGACTGTTTTGTAATTAGAGGTGGGGATATTGGTTCATGACGATTATTCAATTCATGCGATTTGGTTCACGTCAATTACTCGTTATTTCCAATCATTCGAATGATATGCGAAGATGAGGCATTCAAATGATATGCCTACAGATACGTGAAGGGCATTTTCATCCAGAGTGTTTTGGGAGACAGAGGAGATAGTATTTTGCGTAATTCACCGGTATAAAGCGAGAAACATATTTTGCTATTAATACTTTTAAAAATTGCAACTGGTCAAAATCAGATCAAGTAGGTGTCAATCAGTGACATAACCAAGTAGTTGTTAACAGTCAAATTCAAACATATTGGAAAGTTTTATTTTCTTAATATTCAGACCAAAAATTTTGGAAATCTGATATCGATAACATCCATAGCAAATTAAAGTAGAATAAATGGTCTAAATCTTAAATTCGAAAACTTAATTATTGATGGATATATTAGCGTCGATAATTATCAGAAAAGCAATATTTTTCTAAACGGCAGTACCTTATATCATGAAATAAATTTTTAAAATAAAAAATAAGTATAATGTTCTAGTTTTCGTATTGATCTTTAGACGCCAATTAGTATTTTACCATTTGGAAAGCTCAGCTACAATGAAATATTTCATATCCAAAAGCAAGCAATATTTGCTTCCCAAATGATAGCGCTGTTTCAAAAGACGTCCTAGCAATTTGTAAGTTGAGTTTATAAGGTGATAATAAATTCATTTACTATCTTAACTATAATGTTTTATTAATTATATTAATTACAATTAATAATTAATAAATCTGCCTGAGTGACGCTTCTCCCGCTAAAAAAAATCTAATATTCGTTTGCTTGCACCAATCCAGTTACATCCCGGTCCAAAATCAGAAATTCACAACATTCATCGATCGTAATTAGATCGGAAATTACCGTATTTCTCCGTATATAAGCCGCACCTTTTTTCCCGATTTTGGGGCCTCAAAATCGGGATGCGGCTTCAATTCGAGAACCTTCTTTAAAAAATCGAAAAAATGACCGATTTGAGCAAACCAGCCATTCGGATTCACGCGGACGCCAGCTAAACTGGCCTAAACCACGGGGAAAGTAAAAATAACGCTGAAAATGGTCAAATTGGCGCACAATGTATTCATATATTAGAGGATAATATAGGTAACATTGTGTCACAGTTACATAGGTAATTTAAAAACAAATATTAAATTCAAATGCCTAATACTGTCCGGCTGGTAGTACGGGATGCACTTAAAAGGGTGCGGCTTAAATTCGTGTATTAACTTTTTTCCCTGTTTGAGACCCCAAAAACGAGGTGCGGCTTATATTCGAGTGCGGCTTATATTTGGAGAATTACGGTATATTCAGTGAAGCAGATTTCACGACGATCGTGCCCAAAATAACGAAATAACCACCTTCAAAAGGTCGTTTAACGCAATCTATCAGTTTATGCACTTAACGAATTTTATGCGAGGATGTAATCGTTAATTAAATGCCATGATTTCATGCTTAATTGTCCGTAGAATTTTCATTTTTTCCTTACCGAATATTGGTTTCTTTCTGCCATCCTTTCTTACCGATCAACCTTTCTGTCGATTGAACGTCAATTATATTTTATGTACTCAAATTCGAAGGATTTCCATCAATCGTTCACAAAAATGATTCACTATTGATAAACACGTGCCTTTGATCCCAGAAAGTTAAACGCTTGAAGGAAATGGGCACAATATAATAGGTGCGGTCCATAAGACTTGATAACCATAATATTCCTAGTGATTCGGAAACGATAACTCCTCTTAAGCTTAAAGTGATAAATTTGATGACAGTAATTAATCTGAGTTGTCAAAAATTAATGAAAACGTTATACCATGATGTCTTCATATGTATAGGTGAAATAAAAAACCTCAAACCACTCACATGGTATGCAAGGCTTTGCACGAAAGTTCCCCTAATCCCAACCAAACCAACTTTAGCCGTGCACAGGCCCCTTGAGAGAAACAGGCCCCTAGGCCCCTTTGCAGAAATAAATGAGAAAAACTCGAAAACTTTGGCACCTGTAGCACGTATTCCGCACCTTGTCTTGGCTTATGATGCTCAAGTGACCTTCTTACCTTTCGGCTTTACCTCGAGATCTGCCAACGACGGGGATTTGGGATTGGCTCGATTACAGGATTATGAGAGTCATCTGAGAAGCATTCTTTCACACAACCGATAGAAATAGACTAAATTCATAGGGAGAATTCTTTTTATAAATAATTTATTTTTTACAATCTGGGCTCTAATGTATTTAATAAATTTCAAAATATATGGAAAGTAAAATGCCTCGAACATTGTTGCCGTTAGAAGCCTGATGAACACTATTTTACTTTTAAGTGCAATAATTCGTCTGTTCAAGCACCCCTAGATTCCTAGTCACAGGCATAAAAAAACACATTTTCAGATCAATTTAGGTTTATGACGTTAACCCAACCAACCGACAGGCAGATAGGCCAAAATATAATCGCAGCAATGAATAGATAGAATGAACTTAAATGAGTATGCATAAGGTACTCACTCAGAACTATGTACATATTATTGATAAATGATACAACTTATAGTAAAAAATTAAGTTATTAGAAGAACTTAATGCATGATGAATATTATAAATACACTGGATTGCACAGGTTAAATACCAAATATATATAACAAGGGAAGCAATCTTTTTATAGATCGATGGTAATGAAGTCACCGGGAGAATATGGTGCCTGCGGTTACCCTAAAGAGGTCTTCAACTCATCAATATCGCAGGAAGTGATTTGTGGTAAACCTACGTTCATGTTAAAGGTCAGGATTTAGAAGGGATAATGTATTATCTGAGTATCCCATTAGATTGTCGAAATCTTGGAGAGTTACGAGACGAAAGCACACGACTCTCTCATGACCTTGTTCGTAAAGGTTAATTTATCCTTCTCCTGACGAAAAATGCCAACGAAGTCTACCGCGGGGAGTCACTTCCAGAAACTATTACTACCTCATCCATGAGGAGATATACCCTCACGGTATCTTTCATGAAATGCTTTCCCCATCATTGCAGTATGCACACCATAACTTGTCAAGTTGAGCATAGAATTAAAAATATATGCATTTAAAAACCAAAATCCGGCATTTATTGGAGGCCATCAAATGCCAGAAATAAGGATAAATAAAAATAGAACAATTTCTTTTGTAATATTTCGCATAGCTCAATGGGATGGAAATTGAATGAATGAATATTTTAATTTTTATCATTACCCTCTAAATGAATCGATGCAAACAAAACGCAAAAATATATTCATTTTGAGGAAATGTTGGCTGAAAAATAACAAACATTTGCAGGATTCCCAATTAGCAACATTTAAAGATTATCGCTCCTTTAACTAAGGCTCGAAAAATTACTTAATAAAGGATATACGGAACTCATCAGAAAATTTTGATTTTAGTGAGGCAATGGACGGATTGATTCTTCCACTAATTCAAACTTTCGGAAAGTTAAATAAACTAACCGTCAATTCAATCTTAAATAGGAAGCCATTTAATATATCGTCAAGTCTGAATTATATCAATACTTAACGCTAAACTAAGTTGCTACTGGTGGTACAAGCCAACGTGGAGGAGAACCCGAAAGTTCACAAGAAGAAGGCTCATCAATGAATTATCAAATCAACAGTTACTTTGGAACACTTAAAATGATTTTGTGATGAGTAGGAATGTCATAATTAACTATCCAGACTAATTCAATTTAGGGTTACAGATTGCGTTAACCAACTCGCCTTCAATACAATCCACATCGTTATGTAAGTGTGATTTCATATGAAAATAACTGCATTGCTTCATATCATTATTTATCGCTTTACAACGTTAAATTATCGCTTTCTAAATTTTATGGGCTATCACAGTGATCACCATATGTAACTTATTAGGATTGATAAGAAGTGTGTAGCGAGGCGTTCAGGTATCTTCTAACTGATGTCAACCTTCTGTTTACCAAGCGTCCCAAACAAAGTATGAACTACAATAAGAAATAATGTCATAAACTGCCGCTGGTTAATTGCCTTCGTAATACTCTGATTCTTTTTTTACATAACGATATCCCATCAATTACAGGAATATCCGGATTGCCTTTTCCACTCGTATAATATGTTCCCTTTCACTTACAAACCTGGACTATCCACTCATACTTGTTGACGCAACAAACCCATAGCCGGCAGGCATGTTGCGACCATATAGTATTTATTATATTAGTAAACAATTATATTATTTATTATATTAGTAAACAATTATATTATTTATTATATTAGTAAACAATTATATTATTTATTATATTAGTAAACAATTATATTATTTATTATATAAGTAAACAATTATATTATTTATTATATTAGTAAACAATTATATTATTTATTATATTAGTAAACAATTATATTAGTAAAAAAGAGCACAGTCCCAAGGAAAAATGCTTCACCTTTTCATCAATTCCGACGAGTCATTCTGAGTCTCATTGGAATCGGAAAAAAGTTAATAGTTTCTTGGAGAATGTTGTAACCTTTCAATCTTTTGTTAATCCTTTGATAGCGTACTGAACGACCATTTTAAAATTCATTAAACAATAATTGAAACTATCTGAAATTAGCTGTTGTGTTACGGAAGGTATTACTCGCGTTGTATTTTTCACACGAGTAGGCTTGAATAAACAGTAAATTTTTTGGTACTTTAATGTTGTAAAGTGAGGAGTAATTTTTAACTGAACTCAAGAACAAACTAAAACAAAACCTTTTATTTCCAATTTAGCGTGCTGAGAATACCATGCAAATGGTTAAGCCCCATAAAATAGCAGGATTACCGAAGGTAGTTTGAGCGAAAAATCACTTCACCTAGAATTTGATGAATTTTACCTCATTTAAAGAAAAAAAGTCATCTTTCCAATGATATCAAAATATTAACCCTTTGTTGAACTACTTTTCGAGCAATTTGCCTAAACATTTAAACTGTTTTACATGGGATAGATTACTGCTGTGCGCTCCAGAGGGAGAATATAGAAAAAATTAAGGAATTTTTAACAACCTGATTTTGTCAAAAACTGACGGTGCGTATTTTAAATGTTTTATCAACAGTTAAAATAAATAATCTATTACTCACCGCAGTATTTTTTACTGAATCGCAAAAAACCTGCAGTTTTGAAGGCTTGTTAGCCCTACGGCGTGAAAAAATGAGTCAAGATAGATACTTATTTAGATATATTTATTTCATTAGTGAGAATTTCTGTCATATATAACTATATTTTTGCAAAATTTATTCCACATTTCAATTAAAATATAAAATTCGAATATGGTCTCCATTAGGACTAGGGAAATATCTCACTCAAACTACCTTAAAGGGTCAAAGCTTAACATTTAAGTGCATACAATGCCTACGCCGACAACCGTTGCGAGTTGGAGACGTCTAACGGAATTCAAAGAAGTACGAATGGCCCAAGAATCAATGGACCGCCGCGCCTTGCCGGGGAGATGGCGCTCTGGGCGGGGGAATCCCATCCCACCCCACCGGTTTCGGTACGGGGGATCCGAACCTTCCCCAACCTTCCCTCGGCTCCACTCAGCCTCTCCCACCATCACTTCTCCCTTTCTCCGGCCTCTCCTCAACTGGCCCGTGCCCTCTCCTCCTCTTCACTTCCCCCTACCACACTCCTCCGCTCTGAGGAGGTCCGAGCAACTGTTTCACGACACGCTGGTCGACTACCGCCGTCGTGTCCCAGAACTGCTAATAGTATTTTTTTCTTTTTTCGTTACCTGATTTTGTTTCACTCCAAAAGGAGATTTTACTAAATCCTGACAACATGAATATCCCTTGATTCCATAACGAAATTAATTCGTATTCATGAACAAGAATAGTTTTATCATATATTTTCCGGAAGAGTTTCCTCCGATTTTACGGCGGCTGTCAACGTTAAAGCGGAAAATAATCGATTTTGAAAGATCGATTACACAAAGCTAAACCCGGAAGGGAGTAGACAATAGTTATTTCCTAAATATTCATAGCCCTCAAATAATATCTAATTTAGATATGATTCCGTCCTGAAAGACAAGATTCCCTCCAAAAAAGCATTTGTGTGTTTCTTTTCACTGGTGTTGTCTTCATATGAAACAAAAAATATTTCAAGTATTACAACTGAAAACATTAATGCTTCATACCTTGGATAAAACCACGTCTACCGTTGCTAGGGGTTGCCGAAAGAAGAGAATCAATTACTTTAATCATTGGTTTCTTCAGATTTAAGAATGTAACTTGGGTACAACCTTTATTGGTAAAGTTCGATGAGGTGGTTCTCCTAGGCTTCTCCGCGCTACTGACACGAATACTTCGAGTAGAATAACCAATTTTCTATCAATAAAGCATTGATCCTAATGGCAGAAGTTTGAGACAAATTCAGAGGAAGTCATGCCAGTCTTTCACTCAAAAAAGTGAAAATAATCGGCTTAAATATATCTCCGGTTAGGAAGTAAATTAAGATACTGACGAAGGTTCCATAGTGAGATGACTCACGGATAACTAGTTTCGTGAGGGAGTTTGAACGAGATATGAATGAGATATTTTTTCTTTATAATGATGTTAAATTTGTTTTGTGTGTAACAAAACAAATTTAGCATCATTATAAAGAAAAAAATTCATATTTCAAATGGTACTAAACTAACAGCATTGTGAAGTTTGCAAGGTTTCTCATTTAGTTTTAAAGATAAGTCAATTATTAAACGTAATGAAGATATTCATGCCTGCCGCAAATACGGGGGTGAAATAACGTACAAACTGTCACGGAAAAAAATAGGCCGATTCCCGGTCCAGTCCGATTTCTTCCAGTGGCAATTTCTACGTTATTAACTGTAATATTTTTTATAAAATAGAAAAAATATCTTCAGTTGTGATGGATCTTTTAGCGCACAGCGTGAAAAAAATAAGTTAGAGCCTCGATTAGGAATACTTAGTTAATTACCGAGAAGTCCAGTCATAAAAGTAAAGTTTTTGGGTCATTAACATTGCTATATTCACTTCTGGTTTCTTACAACTGTATTGATTTTAAAATGAAATTGAAATGTGGCCTCCATTATGTCAAGAGTAAAGGTTGTTCACTCGCCCGAGCTCGAAATAATGAAATAATCGGAGAAGGTGGCACTCGGTGGATTCCAAGCCGCCACATTGACTTGTGGCAGGGGGTGTTAGGACAGCAGCCATGGAAAGGGGAGGAATAGGGAAAAGGAGGGAGATAGGACGGAGGTAAATTTTGTATTAACAATGTGCCTTGAGGTAGTGTCACAATGTGTTTGTTACAATCACTTATGGTGTGAGGAAAGGAGAAATTTTGTACCTGTCATTTCAGCAGCGAGTCTGTCTTGTTTTGTCACTCCTATCAGTTGTATAACTAATAATATCCTCCGTGTCGTGCTGAAACTCTCGCCTGATCTGAAATTTTCAAGTAATCTAAGCCTAGCGCGTACCGAATGGTACCGGCCGCAAGGTCACTTTTGACAGCATAGCTTCAAGCAACTTAGGGAATCATGCAAATTTCAAGAAGGGTCGGAAAGAAAGGTCAACAGCTCCTTGTCCGCTGAATTGCCAAATGAGCTCGGCATTTCTAGCTCATCGCCTATCCATTGAGTAGGTACTCATCAACAGATCCGGAATGTCCACTATTTGAATTACTTTTAAACCTGAGGAGGCAATTTATGATCAAATCTTCGAGTCATTGTTTTAAAGCAGAAAAAACTGGAATCCGTTACAGACCCTGAAATTTCCTTGCTATAAATAAATGAATCGCTGATAGATTTCACGGGTAGCAATTTATTCAGTTAATGAGGACTTAATGCGTTTACATACATCGGTTCACATTTTAGTGGAACTGGTGCCTGTAAAAAGAATAATAATTCTCCAGATTTGAAGCATATCAGACTTCATATTGAGACAAACCAACATATCAATGCGGGTTATTCTCGAAAAATTATATGAAACACGATGGAAAATGTTAATATTGTGGATCATGAAGGACTCTGAAATGGACTAAGATGACCGTAAACACTATTTTGGTCTGGCAGGCATCCAAAGCGGCGAAATTCGTAAGTAAATAAATACCACCCGTCGGTGATATCAGCTTATAGTAATTACTTTATTTAAAAAGAGGGAAGGAAGCTTAGACGATCGTAAGTCGAGGTTAGTTGATGTTGTCGAACCTGAATGACGGAAATGAAATGGATCAATTAAGTGTACAAAAAAATCTTTCTTGGAGCTGTGATGAGTGGAAGAAATATGAGACTCCCAATAAAACAATATTTTAAAAACAAATTGGAAACTGTTTTAACGCACAATTGTTTACTGAGCACTGAGCCAATGGAAGTGTATAAAACACGAAGGTTAAGGATGAATAAAGAGTCGCAATCAACAGATTAGGAGAAAGACTGAAGGCCCAACGTAGAACCTTTCCCTGGACTGATAACGATTGACGATGCGTCATAAGACATCGGTAACAATACAAATCAGTCATAAATATGTAATAAAATATTTTTTAAGAGTCTAATGTGATGGACGGACGGAACGGATGCCATGGAGATTTTTAAACTTTAAATTAAAAGAACGTAAAACAAAGATTACTAACAAACAAAACTGACCCTAAAATAGCAGCCGGTTTCAGTCCCAATAAGGTGTAAGTGGAGTGTATATTCCCTCATTATCCCTTCAGCTCTGATGGAGCATCGAATGCCCTTCAATGATGCACAATCAATAAAAGGGAATATATCTTGTTTTATGCTGCATGGCCCTAATCATCACATCCTATTCGCACGTGGGGGATAACAAAGTGCCCCAGCTGTATAATATCCTTCAATTTTCCAGCCTACGAAACAATTTTGAAGAAAAGGGAGGAACGAATGCACGTCACTCAGTTGAGCAAATATCCAACAGTCTATTTGCTCCTTGACATAAATGACCCATCATTCCGCCATAAAGCAATAGGGCGCAGCACGTGTTTATAGTCCGCGATTGAGAGAAGATAGCCCCTCCGATTGAAGGTTTCCAGTTCCTGTCAGCCTTTTCAACAGCTGAGCAATAACCATTTCATTTGTCCTTGGAGATGAAATCAATAGAACTGGACTCGTATTATTCTTTCTATTTTATTTGCAGATGCCAGGATATGAAAAAGACGCATACTTACTCAAAGAAAAAGTACACCATACCCTTGGGCGTATTTACGGGGGGGCGCGCGGGACCGGATCTCCCCCAGAAGTAATTTTGTTAAGGCTGCCCACATTAATATATAAAAAATTACCTAATTAAATACCTTTAAATGTTCCAATAAAAGCTATAAATTGCAGTTTTGTGGTTATAATTATTTTTAAATATTCCGGGGGAGGGGCCCAGCCCCCCATTAGGTGGGACTCAGACCTGGGCCCAGGTACCGTTGGCTGGGGCCCCAATGCTACACATATAAAAAATATTCATGACCGTACCCCCAAAGCAAAATCCTAGATACATTAATGACCACATCGCCGATTTATTCGGTTCAATCCCTCAACAAGGGATTGTTTTTATGAATAAAGGACGAATATTTGACTTTGTATTTTTAATAAGCGTACTCCATTAATTTTCAATGAAGAATATAAATGTAAAATTTTACCAACCAAATCGTTTATTCAATAACGCGACAAAATAATCCTATGACATTATTGAAAAGGAAATTATAAAAAAATACCTTTAATCTGGCAGGTATACTGCGAAGGGCCATCCTATATTATTAACATGAACAGAAGGTAGTTACCAACTAGGACCATAGCTATTTAGTCATTTCAAGAATTTGACGACACTTTAACATGTCATCGTTGAATATTCTTTCTCTCATATTGGAATCTTTTTTCCATCATTCATAGTGAACACCCAAATATCTTAACACACACATAAGAAACACGTTGAAATACTTTAAGTGCCGGCCTTTAAGTGACAGTATCATTGTGAAGCAAGTGGGAAATATGTGGTTCTTTAAAGAAAGTTTCATTCATGGTGATTTGCAATATAAATTCTTAAATGACTGACTACTTCGCGGCATTTAAGCACTCAGTAACAGCAGTTTTATAATTTTGGTGGCACTAAACCTCGGTCCAAATGAATTCCAAACACGAATTTCTCTGATGATCAACCCCCCTTTCTAAACATAAAAACGTCGACGACGTACTAGAAATTCTTCAACGCCGTACTTATATGATAAAAAGAAGATGCCATTTTTTTATGTACTGGAATTAAAAAAAAACGGTTGAAATGAGGGTAGGAAAATTACGAAAAATAAAATACCATCTCAAAATTACCTAAAGAAAATACGATGCCCGCTTTTTATTTTTTTCGCGTTCGTTAGATTTAATACTTAAAGGTGGAAAGATTTTTTCCAGTACAGTTTAAAAATGTATGAACTTGAATAGACGCATGTCCTGACCATTCGGTTAAAGCTAATTTGATGTCAGAAATAATACGTGCATTTCCTAAAAATAAAATTTTAGAATTCAGTCGTAAGAACTGATAAGGATTGGATTTCAAAATAGGAGCGGTATAATAAAACAAAAGTTGTTAGCTTTTTGTAAGTACATTAATAACACATTGAAATAACATAACATGAAATGTAACTAAATTGGGGATACTTGATGAAGATAATAGTATGTTTAAGGATTCGGTGTCAGTCTTAAAAATGTTAAGTGCTTCACGAATGAAAATCGATGTCCCAGTCATGGGCGCAATCGACGAAGTGGAAAAACCCGGAAAAGAGGTGACTGGGAATATTCTTTTGCTTAATTCATTCGAAGGAACGGAGAGGTCTAAGAATTTATTTAGCCCTTTCAATGATTTTGGGGCAAATATGAGAACATAAGCAAAAAATCACCATTCGCGACATCCAAGTAAGTAGCGTGCGACGTGGAAACCAAACGGTCGCGGGTTCAAATTCCACCACGAGAATGGATATTGTGGTCGTCTCGAAATTTAGCTGTTTGTTTCAAGTTGAGATAGAACCTTAATAACTGGAGCACCTAAAAACTAGTGCTATACTTTTCACCGAAAAAGCCGCGCCAAAAGTGTATATGAATTTCCTTGCCACACTTGTGGATTTTAATATATATCTCTGTAAGAGACAGCGGTAAGTAACACCGATCGTCAACTCATTACTGCGACTTTATCCAGTGGAATTCCAGCTGAGCACTCTCAACGAAAAATAATGACTTCAAATTACACAAAACCATATATCCTATCCATCGTAAAGGGGAGATGCATAAAAAAAGTATTTTTGAGGTTCATCATACCCATAAAAATACGCCGTAGTTGGGCATAACCACAGTTATCACAATTATCAGAAAATCAAACGAATATGTTACTGTTTTAAATATCTGAAAATGGTTTCTATTAAATTAAATTTAGATGAATCATTGAAAACTTCCGATTTTCTGAATGTTTTATAAATTATGGAGTTGAAATAACTAGGAACATTTCCATTTGACAATTATTTTCTATGTGAAGGAAAGGTTGCAATCTCTGTGCGCAAGAAAACTCCGAATTGGGAGACTTCGGGCGGTCAAAAAATACTATTTCCTGGAAAGAGAAAATTTATGTCCTTGATAGGTGATTTTTTGAAGTCGCACTGCACATAACTCGAGCCGAAAGGACATGTTGTGCCAAGCGGTTGGATCACATGACATGATGAAAAGAACCGAAACAATGCTTAAAAAACCGCTTTCCTGGACGACCGTGGCAAAAACTTAAGCTTAAACACTCGCCGGACCCGACTCAACTTCCCTCTTCAGCTATAAACACAAGCAATGCTACAAGCCATCACGCAACAACTCATGCTTCTTTACAGCATATTTCGCCATCAACCGTTTCGTACCTTATTCACATTTTAAGGAAATTTGTGCCATCACTGATAGAAAGACAGGTAGACAAAAGTAGGATTATTCAAGTAATAACGGTGGAGCAAAACCCGGCGTCGGTAAAATCCTACTCATACAAAATGCGCCTAAGTTATACGTTAACAAACAGGGTGCTGCACTTACATTGATATTACACAAGTAGTACTCTATTTTGACTTATTCTGACAGCTAAACACACTTGTCTGCCACAGACAAGACAGGAGAAACCACGCTCAGAACCAATGGTACAATTAGAGCCGACCGCAACGATGCGTTACTTCTGTTCTCGAGCGGGAGCCGGTGTTACTATCACGGGAAGCAGATGAACGTGAATCGAACCCGGAACCTCGGTACTGAAAGCCCGCCCAACTCTAGCTATCAAGCCAATCTTATATCCCTTATTCCTTGCATTCATTCCCATTAAAAATGCACTACCTTCGTCACTCCTACATAAATCAGGTTCCCCTCAGGACGATGTCGGGTGTCTCCCAATCACTGTCCTCGGGCTTAAAAATGAAAATAACTCTCCGAACGCGTCGCCTCGAATGCTTCGCGACCTTCCCTCTCCTGACGGGCATTCGATTTCCGCCGGCGCGAACACTTTCATGCAGCATACAGCCCAGCCACCTTCCCTCCCCTGTGCCCCCAACACAATCCGCGTTTGGATATTATTATGCACAAATGCCGGCGGTGTGGTGGGGGCGGGGAGGTTGTGGGAGGCCAAGAGGGAGGAGGACCGCCTTGCCGGCCAACATGAGAGGAGCCGACCGAACGACGGCAAAAAAAACGCTCCGAATTGAAGGCACACGTCTTCTCCTGCGACACGCGCACACATTGACGTTGGTGTAGCCTCCCCCCTAGGAGGGGTGCCGTTTAGGAGACGGCCGATATCTTTTGTATACTTGTAACCTAACAAGTCGTCGAAAGAGCGTGTGGCAGGCTGCGTTATTTCACTTATTCGGAAACTTAATTCACCCCTTAACTGCTATTTAATAAACATTTACAAACCACATAAAACGTGGTTAAACGTGGTTTTGGCAGACTGCGTTATTTCACTTATTCGGAAACTTAATTCACCCTTTAACTGCTATTTAATAAACTTTTACAAACCACATAAAACGTGGTTTGAAAAATTTTATTTAAAATGTGGTTTGTAAAAGTTTATTTTATTAAATATTTTAATATGGAATTCCGCTAAGTTACCAGAGAAAGCCTTTTATCCTTTAACTGCTACCATCGTCTATTGACAATGAACTTAGTATTCTGCTCCCATCGTCTATAGGCGATTTGAAATATGACACTTTTACCAATAGCAGTAAAACTATAAAATCTCTTAACATATGCATTTCCAAATGTTATACAGGTGTATATACTTTTTGTATACTCTGCCTATTTTTACCCTTCCCAAGTCCACTCCGCTCTCAATAGTATGGGAAAATGCTTAGAGAAGAAACTTCTACACTGCAAGTGAGGAAAAATACTTTCTCGCCTGTAGATGCTTAAATATCTGGATAATTGCACAGCTAAAGGGTTAATACAGAATGAGACGGACAAGGATATCAAACGTAACCATTATCAATGCATTTCTGAGATAAAATACAAAATCTTTATATATATAAAAGTCAATGTATGTATGTATGTATGTATGTATGTATGTATGTTCCACATCTCCTCCTAAACCACAGGACCGATTTTGATGAAATTTGGAACACAAGTTTGTCACTGATAGAAAACAAACACTGTAGGGTTCAATTAACCGAATCCCTATTTTTTCAGGGTTAAAGGTGTGATCCTTACTAATATGTATAAAAATGTAATAGTCCCTGTCTGTCTGTTGCTCCATCACGCAAAAACTACTGGACTGATTGAGCTGAAATTTGGCAAACAGATTGAAGACATATGTGGTTGTAACATATGCTATATTAAAAAGCCCTAAGGGCCCCCAAAGGCCCCCTGAAGGTCCCCCCTGGTGGTCCATGCTAAGCATTGGATTCGGTGCAGTGGTTTCATTTTTTGCTTTTTAAAAGTACTTTCACTCAAAATATAGGGCTGGAATTTTTTTTATCGGATTGCTGAATAAATATAATTTTTATTTTTTCAATCGATTTTCTTCTACGGTTCGTATTTGCCTGAAATTCATGTTTTCAGTTGAAAAATCTCACATTTTTATTTGAAATCAACAATAACATATTTCCTTGACAACCGGAGATTTTATTTTCAGAGAATATTCACGCCTCTAGCATTTAAATATCACGTTTTACTGCAGGCCCATGATAGTACGTAGAAAGCAAATCCGTATAAGAAGGGCCCAGAGTCCCAAGGGCTCCATGATTGATTGCTTCAGGGGTTAATCGATAAATTCAATGCATATTTACAACAAGTATACTCTTCAATGTCTTTCTCAAAGTAGCTCTCAAAGGGGCATCGCATGTATATGAGAGAACACTTACGTACTAAACAATACACATAAAGGAAATTAATTGATTACACACACAATTATATGTGCATGAATATTTACGTTGAGCGAATATCAATGGTAATAATTCCTCTGTTGCTACAACAAACACGGCGTTGTTTATTATCGTTTAATACTCAGATGTATTACACGTAGTGAAACCGTCTGCCTCTAATTACGATTGCGAACTGTTTTTTAGACCAATTCCCACATCATTAACGTCACGAGTTATTTATATGTTTAAAAGTGTTAAAGTGCAGCTAACTTAGGTACATTCACTCAATCATCGAGTTACCCATTCAAGACTCTCGCTTGCCGCTGTGTTTCCCCTCCTTGGACTTACAAATATATCCATCCACATGCCTAATAGAAAAAAGTGTAATCTTTCGAAAAAATCTTCTAAAGCAAAATGAATGTCTTATTTGCTAGAAAATGAGCCCTTGAAAGAAAAACGACAAAGGTTAGACTTGGATGGTCAAAGACATGCCCACCAGCGATCTCATGAGATTCTCCCCGTGGTGTTTCTCGGGTTACGCTAAGATCCGCACAAATTTCATCCTTACCCAACATACGGACGGGTAACCAGCTCTAAATCTGGTTCAAATACAGACCCATCTGTTTCGAACCTTCAATCTGCTTTAAGATGGGGGAAATTATAATGACGTCACTACATGCTTCTTACCCAAAAGAAGAACGGAAATTCTGCGCAATTAACGACATCCGTGCATGAAACTAGACAAGTGCACTAAGAATCACCATAGATTTTTTATTTAGCAACCGAAATCAATGATTATGGCTATGCCGAAGGCGCAGTCCCATTGATTCAGAGATTCATAGGTCAAATAAACATGGCTTCTGCTGCCATTACTCCTCTTGACGTTGTCAACCGCTGGATTGTACCCTTCTGTCTAATCCTGATTAAGATACTCAAAGCAAATATCAACGTTGAATATTGCAACTGAATTAAGTCATGGAATGCAGATATATGTATGTACACAAGGGAAGCGATCAAGCTGTTAATCACTCAGAAGACGGCTCAAGAGAACCGTAGGGACGAGGTGACCATCTATCATCCTGGGTGCTATTGAAGTAGTAATGAGTCTGCAAGGCCGATTATTGGGTTTCCCGTGCATGAAAGTGAACCAATAGTTACTCATCTTTCCGTGCACCTGGAAAAATGTCAGTGTGTCTACTACAACGAACACAACATACAAGATAGGTTACGAACTCCTCAAATGGCCACGCATACTGTTTTTCTTCGGGATTTGTGGTTTTATTATAAAAAATAAGTTTAATGTTTTTCACACCCGTTGAATTTCAACGGGTATCTTCCGCTCGTAATAAAATAAAAGCTGCACTCTCTCGGCGTCACGTGGGATTTTCAGCATTGCCGAACTATTTTTTCTTTGAGGCGTTAGAAGACAAATGTTTGAGCAAATTCTTCATGGCACTAAATAGGAGTTAATATAAAAGGTATACTCAGATATCTACCAGGGCAAGTGGCAGGGGGTGTTAGATCACCTGATATAAAGAAGGCAAACTGGACAAGGATAAATGAGGAATAAAAATTATATGTTCTCTCGCATGTCACTGTTATGCTCTGAGCAGCAGTCGCAAGAATTAAGCGAGCTAAACTAATTCGTGGATATAGAATACAGATTCAGCTGTAATGTGGTTGAACCGTTCCATAATGATAGAAACAAAAACACTTGCAGTTTTGCCAGTAATAACAAATTTAATACCAAATATTCCCGTTGTTACTATATCACTTTCAAGTCTTCATCATGAAGATGAAGCCACAACATCGAAAATAGTCCGTATTATATCTTTTATTAGTGGGAAACTTCAAGTGCCTTTTCAATCATCAATTTATGTACTATGAGTTTAGAGAGACGGGCTATCAGTTTGATAGTCTCTACCTAAAATACAACAATTCTACCTTTCCTACACGGATGATTGTTGGGTTAGAATTATATACTTAGTTTCAGCAAAAAAGGCGGAAGATTTGAATTTATCTCATAAATTGAGCCGGGGTCATAACTCTCAATTTCTTGGTGGTACTCATCCCAGTCCCACAAGCAGTCGCAATGCACTTTCTGTCCATTCTAAATAGTTTTTAGTAGAACGTGTGGCTTTTAACTGCATTGTGAACATCAGGAGTAATTAATATATTTATTGAACACGCATAAATGATAATTTCTTCTAAAACAGGTTTGTTGATATTTGTTAATATAGTGTCCCCGATAAAAAAATATGCAGTGTAATTATTACCAAAGTTAAAAAAAGATCTGATGCTTTCCCGGCGTATGCTGGTAGTGAAGGCTGCTCGGGTGCTCCACCGGGTAATCTCCTCCATAGCTGCCTATTGAGGAGATTACCCGGTAGAGCACCCGAGCAGCCTTCACTACCATTACCAAAGTTGTTATAAAAATTGTTATTTTTTCTGTTTCTACCTGTTTATGTTGTAAATTTTGTTTCATGGTTGTCAATTAGCCCTGAGTATGGCAATAAATTTGCAGTTGGCAGTGAAATAATGAACTTTAAATTACCAACACTCATAAATGATGAGCAGACAATAAATTATAAATATTAACACTCAATAAATTAAAAGCAGAAATCAGGAGTAAGACCAGAGGGTGGAGAGCAAGGAGGAATAATGGGGAAGGTCTGGGGGAGAGCGAGGAGGGACAGTGCACCAAGCTTCACCCAACCTCCGTCCCTGCTAGGGACAGCGACACGTCGTCCACCCGCCCAGTGTCCCTTCCCCGCTCTCCTCCAGATCACCTCCCCCCCTTAAAGACGTCACTCGCCTTGTTTTCGCCACTAGTGTTTTCGTCGAGGGGCGGACTCGGCGCGATTGGGAGTCAGGTGGTTGGAGGCGGATATCGGTTCGCCCATTCCGGCGGGGAGACTTCCAAACATTTCGGAAAATGGAATTCGGGGAAAAACAGCGCGTGTCGCAAACCTTTGTTTTCCTTCTGGATGGGACAGTTTTAAACTGTGAAACAAAATTCACAATGCTAGAAATCGTCTTTGGATGATAACTGGACGTTTTTGGAGAAATCTGGGGCGTAACAGTCATACAAATCAAACCTCTTCCACGCGCCTACATTAACATATATACCTGTCTACTACTCCACGAACCGCCGTTAAAGTGTGAACCTGGGATTACTACGTGGCTATCTAAGAATAATGGAATAAAATGGATAAGAGATTTGGGAGTAATATGGGAATGCTATTATATTGCTGTGTTTATGCTGTGTTGGAGTAGGGTACCTCTTTGAGAGCGTTTCCTATTTCTTCACTGGAATCGGATTTGTAAAAATAATTTGGAGTTAGAATTATATTCTAACCATCAATCTCATTGAAATCATATCCTAAGTATCAATGTCGAGTATTATTAATCGAGCTAGCAACTTATTTCTGGGTGTTAACCTAGGACTCTATAATGGCTCCCATTTCAATCTCTCCTATACCTCGAGGACTATTTACACACATTTGAAGGAATAAAAAATGCTTTTCATTGCATTTTGTACAATTAACAAATTAAATACTTCAGAGCGTGGTTTGTTTGAGATGAAGTTTAGCGAAGGTCATACAGCATCTCTTCTTCACTTTTTTAATTAAAAACCTTCCTGCTTCATTAATTCCAAAACCTTTAAATTAGTAACATAGATGTTTCGACTGAGTATTCCGCAAGATTCTGAAACAAGACACACAGGTATAATGGTCGCCAAAAGCATATAGATTAACATCGCCAACTATCTAGCTAATACGAGGTGGCTTGAACGGCACGCTGTATTAGTACATGACAAGATGCTGTATCTTCCAGAATAATGCACCTGGATAAAACATAGTAGAATGGAGATCAATTAGATGAAAAACACGGTAATTAATTCATTTTTAATAATTTTTTGAAATTAAGAAAGTGAATATCAATTCTAGAATCACTCTTCTTCACCTCATTGCAAATGTAAAATCTACAATCCATGTTAAGGCCAATGAATTTACACTTCTGCGGTTTCTAAATCAGAAGGGTGGGAACAGCTCAGTAATAGATGAATTTCCATTTCATCGAATAGCATTTAAAATATCTAAAAGCTTGATAGCATAATGAAAATTTCAATCCTCAATTCTCTAGACTCAGCAAGGGTAAAAAAATGATCCAAATGAACTTTTTTTGACGGATTATGTAGAACCAGAGTAGGTACTAAGGTTTACTGTGGAAAAATGATACGTTCATTAAAACAGATCATTGAAAATGGTGATGAACGCAGGACATTAAATTTTCTATTTCAAAGTCCTATTAAATGTTTTCAAATTTTTTAATTCAATAATATCCTCCCTTTAGTTTTAAATTAACAACACTAAACCAATCATAAAACTGAAAAACCACATTTGGCATCCACTGGTTTACAGCCATTTTTTAGGATTAAAACATGATCGTGTATATCCATTGCATATCAATTGATGCGTACGTTAATGTGGATCAAAACAAAGAGGTTGTAGGACTACGGATCAATGAAAAAGTATCCAAGAAAATAGAGGGTATTAAACATGTTATGTATACTATAATAATTCTCAAAATGGTGTTATAGCTTTGAATTCCATGAAGTTTGGTTCCTACTCCTATGGCGTGTGAGTCCCAAGTTCTTCTAAAATTCTTTGTTGACTATGTAAAAAAATAGCCAGCCTTTGCTTACAGAATTCAAACGAGGTGTAATAAGTTTTTTTTTTTAATTTTACTCATAGTCAGACGGATGTAAGCAGACAATTTGGTTCCCTAGAATAGTTTTCGCTTGATACCTATGATACTAAAAAAATGGTTATTTACTTATGTAATCAATTTACGGTTAACCCACGACGAACTACTATAGAGATTTATGTAGGTAAGAGCGACTATAAACATCGAATAAGTGCAGGAATGCACCATCCGCTCCGCAAGTTTGGTAAACAGGGCCTAAGGCATATAAAATACATTCCAATATCCTAACATAGCCATTATAACCATGCGGGTCATTTATCCCAAATACGATCAAGGCAATGAACGCTGTCAAACATTTTTCCCGCGTAGTAATTTCTGCATTCTATGGCGCACAATCACTACTGTTATCAAAGAATCATACAATGCCGAGGAGGACATACTGTGGGGAGAGAAAAAGGTTACAACTCATTCCCCGTGACTCCTCCAAAGGCAGCTGATTATATTAAGCGCATCCGAGGCATCGTTGCATTGACCCTCATAAGAGCTGCCTATTTAATATTCCTCCCCGTCGCTAACGCGGAAACTGTGCCAAAGTCGCACCCGAAAGAAGACGTCCTTACCTCTGTAGGTTATGTCAGCCGTTCCAGGCGAGTCGGTCTCCTTTTAATCCTCCTTATCCTTTTCAGCTCATTCGGATGGAGAACAATGACAAGATCCACGGTGGTCTTCCTTTCGTCCTCGTTGGCCCACAAATCAAGACGATAGACGAAACAACACACACTGACAAGCACAAGGGGTGGCCAACAGGGGCACAAGTCGTCAAAAGTGAGCGACAGTAGCAATCTGATTGATAACTTCTTCTTCCTTTGACGTTCCTTTTCAAAAGTGGTGTTCTCTGAGCAGGGTAAATCTTCCAGGAGTAGTCCACAGTAATCCTTTCAGGCACTAGAGTTGTAGTTAGTCGTCTCGACGATGAGCCGAAACTCGCGCGATGCTTTTGGCCGATAATAAATATTATATGACGAACTAAATGGTCACGAAACTGAATACGACTCAAGATCTGACTGCGGCGGGTCGTTACGGAGTAACCCAAACAAATTGTCCCTCTTCCTTTTTTCTGGGAGAAAAAATTAGAGGACGGTTCTGTCACGAAATTCGACGGGAACCTCTTTCACGGCGATGATCACGATGCGGAATAATTGCACCGCTCCCGAGTGTAATCCCGGTCCTAAATAATCCTCGAAACTGAGCGAGATCTCAGGGGGAGGACCGGATGAAAACACGCCAGAAAAATTGAATCAAGTCCCGCGCAACATGGCACCCGGGGTTCCAGGTTCGATTGGGGATACGGAAGAAACCGCGTCGGAACACGAACCAAATAAAACTGTCACTTTCGTTCGCTTCGGCGTGGATAAAAAGAGCGCCCGGAGGATGGGAGGAGGGGGGCGGAGGTTGGCGGAGGAGGAGCCGAGGTTCCCGTGTCTGTTTCCTTCTCTCAAAAACTCTCGCTTTTCAGAGAGCGTGCGGTTCGTTCGAGTGAGAGGTGCTTACTGGCTGCCCAGTTGGGTTACCCCGGTACCTCTCCTCCTCTCCCCACCTCTTCCTCCCTCCTCCGCCACCCCAGGGACACCCCTCCGACAACAGCTGAGAGAGAGGAGGGGAGGGGGAGACGAGCAGCCTAGGGAGGTTGGGCCCCTTCCCGTGTGTCCTTCCCACCCCTCCCCCCCCACCCGCCCTTCCGATTCCTCCCAACCTCCCACCTCCGCTTCGCCTCCACTCACTCTCACTCTCGCTCTAAACAGAGTCCCCCCCCTCAATTCCCCCATCCTCCGCTGCGGATTCGTCCTTGTACCCAGGGTTAGGTTCCGGTAGCGCTCACGGCGCTAAGAAGACGCGGGCTTGCGTAGGAAAGGAGAAAAAACGCCGGGGAATGAGCCGTGCACGATGCTGAGGAGGATATGGTGGCTGGGGAGGTGCTCGCTTGCGTTGAGGAGGAGTACTTCTCGGAAGAGCGGGCGTACTCCGGCTGCGAGTGGATTCCTTCGACGCTCACGCAAGCGGATGACTGAATTTACGAGAGACCGATTGAAGGCCCAGGCAAACCTTGCCTTGTTTCACTACACATCATATCGACAAGTAACAAAAATTTGGTGGAACTAGACTTCATTACTACAAAGTTCATATTACACTAATTAACCTAAGAACTCAACGCAACCAGAAACATTAACATTCATGCCTGAGGTGGATTCGATCAGGAGATCGTTTGATTGTCAGGGTGGCCAAACTGGCTACGGCGGCCGTCTTCAAAACTTGTGTTGGTTGGGTTAATTCTGGGAAGGGGAGGTCATTAGCGCTATTTAGAGTTGGTAGGTTGATTAGGGAAGGGCTATCAGGGAATGGAAAAAGAGTGGATAGAAACCCGGTGTCTGCATTTGCCTGTTTCTAACGAAAGGTGCCAAGGGATCCACCGTTCAAAGTCCCATCCGACGGACGGTGTAATACAGTTGAAATACTCTCCACACAGCTCCCAGGTAGGGAACGATATCCTCGGAATATCCTCCGCCACCACCGGAATTTCAACCTGAACTCTCGAGATGAGAAGCCAGTAACTTAAGTCTTCAAACCAACCCGTTCTTGAAGATTTGAGTGTCTTAGGAAAGAGGATGGGAAGAGATCGGAAGCTAGGGGAATAATTTTATCGGCAGAAGAAGCGTTTTAAAGAGAAGAAAATCGATGGTGGAGAAATATTTTTGATTCGTGAAAAAACTTGGGTAATTTTGACTGAAATTGTTAAGATTATTATTTGAACATTGGCCTTGTATATGAACCCAAATCGTGCACTTCGAAGAAAGACTGCGAGCCCACACAGAACGGTAAGAGAAATTTTAAAATTATTACAAATGGTAAGTTGGATAGAGAGGATGAACGAAGATGTATTACCGGAGGAGGCGAAGATGAAGTTCGGAAGTGATAACAAATTGGACGGAGGAAAACCTAAATGGTTACGGCATATTTAAGAGGGTGGTAGAAAGAAGAATGTTGGTTCAGACGGGGAGAGGGATGGCAAAGAATAAGGGTTATGGACAGCATTACGGATGACAGAAGATAATTGAATTTTAGGAGATAATTGATAGGGGATGATTGATGAGGGGATATTGCAATTGATGACCCTGTAATAGGAACTGGTACCAAAGGCAGAAATTGGCCAGGAACCTACCAGTACCTCACTTATAATTACGACCTAAATCAATTAACTGTAGCTATTTAAATATTCGATCACCTGCTTTAACCAGTAATTAAACTATCTACTTCGTGTTAAATTAAACAAGAATGGTGACACCTTTGTCTCCTTGCATAATGGGCACCCAAATACAAGTTTTAAGTTGTTCCAACCATTTAAAACAATCGACATCAAAGTCACTGAGGACGACAGGTTATTTAGATAAGTTAATGACAAAAGTGAAATCATTTTCCTTATAATTGATCCATGATAAAAATGATAAAATACGTTACTTAGGTAAAGAGTTTAAGAGGAAAAAATATCAAAATATGGGGGAGCCATGGTATTTTGCGACAGGAATGGAAAGACATGTTGTCCTGATGATTTGGAAAGCTATGGGAGGACTATACCAGAGCCTACCAATATTGATGAGATACACTTAAAGGTATTATTTACACGTAAATATGATAATAATAGATGTTAGAACCATGTTAGGAGTTCTCGTTAGGTCGCTAGATGCTTCTCCTCAAAGCACCACGCACGGTTGCACACGCGGCTGTCTTGGCGATGATGCACGGTCGGCGGTGCTTGCTGCAGCAACATGCAGAGGGAGGTAGAGGAAGAGTGGGAGGGCAGCAGTGGCCAAGTGGGCAACCGCAAGGACATCGGACGGACTCGAATCCGGGTATGACCCGGACGGAGTATGGCGGGGTCTGGGGACTGAAAAATAAAACCACGAATCCCACAAAGGCGTGTCAAGTTACCGGAACAAATAACAAAATGGCTTCCTTCGTGCTTAGTTTTCACCAGGTTATGACCAAAATACAGTTAAAATTACGTAAGCTTCCTTGTCACCATCCCTCAGCGGTAATTTACTCAGTTTAAGGGTTGTTATTTTCTACAATCAGTACACATCTCCAGCCTATAATTCCTAAATGCAACAAATATCACAGTTGCGTTCATCGTCTTAGGCCAGCATCACTGTAGAACTTTGAAATTAGATTCTGAGCCAGCGAAAAGATGCAGCAATTCTATCTAGTTGAGGTTTATTTCAGTGTCAGTAGCAAGAATTTAAACGCCTCCAATTTACTGCCAGGAAGGTTAAGACCTTTTCGCACAGGATATTTCCGAATAACCGTATTTCTCCGAATATAAGCCGCTCTTTTTCTCCCGATTTTGGGGCCTCAAAATTGAGGTGCGGCTTATAATCTAGGTGCGGCTTAAATTCGAGAACTTTCTTAAAAAATCGTAAAAATTACCGATTTGAGAAAACCAGCCATTCAGATTCACGCGGACGCCAGAAAAACTCTCTTAAGCCACGGGGATAGTAAGAAATAACGCTGAAAAAAGTAAAATTGGTGCACCATTTATTCATATATTTATGGATAATATAGGCAAAATTGTGTCACAGTTATATAATTAATGTAAAAAGAAATATAAAATTCTAATTCCTAATACTTTCGGTAATACGGGGTGCACTAAAAAAGGTGCGGCTGAAATTCGCGTATTAACTTTTTTCCCTGTTTGAGACCCCATAAAACGGGGTGGGGCTTATATTCGAGTGCGGCTTATATTCGGATAAATACGGTAATTACTTTACGTTATATTTATGGTCCATATTCCGGCGATTATGTGAATTTGATGGTATCCATAATCTCACACACGCTCATAATACGCTCATCCCAATCTTTCTACCGCACATCAAGTAATCATAATATTCTCATAAGCGGAAAACATAATTTTACTCCGGCTACATAACCGTTACTTTCCTCTTCAGTCTAAGCTCGCCACCAGCCTGAAGGTCACCGCAGATCGAAATTGCGTTCGTGGGAGGTGCGAGGTTTAGGTGGATGGTGTCCTGTCGTGGAAATGGATTTTATGCTTCGGAATTTAGGCTGAGAAATATTATTTTAACTAAACTTTTCATGCTGCATAAGGAATACAGAAACGCCACTTCATTCTTAATTCGAGTCTGCGTTGATTTATTGAGACTGATATTCATTACTATCGTAAGTTACATGATTAGTCATGAAACATCAAGAGTGACCTTGATGGAAGACAAGCTGAGATTGCCTCAGACAAGGACTTAAAATACTTCCACGAAGAAAAATTATGCGAAGTAGAATGCATGGGAAACCAATATCTAATTACCCTCGAATCTTGCAAAAATGCAAGGTTAGGTCGTTCAGATTAAGGTCCTTTGTACGAAGGACTTCTCTCTCTCTCTTTAACAAGATAATGTGAATATCGCAGCGCACAAGTTGAGAACAAGGACGGCTGATCAATGAAATTTCTGGAAATTCATAGCATAAAATCTCGAATCACATCGTATGCAGTTTTCTACTCGACTGCTTACTTAGCGCACAAGTTGTGAACAAGGACGACTGATCAATCAAATTTCTGGAAATTCAATGCATAAAACCTCGATTCACACTATTGAGTTCCTTACTCAAAAAAGCTATTATGAGTAGGTAAGTGAAGGTACAGCAGACAGAAGAGTATAGATACTCATCTTCTAGAGCTTACAAAGTTATTTTTCTCAAAGGTGCCTAATGCAAATCTAATGCGTGCACGTAGATATTTCGAGGAATTTCTTTCGACAGGTTATTTTTATGTTACACAAATATCTGAACAGAGAACAAATACATGCATACCTAACACTAATGAGAACGATAATTAAAACCCAATTATTTTTAAACACTACCGACAAGTTTCTAAGTCAGGGGACAAAAGCCATCACCATCACAAATGAGTCAATTTACAAACGTAACCTCAATTTTGTCCATATGGGGAAGAATGAATTTTGACCAAAGGTGAAAAAGTTGTAAGCACAAATTTTTTCAAATAAATTTACAATATATTTTAAATCACCCTTAATGACATGCATAAAATGCCGAACCTTATGTATTTAGGACTATGTAACGACTCATGAAGGGGGTGATCTTAAGATTGAAGTCCATGTATTCCGCTCCGCAGTTTTGAGTTCGAGTCCAAACAATCGTGCGTTTATCTCGGTCGTGTCCCAATCCGTAGATTAAGTGCTATTTAAAGCAAACGCCGGGTTTCCTCGCCAATTCGCCCTTCAAAACGTAATCATTCTAGCCCCTCAGCTTTCATTTCAATAGATTAGCTACCTAGAGACACTGCCCAACGTTTAACATTTTCGTCAAAATCTATAGCGTGATTATGAAGTGACAAGCCAGTCTAGGACAAATTAGTTTTCAATATATTTCCATAAAATTAATTTATACTTAGTTATTTTTAGTTTCTTTAATGAACTGAATACGAAACAATATATGAACGAACGAAATATGAACGAAACAATTTTGCTCGTTGATGTCGAGCATAATGTTGAAGTCAACATTATGCTCGTTTGCCATAACGTTGACTTTCGCAATTCTCCCATATGCATTTTTGTAAAATATTTATTACCGCGGGATGTAGGTAAACTGCTTTGACAAAACCAGAATTTTAATTGAAAAAAATAAGGTACTGTCCACTTAAACATTTTAACAACTAAAGCGTTCAACCGGAGAGTACAAAGTATAATTTACTTTATTCATTAACAAGCTTCTCCACCACAGCTGGCCCGATGTAGATCAATTCATTAACGGCTTTATTTACTTCGTTTCAACAAATGAATAGAATGTTACTTGCTGTCTATAGGGTTGATGGCCTAGCCGACGTATTACAACCCAAGGTGAGTCTACCCCCGCTGAGCCATGAAAATGTATCCGACCGCCCTCGTAATGCTCCAACGATGACAAAACGAACTTTGAAGGTTCAGCGGCCGGGCGATAAAAGGGCAGAGGAAGAGAAAGGAAGGTCTAAAAAATATTCTAGTGTGAAAATTCCGATACTAATTGACCGCCGGCGACGGGGAAACCACCAACCGGACACAGCCTTGGCGGCTCCTCTGCCAGCTAAGGGGAAACGTGACCACATGAATATCCACCTCTCTTGCGCCGGCCGTGGTTGGTCGGTGAGCATCGGGGACTGCCGCGGATATTTTTACTTCCCTTGCAATTTTTTCCGCGCTAATTTTTTTCCGCGCCAGTTTTTATCCACGGAGGGACACGCGGTAGATCGAAGCGGAACGGAAATCGCCGACCTTCCCGGAGCGAAAAGCGAAGGAAAGGGGTCAACCTGCGGGCGAGATTTATATGCAGCAGGAGGTGGGATCGACCTCGTCGGTTCAATGATGGATCGAAATATGAAAAAACTTTAAAAAGAAAAGGGCGTCCTCTCGCTGTGAGCAAGGACGAAGGCCGGTTCGAGCTCGGGTGGCGTGGGTGAGGACACTGGACGAGGGCCTTTTTTACGGTCGTCCGGGAGGGGGGTGGTGTTAATTTGAGGGTGAAAAGTGCGGAAGAGGGTGAAGGAAGTGAGCCCATATCCCGAGGTCAAAATTTTGCTCTAATCAATTTAGTACAGTAGGCAGATTTATCAAAACTTTCCTAAATCATCCCACAATCGGTACACACTCATAAAATATTTGAGTAAAGTGTATGAAGTTGTGGAAACTGCCTCCAGCCACCACTGTGGTGGGCTATCACTTGTAATCACGAAGAAAAGCAAACTTCAAGTACAGCAACTTGATTGGAAAACAATTAGGTGACCTGGCAACTACTATATTGTAGAGCCGCTCTCAGAAACGGGAGTTATTATGCATTTCCGAGGAAACAAGAGCCAATGAAGAGACAATATTGGTTGAAATGCTTATGTTACTTCGGACACTTGACATAGTATAAATTATTGTGATGAGTAGAGCGCGGAAAAAAAGTCTTTTGACTTTTTGCAAAAGTGGGACTTTTGTGGTTTTAAATACAAATCTTCACCAATCTCATTAAATAAAACATTTTTTAACGACTTATTTAGAGACTTTTTGGGACTTTTTTGGCGTCGCGGGACTTTTTCTGATAAAACAGACTTTTCTGGGCCTTTTTATTTAAACCACATGCCTAAGTTAATATTTGGCTGTTGTGATCACTTTTGTTCAACTTGGTATTGGACATATCTGTGTTTTTCATGCGGTACTCCAAGGAGCAGAGATGTGCTGCAAAAGTGGAAGCTCCTGACAATTGTCAATGCGAAATTTTATTAATAGCTCTGGAAAGTGCAATTAATTATTTCTATTGCTCCACCGTTCATGAAAAGAATCGCACTCACTCTGTTCTTCAACCAGAAGGTTGGTTTGGATAGGTGAGGATAGAGCTCACCCCCGACTAAGCCATAGGCGTGTGAATTTCACATATTCAGGGTAGGGGGGCCAGTTTCTTTCCCTGGGCCACCTCGCACTTCGAGCTTTTTTACTTGGGGTGTCCTAAGATACATTGATCTGAAGAATACATTGATCTAATTATGAACCAGCTTATTTGAACCCTGGCGGTCTGCTGACTCGCTGACAACTCTACACTGTATGCTAACACTCCGCTTTTGTTTAGGAGATTAGAGGAAAAATGATACAATTATATGAAAGACCATCTAGGATTTCCGAGGAAGTGCACGCGTCGCAGTGTGCGCAGGTGATCATTAATTGAGAGCCAACAATGTAGCACGGCAAGCAATGCGCCCTTAGCACTCGATCGAAGAGGAAAAATGAAGGATTAACAAGGACCGGTGAATGTATGCACATCGTTTAAACGCTATTCTCTTTTATATTCGAGTAAGCCACGTAAAGTCTCAGTCATTTTCTGAGGTTTCAAAGTGTCATATACTGTCATACACTCGTCGTAATTAACAGAGTAACTGATTAAATGTGTAAATGTATATCAACCCTTCGAAAAAGATCCATAATATCTATTTTCCTGGACAGCCTCAAATTCTTGATATCTTTGATTTTTAATATTTAGGCAAATAAATTTCAACGACTTCATCATTCTAATATTTTACCTGGCGCGAATTTCCCATAAGTTGTTTTAAGTAGTCAAGGGGAATTAATATCTACTGGATCCATAGGACGACCTTCGTATCCACGCCATGACTGCCTCTTTCATTCGGTACTAGAAATAGGAAAATGTTTGTGAAGAATTTTTTAAGTCGTGAAACAAGGGCAGCCCTGAGGCATTTGGGGGATCTGGAGCAACATTCTACCCTCCCTCCCAGAAAAATATTTTGTTTGATGGCTTGTTCGAGGCTTCTTGAGTAATGGGCCTGGGGAAGAGTGCGGTCCTACGGGAAACTCACTTATTCACACTTTATTAGATCCAGAGATATCAATTTTCTAATCCTTTATGCTACATATTTTTGAAAATGTATATCAAGGGTCACTTCAAAAGAAGTAGTTGTCATTTAAAAATGTAAATTATACCTTCAATATATACAATTCAACATGCATAGTTTGCGTTAGAAGTAATATTATCTATCGGAATACTTTTCGCAATTTCCTGGTGGTAACCCGTTTGGAATAAGACCAACAACGAAAAAGTATTCACTTGCACGAAGAAAGTAATTATTTTCCCATGTCAAGTTTTTACTACTCTTCTAAGTGTTTGCCTTCCTTATTATTTTTTTTAAACGTCTTTGTGTTTTATAATACGAAAAGTATCAAGGATGACCTGCAAGAAAGCAAATTATATGCCATTGCTGATGAGACAACTGATGTTAAGGGACGATATGTGTGCAACATACTGGTTGGAAAATTAACACCAGATGAGCCCAATAAGCTCTACCTCGTGGGATCCAAGCAACTTGAAAGATTCAATAATGAAACCGTCGTGAGCTGTATTGACAAATCCTTAAGTATTTATACCTAAATTGGTATAGTGAAATTGTTGCTGAAAAAGCGAGCATATTCAAAGTAGAACTGAAGTTAATAAACGGTGTAACTTATGCTGATGAATTCTATGCCGCATATTTACCGTATTTATCGTAATTTCCTCGTCAATTTTTTACAGCCTCTTTTTTTTAGATAATAGTGCTAGAGAGAATTTACTTCTTCTCCTAACCGATGGAGCGACGTACATGGTTAAAGCCGCCAAGGCATTGGTGGTTTTCTATCCTAAAATGATCGATCCACCTCACTTGCAAAGTGTACGCTCTTAACAGGGTATGTGATGAAATTCGCAAAAGATTTACCACTGCAAATAAGTTGGTGTCTACCATCAAAAAGGTACTTACGCTTAATCTGAATAAAACTAAAAATAATATTTAATTGCTGAATTACAATTGCAACTGCAGAACTCATATCTTATATTTTCGCAGGCATTATTGAAAGCACCATCGCGCGTGGAAAAAATGAAACATTTTGCAATGATCTGTCATGGCCTTCGGACCCAGTCTTCGCGAGATTTGGAATATGGCAGGAAGCTTGTGTGTTCAATGCCCAGCACTTTGAAAAAATTAGGAGTGTAAATAACTATTTGTAGGTATATTTGTGACTGTTGAATCAATTCCATTATATGTGATAGAATTCCTGCCAGTTTTGCTTACTTAACTATAACTACAGTTGCACGTTCAAAATTTAAGAGGAAAACTTTATTTTAATATTTTACTTCAGGTTATACAGAATATTGACCCTGAAGATGTTACAGAATGTGTAGAAAATGCTCGAGAACTCCTAGAAGATCCACTGACCAGATATGCATTTCAGCATCCTTTGGGTTTTTGGTTGAAAAAATCAAACACCTTGAATCTTCCATCCTGAGCCTAAGTAATTTAGTGTCGTCAATTACGGATGTAAAGGATAAACTTGCATATGCAAGGGGTGAACAAGCCGTAAGTGATTATACGAAAGTGTGTAATGTTTTGAGTAAAGACGAAGGCTTCGAGTTGATAAGTGATTTTGCACAGATTCTCCATTGAGTGTTCAAGAGGCAGACATATAATTTTTCCAAAAACTCTCTGTAAGTGAAGTGGCTACGCTGAGGTATGCCCCTATGACAAACTGTGAAGTTAAGCGATCATTTACGATGTACAAACACAATTGGAGCGACCGTCGCACAACGTTCACTATGGAAAACTTAGAAAAAATATCTTGTCTACAACTACTTTATGACGCGTCGTCGAAGCAATGAAACTGAAAGTAGCTAAGTATTTATCCCTTATTTTATATGATGCAATAAAAAATAAAATCTTTTATCTAAAACTTATATTTTAACTTTAATTTTCCCTTCCCAAAATAAAGCTAGATATTTATCAGCTATAAAAATAATAGGGATTAACATTCATATTCCACAATTGCTGGTCATCGAACGAATTGTTATTCAGAGTTAAAAAAATTATTTGTAAATTGTGGTTTTTACTTTCTTAAAGTCTATGTAAAAACTCGAAAACCCATGAACCCGCATCTCTGGGCTCTTACTTCCAATAATTAAGTTAAACTTAGCAACATTCTCACGAAAATACCTCAGACTTTTGAAAGACTTTTTTCAAAAATATTGGCGACTTTTTAGGCGACTTTTTTCGCAAAATTGAGGACTTTTATTCCGCGCTCTAGTGATGAGTCAATCAACTACCAGGTCTCTTCTTCACCCTTCTGACACATATTCTGATAATTATCTTTAACTTAAAAAAGTTTATAATAATCCTTAATCATGGATGAGAGTCGAATAAAGAAAACAGATAAATGATAGTTAAGTGAATGGTGTGGGAGAAATGGATGAATGAATTGAAGATGATGAAGTCATGGGTGAATGTGGTGGAATGGACTCGAAAGAGGAGAAATATTAGTAGTCTTAAGAATAGGAGAGCGCGTATGAAGTATGCATGAGTGAAATAGAAGAGAAAGAGGTATGTAATGATAGGGAATTATGGAAGAAATTATTAAAAGAGAGCCAGTTCTCTAGATCTAACAGCAATAACTAAGTTCTCAGACTTTGCCCACCCTGAAAGGAAATGGCACGATGGGTATTTATGCAATCCTTAACCGACACAAAAACGTTCTAACCCCAGAGCCACATGTATACAAGTGAGAGGCGAGGAGTACAAATTTGAACGTTTCTTCTCTGTAAATGTTTCTTTGGTCAATTAATTGGAAACACCTATTTTCAGTTTGATCAAATCTTTTGAAGATATTGGTCTTCCGGGTTTCTGTCGGCATAGGTCCATTGTGCAGGGACTACAGTTTCGCCGGCGTTGCAGTCGTTTTCTTCAGGAAAGCGAAGTGAAGTGGAAATGCAGTTTGACCGTTTTATAAACATCGTCCGTTGGGGTCAAGTCCGTTGTGATTTTTTTTTGTTATTTGTTTCTTTTCCCGCGAAACACGCGTTTCCATGCGTTGGACAGCGAGTAACTGTCGTATCTATTAAAGTTATTAGGAATAATGCTTTTTGCTTATTTCAATGGGGGATTATCATTCGAATGCTTTTTCGATATTACCGTTGAAATCAAATTTGCAAAGGTTTTCACATAGATTTACGGAGTTGCTTCGAAAAATTAAGGCCTAATATCCAAATAACTAATCGTAGAAAGTTAAATTTTTTTCTGTTTCTGCAAAACGACCTCTGACGTCATTTCATCCATTGATCGAGCCCGTGTTTTGATTCCCGGTGAAGGCGGATATTTTTTCAAAGTATTTTCTAAATCTTTATACTATTATATTTCCGGCAGAAGTGGACATCTTCACAAAAGCCTTTTTAAGGCATCTTTTAGAATGTATCGGGAAGAAGTGATGGATGAAATGACGTCACGGCCGCTATGGGAAGGTTACCCGTCCATTCAACTTAGATTCCTATATCTCTGGCAATTTTTGGAATCTTAAATAGATGATTTGCAAAGATCATTTGTCCTGGTCCTCTGCACTATAAAGTAAAAAGCAAAAATCGTGATGAACCCCCATTGCTTCCCGTATAATACGCGGGAAGTAGCGTTTTTCTTTGGCGAATTACTTTGCCTCTTCAAAGTTAATGTTGAGCATAGGACCCCTCCATGTGTGCTCTGCTATTGCAGAGAGGCATATTTGTATGTTCCTTGCTGCCCTCTGTTGTTCTTGCAAGCATCAAATCATGTTTGCCAAAATATTTTGATGGAACAGTGATCAAATTTCACTTTCTTCAAAGTCTGTCTGTTATGCAGTTTTTAAATGCCTCTGATAATTATTTTGTCAAAAAATTTGACCTTCGGACATATATACCTTATACGCGCACTCTACCCTGGTGTGTAAATATAGAAAACGCGGAAAATTCGCGGGCGGAGGATGACGTGGGACCGAACGACATAAAACAACCGAGTCCTAAGTGGGCGTCGTCCCTCGGTGGGTGACCTTCCTCGGCCATTTTACTGCACCACCGTCTGAATGAAAGAAACAATAAAAAATGGGAGAACATGCGGGCACAGCGTGGGCTGTTAAAAGTGACTCAACGCCCTCCTCTGAATGTGATCCCCGACAGATGTTTTCATTTGATGAAGATTGGCTCTCCTGAATTGCTCAAAGATTACCTTCCCGGAAACTTGCCGAGATCTCTGATGTCAGTGCCGGAACTGAGAAATATGAAGAAACCAAACACGTCGCCGCACCATTTCCTTATTTCATGAAGGTTATGAGATAAATGTTATGACTCTGTATCTCAGGAATTGACCCAAGGTGGATTAAAATCTAGAACTGACTGTCCTGTGCTTATTGCGCACCAATAAACCTTAAATGATTGGAATCCAAGGCAAATAATCAAAAGGATATCAAATAGCATATATGATACAATGGCATAAAAGCCTCCCGATTTACGGCTACTAATGACTCTTGTCCAAACGTATGATTATCATGAGGTAATAAACATCAGGATAATAGTCTTCGCTAATAGATTTAACGTCTTCGCTAACATTATTTCCCAGACGACCGTTCATGAACTTCAATCTAAAACTTTATCTCTTTCAGATATCTCAATCTTTATTATTCCTGTATAGAACTGTGATCATATAATGTTTTAATACCATGTTTTCCTGGTTTAAATGGGATAAGCCAAAAACCTTCCACTTTTACTGATCCTTCATTTTATTCATTATAAGAGGAATTATAAGGTATGTGCACCGCATATACTTATAATTATTCAGTTAGTAAAATGTGAGTGAGTGATATTGAATAAAAATCAAAAGGTTGAAGAACCATTAGAAGGGATTAAGAAGATGAACATACATATTCTAAATTATCATCGCTGAAGAAATTGAAACATCTGTGAATGAAAACAAACTCTCTTTCACGTCGTTAGGACTTAAATAAATTCCGAAATCTAAGGGTATAATTTTCAAAAGAAACTTCATAAATAATGATAAAAGAACGTAAAGCCTTAATGAATCAAAAACATGAACGCAAGTTCTACTTAGTAATGAAAATGTTGTAGAGCAGTTACTTGCTCTACAACATTTTCATATTTCGCAAGAAAGCGATCCTCTTTCAATAAATATTCTAGCAATGGATATTATGAAATGGAGATTTGGCTCCTTGAACACGAGGAGAATTCCATTAATTGACTTTTTAAATTGAGTGGAATCAAATGTTAATAAATCTTTCTCGCATCACTTTCTCCATGGCAGAGGAGAAGAGTATGTTCTAACTGTAGGAACATAACCTTAAGGGGTCTTGCAAGAAGGACATGCTATATACAAACAAACCAAATAATTTTCTGACAACGAAGAGCATAATTGCAAGTCAACTTTATGAACCGGATTTGATTTTTAGAAAGAAAAAACAGGAAAGAGGCTTAAAAAATATTATTGTTAATCAATTTACTCATTTGATTTAAATAATTTTTGATATGTTTAATTACTAGCTTTATAGTAATATAATTGAATCTATTTTAAATTAATGATGATTATCTATTCGATCATTGCATTTCGTTTCTCAAAAGACCCCTTCAAGGTTAGGAAAGCATGCCAAATTTCTCTACAGTTATTGTAAAAACACGGGTGCCCTATCTAGTATAAAAAATAAATAACAATTATGAAAAACCTTCCATTCAAGGCACGGAAGCAAACTTGTGGCCATCCACATTAACCAGATCTGCTAATCGGTTGGCTGACTTACCTTCGTGTCTCTGAGTTCATTTCTGAAAACTGATACCCCGTTTATTAATGAATAGTTTAATTTGATCTATTCTAAAAATCACATCAACTATATGACTGATTTATACATAAATAAAAAAAAACGAATGTTTAACGCATATCTTTGCTTATAAGAGCAGGATATAACACCTTAACGAGAATATTTCAGCTATCAATGACCCATGAGTCAAAGTACGGTTATTCAGAGCTAAAAAGATTCCAAAAGTATCTTTCCATAAATTTAGCACACCGCTGAAAGCTCATCGCCTCATATATAGTGAAAAATCTCATTGTAGCACCCCCAACTATGGCATAAATTTCTGTTTTTGAGTGACTCTTATTGGTTAATAAAATTTAATGATAGAAAGGAACATGAAAATATTACATACGTTTTGTGTTTTCAAACCATATTTCGGAAATCATTTTCATTAGGAAGGACTTTATATTCTTCGGATGATTCTAAAATACGCCTAATCACCTCTAAAAGTCGTGCACCAAAATTATCGAACTGATAAACCACTTTTAAGGACTCCCATCGTTCCCATCCTAACCAGCGAACACAAATGGCTTCTCATGACGGCTAGGGCAATGAAAGAGAGTAGCACTGGAAATACCTCAGCCTATCAACGCTGTTGCTCGACCTCATAGAAACCATAAAATTATCCGACTCCCAAATCCCTCCCTCATTTATTGCCCGCGGTCATTTGAAAGAAACGTACGTCATACGCTATTACGCATCGTTAAGGGGAATCAGATATATTTAGCAGTGTGGAAGTTGAACTTTTTAATGACTATAGGACCCTTTTTGGTAAACCCTTGCATTAGCGTCCCCCCACCCTTCCAACATATCTCCCATAATGCCTTCGAAGTCCGCGAGGAACGGCCGTTAATCAGGTTTTTTGAATCGAGCGCAAATTGCATATTACGGCAGACTGGGGGGCCTCATTATGTCGTTCAGCTGGGCGTATCGCGAAATGGACGGGTGGCTTCCTAGTTCCTTATACTATTTTCATTAGCGTACTCAGCCTTTCTCGCATCTTCCAATTATGGTCAAAATTACAGGATAAACCAAAGGAGTCAAGAAGTTTGCGGAGGGAATGCGGTAAGTAATAAACCTGACTCATTGCGAGAATGGACGATACGGAAATGTTTTAAACGCCCAGAAAGGGATTGAGCTGGGCTGTTCTGGTTTCACAACGGTGATCATTGAGTTAAGACACCAAATGTCTTGCGCAAAAATAAAAAATAAATATTTCTTCCTCTCTAAATTCATTAAAAAAATTTCTAAGCGGGGCATATATGTATCCAATGAAACCAATACTTAAATCAATCTTCCCCAATTTCTGACGAGTTAGAATTGCTGGCATTCAAATCTCTGTAAATAGCTTTGGGATAACGTTTTAGGTTCTAACGAGATATCTTATTTTAAATGGATACTTTGTTTATAAGGCATTAAATGGCCAATTGATGGAAATAGTGGCGAGGATTAAAGCATACTTGGGAAAATGACGTATGCTATTTTTCCCAAGTACTGATGAGAACTTGTGATTATAGCTTTGATTATTGGGTCATTATTAACGTTCACATAAAATGATACGCTTCCAATTAATAATTTAACATTTATACTCAAAATAATATATTCTATAGCTTTTACGGATGTTACAAAATCCACTTCCTCTAGATATAGTTTGAGAGATTCTATTTTTCCTTGATAGTTATAGACACTAATTCCACGAACTGGACCGGTTAGCATTCTGGAATATTTATTTTATTCAAAAACTTTCTCTAGAGCAAGATAGAAAAGGATAAACGGTGAGAGGCCGAAGGTGTCCAGGATGAGGTGTTGTCTTCTGTTCTTCGAGGGCAGCACTGCGCTTAAGAAGGCCGAGTCAGGAAGTGAATGTAATCTTACGAGCAGACGCCAAGCCGGAAGGATATTCAATTGTTTCACTTGCCTCACCTTAGCACTGATCTCGTATCATGTGCTTCAATCAGCAGATGGATGGTGGAGAGGGAAAGATTCAGTGTGAGTCAGTGTGAGACGCCTTGAAGGCTACGCTTGACATATAGGACGAGGTCGGAGCAGTTTTATTTACGCCCAACTCCAAGTGTAACAGTACCACGCGTCTCTCAATGTCAAGTGTGCTTCAATGGCATGGATGAACGTAAGCTTCAATACATTTATCCGACTCCGGTGCCAATAGACTTCTAGATGGACTTGCAATACCCTGCAAAAGGATACAGTGCTTGGTGTACTCGTAAAATAATGAAACGTTCATCAATAGTCGTGATAGAAAACAGCCCCGGCATAATCTCTCTACCTATAATAGCTACGAGAAATATATTAATTTAAGGGAAGGGCTGGCAGGGATTTTAGGAACAGAATATTGTAAGGGGCTTTAGTAGATATTTACTTCTATAATTCCATCTCCTAAAATCTCGGCGCATCAAGATTAAATGACATGAAAATCAATTTATGTAAGCTAATACGCTACTACTGACTGTCTGTAATTCATCATGGTGAACATTAGAAAATACATTTCATTCGTGAGTTAGAGGTCCAAATGGAAAACTCCACGAGAATAAAAATACGCCACAAGGAAGCGCTTAATTTGAGAAGGTAATCACTCATTAGTTAAGAAGGTAATGGGAAGAAAGGAAATCAAATATAATCACCTCAACTACGTATTTCAAAACTGCGCCTTGCATTAAACTCAAGGATTTAAAAATATTATCGAATTATTGAACTATCAAAAAATTCATAACCAAAACTGAATCATTTTTGTGAATATTAACTGTATAATTATAAATATGACCTCTGAAATCTATCGAAAGTTTAGGCTATGAATTTTTTCACGTTATCAAATATTCCTCTCTGATTTATGCATCAAACGAGGAAATGTCTTGAGCGAGGTCTTTAAAGTGGTTTTTATTATTCAATATTTCAACTAGAAATTATTAAATGATAGGTATTTCAGAATTTCGCACTTAGAATTTCAGAATTTCGCACTTAAGGAGAGACATTATGTGCATCAGGGCAGACATATATGGCTAAAGGTGATTAGGCAAGATACGAGACAATCTTTAAACCGCGGAGCATTTTAAATTACATTGCCTAGAGGGAACGTTAAAATATATCCTAAGGAATCTTTTTCTCCATCAAAGAGGCTATTAATGACGTCAAAGAAGAAAAAAGAATTCAATCTAAAACTCTCATAACGGCCAACTCCTTAAGCACTTATAAGTTTCACTTACAATTAGAAACGATATAATATTAGAAGTATATATAGTACATATTTTTAATGCCGCCAAATATTTCAGTAGGTACCGCATTACCCTATGAACACACATTGTAGTAGTAGTACACCGAAGATGTGTTTCGATTATGTTTCTAAATTCCACTTTCTTAATTACAAAGCAGAAAACGCGCAAGTCTTCTAAACAATTGAGGCCAAATGGACCTATCAATGTGCATTGGACAAGGTACGGCCAAAAATATTAAAGTAATAACCTATAGACCATCGGCGACATATTGGGCGACAGTTATAATAATACTTACAATCATAGCCAAATGGAAATTGTGCAATTATTCAAAACCAATAGTTGAGTCATCCCATCGGGCTAGGCTCTGCCTTTAGGAGAGCATAGCGGGTGAATAAACGGGATTAAATGGAGGGTGGACTGAAACCCAGGATCGGCATTAGCCTGCTCTTATGAGCGCCAAGGAAATCACAGTTTAACTTGCCATCCGATGGATGGAGAACTACGCTTGAAGTGCTCCTCACATAACACCCATGTAGGGATTGGGACTTCATCAAAAAATCTCCGCCACTGCCGTAATGCCAACCCTCGGGATGGGACGCCACTGCTAACGCCACCACATCAACCCGATCCCTAACTAACAAGAGTATGCTTCGTTTGCACTATGGAACGCCCCAAGCTGGCAGCTGTCGCAAATTATAGGAGACATATGTCTTGTTGGTGTGGTGGCTAGAGTAATATAATAATAATGACACACAATAATAATTGACACATAACACAATATCTATAGCTTAGGCTACAATAAGTAGGTGGCACATCAAAATAAAAATTCCCTTTACAAATTATTACATACATAAATGTTTCCTTTTCTTTTCCCTTTAAGTCGTAGAGGGCACCCATCATTCAGTATTGGCTTCTTACCCGGAAAGGCTCGGTTTCGTATCCCAGCGTTGACGGGGATTTTCCGGTGGAATTCCGGTATATATTTGGGTGCCGTGTGTAGAGCATCTAAAGTACATTACTACGTCCGTCGGATGGGTCGCCTCCCCTTATAACCAATCTAGAAGATTTAGGGGTGACCCCTGAGAGCCCGCACGATACAGAGGATGACGAGGGAGTAAAAGTGAGCGCGGATTCCGCCAAATATGGCGAAACCCGGACCGTCTCCAAGAAGAGGGCGAAGCGGATGCTGCAAGAAGGCGCGCGCGTCCCTCCAGCGTAACTTCAGAGGTAGATGAAAGATAGGGAGAGTGAGATGGGGGCGGTGAGCAGCCAGGGATTGGATGTCACGGGTGGACGGGTAGGGAAAGGGGTGTGGGAGGAGGAGGCCAGCCAGCCAAGAGAGAAAGATTAATGGTCCATTGTGGCACGACCGAAATTGGTCTCCGGCCGAGGTGTGGGGCTGAGTCACACACGGGAAGGGAGGAGGAGGAAGACCGGGGAGATGACTGTGCCTGGCGTCTGTGGGGGGAACACGACGCCACCAGAGACGTGCGGGAGAGGGCGTCGTCGCAGGTGGGTGGCTCGGCGTCGACCCGCGTAAGAATAGGAGAAAGAGAGAGAGAGACCCATTAAAATCCCACGAGACGACATGCTTCCCCAGAAGAGCGTGGCAGAGCCGTGGGACTTTGTTCCGCGACCGACGAGTGGACATAAATTCTCTTGCCTTCCTGGCATCGGCTAAAGTCGACAAGCGGAGCACTGATTGCGAGCCATCACGTTCACGGATGACCGAATCGGTCGGCGGACGAAGCACTCGCGACGAGGCACTTTGTTGCAGCGTGGAGCGGACGTAATAGGATGTCTTCTCGCCCGGAGGGTACGAGACCGGGAGAAAATGGCCAAAAGGAAAAAAACCTCGACGCATTTAAGGAGGATTTCTTACGAGTACACGTCAATGAACTTCCTGGAAACTACTTCATAATGAAGATGGATGTTTTATGCGCAAATCAAACCGTAATCATAAGCCACGTATAGAAATTATCAAGGGTGCTCTCCTACATGACATAGATCATACTGATAATTTCGTGAATCTTTCACGATTTGCCAATGACACTCTCAATAATTGATGTCGAAGGAATATATGATAAAACGATCACATTTAGAGAGCCCTTTTCAGGGGGTTTTTATCTTTCTGGTAACATTTGAAGCCTTATTTACGTCACATCCAATTCCAGATGGCTTTCTTTATAGAGTAATTTGTTTGAACATGGTCTAAAGTATTGTAAAAAATCAAATATATTTCTTAAATTAACGTTAAACATGTTAATAATGTTTAGTTTCCCCATTGGGCCGAGAAAAAGAGTTCACTCGAGTCAACTACCTAAGATATTTGGAAAAAGTTTGAAAGAACACATTATTACAAGCAACTTATGAGCATTTTGTCCGATTCTCTCGAGATAAATGCCTTTTAAAAATAATTTCAAGCTCTTTAAACTCCCAAACTTGAAATAATTTCCATTTATAGTCAAGAAAATAAAAATTAAAAACCTACATTAAAATGAACAATTGGTTCCCATTTATTTAGCGGTTAACGGAAAACCGAATTTAGTGAGCAGTAACAGCACATAAGCGAAAACAATGGTGGCAGATCATCATCGTGAATTCCTGAGGACATCTGTAAATTTTTCTGTTACTTTTACCTTTATTAACTGACGAAGTTTTTAGTCAGTGGGGAAGGCTTTTCTATATTACTGTATGGGCATTATGAAATTTAAAGATTCGGATTTCACTTTAGGCTACTTTCCTGTAGTCCATTTTAAAATCCCATGCTATGAGTACGCCATTTTGAAAATGAAACATTTTCCTCAAATATTTTGAGTGACAGAACTGCAGTCCGGTATTTTCTTCAAAAATTCCTCTCCATTGAAGACTCAAATGAACGCCTTGATTATGAAAGAACTGGAATATTTTTCAAGCACCGACAACGATAAAAAAGTAGAAAATGAAAACCAAATGTCAAAAGCAAAATATATATCGTGAACAGTTATAATTACTGTTGTTCAGAGCAACCTGTGGGAAACTGGTAATACTTTCTTGGCTGGTAAAACACCATTTCCCGCCGCAAGGTCTAATTGGAGCTGTGAGCAGAAAAAAGAGACAAGGGAAAGTACTCCTAGGCACTGAGTACACCCATCGCGAGAAAGAGGCAGTTTGAAGTAAACGCGAGGTCACGTCTGTCGTGAAATTGATGAAAAATCGCTTACAACACTTACCCACCACCACTGCCGCCACATCCCGGACGCATGAGAGCCGACGAGGAAGGTTTGGCGGGAAGAAAGGGAAGAGAATGCGGACGGGAGAGAGGGAAAGGAAGACGGGAAAGGGCGATCGCGCCGAGATCGTGCGATGCATGTCGCCGTAATTGGATGAGTTCGACTCCTCTCGTAGAGAGAAAGGGGGTGAATGGGTAGGAGTGAGACTCAACAATCGACGTGGCAATGAAATGCAATGAACAAAAAATAAAAGAACTGCTCTCAGCGACTGAGGATCTAGAGAAATGGAGAGGGTTTGCTTGTGATTGTGTGCAGGGAAAAAGAGAGAGGCAGGTGAGCTCCCGAGGGGGAGCGAGAGAGGTAATAGTTCAAACAAACAGATTGTGCGCGGACACCCGACGGAGGAAGTGGTGGAAATGAGCGGAAAATTCCTGGAGTGGTGAGCGGCGACGCGACATACTCGCATCCGCGTCGCTGATCGCCATAGCCGCAGACCTAACGTGAGGAAAACATATAGTTTGCGGCGCTGCACTGAGGAAACCAGGTTTTATCGAGCAAATTGTAGGGGGGTCTTCGGAGGAAAGAGTGAAATAGAAATGTCCCTTCAATATAGTTTAGCCACATATGAAGAACGCCGCGAGCACGTACCTGAAAGGCAATGAGCGATAAAACAAAGTACGAAAGCAACGCTAGCCTAGGATTACTCGTAAAAATACGGATCATAGAGTTTCAGAATGACACGGAGGATATCATTTTTAGGTGATTCCTTCTCATGGCCTCTTTTTTATCATGTATTTCTTATGGCAAAGAAGAAAGAAAACACATGATATCATTTTTACGCCAGAATGCATCGCTGGAGATGATGGAAGCGACAAAATAACAGAGATATACTGATTTCATAGGAGTAAAACTTAATTTTGCTATAAATTTCTTCTATTAGTGACTGTAGTAAAACAGAGAGCGTACACTAAGAAACTACTTGAACATACAGTTCACGTTCGTCCTTTTCCTATTCACTCCTGTTTTCGTGGCTAATGTCATAACACCTTCTCGCGCGGTTCGCGGGGCATTATGTAGATTAAGATGAAGATCCGCTATTTCACTCCGCCTTCGATTTCATGCCCACCTCCCTGACCTTTGAGATGATGAGCGGAGCTCACCTTTCCAACCTCGATCAAAGGCGGATGCTGGGCGATGCAGCCACCGCCACGGCAGGCGGGAAGAATGGGAGGCATATTGTGTGGCGTGCATTGGAGCAGAGAGGATCCGCGCAACTTTTGGCCACGAAGTGAAGCATAAGATTACTCACTTGAAGTGCGGGGATATCATCATTCAATTAGGCACCTTGCGCGATAAAAATCGAAGGGAATGGCGTGAAACAGCATTTAAAATAACCTGTTTTTTCCTCGGAAAATACTAAAGCTTTACGTACATTTACTGCCATCCTCTAATAATTACAAAATCGAAAAGTCTCAGTCCGGGATGTTTATAGGAGTAACATGATACCTTTTCTATTCAAGACCTCAGTTATGGGTTCCTGGAGTAAATTAGAACACATTAAACAAAGAATTTGGACCTTCAAGCATATTCTCATATAACCTGTTCTTTTGAAATCTGACTCCACTGTGAATTACAACCTTCAGACGCCAACGCTCGAAGTAGCTTTGGAATCAAGCTCTACCGAAATTTACTCTATCATTCAATTTATATGTATTAGTGTTCACCATATGTAGAACCTATTAGTGATTAGCGGCACGAGTGAACCACATCTTAAGCCAAAAATGTGAACTATACGCTAAAATTTTATGTTTTTATTTCATGAAAAGTCCTCAGAACTAGATGGAGCCAGGATCTACCCCAAAAGTGAACACTTACATCACTCTTTATGAACAATGGTGTAGGGAGTAAGTGTATTAATAAAAGAATGAGATGCAGTTTCGTTTTTGAGAAATATTTCTTCAAAAGAAAACTACTTTACTATTTTTTAACTATTTTCAAAATATTAATTTGTTTATATAAAAACAAATATTTTTAAAAAGGAAGAGAAAGAGCCAAATTTAATTTCCTTTTTAATACACATTTCTATTGGCTAAAATATCTTAATTAGAAGTTTTATTACCGTGAAACACCTTGAAATATTAATTTTGTTATAACAAAAAATATCGTTATCTGATGCAAAATAAAATATTGTTTTTATGCATATTCAAAATTTTTCGTTAGCACTACATTTAAAAAAATCGCTTGCTTGCATTTCTTTGGCTTCATAACAAATAAATTAGTAAAAAAAATAGAATTATCGGTGCAATTATTTTATTTGTTGACTAAATTTAGCAAGGTTGTTGAATATTACCATGCATTCGTTTAGAAAATGATCTAAACTTTTTTATGTATAGTTATTAATAAAAATTAAACACATCATTTTTGGGTGGTTTTTAATTTTTTGTAGGTTAGATGCTGAATCAAAAAATATTTTAAAAGCCCACAAATCTTTTGCATAGTATCAATAGCAAACTCATTATTTGTTTTTCTATTCAAACTTTTAAACGGAAAATATGGCAAGAAATGTATAGAAAAGCGAGTACTTATTTAAAATTGTAGTAACAAAATATCACCGAGCAGATTTTCTTCACACCTCGGTTATGGATTCCCGGAGTAATTTAGAATACATTAGACAAAGACTTTGAACCTTCAAGCATATTCTCATATAACTTGTTCAATTCTTTGTTCGTCATATCGACCTCACATTTACTTATACAGGGAAGTAATATTAAGTTTAGGTCATAATTAATATAAATTATTAAAGATATAATAAATTCTTGGTCGGTATATATAGAATAATTTCAAATAAAAATTTAAAAAATCCTTTTAATGTACTTCTGTTGTATCCTCTGTGATTTTATCGTTGTCAACCTTGGTTTCTATTTACGAAAATAATTGTAATGTTCTAGTGTTTAACAGCGTAGTAGTGATATTATGTAATTAATAATCATGTATGCAGAGGGAAACTCGTCCATGACAATAATGACCTGATGTTGAATGACTCAAGTAATGTATTCTAAATGTTATGGATAATTATTTATAAATTGGAGTAAATGCTGTGAGGTGTTTGTTTTGTTTTGACCATTGTATATTTTTATTTAGCCCTGAAGATAGAATAAATTAATCTTCGGAACGTTGGCAAAGAAAAGCTAATTTTTATTTTTGACCTAAATTCGATATTACTTCCCTGTAATCTCATATAACCCGTTTATCCTAAATATGACTCCACTGTGGATTACCACCTTCAGACACCAAAGCTCGAAGTTTAGAATAGGCGAACTTCGCTTTGGCAACTGAAGAAAACGCTTGAAGAACCGCTTTGGTACAATGCTTGCGTTTATATACATGTAGTGAACTGCAGTTGGAAGTTAATGCGATAAGCTTGAAGCAACCGTGGACTAGGTATAGTTTTAATCCTCTTGGGGTCTGATATGATTTATTTCAAGTGTTACTAGCAAAACCCACCAGCTGTGCATGAGCTCCTTCCTCGGGTGTCCATTTTTGCATCGCACCTCCTCCCTCTTCACCTCTTCAAGCACCACCTCCTCACGCCCTCACCCCATCCCTCCCCTTGTCATCTCCCGTCTGGCATTAGCTTGACCTTTGCCTTCGCCGATGTGTCCTCCAGGGAGAGGATTGTATTTCGTGGAAGCGCCCCGAGGCGCCCACGGTTGCGCACGCAATAAGACAGCCGTCGGCCCGCGGAGAGCGACGCGCGTCTTCGGCCCAAGAGGAGTGCCTTCTCCTCGAAGGAAGAATGGTTGGTGGGCGGGTGGGTGGTTGTTGGAAGGCCCCGAAATTCGGCTCTTCGACGCGCGGGAACCGCCGAGAGGGGGCTCACGTCTCGGGAAATGTGGGCTGTCACTTCGGATTCGACATCGCATGCCGCGCTCAGCCTTTCTCAAGATAGTCGTCGTGTTTCCACCACCGCCACCGATGCTGCTATAAACGCTGCGCAACGCACGCCGTGGGACTGTATTGGGATATTTTCGCACGAGCCGTCGCTAGTCCTACCCATGCTTCTAGAGTCACTGTGTTCAATCCGAGCTATTGCAACCCTTTAACGCTGTGCTTCGTGGGATCAACTCGCTTTCAGAGTAGGCACTTAAAGATCCTTTGACACTGCCTAAGAGAAAAGTGGAGATGAAGTCAATGAAATAGTCATACAAAACTAATGTAAGTGCTCTCACGAAGCGCAGTAGTATTCATCGAAAGCTAGAGTTCACACGTTCAAGAGGGGTTAATCCGTGGGCTAAGATGAAGTGACTCTAACTCAAGGTGAGACAGCTATGGGGTATATTTCTCCCACGTTCCCAGTGCAATAAATCATAAATGTTTGCTGTTTAGGAAGGTGTTAGAAACAAACAACTAAAGGAAATGAGATGAATATTTGCAATAAAGGTACAAAAATAATTACTTAAAGAGTCTATCGATTAATATCAATTGAAGAGAACACCTATCTAGAATATCTATCAGTAAAAGTAAAATCCTGAAATCCAGGGTAGTACACAGATATGTCCATTGACACGATTATTCTTATTCATTCTATAAATATCGACGAAATATTTTTAAATGCCATGTAAAAATGAGAAAATTGAAGTTTCAACAGCCTAGACCAGTAGCTCTCCAACTTATTTTGATTCGCACACCCCCTGGTTACAAATTTTTCAACATTGTACCACTTATACTTAAAAAATGGTAATTCTTCATATTTTGACTGCTACTGAAATCCTAAACCAAACCAATAAAAATTTTTCCACGTGCCACTTAGCTGCCGAACACGTACTCCTTAGGATACGCCTATCAAAGGTTAGAAACCGCCGGTCGTGATCAATTCCAGCATTTGAGGTTGGCAAAAGGCCCTTACGGATGAGAATATATTTAGATCATTATGTTTTGCAATGCAAGAGGATCGGATTGGTACATTGACTAGAGTGCCTACACCGGCTTACCATTTTGAAAGGCCCAGGTTCAAATTCTCTCAGAGGAGGAAGTTTTTCAGTTCAATCTGGATACCAACTTGGGTGCTATTCAGGGAGCACTTTACTCCGTCTGTTGGAGGGGATGTTAAACCGTGCTTTTCGTTACGAGTGGGCTAGAGTTATTGAGAATGCCGAATCCGGGTTTTCCCCGCCTTTCCTTCATTTTCCGCACGCCAAACTACATACAAACATAACCAACCTACTCACCTATTATAAGTAGGGAAAATGTCCTGAGCTGTTGGCTGCCTTTCCACCACCATTGCCCATTTCCATTGTCACCAAGCAATGGAAAGTAGTGAACTTAGTGCCATACGAATGAACTCTGAGAATCAAAATCTTTCCCAAAAGTTGGTATGTGAAAGTGATTTATTCAACCTACAGGGTACACCCACCTGGCTTCTTGCCGTTGGGTACAATGGCACCTGAATAATGACACGGAATGCCTGAGGATATCATTGCTCCGCGGATTTCAACACTCACGTGTCCGTCAATCACCCACGACTGGTGAAGTTGCCTGTTTTGGCACGGTTTGCGAAATCGTGGGAGGCGAATGACAATGCCTCCGGATGAAGGTTGTCAATGTTCATGCTTTTAAAGTTTATCTGATCAGCCTCGTGACGAGAGCGGAAGGTTGAGATGAGGCGGACGTCAAGGGTGGGTTTGAGTTTTGAATCATCATCCATCCTCCGCGTTATGATAGGAAAAAAGGCGGCAATCAACGATGAGGCAATGGATCTAAACTTTCGGAAACTCTAGTATGAACGTCAAATTCAACAAGCTCTGAGGAGGTTGGCTATGTTTTTCTGAAAAAAATCCTTGTGCACGATTTGTAACTCTGATGAAATGCAGTCCAATAAATTTTACCAGCGAGATACCGTGGAAAATTGACCTTTAACAAAAATAAAGAGCTGCGCTATGAGATCAAAATAAAATTTCTCGTGATGACTATCGTGCTGATGGTGACAATGAAAAGATACGATTAAAAAAACGCAGTGGATTCGTTGATTTTCGATCAAAATAGAGGAGTAGGTTTTTTGTAATCTTATTTCTTAGTTTTACTTTTTTGACGACATTTTTCAATATATTCCCAAAACAGGTCATCATTGAGTCCATCCGTACTACTGTGTTAAATCCAAGAAACTGTAGGGAATGAAATTAGGGATAAATTTCAGTTCCCTGTAATCCTGCACGGCCAATATTACTCCTGGAGAAGGAATTTTCATGCAGTATAACATGAAAGTTTTATTAAAAATTAGACAATTGATTACATATTTTCATAATAATGGTAACTAAATTGCATTTAGCATTGCACCTAAAAATCAGCTCCATATATTTCTCTCGATATGTTGAACCTAGGATTGCATTTTCTAAAGTTTTATATAATTTCATATTGGTTGCTCAAAAAATGGTGTAAAATCACATTACTAATATCACTGAGTTGTGAATATTTCGACGAAAATACCAGGGGATATGGAGGTTGAAATTGCACTTAGAAATTCACTTCAAGAGTTAAAAAATATATTTAAAAATGATAATTTAGATAAAAAACAAGGAGGTCAATTTGTGGCTGCTACTAAAATCTATAAGAATGGAATAAACAAAGAACTAGCATAAACAGATTATACTAGATATTAGTTTCACATAAAACTTCACCATATTTACGGTAAAAAAATTACCTCATGGGATCAGTTATGATTCTTAAAAGATGAGAGGGGATATAAAAACAAGGCTATGTGAGCAGAAGAGGTATCAATGCTTTTAATGATGCCTTGGAGAAATGATTCTCAGATATGGAAAATACAGAGAAGTGAAACATCATATATCTACAGTGATAAACCATCGAAATATATAATTCCGTAAAAGCCGCCTTGGAAGTTTTAGATCCTTGAATGCCGCGACATATATACGGAGCAAGGCGATTTCCTTGACATCTTGACATTTTGGTACGACAAAACGTTCACGTTAAGAGCAATCGGCATAGGTTAGCACATGTATATCCTGATTAAAATCTTTTTGCCAATATCTAGTACGACAAATTTGGTTATTGTCGCCAAAAGCGTTTTTCGCAATCCTTTGAAAGAGTTTTTATTTTATTTATATTAAAATGTAATGATTAAACTGTGAAATAAAATTAAAGTACGTCCTATTTGATGCAATATTAACTGAATTGGCATACCGATATTTTTATTTTTGTTTAACTATTTGCGAGCAAGTATTCCCACTATTGAAAGTGGATGAGGTCCCATAGACAAAGCTCTTGCTCCCTTCGACATGTAATTTCCTTCGTGAAACCGATTCGAATAATATTAATGATTAATGACTTATAGGCTAATCACAATCAAATTAGCCATTACTGATTTACGAATCCGACAATGAAGAAATCCAATTATACCTCATAAAATTCTTTCAAAACTATGGCCAACTCAATAAACGTAACAGCTGTTACGTGGAAAACAAATCAGAAAATCGTAGTAATATTAAACTTTGTAAAATCATTAGGAATACGTGAACGACTCTTCTCAAAAACTATTTCTTGTGAACGGTGCACTATTGATAAACTAATACGCGTACATACTATAGAATATTAATATTCATTAACACAAATGTGAAAAAACTACAAGCAATGGTACCGGGGAAATACGAGGGATATCCTGAAATTATTGATGCAAATAGCATTGAACATTTGAAATTATTTTACTATGAGTTTTAATTATAGAGGTTTTAGAACGCGTCTGTGATTATTTTTCACATAATCGTCTTGTATGATAATGCATTTGTGAGCCTTGGTGCGAGGTTTTTTCAAATACCGCTTCGTAGAAGTATTCTGCCTGCTCTCTCAGCCACTAAATGCTGGGCCGATATTGAGGCCTTGAATTGTTTCACTGACGGTGAGTGTGTGTGGTACCATTGTATCGCCTGTCACGTGTTCTCTGATTTTTGTTGGTCAGTTCAATTTTCATCACCCGTTGCGATACAGCTCAGAAAAAGACGTACGCCTGTTCTTCGTAACGAGCGAGGTTTACGTGCACCGCAACCACTCGATTTGTCTTGTGATCCTCAGTCAACATTTTCCGAAAGTCCAATATTTCTGTTATTGTTTCAATAAGAACTGCTCATGACATTTCTGGGAATTGCTCATGAAGTCCATCAATGGTTAAACATCTGTCTTCTCGAATATTTTTCTTCAATCTTACGGAAACTTTCTTCACTGACGATAGATGACTTTCCATTCCCCCCTTCATCATGCACATCACATCTTCCTGACTGAAATTTGTGACACCGATTTACTACGTTTTGCCTCTCTATTACACCTTCACCGTAGACGGATGCGAGCTACGGAGTGAATTTCAGCAGCAGTCTCTCTTCTCACGGGCAAAAAACAAATCGCAGCACGAGCCTCGCATTTGGCGGGGGCTGGAATGGACTCGACCAATAGAAACTTACAGTGAGAGAACAACGTTGTCACAACTAAAGTATGGTAAATGTTGTTTCGTCATGCGTACTCTAAAAGACACAACAGTGTTACCAACCGTTAAAAATGAACTTTCATTGCAACTTTATGAGACTTGTATCTTGACTTTCCATACATCCCTCGTGTTTGATTTCAAGAGCCTATTTTGTAAATTTTGGTCCTACAGAGGAGTGGGTATTATTACCTCTCTGACTAGTTTCATACGTTTATGACAAGCATAAATGTATTAGATGAGCTTTGGGCAGAAAGGAAGTTACCATGTTATTCTTCTTGCCACAGTTTCCCGCTATAGTCCACTAATCACTGACTGAGTTTCCCTTGGAAGACTCAATTGGAAAGGTAGATAAGCAATTTAAAATATTCTTTTTTTTTCCTACTTTGATGCTATAAATTAATTTTGGACAGTTAATTAAAGCTCAATAGCCTTTTCCACTGGACTTTTCCTGGTATTTGTAAATAAAACATTAATATTGCTTGCTTAGTACTGAATAACGACAGACACAATTTCTTGAGAAACAAACATATAGTGAACACACCAAATCAGGAGGTAGTTAATTCAAGCTTGCACATGGCATTTAGGATAACATTAATGGAGAAATGAATTTTCCGGAAAAATTTCATGCTCAGGTACGGAAAATGAAAAAATAATTTGATCCCCAATAACCAAACAGTAATGCTCGCAAAAACAGGCAGGTTATGAGAAGGATAAATTTAGTGTACCTTTGCACGTTCTCGCCATTCATGCGAAATCTAATAATATTGACATCACTGAAATGATATGCACCGAACATTAACCACATTATTTATAGGAATTTCTGTAAAACTTTTTCCGGAAAAAAGCTCCATTTCGCATCGTTGTAATGATATGCAACTCTTTAATACTTCGGTATCTTTAATAAACTGAAAAGTAATGAAAAAATAGAAGATTCGACATGCTTTCTAAGTCATTGATTGAATACTTGCTTTCGATAAATTCAATCTATACATCTTGAAATTCTAAGAAGAAAAGTACCTGGAGCGAAGTCCACAGGATAAGAATATGTTTAAAACTTCGTACGTGCTGGAAAGAAATAATCTAATTTTTTTAACATTAGGATCGAAAAACTAAGAAAATCATCTTAACTATTATAATGGTCATAACCATCGTATTTCATTTCTTACGTTGCACGTTTCGAGAAACTTACTACGATCAAATGATTGATGAATGTTTCATATATTGGCATTTCCATTTAAATGCATCGTAATAATATTTGTAAAACTCTACAGAATCCATTGAATTTAATCCAATGTCTTTTAATTTTTCAATCTCTTCGCGTTCTCTTATTCTATTGCACCTTAAACAAATAATCAATGGAATATAACTGCTCTTTAGATTGGCATAAACTGATGGAAAATAAAGTTTAAATGCTTTACATAAAGTCATAGACTGGCTGAAAAGAGACATTTGTATTTATTTTATCCTGATTTTAGTTCTACTTTACAAGAAAGAGTTTGACATGAAGTAAGCTCGGAATTGCAAATGCTAATTACCTAATGTAATACTCTTAGGTTTTATGAATATTTTATCGCTTTCTCTTTCTGTGAAATAACATTGCATGTGATAATCATATCTAATTCGGGACATCAGTGTGCACAATGTTAAAAAATCATCAAGAAGCTAAAAAAGCTGGGAATATATTTATTTTCCTCGTGTCAGTACTTATTAATTGCAATGAATCGTATTCACTTATGTCTGTTAAGGCCAATGCTTTAGAAAAATTACCAAAGAAACTTCCAAATCGTTCCCAACTAAACTACAATTAAAGAGCAACAGAAAATATTCATTGGTTATTGAACTTAAAAAAAAAGGCCATGGCACGGCACTTTTTAGTCTTTACTATGCTAAATGCAATATTAAGAGCGAGGTGAGGTTCCTAAGTACCAAAACTCGTCATTTATTTGCTCTTGGTGTCAATGGTGGGTACTAGGTATTTTATATTTTATACCGATGTACACCGCTTTTGATTCTAATACACGATCTCAATAAAGACAATTTAAGTCCAATGTGTGACCTCAAATATGCTAATGACTTACATGAACGTCACTCACGAGAAGCAGGCAAGCGAGAAAGTTAAATATTTCTTCATTCTCATACTCAGGTACCCAAGAATGAAAGAGTTAAACTCGTGAGGCGGAAAATGGAATGCAATCAGAGAGACTAAATTTAACAAGGATAGAAAAATGAGGACAGGGCAATTGAACGGCGGTTGACGATTCAAAAATAAAATTATCTCCTCTCATTTGTTATCAAATCTTTAAGAAACACATGCTTTTTGCTTCGTCACAAATTCATATATATATATATATACTTGTACAATTATGCTATTAGTCTATAAAATAGCTTATATACTATTATGCTAGGGAAACACACCCGCTGGAGAGTATGAGATTGATTCGTAAATCTTTCTGTTAACATGATGAGCTCAATTATCCTTAAATTTTGAATTTTTAGATTGAATACTTCTACAAATGTATGTCAATTTTGATCGTCTCTAAATGATGAAAAGAGATTTTAAATGATATAATTAGGACTTAAGAGATAAAGAGCCTTATTTTTAGGGAGAACCACGCCAACCCCGGTGGCGGCGGGGTAAAGTTCTCGCCTGCCGTCTCATGGGTTCGAATCCCACCTGGGAAGGATTTTCACCTCCCAGGGCTTGGTTGTATATGTTCTTCTATATATCAAATGGGTAGTAATTGGCTTCGGCTGTTACCCATAGGCACATTAATATTATTATGAAAGAAATACAAGATCCTTCCAATACAAAGAACCTGAAAAACTGTATCACATACGCAAACTAAACCTCTCATACAATATAATGATCCTCGACTTCGAGCACTGTTGAATTAACCCTCCCAATTAAGCCGGCTAATCTCTGGGCTGCGATCTCGGGGAACCATTTTGAAGCCGCACGATTGGGCACGCTCTGATCGGAGTAATTGCGGCTCTTTCTCTCTCTTTCAATCTTGAACCCCTTGGCCACTCGACGCGAGAGAATTCCCACAGACACGAGGGTTGAGGGGGTGTGCTGATAAAGGGAGCATTTCCATACGACGCTCACACCCGCTTAGAAAAATTCTCACGCTGCCGGAGGTGTCTTACTCCAGCCGACGGCTTCCTCCTCCGCCGACCATATCTTCATATGGCGGGGGGGCCTCGGTTTCACAATTAACTGGTCCCTTGGAACAGTTTCTCCTCTGGAACAAAGACCACTTTTCCCTTTCAGCCCTGGAGATTTTCTGCTGAGGAACATACTAACCAATTAAGCCTCAACCATATGAAAAATGGCGAGGGATTTTAGAGACTGGCGGCGCTCCTGTTTTGTGCTCGTCAATAAATTTATAACATCGCATTGCCTGTAGTAATGACGGAACAGATCTAAAACCCACGCCGTTTCGATGCAATTAAATTTTCTGGCAAAGCAATTTGGTTTAGTTAAACGCATTGATGGAAGAAACTACCAATAGCTTATGTGAGGAAGCAAGGTTCTTTTATTAACACCACTCTCTCGTTGCTAGTGGCCTACAATTATAAAGATAGCCACCTTTCTCTTGTCAGGACACTAACACAGCACGTGTTCCTTAATTGGGGGGCTAGGTGGAAAGTCTCCTTAGTGGGACGGCTTTGTAAAGGGAGGGGACATATTCCTTTTTAAAAATGTAATGAAATATCAAATGTAACTAAATTTACTTCAAGCTTGGGACGGATATTACTATAATGGGGAAAAAAGACTGAAAATATTGGCATTATTCTAAATAATCACAAAGGAAGAAGACTTTAAGGCTGAAGAAATGATGGGAAGAAAGATTAACTCCAACAGCTCCAGTTTCTATTTCAAGAATACGAAGCTGAAACAGCTTAAATTTTCCTATACAGCATGGTATTCTTTTAAACCCAACCATTCGTCATATTAGGTAAACTTATTTAAAATAATCAGTCAAAGTAATAGACGGGAAGTGACCAACTTACAGCCCACCACCCAAGCTACAATGTGAGAGCTATCATCTATACTAATATATAAAAATTCAGTGGTGTCTGTCTGTACGCTCGTTACTCTTCTCCTCGAAAAAAGCTGAACCGATTGATCTTAAAATTAGCACGCACTAGCGTATTTAATAATGAGAGCTATAGGCTATATAAAAAAGGCCTTAAGGCCACAAAGACTCCAGGGTTCCAAAATCGGGCCCCTATATTTAACTCTCATAATAATAAAAGCATTGGAATCAGTGTAAAGGTTTCTATTTATTGCCTTTTTAAAGAACTTGAAATCAAGATATAGGTTTGAAATTTTCACTGTTGGATGGGAAAAAGAATTATACATTTAACTCTTGCAAGCGATTTTGCTATATGCTACATTTTTGTTTAAAAATTACATGCTAAATTCCAAAATTATGTTTTTCTCCGATTTCAACAATGGCATATTTTCGTGGCAGGCTGAGTAATGGCTATGAACAGAAAATTTCGCCCGGGTCTTTTATGGCTTGCATTTAATTACATGATTATGGCTTGCATTTAATTACATGATCAATATTATCAAATTTAAGTGAGATTTCAGTTGGGGTACGCCAAACTCTCCATGTGCGCTTAACGGATTTTGCATAGTATCTGCATTTAGTACGTCACATTAATTATTATAATTAGGGCCCATCGGTATGCGTAGTATATGGCTAACTACGAAGAATTTTTGTCACTGCTAGAGGCCTACGTACTGTATCTATTAAACCTTAATGAAGTCCTAGAGCTCAAAAGGAATGATTTAGGTTCCAATGGGCTCGGAGTCCCCAAATCACTGATTTATATTTAGCCTCGAGATGAAGGAAGTAATGAGCCATTTACCTTGAAATTTTGCGCGTAGGTACATGATAGTTATTTCAAATAAAAAAAATCAAATATGGTCTCTTTTAGAACTGGAAAAAAATCTCGTTAAAACTCGCTTTAGGGAAAATATGTTCAAAGTTTATGGCGATCTATCCCCCGCACCCCTCGCGAAATTAAGTTTTACTGTTTCAAAAATAAACATTTTTTTAGCAAAATAGCTTAATATTGTGCATAATTAAGCCACAAAAAGGGAAATTATTACTTAGCAAAAAAACTATGATGGGAAATGAGGAGGCAGATTTTCTTCTGTATGAACAGAGCTAATATATTATTTCTTACTTTTATCTCTCCCATTGATAATCAAAGGACATTTGTGCTAGTTGCCATTAACATGAAATTGCTTTTCTATCCAACGTCATCAAAAAGTTTAAATCTATATTTCCCAAAAATAAGTGACTGCTTAAACGATGTACGACCTCATAACTCATAAAGAATGCATTAACACCATCGGAGTTATCAAAGTATCGGAGTAACGCCCAATGCGGGCTGGGATCCCTTTTGAAAATGACTGTTTCATGAGGGTAAATCAGTGATTACCAAAAAACATTTCTTCACTAATTTTCATTGAGTGTGCCTGCTCCAGAAACGCATCACTTGTACCCATACTCATACTACGTTAATTATAATGTACCCGCAAAAAAGAATAATGAATACTCCTGAGTACCTTTAACTTGCAGTTCTCACCCTATTTCAGCTTCCGTACCCTTTGATAGCTCATTCCCCATTCGAATTATAATCAGTTGAACCCCTCGCTATAAGGGCATTTCTCGTTTACTCAACAAATGCCGACCACGTAAGCATCAGGAGTACTTGTGCCATAGGTTGGGAACCACTTCCTCAGACCTAAGTCTCATTTGCAGTACGCTTTAAAGCGAGTCGAAAGCTGCAGTGATTTCAATGCGGACATCCAGGAGGTAGCAGTGTGGGATATTTTTTGCCGCGAGAAAAACGCTCACGGAACCTAAAGCTCATTCTTTGTTTGCTCTGAGATCACCGCGAGGTATGGAAAACCCATTGACCTTGACGTCTTTTCTCTCATCGGGAGAGATGCTAAACATTCGCGTGCATCCAAGAGACTCTCTCATTTCTGTCGTCGTCTGGCCAATCTGGTTCTGTCTGGAAGAGCGTCTTCACCGACTAATGACGGGAAAATGTGAAGTACCTAAACAGCGAAAGTAATGGAGGTGAGCAGTGATGACGTCATTATTACTGGAACAAATCAGAGAAACAGGGAAGACCTAATTGAAAATCTACAGCATCTAATGCTTTATTTTTTCATTTATATAATAATGAGACAGGAACCCTGATAGTGATTGGTCGTCCAGAAAAAAAAACGTAATCTTTCAGCAAACAGCCAGGTTTCATGAAAAATAAAAAAAAAACGCAATGCAGATATAGACATACTGCAGGCCTCAAAAATACAACTTGGATTGCGATTCTTCAGTATGTGCCATATAAATATACCATATGAAAAAATTCGATTTGATACACCAACTTAGTAAGCTTAAAGTCTTAATAATTCAGATGGATACTTGTTTAGTCATTATAACAAAAGCTACAGATTATATCTTATATTCCAACCATTGACCATTTTTTTACATTCCAACCGCTTGATCCCTTCGATCCTAAACCTACCGGAACGGGAAAGACAGCATAAGTGAACGGAGGGATCCAAATTTGTTCAAAGGAATGTAATGAAAATGCTATAACTGATGGAAATTATAAAACAGAGTAGTTAATTAAAGTAGAGGGATATAAAATAACTTCTTCCAGTTACAATCGGTCCTCTTGTTTCATATATTTTACATTCCTTATTAAGGATTAAAAACCAGCGCAATCAACGATATCCATTGCCATAACTCAAGAAATGCTGCCGTTGTGTGGTATTCGAAAACGTTATTGAAAGCAAACTCAGGAAGGCTAAGAGAAGCTAGAAAGAAATGATCCATTTTCGCCAAAGCTTTAAAACGAAAATGCGGAAGAAATTAGGACAAAGTCTCGGTAAGGTATAAAAGTGGCAACAAAGGCAATGAATGCATTTTTTTATTTCCTTGTGTTTTTTTTGTAGTAGTCGTATCCACGTCAAAATTCCCTTGTCCCCCTTCCTGTTTCGAATCAAAAGTGGTCTTCACTTAGGGAAAAGTGCAGTGCATTCTTTATACTTATTATTTACTCAATTTTTTAAGATATGAGAATATAAATGTTGCAATTTTAGAATTACTGAATCAGTACCGAGTGTGAATATGTGAATTCAGCGCATGCACTAGTATAAACATTGTAACTTTGGATTCAAAGCAAGGGAGCCTCGGAGAATGATGAGATGCTTGTTCTGGATTGACAGAAATAAATGATTGATCCAGTCGCAGCGAAGAGGAAGTGTTACCAGGAAAAAAACGAAGGGCAAGAAAAGTTAATGGAGGATTAGGTTTGAGGTGAAAGGAGATGCATTTGATAGTGTAATGAAGATGAATTTGGTAGTGAGGATGAAAGAGGAAATAATATAAAAGATTTAACTTTGGATGACATAAGCAAGAAAATGTAATCAAGAGCAGGTGTAGGTAGGATTGCTTGTGTTTCATACGTCGTGAGGAATGTATCCTTATGTTGCATGCATTATTACTTTCCATAAATCGTTAACGGCAACGTTTCCTCCTAACCTTAACCTACTATTGGTTACAATAGGTTTAGGTAGAGATTAACCTATTATTGATTACAATAGGTTAATTATTCAAATCAAGAGCCAGTGTTAATGCTAATTATCATTCTTTTTAAAGTATATTTATTTTCCTTTAATTCAAAACTAATTTTTTTAGTAGGGTATATTCAAAGTTGGGGAAAAAACTCCTCCTCTGTTGCATGAATAAATTAATAATCTTATTACTTTTCATTATCATGTCGCTCTTAATCAACCTAATCTCCAACGGCAACGACCGCAACACCGACAGAAACAGTAGCAGCGTTTCCCGCAATTTGAAAACATTCGTTGAACAGTAAGAAGCTTCCATCTAGGTTACTTTTCCACAATTAACAGGAACCGTCGCCTTTAGCTCAACCGCACGACGACACTTACATAAAGCACCCCACCAGTTACGGGGGCAGGTGTGTTTGTGGGGGCGGAGGACGTTGCCATCGAAAGATACACAAAAATAGAAAAGAAAGGCCGCTAACATGCAAAGACTGTTAGGTGGGAATTTTCCAACACTTTATTTTAACAAAAGCGGCGATCGTTGAGGTTCAGTGGACGCCGATAGACTTTCAAAGTTAAAAATACATATCGAAAACAGCAGAAGCAGCTCAAAGCGCATGAATAAAACCCACGGTTCGTTTAACATGGGAAGGAATAATGTGAGCACGAGATGTTTCCATGCGCCTCGATGGAAACAAAGGCTCCCTCTTCTGAGGCGAGAAAACGAGGATGAATCGATATCACGCTTCTCAGGGCGATTGCACGACGCGAGCAGCACACCACACCCTCGACCTTGTTCGTTAAATTGGGAAGGCCCGTTTGGTTGCCCCTTGCATTACCCAGGCGAGATCACTCCGATGACTGATATATTTTAGCAATCTTACATTTGTTACTAATAATTTCGTAATATGACAAATTTTGAGGATACCGGGACTAGCCGCGATAAAACCTTAAACGGCGTCACCCGCAAGTCCACATTGGTGCGATTTTCCACAGAGGGAAAATCATTCGCCTTGACCGGGATTCGATCCCGGATCCCACGAATTTGGACCGAGTGCTTTAGCCAGTTAAGATACCGACGCGTCATCCTCCCCTGTGGATTTTTGAGGGATTTATAGGAACAAGTAAGGAAAATAACCAAGAAAAATAAAAAAATTAAAATCCACAGGGGAGTAAGACGCCTCGGTAGCTTAAATGGCTAAAGTATTCTGCGCGAAATCGAGGGTTCCGGGTTCGAATCCCGGTCAAGGCGAATGATTTTTCCTATGTGGAATATCGCACAATTTAGATAATAGTTGGAAAACTGAATGTCTAACATTGCAATAACAACTTCGATCGAATGAGAGTTAACAAAATAGGACTTAGATATATGAACAAAATGCAAGGGTTGGCAGTGGGTTTCATGCACAAACATTTATCATGCGAATAAAAAATGCTCTAAAATAACTAATTAAAGTCAAGGGACAATTTTTTGCCACAATAAAATGGAAATAATTTTCCATATATTTTTACGTAAGTTTTTGACTAAAGCGAAATCTCAAACTAACTGCTAAACTATGTTACCACTTTCTGTCGAGCTTATAAGTCAAAATTCGATATGTTTGTTGAAATGTGAAACAAATAAAATTCCATTCTTCAATTTTTAAGAATATTCGTATGATGTTTTAATGTTTGGGACACTCAAGTATTTTTCAACGCATTGAAATTCCCCAAAAGGATACCTATCTATGCTCAATAATTGTGCAAAATAAAAACATAAGGTCAGGTGGGTACTTATGAAGGTTTTCTCGTATACATGCTATTCTAAAGTCAATCTAATTAAAGTACATATTTAAATAGGGAAAAGTTCGAGATGAATAATTTTTGGCCGAACAAAATATCCATAAAATGCAGAGTACATGCAGAAAATCCTGCCATGGTTCACATGAAAGATGTGCTCTATAAATGATAAAAAGATAATTATTTATTGATTTAGCCAATTCTGACAGTGAAAAATAAGCTTTGGAAAGAATGATCCCAAATACTTCAAATTAGGTACTTATAAAGCAAAAAAAAAAGGCCAGCGGGAATTTTTTAAATGAAAGATTCCATGATTGTAACGAGAATCCGCAGCATAATTAAAGTAATTTAAATAGTAAATTACTATTCTTGGTTAGCGGAAAATTTCTCTGGGTAGAGTTCGCTAACTTATGGGTGGGTTAAGTTTTTGCTTTAGCAAGGACACACTTTGCTCCAAAAAAAAGCGACACAGATGGGAAAAATTTACAGTCAACGGTAGAAATGGAGGATGTGGTGGAATGAGGGCGTGCTGCGTGAAATAGGAATGGGGATTCAAGGCTAGTGATGGCGACAATGCAATAGGGGGGAAGGGGGCGTTGCTCCTCAAGGCCAAGAGAGCGACGAACTCCGGACACCCAGTGCCTTGGCATCGAAGGAACCGCCGAGGAAATCGACACATGCGGGGAAAGAATGGGGGATTAGAGAAGGGAACAAGAGGGGAAAACCCGAACGAATCCGGAACATTGGAACGTGGGTGGGAATAGGTTTGCGCCTCTCGCTAAGGTGTTTACACCGTAATACCACTATGGGATGAGTTTATCGAGTTTCGGTCAGAAGCAATCCACCACAGATATTCTCTACCAACGTTTCGGAACATACTTTATCTATCTTCAAGGTTAAGGTGGTTTGAGCGATATAGTTCCCTAGTCATAATGGAGACCATATTCGAATGTTATATATGTTAGAAGTGTGAAGTAAATATTGTAAAATTAATGGCGCAAAAATATACCTTGATATCACAATTAAAACATTCTCAATAATTAAATAAATAATTCTACATAAGTTTCTAACTTGACTCATTTTTTCACGCCAAGCGGCTAAAAGGCCTTCAAAAGAGACATTTTTTGCAATTTTGTAAAAATTACTGCGGTGAGCAATGTATTTATTTTTATAAAAATTAAAAAAAATACAAACTACACACCGGTGGTTTTTTGACGAAATCTAGGTATTATAAAGTCCTATTTTTTTCAATATTCTCCCACTAGAGCGCACAGCCGTAATCTATCACATGTAAAACAGCTAATTTTCACAGGGAAATTGCTCGAAAAGTAGTTTGGCAAGGGGTTAGTATTTTTGTATCATTGGAAATATATGAGTTTTTTTCTTTACAAAGAGGTCAAAATCATCAAACTCTTGGTGAAGTTATGTTTCGCTTAAACTACCTTTAATGTGATTTTATTCATATTCTTTCTACTTGTAGAAAAACATGTCCCCTCTCTGATAAGAACAACAAAAAGTGTTACCTTTCCACGCAATTTAATTCTCTCATTGAACTTGAAATTACATGGTGTGCAAGTGGAGAATAAGAGAAACACGGGGAAAATAGTATTTTTCCATAAATATAAATGCTATTTTCGCTGAAAACTGTTTATAAGAAGGAAACAATCCAGAAAAATTGTATAAAATAAAATAAAGGCATCTTAACAGTTTATTTTTCTGTTTATTGGGGAATGAATGCCGTAATTGAAGCCATAATGCGGTAATTCGTTGGAAATGGCGCTGAAGTTGGCTCCTATGGCTGGAAAAAAGTGATAATTTAAAATATATTCGTAAAATAACCTGCATTTTTTGTACATTACTTTTGGTTTTTTAATAGTAACGTATTTTATCAGCGAAAGCAGTATTTTTTTACAAAATGTAAAAAACGTGGAATTTAGTATTTGTTTTGATTCAGACAGTCGCGGTTGAACCTCCTTAAAACCCTTGTGGGGGTTTCCTTTTAATCTACGTCTCTCACACCCTTGATTTTTACTAATTCCACTTTTTCTTATTAATATCAACATATAAATTTTATTGCATTCACCATACAAATAAATACATAAAGGTACAAATAAAACAAAAAATGGAAGGGTTAGGAAGCGTTGAAGGCCATTCCTGTTTTAACCCGTTCAACGCGGCATGACGGGAATTCCCGTATTCTAGGTTCTATCCGGTGACTCATGCCGGGAGTTCCCGTCACCGGTACAAGCGTCTTTCTAACAGTTCCTGCTGCTCTCAGTCACGCGCAAGCGCTCTGTCGTCGCGCTGCAGTCATCAGATTGAACCCTACTTTGAGGGAGTGCGGTCAGTTTTGGTTCCGGGAGCTTTTTTTTTCGAAGACTACACATCGTTTTCTTGGTGAGTACTACTACTTAGTCTTTCTTTTTTCGAATATAGTTATTATTGTCTTTCGTGTTTTTCCATTCATTATTTCCATATTGGAACAGTTTTTAGATCAGGGATAATATTCAAACGAAAGAAATATTTTTTTACTTATTTCTTATTGTTTGTTAATCGCTTGTTATTGCATTTTGCCTACTTTCTAGGGGTATAGAAACTAATTTCTTTTTTAATTTTTTTCCAACGTTTTTTGAGACAACTCATTGTTTTATTGCTATCTTTATTCAATTATATTAACCATTTTATAATTACAGATTAGCATATGCCTTTGGAAAGGAGTAGAATGTATGACGTCTTATCGTCTTCCGTTACACATATTTGTTTATCTCTTTATTTGTACATTTATACGTTCTATCTAAGGAAACAGTTCTAGATTTCCTGATATAATAACGTTAGGCGTACATTCCGTTGTTATAGACGTATTATATTTCAACGCATGTGTTCCGTAACATATCATGTAAAAATTATTATATAACTCAACGCATTTATGTATTTAGTTTCTCTTTTTTCAACTTATAAACTTGGAGCATATATGATGAATTAGAACCTACGATTTTTTTTTGATTTCCTAAAATAATTTGCATTTATTTTTGTGTTACAAGGTTTAGTTCGATGTTTCTTTCAAATTATACTGTTAAAGTAATAAAGTACGACAAGTTTACGCCGCTGTGTTGTCGTTACTTACGATGGTTTTGTGAGCATGCTGTCTTTTTTATCGTAGCATTTAGACCCAAGTGCAAAGTTATCTTACAAAATAACTATATCTGAAATCAACCATCATATTATGTCATTTTTGCTTCAATTAAAGTTTATTTATTTTTCCAGGCTCTATTAAGAGCAGGACATTGAAGGAAGTTTTGGAGAGTTCAATGCAAAAAGAATTTGACGTAAGTAGAGTTTTCCTTAGAATAACTATTACACTTACTGCTGTGAGGCAATGAATTCGGATGCTATTAATATTTCAATTTTTCTAGGTTTCATCGAGTCAAGTTTCCCTGATGATGTCACTCAGCGACGAAACCTAGGTCGTCATTAAAATTATTTTATGTGGAACTAAACAAAGTTTTTTCTTTTCAATCATGAAGGAGTTCCATAAAGTTACGCCTCAAACCCTTAGAGTCAAGTTTATTTTCCTTGAGGGAAGGCAACGCAATAGCGCAGTCACGTAAGTAAATATCGGAGAACTTGACATTAATAATATTAGAACTAGTGTTAAGTGGTGACTTTTCCCAATATATATATAAACATAAATGTACATATTTTGCTTGTGTTCTTAAGTGGTGAGACAGGAGAGATGTGCTGATGATCAGCTCTCAATATGGGAGTCAAATGGTCGATGTCCCTTGCCGGCGAGGAGGTGGCTCCACTTTCCTACCGGAGGCTGTTGCTGAATAAAACAAGTCAATGGGTGGCATTGATAATTTGGATCAAATGATGTCCTACTACCCAATAGAGATGAAGACACTTAAATGGTATCGGAAGTTGGGCATCCACATTTTCCACCTCCTCCTAGTGAACTAACTTTCCTAAAATCCCACCCCAGGGTATCTCTCTATTCTTTCCGACTCTCCGTAATAAAATCTCTACTCCAACCTTCTTCTTCCACATCTACTCCTCGACCTTCTCCAACTCTAAGGATCATGGGCTTATCGAAACATTTCCCAGCCATGCTTAGCTCAAATGAGCAAAAAAATAGGAGTGCCGGGAGTGCTATAGAAAGGGACAAAGGAAGGAGACAAGTTTATATTGTCCGGAGTGCGATGGCTGCCCTCCCTTATGTCTCATTCCATGTTTTGTGGGTTATCATAAAGATAAAAGATGTATATAAATTAATTGTGTATAAAGACAAAAGATGTGTATAAATAAATGTGTATATGTAAATGTGGAAACGTAAATAAAATATTGATTTAGAAAAAAGTAATTGTGATTTTAAAAATAATTTCCTACATAATACGCATCAAAAATACATGTTGCTTCTTTGAATAGATCATTCATCTTCTAATATTGAAAACTTGGTTGCGGAAAATATATGGAAATATATATATTTGATGTTAGTTATACTTTTGTAATGCATGTGCTTTTTCCAGTTTTAGTGTAAACCTGTTTAAATGTAAAAGTGTCTTTGCCTCTTATATAAAAATTAATGTAAAATGCGTTAAATTTTTATTTCTAATTGATTTAATTCTTTTGTTGAATACGTAAACTACACATTCTACAAATGTACGTAATTAGAAGACTATCGCGCTGTACTTCGATTTAGACATTTTTAAGCAGGTACATAAGCACCTATTAACGAAGGTGTGTCAAGATGTAAGAATTATTTAAATCCGAGGATTCATTCGAGATGGAGTTGAATTTGTCCATACTGGAAAAATCATGTGCAATCTTCCATAAAAAATAACTTTTAATGCGACCCGGCTTTCAATATTGATACATCATCGTCAAGGTACAAATGGTGTTAGGTGTAGCCCATATATACATCTTTTGGAAGAGGTTGGGGAGAGAGGAGAGGTGATGAGTGGAAAAACCGAAGAAGGAGGTGAAAGGGGATAGGGAGGAGTGGAGAGCGGGGAAATGGTGGGTGTTTTTGGAGTTAACATACTTAGACAACACAAATCAGTGGCAAATAATAATTGGTGGCGGTCTTCTTCCCTTCTTTCGGCTCAGGTCAAAAATTTCGTGGTGTTGCTTCCAAAGGCCCTTGGTGAGTGGTGGTGGAGGGAGAGTGTCCCTGGGCAGGCACAGGCAGCCGCGCGGATCGGGCGTGGCGGCGTGGCCCACTCGAGGCAGGGTTCGTCTGAGAGCGGGCGGGTGGGGGGGGGTTCCCAGTAAGACGCCTAAACACTTTGAATGGAGGAAGAGGTGGGGAGAGGGGGGTGGAAACTGGTTTTGGGAGCACACAATTGCAACTCAATGGAAAGAAGGGGGGAAGCAGCACCCCGAAAATTTTGACCTGATCCGAAAGAAGAGAAGAAGACCACCATCGATTATTGTTTGTCACTGAATGGTGTGTTGTCTAAGTTTGTTAACCCTGAAAAAACCCACCAATTCCCAACTCTCCACTCCTCCCCATCCCCATTCACCTCCTCCGGTTTTTCTACTTATCACCTCTCCTCTCTCCCCCACCTCTTCCAAAAGATGTACATATTGGCTACACCTAACACCATTTGTACCCTGACGATGATGTATCAACATTGAAAGCCCGGTTGCATTAAAAGTTATTTTTTTGTGGAAATTGCACCTCATTATTCCAAAATGTAGGAATTAGTTCTCTCTTATACACAAAGGTTAGCAGTTTTATGGATGTGAAAGGAAAAGCCACGACTACAAAAACATGTCCCTTTTATCAGTTTCCACATTAAACTTTGCTCTAATTCATTATTTGACTGAACATATAAGCCTAATGAAATAATATGGGAATATTAAATAATACAGAGACCTAAAGTAAAAAATACGCCAGAAGGGAACGGTAGATATCTATGCAACACGCACTACAGGTTCATGCCGGTGACTCGTGACGGGGATTCCCGTCATTAATTAAAAAATTTTTATTAATTACAATTTTAACATTAAATTTTTTTAAACGTTGAATAACGACTTTTAGAGTTAAAATCTATCGGAAAATAAGTAAATAAAATTTCAGCCACCGGATAGGTAAGCCAAAAAATGGTGCCGCGTTGAAAGGGTTAATAAATCCTTATTTCCAATATATTATCAATAAATCAACAATTCATCAAAAGAAAAAATCAACAAAACTGTCTCCATAAAATGGTGATTTCATATACCACACGATTGTCCTACATGACCTACCAAATTCTTGCTGAGAAATTAACCACATTTTTTACAAAAGGAGAGAACTTACAAAAAATTCTTTCATTTTTGATGTTGCCCGTTAATGCATTAAATATTTTGGCCCCATGCACGCCAAGAATCTTTCACATAGGTCAAGTGACGGTTTGGGAAAAAAAATATATCCCAAGTTCTTCTATTGTAAATTATGTGTCTTGCTGAATAGATAGATGTTGAATACCTACTTAAATAAAATACATGATAAAGTTATATTAATACTTTATACATGGATAAGTTCCTTGCAGGATACAATTTCAATTCACCGTATTCTAATTGACCTCTAAAGGTAAAAAGTCGAATTAAAACAGAAGAATACTAACCGTGAATCGGAAGAAGACCCTCCCTCCCCATCCAACCAAAGCACACAGCGCGTGCTTAATTTCCCATTTTCAACCTACTCGGAGATTGAAGCCAACGCTCGCGACAACAACAGCCGCGAACCCTAAATCACGCACGGAGCACGCAGACGGGCACTACCACACACATGTCAGAAATACCAATCACATCTCATTCCCTTCGCACTGCAGTAATGCCGTAATAAACTTCCGTCTCCGTTACACACCAGTGAAATATATAAGTACTAAGAGATTTTGACCCCAGAAATTCAACGGGAGGAAGATCAAATAAAAATTGTTGCATTGGATTTTTAAAAATCCTTCCAAATATAGGATGCAGCAGTCATAAACCGCTCATGGAGAGGTTGGAGTAAAAAATACCTCAAATATAATCTTGATTCAAATCTCACATTGATCATTTAACCGAAGCTCCCATGAATTCCCGCTTTAAGTATATGGGACAGTTATTAAGGAAATAAAAATACTGTTGAAAATTTGAGTGTACCACAAAAGAGCCGCGTTATTGCCTTTTACTGCGTCACCCCACCATGGGTGAGAATATTCCAGAGAGGAAAAATCATTCAAAACCGGACATCTCGATATTGCGCCGAGCACTTAATCCAGTTAAGATTTCTTCACTTCACCCCTTTTAATTATTTGTGGGCTTAGATTTATCATTTTTTCGTGAACTACCCACGGCATTACCTTTACGGCGTCTCCTGAAAGTGCACATTAATGGGAAAACTCCTATTTCTGAAATTGTAAAAATGGGTTATTTAGGACACAGAAATGCAAAATTTAGGTAAAAACAAAGCGCAAATGAAAATAAAATGCAGGAATAAAAAATAACATTTTTTAGCCATTGGATAGTGAAATTGAACCTTTTATCTTGGTAGTAAGTAATAAAAAGAAAACAAAAATATTAAATCCTTCACCAAATTTAATTCTATTGGGTATTTTCCAAAATTTGAAATTTAAGTAAACGGATCTTTATATGTAAATTTTACTCGCACAAGCATACGGAGCGAAAATAGTTTTTAAAAAAATCAATGTTAATTGAGATATTTAATATTAAAATAGTCGACATTTCAAATTTTTTTTCGCGCCTGCGAAACGAAATCTGATTTGATTGACGTCATTTTCGCTGAGCGATAGACGGAAGTGAGGGAGAAAGTAAGGAACTGTAGAAGACAACGTATATTCAAAGACTTTTCATTGAAAACAAAGACTATGGCGTTCAATGGTTTTATTAAAACCACATCAGATAATTTACCCAAAGTGGATATGTTTATGGTAGGCGTTTTTATGAAGAAGGACGACCGATTTAATGCTGCCGAAGTTCGTGGAGCTTAAGTCCACAAAATGTAAGCATAAAGTTGGCTTGTAAAATCGTCATTAATGTTGTTTATCATTTTTGGTGCGTATAATTATGTATTTGGTGTATGAACTTTAATAATTGTTTTTACAATGCACTCTTAATCGTTATGATACTTCTTTCTTTCTCAAAGTCCATGTACCAGTCCATGCAACAATAAACAAACAGTATCATATTAACACATCAACATAACACAGTACATGCCAAATGTTTGTGCTGCGAATACTCAACACACTTAAGACGTCAATTTATGATTTGTTAATTAGTAATTGATTGTAGATGAGGTTTCTATAAGTGGATTATCTGCAATAGAAATGCCTAAGAATAGATTCTTATCCCCTAAATGCCTATTCAAAGTTTAATTTAAGTGTTGTTTTGAAGCTTCTCGTGAGAGTTATGGTGAAATCCTATAGGATACGTCCAAGTGAAGAGAAATGGACCATACACAGTCATTGCAAGAATATGTCCAGAACACTAAGTGCGAAGTAAAGCATACATTTTGCAGGTGGACATTGAGGAATCCAAGGAAGAAATTTCAAACATTCAATGTCGTGATTGCGTGAATAAATTTCTTGTTCGGTGTTCTCACCGATGCATTTGTATATTGTGGCACAAAACACCATCTCAATCCCTTACTTAGATGTCATTTAACGGCAAATCAAGAAACAGTAAAACGTCCAAAACTAATTTCCCCGCACTTGTTTCCACCGTAAGCATAAGGAAACGCCTGGGTTTAAATATTAACAGCGAAAATGACGTCACAGGTCGGTTCGGTTCGGTTCGGTTGTTTTCAGAGTGTGCTCGGGAGCATTCGTAACCTTCGACTTTCTTTAGCTTTTAAAACCGAAATTCATGCAATTTGATGAGAAAACTTTTAGCCAATGCAATAAGTTCAAGTAACAGAATCAGAATATCGATAGTTTGAAATACGTGGAAAATACGTAATTCTTATAGGTGTAAAATTTAACAAATATGGGATAAAAGCAACCACCTTAAATTTATTTGGGTTGTTTTTGCTACATTTTCGGATGATTTGGGTGACCAACATTATTCCTGCTAAATTTTAACTTCCTCGTTCGGATATACAGAATACAGATAGATTTATGCGTCGAAGACGACTATCAATAAATAATTGATTATTTGGGGGCTGCTGATTCAGAGATTATTATGATTACTAACACGATCATCGCTAAAACCCTTAGCAAATGAATCAAAACCATTCAAACCTTAATAAATTGATAAATAATTAGTTAAATATGAGACAGAGCGTGAGGGAATACTAAAACCAATTGAATCACAGCAGTGTTTCCTGGGATCAGGCCAGAGAAAATAGGCACCTCAATTGTTTTCAGAGCAGTCTATTACATGTTACATGGATTTTATTGAATGTATATCAAGTTTCAATGGTGAACCAATACATTGAGTTTGATCGAAACATTAGATTAGAATCGTATAGCTTCTTCTCTCTGTATTGACATTAGAAACAAATAGTATTTTAGGCTGTCAATTCACAGGCATGGTTTTGAAATAAATTCAAGCACTACTGAACCATTCACAGCACATAAGTCGAGTAAATAAATAAAACGAGGCAGTGGATATTTATTCTCACCTCGCGTTGCCCGATCGTCAACGGTCGGGGTAGGGAATCGTGGAGGAAGCACGCTGTGCATGCAAATCGTGAGGGAATTACACCAGTGGGGGAGCACGCCACGCCAGGGGCGTTCCAATGGCGCAGTTCCCGCGGGAGGAAGGGAGGAGGAAGAAAGGGAAAAAAGGTTTTTACCCCCACAGTCGCCGACGGCGGAGGAGTAGCTGGCAAACCAAAAGTTGGAGATGGAATGGGAAGGAGAGGACGTGATGAGGGTCTCATCGCCTATGGAGGGCGGATAACAAGGCGATTGATACGAGGGGGTGTTTTAGTGAGCGTTGGATAGTCGGCGTATCACCTCGGGGGCAGGCCTTAAGTCTTTCAAGGGCGAGCCCATTAGCTTCCCTGCCCGCAAGGATTTTTCAATTTAGGAAACGCGAAGCCCATTGTGAAAAACTTGGGCCGTTTGCGTTCACTGTGACAGCCGTAACCACACCCTGCAGATTTTCCAGGTCCGTCGATAAAACAGGTCAACAAAAATGTTCATCACACACAATTTTTCTATTAGCTTCCAAATCTATAAGTAATATTTGGAGTGATTGTGTGCTGTATTGTTTAAGCGTGTACATTTTGCATGTTCATACATACATATGGAACTTATGAAATATGATTTCTCTGAAGAAAAAAGGAAAAAAGCAACTATAAAATTAACTAATAACTCGTAACTAACATGGAATATATACAAAGAAAAGCTTTAATGAGCATTTAATAAAAAAAATAATTTTACTGAATGTGACAACTTTCTTTCAAGTTACAGAATGAAGGAGATTCTATATTCAATCCTTTCACTGGAACGCGTTTTTCTCTTATCTTGAGATATAATAATACACACCTTCGGAGTTAGGAATGAAGGCTTCCGAGGTATATTTCAACAAGAGAATATATTATTATCGCTTCTTAGCAGTGAAGAAGGCAAGTTACAGCGAGAGATAAGTTATCGTGCGGGTGTTATGACCGGAGGGCAGTGAAAATTTCCCAACATCTGACCTAGCAATCCAAATGCTCTCCATTTTACAAGAGGTGGAGGTCGTATCCAGGAGACGTGTTTCATTGTGAATGGAAGAAGGTCGCTTATGATGATGATGATGGAAAAAGCCTGGAGACGTGTCTCGAAATTACAGTAATGCATCGAAATGACAGGAGTGCTGAGATGAAGGCATGGAATCGTGTGGGGTGGGAGGAGACGATTGGGGACAATTTTAGGAAAATGGCAGACAATGGCCATTGTGGAAAAACGGTAAGGAATGCATTCACCAAATCATCATCGACGACCTTGGCACCGCGTTGCGTAATGCAGCATTTGGAGACCATAGGTTATCCAAATGCCTACTCCGGCAGTCTCTAACATGAAGCAAAGCAATCGGATAGACTGATTTGATCCTCACTCCTGTCAGAGTAGAACAGAAAACAACAAATGCAACTGTTGTTATAACTTAGCTTTGAATTGTTGTATTCAGTCAACGCCATCATAAGTACATAGAAGGAATATATCATATCACCAAGTTTTACCAGTATATCTAATTCCTCTAAAATTTAAAAACAGGTGGTCAAAAGCGAACATGATATTAACTTTCTTCTAGCTCCAGAATTGAGTGCAAAAATCTAAACAAAATAGTTTAAAAACTACTTGAATTGGACAAGAAAGTTATATGTGACCTAACCCGAAAAATTAAAAAAAAATAATAAATTGGAACCAGGAACCTGTAAATCGTAACATTTGATAAAAATTCAAATTAATTACGTTATACAGATTAACAAACAAATTAGAGATGTATTAAAACGAATTTGACCCCAATCGGACCCTCGAAATTTCAAAAAATATATATTTTTCCACGGCGATGGATCTTTTTTATCAAATTTAGATCAATTAGTAGTTTTTTTTCATTTTCGCATCTTTAGTGGATAGTTTGCTCTCTGCTGCATGATAATTTTAAATAGCAAGAATGATAGTAATCAAAGACCTTGTAATTTTCAGAGTTAGATAAAATAATATATTATTTTGTAAATCAGCAGACATTTAATTAGAATTAAGGCCACCATGGGTAATGCTCGCGAAAGAGAATTTAAAACGGTGGAGCAAGCGCGCGTGAGTAAAAAAAAAGTGGAGATAAGAAAAACGAGGTAGGATCTAACAGGACCGCATAGTTTCAATCCCAGCTTTTTAAAATCATATGAATGTTCATTAAATTCTCAAAACAGGAGACTTTACGGAAGTGAACAAAATCTAAACGAAAAAAAAGTAAAAGGTAAACAAGCAGTATATTCAGTTGCTTTGAAAAGTAAAATGAACTGTCGAATTTAATGATGCAGCCAAAACCCCAGGGAAATAAATTTGACGATGCAATCTCACTCTAATTGAAATTAGTCCATGTATTTCAACGATAAAAATCTTAGGAAAAATGTAAGCTAAACTTGGGGTTCAGTAATTTATTTTAAAATAGACATCAATCTTATGTTATACTCCATAAGGCACTAAGCTCAACCAGTTCTCACTGAATTCACAAAACACTCTCCTAATTTTTTTTTAGCTCAGGAGGATTCATGGTCAAATTCTGTCAAATACGTCTTCCCATTTACAGCAGCCCGACCAGAAAATTATAAACAGGGTGGAGATTTGTCATGTCATTCACATTTTATCATATTTGGTAATTTCATTATGTCCTTATATACATCCTTCCTTGTATGAGCATAACTGAGACTAGGTTAACAGCCTGATAATAACAGTTTCGGTAAAAAAAAACTAGAAACGAGAGTTTACGTTAACGACGGAAATAAAATATAGTGACTGACACGGTCTCTACAACGTCATAAGGAGAAAAAATACTCATTGAAGCCAATATGTCTAAGGACGCATAGCGTTAACCCGTAAACTTTGAGGAAGCTTAAAATGCGGCTAATTAAAGCTAGATAAGAAAGTCATCGAGATGGTTTAAAATTTAATCAATCGCTTCTATCATATGATAGCGGGAAGTAGTATAAGCAGAGGGCACACAATTAGTCAAATTGGTTCATGAAAGCTTATCGTCCGTTGTTAATATAGCACGAAAGGAGCAAGTTATGTTCGAGTGGACACACAGCTCCTCGACGGGGTCTCGTTCCTTACTGCACGGACTGGAGTCCGGTTCGGTTCATACCCACGCACGCTTACCCCACCTTCACACACGAATTGATTTTTGCTCCCGATTCTGCGGCTACGCCCATTATGGGTAATTCGCGCAATTATGGTCCGATTTCAATGAATACTCATTATTCTATTATCGGTGTATTTTTTCGTTTATCTTCTCAAATCAGTTGTTAAGGCGCTCACCAGTAATGTTCACCTCCCTGTTTTTTCACTGCGGTAAAGTGGCGCTGGGAGCAAACACTTGTCGTTCTAGTCATATATTCTCTGTGATATTGATGATTTACAAAATCGTGTATTATTTTGATTCTAGATACTCGTAGACCAATTCATGGAGGACCACGAGAAAAAAATCCTGACTTTTATCCAGTAAGAGCGTCCAGGTAACTGAGTCATGATAATTTTTTGGGATAGAAAAACAATTTAGATTCACAAAACCCGTGCTTTATCTTTCTTATACAAGGAGAGGAAATAAATCGTCATTTTTTTAAGAAATGAAAGACAAACAACTAGTAACTGCTTAATCTTATCCTCATAATCTTTTCTTGCTTAAAAAGGAAACTTTTCAACGTGAATATTTTGCATCTTCTACAGCATTTTGTAATAAGCATACTTCATTTCGATTTTTTCTATATCTAAACAAGGTCAAATCGTCCAGATCACAACGTTTTTCCGAGCAAGACTTTATGGAAAATCAATAAACTTTGAAATAGAATATGACATATATAGTATATGTTTGCTAAATAAATATTTGGCTGAATTAGATTCTTTTATATCTTAATAAAGGAATTAGATGTATACGAGTTTAATAATTAAATACAGTAGAACATTTTCCGTTAGAAATATTGTTTTTAGGAAATGCTAACAAGGTTTTATATAGTCTGTTTATCTTTGCTTTGAGAATCGAATAATGAAGAATGTACTACCTCTAGATATCACCTGAAGCAGGCATTATACAATCCATCCGAAATCATACAAAGATAAGAAACAGTTGAAGATTTATCTACGAGAAAATATTATATCTCAGATGAAAAGTGTGAAAAGTGACCAAATGATTTTATTATTTCACTGCGTAGATTTTGCGAAAACTAATACCTGAGTGCAGTTAAATACAAATGCATTTAATTTAAATCAGAGATGATTTAATTATCCTCAAATATAACGAAAGAGACGATTCGAGTGCATAAAACAATACTAATATGGAATGCCAACCGCCTGTCCTGTTCGATGCATTTTCTAAAGTATAAACAATTGTATTTTAATCTATTTATCATTATTTCTGTGCGATACAATTTTTTTGCTACGATTAAAATGGCTCTGAAAATCTACTTCAAATATTGCAGCTTGTAAGAACTCAGTTTTATAGTTCAACAGTCCATGAATAAGCACCAAAACCAATTACAAGCCGTACTCTTCCGATAAAAGAAATGTGTAGGAAGGCAAACTACCCTATTGGTGCCAGGCACGAGAGCAGGATGGAAAGGACGGAACCAAGTCACGATAGAATTGCAGCAAAAGGCTGTGAAACTATCAATCGATCGTGATGTAGGCATAAAACATTTGTATAGTGCTGGGCCTTCACCATGACCAGAAAGGTAAGGAAATAAACATTTTGAAAAAATAAGACGCCAAACAACTAAATTAAATTTTCTAGATATTTCTTTTACAGTACACATTTTAGGATTCACATATCAAATTCAGTGCACATTTATGAACACAATTAATTGTAGGCTTATCTGCAAGAATAATACACGTACGCTTTATTCTCGATTATAAGAGTCCCGATTCACAGAGGTTTCGTTTTACCCGAGACACCGATTATTATAATGCCGCTATAGCAAGCCAGTTCAACTCCTACAAATGAACGTCATGAATGAATATTATGGTCATATAAACGTGGATTCGAAGCACTGTTGTATTCTTAAAGATACGCATACTTAAATACAACAAAATATGGAAACCTTTTATTTTTGTCGCAATTAATGTTGGCACATAATCCATAGAATATATTCCTTCCGTATTTTACGCGGTTTTATTTATCGGAGTTGGCCGCAGTCCACATTACCTAGGATAATGGAGAATACACTGTATTCGTTTCAATTTATGGTAATGCTTATGCTGAGGATAGTGATTTAAATGATACATTGCTGCAAATATAATTCTTTGGGCATTACAAGTATAGACAAATATACAAACATGTACATAGCAAAGTCGAATTCCAAGTATTAAGGTCAAGAAAAAAAATTGCTAACTTAGTCTGCATCTCTGTAATGTACTTTGTGAGGGGTTGATTAAGCATATTAAAAGTTTAACAATAGGTGAAAAGAAATACCAGTGAATCCATTGAAAGTTATCGGCTAAAAAAATTTCTAATTCACTTACCAGCGATGTCCGCGTAGGGCACCCATTTCGCTTTGTCCTCTGAGGGCGATAAATTCACCTTCACTCTCCAAGGGAATGATTCTCGACCGATTTCGCGTGAGATTACGAAGTATATAAGGAATCTGAAACAGATTGAGAGTAAAATAGATTTATTATAATGCACTACATCAAGGAAAAGAGGAATTAATAGTCTTTAAAGAATCACTTGGGAAATGTGTATAGGGTAAATACTGAGTGCTTCTTGTTTGCGCAATCCAGTTTAAAATGTGTCAATCTGAATAAAATGGATAGTACAATCAACCAGAGCAGATTATTATATGTATCGTTATGGTTTTCAAAGTTTCTTGGGCATATTGCCACAAAAAATATAACAATACTATTCATTGTAAAATATTAATATGTTGAGTCTTTGTAATGCACCACACACACCACAGAATAGGTATACCGGTACACAGGAGGTTATACCACCTGGAACTAATTTTAAAGGAAGTATTTAAGTCAACAGATTTAAGCAAACTACAACCTTATGAGTCTAAGAATAATATTTAATCAATTTGACAACATTTTCCACAATACATTCGCTAATTTCCTCTATTTCTCATTCCTTACACTGCAAATAATTTAAGCATAAAAAATTTACATTTTCTGAAAGGATTGACCAAGCATGCAAATTTATTGCCTTATAAAGTTATAATAATTTCAATAGATCAGGGGAGAATTTAGTATCTCTAGTCGGAGGGTAAAGACTTTTCTTGAGATCCGGAAAGTTGCTTTCATCACATAATTAAGCCGTGCTCTTTGTTGAAAATAACTTCCTTTCCCAAAGTTGAAGAGGCTAAGGAAAGATAGCTATAAAATTTAAACCGTAACATTTGAACTAGAGGTTGAACAATGGAAAATAGAGGTGGGACTGCACGCCAACGATAAAATTCTGACAAGTGGAAACGGCAGTCATATAAGTGTACCTCGTTCGTTAAAAAATTCCTTTACGTCATCGGAATTTAAAACCCATTTTTTCAACAGACGTCAAATTATTGTATTTTTAAAGAGCGTGGCTCGCATATTCGTGAAAGATTTTAAAAGACATAGAGAGCTGGACACGCATGCATAGTTGTAAGCACATTCGTACAGCACAACTTGAGGGCAATTATATTGAATGCATTAGAGTAGTAGAATACATAAGGGCAGTGGAATGCATTTGGAAAATAATGAGGAATGTCAAAACGAAGACTTAAGATGAAGCAAAGCAATTGGAAAAAAGGAAAAAAAATGTAAACCTGAAGAAAACTGATCTTTGGCTTGATAAGTGAATATGATGATGACGTCGAATCCCGTATGATGTACCATAAAACGATTGGTTCTCTTTTGTTTTCTTTTAACATTACATATAGTATCTATGGACTCCAATGTTCACATGATAGGTAAACTTATATAGTTTTCCCTGTTTCTGAGTAACAAAACAGTATAATCTTAGAAAGGAGGAATGATACATAAACGCGAATATTATCACGAAGCCTTCAAAACCTCATTTTTTACCATGCATGAAGATTACGACGAGACCTCATTGATAACGACGCATCCGTAAGAATGAATGTTCTTCTTCGTGTCACGCTGGTTCGGTTGCTCATCATGCGAAATAATTCTGCCTCAAGTAATGACAGTCGATCGGAAAATCCTTTAGAATACGTGGAGAATTCTCCAACTTTATTCCATCATTGCAGTAAGCACACTGTCGTCGGATATGTACGGAGTGATGCGCTAAATATATTCGGAATCGTGCTGCAAAATGCGATAAGTTGCGCCGGGGAGATTTAGCGCGGTGGGATTAGGTTATACAAGGGGTGCCGGAGGACACGAATAGGGTGGCGGTGGTGATGGTAGGGGGGTTGGCAAGGCCCTTAAGAGCGGCCCCTCTCTGATTGGTGCATGGGGGAAGAGAAGTAGGGTGGGGGGACGAGTTCTCGTTTCCATGCGGACGACGGGGAGGCTGGCTGGGACTACCTATCCTATCCGTCTACTGGAAGTAATTTGGTCGATCATGCCACTACTTCGGATGGCGCACCTTTAGTGACAGCACCGCACATCTCTGAGCGGTGAACATCTAAATTAAGACTAGGAACAAATTTGACAGAGGTAGGCTTCACTTCGTACAAGTTTATTATACAGGGTGTTTCAAAAAGGACTTTACATCTTTGAAAATTCATATAAAATTATTCCAAAAAGGTACAGAGCTTGTTTTAGTGTTGTTTTAAAGGGAAACACATCAAGTTTTGACTCGCGTAGTCCGCTAGTGCCTAATCGCGCCGCATAAGTCGCACAAGCGCTAGCGGCAGTTACGTTAAAGATGGCTGCCTTCACTGGACCCGAGCGTGCTAGCTGTGTGTTTTGGTTTGAAGAATCAAAGTCGGCAACAGTAAAAAACTTGTGTTTTCTAAAAGTGTTTTCCTTTACAACAACACCAAAACCAGCTCTGTACCTTGTTTCATTAAATTTATATGAATTTTCAAAGTTGTAAAGTCCTTTTTGAAACACCCTGTACTATTACTGCTCATGATTTAAAATAATACTCAATACTTTTCTACAAAATCTTTACTTTACGACGCGTTTCACCAATTTACGGCATCGTCAGGTACAGAAGTTTGATATTTGTGATAATTGTTGTTGTAATTAGGGGGGAGGTACGGAAAAAAAAACAAATATTTGGGCAGGGTTGAGGAAGGAAAAAAAAGAGGCCGGAAGTGAGGCGGGAAAGGTTAATTTTATCGGAAAGGAGTGGGGAGGGATACGGAAAGAATACTTCGTAACAAAGGCTATTGGATTGTCTGATAATTTGGCATACATCGGCCATACTGGTAGAAGTTTTAGCACACGTATCAAAGAACACGCCAGAAGTTACAAATGGATTCCACCTCACCTCTTGCTAAACACCTACTTGATAACAATCATACGAGCGATTTTATACCCGAAACTTAACACGTTCTTCCCAAAGGTCTGAGAATGGACGAACTTGAACAAATAAAAATTATCAGACAATCCAATAACCTATGTAACGAATTATTATTTCCGCATCCCTCCTCACTCCTTTCCGATAAAATTAACCTTTACCGCCTCACCAGCACTTAATCAAGGTGCTTTTTCCTTCCTCAACCATGCCCGAATGTCTGTTTTTCCCCTTCTACCCCGTAACTACAACAACAATTAACATAAATAACAAACTTCTGTACCTGACGATGATGTAAATCGGTGACACGCGTCATACAATAAACATTTTGTAAAAAAAATAGGTACTTAGTATTATCTTTAATCCTGAGTACTAAGACTAGGAACGATAAAATCATTCTTATACACCAACCTAATGCAATTCGCCATGAAAAAAATAATTTGGCTTGACTGGGGTTCGAATTAGGACCTCATGATTACCGGTCAGGGTCGTTAGCCAGCTAGCCACATCTGAGTTCAAGGCAAACTTCGGGGGCGTTCGTGGTGTAAATCTTCTCTCCCAAGGGCGTGAGTACACAGCAAATCAATTGCGTATTCGGCGACGAATATTGAGTAAAATTATTCTTCCTTAAATCGGAAAATTCGAGTCCGCGAGATAATTTTTAACGCTGCCACTAAAAGGTATAGCGAAACTTGGTGGCACTCACCAGCGGAAGATTAGAGAATACAGACCGAAAACCAAGCCTTGATGAGCGGGCAAAATTATCATAGGACCCCCGGATAGAACCTCTGGAAAAAGGCTCGGCCGCTTCATTCCACATCTAATGTATGTTTTCCTCTCCTTTGCGTCATGCTCTTCAAAAGAGAGTGCCACCAAGTTTCGCTACACCTATACATTGATTACTTTACCATATTGATATCGTATTATTTCACCATTTCATCTAATGCTTCATCAAACACAATGAGTTCAATACGTATTACATACTTTTTGAAAACATAAATACATCGTGAATCTACGTCATAAACGTTTTAAGAGCATAATAAAAGAGCGAGGAAAATAATTACAGGAAAATAAATTATTAATTCATATTTTTGTTGGTCCTGATATAAGGAAGTTCGTTCGGCGCTTCCACCAGTTTAACGCGTGTGTAGGAATATTGCCGTTTTACTCTCGAATTGCGTTATTCTCGGTAAAATTAGATTGGAGACGGTTAAGCTTATGATATACTGAGTTGACGCTGAAAGTTTAAACTTTACGCTGCTAAAAGTAATATAACCATGGGCCCCATTGTGATCCTCAATCACACCAGGACTAACAGTAAGTAAAACCTCCTTAACATGAGTTAAACTTGAAATCTATTAATAAGGCCTTATGACGTTTGCGCACATTTTTTGTGGGTACTTTCGGAATATGATAACGAAAAAAGTAATTACTAATGATAAGGCTAATACAAATATAACACACTTTCATTTAATCATATAATTATAGACTGTCACCGAAAGGAATACCATTACAAAAAGGGTGGCGATGTTTCTCACGAAAAGAAAAATGGCTGTTCATACACGTAAAAATATTGGAAAAACCAATGATGAAAGCAAAATTGAGCTTTGCAAAATAAGTTAAACATTTTTCAACTCCCCATCTATGATTAGAGCTCGAAACATTACCGAAAGTGGTTAGGGTTCAACAATTTATACATATTAATTTTGTAACGTGTCAGTCAGTCAGCCAGTCATTCTGTATCCATTTTGTTTATTTCTCTCTCAATTCTTGAGATAGATAAATGTGGTTTGGTGCATGAAATGTGGATTCTCTGTCTGTATGATTTGGTAGTAGTTTTGGATTTTAAGCAGTTGGTGGTGCAAAGAAAAATACAAAAAACCGTGGCTATTAAGCTCATAATCCGTAAAAACTGCTTAACAACGATGAATTTATTTAGGTTAGCAACGGTGAAGTAAACAAGCAGTACTCATTAACATTGCTCAGCATTACGTTAAAAACCGTGTGGGCATATAAGCGTTGTTAATTTATCTTTTTCATATAAATGATGATGATTGCACTACGATATCTGTATTACTTTATTTTCATTTCTGTCAAATGAAAGTGGGTTATTTTTTAATTTTGTTGAAGGATCTTAGCCACATGTTTAAGAAGATTTGGAACCTTTTTTCACAAAACTGAAGCATATGTGATGAAGTGACTCTGGCATAATACTATAGCTTAGTAGAATTTTTTTACTGGAGTGATTGCTGTAATTCCTGAAGTGTATAGTTTGTATGTAAACCACCAACCTTTTCACACTTACGCAGAAGCAGCAGTAATGTATGTTTGTAGTATTTTCTTTCAATTAACGAAATTAGTAAACAAGAGTCATGTGGTAATTAGTTAGCGATTAACCTTCTATGAAATTGTTATATAGCTACTTTTACGCGAATGAAGGCGAAATTCGGCAATTAGTGAAGATATTTAGAAATTATCCGGGTGAATGTTCAAATGTATGCCACTCCAAAACAATAAGGTTCTTGTCAAATTTCGTTAAACTCAACGTTAATATAATCAATTAAGTGTTTTCATATTGCCATTCCTTTGATTTGGTTTTATTCCATAAGATATAAGATTAGCTAACGTAAGTGAAATGAACCTCAAGATTTTTTCATGCATTAAAGTGTCTGGATAAATACCTATGTCGTAAACGTTTCAATGCATTTGCGTGTGCGAAAGCTCACCTTTACCGTATTACTTATACCATTAGGAGTGCTATATGAATGTGCGAGAAAGTGACCTCGGAGATAATTAATTACCAGTATTTGTTAATGTATGTCAAATATTGCTCCCGTGCTTACTGTTTTGGGGAAGTAAAATTGCCAGTGGGGCACCTAAAACAATGCAATGTGCAAAAAATGCCTAACTATTTTTCTAGAAACTCCAGCTTTGATGAAACCATGCCTGCCCACGATGACCATCCATTAAAAGTTTTAGCCAAGTTTTTCGGGACTCCCGGGTTCACCTTTTCAGAGCGAGTCTATCTTTCTCCGACAGAGACTGCCTGCAAAGCAGGCAGCAGGTCTGCTAGTAGCATCATTAATCCTAATAATATGATATTAATTCGCAGTAGCAACCATCATGTTCGAACGGAGGGCAGTAGATGATTGCCATGCAATACTTTCATAAATATAATTATAAATGAAATCGGCAGATAGCGAAAGAAAGGCATAAACTCAAGGCAACTGGATCATCATCCTCCGTTATTCTCATTGTTCCAGATAAGTACAAATTCACTACTGAATACGTGCATTACCTACTATTGCAACAATGATTCAGAAATGGAAAATTAATTTATTGTGCTATAATCCTTGTGAGTCGGGCGAGCATGCATCAAAATAGGGCATTGCTGCAAACGATGAGAAGATAAAAATGACATCGAAGTCTCAATGCGACCTAGTTCTTAGGCAAAAGTCATCCTCTGATACCACATTGCGAAATATCTCTCCCACTCAGCACCCTCTTTCATTTATCTACTCAGAATCAGCGTAACGCTGCGCTGGCTTTGCTGACATCTTCACAGTTGAGAAACTATTGCATCGACCTATGCTATTTCCCATGAATCTTAGGGCCAAAGGGCGCAGTTTTAAAACTTTCTCGAGACTTCATGAATTTTTATTCCTAGTTTAAGCGGTAACAGACGAGTTTTATCGAATGGCCAATTATTGTCCGATGGTCACCAAATTTAGGATATAGTGCCTATTTCACATTCTAAACAATACTAGATATGGACGAGATGGTTCCGATAAAAATTTAAATATGATAAATACGGTACTTATCTTGATGTGGACCAGGTACGAGATATATCTTAAACTTAGTGCCTGAATGTGCATTAAATGATTTCAAGTCGCCAGCTTCAGATGACTTCCATGCAAAGGCACGACGGATGGTGGGATTTGTCCGCTGCGGTCAGGGAAAATAACGTGTTTTCCAAGTGGGCACAAGGTAAATTAGCACATAGGTAATTGCACTCAAGATATTTTCATCCTTAATTTGCTCTTTATATGGTCACCAGAGAGATAATGACAGTTTTCTTTACCAAAATCATATCTTAATTGTAACTACAAAATAATTTCAATTGTTTAATGGTAAAAAAGTCACTACCTTATGAAATTAATTAAAATGACAGTGTCATGGAAAAAAATGTCAGGAAACATATTTCTTTTACCAAACAGCCAAAACTTGCCCTTACCAGGTTGCATATCTATACACAAAATAGTAGAGGGAGGTTGGGAATAGAAACTTTGAGTACAAAAATTCCGTATCCATGGTTCTAAAATATTGGGTACTCATTGCTCCGCCGGAATATTCGTTTTCACTTTTATATATCGAGGGTAAGCACAAAGTTTAATGAACGAAGAAATGCAATGAATAATAAGTGGAATATTTTATTTCATAAAAATTTGGAGAAAAACTCAGCAAAAAATATCCAGAAACAAAGATGACTCATTATTTTTTTAATAAGAATTTAACGCTAATTATCTTATCAAATTTGAGTGAGACTATTGGTATGAGTAACATAATTCCAAACCTTAAACTATGAAAAAATATTATTTCGATGGGTATTACATCAGAATATACAAAGTTTCATTCGCAACACTCCAAGGAGCATTAATCACCACCAGAATTGAATATACGTTGATATAAGCATGGAAGCTACAAGTAATTTACTATTGAGGCTATTTTCACTTCTCTTGAATAAGAACGCCAAGTTGCGTCTCCTTGAGTAGATACGTGAAACCAGGAGAATGCATAAGAATAAAATACTGCACGAAGCACTCTTGAAAGCATTTTTATTGAATGTATCAACAGCGGTGGCTTGTAGCTATGCGTCATAATTCCGTCACGAAAAAAAAATAGACATTCGTGACATCTATATACACATTACAATGAGATAATTTGGTCAACTTCTGCGAAAGACTAATCGAAGATGTGAATGGTTAGGCTCCTTAATCAAAATAATGAATTTTAAAAAAATACTAAAACACTACTTTATTTTCGTCTATATATCTGATAATTTTCCCAGCAAACCCGAATTTTACCACACAAAGTTTCATTGTTTTAGTGCTAACCAAGAAAAGGTTTGTACTAATACACAATTCAACCTTGTTAACACTAATGTGAACTGGATGAACAGCTAGTATCAGCGCTAACAATGATGATGACGCTTAAAGGAAACAAATTATTTCGCATTGAAATGAATGTTCTACGTAAAACATTGATAATTTCTCCTCGTGTTTAAAATTACTATCACCGAGCATAAATTTTCGCTATCAGAATCTCGGCAATGAAATGGAAACTTAATGTTTCATTTTATCAAACTGAATCATGATGCCTCCTAACTATATCCTGGCACCATCATTTCACTTTGCATCTCTCGGTTATATGTGGTCAACTATTTACGAAAACATTCTGGGCTTCCGGACCGCGATAGGCAACTGATATTACACGAGTGGTTTTCATCATGTCATAAACAAGTATTACAGATTCAATTAAATTTCCTGCTCAATTTGAACATTTGAACAAAAATGGGTCAACAAATGAATCGCTTTAATGGAGATGAGAAACGAAGATGTTACTGAGAATGGGTAAAGAGTATTTTGAAGAGATACTTCGGATATCAAATTTTGCTTCTATCTACAGCAACATGATATAAGGAATTGGAAATCGGAACAAAAATGGTTGAATTTATATTCACATAAATTCTTGGTGGGATTATGTGCTTTCGACACTGACGCTGAAGGCAGTCGCCGAATCTTGCGCCATGAACAGGTTTATAGAAGTTTCCGAATTCCAGGAACGCTTAGAGATGAGGAATGGCCAAAGAAAGCGGGGCTAGAATGATGAACTGCGCGCTACGCTTCCTTTCACCTGGACTTGGTAGTTCCCAAACTGGAACCATTTCTCCAATCCCAGAATTTTATTAAGGAATGCAATTGAAACTCGATCGCAAATTTCATGATCTGATTATTCAAAGCTCATGGAGCTTCTCCGTTTACATGGATTGTTGACCGAGAAACCGGAATGATTACACTACCGTTCAAAAAAACACCCTCTGCCACTCTATAGCAGCGGGACAGCGAAAGGGAAAATGAAATATTATACCAGTCATCGTTTCCATAAAAAATGAGCGATGTTTAATCCATCTTTTGTCAGCAATTTCCGAACGTTACTAGTGAATACAGCCAAAAATACATGTTACAACCAATTTTCATTGTTAAACTGCAAATAATATGAGTCGCTAATGTGTTTTTATTTTCTTGAGCTCTATCACATCCTTTTTAACGAGTCGCTTTGTCACGAGATTTTTTAAATATCCATGTAAACAAAGTTGGTCATTTATAAATATTTGCAATAATTTTTCCTCTTGTCACACACCAGGGATAGGCCTATCAGTGAAGAGTACTGCCATGCAGGTATCTTATTTTGGCAGACATTTTCCCGCCATAGCGTAATTCATGGTCATCTAGGTGGAAAATAAGTGATAAATATATCGCTATAAAAGTTATGTTATCTTCAATATCATTACCGTAAAGTGGTCTCGGCAAGAGCGATGATTCATTGACTTTGACTCAATATTTTATCATTCAGCTATGAATATTAGAAAAATGTTATTTATATCGGCACAAAACATACACGCTGTCGAAAGAATTAAGAACTCGTAGTTCTCAATCATTTAATTTTTACCCGTAAAACTTGATTGTAGATCGTAATGCTATGCATTAGATTCATTCATTCATAGTATCTGAAATAGATAATAAGAAGCACAACTTTAAGGGAAATACGTTTTTTAAGGGCGGTATGCGGCAGGCGATATTTTCCGTATCCTCCTTTATTTATTTCTCAGTCATTCATTTTATCATCATTTTTTATTTCATCATTTGTCATCATCATATGCATATTTATTGTTTACTGTTTTCGGGGGTACCGCTCGACGGGAGGGTCCACCGAAGGGGCTGGGTACCAGAAACTTGGACTCCTATCCCCCCGATCATGTGGCACCCTCTTTCACAAATGCACTCTCCCCTTTTTTACGTCATATCATCGCCGTTGTCATCATCGTCTCCTTCCTCCTGGTCTCCTGGTCCATTCGGCCAAAGCACTTTGTTGATTGAAAGTTTACCATCTTCGTCCAAGCTGCACTGATGTCCTACGGTGGTCCAGTAACCCTTGAAAGAGTCTGTAGAGTTCGTTATTTCGCTGTAGGCGTACTCCCTTTTGATCGATACGTTAGGGCCTTATTAAAATAAATGCAGTAGTCTGCCGTGCTCCTCTCCTGTTTTTCCACAGCCATGAAACATTTAAATATAGTGCTTTTACTTAAAGTTATTATGAAATTCGCTTGGGACAGTTCTCTTTTTGTGTTGTGATTTCTAGAGGCGTAGCTGGTGTGTAAATCGTGCAGCGTTACTCTGTCCTTCCTCGTGATTTTTATTAAGGTAGATCTTGTAAGGTTCCAAAGTTTCTTCGCCTCCCCGCACTCGTAGGCCACGTGCCAAGCCGTGGCATCCCTGGTCGGGCACTATGTATCACTCATCCCTGCATGTGACCTCGCGCCTAATTCCGGCTTTCTTTAGGAAAACAGCATCTGCCCATCATTTGTGTGTTAAAAGCCATGCCGCCTCACTGCCCTTCCCGAATGATGGCTTATCCTAATAGGTGTTTCAGTTCTCGGGTTCATCTACATGTTTCCCTTTAATCAGCCATATGTTGTTTTTCTCGACGTGGTATGGGAAATATGTGTTAGGACTGAACTTAAATAAAAGTACACAATGAAATTTAAGGTGAGGTATACGGTGCAAGAAATTTAATAATCTGAATTTGAATAATAATAATAAATAATTAATAATAAATTATAATAATAAATTAATTAATAATAAAAAATAAATCTGAATAATTTGAAATATTTCTGTTCCTGAATTTAAAAAAATGAAGATGAATTTATGAAAATGAAATGCATGCTTGGCATAGACATGCAGTCAAAACTTGATGCCATAACTCAGCCTGAAATCCTTAAGGCGATTTCTGTTAAGAATCACAATAAATCATCACCCATAACTAATAAACTAATGTTTATTATCGCAATTTCTGCCTAACATTGGAATTCTAAGACACATTAATAATACCATCTATAGAAAAGAGCAAATAGCATATCAAACACTTTCGAAGATACCGACTCATGTTCAAAGCTCTTCCATAAGACTCTCGTCGTATTTTTTCATTAAATTCCTACTCTACACTTTTCCCCTTCAATGGGTAAGATAAAATTTTCATCACTTTAAAAACTACTCCTGTACTGGTATAATGATTTAGCTTGTATTGGTTCTGTCAACTCCAATTCATAAAACCATAAATTATATATTCATCGGCATCGCACCTCTTAACAAAATTCAGTGGAATTAAGCTTTACGCTGGTGTGTGGATCATCAATTTGGAAAAATAACAATATACTATGCTCAATCCCCTAGCGATTCGACTACCACTTACCAGTTACATTTCGCTATGTCTGCCATCACCAAATATGGAAGCCTATAGTAAATTTGTATTCTCCATTATGAGTCATTTTTCATAAAAAAAATGTAGCATAATAATGGACTGACCCCAGCTTTCCAAAATGTCCTAGACGAAATAAGATATGACGTTTCTACGTTGCGGATGAGTACTTCAATCTCAAGTGTATCTGCTAATTTCAAAGTAGGCCCAATAAATTTGCGATCGTGTCACTAATACTGAGGACATGAGATACAAAGTGCACTGAAGGAAAATGTTGAGCAACAGGATGGGTTTTGTTAAATGACAGGCGAAAAAAAAAGTTCCAGTGCCAGAGTTTTCGCCCGTTCTGCACCAATTCCTTCCTCCCTTTGCGACTCCCGCGATCTGAATACATACTAACACCAATTAAGCTCAACGCCACGGCAAGGTGACAAGGTTTTGCATTCGCTGAAAATATTGACACGAAATAAAAACCTCGTTGGGTAATAACATCCAAGAACGAAGGAAAGTGGGCAACTGGTTTTTTGAACTCATTGGAAAAACACACACACGACCCCCCCGCCCTCTTCCCCCCTCGTCGGCTAACTGATGCTGAGTGAGTATCAGGTGGTCCGATCTGGATCGCGAACGAGGTCAGGTCGAATGGCCAGCGAGGACCGCCTAATTAGAAATTGCTCGTTGGAATCCCATTAGTGAGCAATTGAAACGGACATATGTATCTCTTACACCCTCCGTACTTTCCCCACTCCGTCTCCGAATGCTGGCCCCCACCACCCTTTTATTGGACTAACGTGGAAACGCACAAATCATCTTGCGTGAAAAGATTACGACACGGGAGAAAGTTTCGACGCATTTCGGGAAATATGAGTGCTGCAGACTGAATCGGGCTCCTTCCACAAATAAAAAACAATTGACCTCTTCTCCTTCGAGTTGGAAATTATTTTCCAAAACATAATTTTGGCAAGTTGTGAAGCCTAATCAGTTACGAGTCTCTTTGGAACGCCCAACAACTATTTACATTAACGCGCCCAAGAACCAATTACAGCCGTATGGTTATCGTAGGAATGCTCCCGAGAAGTTAATATTTAACATAGTATAACGACATAGTCTTGAAAAATGTGGCATCTTTCTTTAGTATTTAATGAAGTACACACGGAAAATTAGGTTATTGCTAGAAACTCCCAGTATTGCGCACACAAAAAATAGTCTTCCAAATCTGCTGCTTTGTCGAAATCGGACATTCTGACTAGAATGATTCACGGGAGATGAAAGAACTCCTGGATTAAAATCAATTTAGTTTCAGAAAATGAAAGAGAACAAGAGATGCCACCATCCAAGACACTTGCCAGAAAGAATAAAAATCTGATCAGCCCGCATTCATTTGCTTTAATAAGCAAGGGAAAGCATTGGACTTGTTAGTGTGGATTAAATCAGAATTCTCACAACATTTAAGACCATTGAAATGTCATTTAATGACAAAGGATTTCTGGATGTATAAAGTACAGGTGAAAGTGATTAAATATGGACGCAATGCGGATGAAGCACAAGTAAGGAAGGGAGAACGGAGGAATGATAATTTTCACCATGGTCTTGAGTATTAGCATTAAAAATTCGAATAGTATAGTAAAAAAATGAAAAACAAGAAACACATGCATGAAGAAATAACCAGCGTCCGCTTAGTAGATGACACAGCAGTTCTGGCAGAGAAGAGAGAAGATCTGATGAGAATACTGAACTGTATAGATGAAATCAAACTTGAAATTAATAATTTATTGTCACTGTAAGCGCTATGCTTGTATTCGAATTGTTCGCCATAACTAGTAAGGTGAAAACCCATATAGGTGGCACTGGAGGTTACTTCCTTCACGGTGATGTGCCGTGCTTGGCGGAATGCTGTCTCGAACGTAACTCCGTGCTGTAAGCATTGTATCTCCAAGTATTGAGTATACCACATTGCATCGAGTACTGAATACCTTAATTTCGCAAAGCATCCAAGATCCTAACAGTCACCTTGAGACTTGGGCATAAAAACCTGTGGTTAATTAAGGAATTAGCTATTTTGGAACATTTTCACCACCCGGCATAATGCCCACTATCATTAAATATTCGAGACACTTGCAGCCAGAATGTAGATAATAACCGTGTTTCCATTGCATCTGAAAACTAACCCATACAATAGCATAAACATCCACTTATATTCGCCCTAAGTCGATACATGGCTCATTATGAAAAATTATCAGATATCATTACGATTAAATTCTAATTGGGACTATTATTTGGGATAAGTGGACTATGTTCTAGATCAGGGGAGGACAACACTTGGCACACGAGCCAAGCGTGGCACGCCAATGACTTGTTTCTGGCACGAAAAACAAGTGCTTACCAAATTTATTTCGATTTTTAGGGGACATCATTCAACGGCGAAGACAGTCCTGGCGTCGCAGAAGTCAATTTCGCATTTGGATATAAAAGTGGCTGCGCACACCGGGAGTGGTCAGTAGGTTATTCTTATATTTTCTATTATTATATAATATATTTTATTTTTACACATCATTTATAAGGTATTTAAAATCAGCAAAATATTATCTGCATTAAACTTTTAATGAGTTTTAGCCATGTATAACTGGAAATAGATAATAGCTGCTTGATTGAAAAAATAACTGCTAGTGTTAAATTTTTGTGCTGTTGCTAATAAAAGTAGCTTTAAATTATGTGAACACGTACGGCAGTTGCAGTTATACTTACAGTCTAATAAAAAATATACACAAAAACGTTCGAGAGAAAACTAGACATAATGTTTTTCATTCAGTCAGGTTTACATGATTTACATAAACAAATCAAATATCAGGATATCAATCAATGTGTTCTCAAAAAAATCTGGTTGGCAAGTGGAAAATTTTTGTCTTAAATTTTCCGATTTTGGCACGCACTCTCGATAAGGTTGCCCAATGCCCACCCCTGTTCACCATTCTACCTCATTGTACTTGTCTTCCTCAACGACAGCAACTTTAGTTTACGGTTGAAGTAATTTTTCTCCGGTATCGTTGTATGCGCGGGGCATCTTTTGATATTAGACACATTATCAAACGCGATGGCGCCAATTCTCGCCGGATTGGCTAGGTGGGTGACGCGTTCCGCTTTACTTTCACATCTTCACTTAAGAGTGACACGCACTCACGCCAAAGGCATAATCCAGTGTTTCGACACCCAAGGGGGAGCCAAAGGCGGAAAGGGCGTCTCACTTCCTCGTAATGCACTTATGCACACCAAAACGCATCGAAATATGGGGAAAGAGTTGGGGATCTTTCAAAATCTCCAAGAGTGAGAATAACGGAATAATGACGCCATTAGGACGGGAGAGATCATAGCTGGTATCATGACGAAAAAAGAAAGGCGTTGGTGTGCATTCGGAAATATAGAGAGTTGTGGATATAGTCTTAAAATTAGTATGCGTAATAAAAAGCTAACTTCTGCTCGATGTAAATGTTTTCATATCGACGAACCAAATAATAAAATCAACTGTCAAATAATAAATCCTAAACATCATGAAGTTAAAGTCTCCTATCGTCCTTAAGGGGGAGCGTGGTGGCCTAGTAGGTTGAGCGCTACTGATCGAAGGGTCCCGGGTTCAAATCCGGTTGAAGCCTTAGGACGCCCCTGAACAAAAAAATCCTCGGAGTGCGATGTGGCCCAGGGAAAGGAACTGGCCCCCCACCCTGAATGTGTCAAATTTACACGCCTGTGGCTTAGTTCGGGGTGAGGTATACCCTCAACTATCCAAACCAACCTTCCGGTTGAATCACTGAGTGAGTGGTCGTCCTGCAGGTAATGGCTGCGATTTATGTTATCCCAGAGGCAATTATGGTAAGCAGATTTTCATCGATAAAACTTAATTGCAATGCCAATGTCAATGCGGCAAAAATATTTCAGGTCCCGCGCCTACTAATACTATTTAAGAACTTGAGGAACTTGATTTTCAGCTATTTGGATGTATTTTGATATTCTTTTACAGCAGTTTTCCTGTTTATCCAATTTAACATGCCCAGCCATTCCACACGAGTCGTGTCTCTTAAACTATGAATAATAGTATTCACAATAAGCTCTTCAAATTGAAATATACTACTTCAAATGTCTAAGTCAAAACTAAAATTTAAGACAAGAATTGTAGTAATATGTGTTTAAGATGCTCTTATACGTTGCGCGGCACTTCTTGATAAACACTAACAATAATAAATAAAACTACCACAGCATAAGTAGAATTTTCTGTGAGAGCAATTGGGACATTTTCCATTGAAACAAGTCGAAAAGAATAAAGTGACTTTGGAAAAAATAAGAGAATAAATATTTCAGTAAACTACAAAAAAGGTTCGGAAAGCTCAGCAGGTGGGAAAATGCTAACAAGTTATAGTGTTACATATCCAACACCAAGAACGAGAAAGATATTTAGGGCATAATATATTGAAGGCCAAGACATTCATGTAAAAGAAAATCTACGAAGAGAATCTTCTCTGGGTAATGCATAAATATTAAAAATGTTGGCCATTTTGCTGCGAGATGCATTTTCTTCTTTTAAGAATAATTTTTTACCACCAAAGTAAAGATGATTCGAAAACATTAGTACGAATACAAGAAAACAAAAAATAATGATATGACAAGTAAAATTAATCCTGTTATGGCCATACAAAAATAAAGGACAACAAACACCGCTTCAGCATTATAGTCGATGCATGCTTGAACCGCAAGAGCCTGAGAGACTCCAACGCCCGATAAGCAATTGGAAACTTTCAGTTGAGGTAAGAACTTTGGCTGGCCATTAGGATTATATTTATCCACGCAGATAAAGGAGTTTCTTATTTCGCCGTCGGTATCGCCGCTGCAACCCACGGTCCACACGATAAGCTGGGACGCCAGAGGAGAAATATGCGACAAGATCACGAAATCGGATTAGGACAGCGGATTAATTTATCCCAATGCTCAGGAATCCCTGGGCGAAAGTTTGATAATTAGTCTTCTTATCCGGTGCCGAGTGCGCTGATGGTGAGATTGCCAAGGCATGCGGAGAGCCGTTGACAGACGCACAAGGGGCGTTGTTTCCTCACCGAGGACTCCAATTTGGTCGGTGTCTGCCATCCTCACATCGGAGCCGTCGAAAATTACGGCCTCGCCGGACGCAGCGGCGGCGGCCGAGGTGTGGGCGGCCGGGGATTTCCTGGAGAGGCGGCTGCCCCGAGTCCTCAAGTCCTCCGACCGCGCCTACGGCGGAGTCACGAACTCGAGGAAGAGAAGGAAAGGGGGGAAATGCGGATGTGCACGATGGCGAAACGCGACGGAGGTGGGCGAGGAGGATGTGGAGAGGAAAAGAGAGGGGCAAAGAGGAGCTAAGAATAGCTCTCGGCGAAGATTGAGGAAATGGAACAGCCGGTGGAATCCGATTAAGGTGGTCTGAGAAAGATTTTTCGTCTAGTCATAATAGAAAAACACATTCGAAATTAATTTTAAAATTCGAGCAGTCGTAAGAAGCATAGCATGGAGTTAATATAGTTGGGTGATTCTCTGAAAATGGGGTACTTTCATGAAACTGTGGAATATCTCCTTAACTATTAGTTTAAAAATTAAAAACAAAATTGTAAAAAGTTTAATGAAATGTAAGTAACATTGCCCCAAATATTTAAAGAAACAAATAAATTTGAGTATACTGAAAATAATGTCTCAAAGGGTTCGAAAGTCCACTCCGAAGCCTGCAACTAGCACGGTTTCACTTATAAATGGCGTTATTTATAAGAGAAAAAATAAAATAAAATGTCTTCATGTAGGATTAATTAATTTACAAAACCTTCCTGATTAATGCTCCTGGTTGTTATTTTGACATATATTCTTAACTTAAGAATTATTTTGAACCAAAGTTTGCAACCACGATTAAGCATCCACTCCGAAGCCCAAGAGAAATAGTGAAAAATCTCAAAAGTTGGTATAACTGCTAAGTTCCTACTGGTAGGCCTAAAGAAAGTCACCCATCTTTCTTGCAACTGAATGAGTGACATGCAGATTCAGCTACCATCAGTGAAACAATAACCTACAACAACTCTGAATTGAGGTTAATATGTTTATTGGTTGTATACTCCGTGGCTTCTGTAAAATCTAAAATATGTTACTGCATGTGTTGCATTTTTGATATGAGGTGGTATTCAGGGAAAATGAGTCAATTGCATAAAATGTACCCCATAACCTCAAAATCATTGTCTTGGCCTGGCTGAAGGTGTGATTTGTGTACTCCGAAGCGTCCACTCCGAAGCCAAAATTGGCTTCGGAGTAGATGCCAAGAGCTACGGAGTGGACTCCAATGACATATTTTCCTGTTATGGGTTGAAAAAGTATGAACAATTTTCTAATATAATTTACTGGGCTACTATTTTCCCATTTTTAACTAATTTTACACAAAATTAATTTTTTTTTATTTAATTTTTTTTATTTATTTTTTTTTAAGTTAAAGAGACACATGCATTTTAGTGGGCAGATTTTGTGTGCAATTACTTTTAAAGTATAAATATCTCTGATTGTCAACATTGAAGCTACTGGAATAGCTCAAACTCTTAAAATTTAAAATATGCCCACTCTGAGGTCACCTCCGGTCCACTCCGATGACAGCAAAAACTAAATTTCCTAAAATACTGGAAAATAATCACTTTTGATCTCTGCTGCAGTCTGGTACATATTATAACTAATATATGGAACCTGATAAATATATTCTTATTTTAATTTGAATTTTTATATTTTAAAAAATATCCAACTTCAAAAGTACCCCGTTTTCAGAGAATCACCCAGTTGTATTTTTATGAAAACGCTTTGTTTTTATTACCGAGCTTATCACTAATTACCTAAATATACCTATAATTAGTAACCTCTTGAAAATGACCCTATTGCGTTGAAACCTGTTGAGGATAATAAACCGTGTGGAAAATTACAAAGTTATGTCATTCCAAACCATGGAAAAATTCCACCAAGTGAGCTCGTCGACGATTAATTTTACCTATATTTAAGCCTAACGTGGTTTGAATGTTTCACGCCGTACGATAAAAACGCCTTCACATCCTAATTTTTGTTATGTTTGTTTGCTATTAAGTACTCGTAGTTTAATATGTAGTACTAGTAGTTTGCTACGTAGTTTTGTTTGCTATGCATGCTATGGTGAACAATAAATTTTATTAATAGTTGAAATGACATACGAACTACAAACCGTTACATTTCCGACGCGATCCGTGTTTCAGAACTAGTACACCATTTTCTTGATAACATCTCTCCATGGAGCTCACATCCATGCCATATCCCATGGAAAACGGCTTCTATTTTTCGTAAAATATCTCAAAAAGTGGTGAGAAAAGTGGCTCATACTTTGTTATTATTAGATGTACACGTATTTTATTGAGGCTTGGTCAATGTTTAAAAATACCTCAACTTCCTTTTTCCAACGTTTCGCTATTTAATATTAGCATCATCAAGGCTATAACAAGAACGTAAGGAAAACAGTTAATATATGTTATAGGTATATAAATAAGGTTATACTCAACGATAAATATGTTTATATTGAAGTTTTGTTTCTAAGAAGAAATCTTACAAATAGTTACTTTTGCCATAACAAGAAAATGCTCTCATATCACCTAAAGGTACTAAATTTATGAATAAAAACTTATTTATATTTATATATTTATAACATATATTAACTGTTTTCCTTACATTGCTGTTATAGCCCTGATGATGCTAGTATTAAATGGCGAAACGTTGGCGAAAGGAAGTTGAGGTATTTTTAAAAAATTGATTAACCCTCAATAAAATACGTATAAAATTAATTAAAAGAGGCAAAGAACAAACTAAACAAAGTTATTTTTTCTTTATAATAAGACCTATTCGTAAAATTTTATTTGCAGTTATATCTCGCTCTAACTACATTAAACGTTGTCGACATGACTGGTGAACACAGGGAATGCCACTTTTCTAATAAGCTGCTATCACTTTAGATTGTATAACGGTTCAATAGGCTGCATGGATACTTTAGCACTTAGAGAACCGATTGATAACTCCTCAGAAAAAGTAAAACCTATACCGTGAAATAAATCGCTGACTCAGGTAGAATTTTGGGGCAATAAAATCAGTAACTACGCTACTCTCTCCAAATTATTTCCAGACTCTACGGTCCATCAACGAAGCACACGCGACGAGGAAAATCAGGCTTTTGTAAAGTATTTACTCACGAGAACAAAATACATGAACTCTCAGTAGGAGGAGGAAACTTTTATACTAAAATAATTTCAGGAAAACGGAAACATGATTGCAGTACGCGTTGAAAATAGCCTAAATGGAAAGAAATATATCCGTTCTTTAAAAATTTCTTGAAAGGATATTTTTTTAAAATATTAATACATTTTGATTTTTGTTGGATACAGCATAGAGTGAACTAAATGATTATACTGCTGCGGTTCTATTAAGGGTAATCTAAATGAAATCGCTCGAATGAAGCTTTTGAATGTAATGTCTTGTTCAGCACATTATAACGAGACTTATAGGCGCTCCATTCCTATTTTCTCGTTAGTTTAAGACACTATGCGTGCATGTGAACAGTTATTTTTAACGTCCGCAAGAATTTATTTGCATTTAATTCCTTTCACGAATCAAAGGTTTATGAGATAATCCACAATTATCACAAATCCCTCGATGGCGGGTGTGCTAAAGTTAAAAATAGTTAGCTGTAATGTAGCGTATTGAAAGTTTTAGCATACTTTCATATTGTTTCACTAAAATTCTGATATCCAGTTTAAAAATAAGATATCCATGTGGTAATGGCACATTCCTAAAGTCAACTAGAAGATCAGATTGAAATGAATAACACCATACTTGATTTCCCTCTTGCTACAGAGGATCCTTTATGAACGAAATTCCACGAATTCAATGTGTATGTGTACTGATGTTAGCTGTGTTGGCAGAGGTATTCCCATTGTGGAAATAATTGATGAGTCATTAACCTCTTCATGAGTAAGCTATCGGAGGCAAGGCAAGGAAAAGTTAGTCATCGTGCTGTCTCCTTGAAAAGTTTGACTGGCGAAATCCCCTTGATCGAAATTTAAATTATTGTTCCCATAACAAAATACCTAATGATATCGGAAGGGTGTAAAAAGATAAAAATCTAAAAAAACGCCAATTTCTGTCTGAAATTATCTTCGTTCCATCCCTTAGGAAACATTGGCAAATGTACTTGAATTATTCTCGCGGCATTTAAAAAAAATGTGAATTTGTAAATAACCCAGTATCACCTCAGCGAACTAAGTACATTAAACTATTATTTTAAGATGTACAAGAATATACCATTTTATTATTATTTCCAAGACGAAACCACCCCAAATTCCTTAATTTAAAGATAATACAAAGAATCTCAAAATTAGAAAATAAAAAATAAGTCGGCAACGGAAAAGAGAAATATCTTGTATTAGGTCGTCTTGGACACGGTTTCCCAACACAAAGGGAAAAGCGTTAGTCCAGCTATTTTTCAAATGATTTTGGGAAAAGAATGTCTTCACAATTCTTATTCCTTTATTCGGTGATAGTGAAAGATTGAGGCAAGGCTCGGAGGCGTAATGCTACCCCTCAAAAAAATATGCAGGAGAAAGTTGGGAGCCCACGAAGAAACCTGCTGCATTGACTTCGAAAATGGCGCCATAACGGTTTAGAAGGAATAAAAATAAGCTTAATGGAATGAGAGAGAAAGTAAGTTCTCCTTTCCTTTCGAACATGAAGTAATTAATTTCAGCAATGAAGTAATACACCCTGAATATAAATAAGAGAATGAGTGCAGGAAATGTAATAAAAAATAACGGATTAAAATATTTGGCTCTAGTAATCAGATTGCCCATCTCCTCAGGATTGCCTATCACCTATTCCAAATACTATGATTTTATAGTTTTAAGTCATCATATTTTAAGATCAGAGAGGAGGTATTTATTCCTTATAACGATAGTGTCAAATGTTTGTGTTGCAACATAGATGAGTTTCGAACAAAGAATAATTCTTCAATCCAATCCCAAGGTGAAACTTCAAGTTTAACTGTCGCAAAAGCAATAAAACTACCTCTTGCATCAATCTTTCATACTGTCTCATTTATGCTGCTCATAAATCTTTATACAGCATCTTAATATGGCACGAAAAAAGTGAGTGAGAGTGGGGACCAATGATATGACAAAATGAAATGTGTCTCACTGAATGAAACACGAAATCCCATCTGTTGGCGTCACCTACATTTGCCAAAATTCAGCACGCAATGTGGAGAGAAAATCGATCTCTTTGTCGCGTCTGGAAAAGAGAGAGCATAGGAATGTCTTCATTAATGACAGGTGCAAGAAGGAAATCAAGGCCGCTTTCCGTTTGCCAAGGTTGAGATGCGAGCAGCAAACCCAACTAAGAGATCTATTTCAAGGTGTAGCAAAATAACCGGTGAAGCCTCCAATTCTAACGGTAATATTTCTTATGTTTATTCCAATTATAAGAACGTATTATAAAACTCGAACAAGCAATAGATCAATATTTTTAAACTTTCACCACGCTACTTCCTCTGGCCCGAGGCATTGAAATTCTAATATGTATTAATTAATGGCGACCAATGGGATATTCTGATTTCCAATGAATGAACGAACAGTGTCATTTACGGATCAACTAGGTACTAAGAAAGGGAGGAGAAATTGCATTCTTGGGGTCGATTGCTTGAAACATTATTAATTAATGTCACTTTTAGGAACATGGTCAGTTTAAATGGTAGCAAACTTGTCGGATAAAGGTTCACGGCAAATCTTTAGTTTTACTCCTATCATGGTGATTTCTGTTACTTACCATTATATTTCAATACTATCGCTCGTCACTGAAAACACCAGTTTCATTAACGAGACAACCGAGTTTTAAGTTAATATGTTTTTCATATGTTAATGTTTTCACATTATTATATCTAGACACAATGGCAAAGTATTTTCTCTCTGTCACTTCTGCGTTCCTTATATATAAGAATTGGAAATAATGTACTAATTAGATATTATTAGTTTAATATTTATTTAATAGGTATATATATATATATATATAGTATATAATATATATGTATATAGGATACAATTTTTTGGGTAAGAAAATTTAAATACTGCATTCATGAGATGAGCTTGCCAGGAAATTCCTCAAGAGTCTTATTTTAAATTTTATAACGCCAGTTTGGCCAACCTAAACAAATTTCAAAGAACTGCGGAACTAGCCGCGCAGTAATTTTTACGGAGTCACCCGCTAATGGCCACACAGTTTCTGTGAAAGTCACTGTGAAAAAATCATTCACCTGGACTGGGATTCGAACCCAGATCGCCGGATATCGCGCAAGCATTTCCGTAACTCCATTGATTGAGAGCATTTAAGGTGGTTCCTCCGTAAAATGATTTAAATGTCATTTTATTCATATTCTGTCTACTTGTAGAAAAAGTTGTCCTCTATCTGATATGAACAACAAAATAATACCTTTCCTCGCTATTCTATTCTCTAATTGAACTGAAATTACATGGTGTTCAATGGGGGAATGAGAGAAACACGGGGAAAATAGTATTTTTCCATAGAATACAAATGCCATTTTCGCGGAAAACTGTCTCCATGAATGAAATAATCCAGAGAAATTTAATAAAAATAAAATACAGGCATCTTACCTCCTTATTTTTCTAGTTATTGAAGAATTAATGCCGTAATCGAAGTCAAAATGCGGTAATTCGTAGGAAATGACGCTGCAGTCGGCTCAAATGGCTGAAAAAGTGATAATTTAAAATAAATTCATGGAATAATCTGTATATTTTGTACCTTACTTTTGGTTTTCTGTAGGTAACGCATTGCATCAGTGAAAGCAGGATTTTTTGGACAAAATATCAAAAATGTGGAATTTAGTATTTGTTTTGACTCACACTGTCGCGGCGGAACCTCCTTAAAATTCTTCCATGAATATACATATGTATATTCATGAATTCTTCTATCACTTGTGCCATATTTGGCTCGTCGGGCGTTCAAGAGGTAGCCCTACTACCAAATAGGATGTAATTTACCATGAAACAATCATTTGACTTGACCGAGATTCGAACCCGGATGTCCTGTGCTACGATGTAGACGCAATGAAATCGACTAGTTCGTACAAACCTCTGCTGAAATTAGACTTGACTTAAGATGGCTTTGTGGTGTAACTGGCTTACACCTGACTGGTATTTGGGAGATCCCGGTTCGAATCCTGATCAAGTCAAATTATTTTTCATGGTGAATTTCATCATCTTTAGTGCTTATCTTTACACCCGTGCGCGTGACTGCGTACCAAATCCCTTGTTACATTGCAATGATTGGAAAAATGTTCTAGCGATAAGCGGGTACGCAACGACTCCACTTGGGCGAAGGCATAAATTTTGAATCTCCGCTCATGTTAATCACACCTTGCTAATTCAATTAATATCGCAAGAAAAAACAAATTCTTTAGTACATATCCCGGTTAACTAGCAAACCTGATTCTTGACTTGCAAATCAAAGAATGACAGAAGGCGATCGTTAAAATGAATTGACCACAATAGGGAAACTTACGTGAATTTTCGACTTGGAAACAAACAGAAAGCTTTAGACAGATGGGAAGAGGGGAAAAACTGAGGGTGTTGTGTCAGGGTAATGAGGTTAGAAAAAGATCTCGGTGTCCCTGCCCGGTTGACGTCAAATCTCTGTATCCACCCATAGGCAAATCGATGTTTTGAGCCCGGTTGACCTCACCTACTCGACACGAAATCCGGTACATACACCCCTGTTCCTTCTTCACCCTCACCCGTACTCATGGACATGCCAACTTCATTGCCCCACCTCTTCGGTGGGAAAACATCTCGAAAAGTCAAGAACCATCTCTATGAAGGAGATTTATCAGTGACTTTGTGTTTAATTAAATAGTGAATTCCATCTTCCTTTTTGTATTGCCTAAAAATACTGCTTTCGATAATGACTGTACTTAGCTTCTCACTCAGTGTTTCAACCCGAAGGTTGGTTTTGATGGGTGAGAGTAGAGTTCCCCCCTTACTAAGCCATTGGCGTGTGAAATTCACACATTTAGAATAGGGGGACCAGTTCCTCTCCCTGGGTCACCTACGATTTCCCACGAAGTTCTGAGAATCAGACATTCGCACTGCGAGGATTTTCAGACGGGTTGTCCAGAGAGGCTTCACCCGGATTTGAACCAGGGACCCTCCGGTCATTAGCCCAGCGCTCTACCCACTAGGACACCACGATCCGCTACTTATCTACTAGAACAAAATTAATATAAAAATATGCAGATTTTTAAGCAAATATATATTTAATAAACACCAATTCCAGCCGATTGCTGCTACGCCATTACTACGGCATGGTACTAACGCATGCTGCCTCTCGAATCCAATATTAATTGCTAATAACTCTAAAAACGATGGTGGATTAATGTCTAATTTTGTCACCATTCAATTCCCAGAGTGAATTCACTCCTCATTGAGTTTTCCGCAAAAATGGCTTTAAAATAGTTGGAAAAAGCTATTTTCTCTAATTTTTCACACATTTTCGCCTTTAACGCCATGCAATTTCAAGTTCAGTATGCGAAACAAATGTGGGATTACGTTCTTCGTATCAAACTGAGAGCATTTTCTTCTATTACTAGCCACAATATGGATAAAATTACATTTAAATCATTGCAATCGATTGACTGAAAGAGACGGCGATTCGGCGGTACGTCAGACCTAGGCCTAAATCAAGGAGACGGCGGTTTGCCGATTTTGTAGTGTGATAAATGTAACCCAAAAATAAATAAATATTTTTAAAAATTCATTAAATTTTGTAGCATTTAGTAATATAGTTTTAGTAATAATATAATTTTATAAAATTTTATTTACAATTTAAAAAATAATATAATTTTAGTAATAATTAGTATTAAATAATATTTTATAGTAATTTATTAAATATATAACATTTATAAACATTTGAAAAAATGCTCTGAAACGTACATTTTTTAATGCAAAAATTTCTCATACAATGTAAAAATATTATTTCTCAATAAATTAAAAAATATAATATTGCTGAGATGTATAGTCACTTAATATGAGGTGATCACTAACAAAATACTCAGCCAATGGGAATGTGGAACCACCTTCTGCTGAGACGAGAGAGAGGGCAAATTGGTGGGGATTATCGTGGGCGGAGGGTGACTAGGGGGGGAGTGAATTACAAGTGACCGTCTCGTCGACAGGGGAGTGGCCGGACACCTCCCCAAGAGGGTGAGTGAGTGACGCGGACGCGGGGGCAAGGCGGAAGCGCCCCCTTCGTCACTCCAACCTCTTACGTCACAGCGCACGCGCACAACATTCGTTTTCTGCGGAGGCGAGACAAAAGGCAGCGCGCCGACCGACCTCGCCCGTGCCAACCGCTGAGGGCGCTGCTGCTGCATCCGTGACCATTGTTGTGTCCGAGTTTCTCGTCCAGAAGGGCGAATACTCTTTGCGATACATCATTCCCTTCCGAGGCGTCATGAAAAATGAATGTGAAGAGACCAGGGTGTGCGTTTTTTCACTCCTTGATACGTGGTTTCACAACTGAAGCGTACCGTTCCAACTGTGGTGATTTCTAAACCGTTCATGCGCGACCCTTTGAGCAGTGTTAGGTGTAGGAGTAGGACCAGGGATCGGATTAGACTACAGCTATAAAAGCGAGGGGTAGCGGATAATTTTTCATACACCTATTAAGTTATATGCTACCAACTTAAAGAAAACTTGAACGATGTATTTTTCACACAATTTATTAAATAGTAAACCCTACCGGTTTCGACACTCGTGTGATTCTCAAGGATACTCACAGTACCCATAAGTACCCTTGAAAACACTACTTGAGAACCCGACACGTGAGTGTCGAAATCGGTAAGGGTTATTATTTAATAAATTGTGTGAAAAATACATCGTTTATGTTTTCTTTAAGAATGTCAATTTTTCACAAAGCATCGTCTTATTCAATTCAATTTATTCCACCAACTGTCTGCTGTACAGTATCTGCTTACGGCGTTAAATGCAGCTATAGTAACGGTTATACGGGAGGTTCTTCTGTTTAACCGTGACACTTTCCGTGAGTAATGCGGTAATCACGCATTGTGCTACACCGGGTCTAAGATTGCGATCTGATAATGAATTTTCATGAATGGGCTACGAATGAATAATTACTCCGTAAGATATGTACGCTTTGAAATGCACTGCATGCTGCTTGTAGTTTTCAGCATAATGAAGAGCTTGTCTAATAGATTCTACAAACTATGATACCGGAATAATGACATACCATTCCGATTTTTATCACAAATCTTCTGATCCCTAATATTGTGCGGAAATGAAGTGATAAACCAGGACGTTCGGCATATGATTCTCCAATATTATGACTATGTTACAATCTATTGTGTTATGACGGTGGCAGCGAAATCATTTTGACTTCGTCGGGAAAAAGATCGGTTTCGAATTAACTCTTGACGATTTGTATTCATGATTTATTAGAATACTTAGTACTTTTCTACAATTTTTCATTATTAGGACGTGTTTCACCAATTTACGGCATCGTCAGGCAGAGAAAGTTTAATCCAAACCCTAGCCCTTTCCAACCTTAAGGTCAGCGGCAAAGACAGGCAGGATAGACTCCTAAACTTAGGTATTTACAAAATCTTCATTTCCGCACAATATTAGGGATCAGAAGATTTGTGATAAAAATCGGAATGGTATGCCATTATTCCGGTATCATAGTTTGTAGAATCTATTAGACAAGCTCTTCATTATGCTGACAACTATGAGCAACATGCAGTGCATTTCAAAGCGTACATACCTTACGGAGCAATTATTCATTCGTAACCCATTCAATAATGCATACATCGGCCAAACTGGTAGAAATTTTATCACACGTATGAATGAACTCGCCAGAAGTTCTTCCCACACGCCTGAAAATGGACGCACTTGAACAAATAGAAATTATCAGAGAATCCAATGACCTTTGTAATGAATTATTGTTTCCGCATCCCTCCTCACTCCTTTCCGATAAAATTAACCTTTCCCGCCTCACCAGCCCTTCATATGCGTGTCTTTCTCAACCCTGCCCGAATAATTGTATTTTTACTCCCTTTGTATTAGCTCACTCTGTCTGTGTATTTACGTACAAACCCATTGGAACGGAAGGTGTGGTGTTCGATTCCCTGCTGGGGAAATTATTTTTCTTCTTTTTTTATAGCCGTTTTCACTTACATCTTTAGGAATTTTGTTTTCATCATCTCGTTACCCTCTAAACTTTTTTTTGCAATATTTTTCTCGTTAATTATTCATTAATGACGGCGATCAAAGCATAGCCCTTGGACGTTATGGGAGATGGACCGTGGTGAGCCACCAACTGTGATTATCGCCATTGAATGTTCAACAATGAATATAAATGTCATATCGAATTACTAATGTTCCTAATGGTTGTCGAATGTCTGAATAATTTGACATATCAGTGAAGATAGAATGATATTCTTTCACAAATTAAATTTATTAGAAATGAGATATGAGTACAATATTTAATGGCAAAGATACCATAAAACAATGAAAAAATATATTATAATATGCACTGAGAATATGAGACATTAAAACGTGACGTAATGCATATGAAAATAAAGGGGGTATAATAAAAACTTTGTTTTCATGAGGCTATATTATTACCCTCCTACCTCGTAACTACAACAACAATTAACGTATATAACAAACTTTCTGTACCTGACGAAGGCTTAAATCGGTGAAACGCTTCGTATTAATAGGTGTTTGTAGAAAATTACTAAGTAGTTTAATTAATCATAAATGCTAACATAATGAACTTCTACAAAGTGAATCCTGCCCCTGTCAAGTTTATTCTTGACGCTTAGTTTGTATTATAAACGACGACCTAATAGCGATAGACTATGGGATAAGTTGGGGGATATGGCAATATTCCAATTTCTCTCCATGATGGAGGGGAGAGGCATGGTGGAATTGTGGATAGACAGGTAACGCACGCAATAAGTCAGAAGAGCCCCACCGCCTCAGCGTTAAGAGCTCCTGATGTCAATGAGTCATAAGCGACCGTCCATCTTCTGAGAGTAAAATGAGCAACCTGAAGCGCATCATAAAAAGAAACATCCCTAATAACTCCAGCAAGTTCCACATAAATGGCGCGTCATGTGTATTCACTTCACCTGCATGTCTGAAATTAACTGTATTTCATGGTCAACCACTGAGTATAAGGATCATCTAAATATATAAAAAAGAATTTTTGCCTGTTTGTCTGTCTGCCTTTTATACTAATATACAGTTTTACTTCGATTATGCTGTAATTTTGTAGACTAATAGTTCAAGACAACAGGAAAATTAAAGGCTATTTTAATAACATCTCAGGGCTCCACAAGGTCCCAAAAAGGAGCCCTTTGGTGGTCTACGCTACGAATTATTTAGTTTTTTGAAGTGGTTTCATTTTTTTGCTTTTTAAAATTACTTTCACTCAAGATAGAGGGTTGAGATTTTATCATCAAATGGCTGAAAAAATGTAGTATTATTCTTTCAATCAATTATCTTTTCCAATCCGTATTTGTCTGAAAATCGCGTTTTTAGTTGCAAAACCCACATATTTCTCTGAAATAAACAATAGTCTATTTCCTTGACAGCCAGATTTTTGTTTTTAACACATTTAAAACTCATTTTTCCTAGTTAAGCTGATTAGGAATGCTAAGCATTGGGTTTTGTGCAGTGGTTTATGTTTTTGCTTTTTAAAACTACTTTCACTCAAGATAGAGAGTTAAAATGTATTCTATCAGATTCCCGTAAGAATGAAGTTTCTCATTTTTTCAATCGACTCTCCTCTTGTACGATGAGTTATGAAGGAAGTGTGATCTAGAACAACGCCGGGTAATCCAGCTAGTGATGAGATATAACAGCCTCCTAAAACAACAATCAAAAGCAGAACGAATGGAGAGAATCACCGAGGATTATCGAGGAAGTGAAGGTGCGGGAAAACAATTATGAGGGACGTTAAAATGAATGATTACAAAGGAATTAAAGACAAGCGGGAAATAATATGGAGTAGAAACGTGCGGCAAACCAATCTTCGGATTAATGGTCGAAGATTTTTCTGATGATGAATCCACGTTAGTAGATTAACGGACGTAGGAACGAACTGTATCTTTGGAAACCGACAGAATTTCACAAAAAGCATGTAGGCACTTAATCGGCAATCGAATTAATTATCGTCGGTGTGCGAGGCGAATTGGAGAAAGAGAGAGAAAAAGCAATGACTTACACAAATCAAAACCCATAAATAACCTTATTTCGGTGATTTTGATTCCGGCAATTTAATTATAGCCTCCAAGGCAGCCAGCCCAGATATGAGAGCTCGATAGCACGTTCAAACAACAGCAACCTCATGATCGATTCCATTATTCATGGTGCACGGAGAAGTTCGGGTTTAATCTCATTTACGAAACTTTGCTGCATTCCACGTTTAATATTTTTTCTCTTATTCAGGTATTATCAACATTGGTTCTGCTTTATTTTGCCATAAATCAGACCAAAAATGTTATTGTATAAAATGTATCTGGATTTTCCATTATTCAAATTATATTTAAATAAAATATTATTTGTTCAGTATAAAATATTTAAATACGCCAAAGCGACTTATACGTTACTACTATAACCATATTATTATTCGGAAAGATATATAAAATCGCCATCTACTCTTATAAGGTTAAGCGGCACTAGGATATTCAACAAATGTTTCTCGCTCATATTGAGATCACGGGGTTAGATACACACAGATATTTGGAGATGTATATTAACTAAACATCCCCAAATATTTTAAATTAACGTAGGCTCGAGAATTCTACTTCATCAGAAAATGGCAATAAACACACACATGCGGAGTTATTAAGCTCACAATACTTCTTTAATTTCAATCACACAAGAAAGAGAATTCATTCCTTTATTGATAAAATTTCATAAAAAATAATATTGAAAAGAAAATTCATTTTGAAAATTATTTTGGAAGAGAACGGTTGTCACCGTTCATTTTATTCCTGGGTCTGAATTCAGAAAAATTTGTGTCGAAACACTATTTTTTTACATTTATATCTTAATTTGGGTAGTCTTTCCACAAACTCAAGCTGCTCATAAAATTTCACTCGCAGTGGATTGCTCTACCATCGTGCAAAATGTATTTTTTTCAGTGGTCGTAAATGGCATTCCTTCAAAACCCAAGACGCCTATTAAAAAATTGTCCTTTGAAAGAAACTCGCTCATTAAAGAGAAGTTTTATTTGTATGAGACCCGTAGCTAAATAATGCTTTAGCCACTATACCGGGGCTAAGGAGATGGTTTCAGACGTTTCCCTCTAACTCAGTAACGCCTTTGCCGTGACAGCTGGAGACTTGTCTTCTGCTTGTCTTCTTGTCTAGCTTGCCTTCTGTAGATGAAGAGTCCTTTGTTGATTTAAGTGGAGTAACTTTATCATGAAGTGGTTGTATTTTTTTATAAAAAATAGCAAAACTTTTGTTTTTACGAAATGTTTTGGTAATATTCCGGGGCACGTTGCGAAGGCTAGATTCCAAAACAAGGATTTTCAGCCCACTTAAATCAAAGAATCATTTTTCATATACGCAAAAAATCAACAACCATTAATGCTGTTTTCGTATTAAGGCTATAGCAATGTTAAGCGTTTAAGCCTGCATTGACAACGGAGTAGACCTTTTCCATCTACACCCTAGGATAATCGTTTCCACTCCATTTTTGTCAGTGCCACCTTCACAGTTTCCCGTTGGGCTTCTACCACCCCAGTTCAATCATTGTGGACTATGTGACCAGAGAGGTCATATTATAACGTGAGCTTCTCCTTCGGATGGAACGTCATACTCACAGAGAACAGCTTTACGATTCTGTGCGTGCCTGATCGGTGCTCCAGCGAGCTCCAGTCGGTCAATCCCACCGATGAGCAGAAGCTGTCGGTGCCGTAGGGGATTTGTCAGTTGGCTTTCGAAAATACTTGGATTTTTAGTTCAAATGAGGTTAATTTGATTATTGTAATACCGATATAATTGGTTCCTAGACTAACGAAAGTAAGAAAGTAACGCAAAATTCGAAATTTGGGCATTAAAACTGACGGTCGAAAATAAAACCCGAAAACCTAACGTATTCTATGGTGTTGCATTAAATCCTCATTTTCTCTCTAATATTTTTCTGTTTAGCGCTATCGAGTACGTAAATAGCTCCATACTTCATTAACCGGAATATATTTTTTCTAAATGTTTGCAACCACATCGTTCGCGGTCAATACCTATCATTGTGGTTATATTTCATAAATGGACGCTTCCGGATGAAGGTTTTGTAGTAAAATCAAATTTTGAGTATGCTGTATAATGCCAAAGTAGTTTATGATCAAGGAAAATAGATAACTACGTACCATCGTGGAAATCATATGCACTGACACCGTTTTCTTTTGCACTATGGCCCCGAGTTTTACGTAATCGAGTAAGCATACTTTGTAGCATCTCGAGTTGTAATCTGTTGGTTATGGCGATGTTCAAATAAAATTCGGATTGATAAATAAATAGTCCGTTGTGATAAAAAGTGCAGAAAAGGAGAAGTACACTTACAACAACCAAGAATACTTCTACATGTCATGTAAATTATGTGCACAGATATACATATATATATATATATATATATATATATATATATATATATATTAATGAAAAGTTTTCTGCTTTATCAAATTATTCTTATTCACGATAAAGTAAAAAACTCTGGACTATCAAGAATACGAGCATTAAAAACGTCTACGAAGTGAAGCCTGCCACAGTCAAGTTTATGCCAAATTGATAATAATTGACAACAAGGGTTGTTCATAACAAATAACAAACATTCTTTTACCACCACACCGATGGATGAACAAATATATACAGGAAATTATATTTGTTCACAAGCATACATTTACAAAACCGTATTCACCTAGGGAAAATTGGAATAGGCGACGAAACTCAGGAATTCTGTTATGGCATAGTAAAAATTATGCATTAATTATTTCACCAGTGAAACAAAATACAGGCTACGAACAATTAATAACGAAAAAAAAAATTTAACTTTAATGGTGCTTATTTACTTCAATTTACTTCTAAGCCTTAAACATTATGAAAGGCAGATGCAACTCAATAACTCACAAAAAATTTTGCACTATAGCTTCTACACCTGTAAAGTATCTGTAAAGATGGTGTTTATGCTCACCATCATACATATCATACCTGTAGTGATTTGATTTACGTTTATTGCTAAAATTCTCATTGATTATTTTCCAGACATTGAAGAAAGTACATTATAGCAAAACAATAAAGAACAAACAAAGTTTGCATCATATCTAATATACATGTAAAATACCTGTGCTAACTGGGTTTAGAATGACTAAGAAGAATAACACACTTTTTTTAAACTTGAGGTTGATTGAGCGAGATATCACTTCCTATAGAATTTAAAGAATTTGGCCTCGTTGTAAAGAAAAATATCTCATCTTTCCAGTTATAGCAAAATATCAGCAGCACACCATTATACTTTTTGAGATACTTTTTTCCGAAAAATACTCGTCATTTTCCATGAGGAATGTAACAAGAGTGCACTCCAGGAAGACTTTATTTTGAAAATTAGAAATTTCTAACGTAAATATCTCGTCAGAAATTTAATATTGAGTAGTTTGTCTGGTTTTTCAATTATTTTTTTTAAATAAAACAATTATTCACCGCTGTTATTATTACAGAACCACTAAAAATCTTTGGTTGTGTAGGGGTTTCAGCGTATGGTCTGAAAAAAGTAAGTCAAATAAAATACTTAAACATATAATTTTAGTTAATTACTGAGAATTTCAGTAATTTAAAACAATTTTTTTGTGTGATTAACAATACAAAATTTTATTCATGCTTCTTACCGATGCTTAAATTAAAAAAATAAGATTTGAATATGGTTAGTATTATGACTGGGAAAAAATATCGCTCAAACTACCTTTTAGGCTACAAACCGTAATTAACATTATATCTGTGCTTATTAACGTATTGGTTCTACAATAGTGGCTACGTTAGGATAAAAAAGCTGTTAAGTATTTCACTTGGTGGCACCTCAACTTAATCTTCTCACCAAAGGCACTAACCACGACCATAAAATGTTATTCATTTTATTGCATTTTGTTTTGCGAAATCATTTAATAAATGTTTCGTGACAGCTGAAATATTAATGGCGGGCAAATATCAGTGCTTCAATCAATTGGCCAAGCCAGGGAGATTATAAGTATGAAGCACTCGGTGCGAGTTGTGGGGAGATTCGTATTAGTGATACTTCCAGCCCAGGCGAGTGATATTTCTTCATTTTAATCACACATTCGTGAGATGGAATTTTATAAAAGTGACTCACGTGCTGATAATATTTTACGATAGCCTGATTTTGCGAGATTATTGAAAATCAAACTAACAACTAATTTACTCTTATTTTTTAACTAGGTAACCCGTGCGAAATTTTCGCACTTTCACGCTATCAGAGAATAAGTATGTTAAGGAAACGGTGTAATTGGTTTTTAAATAGAGAAAAAGGTGTATCATAAAGTACTTTCTTTATACTTGTTTTCTTGCAAAATTATACAAAACATATGAATACAATACAGGCAAGAGAGTTTATCGAAACTTTTAAGTCAAATTAATGGGTAAATAGTGAAATTTGAGATTGAGATTGTATTTTTCGTCAGAAACCGGGGATTCAAGGTTTAAAATGATACCTCATTTATCACTGTAGGTGCAGTATTAACGGAGCATATACGGAATGACAGAAAAATACCTTTCTGTAATAATATAAATGATAGAGACTTTTCGTTAAACAAGTACATATTACCTATTGAAGGCTTCCGCGGAGTATTTCATTGAAAGATCTCAAATTTCGGCTAATATACCGAGAACATTCATCCATAAATGTTGTCAGAATTTGGTATTTAGCTACACGGGTGGATAGGGAAAAACTTTTATTGCGCATATTTATATTAGGGGAGCGTGGTGGCCTAGTGTGTAGAGCGCTTGGCTACTGATGGACGGTCCCGGTTCAAAACCGGTTGAAGCCTTTGGACGCCCTTGAACAAAAAATCCTGAGTGCGAGGTGGCCCAGGGAAAGGAACTGGCCCCCCAACCCTGAATACGTGAAATTCACACGCCTGTGGCTAAGTCCGGGGTGAGCTCTACCCTCAACAATCCAAACCAACCTTCGGGTTGAATCACTTAGCGAGTAATATTTATGTTATTGTCTTCGAACAATTACGAACTTATCTAAGCTATAATTGAGTGAATCCAACTGAGGACAAGTCTCAATGGTGTATCTCAGAATTTTTGCCAATATTTGAGATCGGTAAATTAGACAATCTTATTCCAAGAGCCGAAAAAGCTTCAAATCTGCCCAATACGAGTGATGGTTGCAAAGTGCATCTATGTATATGATATGCATAAAAAGAGGTCAAGATAATATTATATACAGTATTAATATATATTATATATATATATTAATATATATATGTGTAAGTATTAATAGAATTTCGTACTAAAAATGAGCATCTCAATCTTCCTGGAACGTGCCTGAGTACACGAAAAAGATGTTGAAATGCCTCAAGGTTTTTCCTTGGATGAATGAGTAATCGAAACCTTGATCTACTATTGTACGGACGAGCGCTAATGTCTTCCGAAAGAATGGCAATGAATTTTCGAGGCTACAAAAAATGTTTTGCGTAGAGTAGGATAAAAAGTTACTATCGCTATTCCACGCATAAGCTTCGACAATGGACGGGCCATTAGAGCGAGGCTGTTCATTCCGGTGTCCACTTTCATTTAATTAATTAAAACGATGGAAACATTGAGTAAAAACCATTTGTAAAAAACTTCTAGACGTTGTATCATACCCAATTTTCACGGCAACTACATGTGTGTCTGCAAATGTTAAGTAAAATAAGCAGAGAAGCTCAACGTTTTAAGCTGGGAACGGCAATTTAATACGGGGAGCAGCAACTGGAAGGAATGAGCGACGGCTAAAGCCCTTTGCCCTTGCTGTATCTTTCCTGGTCGCCAAGCGGACGTCCTGTCCCAGCCGTTTCTCCCTCTCGCTGCTACCAGCTTCGAGTGGGCTCTGCGAATGTCCAGGGCGGCCACACTCCATAAAACCACATCCGCGTGATATTCATCAACGCGCGCGCGTGAGCACTTTCTATATCCTGAAATCACTTTCTCGCATCGTTTCCGATTGCATTTTAACAGTAAGCCGCGAATTTAAAATTTTAATTGAGATAAGATACAGGAAATGAAAATTGCGGCGTGCACGTGCTCTTTGCTGCAGTGCAGTGAAAAGAAGCGAAATTCCAACGGAAAAAATAGCAGGAGTAACGACTCTAAAAATAATACACCTAAAACAGGTTACCCTGGGCAGAAGACGTGGCGAACTCTACACCGTGACATTCACTATGCCTCTTCCATTTCCTCGTTATTTACCTTAGCGATGGGTTACTTGCATTTCGAAGTTCAATTGTTTCCAACGTTGCCACCTTTCCTTTCGGAAGATTATCCAATCCGAGCGCACATGTTCCAAAGGCAATCCGAAGGTGCTTACAAAATACGCTCGGAACGGCGTTCTCGGATACTTTCGTCGATCCGACTCCGAATTGGAAACTATTCCGAGCGGCTAATCCGAATTTACGCAATAACCCCCCTGGGCAATACAAAAATAAACCACGTCATTTCGTACGATATAATGAATAAAATCATCATTTTTGAAGCAATTGTTTTAAAGACAAATGACGCAAGAAAATTTGAAAACTGTAGATTTTTCGTTTTCTAAAACCATCACATTATTTATAGTAATAGCTTAGAGGTTAATCGGTATAAAAGTGCCAATGTGTTAAATTAGCGCAGCATACAATTTTAGAAATCGTTCTAAGAAATCACTGATTCAATGTTTTGAATTTATTTGTTTTATGAGACGAAGACAGCTGAGGTAACTTGCGTTATTACGGCCAAAAAGGTGGGAGAGTACAGGTATCTGAGATGTGAAGGAAAAGAGGAAAGAATTCTTGGGCCGGGATATGCCAAAAATACCGATCCTGAGTGTAACATTGGTCCCATACGACGGACTGAGAAATACACATGAAGTGCCCTCCACAGGGCAGACAAGTAAGTATAAGGATTCAAATTAACAAACCTTCAAAAGATCCTGGAATCGAACCCAGGCCCTCGCGATTGAAACCATGGTTAAAGCAACCTGATTTACATATTAACACAATGAACATCGACCATTCCAATGTCATATTACTGCATTCACTAAATGCATTCGAATACCCACGGGCAAAATAACTTTAAGGTAGTGTGAGCGAGACTTTTCTCTAGTCATCATATAAAAAATATTCTAAGTTTAGTTTAAAGTGAAAGCAGTTGTCATAAACATGAAGTAAGCACAGTAATATATTTACGCAAAAACTTCGGTTTACATGAATGAACTTCTGCACTCATCAGAGGCAGTTAACTAAATATGTAAACATATTTGATGTTTTAACTTGACATCTTTGTTTTTCAGCGTATGCTTAAGATACCTTCACACCCAAAGGTTTTTTTTCTATTTCATAAAACGTATGAAAGGTGAGCAATGAATTTATTTTGTAGATAGTTGAGAAAACATATGAAATACACACCGTTAGATTTATAACGTGATCTGTGGGTCAGAACTTCCTCATTTCTTTATTTAAGGTAATTTGAGCGTGATAGAGTAAACCGTACAGTTATTGGCCACCCTACAGTTATTGGCCTCATTGTAAGAGTACAGTAGGACAAAATTTACAATAATCACTTTTGTAAGCTTTGCAAATCATTATTGTAAATTTTTTCCAGCTGTACTCTTACTATGCTCTTCAAAATATCATTTGGCAAATAACTGTAGGGTGTCTAATAACTGTACGGTTTACCAGTTTGCTAGATATGAAATTCGATGAATTTAGTCGCATTAAAAAAAAATGTCATCTTTCCAACGATAGTAAAATATTATTCAATTTACGTTAAACTTGCCGAGATTTTTGGCAAAAAATATTAGCAGCTTTTTAATGGAAATGGTGAGGGTATACGCTCCAGTACTTACACAATGCTTCTTATAGTAGCTAAAATTAGGAAATAAAATTTGAATATGGTAAACCATTTTGACTAGGGGAAAAATCTCGCACAAACTACTTTAATATTTCTCTGGAGTGCACATCCGTACCATATACACCCCCGCCACACGCCTATTGAGGCGGCTTGCGGGGTAGTATGTAGATGTAGATACCTTGGAAAACGATTTCAATTTCTTGAAGGTGAAAGTCTCTGTTTTCACTAGGTGAAATTTGTAAATTTTATATAAAGGACGTACTTTATGTATATTCACCAAAAGACGATACACCGCATGAAAACCATGGTCGCAAGAGATTTAGTACAAATACATTTGTATTTTTTGTGGGATTGCAGTGTTAACTTTACCCTAATCTTCAATCTCTTGGCAAATATCTTGAAAAGTAGTATGGTTAAGTGGTTGATATTTTGGTATCGTTCGAGAGATGAGATCTTTTACCCTAATAACGAGACCAAATTCATTGAACGTTTTGGGTTGTGGCAAATTGCTCAAACAGCCTTGGTCGCTGATAAACCAATGTTCAATTTTATCTCGAACCTTTTTGGGATCCCTGTGGAATAATGGGGAATATTCCCAATGATCGCAATATAAAAAGCGGATGAGCTCTCTGTCACGCAAACTTTTCCACAAAAATTACAAAACGCACGCACCGGGGTTAAGCACGGAGCAACCGGACAGTCGGCCTCCCGTCGAGTGAAAGGAATTGTCCGTGGCCTACTGTACTCCACGCACGGCCCGGTACACTGTGTAGTATTAACGCAATACTGCCACAAACCGGGCGCTCTTCGCATCGTGATAAGGCATCCCATTCATGAGGCCAGAATCGCCGCGTCCCGCGTCCGTATTAGGTATCGCATCAGACATTTATATCTAAAGTGCTGTCCGAGCACTGCCAGTTAATTTCTCTCGGATGGCTTGAGAGATCGTGAGTTGGTGCGCCGTGTTTATAATGGCAAGCCGACAAGCTGAGGGCTGAGGGTCGCACTCAAAAGAATTTTCCATTACCGACCCTCGGGTGTTGACTAGCGAATCTAAATACAATGCCGGAAAAATATGGCCGCGTTCCGACAGGCTATGAAAGAATAGAGTGACCTTAGCAAGAAGTCAAAGCACGTAAGATCGGCATTTTACTGACTTGGAAACCGTGACCTATGGGCACACTTACGGCACCAGACATTAACATGTTATAAGTCTAAGAAGGTCAAAAAGACACTTGTAAACATAGAATTGCCTAGAATATCCTTCAGCTCATATACTTTTTACGACTGGCTTTCCATGGAAAAAAAGATACACCCATGAAATGCATATGTAACAAGGCCTTATGTATTTATTTGAAATGAACGAGTACACTTAGAAGTTTAGGGCATCATTGACTGTCTAGGTCACTTCTCGCCTTGATAAACTCATTTACAGGCATCAAAATACAAGCGTAACGCACATTATCAGCCCATATAAACTGATTACACTTTCACGAAAATGTATACTATTCCAATAAGCAGTGAAATTAAGTATGCTCTCAAAACGCTTTAGATTGCTGAAAGACAGAGAAGTCAGAGAATTCTCCCACTCAAAGAAATAATGCAATGCTCCTAACATTCTGAGAGTCATCTCTCCGACTGCAGCTAACGAGATGATAAAAATGGGTCTACCTCGTTGCTATACAAACAGATCGATGCCATTCGTTCAATTAAGACATTTTTCAGTTCCCCGCCGGGGGAACGACATAAATTTACCGTGGAGACGCAGTGGAAAAAACTAAAGCGGAAAATTTCCTCCCATGGATCCTAGAAAAAGAATGCCATTATGTCGAGTCGCTAGAGGGGCTGAAAAAAAAACCACATACGGGATATGAAAGCTGAATCCTCCTCGCCTCAGCCCAAGAACCATTTTCCCTATCGCCGCGTCGAAAATGGGATGAGCCAAATATGGGCGCGTGCAGAAACAAGAGGTATGCGAAGAAGAGGAGGGCATGTAGCATGTCTCCTCGAGCCGCATCTTGACAAATGATCCCCGCGAGTAGTCTGTCAAAACGACGTTTTTTCCAGAAACCCATTTTGTCGATTGGACGTAGAGAGAGTGAGTGAGAATGAGCGTGAGGGAATGATTGCAAAAGGGATTCGAGGACGAGGCGGTGTAGGCGGTCACCTCCAATGCAATCTTCCTCCTCTCCTCTTCTATATGTTTCCCCTGAAGGATGTTGTACCGTAAGATGACTTATTTTATTCATATTCAGGCAGCTTGTGAAAAAACGTGTTCTGCGTTTGATATGAACAACAGAATCATATGCTTCCAAGCTATTTTTAATTCGGAAACTAAACTTGATATTACGTGGTTTTGAATGCTGGAATGAGTGAACATTAGGGTAAAATAGTATTTTTCTAACAAATACAAATTACATTTTCGCGAAAAACTGTCCATAACAAGCGAATTTTCCCAAAGATTTGAATTGTAACAAAATTTAGGCTCCTGCCCACTGTTCCCGCTATGGTTAGTCAACTTGGGGAACCTGCTGGTATCAATTAAAAGGAAAATTCAGCCTAATAATAAACAACTTGATTTAAAATAATGGACTGTATTTCAAAGTATATAACAATCTTTTTCTTGAAGTCAACCGTTTAGTGTGACGGTTGTAGATCTATAAGCAACAATACAACAATACAAAACGGTAATTAGATACGAAAAAAAGGAACGAACGAAATTTTCCATGCACCAACACCCACCTTATTAATTCTGTTATTTGTATATTATTGCAATAATTAAATTCGAAATGCGTTGGAAAATCAAGTAGACATGGCGCTGCAATAAGCACCGTTGGCTTGAAAAAGAGATAATTAAAAAATATTCGTTGAACAATCAACATAGGTATTTTATGGCAGTAATTTCTGATAGCAAAAGCATATCATAAGCGAAAGCAATACTTTTTATTCAACGCAAACAAAAACGTAAGAGTTGAGTATTTGTTTCGACTCGCCCAGTCGCAGTAGAACCTCATCATTCAAAGGAAGACGCACCACACGCTTGTATAGGGGAGAGAGAACACGGGGACAGTGCGAGGTGTTTGCGGGGAGCGAAGCGGGCGACAGATGTCACTGCCGTGCCCTCTTCTCGACGGAGATATGCAAGTATACGTGCCTTTTTATTCACTCTCCCGCTTGGCCTTGGGGAGTCCACGCGGGAGTCGTGCGCCAGCTATAATGGTCAAGCGGTAACTGGGACACGTTGAGGAAGACTCTCTTCGGTCGGATTGGTGGGCGGGAGGGGCGGGGGGGGGGAGGCGAGATTGGGGGAGGGGAGGGTGATGCGTGAGAGGGAGGAGGAGGGTGGGAGAGATTAAAATAAAAGGAATGGGCGGGGGGAGGGGAGCAAGAGGTGTATCGAGGATTGAGCTGAGGTCGCGCGAGGGTTGCATCATGAACCCATACTAATGCCCCGTTTCCACTAGAGACGTTTGTACCGGCGTGCATTGGCATCTAGCCAGCCAAAATAACAGTGGGACTGCACGCCCGTGCGCCCGCATCACGCACAGTTCCTAATGCCGCCTACCATACTGCGATTGACATAAGCATTCCGGGGAGAGGTGGGGGGAGGAAAGATGAAGCACTATAATTTAGAAAAGGTAATAAAATGGAGAAGGGCGCAATGTTTTTCAGTTTAAAAAAATGGAGAGGAGTGTCACATGCTTATGAAACAATTCCGAATATTGCGGGAGGTCTCATGGGAGGGAAAATTCTTATTTTGTTTGAAATTAACTGCTAAGTATTTGAGGGGAGCAGCTCAAGGTTATGTTTGTGACTTCAAAGTAGTGGGTACGCATGTAGATTGGTTACAAAAGTTGAGAAACTTGGTGGCAGTCGCCCGTGCGAAGCGTGATGTCAGGGAGGAGGTGCGAGTGAATAGGTCAAGCAAATGAGAAGAGGGGCGAGAATGCACATGGTAGACAATGCTACCAATATTAATGCACTTACCCTGAGAGGGTAGTTAAGTGTCAAAAGCGCGTTAGGTAAACGATAATGTTTATGATCGAAACTAAGCTAAATCAAAATACTCGATGTTCGAAAAATTTCGGAGGTAGCTATCTAAACAATATGACTGACAGCCATTGGCAACATTTTCGTTAATTTGAATAATAGAGAGATCTATTAAAACTTGGCAACTAAGGTTTGCAACATACACTGGCTCATACGACAGCAGTGCAAACGGAGCTTTAACTGGGGGAAAGATTAGTGGGAGGAAGAAATATATTTTGTGGGGTTAGGAGATGGTTTATCCTCCCCCCTCCCCCTCCCACTGGTCTCACGACCTCCTCAATCCCTCTCAATATAATGCCAGCCCACCTCTCCATAACAGAAACGAACCGATGCTTGGTTGATCGACCTGGAACATAAGACCGGTAGCGAGAATCCACAAGACCCCTTAAAATTCTTTACCATCTATTTCAGTGGTTCCCAATCTGTTGCACGTGTACCGTGAGAGGTGCTTGGCCGTTTACGAGTACAAGAAATAAGTTGAGCAATTTAGAAAGTAAGACATTGCAGTTGAAATATAAATAAATAATAAATATTTTTCCAATACAAGGATTACAATTATGAGAACTGGGTGCCTAAGGGGTACGCAAATCGGAAGATGCTGGGAAGATGGTGATGTCTAGTGGAAAGTTTCCTTAACATTAAATGAGAATGTATATCTAACAGTCAACTACAGCAATCAACTGCTAAAATAGTTCTTCTTCTCCTTGCTTTCCATATCTAGGCAATTTGCTTGTCCCTGCATCAACATCGTCATCTCAGTCTCCCAATACTTCTTCTCCCTAAAGGCTTATACTTTACAACCTTTCTAGGAATCCTTTCTAGAGACACGCTCAACATTTTTTTTTTCATTTTTCCTTATAATTTGTTGTTACTTCTGTCACTGGTTGTACTTTTAATTCATGCCATGTGTTCATTTTTTACATGGTCCAGGCGTGTACATCCTTTCACAGATCAAAAGAATTTCATTTCTGACGTTTCAATCTGTTTGAAGTATTTTGTTCTAGGTGCCTAAGCTTCTGATCAGTATAGTAATGTGGCGACAGCTGTTATTTTGTAAAATGTTGAGTTTCTTTTGCAGTTTTTTCTTTTAGTGCTCTTCGTGTAGTCCAACAAATTATTTGGTAATTGGTTGTTTTATTTAAACTGTCTTTGTCCTCTTCATAGGTGATGTCGCATCCCAAATATTTAATGTGTGAAATTTGATCTAAGATGTTATTTTCAATTATTATCTTAGTTCGGATTGTGTGCATTCCTAGGAATACCATTGTCTTGATTTGTGTTCTGGTATGTTCAAGTTATAGTCTAAAGGTATCAGATTTAACTTATGGATAGCCAATTGTAAATGGTCATCATTTTCTTTAATTATGACTTGGTCATCGGCAGATAGCTGATAGAGTTTGATAATTAAATCGATTTCCCGTCACTTCCTTCAAATTTACCATAAAGGGAAAAAGCCTTGTTCATTAATTTACGTAAATCGAATTCCACAATTCCTCATTACTTTTTACATTAAAAGTAAAAAAACCGCACGATTCAGATAACAATTATTTACACTATTAGTATTATGCAATGAAGCAGCTTTTAGAAGATTCAGATGTTTAACTTCCCATGTGGAACATTTACTGATGGCAGTAGCAATGATTTTAACTTAATTGGTACTATCCTGGCACATATTAACCCACACATGTAGGTAAATATGTGTATTAAACCCATTACAATGTTCAATATCGAGCAACATTATTGATTAAAAGGAAATACTTTGCTAAAAATATGCTTGGAATTTACCCTTGTGTAGTATTGAATCATGGGGGATCAGAGCAACAGGAAAGAAAATATTGGGAGTGTGGAGCTAGAGAAGAATGATAATGATGAAATTGATCAATTTAAATCCTGCGAAGTAGTAGAGGTTGGGCTTACTATAAGAAGTAACTGCCTCCTAAAAGTAATTTAGAAAATAACTATGGTTGGGAAGATTTGCTGAAGTAGCTTTAAGGCAGAATAATATCAGTAATGCTTAAAAAGGAAATTACGAAAAAGTGATGCATATTGTGGAGAAGAGGGCTGAAGAGATGTGGAGCATAACTTCATTTGGAGTTATGACTATCGATGATGTTTACGCAATAAAATTAGAGGTTCCGGGCCGGATGGTAAAAATAAACTCACGTTTAACTGCTGAATTCATAGTTTTCACATGAAATCTCCTCTTTTCTTAGAATTATTTTTCGGAGCAAACTGGCATAAAGGTCTTGAAGCCAAAACTGTATTAAAGTTAGAATTATCGCCAAATCATTGCTCTCTTGGAGAGCTTACATAATTAGAAGCATTAACTGGACGACTAAAGTGAGGCTGGAGAGAGAATTGAAATGGTGATGAAAACGTAGCAAAAACCCATGTTATTGCGCTTTATGAAATAAATAAAAATGATTACAGTTTCAATCTATGCACAATGAGAGAGCCAACTAACCTCGTCGATGTCTGAAAATAGCTGTTGATCTGACAGTCTTTTTAACTAATTCTTTCTTTTCTTAATCACGCTTGATTTCTTGATGATTGACGCCATCCTTGTTAATCCATGGATTCAGACACAGGCTATTTTTTCTCCGAGAAATTCTTAATAAATCAGTGAAATATATATTTAGCATAATTCTCTCTTTCTCCGATGAGACCTGCATACTTGTTGCACTTTACTAGAGCGGCCTTAGCAGTGTCAAATAATACCAGCCTCTAATAATTTTTAATACCAAAAGTTACTAACAAATATGGTGAAAGGGAAAGGAAAAATGTTCTCCCAAAAGTATGAAATAAATATAAAAAAGACAGAGATATTGTGCAAAGATAAAACAAATAGTCATAAAAATATTGAGAAAAAGAGTGCTCCATTGAGATATGTTATTGCAAATGTAAATCTTAGACTCCTTGCATGGTTATTTTAATGAGGAGCCTGAACCTCATGATTTAAATTATGTACTACAATAATATGTAATACTAAGTATGGATAGAAGTTCCGTCGACAGACATTACCCGACGGAACTGGAATTTGTTAATTGTTTAAACGAAAAAAAAAATATTTCCTATGACACAGGAATCTAGGGGTGGCAGTAGCAATGATTTATTATTTTATTATTTACCGTATTTCCATGGTAATTGGGCATTTTCTTGTATTATCACTTTTTACGTACTATGCATGTGAAGGGGCACTATGCATTCAGGCTAACGAACACATTAATTAAAGTCCATTCATTTGAAGAGCCCAAAAATAAAAACTTTGGATTAGAAGCGTGACCAGATACAAGTTGGTTTGAGCGAGATAGTTCCCTAGTCATAATGGAGACCATATTCAAATTTTATTTATTTCAGCGTCGGTAAGAAGTATGAAATAAATAGTGTAATGTTAATGGCGTAAATATATAGTTATATATGACCAAAATTATCAGTAATAAGATAAATAAAGCTACATAAGCCTCTAACTTGACTCATTTTTTCCCGCCGTTCGGCAGAAAACCCTTAAAAACAGCAGGTTTTTATTGCGATTCCGTTAAAATTACTATGGTGAGTAACAGTATATTTTTTATAAATAGTTGAGAAAACATGCAATCCACACACCGTTAATTTTTTGATGAAATATAGGTGCTAGAAGTTCCTAATTTTTTAAATATTCTCCCTCTGGAGCGCACAACAATAATCTATCCCATGTAAAACAGCTTATACCTATTTTTAGGAAAATTGCTCGTAAAGTAGTACGGCAATATTTTGATACCATTGGAAAGATGAGAGTTTTTTCTTTAAAAATAAGCCAAATTTATCACATTCTAGGTGAAGTGATTTTCCGCTCAAACTACCTTAATGAGCATTATAATTCTTCCCTCGGGTGAGGATGGGTCAAGGGTAAAACCCGCGGACCCCCCAGTAGAGAGAGAGAAGGGTATATAATGCGCATTCGGGAGTGTGCACGAATTTCGGTCAAAAGGGATTTATAAAGTGCCGACCTCGGGAGGGCAACCTAGGAGGTAGACGGGAGGTATAGGTCTGCTGCCTCTTGTTTATCATCGGAGCGTGAGTCCGCGACCGCTTGGGAGGTCGTGAGCGCGTGTTCCATAGCACGCTTCGATTGGACGCGGCGTCTCCGTGAACCATTAAAAGAGTACGGAGGCCTTGGCCACACGGCCGCGGGGAACTCACGCAAAACACTTCGGGCAGGTCGCATTCCGCCTCGACGGGAAGGCCTCCACGGCGGCTTCGCAATTAAAGAATGCCGCGGGAGAGGCACGAAGCACGAATGTTGCGCCCGCGAGAAAAATTTAATCGCATCCTAAGGAAATCACGTCGCTACGGCCTACCTCCCAAAATTTGCTTTTAATCATCCCTTCCCCCGAACAAGACGGAAGTGAAGAATATTCATGACAGGAATGTGTAGAATCATCAGCCCAAGGATGATTTATTTAAATGAGTTGATATTTTTCCAGGATTCTAAACCTTTACTTTTTCTATGGCACGAAGATAAAGACAGCGCATCGTGTACAAAGGCGTGCGTCAAGTAAAATGCTCATGCTTAAAGCTATGAAGCCGTATTTTCCCAATTATTAGCGTATAAATGTTAGCGGGATCCAATAACTGAGGATATATAAAAATGTGCAAAATTTGCATTGGAAAGATGAGTTTTTTCTTTAAAAATAAGCCAAATTTAGGAGGCTTTGGAACTGGGATTTGCGCCCAGATCCTCCGTATTGGCGCCGAATTTTCACTACTCTAGCTATCCAGGCTTCTATTTCTATGTAAATGTTACAGGGGTTTTAAAGGCACTAGGTTCTTCCACGAAGTACAGTCCAAAAAATACTGCAAATTACCTGAATTCGCACGCATGGCTCCTAGGCCCATGAGCCGCAAAATATGCTCAAATCAACTTTCCAAAGATAAAAAGACTAAATAAGCAAGAAAAATCAGCGCTCACCTTTTATACGTAACTGTTATTGGGGTAAAAAGAAGATACTGGGAGATAAAAATTTGGCAATTCGAATTACCATGCATTTTACCCCAGCTTATAAGTCAAACTTCCAAACCGGTTTCATCTGGAGAGACTTCTCTCGCTTCTCCATGCGCCGAGCCTAACCGTAAACAAAGCCCGAGTACGTGCTATATCGTGGCGCGTTGCGCATTCCAAAAATTGAAACGCGGTCGAAACACTACGTCCCGAAGTCGTCAGATTGGTTGGTACCTGCCTGCATTCCATTTCCTCAAAGCCAGCCCCACAACAAACGGCGCAACCGGTTCGTAAATTGGTTTCGGATTCGGTTGGGAGGGGAGGGCGGAGAGGAAAATGCGAGTGGGAAAGCTTAGGAGGGTGTACGAGAGCGAGTATGAGAACGCATTCCTCGGGAACAATGGACAAAACACGCCCGATATTCGTCTTTCTCCTCTCGCTACGGCGTTAGCGAGCGCCGCGCCCCTCCCACCCACGCGTCCCCACCCTCCAAAAAACTCTCTTCCTACCCCTCTGGCCCCTCCACACGCCGCAAACTCAGTGAGCCCAAACGTATGTATTCGGAGGCCTTTTCTCGCACGCGCCAATCAGCGCCATCAACTCGACCACCACCATCCCCACGCACGCTCACCTGAACTCGTCTTTCTCTTCGCGACCGATGTCTCCCTCGATTCGGAATCGATTCTTTCCTCGAAAGCCACGGGTGCCGACTCGAATTAATCCAGCGCGTTCGAAATTATCCCGGCACATAAATTCAGTAAGTGCAATCGTTCAAGTCTGGAGTCAGCTTTTCCTTTTTATTTTTAAAAGTCGATTACGAAAACTCTTCGGCCTTGAAGACCAATAACGATGTAATAATGAGCATCTTTAAATGAATAAAATTGTAGTTTGAGATGAAATTCCATTCATGGTTTTCAAATCAATGGCTATATTAATAAACATAATTTAATAAATAAATAAATTTTTATAAAGCCAAGAGTTATGGCACGATGGATTTAAAAAACTCATCCATCGTGCCATAACTATTGGCTCTACCTATTATTTACCGCGATGTGTGATACTTCCGTGAACTTATAAATATATATATATATATATATTTTTTCTAAATCTACCTTAACCTGCTCTGCCCTGGTACTTTGCATACTACCTCAAGAGTGTGTGGCAAGAGGTGTCTCCACACCAGGCAATAGCCGTCAAACGCCCAATCATACTCCTATTAGCTTTTTACTATTCTTATTATTAACGCTTTTACAAAATGGGAAATATCAATGTATGTGTAATGCAACAAATGGATGAATACCATTAATCCGTTTTCAAGCAGCACAAATTTTGGACGGTAATATTTCATGAGATGGTCGTGGGTTGATAGCATATTTCCAATTCATAATTCTTTTTTACATATCTCAAAACTTAAGAGGGGAGATAAATTTACACTACAAAAGGACACCAGGGAATCAGTATACAAGCAATCAGAGTTCACGACCTCTTCAAATGTCAGCCACGCTAATAACGTAGGAAATACCTTATATTGAAGGCCGTTTGGGTTTCCCACCGGGTTAAACTCTACATCTCTGCCGACTTTTACAAGTACGTGTTGTCCATCGTCATCAGGGCATAAGGTATTTAAAATAAGACTTTTAAACATAAGATATTTCTTTCGAAATGCCTTATGTTTAAAAGTGAAAGTAATCCTGATGTCAGTTTAAATATCATTTACATAATATTTATTATAGGATAAATAACTGAAGTAATTAGATCTTAATTAAACTCTGTCCAAAAGTCCTGTCCTGAATCACAGAAAATTGATGATCTTGAATTTATCGGGGTATGATCAAGAATTCTTCACCTTGATTTGAATCCAGGGTGCAGCAGATAAAAGCCGAACATTTCATCGAGTTAATGTTGTTTTTTATTAGATAAATTAAAATCACTCCAGAAAGTACCAATGCATTCTGTTATCAGACCAGCTCAGTCAAATTTATAGTAATTAGTAGACTCTCCATAAATTAAAGAGTTTCTGAAATTTGTAAAATCGAGTTCATCCAGGTACTGGATACTGACCTGCTCTCCCATTAAAATGATTACAAAATGACATTAGAGAAATAAAACTCAGAGTACACCTACGCGTATATTTTCTAGTTCCAGCAAAAAACAACTAGCGATTGTGTTCTCCATACAGATATCCACTTTGTGACTAAGATCACAGTCCTTGAATTTCAAATCAGAACACTTGATTAATCGCAGTTTTTTTCTTTCATCCGAGATCTTGGCCTAATTTGAGTTTCAAAACTAGAACTCATCGCCGAGCACATTAAGAAATGTAAATCGATGCCGCAAACTACCCAATCGACTACCTATGGCGTCATTCATTAGTTTGAGAAGTTGCGTAAAACACTACCTTCTTGATCACAAATAACCGCGGCAATTATCAATTCACCTAATCGCTTGTTGCATCGAACCTGAGAGTAGCTATGGATGTTGTATCGTGAATGTTTGAGTTTAAAAGAATAATAAAATATTCAACCCATTTGTTATGCTTTTTGAAAAGTGTTGCTACCATCAACAACTAGTTCCAGTAGTCGAATGATGGTTCCAAAGATGCAGGCTGGTAGACTATGTATATATTTAGCCATCACTCATTTTGGTCCACGATGTCGAGTGAAGCTCCTTATTTCCAGACTTATATATTTTGCCAAACAATAATTCGCATATGAATCGAGAACTAAAAGGGCTTGTACCTTCATTTTGTGACTGCTTTGTATCTCAGAAAGATATGTAACTTAAATTGGAATTGAGAAGAGTTTTTGTACAGGCTTTTTACACTGCTATGCAATTGAAACACGTGTCTGTTTCGCTGCGGCAAGGACAAGGTTAAAAATTATTGTCAACGCGGATAACGAAATCAAAAGACATCAAAACAGCCATTCTTGCCCTCAAACTTAACGATTTCAAGAGTCATTTATAAATAAAGTTCTGCCAAAAGATTGTATTTTGCCTACCCAGAGAGTAAAAGAACACTTTTCCAAACAAGTAACACAAAAGCACGAAAAAAACTGCATTATTTTCAGTATACGGCTCATAAGAGTTCAACTCATCACCGTCATCATCACCGTCTTCTTCCGGAGGCCGTATTACGCCACGCACAGAGCGCGCCACTCATCGGCTTACAAAATACCTCCGGAGGTGCGGAAGCATTCACCAACTTCCCATTCCGAGCCCTTGGCGGCGGCGACACGGCACACACAATTCCTTCCGAACGCGCGGTATCGTAAATCAAGCGGCGGCGGCAGACTCGAAGAGTGCCATTCACAGGCGCAGTCATCCATGTTCGGGGTGGAGTTCTTTCCTTGGTCGGAATTGGAACAGGTCACCGAGACAGCGACCGCCTGCGGGCAGAGCGCTCACAGTCGGGCACAAGGGGGGGCGTTAGGGGAGGGTGGGAGAGAGGAATGAGAAGGGGACCCGAAGCGACTCCACGGCCAAGAGCAAACGACCACGCCTCTCACTCTCCACCTCTCGCTAAAGAGAGCACAAACAACAAACACATGAGGAGCGAGAAGTTTATCTAAGCGCGGCTCTTCTGCTGATTTTGGGGGCTTCTCATTCAAGGCGTTGGAAGTTAGCGCACATCAGAACACATCAGCGCACTTTGACACACACAAACGACTTTGAATGAAACGATGTGCGCTGGCGAGTATGTAGCATTATGTGGTGGAACAACAGTCACGGCCGAATGCCCTGAGCAAATTTGTTGAATTCGTTCAAAAGAAGTATTTAAAAACGTAAGCTATCAATCACAGAGTAAATTAAAACCTCACAATATGTATGTTAGCCGCTTTTACTGAAAATAAACAAACTTGACAACAAACACGGATGCCATTATCGACGTTCTTCTGCTGTTCAGTGCGTATCCACTTTGCTCCCGATCTGTTTTTAAGTGCGCTACCTAGTGCGCAAGATCCGTAACGAATGGAAGGCAAGAGCGCTATTGTGATTAGCGCACCAGAGCGGATGGAAGGCACCCTTTGCCTTCGAAACAACTGTCTTTGTTTTAGAGGTTATTCACCGATTAAGGTCGTTGGAGTGATATTTATCTCTACTCATAATTAAGACAATATTTCAATTTTATTCTAAAATTAAAGAGGTTGCAAGTAGGTTGAAGTAAATATAGAAATATTAATGGCACAAAAACTTTGATTTTATGACAACTTCTCAGGTTTTAAATAAGTGTGAATATTTGTGGATTTCACTTTTTCACGACACACTCTGAAAGCGCCTGGTATTACATCCAAAGGCAAGAGAAGAATTGATACATTCCGGACAGTTCCGCCCTCTGGGCCGTCGTCTTCGGTTTTCCATGAAGTTCCACAAGTAGAGAATGCTACAGAACGAGTATTTTGTGCATTGAATGCGTGAATCAGTTGTGACAAAATCCTATTAATGCAAAGTGTATTTCCAAATATGCGTTCGTAAAGTGCCAACGTAATTTTAGTATTCAGCAGGGGATTCCAGCAAAATGCAATATTTGTGTTCATCTGCCGCGCGTTCTTTAAATACTACCAGATTATCTATTTACGCCACAGGATTAACACAACACTCTTAGATCTTCATTAGTGGAAGACAAGAAATTCACATGTTATAAACTTAAAGAAGGGTTAAGTAACCAGATTTTCACATTCACCACAGTACGTTGGGAAATGATAATAAGCTGGAGTAACCCGATGGAGTATGATAAGTAATATTCTATGCCATTTAAGTAGTTTAAAATTCGTATTTTGAATCGTCATGGCATTCAACAGCCATAAGTGTAACAACATTTCTGCACTTGTGGAAACGTTGATATAGTTAACCCCTAATTGATGTATATAGGTCTATTTTCATATTTTTATGCTTCAGTATTGGGAGATCAAGTTCATTAACCCTTAGGCATAAAACTGCCTTCACTGTACACTCATGAATACAAGAAAATATTATATTTCTGTTATGGTAGTAACAGTTTTCTTACCTAATGAACCAGAAAAAGAGTAGGTACGTGCATTATTGACACCGGTCTCGAGAAAGAAAGGAACTAGTGGACCGTTCCAAGTCTCAGTATGATTGAATGCTTCAATTTGTGGAAATTACGCCACTGATTGAGCATGAGCCAACAAAAGCGAGGAGTGCAACGGAAAAATATGCTCAGAATACCAAACTCCCAACGCATTCCAAAAAGATTCAATCATCAATTTCGCGACTGGATACGAGGGGCCGTTTCGAAGATCTCCATCTCACATGTAATTGAGCTCCTATTTGCGGTCTGTTCTCACTACCTCCTTCCCTCGTCCTCGTTCGACATCTATTGTATTCAAAATATTTTCAATTACTATGGGAACGTTTTGAATTTCAGCAGCGCCGCGAGCACGTAACCCCCGAGACAATTAAAAATTACTCTCTCTGCAACCTCTGATGACGCGGCTGGTAGTGCAAGGTGTATTAGGCCGATCTAGGTAAAACGTGGGGCAGGAATTTCTAGGAGAAAGCTCACAGAAGTGAAAGTCTTATCCTGGCGCAATTCCTTTCATGTCTTCTCCTGTGTAATGTAAAACCTTCCCCGTCATTGTGAGCCCCCCCCCCACCTTCCTCCACCCTCACTCGGCAAGGAGATGATCTCAATTATCCACTTGGGTTCCACAGGGAGAGAGAGATGCAAGTCGGCCACCCGTTGGAGTTAAACGCTAACATTTAAGCTCGGGGCATGAGCGTGCGTTGCCGTGTGACCCAAGCCGACCGGCTCGGTGAAAACGAAAACGAGGAGACGCTCAGAGAGACTGTCATTAGAAAACATTATGCGTCATGCTTACACAGTATGGAAACATACTTTAGTGTCATTCACACGTGCACAACCACAGTGACGCCGGGTATTCCATTCCGTTCCCTTGTCACAAGAAAAGAAGCCTCGCCGAAAAGAGGTGAGCACTCGCGATCATCTGGCTGAGGAGAAAGAAACCTTGGCAAGCAACCAGGTCTCGTATTTGCATCCGAAATGGAGGAGAATCCTTCCCATTGTTCGGGGGAGCGCAGAGCTCGCTTGGGAGGTGGGTTTTTTTCCCCTCCTCTCGTTTCTTTCTCCGGCTATTTTCTAGCCACTTTTATGCCGCTTTGTTCCCATTCCGCACTGAATTTCAATCGCGCCGACGACGGCTTTCCATGGAGATCATCCACACGATGTCAACGCATTCGCTTCCTCCTTTGGAGAACACTTGATATGAGAAAAAATATCTCCGTTCCTTTCCATTTCCTCACTCCAAGACGGGTGTGCCAAATATTTCGACAATGACTTCCTACCGGATTCCATCGCGCAAATTAAACGCGACCGCAGAGGAAAAGTTTTGGTACACGATCAGTTTTCATTTTCGCTGCTTTTCCCTCGTCGAACTGGGCCAATCTTGAGCCCTCCAGGGGAGCAAGGTCGTATGCGCTGTCACTGAAAACGATCAATCAAGTTTCCTTTATAACTCAAATCATTCTTCTACCGATGGCGACTCTAGTGGCAGTAAAAGGAAAAGCTGTCAATTTATAGGTTCGTAATATTAAAGCTGAAATCGGAAAGCAAGAGACATAAACGCCAAGAAGTTTACAAAATAGAATTCTACTGCTCTATTACAACAAATCTCTATATTCGAGCATATTTAGTAAAAATTCAAATAAAACATGCCGCTGCAATAGAATCATACAAGCATTTCACGCCAACGAGCAAAGAGACGTCAACATTTTAGCACAGCTATAAGCTTTGTACCATAAGAGAAAAGCATTTGCAGTATAGTAAAGCATTGCTATAAACTTTGTACCTTAAGAGAAAAGAATTTGCGTCATAGCTTTTAATGCTCAGTACATTTTTATAAACTTCAAATCCAATACATCAAAGGCGTTTTAGAGTCTGTTATACGAGATCCAAATCAAAATATGAACTCATTTTCATACGTTATACCTACTCGGGGGTCTGAATGAGGGATGGATAATTAGAAAAGCCTAACATGAACGACTTAATTGAATATTGAAAAGCAATAATTCTGAGAAAACTATGCGCCAATATTAGATGACTTTATATAAGAAGTAGAAAATATTTTAAACAAAACTTACTTGAGGAAGAAAGGTTTGCCTAATATATGTAAATTGTGCCTTGTTTGTAATTATCTATCAAAATCTCAACCAAAGATTAATTAATTTAATTAATTATTATTTAGATTAATCACAAAGATTATTACAAATATTAATCTCGACAAAATTAATAATTTTAACCACAACTTACAATACTAAAGAACGTGGATCTCAACACTAGCATAAATGACAAAAAGTCATTTCCCATGTTATGATCGCACAAATGTCAATCGACGAGTGGCGATTGACGACAAACAATAGTATAATATTGTAGATACATCTCTGGAAAAATGTTATACAGTGAAATATATTAGAAAGTCATTCCAATTATTTTTCTGCATTAAAACGAGAGGCCATTCTTTATTGCGGAAGCATTAATTCAAAGCATTAATTGGAATCGGTGTCAGATCACTGCCAAATACTTATTAGCTTCTCAAGCTGCTATATTCGGAGAAAATTGGTGCGATTTAAAACATTTCCTGCATAGAGTGGCCGCAAGAAAGTTAATGAAAAATAGACTCAGCGGAGATATTGCCAAAACCATGAAAACACTGATGCACAATCGGTAGGTCGTAAGCTTCTCCTTAACTTCGAGGATTCATATCGAATTTACGATATTATAAAGTTCCAATAAATTTCTATGGTACTTGTTGCATGAAATGAGAATTCCACTCCAATAAAAGAGAACTGAGAGCAACACTTGCTCTTTGCTAAGAAAACTTGGATGGCTTGGATTGGTATTTTAGCAAGGCTGCTCATATTACTAGTAAAAGAATATGCCATATAGAATGGAGGAAATTTATATTTGAAAAGAAATATATCATTGAAAATGAAAGAATGTTTGATGATGAAGAAAAATGCAGAGAAAATGAATCACTCTTCACCTGTTGATGTCGCTCAGCGACGAAACTTAGGTCGTATTAAAAGTCTATTTATGTGGAATTCACAAAGGTTGTCATTCCAACCAGGGGAAAAAAATTGATCATTAAAAGAGTGGTGGTTTAGGATTCCCTTATAATTTTCAACATCTTTCCCCCTTCAACTACCGACATACATCGATAATCAAGCTCAAGTTGTATTCGAACAGTGTACCTAACTGATGACAAGGTTGTAATACGTTGTCGCACGTAACTTTATCGTAAAGTGGACAGGGTGCATCTTTTCATTTTCGAAAAATACTGTTCTATCACATAATAACGTGCGATGCCGTGGACCTTACGCGAACACAGGTGGCGAATGACGCAAAATTGATAAAGAGTCATTTAAGAACGAGTGCGCTAGCCGCTGGCGTGGTATTGCGTGCGGAGGGAAGTGACAGGTATGAAGGGGGGAGATGCAAGAAGAGGGAGGAGGGAGGAGGTAGGGCGCCCTGGACGCAGCCGGCATCTTTTCATGATGCAGCGGTATTGCGTCCCCCGCCGCCGCCGCCACGGGTCTTGGGTTACGGTGCCAAGACCGCTCAGAGCGCTGGGCTCTGCTCTCTCAGAGAGCCTTGCGAAGAATTCCTGCGCGATCATTATCCGCGGCTCCGAAGAAAATAAAGAAGAAGGACAGGGGGGAGAAGGAGGGTGGGGGGTGTGTGAGGAGGGAAACCCGTCGTTTCCTCCCCGCGAGGCTCTCCTCTGCTGGCTGCCGCCCCGATATTCATTCCGCCCGTTCACTTTCCCTTTTGCGGGCGAGAGGGGTGAGCCCTCTCGGTTGGTTTTTATGCGGAGTTCAGTCATCTGCCTTGAGGTATGGACGCTGGCGTGGACGAAAGAAAGCGACGCGGCGGAGGGAGGGAGGTAAGTGGGCGGAGGGGGGGTTCGGATTCTCGTCAAAATATACATTGGAGGAGAGGGGGGGGTGCACACTAGAGGAAGGGTGGTCCCGAAGCATCGAGCTAAACGAAGACAGACCTCTGTCATTTCGATTAACGTATGTTTGTCTTCAACAGAGAATAGAAGAATTTTTTATCACACGTCCCCCCCTGTCAGTGCAGGACGCCTGCTGTGACGATCCCCGATACCCCACGATTTCACACGGGGGCGAACCCATTGAGGACAGAGGTACAACTACCATCCATAGGCAAATAATGGTAGTTTTGACATGATGAGAGTCGCAGTACCGGGCACAAGTAAGGGACGTCTGCTTTGGCGATATTGAAAGAATAGGTGCATATACATGAACAGATTTCAAGTAGTATTTTACAATTAGACGTCCCAGACGGACAAACACAACAGGTGACGAGCATAATAGTACCTCTCCGCTTGACGTTCCACTCCACTGAACTCCATTCAACGAGAATAATTCCATTTAACACGCATGCGAGGAGAGAAAAAGTGAGAAAGGGAGGGAATTTACATTTGCATAGGTACTTCCTTGCAAGCCGCTGCAAGGTCATGCAGCCGATGGTGTTAAGACACCAGCCATGGAAAAGTGAGAGAATAGGTGATAGGGATTGGTAAAAAGGGAAAGGACAAAAGTGTATTTTATGTTGATGGAGGGCCTTGGTGACTCGCTCTACTTTTGCCGCAAACAAATAGTGTTTGTGGGAAGAAGCAAATTTTGCATCCATCAGCTCGACAGTGTATCTCTGTAATTACAGGATGAGGGAGGAAGGGAGGGAGGGAGGATGGAGTAGGTGGAGGTACTAGAGCCGAGAAGAGGACGGCAGCGTGCCCCGAATGGCCGGTCTGTTTCACGCAAAGCGTCTCTCATGTCTGTAAGGAGTTCGAGAAGAGTTTAATCCATAAAAAAGTCAGCGATTCTACTAAATAAATACCATTAAAGATACATTGGATCCCATCTTCCGGTACAGCTGCGTATGTCAGCGCTACAGCTACAGCAGTATCTCCTCCGTTACCACAAACGTCTCCTCTGTACGGAGAACTGTTGTCGCTGAGAAGTTGACACACGCAGATGACCCGGAAAATAGGATACAACACATCAAGCCATTGTGGAAACCTTCGCTCCTACCAAAAGTCAAGATATTACTTTATTTGGCTCTTCTAGTAGTCCGTATCTCCTTCGATGTCAAATGAAATTTGGCTGAAATATAACTCTTCCAAGAGCATTTTACCCGTCGATGAGAATTGTTTTCACAAATCTACATGTACAAACTACCATGCGAGCCGCCGTCGCAGAGGCATGTAGCAGGGGGTGTTAGGGAACTGTCCATGAAAGGGGGAGGAATAGGGAAAAAGGAAATAAAGAACAGAGGTGAATTGCATGGTCAAGATGTGACTCATGTTAGCGTCACACTGTTTTTGTTATAAATACTAATGGTGAGTGGACAGAAGGAATTTTTGACCTATTTGTTCGGCAGAATCTATACTTGTCTGATTTTGTTGCTCCTATAAGTTCTAGAGAAAAAGCGGGGGTTCAAAATATTATCCTCTGTGTAATACTGAAACTCGCCTGATCTGAAATTTTCAAGTAATCTAAGGCTAGTGTGTGGCCTCGGAGTCTCTAATGGATCCCAACCTAATCCATTCATCAACTGTGTGACATTTTCTATTCGCCCATAGCAGTTTTGAAGGAAGTTTGAGCAAGATAGTTCCCTAGTCATTTTGGAGACCACATTCGAATCTTATTTTTTTATTTCAGTGTATGTAAGAAGTGTGAAGAAATTATTGTGATATTAATGGTGCAAAAATATAGTTATATTTGACAAAAAATCTCAGTAATTATATAAATATAACCACATAAGTCTCTAACTTTACTCATTTTTTCACGACGTACGGTGAAATCGCTTTCAAAATAGAAGTTTTTTTTGAGATTCTGTAAATATTACTGCGGTGAGTAATTGATTGATTTTTATGAATAGTTGAGAAAACTTACACACTACAAACGGTTAGTTTTTTGAAGAAATTTATGAGTTAAAGTTCCTAATTTTTTCCATATTCTCCCTCTGGTGCGCACAGCTGTAATCTACCCCATGTAGAACAGCTTATATTTTCAGGCAAATTGCTCGAAAAGTAGATCGGCAAGGGGTTAATATTTTTATATCACTGGAGATATGGGAGTTTTTTTCTTTAAAATGAGGTCAAATTCAGCAAATTCTAGGTGAAGTGATATATCGCTCAAACTACCTTAACAAAGCGTGCAGCATTCCTCTGTATTTCATTTACCTCACAAACCAAATCGTTCTGTGTAGGATCCCAAACACTATCGGCGTGCTCCAGATGTGGTATAACCACAGCAACGAAGCATCTCTTTCAATTTTTTACCAGAGATCCTACTATTCGCTTGATAAATCCTAGTTCCTTAAATTTAGCGCCGCAAATGATTCGTACGTGTTTCTCCACGCTAAGTCTAAAGTCCGAGATTTATAACTTCATGTGACACCTTCATATTTACCCCTCCCATTTGATATGCATTGTAATGGTGTGATTTCTTTCGTAATAAGTGTACTACAGTGTACTAAATGCTAATTTCGATACCCTACTCAAGACACCACAAGTTAACGCTGTTAAGGTCCGATGAGAGAACTTCTGAGTAAGCACTTGTGGCAATTTCTCGGCAGATGATAGCATCGTCTGCAAAAAATCTTATGTTGCTACTAACCGTGGAGTTGATGATGCTGATATGAGTGAGGAATAAATTCTTTCTTGAATAACGCGCCAACCCAGGAATAACGCGCCAACTTGCTTGCAAATCCTCGAAACAAAAAAATACAGCTAAACAATAGGCTTCAACCCAAAGCCTTTCAATAATAAGTAGCTCTTCACGGTAGAATTATTCAACCCCGTGGGCTGTGACTACTCTTCACCCTCTTGAGTGCTATCCTTGGTAGAACACGAGATGAAAATTATCTAGTTTCCTCAGATTTTTCTAAAATTGATTGACTGATGAGAATCGAGAATCATGAGTATCATTTTGGTCCGCAGATTGACCATTCAGGCATGAGGTCCTCGGTTCGATTCCAGGACCAGTAAAGTTTTTCAAGCTCAAAATTGAAGATGCTCTGGGTCTCAAGCATAGAAAAATATTCAGACTCTTGTCGCTCGCTCGTAAACCACTTTTCTTTGAGAGGCCGGCTCCTCGCAGCGCACCATGCCGCGACTTTCCTCTCCGCTTCCAGGAAGTGACACCGCGAGAAGGGACTCAGGAATCCTGATCGGCGCATGGCTCATCGGCTCCAGCTGCGGTGCGATAAACGCGCGTGCCCGGGACGCAATTATCGGACCGCGGGGCTCCGCAGAGACCAGACTGCCACGGGGTTTCGCGTACGGTGCAGACGAAGGTGAAATTATGAGGCGCATGACAAATGGACCCCTTCGGCTTCCATGACGCTTTCCAGCACGAATGATCGGGAAGGTGGCGATTAGCTGGGCTAGCATGGGCGCTCAACGATGTGATCCATTAACAATTTTCCTTGGATGGAGCCCAATAGAGTTTTTCCACCACCAAGATCAGGAAATGCACGCAAATTGCTGGATGTGAATTTGTCCGGTCAAAAATGATTGGATTTCAATGGTAGGTGAACACATTTCGGTAAACTCTTTCACGTGTTTCTCTCTTCAGTGCCGAGCTCCCCAAACTGCTGTCTCGCCATACTAACGGCTCGTGATAAAAGCTAAATTAATGAGCTTAAAAAATTGCAAATTATGTTTTTACAATTTTAATCAGGTTCTGCAAGGAAAGATTTAATCAGAAATACAAGACTTAATTTCGCCTGAGCGCAGACACCAATCATTTAAAAAGACTTTCAGCAATAAAAGTATTTTTTTTCATTCGTTCAAGGAAAGAAACAAATTTTTGGGGTAACATCTTTACGGCAAAATAATGAAACTTATTCTATGCTCAGGTCAATTAATTTCCTGAAGACTTATTGTCCACTCATGATTAATTAAAATACTTAGTACTTTTCTACAAATATTTATTTGCACGACGCGTTTCACCTATTTGCGGCATGGTCAGGTGTAGAAAGTTTTTTTTACAAAGTATTTTAATTAATCATGAGTAGTAACATAATGAACTCTTACAAAGTGAAGCCTTCCACGGTCAAGCTTAATATCCACGTTTCTTATTTCACTATCGTGTTGATGCACATTTGCGGTCCAAGGTTGGTCTAATTCAATGCCGCTTCCAAAAGGAAAGACATTCATTCAGAAGGTGGTTTCCCCGTACTCTCACTCTCATGTGATTTAATTAATTTCATGTCTACTTGTAGAAAAACGTGTTCTATGATTGATGTGAAGAAAAAATCCAACTTTTCCGCGCCATTTCTTTTGCAAATTGAACTTGAAGTTACATGGTGTGAAATGCGAGAATGGGCAAAACTAAGGGAACAAATAATAAGAGTTTTATCATGTATAAGTTCCATCTTCGGGAAAAACTGTGTGTACGAAGGAATAATTCCAGGAAATTGATAGGTGATAAAATTAAGGCACCAATCCATGTTAGTTTTTGAGTTGTATGTAAATAACTATAGGAAATGAAATAAAAATTAAAGTGCAATAGGTGAGGTTAAGAAAAAAGTGAAACGATGGTTAATGAATAAACATTACGCGTAATTTTAGCTTCACATAAAATATCCTGTATTTTGAAATTTATGTTTTCATTAAAGTACTACATTGATATAATCCATCATAAGAGAAGAAAAAAATCTATTTAACACTATATGGTGACTTTAATTTGTATTGGAGAACCTTCTGATGAGTCATTAACAGGCTCAGGAGGACTCTTAGTTATTTTTTCCTGGTTTTACAAAATTTTCATATTTTTAATTGTTTCTTTATCCATGCTGTTCGCAATGGGACCATATTTCTGTTAACCACAAAATGAGAACATTTGTGATTAAATTTCATACTCGCGCATTTTGTCATGACTTATGTATCTATTTCAAATACTCAATAAAAAATAATTTATTATGAAAAAATGCGCCAGTTCAATAAAAATGGTGACGCAATGGGCCTCTATGGCCGCAAAAGTGCTTGTTAAACATGTATTCGTTGGATAATCGGCATATTTTGCACCTTAGCCCATTAACGCCAGAGTTTTTTCGTGCCATGACGTTGGGGAAGCCGTATGTTAAAAATATTCGTTTGAATTGGCCAAATATTTCGGCATCTAGATGAGAAAATATTCTTTTTTTTTAAACCGCACTATGTCAATTGAAAAATGCAGCTAAATTGTGTGAAATAATTACAAAGTGAGTTGTTACTTTTTCTATTGAAAAATGCCAAATGTACCGAGAATTTTTTTCTGTGATCATGTGATCACGCTAGGCGTTAAAGGGTTAATTTTGTTTTCCAAGAGGCTTGCCTTAAGAGAAAGCAGTATTCTTTAACAATAAAAACGAAAAGAGGGCATTGAGTACTTGTTTTGATTCACACTGTTTTAAGGAGGACCTCTTTCAGGTGCCCAAAATCACGTACCACGTCCTCCGAACGCTTTAGTGGATCTTGCGGAGGTGTGCTGCAAGCGCGCCTTGAGGAGGAGATCGTGTGGGTGGGTGGGGATGAATTAAGCGGGGAGGGGGAACGGGGTAGGATTCGTGGAACTAGCCGCCGCAAAATGCACCAAATCCCTCCGCTGGTCAAACAAACAGTGGCGAATAAAACCCCACCACTCCACTCTCAACGCTTCATCGTTCCATCCCACGTGCGCAGCGACATAAAACTTTCACCCGATCCCATTTCGCGAACTGCCACCGGCTCGCGCATTGCATTGGCCGAGGATCACATTTGCGAAGAGGAAGGCATTGATGCGTGGGACTCTGAGTAATGGAACACAAAAATAGGATTTGTCAAATGTTTTGCTGATTGAAAAATTCCACTGTGCACTGCAAATTATTAAGTTAACTATTTATGCCTGAAACAGTTAAGGTGTTTATTCCAAAACATCAAAATTAAATTGTAACTTTAATACAGGTAGATTGCCATTTATATTTCATTTGGTTAACACGTAAACTCTGTAAAACTATATCATGCTTACTCTACAATATTTATTGCCGGTAACTCTATCTTTCAAAATTCATTTTCATCTTTTATAGTTCTTCAATTTGATTAAGTTGTACAATTGTAACAAACTACCAATCAATAATTTTATTACACTTGGAAACTATTTATTTTTCTAATAACCAAATAAAATTAAGTTATGTATTTTTGTGCTACATTTACTATTCAAATATGAAACATTTAATTCATATTTCATGTATTTAAGTTATCACATCATATTTGTCTCAGTAATTTTGGCTTTTGGTCATCAATTTTTACTTTCTATCTACCTCAATAAGCTGAGGATATATTTGCTATTCGTTAATAAATACACTTTTTGAGCGAATTAATTGTCTTTGTTATTTTATTTTAGCCAATACTTGAATTTAAATAGTCGTGCGCTACTGGTATATCAATATCCCGCCTGTTATTAGGCATAAGAATCGATGAAGTCGGAATTAAGAATCGGGAATTGATTTGAAAGAATCGGTTTCGGAATCGTAAAAAAAGTTGAATCGACTCATCCCTAGTCAAAAATAAATAAAAATTTAAATTGTTATCTTTTTTTAAATAGGGTGCTTAGTGATAGTTCAGAAACAAGTCCCCCGAAGGAGGAGATTGGGCGTCGGTAGCATGGGGGCTTTCAAGAGGTAGTTGTGGAGAGCAATGGATAGAGCTGAGTGAAGAAGAAGTCAAAGGAAGCATGTAAAATTCAATATAACAGGAAAGACAAAAGTACCTATCAGATCCAAAAGAGTCAAAAAACAAAGAAATGAAGTAGTAGATCAGCAGTTCCCAACGTTTTCAGTCGTTCGTATCCATTGGTTGCCCATTTCCATCAATTGTGCCCCCAACAGCTGATTTCAGCGCAATATGTAAAAATATTTACTCTACCTACTGTACTTCCACCGTTATAAAACTTTTCCCGCCCATCTCTATGCAACCAAGCATGTACCCATCAGGACTCACAGGTTGGCAAGTTCTGTAGGGGATGACATCTTGTAAAGCAATTGTATGTTGAGGAGAGTAATACAAGGAAGAACGCTGGATAGGTTCAGGAGAGAAAGTACACAAATAAGAATTTTGGACGGCAAGAAGGGATGCAGAAGGTATGTAGAGCTTACGATGATCACAACGTGAGGCAAATAGACTTCTTTATGAGAGAAAGGTCAGGGAGGATCCCGCGATAGGAGGAATTTAAGGCAGAGACTTCCAGAGTACCAACCACTGACACTAAGGGAATACCTGCGATGATGAGGAACTAGGGTTGATCTCTAACTAAGAGTTGATAAGAATAGGAAAGTCTAGGAATTTAAGTGAAAAGCACATAATTAACGTTTAATGTGTATTTCCATGAAGTCTACTAATTGATCACACCAGAACTAGCTCCAACAAGAGCTAGTTCATTTGTGACCAAACTATATCATTTAACGTCACGTAATAATGATTTAATCAGAAAGTTATGAAATGTATTTACATGGTCTGTATTGTTAGCTGCAATTAACATGTGTAGGAAAGTTATAGATACCATGAAACTTAATAAATGTGGGAGAATATTTTATAAATGCCTTTTTAAATTAAAACGGGAGGGTACCACATCAACCGGAAGATAAAGAGATTTTTAACGATCTTGTCTAATACCGGAGAAACCAGGAGAGTTGGCAACCATTAAGAGTGGCTCGTACTGACCACCGCTAATCCTTCTGTACGACCACCACGGACCAAATCCCTCCAAAACGCTATCCTCTGGACTCTCGTGCGCATGACCTCCTCTGCTTATCTCTGACACATTATCCATTCCCTCTTCACTCCCTATATCTCTCACTCACGGCATTGGAAGCTGTTTCCCATACTCAATATCATGACTGCATTACCACATAGATGATTCTTTCATAACAACGCAATTGTGACGCTCGGCTAGGGAATATTTTGTCAGTTGCCTTGGCGGCATAGATTTAAACTATTTCCACATGGAATGAACGACCCTCTTCTCTCGCCGAAAATAGTTTTTAAAATGGTTCACGAAACGTCCACTTAAGGCTTTATAGCTGCTCAGTGCTGCCAACTCTTTCAAAAGAGCAAGGTAAGGTTGTCCAATACTCATTCAAATTTTACAGTCACATTCAATGTACCGGTGGGATGACTGCCAAGTGAGTTTTCTTCACCTTGGTGAGGGTGGTTATACTCTTATCAGAGTACCTACGCTTTAGCGGACGAAAGTATAAATATAATAATTGAAATAATCCAGAAATCACAAAACGGAATGGTATCCCAGAGTGACTAATTATTTCATGAAAATAGGGTCATCTTTATTCCGTTTTTTTCTGTAAACGTCTAATAATAATAATCTTTACTCCACCATGTTTCACAAAATACGTGTATACAAATTTATACAGTTATTCAAGTAGTCGGAGTCCAAGTTATCGGAGAGTGAATTAGTTATTCAATGCGCATTGGTGCTTATATTCATATATGCTATTCAATAAGTAAAATAATTTTCTATTGAGACTAATTATCGCTTGGCAGTGTGATTTTTCAAACAGACATTACTCATAAAACGATTGCAACTGCACGTTGCAAAAGCATTAAGAAGCCTCGAATTCGCAACGTGGAGGCACAAGGCAGCTTCGATCACCAAGAATTGCGTCAGGCAAGCGACCGAGGGCGAAAGACGGAGAAGAAGAAGAAGAAAGAAAGGGCTGTTGTTGGGCTACCTGACCGTTGGAAGCCAAGTTACAACGTAGGTTCCATTAATCTGTATTGGTTCGTGTTATATCACACAATGCAGTTTGAAAAATTATAAGAATCCTCTTCTGAGAATATATTATTTCCCTGGAACTACAAAAATTGGGAAAATTATTAGAGGCTCCATGCAATAAGAGCAATTCTGGGGGTTGTGGTGGGAAGAAGAGGATTAGCAAGACCGATTTGCAATTGGTAGGGCTGAAGTTAGGTCATTAAACGCATTTTTGGACCTTCTCGAAGATCACATAAAGACACATGCCATAAAATTAAGTAAGTGTAATGAGTGCATTTCGTTATTAACAGATTGGGATGTTCATTTCATAATTACAACCCTCGTCAAGAAAAAATGTCTGGTGTTCTTATTGCATGTACCTGCAAAGCATTCATACTGAAATTTCTATGTGCCTGGACGATTAATAACATTCCAGTTAATAAAAGCACAAAGGTAAAAAGTACCATATGTTATCCCTTTCTTGTCTTTAAATACGCAAACTAAAATATTTTGTTTGACGATAAAGATATGTAATAACATAAAATAAAAACTTTTAAGGGTGCCATCACTGCTAAGGTATTTTGGTGCAATTTATACATACTATGAAAATACATAGAACAGATACAATGGGAAACTTACGATAAGTTTATTCCTCATTTTTCCGTTGGGTGCGTGAGAGCTAACTTTCTTACGATCCCAAATACATGTATACCTACCGCTACTGAAACATCCCATCTCGGTAGAATTACCCAAGACTTATTGCCTATAACTCACCGTACGATCGTTTCCACTGAAATTTAGAAACCCACACTCCCCATTGTACTGATTTTATTTAATCGGGCCGGGTCGGAAAAAACTTGGGAGGGTTGACACACGAGGCTAGCTGCTGCCTTTGCCTTTACATCACCGAGAGCCTACGAGGACGGACGTGGATGCGACAGGGCTAGCGGAATTAGATTCAGCATTGGACTCACCGTGAGTGTTTCAATATGAAGCGGCTCCGTAGCCGAGTTGGTTAATTCCATGAGTGGAAGTCGAGGTGCGGTTCTGGCAGAATTCGAATCCGAATAGAAGATGCATTCTTAATATCGACACAATTTATAAAGTTGACAAAAGAAAGAGTTAAAACGGATTTTTTTAAAAACGGCTTAATTTATAAAAATGAAGACTATCTACGTCACCACATTTATGTCTTTACAGATTTCATTCATTCAGAGAAAAATAGCATTGGAAGTGGCCGTGGTTGCATCTTTGTGTCCTTGCAGTGAATTACCTTCAAATCTCCGGTGAATTAAATACCTGCTCATAGTATCTACAATCCTCTCTAAATAACCAAATGCATTCGTAGTTGCGATCTTTTTGATAAACCCTAGAGTTTGAAAAATGAATTTAATTCAGTTGATAATCTTTATTTTCAAACTTCTAGTACTTGGTCACGTAAAAATGTGACTGAGGCGTTTTAAAGTACGAACGCTTTCCTTCCAGTGGGTGTTCCAACCACAGGAAACTAAATTCCTTAACTAAATATCACCCTAAAATATCCGACGATTAATAATCATTATATATGGATGACCGAAATGGACGTCACCCATATCTTCAACCTTTTTAATAGTTTTGTGTACTCATACGTAAATATTTCTTTTTGAAAATCTTGTGGCCACACCACCTGATTGCACTTCTATCTAGGTAAGTAGGTGTTCAAATTGCGCATTAATCTAGGGCCAATATAGTAGTTTTCCTCTTAACAAAATTACATGAATAAAACTGAAGTTATGATTTATTTCATTGAAAGTGAATCTGAATTTTATTTGACCATGATGTATGTGTACACATTAAATAGATTTTTGGCAATGCGATGAGTATGTCCGTGAATATGTGCTTCAAACCTCGGGGACAGTTGGTGTTAGAACGTCTTAATGTAACGTGCTCCGTCTTCTGAGCTCTCTGTCACTGAAAGAAGCGTTATTGCTGAGATGGTAGCCTTAAGTTTAAGTTATTCCACTGTTCGATGGCGCCTCCATGAGGCGGGACTAAAATGCCATCAGCCTGCCCAAAAGCCACTTTTATCGGGACGACATAAACTGGTAAGACTGCGGTTCACAGAAAAGTTCTTCAACAGTCCGCAAGCATTTTGGGACGAGAAGACGTTTAGGAGTGACTGCAACGGCAGAATTCACTTGTGGCGTGTACGTAATGCGCGGTAAGTAGCCTGTAGAATCATATATTATATGCTGAATGTATTGATTCAGTACCAGAATTTTGTCTCTGTTGATTTTTCTCTCGAATGAGAGAAATAATAATTTTTCACAAGTAAAATACATTGTAATTTTTAAGTTAAATAATAGTGAATAATTTGGTGAATTCACATAAAACATAGGTTTCGTTGCAGTACAGCACTATCAGGTGATAATCGAATTGATCTAAGGTTATTCAATAATCACCTGAGGATGTGGAACTACAGCGAAACCTAGCTTGTAAAACAATCATTTTAAATGGAATTACAAAGTTATTCATTATTGTTCAATATGAATCAGTTCCAGAAATTTACGCCAGAATCGATTAATTTTAGTAAATTCTAGGGTTAAAAATAATTAAAGCTTCAAAGCCAATTTATAACGCTCGGTAACTGCAAAAACAACAAGACATAGTACCGTCACTGTTTACTATAGTGTTATTTGAAATAAATAAGGTAGGAATCCTTTTTTCGATTGCGATATTTAAAAAGGAATGGCGCTCAAATGAAATCAACAATGTTAAAAAGAGCAAATATTTAATCTCAGGGAAATTAAATAGTTCTTTTTCATAATTCTTTATACATATGTAATGTGTTCGGGACGCATATCCTTAAGCTTTTGGGGGTGTATGACTACTGCCGGCCCAGGACCTATTGTTTGAACCTCTCCAAGAATGAACGCACGAGAATATGCCGTAAGTTTAGAAAAATGCTTATAGCCCTACGCCAGAGAGATTGTTCCCGAAGGAGAGGTCAATTTCATTCATGATAACTGCCCTGTGCACACAGCCGCAATCGTAGACAATTTATTTTTCAGAAAAACGAGGGGATAGTGGTTACACCATGGCCGGCACATTCACCCGACCTAAACCCCATAGAGAATTTGTGGGGAATTATGGTAAAGGAATAGCAACAGAAGGGCGTCACAACAGTGGAGGCGATAGAGGTGCATGTCCATGACTTGTGGAACTCATTTCGTCGACGGTCTCAAATATGCGAGAATGTCGCATCAATGCCTCCCCGTCTTCAACAAGTTGTAGAGTAAGGTGGTGACGTCAAAAGTATTAAAAACCTTAAAGAAATTAGAATAGTTTTACTTTTTAAGCACCCTTTCTACCCCGAGAGAAATACATCATATCAAAATTACGCCTGAGCCTGATTAAAAAGGTTGAAGATATGGGTGACGTTGATTTTGGTCATAAATATAGATATGTATACATATCTATAATTATATACATAACTATTAAAAATCGTCGGATAATTTGGGGTAAAAGAGCTGATATACCTTTTTATTTCCACCTGGTCCTTATAGCTTACTATGGTTCGCACAGCAAGTGACGGTTTAACAGACTTGAGGGCCTAAAGGCAGTTCAAGCAACGGGGCCCACGTTAATAAACAAGTTGCAAGAGAAGAAAGGTTAAGACAATTCTCAGGGCCCCGCCGGGGCCCCCAAAGCCCCGGGGCCCATAGGCTACTGCCTACTTTGCCTTATTGGTAATCTGGCTCTGCGCACTCCCACTGGAAGGAAAGCGTTCGTACTTTAAAAAGCCTCACTCATATTTTTACGTGAACAAGTACTAGAAGTTTGAAAATAAAGATTATCAATTGAATTAAATTCATTTTTCAAACTCTAGGGTTTATCTAAATGATCGCAACTACGAATGCATTTGGTTATTTAGAGTGGATTGGAGACACTATGAGCATGTATTTAATTCACCGGAGATTTGAAGGTAATTCACTGCAAGGAAACAAAGATGCAACCACGGCCACTTCCAATGCTATTTTTCTCTGAATGAATGAAATCTGTAAAGAAATAAATGTGGTGACGTAGATAGTCTTCATTTTTATAAATTAAGCCGTAAATAAAAAAATCCGTTTTAACTCTTTTTTTTGCCAACTGTATAAATTGTGTTGATATTAAGAATGCATCTTTTATCTACAAGATGAAAAAAATTAGCCTTACTTCGGATTCGAACCCTGCCAGAACAGCACCTCGACTTCCGCTCATGGAATTAACCAACTCGACTACAGAGCCGCTTCATATTGTAACACTCACGGTGAGTCCAAATCTGAATCTTGGGAGAGGAAATACCTCGCGGCGAAGCTCGAAAGAAAAGACTCCGATCGGCACAACGTGTGCGTGGACGTGAGTTCTCTTAGTGCATTCCTTCCGCTTGGGCTTTTGCTCTCGGAGTTTATTTGCCTCTAATTCCGCTAGCCCTGTCTCATCCACGTCGGTCCTATTTGGCTCCCGGTGACGTAAAGGCTAAGACCGCAGCTAGCGTGTTCCAACCCTCACAAGTTTTTTCCGATACGTCCCCATTCAATCAAATCAGTATACTGGGGCGTTTGGGTGTCTACATTTCAGTGGAAACGATAGTGCATATGACACCGAAGAATGTAGTTTCAAATTCTGTAGTTGTTTATTTGACGGAACTGTTAACGACACATACGCAAGGCAATATATTGTACTTATCACCAAAGTGTATTTTACCTGTTTGGTTAGAGCATAATTTCCGCATTTACCAACAATTGAGTAAATTGAGGAAGTAAGTAATGCATTTTGGAAGAGTATTGCAGGTTCAGTCAACTTTAGATCCCAACCTTCAGGCAATCGGCCTCTCACATTTAAATACCAAAAGCGCCAGGTGTCGGCTCTGAAGGAAAACAGGGCGCCTTGGGCAGTCCGTATCGGAGGATATACAAGGAAAGACTATTCATAGAGGGCATTTTTAATTAGCATTTATAATCCACACAAGCTTTCTCTGCTTTAAGCTGTGAGAACACCCAAAGGCATAACAAACCATCTATGGTTAATCACTGGGAAAGTCACCATCCAAGAACTCAGGTTCCCTCAAAAGAAGTTTTTGAATGACGCCGAAGACAGCCTCGGAGATTGTACACGTGCTTTCACGTAGTCTTCTTCTATTAAACCTCCACTCGCATGGTGAACTATGTTGACTGGGGTTTATCATAACATTACCACATACAATGCGCCTAAAATTGAAGACTTAGCTGTGGCCAGAAAATGAATTTCAAATCTCGTCAACGAATTCAAAAGTTAATGGAGATAATGAATAAAAAGAGTCGTTTCAGGCGTGATCTGGTGGAATATCATAATTAAAGAAAATTGGCAATTTTCCACAATATAAACTTTAATGCTACCGGTTTCGATGCACTGCATCATCATCAGGTAACAATTGTTAACAATTATAACTCAAAGTCCAGTATATATAGCATATATACTGGACTTTGAGATATACTTGTTAGTATATAGTATATATACTGGACTTTGAGATATACTTGTTACCTGATGATGATGCAGTGCATTGAAACCGGTCGCATTAAAGTTCATGATGTGGAGATAATGAAGCTGGCGTAAGAAAGGAAATTACGTGATAGGAGAATCATAGGCATAATACTCCAGAACTACGGTAATTTAAGTGAGGGAGTTTAACATAAGACGCTGATATCAGATCCCATGATAACAGATAGAAAACTACTTATCATTTAAATAAGCTCAAATAACTCACATTGGTGAATATACCATATTTATACACTGTAAATACTCTTGCATCACATGATAAATTACACTTACATAAGTGTATTTTTTTTAATAAAACGAAACTCGGTCGATTTCTGATTTGAAGAGATTACGATGGCATTCTCTTCAGCTTCGCTATTTTGCAAATGCACTCGAAAGATAACTGTTGTTCGCCAGTGCACTCCCCCTCTCCAATGAGAGGTTCCTGACTGATGCAACAACGCCGGCGTGTCGAACGATTTGACCGCTGGCATTTCATCCAACCTATCAATAATTTCAATCGGTTTTCCGTCGAGGCGCACACTTTTGGCGTCAGGGGAAAACTGCAACGAAAGACGATCGAATCTCTCGACGCGTAAATAAATCATGAGAGAAAACGAACGCAGCGTCTCCGCATGCGGCAGTCACAGATTAGCGTCGTCAGCACAACACATGGGAACTTCTGATGACCATTTAAAGGGTTAATCGGGGGGTTTGGGGTCAAAGGGCGAACCAGCCGCAGACGCTCCGGGGCATGATACTTGAGATGGCTCTCGAGATTCGACTTTTTTCAAACCAAAAACTATTTTCCCCTGTTTTTCTCTGTTTTCGTCTATAGCCAGTTGTTCACAAAATAGAGAAGATAACGAAATTAATATAAAAATAACCAGAAAATTGAACAATGAAAACATTCTCCAACCAAGAGTGCATTAAAATATTCTTGCCAGAAGTAAAAAAAAAAAGGAAAAATCGCAATCTAAAACATTCTTTCCAAGATAAGTGAAATCTTATAACCAGCAAGCATATACATCTGGCAGTAAGGAAAATATTTACACAGCCTTAGCAGTGCTCGTTGGAAGCGAATGAGGCAAATATACAACTGTTCGACTAAAACCGACCCGCGCCGTAATGCTTTAAATTGTATTGAGGCAGCAAAAAAATATAAAGCTAAAATGAAAATGTGTACTCTATTGATTGGTCGCGAAACACTGATGAACACAGGTGTTTAAGTTGAAATATTAAAACAAAATACTTTCCGATCATATTTTATGAATAAAAATGCGTATTAACATTTATACGCATAATTAATAAGAATAATATCCACTCTTGAGTAACTTTAAGGTCCCTCGAATCACTAAAAACGAAGCTAATAAACTTCCTCGAACAAAGCTACCAAAAAAAGAAAACTATTTCCACGCAATGTTAATAGGTCGACCGCGGTTTAAACGCATGAGCGTCATTATCAAGGCAAAATATACTCGGAATTGCACCTTTTTTTTCGCTAAGCATTGAATTGAGACTGGACATATGAATGGTTGTAAGCCCCTTATTTGTAAATGGCAAAGGTAATAGGATTATTAAAACAGTTCGCATTCTCCTATTACCTTTATTCTCATGGTGTTAACTCCTAAATGATTTACTTATGTGCGACCGTCACCGATCATGTCATTGCTTTCCCCCAAGTACTCCCCAGTCCCCTTGAAAATCCCACTGCCTTATCTCTTCCCAAAATCACTTCCTCCCTTCTTCCACCCCCCCCCTTTCCAACTTCTCCCTCCCCTTCTTCTCAACAACCAAATGGGTATATAAGAGACTTATGACTCCGAATATAAGTGTTCTTGTTAATGATGCTTATCCGTTGAAACTGCGGTCGATCTATTAAAATCGTGTGGAAAAACTGTTTTCTTTCTTTTTTAGCATAAATTGCCACAATTTAGAACGTGTAAATTTTGATTACGATGCTACCAAAGTCAAACTGAGAACCGTTAAGGCCGTTTTAGACGAGGTATTTCATTGCGCAATTGGATGTACGAATTGATGTGCATTGAAAATTGCGTCGTGTAAAGAGGCAAATCGCTAGAATGAATGCACAAATGCATAAACGAGAGCTGGGAAAACAGCCCCTGCTCTATTTACAAGCCTGCATGCTCGCACTGCGAAAACAGATGCTACTTCAAATTGTGCAATAAAGTGCCTCATGCTAAACGGCCTGTAAAGTCGGTAACCGATCGGTATTTTCACGTCATAATACCTTTCCGTTTCGCACCACTCCAAACTCGTCTCTAGGCAACACAGAGTAACATGGGTAACCACTTAGGGTAGTTTGAGCGGAAAATCAATTCACCAAGAATTTGATGAATTTGACCTCATTTTAAACTCCCATCTTTCCAATGACATTAAAACATAAACCCCTTGCCGAACTGCTTTAAGAGCAATTTGCCTGAAAATGGAAGCTGTTGTACATGGGATAAATTACAGCTGTGCGCCCCAGAGGGATATTATATAAATTTTAAGAATATATAACAAATTTAGATATAATACAAAATTAGGATATTTTAACACCTAGATTTCGTCAAAATACAAACGGTATGTAGTTTGTTTTTTCAACTATTTTTAAAAATATAATCAATTACCTTCCGCAATAAACTTTACAGAATCGCAAAAAACCTGCAGTTTTGAAGGCTTTTTAGCCACACGGCGTGAAAAAATTAGTCAAGTTACAGACCTAAGACGATATATTTATTTGATTACTGAAATATTTTGTCATGTTTTTTTGCCCCATTAATGTTAAAATTAAATTCTTTCATACTTCTTACAGACGCTGAAATTAAAAAAAAATAAAATTCAAATATAGTATCCATTATGACTAGGGAACTATCTCGCTCAGACTGCCTTAAAGGGTAGAACGGGAGTAGGTGAGGGGTCAAATGGATAACCAGCTGAAGACGCTACGTGCGGTGCCTCGAGCATTCCATTATTTTTTTTCTTTCTCTCCGACCGAGGACTGAACTCGGGGAATGACTGCGGAAGACCGGCGGCAAGACCACGAGGCATAAAGGAGGGGGTGCGGTGGGGGGGGTAGGAGAGGTTCATAAGGGGGTGGAGAGAGAGAGCAGTTTGCTGTCAAACACTCCCCTCCCCCTCTCCATCTCCTTCCCCTCCCGTCCCCACGGCAACCAAAGCACCACTCTCTCTTTCCCTATCTGCCCCTTCCCCTCCCCTTCCCCCACACCCCCTCAAACCCCTCACATGCAAACACACGAAGCGAACACACACACATATTCATCAACATCCACTTTCTCCTTCCCTTTGCCGCGTTCCTTTCATTTATTTATTTTCATCAAATTTTCTGGATTCAATTTTATCAAACGCCACGGATGGATTCTCCCACATACCTCGAGGTACGATAAAAAAATAACCTAAGTATCCACACAAAATCTATTAGCACCCGAACGGTTTACCCGCATTGCAGTCATTTTCAATGGTATAACACAAGGTACTACAGTAGCATTGACGCATTCATTCATTCATCAAGGGTACTTATTATCCCCTCTTTTGTACCCTTGATAATAACGCTAGTAATTTAGAACCGGTCGGTTTTCCAATGAACTTTGAGTGGAATAATACTACGTCACTTCCTTTCAACTACGGTCTATTTTCAAATTAGTCCAACCTGAAGCAGTTAATTTTAGACTGCTTACCTCGCCCGCGGTCGGGGTTTGAATCCTATCATGTCATCGGCCCGTCGTCCTCAGGATGAGTCCCAGGTTCGAGCCGCCTCCGGATATCAAATTTGTCTTCGTCTTGCGACAGATGCCGGTGTCATCTCCTCTTCCCTCTGCTCCTTTATTAGAGGCAAGACGACATAGAACTCTGGGGCAGTAGTGTGGACACAAAGGGAGGGAAAACGAGGGCGAAACGGCATTCAAAGGAAACAAATGAAGGCACTGGCCGGCACACGAAGAGTCGCGAAGACTGGGGAGGGGGTGGAAACAGATTGCAGATAAACACAAAAGCACTCGTCTGAGGGGGGGAGCAGGTGACTCACTCGCTCTACGAAGGGCACTTTTGAACTTTTTTCACCGTGATTCCGAAAGGGAAAACGCTCCTCTCCGTCGTCCAGGGCACTTGTGGAATCTCACGAACGAGGAATCCACCCTCCTCGAGGAATTTTTCTTTTCCGAGCACGTCAAATGGGAAGTGGGTGGCAGTGTGTATATCCCAACGGGGTATCTATTGAGCCGGGCGTCGTGCATATACGTGAACGATCTCAGATCGGAATCACACCTCGAGTGGTAAACGGTGCATGTCAGCCGAGGAAGAGAAATCCGGGTTGAATCGCCTAGACCGCTTAACGCGAAGCACACCGACTGGCTGACTCCACACACGTACAATCACAGCACACGCAAAAAGAATCCACACGATGGGCTGAAACGATCACGTCTGCATGAATCCAAGCTCCCACCCCAGAGGGTACATTAAAAATGTTGACAACCGATCCCCGACACACTCGAAGACAATTAACATCCTCTGAATGTCATCCCTTAAGGGTCAATTCACATTTAATAAATAATTACAATAATAATATCCACTGGCGCCCCCGTGGAAATCCCGCACGGTTGGTGGCCGCAAGAGCCGCAGCCTTCGGGACGCTTGCACAGTGTGTTCACCTTCCTTTGTTCTTGAAAATTCCCTCGAAGCTGACGCGATCCCCCGCACTACGCTCGAGGTAATGGGTTTCTCCTTACCTCTCGCTCGAGAGACAATACTTCCTACTTTATTGCTTTAAGTCCTGCCGCCCGAGTCGTTCTCCACCAACACTCGGGTCGTCCAAAGCAAGACGACAACCCTCGACGGCAGCGGAGCACCACGACGGAACCGTCCGGGCAGAGTGGTGGTGCAGCAGCACTCGCGTTGGTGCTGGCGGGTCGTCCCCCCGCGTCTTCGCTCAGACATCCCTCACGGGCCGAGAAACACTGGCCAACGACTCTCGCCGACGGGACGAAGAGCCGGCGAAGAACGGCTTGCCTCGGCTCTCGTGTGTGTCCGCTCGTGTAAGAGTGTGAGTGAGCGAGAAGAACCAACTATTGCCTCCCCTCAACCTTTCTCTGGCCCCCTTCCTTTTTCAACCCCCCCCACCTCCTCTTTTCCCGCCCACCCCTTTCTCCCTCCCTCCCTCCCCCTCTTCTCCACTCTCTCTCTCTCCTCTTTCACAGTCACTCTTTTTCCACCTCCTTTGCAGAAGAGGGGCGTAACCAAGGGAGAGAGAGTGTGCCATCGGGAGTTCTCGGGATGTTTCGGGGGCGGGGGTGTCGACGGGTGGGAAGGTGTGGGGGGAGGAGAGAACGGGGTGGACGGAGCAAGAGGGGAGAGAATCGAATTGATTTATTTATTTTATTCAGTCACTAAAACCGAGCCTAGGATTTTTAAGGCAGTTTAAGCAAAAAATCATTTCACCTATAATTTGATGAATTTGACCTCATTTTAAAGAAAAAATTCCCATCTTTCCAATTATATCGAAATATTAACCCCTTTGCCGAACTTCTTTTCGAGCAATTTGCCTGAAAATACAAGCTGTTTTACATGGGATAGATTACGGCTGTGCGCTCCAGAGGGAGAATATTGAAAAAAAATAGAAATTTACAATAACTAGATTTAGTCAAAAAACTAACGGTGTGTAGTTTGTATGTTTTCTTTACGATTTTAAATATTAATCAACTACTCACTGCAGTAATTTTAACTGAATCGCAAAAAAAACCTGCCGTTTTGAAGGTTTTTAGCCGTACGGCGTGAAAAATGTGTCAAGCTAGCGACTTCAGTAGGTATACTTATTTGATTACTGAGAATTTTTGTCATATAAATTTATATTTTTGCGCCATTAATGTTACAATATTTACTTCATACTTCTTACAGACCCTGAAATGAAAAAAAAATCGAATATGGTCTCCATTATGACTTGGGAAATATCTCTATCAAACTACCTTAAATTGGCTGGCACCATCATGTTTTATCCTACCAATAGGTTCTCTAAAAGTGCTCACTCCAATTTAACAAACTGCAGGGTCATCACTAAAGTCTTACGAAAAAAAGCGAACATTTGAACCTGCTCGAAGTCTCTTTTAAGTTCCTCCAACTCTCCTTTTACCGTTATTTCGTCACTCGGCCGATGTAGTAATGAATACTTACTAGTGTTACAATAAAGAATTACAAAACAAGAAAATCAATTTGAACCCATTTCGTTGAATTTTCGTTTAAATTTAGTACAGGGAAACTTTTTAAAGAAAAAAACACGTTTTTCTGAAACTATACGGGATTCCATCACTAGATTTATTCGCGAGTGGAAATTTTGCCAGCCACAAAATGACACAAACTTTCAGACCCGGGATTCAAAGATTTTTCAACCATTTTCTCTGGCAATCATTGACTTATCAGGTGATATAAAAACGTGAAAAAGTTCCCTTGAACATTAAACAGTAAGTTGGCAGGGACAAGGAAAGAAATGTATGGATGAGAAGGAGAGAGGTACAAGTTTATTTTACAACAGTCAAGAGGATGGGGAGATTGATTGGTGGGGAACAGACACACGGGATGCAGGCTGAGATGAACTCCGGGGTCTCGAATTCTTTCTAAAATTTCAAACTGCTGAAAAGGATTGTGCCCAATTCTATCATTGGTAAAATGCAACACTTTGACTTAAATTTTACAAATGATAATTTAATTGGGACGTGCAATAGAGTGTGACCCTCCTACTATCACATACGACGCGAAAAGCTTTCGCAACTGTCTTTAAAAGTAAAAAAATAGTAAAACAATCACCCATCTTTCCCCACCAGTTGGAGATATCTGGCACGAAAAACGTCCAACCTTTCACTCACTTGACTACGCAAAAACGACCCGCAATTGGGGAAAACGAAACTCTCGTTTTGGTGGCCGCTGTCTATTCAGTCCGACGACACAACCGGGCTTCGAATAACGGCCCGCAACTACGCGGAAAATTCAAAGGCGAGGTTGAACAGCTGATTCCTCTCTGAGCTTGGCGGGAGGCACTGCCGAGAAGATTCACGACTTAAGATGACGCCATGCATCCAACATTTCACATTAAATACACGTACACACTATGAAACCAACTCCAAAATTTTAAACCATTATAAATAGATGCTACAACCACAAAATCACACCAAATCAAGAGATATTTGGAATCGACATAGGGAAGTACAGATATTTCTTTTCCGTCAAAAATACAGATTTCTACTCCATCAACAGATTTTTTGCTTGAACTTTTCAAGCATTCATATTAATGATTCTACAAGTAGAATGATGAGCCTGTTAGGGCTCAGAAGGACTCGTAAAAACATTTGATTGTGGATATTTTTGGTCATTTAATGTAAAATATTTGTGTTTTCGTCACAAAAAGTGTTTTAAATTGTTTCCTACGTCAATTTATTGCAATTTATTGTGTATTTTTTAAATATAAAATTTAATGTAAGAAAAAGAAAATTATTTCCTTTGCTCTACAGTATATATCCTAATTTGTGGGCTTTTATCTCTGGCTAAATATTTTCTCGGTTTGTAATTTGAAGTTTATACGTTCTGCAATTGACAGCACTCAAGTCTAACTAACAAACCGACAACCTGATGTAATTTGGAAAACCCGAACTCACAGTTAACATAAAGTTAACGAAAAGGAAAATCTTGCGATTAACATTAACCAGACATTATAACACCGGACCATGTAGCTTGAAATTTGTTGAGACCTTGGAAACTTTGTTTATTTATGTCTATTCACCATTGGTTACCAATATTAACTTTCATTCGTCCTCACGTTTAAGAAGGAGAAAAGCATGCTACAGAGAAACGACCCGCATAATTTTCTCCGGATGAGAGGCATTCATGTCGGAGAATATATTCCACGAACTTTCTCCTGCAATACGGATAAGAATCCCTCTAGAGGAATTTTAATAAGTCCTTGAAACTACACATTTTTAGTACATTACTGCTGGTGGTAATTCAAAAAGGTCCGAGAAACTCAGAACTCGTCATGAAAACAGGAACTTTATGACGTAAGTTTTATGAAACAAAGCCGACTTGAAACTAAATTGTCCGAGCGTTTCTCCAATAACTATCGGTTACCCGAGGGTGTGCATTGTGATTTGGGAATCTTTTTCAAGCATGCGGACATACATTGCCTTTCGTGGTTCAGAGTAAGAAAATGCTGTTGGGTTAAATTGAATGGAAAGTAAATCCAACGAATGAGTAAAGAGGTCATCATACTAGTTTGACAACATTCCCAATGTATTCAATGTATTTCGGAATCATTAAATAAAAATATCAACGTGGAATAACGTAAGGAAAAGATGACCACATATATAGTGAACATCGGTGTCACTAGCGAGAATAATTCTCACATAACAAATCAGGAAACAAAGACGGGGTCATCAGTGGACGAGTAATGCAGCATAAGGCTTGCGGTACGCAAATAGTCAGCCCTTAATATTAACTCTTCCTCAGTGGACATATCTAAAATGGCACATGATGTCGGTGGATTGAACTACCTGATGACGTTACCAAAGAGAAATATAGTCCCTGCGTAATAGGTTTAGATTCTCGTTTTTCCCTGGCGCTATTAACGAATATGTTTGAAACCGGGAAAAGAAAGACCGCGTCAGTTACTAACTTCACAACTTTTCAACCGCCTTACTGTCACGAAATTTAATGCGAAACAAGTCGTTACCTATTTCTAATTACAGAATCTCACGCAGCCGCTAATGCAGTCTGTTCCTATTGTTGAGTTACAAGAGTTGCAAAAGTAATCACACAAATGGCATCATCATAATATAAGGCGACTTTTTAGCAGTATCTGCCAGTTACACAGTCACACCATTTTCCAGTATACAGCCAGCTACCCTTCCTAACACACTACACACTACACAGCTTATGCTTCATTTAAATAATTTATGGCATTGTCAGTATGTAACGACGAAACAGGATTACCATTGGTGTCTCTACGATCTCCAATGTTTCCTCATCGACCAAGTTGCAACAACTAAAATTAATATATCTCTTTCTTACAACAGCACAGTGTTTGTACCATTACTTTCACTCTGAAGATATTAATCCATATTTTCATCAAAAATCATAAGTGTCTTGAATATGCGTTGCTTAAAATTTACGAAGAAATATATTTTAGGAGTCCCTTTACTTTTATATTGAGGCTAGTAATCGAAAATTGGGGAAAAACAGTCTTCGGAAAAATGTTTCCCTTTTTTCTCGAAAAAAAAATGGATTTGATGAACAACTTTCCCCAAATCAATAATACATTAATGTCAAATAAATATCGCCTGTCTTCTTTTATTTATTTATTTGAAGTGCAAATAGAATATTTTGTAGCCCATTATTAAATGTCTTACAGAAACGCAAACAGGATGTCAATCCAAACCCGTCAGTCCTTTCCTTCTTTTACGCTTCTGGTTTCATTACACATTGCTTCATATACTACGATGGAAACGCCACCTGAGGACACAAGCGCTTACGTCTTTATATTATTTCGCTGGTGTCCGCCCATGCTGGATAAAAAGAGCGACTGCCATTAACGCTGTATGCCGAGACAACAACAGCAAGGAATCTGCCCCCTTTCCAAAGTTTAGGTCTTCGGTTCATCAAGTTCTTCAATTCTTCAATGTGACAATTAATATGATAACATACGCTTAATCAGCCGAAGTATTTTTTAGGCCTTTTTTCAACCAATCGTCAGTTGTATTCCGCACTTTTTTAAGAGTTAAATCAGAAGCCGGGTTCAAGGTACAAATACTTGCGAGAGACACCGGGGAATATTTTCGATTACAATGAGGACTATAGCATATTTTTTTTCCAACAGTAATTATGGACGCCGGGATACCACATCACCTGACGGCCACACTTGACACATTCCAACTTATGTGCAGGTGCATGTGTCTTGTATTTTCCTTTTTATAATATGTGTTCTTTTAACATGCACATGTTGCACTTCGTACTGTAAATATTCATGCTGTTTTAAGTAACCGAAATAATACAGTATAATAATCATGGCTCTATAACGTAATGTTGAGTCCTTAACAATTTCATGCTCTGCTTTGTTGCTATAACGTGCGATGTTCTTCTCTTCCTAGTCACCATTCCATTAACGCTTTTATTCTTGCAAAATTTTTACCAACACAATTTCCTGGTTAAGTCATCGCATAGCTTGTATTCACAGCTGGGTGGATTTCTATTCATTTCTTCCCTTCCTTGTTTAATTCGGGGAAAAGGAAGTGTGTTGCGGTCAGAGTAAAAGGTTTCTTAGGCCGAAGAGAACGTCAACTTCAGTCCCTGACGGATCACGCGGGGGATATTCTGAACCCCTCCTACCACACAGCGTATATCGATATTGCAAGGATATTTAGGTCATTGATCTTGCTTAACAAAGAACTACATAGGCTGTTTCTCATAGTATTTCCTTATCTCACCTAATCAATCCCAAGCTTCCCAGTGAAATGTTGTATTGTTTTAAACAACATGAAATGATTTAACGGAGGATTTTCGAGGTCTACTATTTTGTCAGGACAGTAAAGCTTATTCTGACTGAATGAAACTCTTAATGGACAGATTAATAAACATAGGTATATTTTAAGTAAATTATTTTAGGGTGTGTCACTTCACAATGCAGTAACTACAATGAGTAGGCTCAGCGGAAAGTATGAATGTCAGGCACACCAAGGAAGAATATTCCAACTTTATTCACTCATGTAAAATCTTAGTTTTATTCGGCAAAAAATTGCAAATTTGCTGAAAAATGTGTGCCTCCTAAATCGGCCTGTTTTGCCATTTTAAATGGCTGGTATGTGAAAATGGTAGCAGTTTTTCACTCTATATTTATCTTTATTTTTCTATACGAATTGTGCCTCAAATATAGATAATTTAAACAAGTACGTTCGCAAATGAGTGCAAGATTGCTCGAGGAAAAGAATGCACAAATTAAAACCATGATTTAAACTCCAAAAATAATGATACGGTATTTTTATTATAAATATAATGAAATTAACATACGGCTCAAATCTATATGAATTTACTCCGAAATATTTAAATAGTATATATAAAATTAATTACTTAAATATTGCGATCAGAAGCATCTTACTGACAGGGTCATATATTACCAGTCATCCATTACTTAGGCGAGAGGGTTTCTGTTCGGGCTGGCGATTCATTTCGGGTCCATGTTTACCTTTGATCATGATAGCAGCGTTATATTTTCCCTTAGAGTAGATTATCTGAGGGGATTTCATGTAATTAACTCATATCAATAAGAGTAGGGCAATACACAGCTGACTGTATTTTCTCACTCACAAAGCTGGAGAGTTATAATGGAAAAACTCATTCGCCACGTTTACTGACAGTTTGATGACCATTAATATAAGAAACTAATTCCTGTGATCGAGAACAGGATTTGAAATACGGGCGTTTCTTTTAAACCCAGTTTCAGGTACATCCCAGGGATGAATATCTTTTACTTATCTATGGTGTCTACCATGATGACCAACGGCTTCTATCACTGTTGAAATCGTACGAAAAGAGATTTTTGTGGAAAGACAAGAACCACACATGTGTTTTTTCATAGAGTTATGAAAGTACCAGAAGTGGCGTTGCGTATACGACGCCGTGAGCGACGGTGTAGCCGCCTCCGCCATATTGAGTGACCATGATATACCATTAGCGTATTTAGGTCGGAACTTATTTATCTACACGTTTGCTGTAAATAAAATGTTTTATGAAGATGAAATACGGAAGTAGGAGCAATGAAAATCATATCGTCTGCTCTTGAGTGCCTATGTTATATATATCTACATACAGTCTTTCAAATTAGCAAGAATGAAATACAGGAAGTGATCAGAAAATACAAAAAACATTACCATTTCAGTATTATTTATATAAAAAGCGAAGGCGACGATCTATGAAATAAGCATATTTTTCAAATTAATGTTCCCATCGTTCCTTACAATACATTTTACAATTAATTTTAAAAAAATAAAGTTTTTATGTACCTCAGGTATTTTACTTTAAAGCAGGAAAAACAAGAACTCTTCGTTAGAATATCCTTTCCGGTTTCACGATCTCATGATTACGGCAATCACAGTATTTATTCTGGGGACGCTCAATACGGCGGAAATGGCTTCACCTCAAGTTCATCACGCCACCTCTGTTTAACTACATACTCTAAGTGCTTTTCGGTGCATTGAACACAAAGGAAACACTGAAGACATTCGAATCAATGATTGAAAATCAAAATACAGAGGAATGGGAGAGCTGACGGCAGTGGAGGAGAGGGGAGATGGTCGGAGGAAGGTTCCTGTTGGAGACGGCAGCGAAAGAGGATCGAGGCGAGGAGGGAGTGATGTGCCAGATTTCACCGCCCGTGGCCCGCGGGAACGACGGGCTTTTTTATTAAGAGGGAGGTATGGGGAGGAGGGTTGGGGAGAGGGAGCAGAGGAAAGGAGGAAGGGAGAGGAGGAGGAGCCGGTCTCCCAGGGAGATCGAATTGGACGCGATAGAAGAAAATTGGGTTTTGCGTAAAAAGGAAGCAAGGACTGATTGAGCAGGGAGGTGGGCACACTAAGGGGCCCAAAGCATGAGAGGACGATTTTTCAAATAAAATCCTGAATTGAGGTAATTTGAGTGGGATATCACCTACACACATGAAACTCAATGAATTAGACCTTATTTAAAAAAATCAAGACCTCATACTTCTAATGATACCAAATTATCAGCGGGATATTCATGAAAATGTCATAGGCGTCATAACTGTTGCTCTTGTGACGGGGCGTCATACCTATGACCGCTGGCGAAATGGAGGAATTATGTAAATTTCATTGACGTCATAACTGCGTCCCCGCCGTCATAGCGTATGACGCTTCAGAGAAACCGTCAAAGCCGTCATATGACCGCGGAATAGGAGTGTTTCCGTTGCTCACGAAAGATATGAAATCAATTACCGTCAATCTTTCATTAAAAATAATAAAATACCATCATATTTACTTTGAAAAAAGTGGAAGAGTCAAAGACTGTTGTAATAATGCGATACTAATTTGAAGTGCACACGTTTAATTTTGCATAGGTATGTACATAAAGTTTTCACGTTCTTTACTGTAGAAGATATGTGCAATAACACACATCATAACTTAATTATACCATTTGAGTGTCCATTCCCGAGTCACTGTCTAATTTAGTACAGCAACCAAAGTTCTAATTCAAAGCAACCAAAGACCATTATCACATAAAAAGAAATACAAAAAGAACTCTGAGGTAATGTTTTAAACATTCATACAATTTTTTTAAATGAATTGATATTATCAACCTTTATAAATCATTTTATATAAACCTGGAATATTGTTGCATAAAATATATAGGTAATTAATCCTGATAGAGCTCTGAGGAAGTATAATAAATATACGAAACGTTTACAAAAAAGGATTGTTAACTGATAATACATAATAGACCCTTTATAATCAGAAAAGAAAATATAAAAATCTACAAGCCGTTTTTGGATGGGACATGGTGCACTTGGTAGAGTTGTGTGCTCCATAGAGACATTATTAAAACATGAGGAAGCTCTGACGCTAATATCGCGTTTACTATGCTTCGATATGTGTTTCGCATGTTATGTCAATTATTCTTATAAATCAATTTATTACTAACCGTAATACTTTTCTCAAAATCGCATAAAAAAACTGGTTATGAAGGCCTATTCAGTGTACGGCGTGATACAAATAAATTAAGTCAAAGCCTCCAATGTGTATGCATACTTAGTTAATTACTGAGAATTTCAGTCATAAAAACTAGGCGTTTGCATCTATAATGCTATTGCATTTATTTAATGATTGTTACAACAGCTTTAATTTTTAAATATTATTCGAATATGGTCACTATTGTGAATAAATAAGGATCTCGCTCCAACTGTCACAATTAATTCAAAGATAGCTCGTTTAAGGCTTGTCGTAATCATGTGCTTTATTATAAATGCATTTTTACACTTCTTTTAAACATCAAGCAGTTCCAGAATCAAATACACATGTGGAAGCTTTGCATGGAAAAATGTTTGCCCTCATTCGATTAAAATAATAATACAAACAGATTCAAAATAACCTATAATCAACTGGATTGTTTAGTAAATGTACACGTGAATGTAGTTGGGCTTGGGAATCCATAATCGCATAAAGAGACCCTCTGATTAGTTTTTGATTAAGTTGAGCTGGTGTGGACCCGTAAACACAATGATTAAACGTCGCCTAAGTATTTATTCAATATCCAATTCCCCCGCAAATCATCATTGTAAACCAAGGGTTAGATTACACAGATCTAATGAAAGAATCGATGAATTACGTAAGTGATGCGTAAAGGGCATAAGGCGACATAGGTTTCTGTGGTTTAATACTGACACCAAGGGAAAATTACGGTCTAGTCTAGGTGGAAGGCCGCCGTTTAAGACGGTTGGTTAATTGAGGAGGCGACCGACAGCTGAAGTAATTTGCGCCACTGGGTTGGTCGGTTGGATAGGGAAGGATTATTAAGGGATCAGTGGATGGATGGAGAGAAACCCGGTGTCGGTATCAGCTTACTCTTTACGAAAAGCCTAAAGAGTCCACGGTTTAACGTCCCATTTGACGGACGGAGTACTGAACTCAAAGTGCTTTTCACATGACACCGAATTAGAGATTGAGATTCCAATGAAGAATCTCTGCCACTACCGGAATTCGAACCCGGCCCTTGGTGATGGGAAGCCTGTAATCTAGCCACCGCACTAACCCAATCCCACTTAAAACAGATGGATGGCCAATGCTCAAGAGGAAGTACAAAATAATAACCCACAGATAATATCGACAATATTCTTCGAGAGGAACACGTTGCGATAGAATATCCCTACTCGTCGACTTTCAAAAGCAGAAAACAAACCGTTTGAAGCATCCTGATTCTTATAAATGTTGATTCTCATGCCAATTGAACCGAATTCTCTACCCTTAAGTAACCAAGAATGAAATTGATTCATACAATCTGGCTATGGAACTCAGCATAATCTTGTACCCATCTCCATAGCCTTTCACCCTAAAAGTATACTTCCGAGAGTTAAATGGGCCCCCGGCCCAGATATTCGCAGTAGATAGGCCTTGGAACATTTCAATTTTGTTCCTTTAAAAATCTCTCCCTTCCTCTTTAACAGTGGAATAACTGGAATAAATAATGCATTACGCATCCGCGGCACCGTCGTTATGCCCTATGTGAAGCGAAAAGTAAATTGATAGTATCAGTCCTGATATCGTGGAAATTATGGATATTCATGCAAATAAACAACCAACTGTGTAATTTCCACGAGTTACGTCTTCAGTATTGAAGTTTGTGGAAATAAGAAAGTTAGTTGTATCTCAACATGGATAATTGTTCATTGAACAAAAAAAATGGAAAATTCAAAAATTTGACAAATTTCACTCCCTTATTTAAATGAGCTCTACTTTACGTTAACTTTAAAAAGAACAGCCGATGTCTAAAAATGAAGAACTTGCGCTTAGGCATATTTTGGATAATGTAAAATTCATTTTTGAAGCTAGAATATAGCCGCAGCCGCACATAATAAAGGCGAAATAATAGGTAACCTTTGGACAAGTTACCAATGCCACCAGATGCATATTTAAGGTAGTTTGAGCTAGTAGTAATAGTATGGTAGTTTGAGCTAGTAAGGTAGTTCCCTAGTCATAATAGAGGCCATATTCGAATTTTATTTTTATTTATTATTCGAATTTTATTTTTCTCAGCGTCTGAGAGAAGTATGAAGTAAATATTGTAATATTAATGGCACAAAAATATAGCTATGTATAGCTCTCTCTCACTTGACTCATTTTTTCACTCCGCACGGCTAAAAATCTTTCAAAACAGCAGGTATTTTTGCTATTCTGTAAAAATTACTGCGGTGAGCAAAAGATTATTTTTTTAATAGTTGAGAAAACATACAAACTAAACACCGTTATTTTTTTACGAAAGCTAAGTGTTGTAAATTCCTATTTTTTTCAATATTCTCCCTCTGGAGCGCACAGCCGTAATCTATTCTATGCAATACGGCTGGCCTTTCTAGGCAAATAGCTCGAAAAGTAGTTCGGCATGGGGTTAGTATTTTGATATAATTGGAAATATGAGAGTTTTTTTCTTTAAATGAGGTCAAATTTATCAAATTCTCGGTGAAGTAATTTTTCGCTCAAACTACCTTGAGATAGAAGATTGATCAGGCAATTCTCTTAGTGGCAGAGGAAAGTCTTCAGAAAAGTTACAACATTGCATGGTTTGGATTGCTACGTCGATGGAAAAAGCATGAAGCCATATTCATTAAGCATTTATTTCCGGTCATTATACGATCGAATTCCTTCCAGGCTGATTTCACTTTCTATTCGGGGAAGTATTATATAATTACCTATAATTCAGAGCCTGTAGAATTTACACTTGATTATCCTTTCTCTATTAGTGGAAATAATTGCACGTTTGGGAATTAAATAACCACAGTTTTCAATGCAAAGTTCGATTTAATCGGAGACAGAATGAGTTTGCCTGATGCTATGCCCAAAGGCGAGAGAAATCCGCAAATTTAGGGGAGAGAGATCGGCTATTCCATTTCTTTGCAGCCGACAGCGTCTTTCCAAAGCGGTAGTGCCAACATAAGTAATATGCCTCGAATTTAACTCGGGACACACATGGCCGGCTTTATAATCTCTGATTAAAGATTTTCTCGGTATGTAAAACAATGTTAATGCGTTCTCCCATCGATAACCCTCACGTCAACAAACCGGCAGTCTGCTATATATATATATACACAAAACCCCTAACTCTCAGATAATATTCAATTAATGCAATGGCTGAATTATCAAGCGGTTTACGTCAACTAGACATCATAAAACCGGGCCATAGAGTTGTACTAAGAACCTTATGGTCACCGTCTGTTAGGATGCTCAACCCTCATTTTAACTACACCACTCGTAAGAGTCTTCATAACAAAAGCTCTGTAAATAGAGAGAACGACGCACGTGTTGCAGTGGATAAATCATGACCAGATGTTTGCTACGTCCCACATTGTACTACTAAAGTGTTAATACACTTAAAGAGTGCATATTCCTTCAACATTTAAAGGTCATGTGAATGGATGTGCAGTGAAAATTGCATCGTGCAACGCAGCAAATTGCAAAAGACCTCCCGAATGCATGAAAGAGAGCAAGGAAAATAGCTCCTGCTCTAATTACGCGTCCGCGTTCTCGTAATTTTGAACATCAAACTGCGAAATAAAGTGCCTCGCGTAAAACGGCCTGAAGACATGGAACTGCAGCACTTACACCTCTGTATTCGCGAATTTTTCTCACCATTGTACTTCGTTTTTGTATTTAGTAGCATAGCGTATTCTTATACAAAAACACTCACGCAATCAATCGCTTCTATTGGTTCTAGCTGTCACAGAAATATTATAGATATTATGGCGCGATAGAGGTTTCCGTGTAAGATTTCAAGAGAAAAATTGCATGCAAACAAGAGCAATGTCGAAACACTCGAAGATATCCAAGAAAGTTCACAATATACAATTAAATTAACATTAAAGTACATAACAAAACAACTACGGAAACCAATGATACCCTAAATATGCTAGTGAATAAAGCAAAAGCACAAAATTATGCTGAGAACCAAATCCACTATCAATTTCTTGTACAAGAATTTTCCACGATCGGATTTTACCATCGTGAAAATGGAACACTTTTACATCCTAGAAATTTCAAACCTCTCTTTCTAATCAATTTTGGTGCCCTCCATGTATTATAATAATTTTTCCATATTAAAGGTACTAAAGTGCTAAAATTTTTTTTGAGGATGGAAAAATTGCGCGCTAATAGTATACAACTTCCGCTAATTGCCAAGTTCCTCGTACAATATTTCTTTTGCTGCTTCTAGATTTGTTTTTACTTTTAAATCAAACTAAACTAGCACATTGGCTAGGACACAATACCGGAGACAAGGACGATTCTCAAGAACTCATCTGTTACGGTCTCTTACTAATTTTTCCAAAGACACCAAATGATAAACTTTTGGAATATAAAAACTTTTCACACCCTGCATGTTAAAGCGCTGAGGAAAATGAGTAATCAACGGTGGTAGTCCTGGAGAATATGCTAAAATGATTCCGGGGATGTATTTGAGCTAGATAGCTTATCCTCTTATTAATAAAGAAAAATCTCATGCATGAGAATGATAATGAAATAGCAACATTTCTCTACCCTAATTCCAAGAGTCACTTTAATAGTAAATTTTCTATTATGTGTACTTAATTACAGAAATTAAACAAAAATACTTTATTCTGATTTGGAAAGAAGAATAATTTTACAATGTAAGAGATTATGGCACTAGATTGCAATGAAGGGTCCATGAGCTGGATGGGTTCATTTTCGTTTTCACGCAAGAAAGGTGAAGACGACGATAAGCCCCAGTGAAAGGTCACTATGCTCTCTCGTTTACAATATAAGCGTGGTTGACATTCACAGAGAGATAAAACTTAACACAGAGCCTTAATAAGGTCGCTCACGACGGATATTCAGGCAAGATTTACAATTTACTTACAAATTAGGCTTCAAAGGGCAAATAATTAAACACTTGGTTCTTGCATTTTGCAAATTACAGTGAAAAACGATTAAAAGACAAATGAATTTTTCCCAAAATTTAAAATAACTTTGGAATTTCAGCACACTTTAAAATGTCCAAAAAGTTTTTTTGTTAAAACAGCTCACCTCTGCTACCTTTAAAACTTACAGCAAAACTCATGCCTTTTGCCAAACTAAGGTGAACCAAAATATATGATATATTAATTCAGAAAGATAGATAGTGTGTATACTTTCACGAGTATATAATGGCCCAGTTTAGGTCCCAGAAAATTTATAAATTAAGTGATAATAATATTATATATTTTCGTAATTGAGTTCCGCCATATTTGCGTCTTTTTGTGGTGAAGCAGTATATATGAAATCTTACTTGTATTCAGAAAAAAGCTCAAGTAAATCGAAGCAACACTTAGACGAGTGCTGTATCACAAGTTTTCATTGCTTATTTCTACATGCCTATCTGAAAGTGCGTAATTCATTCTTTCAGCAAGTAAATGCGACGGATTTACACCTAACTTCGCAAAGGTTATCCACGCTCATCTCCCCAGAATGATTTCCCCGAATAGCTTCACTTTTTTATGATAAGTTCAAGATAGTTACGATCGCTTTGAACTTCGCTCTCTTTTACCCTTTTTTCACTCAGCGATGAGGACTACAAGTAAAAAAATATCATCCGTCAACAATTTTGCAAAAAGTGGTATCGAAGGCATCGAAATAGTTAGAATCTTCTTCTTCCCTTCAAGTCTCAAGGACCTTAGTTCGAGACAGGTCTTCCTACATCCTTCTTACCCACTGGTCTGTAGTCCATTGCTATCACGGGTATAGTGGTAGCGAAACATTGTGGCAGTTACATGCTGGAAGCTGGACATCAAGGAGGGGAAGGTTTATGTGAAAGGGGTCGGCTAAGTAGGGGGAGGGGGTTAGAGGACAGATTATGGTAGGCAACACTGCCGACATAACAGAATTTAACTTGAGAGGGCGGTAAAGTGCCAAGAAGCGCGTTTGACGACAATGTTTACGATCCAAACTAAGTTTGATCAAATTACGCTGACTTTTTTCGCAACCCATTGGAGAAGCCGATCTAATCAATTGGATTAGGAGCCATGTACAGCTAAAAAGTTGATATAAATAATAGAATGAACATCATGAAGTTGGAAATGAAAGTTTGCGGCTTAGGGAACCCGAGTAGTCATACGAGACTGTCTTAATCTCCAAGCGGATCAAGTTCGACGGGGAATGACTCTGCCACTGAAAAGTACATTCTGCTCAAGTGCCACCATTTTTTCGCTACCACTACCATTCTTCCCCGTTTACAAAAACTTTTGTTTCATCTTAATTTGTCTAGCAATGATTATACTTCATGTTCCTTTCTTGTGTGTATGCTTTTCTTTCTGTCTAGAATGGTTTACACGAGATCGAGATTTCTGTCTGGAATGATAAATACGAGATCGTGCTGGAATGATTATAATGAACCTCACATCTGCTTCCTGGATTTTTCTTTTGTTCTTTTCTATCATAACTCTGGCTGAGCCCAGATACATCAATAATTGCACAGCTATTTTATTTATAAAAAAAAACTTAACCCTGATATTTTAAAAGAAAGTCATTCGAAATAAATTGGTCGATACATTACTTAGAGTATATAGTTAAACAGAGGTGACGTGATGAACTTGAGGTGAAGCCATTTCCGCCATATAGAGCGTCCCCAGAATAAATACTGTAATTGCCGAAATCACGAGATCGTGGAACCGGACGGATATTATAACGACGAGTTCTTGTGTTTCCTGCTTTAAAGTGAAATAAGTACCTAAGGCACGTAAAAACTTTATTTCTTTTTTTAATTAATTGTTCAGTGTTTTGCAAAGAGCAATGCGAACAATAATTTTGAAAAAATGCTTTTTTCATAGATCGTCGCCTTCGCTGTTTATATAAAAAAAATGAAATAGTGATGTTTGTTGTGTTTCCTGATCACTTCCGGTATTTTATTCTTGTTAATTTGAAACACGCTACGTGTATATAGCATAGGCACTCAAAAACATATGATATGCTTTACGTTGCTCTCACTTCCGTATTTCTTCTAATTAAAACATTTTATGTGCAGCAAATATGTAGATAAATATGTTCCGGCCTAGTTACGCTAATGGTATCACGGAGACTCAATACGGCGGAGGTGGCTTCACCTTCGCTCACGGTCGAGTATACGCAGCGCCACCTCTGATACTTTCATCACTCATAACTCTATGATATTGATTTCAATTGAGGAACTAAGAGAGAGAGATTAAAAATGTGTCCACATGGGATATCGCCCTTCCTCCGCGCTCAGTCGGCGAGCTGTTTCGAAAGGTTGGGGCGTCCTCGCGTGGAGGAAGTAAAAGTTTTTAATAGCAAACAAATTCGGGCTAAATGCTTGGCGAGCGGGTTGGAGGAAGTGATGCGAGCGTGCTCCGCTAATAAAGAGGCGGGAAATTAGGGAAAGTCTCCTCCCGGGCCGAGGGCCCCCGGGGGCTAGAGGGCGGCGGCCCTCCTCCTATTCGGTGCCTCCGCCTCCGATGCACTGGTCGCCTCCCTTATGCTGGGGAAAAAAATATTCACAAAATAGCATATCTTGAGTTCTTCTCCTCTCGGATTTGGCCGTCTAATTCATTAATTCATTTATGTGCTTTTGCTCCAGATGGAAGGTTTCCTCATGGGCTCCTCCTCCACTCCACTCTTCTCTCAGCCATGCGCTTTGTGTTCGCGTACCTTCAGCCTATTTTGATGTTGTCTAGCATTTGCTTCCTTTTCCTTCCCCACTTTCCTTCCACCATTCCTTCTATACCCTTCGTCAGCAGACAATGTCTTCGCAGGGAATGTCCAATCCTATTCCTCTTTCTTCTTCTAATCGTTTCCGTCAGAGTCCTTTCCTCGCCCACTCTCCTCAATACCTCCTCGTTTCTCACTTTATATTTCCAAATCCCTTTTTCCATCTTCCTCCGTATCCACATCTCCAGAGCTTCCAGTCTTTTTTCATCCTCCTTCTTAACTGCCCAAGTTTCCACCCCATATAGTGCCACACTCCATGTATAGTACTTTAATAGTCTCTTCTTCAATTCTTTATTCAAAGGCCCACAGAGTAGCTTCCTTTTCCTTTGGAATCATTTTACTAATGCTATCCGTCTTTTTATCTCAGCTGTACAAGACATATCTTCTGCTATAATGCTCCCCAGATATTTGAAGCTCTTCCATTGCTCTATGCATTCCCCTTTTAGTGTGATTTTAATTTTCTCCCCTTTTTCTCCGATGACCATACACTTGGTCTTCTTCTTGTTCATCTTCACTCCATATTATATTTCATATTGGCCGTCTAAGGACCACGTCAAATAACCAAACGCGTTCATTTTTGTTTTTGACTGTCCGCCTCTTTCCTTGCTTTCCAATAATTCTTCATCCTTTCACTTTGTTTTCAACTCCTCTCTACCTTCCAGACATTGATTCCTTTCTTCTTTTCCTTCTTCCGGAAATCCTATAAGTTTCGATTTAATCTTCCACATTTTGTTTTATCCTTTATTCCCATCTCTCCCATGCATTTATATGTCTCCTACTTCGTAACCACTGTTTATCCCTGTGAATATATTCAAGTCAATTTTCATATTAGTGTCAAATTCCTCACTGGATTGTATAAATATTTGATTTATAAAGTAGGAAAACAACGTCCAAAATTTATTAATGAAATAAAAAATGGACTAATACTTGTAAAAAGCATCGAGGTTTTTTCCTGTAATTTACATTTAATATTTATTGAATTAAATGTAAAAAATGAAGCGTTTTTATATACTATTACCATTGTTATACTATATCTGACCATGTATTTATATGTCTTCTATTTCGCAACTACTTTATATAACTGTGTATATATTTGAGTAATTTTCATATTAGTGTCAAAGTCTCCACTGGACTGTATAAATATTTGATTTACAAAATAGAAAAAACGTCCGAAAATTTCTTAATGAAATAAAAAATGGACTGATACTTATAAAACACATTGAGGTTTTGTTCTATGATGTGCATGTAATATTTATTAAAATAAATGTAAAGAACGAAGCGTTTAAAAAATACTATTGTTACTGTTACACTATATCTGACCATATATTTATGTGTCTACTATTTCGTAAGCACTACTTATCACTGCATATATATTTGATTCAACTTTCACATTAGTGTCAAATTCTTCACTGTATTGTATAATTATTTAATTTCAAAATTTTAATTATGTTTTGTTTGTTACTATTGTTTCGCATGGATTACCTGATAGTAGCCGCATTACAGGCTTATCCTTTGGAGTTACCTAATTACTGTTTCACGGTAATACCTGATTGAAATAAAACTATCAAATTATAAAAAAATAAAATTATCATATCTTTCCTTACCCTTCGGACCTACCGGTTGCCGTGTAAACTGTAATAAACATGACTAACATTCGTTTCCTTAGTTTACTCTTTTCCATCCTCATTATGTGGCCGAAGAACTAAATTATCCTTTTCCTGATCGAATCTGACATTTTTTCTCTTTCTTGTAGAGGTCTTCCTTCATTCTTCCCACGTCTAAACTCTCCTTTCTCTGTTTCCAGTGGTCCCGGGATTTTTCTAATAATCTTTCGTTTCTTCTCTATCTCTTCTATTACTCCTGATTTCCGTTAAAACATGCATTCGGTGGCGTAGAGACTTTCTGGCTTGATTACTATATTCTATTCCTGGTTCTATTCCTCGTTTTATTCATTCTATTCTATTGGTTGAAATGCATAGATCTCAAATTTTTATTCACGATTATAGAGTTATTTTCATTAGGATGGCACCATGCATTTAAATGACATAAAATACTGAAAAATTGCGAATACACAACGCGGGAGAATTTATCACCCATTAATCAATGGAGAATGCCTTGTTTAAGGGAGGAGACTATAGTTGAACTCCAAGTATCCGGATCAATTGGAACCGGACCACATCCGGTAAATCAAATAACCGGATAATTGGGTAACTCACAAAAAAGGTAATTTCTTTGAAAAAATCTAGATTTATGCATAATGTATTAATTTAATGATTACAAAAACAGTGCTGTTTTTATTTTGCACTGACATGCTGTATATACATGACACAGCTAGAAAATGCCGGTCAAAGTTAGTTGTTCTGCGGTCCTATCTCGTTTCCGTGCAGCCAAATCTCGCATCTGCTTGACGGTGAGCAGCTGTAGATGTTCACACCCCTGCTGCCGCTACATTTATTTTAGTGCGATGTTAAACTAAAGCTCTAAGGAAACGTATGCACTGCAATCAATAGCTGTAGAAAGAAATCAACGGTATATAAGATACTATACGTTTCGAATACCCTATTGTCGTGAATGTAAAAAGCCAACTTCCGAGGATGTTTGCCCTTCAAATGATCTGGATAATTGGTGTTCCGGGTATTTGGAGTTCGGATACCCTGTAGCTGTACTGTATAAAGAATTTGTACGGTTCAGAAAAATATGCTTCCTTGAGCAGGTAATACAAATTCACACAAAAACTGCCGAAGCTTTTACAAGTATGTAAAACCGAGTACTCATTCTGTCTAGAAATTATTGTACATAAACGTAATCTGTCTTCAATCTGGGTATTCAATCTATTGTCGTGTGTATCATGTAATATTATTTTTTCATTTTTTTTATTTTTCCTAGGTAAACAATATCTAGAGTTATACCTTGCAAATTCAAAATCAATAGAGTATTCAATCTGTTGTTGTGTATATTGTGTATCATGTAATATTATTTTTACAAGTTTCTTGTGTTAACACTATCAGTATTATTATTTATTTATTTTAATTATATCTTGTGTGAACCTTATGTTCATGTACCAAAATGTCTGAAAGACCGATAAAAGCCTACGACAATAAACGTTTTATTATCATTATTCAAGTAAGACATAATTAATCTGTTCGATGGGGAGATACAAAAATTCTTTGCCACTCACAATGCTACTGGGACCACATAATCAAGGAAGCCATCGAAATCCGCCTTAATCCAAAAAATTTCAACCGGGATACTGGCTTTCATCTGAGCAATACTTGGGCACCTATAATAAATTGCATGAAAAACATAAGGAAATAAACAGAAAAGATTTCAAAGGAACATCAGCCAATCAGCCGACACCTGAGTTTAACTGTTGGACTCGTCAAACTGTCAATTCAATTCAGTGTAAAATCGTACATAGAGAAGGTAACACGCCTTGAGAATGGAAAACAAGTCGTTTTCCGAAACGTCGGCCAATATGAAGCCAATTACCTGGTGCAGAGCCCGAGAGCAATACCTAAATATTATTCACCGGGAAAAACTTAAATCGTATGTAAGACATAATTAAGTTTGGACAATGTGTCAACCGTCTCAACTGAAAGGAAACAATCTTAAAAACTGCTCGCCATGCACCCTATCGCCCTGCCTCGCGGGCGGTGTCTCTACTTCTCCTGCCATCCACCTCCTCCTCCTCCTGCCCCTCCCCTCCCGCCCCTCATTCCCACCTCCGGGGGCGGTGGGTGGGGACGCGGTGCCCACTCAAAAAAATTACAATTCCGCGCCGAGGAATCCGAGGGTTCATTGTTCGGATGTTAGTGCAGGTCGAAATTCAGTGGCCCCATTAAAAGCCAAATCGGCGCAGTAAGCGCCATTGTGCCCTGGGCAAGAGCGGGGGGAAAAAAATGTGGACGTTAATCCGTGCCGACAAATATAAAAACACTCCAATGAAAAGGAAATAGAGCGAGACCTGACTACATTATTGCTCCCATATTTTGAATTTTATGACTCTTCATTGAGCCCGATCCCAGAGCGCCTCGAATCTGAAATGAGGGGAAAAAAGTTTGAATTAAAAGAGTTTCGACGATTAGTGTGAGATCTCTCACTCAAGTAACTGACACTTTCGTTTATCTTAGGATTTAACTTTTGCACTCATTTTACCACTTTGCCACGCTTTAAAAAGAGCAAAAATGGATCACAATCGAAAAGTAAAGCAACGATTTTTTATTACAAATCTCTTTTCGAGCAATGTTTATCACTTTAACTAAATGGATTTTTTATTTAGAAGGAATGAAAACGTTTTTAAGTGTCACATCGTCAAATCACACCACATTTGCTGGACTAAATAAGAATTTATTGCTACCAATTTTATGTTCTCTAAAAGATCAACTAGTCTAGACATCCTGTGACATCATAGATCCTGTGACATCATAGATCCTGTGACACCATAGATTAAAAACTTAGGAATTACACAATGATATGACATTCTATTACATGGCGATAACACAATGGGTATAACATCACGGTGTCCGTGAGTATTGGTTTGCGAAAAATCAAGAAGTACTATCGCAATGTGTTTTCAAAACGTGAAAGTAAGTTGAGACATATTACGAAATATCCCTGCGATAGGGAGTGAACTCGAGATATCTTGCCCTTCAATGTTACGCGAGAGTGAAATAATGCATGCTTTGCTGTTATGTTTCCTTGGAGGAGGAGGATTGCCTGGCAATATATAAGGCGAGAGGAGGATAAATTGCGATGGTGACAGAATGGGAGAGGTCTGGCTGTCAACGATTCCATCGGCGCTTTCGGCACGAAGCACGATCTGTAGTGAGCACGGGAGGAGGAGAGTGGAGCAGGACAGGGGTCACGGAAAGGGTAGGAGGGTACCGGGACACGAGGTAGGAGGCTCTTGAAGGCGAAAAAAAAACAAAAAAATGGAGCATAGGGCCGAGCACGGAGAATTCAGAAAAATTAAAACGCACGCCAAGATAACTTGCTTTTTAGATTGCTTAAGAAATTCTGAACGAGTGTGTTTCAGTGTGACACGGAGAATATCATTTTTACGCCGCACTCCTTCTCTAGGTCCGACAGAAAAGATAAAATAAGAGAGATACATTGCCGAATAGACAGGTAAAAAAATTGGTTCTTCCTACGCACAATAAATGACCATAATAAAAACTGGGATCCACTGAACACACTGCCGAAATACACTTCACCTCTTCACCCTCTTATAGCATTCTCCTTTATACCTTTAAGGTGTCCTAGCACCCTCTACCACACGTCCATGCGGCGGCTCGCAGGGTATTATGTAGATGTAGAAGATGAAGTGTGCTAGAAACCGCGGAGATCACTTCTTTTAAGGGTAATAGGAGACTCATTCTCGAACGTTCCGAGGTATTATAGAGTTGATATGGGGGATAAGGTCCTAAGATAATAGAGCTAGGGCTTTTTTATTCGAAATCAGATCAATCATTGCAATCATTAATATGAATATTGGTTTTCAACAACGCTCCACTCAACTCTTCTGTTATAGGACTCTTGACAAGACTCATGAAGAGTACAACGCGTTTTATTCCCAAGGAATTCTTCATTTTGACGTCCTTCACAATTTTCCAAATGTATTCCATCTTAAGTCATCCTCGATATTTTTTCCCATTCACTTCTCCATCGATCATCAATTTTAACGGGCTGCTATGCGGCAGAGTTTGTGTCCGATGATTTTGCTTCTTCGGCCTATCAGATCTCCTCTGATCAAACTGACATTTCATCACACTTTAGCCATCAAACATCGTTATACAAAACGCTTGGCGTTTATTGGCGTAGTTTAAGACTTGAACTTGATATTCTGATGCGTTACTTATTGCATCATTCCAGAACGGCAAAAATATAAATGAAATATGATCCATTTATTAGAGAGAGAAAAGACCGCGGTTGTTATCTCTAAGTATTTTAGATGACACTACTTCAAGATGAATCATAATGTTGTTACTTCAAGTTCTTCATAAACATCTACGATATCGGTGAGTTGCCTGTATTCATGATTCAATAAACTTGGCCAAGAGTCCATTTGTCAAGACTTCACCATTTTGTCCATGCTGATAATAATATATTCTTTCTTTCAATCTGTGGTTGGAATAGTTCGCAGTGTCTCGAAGGTTTACCATTTCAACTTTTGCGAGCCACAGTAGCAAAGCTGTTGATAGGCCGGCCGGGGACCTAAATTTCTATGGATTGAATCTCGCTTTAGGAATTGATGATGGGTGTGTCTTAGGATGAATATCTTTGATAAGACTTGACGATAACAATGACGATGCCAGTAAGAGCACCAAAAATCTAACTCAATGTTTCCCCAAATATTTATCACGGCTCTGAAATATCTTAGCTCAAGGGGGAAACTAATTTAATGGATTCATTATTTCCTGGAAAGAAAATGTTTAAACTAATCGAGTCAAGTGAGAAAATTCGAGTGCGATTGTACGCTTTAAGTGAGAACCCGAATCAAGTGAGTTGGAAAAAGACCTCAGCAATTTGGTGCAATAGAGGGTGCCGGATTCATCCGCCCAAAGAGGAAATGTTACATGCCTACTCGACGCATTGGAAAGAGTATAATTTTTCCGTACATGAAGTAAATGAAAGGGGCAGAAAATACCGTTTCTTTCACCACTGAGCAAGAGGAAAAGGGACAGAGAAGTAATACGTGATAACTATGTGATTACTGGCATATAAAGACAGTCATGTATCAAGAGATGCGTGAAGTTTTCCAGTACAAAAGGTTATTTCTGCCAACTTCATCAGGCCTGTTTAAAGTTATTCCGTGTCAAATCAAAGGTCCTGTGTAATAATCAAGGAATGAAATTGAATGGAACGATAAATTTCTGAGCGATCGTTGGTAATCGAAGTAGAAGACGCTCACTGGCAGCAGCGGAGAGTAAGTGAGCGGAGAATATAATTATGTTCTAAAATGGAGTTTCAACCGGCAGCTATCTGTTATCTATTCCTTTGAAGCAGAAATGACATCGTAAATATGCGCAAAGGTTGCTTGACTGAAAGGATTAATTGATGCAGAGATGACTTGGATGAATAGAATGGAAGGAATTATGCATGGAAGGCCTTAAAAATGCTAGATCTCTAATAGCACTGGGTGCAGAGGACGAGGGAAATTTTTTTCCCCTAAAAAATCTTCAAATAAATGTAGTAGGGCACAGAAAGCTGATCAGAAGCTGATCAGGTGAGCTGATATCAGAGAGCTGAAAGCAGGATAACTGATCTATTTGCACCGACACTGGAGTAAATATGGCATTATAAGGTGAGAAAATTATTCATGAATTTTCCATTCCAAGCTAAATACAGTCACTTCTGTTGTTTATTCAAATTTTGCTTGTCAAATTGCGCAAATAAAAAAAAAACAGAAAAAAAATATTTATGGCGTACCTTTTGAAGTCATTAACTGCAGGTATATTGGGGACTTGCTCATCCTGGGAATCCTATATTTGTAGATTGCTTCTTTTCAATTTCGTACCCTCTCTTTCTATTTTCACTGATTCTTATAGTAAAATATATTCATACCACCAGTTATACGAGAAAAATAATTCACCATCAGTGTGAAACGCAGTTAATAACTATTTAGAAAAATAGGAATGCTGTATGAAAATAAAAACTATTATTGACTGTGAAATTCGTTATAGAGTTCACAAAAAGGTGATATTGGAAAACAGATATTTGATTCAATATAATTATTTAAGTGTTACTAAACAATAAGAAAAATTCAGAAAACTCAGGCAATATTGCGTGTAATTTGAGCACTATGCATGGATGACTTTATCCATTCACTAAGGGAAGTATTCTTCAATATCACGATTTTGTGGAAATACTAGTATGAACTTTAAATTTAATTACAAATGAATAATCTTTCATAGTCTCAATAATGAGAAATACCAACCTAACGGGAAAATTGTGATAACACGAATAAATGTGAAGATATTTGTTGAACTAAAATTACGAGGAGTAATAAGAATAAGAGAAAAGGACATTTCATGCAGAATTTAGCAATCTCATCCACCGGAATCAAACTTCATTCCTTGTATAACACTTGAATATGACTTTTGAGGAATGCATCTTTGAAGAAGAATTATGTGACTGAAAGCTATTAGGGTTCTTTTTCTTCAAGTATATTTTTTCCTACACACTTATTTCTTCTTCTTTGTGAAGAAAATACGAAACGCTCTTCTATATCCTCAGATATAACTCATCGCAAATACTACTTCTAATGATCATCACCAAAATCATCACGATGCGATGTTCTTCAGTATTTTAGATTTCTGCATTCCCGCTACAGAGGAAGGAACGAAAGCTTGTGGCAGAATCCGATAAATCTTACTATTTTCTTGCTTAAAATCAAACTGCGTGACATCGTGCACGGTTCATTCCTACGAAGACCGACATCATAGCGACTCCTTAGATAAAAATTTCATTTCGTCTCTGGGAAGAAGACAAGATATCAATGAGAGCCTTAACGTACGAAAAATGAAATCAATATCATTGATTACGTTATTTCTGTTATTTCCTAAGGCCAAAAATGCTTCCAATAATGGTTTTAATGCAATGCTTGAACATTTTCAGATCTCAAACCCGAAATTGACATTTGCTACTGATTAAAATGCCAGTCATGAACAAGACTGGAATTGATCAAACCTGTCTCTTGGCTCATCTCCTCTGAATTTGTATCTGTGGGCAGAATCTCGAGAAGGAAACTGTCATACACAGATCTTATCATTTGAATCCGGACGCCAAGACTCCATGTGACTTAAATGCACTGAGGCTTGGAGAAATGCGGGAAAGCTAATTGCCGAGTCAGATGGCAGTAATAAACAGTAAATATAAGCTCGATGCATAATAGTGGAAAACCTAAGAGCGGTAAAAGTCACATTTCTCCTCCCGGAATTTCTTTCTCCCCCCTTCTCTACCCTCCCTCCTTTCCTCGTGTTTTCCTCCCTGCCTCCCCCTCCCTTTCTATATCCCAGCTGTCGTTTCTCCAACCGGCCCGCAAATAAGTGCAGGAAACGATCCTGACAGTCACATAAAGTCGCCAAATAGACTTTCGCCGTCTTCTTCCGCCAAGCGGGAAGCAACTCCCTCGAACCACCCCGAGAGCCGTTTTAGAGTCCCTGGTCACGTAAAGCCACGGGAGAACTTGACGACGGTGGAGGCTTTGTAGGAAGGAGGAGGCCTTAATGCCGTGATCGAAGAGATGGATACCACCATGGGTTTCCCCTCATCCCTCTTCAACCACCGCTCCTCTCCTCCGTCGGCAGCCAGAGCCCTCGGGGGCGTATAGCGTCACGGATCCACGGCTGAGCACCGCTCTTTAAAATGGATAATGAATATGCTCCTGAGGGGGTAGTGGAGTGAACTTCCGTCATCAACTAATTCAAAGCGGTTTAATTGCATTGCCATTCTCGCCAATTGCCCGCCTCTTCCTCTCTCCACAGCCGCCGAGGAAACCGTGGAAATGGGGTGAGTGGTTGTGACCCTTTCCCACACGGTGAAACTCAACATTTCGCGGTATAATTTTCTGTGTGGTAAAAAGTCATCGCCTGGTAATCCGAAGGTCGCGGGTTCGAGTCACGCCGGGGAGGATTCCTTACCACTCAGGGCAAGGGTATTTTCGTTTATCCGTTGTTGCTAGTTAATTCACCTGATGCAAAATATCTAACGAGCTGATTTTGGGGATGTGAAAACACATAAAAATTTAATAAATACTCTAACGAATGAGATAGGCATCAATTGGAAACACCTTTTTAGCAATAAAATATAGTATTAGGTACTTCGATGGGCAACGTAATTTTTCACTTACTGTCTATCACTTGCAGACAGGGGCAACAGCACTTGAATAAATAGGAGGATCACTCCTCCAAATTCGAGCTGAGCCCAATGATTCTAATCTTCGGTAAGTGAGCGGAAACTGGTATTTCCAAAGTGGCCAGCCGTTGCCCGCTACGAGCAGTCGCAATGCATGCCAAGTGCATTTTCATGGTTACATGGAATTCTACGGTGCCACTGTAAATATTTGCTTCGGCAGGTTATGCCCCTTTGTGACATCATTTACTGAAGAGACTTCCGCACATCGAAGCCGGATGTGTTAAAGGAAGAAAAAGACAACTTTTACTAATACCACTTAATTTTATTAAAACTCGACCCGGGTTTCGACGTGGATTCACATCATCATCTAGTAAAAGGTAAGCGAAGCGAAATAAAATTCAGTGTTATCAGTAAAAATTGTCTTTTTCTTCCTCTAATGATGGAATACCACCAAGTGAACCTTGAAAAAGTGATTGCTCGGATGTGTTAAATTAACTCAATTCGTACGGGTGTGCACAATATTTGTTGACAGTTCACACACAATTGAGGGCCTGAGAGTCAAAGTAATACAAGTGACAAACGTCGTCCAGTGACACGTGTATACTTTACTCCGGTAAGAAATGTTTAAAAGCAAATTAGATTAAGTGTCTTCGAGCACTTGTATTCCTTTTCCTGTTGCTAACTGACGCCACCCGACGGTACCAACTTAGAACATATGAACTTATATCGTTTTTCGTGTTTATGTCACATTTGTATTACTTTGAATCTCAGGCCCTCAATTACACTCTCTTTTACTTGAACGGTGAATCATTGGTCCAATCAAAATTACTCTCAAATGCCTTCACTTTAAAGTAACGAGCGACTACTCACAGTACATTTTCAAAGTCATTTCACATTAATGATAATGATAAAAACCACCATATTTATCATTTAATTATTTATTTGGATGGCAAGACGCTATGGATTATTAATGACGTAACTGGGATGTATTCAATTCCACAGTTACGAGAAACGAGTGAACAAATATAAAGTTGAAAACATGAGTATTTTACAAACGAGAGTAATCGAGAGGTACAAATCATATCTTCACTATTAAAAATCCTTCAATGAATCCGTCAATAAAAGCAATTCAAAATAATTTTAACTTCATAAGAGTTCAAAATTATTTTTATTTTCCAGGTGTGGACAACGTAAAGTATTCTCCAACTGTAGAGGAAAATTTAAAAATATAAAAATTCAAGTGTAAAGGTGAAAAGAAACAACTTATTAAGTCAAAAATAAAATAAAAGTTCCACACAAAAATTTATTTTAATATGTTTCATGACCAGCAAAGTTTGGAAATCAATAGTAATCGATGAATTCTAATTGAAATTGCACTTCTTTTTGGAACTGTCCCTCTGCAGCCAAATATTACCATCTTAAAATTTTTTAACTACATCTAATAGCTTGAAGTTTTCCACTATTACTTAGATTCGTTATACTTAACTGTTTATAAGGATTAGGTAAAAGATTTTTCTTGATTTTTTAAATTTTACAATACAGAAAAAACTTTCTCAAGCCAATGGCTTTTTTCACTGGTAGATCTTGCTTCCTAACAGCTTCAAAATTTGTCTGATAAATTAAGGCTTTAGAATAAAAATATTACCTTACTCGAAGAAAAAGGAAGGGATCTAAATTTTGCCACGAATGTATTTTTGTTCAAAAAATGACTCCTGGCAAAATTTTCCGATAAAAACACTCCCTCTTAAATTAGAACAAAAATAGCATTGCACTTATCTTTAAAGATCAAATGAAGGTGAATAATGGATAGTTATAAATTTAATTTGTAAATTAAACACCATAACTTGTTACAACCAAAGTGTTCCGTCAACAATTTTACTTCTCAAATTAAGAAACACCAACCATGATCAAGGACCAACAGTATATGCACGATCTATCCTAGTCCAAAATCACGATCTAACCACGATCAAAAATAAAGCCACAAATATTTCATTTTTATTCCCTGCTTTTGTGTGTTTTTCATGACCTCACATCATTTTATGTGGCAATAAAACCGTTCCACAAACCCAATCGAGTACTCGAGAAGGAAACGCGAGCTTGTGTCTATAAATCTTTGACAATCCCTCCTCACACCACTCCCATAGCAAGTCCGCGAGAATAACTTTCTTTTCATGCAAGTTTCACATAATTTATTCGTAAACGGGATAGACTTAGCAGTTGACTTCCTCCTTTTTTCCTCCTGTCATATCTGATATTTAGACTAAGTAGAGCAGACCTCTTCTAAGCGTCAACGCACGAGCTGGAAGCTGAGATGACGCCGTTTCATCTGCAATCCACAAAATCTTCAAACAGTGCTTCATAGCACAATCCCAAACAGCAGTAATAAGCTTTTAGATTTCCATGTATTTTTTTCAATACCTTCGCTGCAGTAACCTCAAAAAATTACCAATCCATTTCACTAAAACCATATTTCTATGCAAATTGATGGAGCATTGCTATTTTAAATAGTGATATGCAGTGAAAATGATTAATAAGTATTAGAATTACTATTGCTTACATCCATGCTTCCACATGTAATTTTCCGCAGCTCTTTAAAGTAATGTATTATTTCACAATAATATGAGAGTTAACTGTTTCATTTTTCGGGATGCATTCCGTGATGTAAAAATTGTAAAAAAAACAATATTTCGCTGGTCCTCCTGCCAGCTTCATCAGGTTAACTGAACTTCTTAACTGAAGTTAAGTTAACCTGATGAAGCTGGCAGGAGGACCAGCGAAATATTGTTTTTTACAATTATAACATCGCGGAATGCATCCCGAAAAAATAAACAGTCAACACTGCATCCGCGGAAGCCTACGAGCTAATGAGAGTTAATTTGAGAATATAGTGAAAGAACAACTCATTTTAATTTCCTATAATGTAGCTTATACTTTTGGCTGAAATCCATTATCTTTTAATCAGGCTAGCATTCACTGCGTTCACAGTAATGCTCATAACCACTAGCTAAAATCAAAATTTATGAAAGTATATAGTATATTCTTACAAACCTTAATTCTGAAAATCTCTAGCGATTTCAACCGATTTAGACATTACCAAGAAGCACAAGAATGAGTGAGGCTTTAAATTACACCTATTTGAAGAATATTGCCAAGTTTCTTGTTGCCATTCTATTTTCATTCTACTCAAAATATTCGTTCACGGCTAAATTTTGCCGCAATCACCAATTTAAATCACGAAATACTCTCATCTATAACCACCAAAATGGCTTCCATGGCTCTCGAAAAATGCATTAAATTGATCCTCAAACAATAGCAAAACGTCTTATCAAAATGATGCACTACAAGTCCTTTTTGCCTAATATTGGCACAGGTAAAAGTGGCACCAGCATTTAACTATGCAATCAACAGTGAATGCATATATTTTCCGATATCCATTATTAATTAACGCCAATAAAAACTTTTGTGAAGTATCAATTTCTGCTTCTTGAGCAATGAGCAATTATCTTCAGTCGATCTACAAGGGTGCAGAAACGCACACTCCGGAGATAAGTCGCGCGTTCCCTCCGTCATCGATAGGCACCCGAGTTTAGGGTTGCCATACATCCTGAAATGCGGGATTATCCTGGATTTTGTCGCATTAAAAAGCGTTCTGACTGAATGTTGAAAACGTCGGCAATATCCTGAATTTTTTAAAAGTTACTCGTAGCTAGTCCAAAATTGTCACATTTAATTCGAACTTTTGTTATTATATGTCCGCTTATTTATTGTTTTACAATGCAGAACATTTTACTTTAGTGGTGGATTGTACCAATAGCAAAACTTGCATGAGTACAACAGTAAATCTGGCAACCCTGTCGGCGATGCATTTTCTCTCTCTCTCTCTCTGATGACAGGAATAGATAGAAACTTGAAGCCATCAGAGCAGTCATAATATTCAGTGTAATTTGAAAACCATGACATGCCTGCATGTTTATGCTTGTATATTGAAAAATAATACGTCGTTAAAAAGGTGTTTATAGTAAAATGAGTCTCAGTCGAGATGAACTTGAAGGCTTCCATGTTGTTCAAATGAATGAGCACTTTTCCACGAAAATAATTTCGTGGGGAAGTGCTAATTCATTTCAATTAGGTGATTAAGAGTAATGATTGATTTTAGGACTGAGAATATTGAAATCACATGTACAAGTAAAGAACGCATATTATTCGAAATGTAATTTCATTCAAAATATTGTATTATGTAGGGTGACAGGTTTGCTAAGGTCTGTGGAAATGTAGAGGAGGATGTGGAAAAGTGATAATTCATTTTAACGACAAGGTGTTTAAGAGAAATGAATGGTCTAAGACTTGGAGAATATTGAAATCACAGTTACAAGTAAATAACGCATATTATTAGAAATTTTATTTCGCTCAAAATATTGTGTTATGTAGGCTGACAAGTTTGTTAAAGCCCTATTGTTTTATAATGTTATTTGCAAACTATAAATTTCTATAAACACGTCTCAATTCTCATTATGCATTATGAAATCACGACCTAGTGATGTCCTGAAATTTCACCTCACACCAATGACAACCCTGCCTGAATGGGCAAACGGCTGGCGCAAACAAGCAGCCGGCCGTTGTATTTAGTCCATCCCTCTCCTCCACGGGTTCAACTCCCATCGTGCACTAATGCATTGACGCGCTTTCGTGACAGCTCAAGTTCCTCGGGCGAGTCGGTTGCATCGGCGCGCGGTGGCTACGGCGGTATTGAGCCTGCCGAGATGCATCTCCTCAGCCCTCCCTTCATTAATTTCCCCATCCCCCAATGGGAGCAACGGGGCCGCATCCTCGCGCGGCCCAGCTTAACCCTCGACACCGACCACCTCACGCGAGTAAATCATTGCGCCCGTGGAGCGGTTGAAAGAAATGACGCAACGGAGGAACGATACCACTCACCAAATGCGCTAACCGAGGCAGATTGTGGAACGCGGGGATGTCTCGGCAGTGTTGAGTGTTTGATGACTCAGGAAATGGCGCGGAGGATGGTGGACTGCAGAGTGTAGAGTGGATACCGAGACCACGATCGGAGTAGCTTGCGAGTAGCCGAGATTTAATCCGCCTTAAGGGAGCTGGAGTGGTGATTGAGTCATTGAGTGCACATTTAAGCCAGTTGAAAAAAAATATTGGACCACATTTGATTTAAGTGCATTTATTTATGCGTTGGAGCTAATCATTCTGCATTCCGGATGATACAGAAATTATATAATTAAACTTTTTTTTTGGTTAAAGCGTGTTATGACTGGAGTTTTCGGTGTGGTATTCGAAATTTATACGAAATAATATTGAAATGCGTTATTACGAATATTGGACTCGATGTGACACTGATATTTGTTAGCATCAATTTCAATAATAATAAATGTATTATTTTGCGTTTAGAAGAAAATCTGTACATATTTAATCGAATTATTACGAAATATATGTCATGTGCCATAAGGCTGCGTTTTCAAATAGTATTGATTTACCAAGAAACCAAATCATTATGAAGCCGTTTTCTTCACTTTTATCAATAGATAACACTAATAACAACACGCATGCAAGGTTTTACGCAAATATGTGCATAAAAAAATCACTCCAACCCCCTTAATTGTCCCACTGTCAGAAAAGCCTTGGGAGAAGAAAATAATAAGAACTAAGATATTACATTTTTCCACAGATAAAGTTTTAATCGACCCGGGTTTAGATGCATTGCATCATCATCAGACGTGATGATGATGCAGTGCATCGAAACCCGGGTCGATTAAAACTTTATCTGTGGAAAATTGTAATATCTTAGTTCTTATTATGTTCATATTCCACAACATCTCGCCTGATTCCTCCCTTTTTGAGAGAAGAAGGTGTATTTGAATTTCAAAAGAATAAGTGCAGCATAGTTTGAGGTAGCTAGAATCACATGCCATGCAAATCAGTGATGAAATCAACATAAAAGAAGATTTTATCACAGAGAACGACTTCAAATTGGAAAATGGAATAAGGAATAGGAATGTAACGCGTGATACTTTATACTATTCCTCACAAAGATAAAGACACAAATTTCGACGCTCTCCAATTGCCATGCCATCATCATACAGTGTTACAAGTAGAAGACAAGTTTTTCCAACGTCTGAGATGAAACTGACGTAAAGCCTTATAACCTCTTTCATACATTGGAGGGCTGCAACACCTCTCTAAAGCTACGACGACTTAATGTGCTGAGTTTTCCATTTCACGGATTCTGAGAGGAACTTGGGGCAATTACAGTGCATCTCACACCGGCCTTAGCCTCTATGTCCTCTTAGTTCCACCTCTTACTATTCCCACCTGCTTGAGCGTTTATCACTCACTAATTCACACCAAGCCTGGCATAATGAATATGCGCGTAGCTAACCCCAGCAAACACTGCCAGGTGGAATCACCTAGTATATAGCCTCCAACATAAGCACGAAATGAATTAGATAGCCACCCTAATATATTTGGAAACAGAAACTGATCCTTACAATTCACCACCTATTTTGTAAGGCATGGTGTTAGCAATATTACAATACAGTAAAAAAAATAATTAAGTAAAAGCATTGGAATATAATTGACAACATGTTTTCTTGTTTTTTACATAGTAAAATATGTGCAAAAAATCATTACTTCAGAGTTTCCTCTTTTACGAATTATTTTTTTAATACGTCACTAAAACAGGGATATTTCTAAAGTAATTAAAATCCTCTATCAATTCGTAGGAAATATTCTTAGAAAATATCGTAAATACCTTTAACCTAACTCAATAGTTCTGTTTCTTGGCAAAATTAAAAGACAAGTAATCTTAAAAATTTGATTTTTCTCTCTGAACAATGAAACTCTATAAATCCAAATGTAGGAAAGAGCTTCGAGAAATTCTAGTGTATGTAGGTTCACGCATCTCACATACGTGACTACATTTCAGTAAATTGCAGGATATAGAGACAGCATCAACCCCAATGCAGCAAGGATGTATAGCAATCGTGGGGAGTGAGCGATGAACGTAAATCCATTGAGGGTCACGTGTGTCAAAATTTAGGTTAATGGAGGTCAGCGACATAGCATTGATGCCTATTGTTCTTCATGTCGTGCAAGCAGGCACTCCGCATTTCTTTACGGCCTTAGATTTATCGAACACGGTCGCTATGTCAAATAAAATCTCATGTCCCATTTTCTGGCTACATGAGAAGGAATATCAGAGCGTTTGTCTCTCGCGAGAGTTAGCGACGGCCAACGACCGAAATGCTCTCTGGTGACGACACGCGGAAATTCATTTGAATACTCTTTCCGAAGTCACTCAAGTATACGGGTATCAAATAACGGAAAGAGAATGCCAGGTAAAGAAGTTTTTCCATCGCCTTCCCGGACTGGCAAGCTCAAAGTTTTTCGGCATCTTATCTCGACCTATCTCGTCTGAATTGTTTTCCACTTTCTCCGATCTTGCCCACTCGTTCAACTCAGATGGTCATCTCCAACAAATTATAGGCATGGGAAAAAATGGAACTCATTAAAACAACAGTTTCCCCTCATCTCATCAATTCAGTTTTTCATTCAATTGCCTGCATAGTGTGACGAGACAACTTTCAACCATGCGACTTCACCGCAAGCAGAAACTTTAATGAAACTTTATATGAAGACACGCCACAGCATCGAAGGCCACTCATGCTACGTTGCTTTATTTTCGATTTTTGACTCTGGAGAAAATAGAACTTTTCTTCACTTCATGGTGAACGTTATAGTTAAATAAGATTTCCGTGAACGGATAATTGTTGACGGGACTATAGGATAACGAGAATTTGCCTTGGTATCCGTCTTGATATATTCATCGTCAACATTGAAGAGTTGGATAAATTATGTACACAATACAGCATGCTCTGTAGAGTTTTCAAATAGCCGATGTGAATGACTTAAAAACAACATGGTTATTGGGTTTTCAAAATATTGAGATCCATATTTAACAATATTCAGGAAACACCAAGCAACAAACGTTAATTGATTCAAATTAAAGTTGAATTTTTTATTTTAAGAGCATTCTCAGAAAGAATTTTATAGAGCTCAGTTGTAACTGTGTGATAATATTTTACGGTACTCGCATAAATGCTTTACTTAGTAATCAACATTCATTTCATAAAATGAGATTCGTTTACATTTTTGTAGCTATTGTCAGTAGGTATCTGCGACATGCCATTTTAAAAAAATATGCTCCAAGAAATAAAGCATTATGTACTTATAAAAGAATATGGTTTTGGTACTGAAAATTGTCAATTATGAAATTGTGACAGTATCCTAAAGCCAGATAAGCGAATCGCTCCAATAAAAATGAGTTAATGTAACATGGCCCTATGAAATGTCATTCTTTATCCACCCAATGGCATGGCATCACCAGTCAGTCTAAAGACAAAAAGAAACTTGATGGATTTCTATTAGTTTTCATTTCACCTAAGCTTGAAATCCATCCGTGATGACGTGACTGAACTTGAAGGCTGACCTTTGAACTGACGAGTATAAGTAACGTCATGGTCTTTTTGTGAGCGGAGTGAATATGGAAATGGGAAATGAGACACCCTCATGACAGAAATAGCAATGATATATTGCTGAGGAAAGGGAGATATTTCACTAATTTGTTTTACTGGCTGTCGCAGTTGTTCTCCGCACACTGTAGAGTTACAATATTGGACTAGGAGTAGTCTTACGATCTATAGATAAGACCAATACACCGAGGTACCAGAGACAATAGGTATATTTTTGTCATTAGTATCTCTATTTACAGGCTTTTTAAAGAACAACGCCAGAAAAATGATTTAAATTGCCTCCAGGAATCACACAACTAGCGCCATATGCTTGACCAAAACTTCACCAAATTTCAACGACTAATAGTTTCCAAGAGGTATAACTGCCACGAGGAAAATTAAGCCGCCTATTTTAATAATTTCTATTCACTTGGATGTAGTTGGTGTAGAGGACGCTGGGCAGAGCGCGATGCATAGAAAGTTACAAAATTTCCTATAACGCACTCAAACATTTATTTTGCATTCCAACTGAACCGTTATCCATTACTCATAGTTTTTCAAATGGCACAATAGGACATTGTGCCATTTTACCATTAATTCGAATAGTGTGCAAACACTCTCAGAATATTTGGGCACCCATTCATCTATTTTCATTACCTTCATTAATTATTCATGGGCGCCAAGGCTCTTCAGCCGGAATATTACCGTATAATCACCAGTAGCGTAATAAACAACGTCAGCGCGGCATCATTTACTGCTACGATTTTATGATCATAAGTTACAGTTTACAAGATCACAAGTTTTGGACGAAATTTTTCCCAAAAAAACAAACATAAAAAGCAGCAACTTCCTTCTCTTTCCACCAAGACCTACACTTCGTTCGCCTTACTTCCATTCGACCCTCCATCTCTTATCCATTCCCCTCGAGTACTCGCGTATGGGTCGATCAGACCCAAGCACATTTCAAATACTTATAACTTTGCCAATCGTAATTGATGAATCTATTGCTTCCATGTAGCTGACTGTAAAATTATTTTTGATATAATTTGTAATTTTGCGAGCATCTCGGTTATAACTTCTTGCAAAACTGTTGACAGTTGTCCCCTTCTGGGTCTATTAGACCCATCGCCAGCACTCGTGTCACACTTTTTAGAACTTCTTTTTCTATTTGGTCTCATCTTTGCAATAATTATTGCCAGTAAATATTTGCACGCATTAAATTGTTCACGATTTGTTATACAAATAGGATGATTTATTTATAACAATTATTTTATTGTATTTTTATTGCCTCATCCCGCGTTTTAATGCATAATTTCTCTACATTGTTCCATTTAGCAATCTTGTTTGCGGAAGTGCTATGTTCAAACTATGTATCGACTAGATCTAATCTCTTGTGTCTAGACATGCTCTCTACCACTAGGTTGGGAAGATCGGGTATCACGCTCACTTGCTGAACCAAATGTCACGGGTCATGCGGCCTCGGTCATGGGCATTGTGTAGTGGAAATGTGCGTTCTAATTCTGTGAATTACTGCAAAAGGACTAATTTTTCAGATAACCCAAAATATAAGTAGTATAACTAAAGTTACACAAAAAACCTTGACATAAATTCACTAAGTGGAAATTCTTACAAAGAACAGAATGCGTAACCCTTTGAAATTTTTGGGACACTTTAAACATTTTTGCACAATAATGCACGATTTTATACCCACTGACTCACGCAAACAATTTGTTTCCATACTTGAATAATCCTGCATTGCCATGAGTATATCGAAAAATGCGATGGCTTGTTGTCGAGTGTCATAATATAAAAATACTGAGCTTTCAGAAAAGAAGCAATTGATAGTTTTGAGAATGTTACTCTCAGGGAAGGGAAAAGTGAACTACAAAGTCATCTAAGAGGCCCGCAGCCTCACACTCCTTTCCCTCGCATGCAATTTTTAGCATACGAGAACAATGTAATAAGACTTCAAAGAAACTCCCGGCTTCGCATATCCAAATTTTTATGGCTTGGAGTGCACATGCCCCATGGGTTTGATCACTCACTACTTTACTCCAAAGTTTACTGCTGTACTTCCGTCCGGGAAAGTTCGTTTTCTCCAGTCTTCAACCAAGCAACGACAGAGTCGGATAAACAGAGAAAAAAGATATTCCCAAATGTAGCTCAGCGATGCAGTTTGTGTTTATCAGTATGGGTTTACCATTTATCAGTTTTTATTATTTGTGAGTGTTTTCCACGAGAAAAATACAACCCTTGGAGGCCAGGTGGTACTTAATAAAATTTTAATTGCCGGTATCGCAGCTTCACAGGAATCGAAAGGTAAAGTATGCTTCTGAAACCTAATCTATTTATCACACTGAATGAGTTGCATATCTAAAATTGCAAACACGCACTGCTATGTAGAACAGTTTATATAAATTATACAATTCAAATAAGTAGAATTATTTAAGTAAAACTCTGGAATTAATTGTCCTTGATTTCTTTGCATAATCATGAATAAAACGATTTTGGAGGAAAAACAAAACGAATCATGACTGAGGGAGATTGAGAGTGATGAGTAAAAAGACACCGACATCATTGGTGGTGTGTCTGATGAAGATGAAGGGGATCGTTTAGAAGAAAGTGTTCGTGAGACAGACAGTGAGCAGGAAGTACAAGTAGAGAGTGCTGATGAAGATGACAAAAGGAAGTCACCTGAGCATCTGCTGAGTGGGATAGATCACGTTACTACTTGTCAGAAAGTACCTTTTCGGAAAAATGTAAAAGTAAGTCTACAAATATTTTTCAGAATGTTAAAAAATTGACCCAATATTCCATAAATGTCTAAATCCCACTAGATAGTTGGAATTTGTTTTTCGATTTTTGTAGATGAAACGGTTACTTGTACTAGCATTTACATACGTAAAATTGAGAATAGATTCAAAAGGCCACGTGATGTGCAGATAACAGATTCAGTTGAAATTCATGGTTTGCTCGGTTTGTTGTATCTTGCAGGTGTTCATTGGGCTTTTCACTTGAACGTCAAAGACCTTTGGGTGACGGATGGAACAGGTTTTGAAATTTTCCATACGAAAAGATTGTACAATATATTCCGTTTTTTTATGCATTGCCTACGATTTGATGATGAGAGTGATCGTCGAAACGCTTGTCACATATATATAAACAAGCTCCCATACGTAAAATCTATGAAACAATTCAACGGAAATATTCATAAAAAATACAATATGGGTACGTTACTGTTGATGAAAAGCTTGAAGCATTTAGGTGGGAAAGTACGTAGCTTTAGACAGTACATCCCCACAAAACCCGTGAAGTATGGGATAAAAATATTTTCATTTGTAGATTCATCTACCTATTATACGTCTAGTATATATAGTTAGTCATCTACTGTGGTAAACAACCAGTCCAGCTAAGGTTGTAAAACGTATCGCAAATCAACTGCGACATTCTGGGAGAAACATAACTACAGAAAACTGGTATTCAAGTATCCCTCTACGTGTAGAATTAATGGAACGCAAAACTACTATCATAGAAACTATAAGGAGTATTAAAAAATAAATTCCACTATCATTTATTGCCACTAGATCTCGAGAGATAAAACCAACCATATTTGGGTTTCAACAGGAAATAGCAACTTTGTAAGCAAATAAAGCAAATAAATGCGTTTAATTGTTATCAACGATACATCACACATATGAGATAAATGTGGGGGAGAAGAAACTTACAGAAGTAATTACATATTAGAATTCCACAAAGAGTGCCGTAGACACAACAGATCACTTGTGCGGAAGCTACAATACGGCAAGAAATGGTCAAAGATGGCCTCTGGTGGTATTTTATTATTTTAAGAATGTTGCCGAAATTAATGCTCGCATTATTTTAATGTCCACAAAAAAACCACCTCTACAATATAGAGTTTGAAAGGTTTTCCTAAAAGACGTCTTTCTCTCTAATGCAGCCACAAAAATACAGGCACACTAAATTTTCCACGTTGCCATAAGAACTCCAAAATATTGTTCATAAATTTTCCAGAACAAGGAATAATGAACCTGAGGTGCAACAAAATCAACCAGATAGAGGTCACGTTATCAACTATGCAAACCAGAAAAATACAGTTAAACAAAAGCATTGTGTTTTAAATGGAATCGGTATATTTGCCAAGAACATGCAAATTCTGTTTGTAAAGACTGTAGCGATTGTGTTCCTTCACGTAACACTGAAGTAGCTTAGGGGGGTGGTGAGAACTATGATATAATACAACTTTGTAGCAAATAAAAGTACAGGCTTATAGCTGTAATAAAATAAATGTAATAACTCGTTTTGTTTCGACGTTTTTCATTGGCAAAACAAATAGCCTTTCTCGAGGTCACCATAAAATGAGGAAAATATTTGCGTGAAAATAGATGTTAGTAAAATATCGGTATTTTTATATAATAATGACTGCAACATACTCTTCACAAAAACTATTAATAAAAAAAGTTTAAATCAGATTTAAGCAACCGTGAACGACTAAAACAGCCATTATCCTTTGAAAGGGTCCTAGAGACCCAGCGTGAGTACTCACGTTAGAAAAATGGCGTGAGCAGTGCAAGGTTAACCATATAAATTACTTAAAGGCCACAAGCCCGCTCTCACCACTATTCCTCAGTTAAGACTAAGCAACCGCACGGAACCACGCTTCATAATTAAGTGCTCACTAATCTCTTCTTCGCATTGCCGACTTTAGTCCTCTCCCCGACTTTAGTCCTCTCGCATAGTTGGGCTTTCTTTGCCAACTCAACTCTTTAGCTAAAGTCCTCTATTCTGGACACGTTTTTGCAAAACATATTTCTTAGAATGGCGATCGACCAGTTTTAACCCTTGCCTTCCCACTCCGACAATCAAACAAACAGTTTTTTCGATGATCTCTCGACCTCCATTTTCTCACGATTAATCTTCAGAAAAGTCCAAAGATGATGACCAACCATAGAAATTTCTTTTGTGAATGTTCTTCGAAAACCACTTCACAAATTTTAATACACATACTTATTAAATCTGGACTTTTAATTAGTAGGAATTCTGGAAAATCTTACTTAAAAAATTAAGATCACACAAGTTTCAGGGTAACACAGAGAATGTTAATTTAAATATCTCTCAAACCAATAAAAGCGACGATATATGAGACATCCTCTGTAAAACTAGTGGAAACACAAATTACTTCTTTCCACGCACCATTACTTTCTTTTTATAAAATAGTACACATACAGCAATATTGCAGATTTAAATTAGTAACTATAACTAAAATAGAGCTAAACAGTAACATTAAGACTCTCGGTCAGCGTATAATTTACTTTCGGCCTTTCCCTCTCCCAATGCCTTTTCACAATGGTCCTCCATTTTTCATTGCTGGTGTCCGGACACCAGCAATTTGTCTCGTGACACGGCAGCAGCCCGCAGCGTAGTACATAGAAATAGATTAAACAGAGCGGGTTCGTATGCTTGTGTCGGCGAACACGATGCTCGGTTGCTCCTGAGTATTCCAAACCGCTCGACACCTACTCTCCTCTCTTCCTATTGTGCTATCTAACTCCGAGTTGTCGCCCAAAGCACCATTTAGCCACTTGCTCGGAGTAATCTTTCTTTACCTTTCCTAACCTTTGCAATAGGAGGGAGTTTGTCTCTCCTTTTCATTCCTGTCAATGGAACGGAGGAAAAAAAAGACAACCCCAACAATGTACGACGGCATTCCTCCACGGACTCCCGTTCAAGTCTCCACGGTCGACTCATCCTTGCACGATCCGTCTTTTGTTTTTCGCCCCACACACACCGTCTCTCTTCCCCTTCCCCATCGCCGACCAATTTCAGGGGTCAAATCCGTCAAAAGAACTTTCAGCTGCCGCAAGAGAGGATTAGGCACTCGAAGGCAGAGCATCGACAGGTGCGTGGGTTGCTTGCGCGTTCCAAGAGAAAAAAAGGAGTTGCGTTTCGCTTCCGCAGGTCAGAGGAGTTTGAATCCGGGTCCAAAACGTCACTTATAGGCCCTTTCAGGATACTTCGGTGGTGTTGGCTATCTTGCAAAATATGTCCGAAACATTAAGGGCCATGTGAAGGGCCCTCCGTAGGGAGTAGTTGAGGAGGGTGCAAGAGATGTACCCTTTCGACCCCTTTTCGTTGCGATCAAAACCATCTTAAGGTGAGCAATCATGAGACCCTCCTGGCATTGTTGATTTCCTGCCTGGTTTGGACTCGCAGTGGGTTAGCTTTGATCGTCTTTATTCTTTGTGATAGGTAGTACATTTTACTCATGATTCGACATGACTTTATGTAGTAAACATCTTTCACACAAAGATTCAAGAATCAAATACACGCTCCAAATGTCTACAATATACATATCGTCAGTGATATTTTGTTAGGAATTGATCAAACAGAAAATGTTGGATACATTATATTTTTCTGAAGACATACTCAGTCTGGAGCTAAAATATCTTTCTCTCAATTTTTTTGTTTATTTAAACTATTAAATACTTCCTTTTATAGCTAAATATTTTATAGATACTAAATACATGATAAATAGTTTGTATTTTAATACATACATACATAAACACCACGCCAGCCCCTTTCGAGATAGGCAAAGTCAAACTTAGCTGTTGCTGTTAGGCCTAGAAAACTGCCTCTGTTTTAATAACTTCCTCCATAATGCCCTATTCTTGCACGCCTCTTTTGCTTCTCTTACACTCATTGCATTGCTTCATGCACGCTCTTATTAAGGTTCCTTATATTCTTCACGCTTAAGACTCAAATAAGAAAATCTCAATCAACAAGTAGAATTTATCCATTCTCAAAAAAAAATTCTGCTATAATTCGGTTACTCAAATGTTTAATTTTGTTCCGATTATTTATTTTCGCCTCTATATTAGCCATAAAAAACCTGACTAAATGAAAAAAGGAATAAAAATGTTAAAAATTTGGAACTCACCCTCTTGAGATTATTGCACAAGAGATCACCACAGCGACGCAAAATACGGAAAAATACATTGACGTCGTTGTGAAAACTAAAAACTGTAAGACACAAGTGGAAGACATTTTTTTGAACAAATAACACTTTCTCGATAGTAACTATGTGGTATTGCATGATATAAATTTTTATTCAAACTTTTACTTCACCACAGTGAGTCTTGTGTGGGTGTGAGAAAAAATCTGTGGTTAACTAATAGTTTGAATGAAAATTTACATTTTTTCTATTGGCAGGCGCTGTTATCCCCGCTAAGGCATCCTACATTGTAGAGCTTACAAGCATGGGGAATGCCAGGCATATACCATGGTACCCTAATGCCACCAACGTAATCCTTGATCAAATGCTTTCCCAATTAGTAACCACCATAGTTGACTTCTACGGTTACAAAGCCGTCATTGCAATTCTCCGAATATGACCGAAGAACAGCTATTTCAAAGACATAATTCACGTTAGCCACCTTAAAAGTTTTGAGTGAGACGCTATTGAACTATGTAAAAAAAGTTTTACTATGTAAAATAACTATGTAAAAAGATATTTATGAACTATGGCATATTTTTTTGCCAACATTTTTATTTATTTACCTTATTATGGAAGGAAGATAACTACTTCGAAGTTTGTCAAATTTTAAAGAAATTTTGAAAACTTTAAAAATCAATATACATGTCAAATGCATGTAAATATATAATAATGAAATAATCACATTTTCCTAATGCCTCATTCACTCTTTTGACTAATTATCTCTCATTTTCCTGCCAAAAACGATATGTCCTTGTTTTGCTAGAGTAATAAATCCTTTTATGAAGCCATGGGTCATCTTAAAGAATGAATTTCTCCTCGTTACTTAATTTTGTGATCCCTCCCGTCTTCAGCCCAAGCTGAAATCAAGATTGAATCAATTCAAGTTTTCCACTCGTGCTTGATCCATTTTCACCCCAGACATAGCCTTGGATAGGTGAATGTAAGATTAGTCCATCGTAAATCAACGCAGGAAACAAATAACATGGTCTAATACCTGTGCACGATGCAAAAGCTCAGATACAAAATAGTGATAGCCATGCATCTAATAAATGCAATACTTTAGCACGGATAATCAATTGACAAAATTATGTTCTAAAATATAGTGCAATGATGAAGGAAGGAAATTGATATTGATTCATACGACATGGTAGCACAGGAAAATATTGCCAATAGATGACCACACTTTAACCGGCGGAATCGGCGGGATAATTGCGGAACCGTGATTATTTTTCGAAATAAATACCAGAGAAAAATAATTAACGTAAAACACAGCATTTTGTAAAAAAAACAACCCGCAAATAAACACATTGTGCACGACAGCTGGACAGTTGGGCGGATCATTTTTAAGACTATATCAGTGAGATGAATATCGCACACGTCAAAGAATAAAGAGTCTAACACCGAATCCAACGGCATATTATAGGCCATGACGAGAGAATGACGAAATATCATGACGCCTTAAAAGCATTAATATCAGCAGTCAGTCATCCCTCCGAAGATAGATTTCTTGCACCTCTCCATTCCATGATCTTTTCAGTTAACAGCTTCATTCCTTCATATTTCCTCAATGTACTCAAGTATTCCACGATTGAAGCGTTCTATCTTTAGTCGTCTTAGAAAATTCACTTTTTTCTCTTATTGCCATATTTGAACCCGCATAACCTTTTGAGTTTTTGAGGCATTTCCGGCCTGGCTTGGCCAAATTCACTTGGCGTGGCGCTGACGTATGTGTGGCTGCTGTTACTGCAGTCTGAGAGACTTGTAAATCAATGTTCTGTAATTTTGACTAACCTTGCCACCTTGAATTTATATTTTTCATTCCTCGATGAACATATGAATTAGAAGTCATATTGTTTTCAATAGTAAAAAAAACTATTCCCACAAAACATATCAAATATAACTAGCGTTAGGTTCTCTACAGCAAACTGCTATTTTATCGACAGAGATCATATTAGCGCATCACAAATGAATGCCTGCGTTAAAAGGGCCAAGAAAAACTAAACAATCGTTCGAAGTTACCCGTTCATTATGATTACTGTCAATTATAAATGGTATTCCATTGATTTTGCAGTCTCTATCAGATTTAAAAGTTAAGGTCAACGTAGAGAAGAAAACATTCGATTAGAAACAAGATTTGAGAAGGCAAGCAACTCTCACTAAAGGTCTGTTGTGATGTGCCAAAGATGAAGACTCCGAAATCCCCCTCATGACTTTTGCAAAATTTCGAAACTCTCATAACACTATCTCCACCTGCCTTCCCACAATATTCGATCAATAATGACGAAGCATTCAATACATATAGAATGACACAGACAGATGAAAGGTATTGGTAAAGTCAGTGACTTACGATCCTGAACGAGCTAATCCTTTAATGAAATGGTTGTCAATATATCTTAAACTAAAGAGGTGGCCGTAGTTCAAATCTAACATCTTGATAAGAAAGGATTAATGGAAATGGATGAATGCTTCACTAGGTGATTGAGTTAATATATTGTCCTCTCCAGACAAAAAAAAATTAAGAGGTAAATAATTTCTTGAATGCCATTATCGGACACAGCAGGAGTTCACAAGGTTGGTTTGCATGGGATATATTGATGCTTTGCGAAAACTTCTTCGGAAAGAATGAGAAGCCATCACGAATAGCAATACATTTCCATCGAGTTTCATATCAAAAATAGTCCCATACCATTATTTCATCATTGATTTAAAATATTGTTATCGCCAGAATTTTCTATTTCCAATGAGCAGTCAATGCAACTGCAAAAACTTCATTGCTCAGAGAAAACATATTACTTACAGTGGCTGATATTTTGAATAAAGCTAGCTACTAACTACGTTTTCCCTTAAGATAAAGAATCGAAAGTGAATCATACCAATTCAATTCTATATTATTAGTTATATTATATAATGATAATAATAATATATTAAAATATGCTATTAATCAAGCCCTTCAAATATATATTATTTCAATATCCAATAAGAAAAAGTAAGCAAAAATTATAAAGAAAAACACGGTGGTATTTATATTTAGTAAATTATTTTTATATGATTTTTAGACAACAAATGCCTATATGTCTTACTTTTTTAATACGCGAAAAACATATTTAATTTTGTACCTCCCAGGCTTGATTTAATTATAGCACGACTCTTCTGCAACAGTAGGATTTCAATTTTACCTCGCATACATTGGAATCCACTGACATGGGTACACCCTCTGCCCTTAATGACCTAGTTTTGGAATCATATAACCTTCACGATTATCGCACAAGTCCTTATATTTTGGGCTTTTCCCACACGCCAATCCCTTGCCATGAGTGCCCTCAGTAAGAACTACTTTATTATGAAAGTACTACTATGTTTCTTAACATTTAGCCATTTTATGAGTAACTCCTATTTTGATTCCATTCACCATATATTATCAGTAGTTTCAATTTGCTCCGAAATGTGAGACAAATAGAAATCTCCAAGGATGCTATCTGTTCACAGTGAAGAGCAGACGAGAGCCTATAAATTACCTTCTAATCCATTTGCTTTGGCGCAGGTCCCCCATTTTTTTCCTTTCCCTTCACGCTACACAGCTAGACAACTCGGCAACGACCTTTACTGATCGAACTTCACGTATGCTGCACGCAAATACGTGCCTCGAAAGTGCAAACGCATGCAGCGACCATCCGCGGATTCAGTCACAAGTCATGCCCGGCGTCGATCGAGGAGAATTTTTTTCCTTTCGGACGTTTATGGAAAGCTTGTGTCAATTGAAATTGGAAGCCAAGCCGTTCATCCGCTCACGTCTGTCCATTCTCGGAAGTTGCCATCTCGAGAGCGGACAGGTACCAACCCGTGCGCTCTCCGTCGTATTCACCCGCTCAGGGATTACGACCAACTAGAAACAGAAAGATGATGCTTCTGCTTTTCCCTCGGAGTCCTTCAAGAAATTCTTCCAGGCCCAGATTCTAACGGAACATTTAATTCGAAATGCTGAGTGCATAGAAAGACAGTCAAAACAAAGTTATGCAGCGAAAGCTGAGGGAATTCTTCAATTCCGAGTCACAATGTAAGGCAATCAGGCAATCACCCGTAATTTGTCAGGCTAACATTTCTTATGAACGTGTTGATAGTCGATGTCTGTTGTTAAACAAGGGTTTAATTAATTTAATGTCTAGCATAGCTTTATGATGATTTCTTCTTTGTTCAGCTAGTATATCTGTACCTCCTAGATTAAAATTCTTAGGGGAAATTAGTCTTTTTAATGGTTTTAATGGTGAAGCACCCACCGGCTAACCTTTGCGTTCGAGCTAATTCTGTTCTTGGCTTGGAGTAGGTACGAGTTAACTCCGTAATAATGAGCGGAATAGACCAAGCAAAGGGGGATTTCAATCAGAAGAAGAGTCTACCAAAGGCCAGTTACAAGAGCTTGTAAGTAGGAAAGCGCTCTTCTTACCCTGCCTCCTCCACTTCGTCATCGTGTCGTACCCTCTTCTGTTACCGCCGCCACTGACTCCGATAGTAACGCGCCACTCTCTCCAGCTGGCGCTCACGACACCCCCGCACATAACGGCCCTGTTAACCCTCCCCCGCCTCGCCCGCTCTCTCCTAGCTGCGAGTCTCCTCTCATATTGGAATAACTGACATCATTTGCGCCAGGAAGATCGTTCGAGGAAGCTTTGTTTGTATGGAAGGTGACGAATAGGCTCAGATAATATGCACCTACATGCATGGGCGTGTCAGTAATCGTAGACTTAGTTCGAATACGGAATGATGAGTGGAAAGAATACCGGCGACGGCATTCTGAAATCGATACGACGCGCAGAAGAGACCACCGTTTTTTGTCACTGCCGGCGTTATGAACCCCTTACGCATTGTAATCCATGGTAGAAGTTCGTTCCCCTAATTCCCCTCACAATAAACATTGGACGGGCACTGGGAGCAAACCCTTCACTATCTGATCCAGCTTAATAAAAATTTACCATTCCGGAAACAGGAAAAAATGTAATGATAAAAAAAACAACAATTCACACATTTCCCCTAAAAATTCAATTCACCGAGACACTCATCAACAGTAGTCACGCGGGGTGAAACACCGCGTGACTACTGGTGACTACTGACGCGGTGATCAACGGGTATATTTTTTATTCTGAACTTAGTGACTTTTTTCAACATCCTGTAAAAGAAAGGGTGCATATTCAATATAAAATCTAAATTACATCAGTAGAATTTTTTTAAGCATTCAGATTAAATAATAGGTTTCAGTTCTACAATGCCAATGCCGGTCTGCATACCAACATTAAAATTGCGATTTTTGAGGCCTGTATTCAGTTACTACTAACATTCTCTTATGCACTTTTGAAGCCAGCTCTAAACAACTACCCGTACTCATAACCTCACTACCTTCATTTTTTCACCAAAGGTTCAATTGAGTGGGAGCTTTGGCTCAGCTGATAAATTACCACTTCACACTTTTCGCATAACTATAGGTATCCGACATGCCAAAGCCATTGTTTGGAATTCTTCAGAACCAATAGAAATTATCAATGTTTAAAGCTCTTAAGGCTATTATGTTTTGAAAGCAATTTTATAGTAGGAATTGCGGATGCAGAAGCCATTAAACGCTCCATTTAGCCCATAATATCAATTTTGACACAATGGAAGTGAAAGTTACGAGCAATAAAATTTCCGCATTGATGGATACTTCACCGAATAAATATTCTAACGGAAAGATCAGATATTTCGTCACTCCTTCACGCAAGATGCGTCTCACTCAGCAAAGGGGTAGAAAGTTTTTCGTGCGCAGGAACAATAATTCAGTTTTTCCCATGACCCATAAATAGCTAATTTCGAGCTTCGTGCCCCGAGATGAGACGAAAAAGTCGTTTAATCACCGCTCCAAAGGGAGGAAAACAGCGCTTAAAACACGTTCGACACCCGTGAGGTCAGCACTCGGGGAAAGGTGCGGATCGGAAGGAGGGCACCGGGAAATGCGGCGGCGCTAAGTGGAGAGCGAGAGAAAGAGAGATGAGACCGTGACGGGTGCGAGGCGGGGGTGCGGGAAGAGGGTGCGGCCAACGCACTGCATTGGATCAGCGCCGGCTGAGACACATGCGGAGACTCTTTTATCGCCAAGGAAAGTCCCGAGCAAGAGGAGCCAAGCGCGCTAAGGGATTGGGATCCATGGATGACATCAAGCGCTGTTCACCACCGTATCATTCTTGAGCGCCGAGTATCCGTTTCTGTCATAGATTAAGGAAGGCAAAATATATATACACCACGAAATCACGCAGAAGTACTATTGAAGACGTTAAATGTCCAATCGATCACATTGATTGGATCAACTATTTATTTATCTTTTAAACTAAATATAGGTTCAGTGCTTTTTACAACTAAAGTTTGAACGTGTATATAAAAACAGATATAGTGCAATAAACAGCAACCTAAATCCTACGGGACTCGGCCCACAGGGCCGGGTGTCGTGCCCGGCAGGGGTGAGAGCAAGGCCCCTGCGGTCGTCGTCACACGAAATCCTTGCTCAGACGTAGTAGCAGCAGAGGAAAATAAGATATAGAAGAGGAACGAAACAATCAGAATAGGCACGTGGAATGTTAGGACTATGCTGATGGTGGGGAAGCTAGAGAATATAAAGCAAGAAACGTATAGGGTGGATGTAGACAAAATGGGTCTGGGTGAAGTAAGATAGAAGAATGACGGGGACTACTGGAGCGATGGCTATAGAGTAATTTATAGTGGAGGGAATGAAAGTCAGCGTGGGGTTGCATTCGTAATGAATAGAGAACTAGATGGAAAAGTAATGTATGCATAACAGGTGAACGATAGGATAATAGTCGTGGAACTAAAGGCAGATCAAACGAATTTTGTTATAATCCAGGTTTATATGCCTACCTCTAATCATAAAGAGGAGGAGGTATATGGGGTATACGATCAGCTAGAGGAAATAATTGGTAGGATACCGGGGAGTAAGCCCTTGGTAGTAATGGGGGATTGGAACGCGGTGGTGGGTGAAGGAAGAGATAGGCGGGAGGTGGGCGATTACGGGCTAGGAAGGAGAAACGACAGCGGCGAGAAAGCTATGGAGTTTTGCCGTAGAAATAACCTAGTAATTACAAATACATGGTTCAGACATCATCCTCGACGTAGGTACATTTGGAAGAAGCCGGGAGACACAAATAGGTTCCAGATAGATTATATAATGGTTCGTCACAGATACAGGAATAGTGTTAAAAACTCGCATACTTACCCAGGAGCTGACGCAGACACAGATCACAACTTATTAGTCATGAAATGACGGGTAAAACTGAAAAAGATAAGAATGGGAAGGAGGGTACGAAGGTGGAATACGGAGGCATTAACTGGGGCAATGAAAAAGAAGTATCGAGAGAAGGTAGATGAGATAATGGGTGAGGAACATGGAGTTAGATAAGTGGAAAATGAATGGGGAAGTCTGAAAAATGGAATTGTAGAAGCGGTGAAAGCAACGGTAGGCGTAGTGAGTGCAACTAAAATTAGAAAACCGTGGATCACGAAGAAAATGATAAGGGAGATGCAGGAGAGAATGAAATGGAAGAGCGTAAACTCAGAGGTAGGTAAGAGAAAATACCGAGAATTAAATAACAGGCTTAGAAGAGAAACAAAGAAAGCAAGAGAGGCATGGTGGAGAGAACAGATCGACTCATTAGAGAAATACCAAAAAGAAGGAAGAGCAGATGCATTATATAGGAAAGTAATGGAACTGACGGGTGGTAATAAGGGAAGGGAAATTACAGCGATAACAGAAAAGACCGAAAAGGTGATCGTAGAACCGAAAGAGATCCAGGAGAAGTGGAAGGAGTATGTTGAAGATCTGTATGGTAAAGAAACAAGGCCCAACATGTTAGATATAGAAAGGGAAGACGATATCGACAGAGATGGCATCGGACCAAGTACCCTAGATAGCGAAATCGAAAGAGTTCCACGAGACATGAAAAGGAATAAGGTGGTAGGAAAAGATGACATACATGCAGATATTTTAAAGACCATGGGGAAGAACGGAAGGGGAAACATTTTTGCGCTTATTCGTAGGATTTATGAGGATGGAGTGTGGCCGGAAGATTATGCGAAGACTGTACTAATTCTTACACCAAAGAATAGCAATGCAAAAACGTGCGAAGACTATAGGACCATAAGCTTAATATCCCTCGCGGGCATAGTAGTTCCGAGAATTATAAACAGAAGGCTAGAGAAGAAGGCAAATGAATACCTGAGTGACAACCAGTTCGGTTTTAGGAGAGGGGTGGGAACGCGAGACGCTATAGCGGTGATGAGGACGGTAGTAGAAAGAAACCTAGAGTATGGGCAGGATGTTTTTTCATGCTTCGTAGATTTCGAGAGGGCGTTTGATCGGGTGGAATGGACGAAATTAATGGGAGTGTTGAAGAAATTAAGGGTCGATTGGAGGAACAGGCGTCTGATTCGGAATTTGTATATGAACCAGACGGCGCAGGTTAGGGTAGCCATTGGAGAATCGGGATGGGCCACGATAGGACGCGGAATGCGGCAGGGGTGCCCACTATCGCCGTTGCTTTTTAACGTAGGTATTATATAAATGGTAAGGGAGGCATGGGGGGAGGAGGAGGTAGGAATAAAGGTAGAAAGGGAGCTGATAAATCGGTGAGATTTGCAGATGATCAAGCATTGGTTAGTCAGTCTGCCAAGGGGTTACAGTCAATGGTGAATTCGTTAGAGGTGCAGTGCGAAAAGTGTGGGATGAAGATCAACCACAAGAAAGCGAAACTGATGAGATTTTGTAGAAGTAAGAAGGCGAGGCTGAATATAAGGGTGGGAGAGAAGAAGATAGGGCAGACCGAGCAGTTTACGTATCTGGGTAGTATTTTGGAGGAGAATGGGTTTAGTGGTAAGGACATCAGATGCAGAATTGAGCTCGCTAAAGAAGCATTTTCGAAGAGAAGGTAATTGAAGAGGGAGGTCTGAGAAGAGACGTAAAGAAGAGGCTGGTGAACGCTTTAATATGGAGCATGGCGCTATAAGGGTCGGAAACTTGGTCATTGCGAAGGGAGGATGTGCGTAGACTTGAGGCGCTTGAGATGTGGGTTTGGAGAAGGATTGAGAAGGTGAGCTGGATGGTGAGGAAGACGAACGAGGAGGTATTGGATATGTTTGGAGAGGAGGGGAAGTTTGTGGCAGAGGTTCGGAGAAGGCAGAAGAGATGGATGGAGGAGGTTTTGAGAGGAGAGGGCATGTTGAAGAGGGGAGAACACTGGGGAAGCGTGGAAGAGGATAGGAATTCTGGACGAAATAAGAGGAGGCAGAAGATATGAAGAATTGAAGAGGGATCTAATTGCGGGACATCCTTAGGAGGGAAAGCGAGAAAATGTCTACGGGGTTGGGATGCAGAATGGGGACTGTCCAAGAACCTACCAATCAGCTGGTAGATTACTTGAATGAATGAGTGCAATAAAAACAAATTAGATACGTTAATTTCTATATTCATAATTAATTAGTGTGTTTGATTACATTAAAGAAGTAATTTTATGATAAACAAACGAAACGGTCGTAGGTTTGACCTAGTGGAATTGATCCATTACGGAATAATTATAAAAACTTTGTTAACTCCATTAATTTATTTAATAACACGACCCGGGTTTCAATACTTGGTGTCACCTGGAGATTATAATTCACCTGGAGTTTTTATAATTATTCAGTTGATGATAAACGTTTTGGATTGGTACTCATGAAACAAGAAGGAAAATTAACAGGCTCAGTGCGGTACACAGGATTGTCTCAGGAGACAAAAGCTGGGAAGAATTAAATGGAGTAATTGAGAGACCAAATTATAAAGGCAGAAATGACCACTCATATAAAATAAAACCAAGGAAACAAAAAACTAACGCGGCCTAGCACTCGTTTTTAAATAGGGGTGTACATGATTGGAACCGGCTGCCTGGTGAAATTTTTGAGCCTTTACCTAAAACCTTAAAATCATGTAGAAGTACATGTTTAGAATATTTAAGGCAAAATTAGTTTTTCTTTCTCTTCATATAATCATGTGATGAGATTATTTTATGAGCATGTCTCCTTTCATTTCCACCAGGCATTTACCAACTTGCAATGTAAATTTGAATACAAAATTATGTAAAACATTTTTCGCGTGAATTTCAGCATATTAGGTATCATTAATAGGTCTTGTGCTATGCTGTCAACACACCGAAATCAGAGGTATTTGTCTAAGAATTTTCGCTGTACCGCAATGACAGCCTTCTTGGATTGATTATACGTTTCAAAAAAAGGTCCCGCTTTCGCGAGCCAAGGCATCATCCATAATATACTACATATAATCTGTGGTTACTGTAACACTTTGCCACCACTCAACCGTGTATAACATTTGAAGAAACTCATAATATTCTATATTTAATACTTACTTTAAAACGAATATCACTCTCGCCACACGAATCATTTTGCTTCACCGCCATTATTTTTGTTGATGGCAACGAAACTGAGTCAATTTAGGACAAATATATCATTGCTTTGCATAAATCAACTTCGAGAGAATAAGATGATCAATTACGTATATGTCTGATAGAGTACTTTAGTAGAGATCTTTAATTCTGAGTTATGTGAAGCAAAAGAAAAATCCCAATTTTTATTTCATGCCATTTAAAAAATACTGGTTTCACTGATAAGACAGCGAAACCACCTAGAAGTTAAAGTAAATTATTAAATTGAGTCATTAAAGACGCTAATTAGAGGACGAATGTATTATTATTATGCAAGTGCTTTTGTCTAGCCAAAGGTGCAGAATTTGGTGTCATTGCCATTGAAAGAACGCATTTCTCCATCAATAATTGTAGTAGCTTGCTAATATCTAAAAGCACTAATACTCATTAGCCCTTAATTTACCAAATTCATTTTACTCCCTGAAAAATTGCGCTTCTAACGCCAGTTTTTGGCATAAAAGACATTAGAATTTTATTGAAAACCATGCTTGTTTTGTTTACTTTGTTTTCGTTCTTATTGCAAGCATCCACGAAAACAAGTGTTTGCGTATTTTACATCGGGTATCGTATTACGTAACGAAGGAAAAATACGCAGTGCCTTGATGGAGGAAAAACCACCCAGACCCGCGATCCTACGGTAGTAGACGAGGGCTGTACCCCACCGCTACCAGGGCCATCATTCTTCTGCCTCACTCTTGGCTGCATTGGTAAATTTAAGAGTTATTTGTGGAGAAAGTGGCGAGGAAAGGTAGCGCCTATTCCTTTGACGCATTCAGGTACAAGGCACTATAGTCAATTCACGAGTGGTATGGACATGGTGGCATTTACCGCAAACTTCATTTTACGACCTCCTAAAATCCATAGCGGGATATAATATTTTACTGCCACATAAGGAATGAGGGAGAAAGGGAATGAAGGAGGACGACTTCATCTCGCGAGGGGTGCAGTGGCGGAGGAGAGGGCTTGATGAGAAGGGAGAGGGGGGGAAAGGCGTGGGCAGGGGTGGGTGGCGTCTGCTTTGGTGCCCTCTTGATCTCAATAACCGCTCCTTTCTCGCTCGATCGACGCTCGGTTCAATCCGTTGGTGGGGAGGATGTTGGGGAGGACGAGGGGAGCGAATCAAACAGATCGATCTTCTTCCTCACTCACGACACCTAACCTTTTCGCGGGGCCCGGAATCTTAAGCACGCGCCGCTGCACACAAATCCCTTCGGGATGGGCCCGGGGAGGTGGAGGCTTACGTCATCGCACTACAGCGAAACGAGTTCTCACTCAAGAGTGCACGTGGAATGGGGGGAGGAAGAGGGAGAAAGAGAATCACAATAATATTTTTAACTATCTGTGCCCGCCATGCGTTGCGATGCCTCTTCTTCTTTCTAAGTAGGCACACATAGGTATAAAAAGCACGCACATTTACATGTACAAAATAAATGAAAGACAATGAGTTTGTGTGTATTAAATTAAAGTGGAAAATATTTATTCAAGTGCTTTGGGATATACAATACTTTTGGTCTTACCGCCCTCTAGAAAAACAAATACATTTCTCGGCTGTCCCACTCGTGAGCATGAGACACATAATTGACCATGTGAAATGCATGGATTTTCCAGATTGAATCCACACACTTGAAGCAATTGACCTGGTGCCTTGTTGATAGCCAATGAGAAGGAAAGGCGAACGGGGAACTCGAGTCGTTTGACTACAACTATCAAATTAGTCACTGAACCTGGCCTTTAAATGCTTCCGGCGTGAATAGACATTTATGAAATCAATAATAAATGGATCATCATTATTCACACCTGGTTGCCAATGCCAATGAAATTTCTATTGTTGAAAAGGAAAAAAAATTGATGAATTTAGAGATAAAAACGCAATTATTGGACAAAAACGAAGCGTATAAGAAATTTGAATGAAAAAATTAAAAACTGCAATCCTCTATGCGTTCTATAATAAAAATGTCCATCCAATATCCTGAGTGCAAGTAATTTAAAAACACAAATAAAGAAACACCTGCACAGAATTCAATGATTTTCATATGGAAATATACAAGTTAACAATAATGGGGTAAAAACAACCCCAAGAATTTCATTTTACTATAAAAACACGCGCGTATTTAAAAGAAACGTTGCATCAAAAGTTCAAAGCAATCGGTGAAGAACTTTCAGAGATTTAAGATTTAGAGCAAACGAATATTTACATCTTTTTATATAGATAAAAGGGAGAAAAGAAGAAGAAAAAAAGAAGTGGAAGGAATGCTGGGGATACCGAGAGGGTGAAAGAAGAACGAAGACAACTATGTAATAGAAACACTTAGAAGAAAATTCCAATTGTAAAGCAAGAAAAGAAGATCGCTAGACACCCGATGAAGAAATAAGAGGAGAAAACAAAATAAAACTTGTGAATTATAATATACTTTGTAAAATTAAATGTAATGAAAAACATTGAAACTTGAACTACACTAGAAATAAATTAAACAATTGTTTAAAAATTAAAATGAAGAAAATTTGGGGTTAAGTAATATGTACCCCAAATAGTATTGTAATTAAAAACAATAAAGAGGGAGAAAGAGAGAGAGAGCAGGAACTTTCCTCCACCGGGGTGTGAAAATTATTATACAAACGGCGTCGGAAATGTTTGCCGCCTGATTTCTCAGCGATGCCCGCCGCGATCGGCATCATTAGGAGTTTTCACTGTGCGAATGTTCTGTTCTGCAGGAACTGATTTGCATTCGAATTCCCGTTTTTTTCCGAGAATTCACTAGGTCGCACCATCACGAGATCCCAGATCCGGATCGTTAATATTGCGAAATCTCACGGCTTCTTGAGCGGCGGCTAATTATAGAATAATTCTACTAGCGGGATATCAAACATGAAGGAAGAGTTCCTAGGCGAATCCTCGGATCTGCTCAAAAGAATTCGCATCGCACTTCTGCAGAGTTCAATTTAATCAACACTTAGAAAACACTGGGTGAAGTGAAGAAGTTTGCAGAAAAAAACTCGCGACCAAGCTTCATTCAAGTAATAATTTTTAATTCCCAGTCAGACCTCTCTCCTTTTTTTCAACTGACATTACCCCATTGCAATGTTATTTGCGTAAATAATTTATTTGGTTTATATAGCAAACGCTTTAGGAGTGTTTTAAAATTTCATCCCATGAAAAGTGTATGTATTTCACTAAATATTGGAATTATAACACTAAATAACGCACTTGTGTCAATGCGATATGAATTTCCTCGTTGGCTAATTCTATAAAACTTATAGTTACAAAACATTTCGTGAGCCAAAGATAAGCAAAACAACGCTGTAAGTAAGTATAATAGCGTATCAGGCTTAAATTTGTGGAAATACTTTGTCCATTTCAAATAAAACAATATTGGCAAATTACCACACAGTATTTTATAAAAATAGTTAAAATACACCACCGACCAAGGTTTCGGCACGTTGACAAGAAAGAGCACGCAAGAGTTTCTGAGAAAGTTGTACCTTGATAATGGCATTAAGTGCCGAAACCTTGGTCGGTGGTGTATTTTGACTGTGTTTTTATAAAATTCTGTGTGGGAATTCACCAATATTGTTTTATTTGAAATGGCTTTAAGTAAGGTTTAAGCCACATCAAGTCACTCATAGGGTCTTCGATTAAAGCCAATGGGGTATTTTTCACTATGGCTACGCTTAGAGAATGAACCAGATATGGTTTTCCAGGTAGTGTGCAAGTTAATTGCATAAAAAATCTAAACGATCCATTCCCTTCTCGGGTATGAAGGTGATATTGCCTTGATGTATATTTTTATATCTTGAAATATAGCTCGAGCAGTCGGAAAATGTATGTAAAATCTATATCATAAACAATTATTATGGTCAATAAAAAGTTAAGAATAAAGACGTTAATGAATGTCCTAGGATAGATCATTTAAATATTTCCTCAACATCTAATTCATGAACAAGATCGGGCCATAGAATCAGATGTGTAAATTTCATTTAACTGGATAAATTCTGATTTTACATTTCAAGGAAATCCAATATCGCATGTTCTACATAGTACCCTTCAAGCCACTTCAAGATTACATGGCGTGGGAGGGCAATTATTTATTTATAATGATCAAGTGGTGGTACACTACTGCGCTTCTGCGAAGAGTAAATTAACTCGTTCATGATATCATCGCTAATTAGGTAATATGAGATTTTATATGCCACCTGATCGTGTAACTCATCACACGTAATGTTGTAATAAATCAATAATAAAACTCTAAAATAATAACAATGCGTTCGCCAAAGCTTTCAGATCTCATTAACTTTCACGATTAATTGTGAGAATATTCAATAAAAGCCAAAAAGTTAAAATAGATCCATCGGAAATTTCACAGTAATGGTGCAGATGTTTAACTTCCGAAATTGTCCTAGAAGGTAGCACATTATGCATAAACTTTTATGGGCTTAACTTACTGATAATACATAATCAAGATAGATCACAGTTTGAATTCGACGTTTTCCAAGCCGTTGTCTTCCTAAGGAGAAGTCGTCCCATGATTATCCATCACTTTTCTAGCATCGTTCTGCCTGCCCTGAGCGGCACTGATGACATTTCTAGCCACCGCTTGCATATGCATCTTGCACCAAGGTTTATAAGTGATTATGCAGTGCATTGGCAATGGAAAATTAACAGTTGCACTTTTAAGGGATAAAATAATACTAACGTAATGCAGGTATGTACCTATACATTTTCAGTTTCTATTGGAAAAAACAAATTTGAGGAGATAAGAGTTGTACACGGTTTTAACTTGAAGTGTCGTCACCGAAAGTTGCTAAGCCTTAAAAAAGAAATAGCCCATTTAAAAAAACAGTCAAGTCACACACAGTATAATTAGCCTGCCTGTAGTGTTATGGAGGTAAAATATTCTTTAACTGCGTCACAGACACACAAACGCAGGAAATTTTAGTACGCAATTATGCGTAATTGCATGTCATATGACTTGCTAAAGTTCATACTTGGCAAATTCCACATTAATGTATGCGCAATTTATCATTAGTAATCTATTAAAATGGTTTAAGAAGGGAAGCACTTATGCATTTTACTAATCTTTTAAAATACCATTGCCTTAAAAGTCAAATTTCCCCAGAAATCATTTAATCTACTCTTGCATTCGTATCGAACTCCATGATCAATGTGTAAGACGGAAGGAAGACGGCATGGGCATTACAGCTTGGCCGAAATAAAGAAACTATGAATGGTGAATGACTAAATCTTATTGCAGAGATAAAATGGTACTCTTTTTCAGCGGAACTATGAAAAAACAACCTATTTTTATTACTTTCATCTAAATATCTACAATCCGGTATTGATTTGTTCATTTTTTATGACAAAGTCACTACGTTAGCTCACAAGGATTGCATCGCTAAGTTTTTCGTCTTATTATTGGTATTTGGATATTATATGGTATCTGGAAATTGAACCAGTTAAATCAAAAAGAGTTTTTGGGTTGAGTTACGCAAGCACTGTGAAGGGTCCAAGAGAATGCATATTGTAAAACAGTTGCAATTAAAATTTTCAATCCATAAATGTACTTTTTCTACTTGAATGCACAATGTCCTGTCCATTCCAAGTTTAAACACTAATCTAGCCAGCATCGATTTAAAAAAATGTGTATCTTTAAATCTTTTTTTGACATGTTTCATGTTCGCTCAATGTTTTAAAATGTACTTGATGTTTTTCATATTTAGTTTCAATCCGGCCTGTAATGATTTTCAATGTAATACTTCAATCAATGAATGTCACGCCTATCTAACTAAAGTTTACTTATTAATGATAAGCTCCCCACTTGAATACAGATAATCGGCATTTTCAAATATTTCTGAGGATAGATAGATAAATGAGTTTATTATGTGGGGGAGACTCAATAGTTACCTCTTCTTCTTAACTCTTTTCCACAGTGGAGCAATTGATACAACGCATATAGACCATATAACACAAAAATCTTCAGGCAAAAGACAAGGGCATAAACATTTTTTCAGAATGATCAGTTGAGATCAGTAGTTTAAACTATGTCGGTGAACATATTTGCTATCACGAAATACATGAATTTGCATAAATAAAAACTTACACGCCGTAAAGCTTCCCATGCTGAGTGGAGTGCTTGAGTAAAATGTATGGACCGAAGCAGGAAATCCTTTGAGCTGGTACCTAGGGAAAACCTGTACACTTTCGCCCATTGCGACAGGAATCTTGTTTCGGCTGTCCCAACTTTCATCCGCGGCCCTCCCGTGGTCGGACGCATGGGGAATCCTCGGTGACACAGTTTCTTGGAGGCGTGCTCAGAAGTTGAACTTGAGAGAGCCGAGGTGACCATATGCGTGAAGCCCTTGCGATCGCACGACGGGGGAGTGCGAGGGGAAGGTGAGACGAAAGATTTTCGAACAAGTAGCAGGACGCGGTGGTTACGGGAGTGGACCAGGAACCTGGTCACTTTCCCCCCGCCCCCCGTCCCAACCCGCCCAAACACCAAACCACCTCTCCGTAACCTAAAACAGGTCCACCTTCTTCGTCTTCGTACAACCTTCAAGAGTTCTCCTTCTGCCACCCCTTCAGCAACCCGCTAGTCAAGAGTCGTAAGCGCCCGCCCCTCTCTCCGGGCATCCATTCTCTCCATATGCACACCTCTCAAGGCGGTGCTGCTTCTCAACTGGGTCAAGGGCCGCCTCGCTGCCCCTTCGCCCATCCCCCATCCCCTTTGGATCACCTCCTACGCCCCCTACCGACTTATCACTCTCGCTCCTTTTATTTCCTGCCGAGCCGTCTCCTCCTCCTTCTTCCTCCTATTCGTCTCACCCTTCTCCGGACCTTTATGGACGCTCACTTCAGCCTTCCCGAGGATTCAAATCGACCCTCCGTAGACGCGTCTAGAGGTGACAGTAAGTTGGGCAGAGTGGTCAAAGATAAAATCTGGAACGTGCTCACTTAAGGTGGTTCCGCAGTGAAATGTTATTTTATTAATCTTCTGGCTACTTATAGAAAAACATATCCTCTGCTAGATATAAACAACATAATCATACTCTGTCCACTGTTTTTTTTTCGCAAGTTGAACTTGAACTTACATGAGGTTAAATATGAAAATAGGTGAGTTTTGGGAAAGGGAAAATGGTATTTATCTATTTAAAGTCAACGGAAGAAAAGATTAATTTTCTATCAAACATAAATAAAGTTTTGGTGAAAAACTCGTGGTGAGAAGAAAATTGGCTAAGAGAAATGAATGACAATAAAATTAAGAAAAATTATTATCATCTTTTTTGAGTAATTATCAAATTATTGAAATCATTGACATGAAGATGGGTTATTCCAATGGACAATGCAATCGATTCCTATGGCTGAAACATTGCTATTTCTGAAGTGTTCACCGATAATGTATTCGCCAAATTATCTGCGTATTTTGCACCTTAGTTTTGTTCTATATCAGCAAAGGCATATCATCAGTAAAAGCAGTATTTCTACAATAGGAACGAAAAGGTGAAATTCACTATTTGTCTTGACTCACAACCTCAGTGGAAATTCCATAAGGTAGTTTGAGCAAGATATCAGTACATATATCATTCAATGAATTTGGCCGCACCATAGAGAAAAAGATCACATCTTTCAAATAATACCAAGCTATCAGCCAATTATTCCGCTTCTTTTCGAGATATTTGCCAAAAAAATCCGTTTTCCACGGGATGTGTAACCACTTTCCCAGCAGAGAGAAATTATTTAAAAAATGAGTGGTTTCTGACTAAAATATCGCAATTGAAATGTATCAGCGTGCAGTATGTATGTGCTCTCCATTATCATTAAAATAAGTTTATCATACGCTGTAATACTTTTCATAATAGTGAAAATTATAGGGTGTGAAGGCATTTTTCAGCGTAAAGTGAGAAACAAATAAGTCAAGCTAAGGACTCAAATACTTACATTTAGTTAATTACTGAGAATTTCAGCAATAAAAAAGATTTTCCGTAGTAAATATTATCATATTTACTCCAATCTTCTTATAACTGCTTAATTTTATAAATCAAATTTAGACTTATCTATTATGACAAAATAAAAATCACGCTCATATTACCTTTACTCTTTCAGGACTGATTTTTATGTTTGCATGTTTGAAATAATGTAAGTATACTTTCTGTGAGTTATCTTTCCTTCAATGTGTATCTAACATTTCCCAAAGACACACTTGCTCGGACAATTTTGTTCCGTTAGTATTGAAAGCCGGATGTATCTATTATTTTCGAACTGAGAATACGGAAGAGTAATAGAAATTGCATCTATTATAGAATTGTCCATTAGGGTACGGCGTAAATTCACACCTACTTTGAATTCAGAGGAACAAGTCGGGGTTGTGCCATTCTAAGCGATGGGTCACCGCGATATCCTACTAGAAGAAGGTGTAATAGAAGCGGTAGTCATGAAACAGAATTCCTAATTGGTGAGGTTCAGCTGCGTTTTTTCTGTCGTTCACTGTTCTTTGAACTCCTTTGCACTCCTATTTCTTTGAATGTCATAGAGTAAATTCTACTCTTTGCTTTTAAAAAAATACCTCTTCATTTATTACTTGATGACTTATTTCTCCGCTTTCATTTCCTATTCCAATATGTCTGCGCATCAACAAGCTTGAATTTGCTCATAGTTCCTAAACAGTACTATAGGCACTCAAACAGACTCCCTTCTATAGGTATCCGTCCTTTCTGAAACTTGAGGTAGTCCTGCTGTGATAAATATTAAAAGAAAGTGTGCAGAAACAGGATAGGAAATACATTTATAAATCTCTGATGTTTAAAGTTTGTAAGTTGCCATTCATCAGTTGCTTAAATGCAATATAAAGTAAAATTATGCGATACGCGAGGGAAAAAATGAAAATCCGTAACTTATTGGTATATATTAACCCTTCTTACAACTCACAAGTGTATCTTATGTCAAAGCCTGAAATACATGCAAGAAAAGGGCTAAAGCATCAATTATTCTTACAATTCTCTGGGTCATAGAGTTTTTTTGCCAGACATTAAGACATAGAGACATTAAATTGCCAGTAAAATGCATGTCATGTATATCGGAGTCACTAATACAAACTTAACACTAAAACAAAACAAAATTAACCCTAAAATAGATTTTTCATCTTTCTACAAGAAAACATGTAAATTCTGTGAAATAAGCCCTAAGTTATAGAAAAAAGAGATAGTCAAAATAATTTAAACAAAATAAGCCGTTTTTATTACAAAAATTGCTAATCGACATGAAAGTGTCTCACACTATAGATGACGAATTATTATTTCAACGATATCTTCATTGGTCACGATGTCTCATCAAGAAACAAATTTTAAAGAATCATTGAAAAACATAATTTAGATTCCCTATCCAGGTCGATGACAATGCATTTCAGTACCAGAAAAAACATTGCGACTAAGAATCAATAGTGTAAATTGGGGTGGCATTGGGCAACACCACCTATATATAGGTGGTGTTGCATTGGGCCGTAATGAAACAAAATACGGATTCATTCAATTCACCAGTAAAAAAAATACGAGAAACTCCCATTATGCTAACACTATTCTTTACTGTATTTTGCATTTAGACGCAAAGTAGCATTTTTCCTTTAACTCGCCATAATTTTATCATGGCCGAAAAGATTGTATCGAGGAAGGCTTGTAGTAGTAGACATTTACAGTTGTTCAATGAGAAAAATATTTACCAAAGTGCTTTTTTCGGTCAAGGAATATGAGATGCAATCGCTATCAATGATGCACAAAAAATCGAGTTAATTGAAACTTATACTGCATCATTCTGTGCTTAAAATTGTATTCATTGATCCCATCGGCCAGTAGTAACATTTACAGCTCGCCGCCAATATTTTCCTTCTCACCCGAGTACCGGAGATCACTACCTAAACTCAATGGACCGGGGTGCAACTTTGTGAACGGGCAGCATTTGTACTTTGAAATATAAAAACGTTCTACCATCCACAAAGATTTTAATAAAAAAAATTAAGGTGCAACTGGTTTTACGATTGCTTTGGAAAATGCCTGATTTATTTTATGATGTTATTAATTTCCATTTTGAAATTTTAGTTTGAAAAATAATAAATTTAACGCTGTCTCCTTCCAAATTGATGCTTATATTTCCTCTTGGTTTCCTTGTCATGATTTGAAAAATCATTACTGTTGAAGATGCGACCGTCTAAGATTTAAATTGCTTCGTAAATTCAATACTTAAAAGTGAATTATTCTCTGGGTATATAAAACTCAATTTTTTCCTGTTTAATAAATACCTACCTACATAATGAAGGACTAGCTATTTACATCGTAGATTATTTTCCCTCATTTTCCTTTTCTCTTTTAATAATCCTTGTCCAACCAAATTCTCTATTTATTTACGAAGCACGGCAATTCCATTTCCTCTGAAAATGAGAGGGAAGAACCGAGATGCTATCCGTTATATCGCACTCGTCGCAAAAAGTTTAAGTCCAAGTTAGTAACTTCGAGCCATCGGCAGGGATGATACCTGAACTGGATTGGCATTAAAGCCCTTTTAAGTGTCTTGACGTGATTTATTCATCAAACACAAAATGCTTGCGGAAGTTGAGCGAATAAGTTCCATTTACGCAGTTCATTAAGGAAGACAAATAGTTACTCGTGATATGCCACTCTTATGAATAGCGCAGGGCGTGCATGACCTTTTACGTAACTTAGGGAGACGATTCATTGAGGTAGAGTAGTTGAGAACAACCATGAAATCCATTTCAAGTGAAGGCTTTTCTAGCCATCAAGGATTTAGATTCTATGCACTACTATCAGCAGTCCCTTCGTCCCCGGAATAACCCAACCTTTTCATGGCGCTAATCTCCAGGAAGAAATCCTTTTAGGATTCATTCGCTCCGCTAATAGACCTCATCATATTGCCCTTATCTGTTCGGCGGCGCACCGTTGCGAAGTCCGATTCAACGCGGAGGATTAAAGCTACCGTTTCTCGCGAGGATTATTAGCTTTTGCGAGACGTCATTTCCGACCATATTTCACCGTCCTCGTCGCTCTCAGTAGATAGTTCGTGAGCGATGGGCTTAAAACCTCCCCGGTCGTTTCGAACGGGATGCGATCTCTCACCAGAGCTGAAGAAAGCGACCGACGAAGGGAGCTTTTGAAAACTCCCGCTCGTTAAAGTCACCGAGATAGGACGCACCGAACACGACCGCCATTAATACATCGAGACTGGCCTTCCGCGTACACCCACGACGAACATCTCTCCCAATTTTTTTTTACCTCTCGCCGTCTTCATTTCCACCCAGACATCATTTCCCTTCGAATTCTCGCCCGGGGGGAGTGGCGGCATCAAGACTCTCACTTCCTTCTTTCGTTGCCCTTCGAGGCGAAGGGGATTTTAAACTCCGTAGGCTCCCAGACAAAGCGATTGTTCAAATGTTGGCCTTACCCTCTTTTCCGATTCGCCCCTTGGTTTTCGCTAGTCGCCGTGACTTACAGCTGTGCCACGAACTCCCTTTCGAAAGAATGCCGAGGCTTCGAATCCTCCCACCCCCTCTCATCCCACTTCCGAGGCCCAAAAAATAAATCTTTGGCGGTCCCAATAACCAACCCATCTTAGCGGTCACGAACCTGCTTATCCACTTAATATTTTTACAAAAATCCACCTCATATATGGAGATTAAGTGGACACTTAAGGAATTACTGGCGGGTTGACTCAATAAAGAGATTTCAGATAAATGTCTTACCCACCTAAAATAAGTGTCTCGTAATTTACCACTTCACTCAGATTCTTCACGGAGCCTTAAATTTTGTATCTACTTTTGAGAATTGCATTGTTTGTGGTACAAAAATTAATTCCATTGAGTAAACCATGTAGTGACAAAACAATGAATACCAGTAATACCTGATTACATAGGCCATGGCACCATATGAAAGAAGTTTTTGCCATAATTTCCATTACGCAAAGTTAAATTTATGAATTCATCTTAAAATACTTGCATTTTGATGAAATTTATGCATTTATCTTTCGTTTCTTTTCATTTTTCCTAACCAGGTTGATGTTTAACCCAACCCAATAAATGTCATGTTAGTGGAAGTCGTAAAAAATAATTTGACTGAGATGCATAACTTCTCCCATGCTACGAATAATAATGCAGTGTACCTAGTCCACATACCTAGCCACGTTAAATTCTTTTTAATGGTGGATTTAAAAGTGCAATCAAAGGTTAATTACTATGGACTATAGTATTTAAAAGAATTAAAAATTTATACTGGTCCCATTTAATCATCTAGCGTCATAAATTGCTAAAATAAATCTCAATTTTTCTGTGAACTGTCAAATCCCATCGGTAATCACCGTTATATAATATTAAGAATTTGCCTCCCTCGCACGTACCCCTCAAGGCGTGACACTCATTCATGAAATCTACCATTCCTAATATTTCCTGTCTCCTTTATTAATTGCTGTCCCCTTAACTTGTGCACGCGCATTCACAGCACACCGAGAGCCTGTTCCGCCTCCCTTCCCAGCCACCTTTGACCTCTTGCATCCTTTTCACGCAAAGGCCCCTCCACCTCCCGACGCATACCCACGGATGTTAAAGATGAGGAGACACTGTAGAGACACGTGAGTTAGTTGCTGTTTCCACCCACTGTGGGGAAATCTAAATAGGCCATCGCAGATTGCCATTCTGGCGTTACTAAATGATAGATTATGTACTTCCCTTCACAATATTCGTTCCTAAAGGAAACGTTTTGTTGTGGTTATAAAAAACAACAACCCGAAGATGGTATGAAAATGAATCAAAAGTCATAGATTGCTAGATTTACAAATGTGAAAGCGAAAAGGAAATTTAATTTACACAATGAAACTTTTTCTTAGGTTGACGATTGAATTACGACATCCTTCGCGACGTTGAAGATCTTTCATACTATAACAAGTCAAATTTTTCTGACGAAATGTGGAAACTGAGACGATTTTCCTCAAATGCAAATAGTGTAACATAAAGCAAACGCAAAAAGATTAAGCGTACAACTTTATAACAAATGAACGCCTAGAGTGATATTAAGCGGACGGAACATGGGAAAGTCCTATCAACGATCGATTATAACAATGCACAGGACCACGGATAATCGTTATCCTATGTCAACATCACGTCAACCAACCAACAATCAAACGGCCCCTAGTTACTCATTTATTTTAAAGTTGTGACGTCTAGTGACAAGTTATAAAAATCTCCAATGGCCGTAATAAATTGGCACCACTCGTCAAAATGACACCGTAATTGCTACGTTGATTTGCGGAAAAAAGGGGCAAATCCACGCCAGTCAAAACCACAACCTCTCGACCAGAAAACCCCTGTGGTGGTTTACGGGAATGTTACTTCCTCGCCTGTGACAACCACAGACACACACACTCAACCCAAATAGGGATCCTTCGCTAGGGCTAATGGGACCCCGCTAAGGATGCCTGGGTTATGAACACAAACACACTCACAAGCACTCAATAAATCACTTACTCACACACTCAGACGGGCCCAACTTCTGGGAGAATCTAGCTCAAAAGAGCGTAGTCAAAAAACGGCACAAAAACAAGAAAAGACGAGGGTGTGCGTCGGATACGCGTATTTCGGCCACAAGATGGCCCTCTTCGGCGAACTGAAGGGAGTAATCACTTGCAACGCAAGGTTGTAAGTAAATCGGGAGGAGGACAGCTTAGATTAAATACGAAAATGAAGAAAAGGGGAGAGAGGGATGGGGAACCAATGACGATGGGTTGTGGGAGAGGGCAGAGAGGTATTGGTGGGGAAGGAGTATAGGTGTTTGTTTGATGAGTTGAAGGTTGTTTTCTGAGGTTTCGTGTCCTGTGTTGAGTAAGTGTTGTGCGATACTGGATTTTTCGGGTCTGTTATATTAGAAATGGGCCATGTGTTCCTTGAATCTAGTTTTTATATTTCTGCGCGTTTGCCCCACGTAGGAAACATTACATGAGGAACAAGATATTTGATATATACCGGACTTATTGGATGTGTCGATCTTGTCTTTCGTGTTCCCCAATAAGTGTTTTAGTTTGTTGTTACTACTAAATTAAATCTTCGTGTTTACTGTTTTAAATATCTTTTCTAGGCCTTTAGTTATTTGTGGGTGGAAAGGAAATTTAATGAAGCGGACGGACTCGTCATTCGTGAGTGTGGTGAAATTCTTTAAGAGTCTTTTAAAGTTGTGTTTCTTAACTATATTGTCAATCACAGACTCCTTAAATCCGACGAGTTTAGCAATGCGTTTGATATTATTTAACTCTTTTGAATAATTACTTTTATCAAGTGGAATATTAATAAGTTTGTGGACCAGAGCATGAAAAGAAGCGAGTTTATTGCTGTTATGTACATACAAAGGAATCACAGTGAATGTAATTATTGGTGTGTGTAGCCTTACGGTACACGTCATAAGAAAGTTAGTTACCATTTCTGGTCAAAAGCAGATCTAGAAAAGGGAGTTGGTTGTAGTTTTTTCTCTCTTGTGTGAACTTAATGGAAGGAAATAAACTGTTTAAATCACAAACAAACTGTTCTATGTTATATTTGTGAGTGACGAAAATGGCAAATATGTCATCAGCGTATCTTAAATAGACAGTTGGGAAGTAATTGAATTTGCTCTTGATAGTATTTTCAAAACGAGTCATGAAAATATTGGCCAAAAATGGGGATAGGGAGTATTTTGGCACCCATAGCGGTGCCAAATTCTTGTTTATAGAATTTACCTTGGTTGACTAAGAAATTCTGGTTCATGACTAAGTTAGTAAGTCTAATGTATTCGTCTATCAAATTATTTCGAGATTTATAGAATTCAACCAACTTTTGAGTGAATCAATGGCTATATCTACTGGCACACTTGGGAATCAATTTGAAACATCAAAAGAAACTATTACTTCTCCCTAAGTACATGCATGGCCTTTTGTTTTGTCCACGAAGTCCAAGGTATTCTTAAGTGAGTGGGGGCTTTGAAAGTTTTACTCCGAGAATTGTTTAACCAGCCATTTTGACTGGAAGTAAGTGGGAGAGTCGATTCTGGAAACAATAGGTCTCATGGGGAAACCATTTTTATTAATTTTAGGGAGGCAATATAATATTTGATGAATAATAATATATGAATTTTAGGGAGGCAATTTATTACGGCCATTGGAGATTTTCATAACTTGTCACTTTAAGAGGCCGTAGAGCTCACGTGCCCTAAATTTGTGACGTCTAGCTTGAAACCAGTAGTAACTTCATAAGCGTTAACTCCAGCGGACTGTGGGAAAAACTCACTTGGGAAATAATCCATGGACAAGTCTACAAAAAAGGATAATAAATGGTGAACTTTAAAATAAAAATCCCTCTCAAGGCAAGATGAATGGATTTAAGTGGCCGTAAACTAATTTGCGACGAAGAGGCTTTCAAAATCAAGGTGCTTCACGCATCAAAAGTGAGAAGTGCCTTTAAAAAAATGTTGACCGTAATAATGAGTTGTTTTTCACGCGGAACTCAAAATTTACGAGGAGTCGCCGGCTTCCAATCAGCAAGGGTAAACAAAAAAAGGATTGGCGTAGAGTACAATCAAGTCCACCATCCACTGTTCAAATTAGTGCCCGCTGTGCAATCTACAAGATGCTGCAAGGCAAAAATCACCGGACTTTGCCCTATTTACCAGGCTCTAGGCTCTGCTTACTACCAGGCCCTAAGCGGTAATTTGCGAACCCAAGAAAAATATTTATGCATAAGTTTTGAGAGCTTTCACTCTAATCCAAGGAACTCTTATCCGCCGTAATCGAAATTTTCTTCGAAAGAGTACTTTACGAGGGGTGCAAGAGGTGAAGAGTGGCTGCGCTCAGCCAGAGATCGTGGGAATAAACACACAGGTCGCCCATCCCTCTCGCTTCATCAACGTACACTGGCTCATTACGCCTTTTTTTCCCCGAGGATTCTCAAACGTTGGGTGGAAAGCGGAGGACCCACCGGTTTCACACAGGATGGAGATGCTGGGGGAGTTTCCTGCCTAAAAATTGAAAGCTACTCACGTGTGCGAGGCAATGTGAGAAGATTGGAAAGTGAACTTGCTAGCAAAAATACATACACGTATCCACGGTGAATGAATGACAAGAGGTTTCAACCCTACCTTGGTTGTATGATATCATCCCATATTCATCTGCGACACGGTAGTGAAAGTCGTGAAAAACTGAGTTCTCAAAAACAGTTGATGAAGTGCACCTGGTCGACCACCGCAAAGGAAAGCACTCGCAATAATTTAAGGCCGCAGAGAGAAGACCAAAAATAAATAAAATTGCTTTATCAAATTCCCATGACAATTGCCACCGTACGTGGTCTTTGCATTAACAGGCGAAAAAAGGAAGCATAAGAATCACATATGGATACGAATATATGGTTACTTCAGCATATTCTTCCAACAGGGAGAGAAAATAGGAAATTACATTCAACTCTAGAGACACCGAGACTATTCCTGCTCAAATAAAGAACTATGACGTGCATTTCAGCTAGCATAGAAATTTGGATAATTTATTGGCCAGCCATTTTAGTACAGATAATGTGGTTTTTAGTATGCTATGTGCTTTAAAGCATAGTTGAAAAAATAATGAATTGTTCTGAATGTTGAAGGTTGACAACTTGACGAAGACGCAGGAGAGAACTAGGAAGTAATGAGGCCCTGGAGACGTCTCCCCATCTCATGAAATGTTTAGTGATAGGAAGAATACAACGTGAGCTCGATCATAAAAAAACGGTTCGCAAAAATCTATAGGCACTTGGATTTCACTTTCGTACGGCCAAGGGACCTGAAAAATTAAATCAAAAAATCCGCAAACTGATAAAAAAATCATGTTAAAAATGATGAAAAAAGTTAATCCTGCGAAAGTTAAGCACTTGACAATAAGGGAAGAAAATGAATGTGACACATATTGATGATCAACACTCATGATTCAACATTCTAATCGAAATGAAAAGGGGTATGAAATGGGAAAACCAAAGACTAAATCAAAGGATCAAATAATTCGTCCAAGATATTAGCGCAGTTGATAGAAATGCACCCAATCAGTTAACACGTCCAATGCCGTTCGGGGAAGTGAAACACGTGACAGAAGAATCCATTATGGTGGCCTTGTTTAAATCATACGAACGTGAAAACATTGTTTGCTTTTCAATTCTTTCTAAGCCAAATAAGTATCTTTCAACTTCACTATTATGTTAGACGTACTTGAATGAACGCCGGGATATATTCTGGTGCCAAACTTCCACACTTTTCGAAGTTTTATCAAACAGCTCCGTTAAAAATATGCTATTAATTCGCATTATGCATCAAGGGGAAAAGTCAACAAAATCACCGATGAACTACGATCCTTTAGGAATGAATCATTAATAAAAATTCTTTAAATTCCTTCACATAACTATGCTAGGATTTCAAAGAGGAATTTTACTCTATTTCCCTCCAACGCAACTCTTGTGGGAGAATATCTTCGGTGTCATCATTTTACGTAGCATTTCATAATATTTCTCTACCTTTACTAACCAACAGTTTTTCATTCCAACGAAAACCGAGGATAGGCACGGGAATAGCTCGCGGGACCTGATCAATTAGACGAGTTAATTTTCACATAATTATAGGATACTTGATGGAAAGAATCGCCACTAGCACGAGCATGACATAACTGAGAAAAGTTCAAAAGCTACGCATTATAGGTGGACATAAGTCATTTATAGAAAGGAAACTATAATTTTGATGCTAGGGTGGAGCGTTGAATATGAACACGAAAAAATAATAATAAAATATTGGCGCTCAGCCATGATTCCAGAAGAGTCACGCGCAGCTCTTTCCGATGACCGTGAGAATATCTTAATGAGACTCCTTAAAATTTCGATCCCAAATTTGGAAAGGGCATGGAATGAAAGGGATGCGAGATATATTTCTTAATAGCGAGACCAAGGAGAAGTACGAGGGAGGTCGTGATGACCTTGATCAGTACTCAGAAACAAGTGAATTGTCTATTAAGGTGGTTTGAGTGAGATAGTTCCCTAGTCATAATGAAGACCATATTCAAATTTTATTTATTTATTTTAGCGTCTGTAAGAAGTATGAAATAAATATTATAATATCAATAGCGCAAAGATATAGTTATATATGACCAAAATTATCAGTAATAAAATAAATAAAGCTACATAAGCCTCTAACTTGACTCATTTTTTACCGCCGTACGGCTGAAAACCCTTCAAAACAGCAGATTTTTTGCGAATCTGTAAAACTTACTGTGGCGAGTAAAAGATTATTTTTTATAAATAGTTGAGAAAACGTTCAATCTACACACCGTTAGTTTTTTAACGAAATCTAGGTAATAGAAGTTCCTAATTTTTTAAATATTCTCCCTCTGGAGCGCACAGCCATAATCTATCCCATGTAAAACAGCTTATATTTGTAGGCGAATTTCTCAAAATGTAGTTCAGAAAAGGGTAATATTTTGATATCATTGGAAAGATGAGAGTTTTTTTCTTTAAAATGAGGCCGAATTCGTCAAATTCTAGGTGAAGTAATATTTCGCTCAAACTACCTTAAACAAGGCCGAGTCTTGAGGTCGTTCTCTCTTTTGCGCCTAGTTTCAGTCAATTACACTAATTTGGTAAGGTCCTCATGTACCACAAGAGAATGTCCTGGCTGAATGCAAGAAACGAAGATGTATTTCAAAATCAAAGTGAGTAAACTTCATTGGCATAATTTTTTCTTCCTTCGGATTTTATAATTATTGACTAATCGAATACGAAATGTAAAAAGTAAGAGATTAACACTTTCATATAAATATTGCATGCGGAACGTCATTTCTTCAGGCGATCCTTCAGTATTAGACAAATTAATCACTTCTACCTTCACTCGTTGAAGCACATTGGTGGTGCATATCGATTTTACTCCGAGCAGCCTCTTGTGATGGCTGAAAATATTCCACACATCGATAGCTCTACAAAAAAACATGTTTCCGCAATTGCAAAAAACTGTAAATTCTTCTTCAACACGTGTCACAGTTGAAATCAAGCAAAATACATTGATTTAAAAAGAGGCATAAAACTTTTCATTCTTACTCTCTATGATGAAAATTCTTTTGCCAATCAAAATCTACGGTTTCATTTCAAGGGCTTTTTATATGTTTAGCGTTGACTTGAAGAAAAAGATTTAAAAAGCATGCTCTTCATCGGTTTCAGCTCTAAAAAACAATTACTATCGTTCATTTACACTGGGCCTGAGATGTGATGTGTTTTTGTGAACTTTGCGTTGACATGTTTTAATGTGGGAAAATATTGGCATATCTTACAAAATTTTATTTTATTTAAAATCAACTCAAAAATCATTTCGGCAACTTAATATAACTTCTTAGAATTTATCTTTAGCTCATTTTGTATACTTTTTAGCTACTTCCGTCCGAATACAATAAAAATGTAACCATTCAAAAACTTCATTTCACCAAAAAGCCATAATTACTCAGGTTTTTTCCTTTTCAAGGGTCACAACACTTCTCAGACTTATGCCTTATCAGAATCGCAAGCAAATCTCAAACCGCAGAGAGCAGCCAACAGGCAGTCACGCATAGTGATAAATAAAGTAGTAAACTAATTGGAAGAGATGACTAAAAGGAGAGTGAATTGGATGAAAATTCTTTGTTCTAAAAATGAGGCAAACTTTCAAGCACTCATATTCCTTTCTCACTAATTGCAAGTAGTAGTACCTTTGGACTTTTTCAAGAGATAAATAAAACCACATAGATTTTATACAACTCTCATTAACTAGGATTATGACAAATTTAGGGGCCATTAAAGCAAGTAGAAATGTATAGATGCGTCATTCATCCACCACGATGTCATTAGTTATATGAATATCTAATAATGGATTCTGATTACATTCCAGCCGTAGAATATTGTAAAAATAGCTGAAAATTATTTGAAGACTTATGATACGCGGACATATTTAATTTTGAGACAAATGTTTAAGCTTTATGCAAAACAAAATCACTGTTCATGAATACAGAATCGGGGGAGTGGCTTAACATCATAACTAAAGGATGACCACCTCACTGTTAAGAACAAAAAAGCTCGGGGATGCTCTCCTCCTTCGTGATACCATCAATGTCACGAATTCCAGAGAAGACGGCGAAAACACATGCAAAGGAATGACGATGGCGTGGACACAATAGCAAGAGCTGACCAGCGGACAAGAAGGAACGGCGATGTGAGAAAAAAAAACAGGTAGCAGGCATAAAATTTATTTCTTACATTAGAGTAATACACAATGTAGCAATTTTTCCTACAATTTACGTGTACATATATCAACCGCATATATATTTATTATTGGCTTGAAAAGCGCATGAAAATTTTAAAAAAGTCACGTGATACCAAACGGCATCTCAACGGCTTGACGTCACCGAATGGCATCGAACCCTGCTCTACGTGCATTTCAACAAAAATGATCATGTTGCTATATTTCAATGTCCAATCAATTATTTTCATCAAATTGGGATAAAGCCTCTCCATTTGACACCAAAATTCGTCATATCATTGGAAGTGATACCGTTTCGTGACGTCGTTTTCGACGAGCCACTGAGCTCACGCAGTTATTATCAAGGAGTATTTTCACCAAACAGCGTTTTTGTTGTTGGGAAAATATTTCGTCCTGAATGTTTAAGAATATAAATTTTAAATACAAATACAATTTGAAAATTACGTTATTCTGACAGATTCAGGCACGAGGTTGTACCTGAAGATGACTCCGTGAGTTGACACGCGCAGTAGCATTAAAAAACCTGAGGAAAAGTACGATTTGTGTTTAATCTCTATATATAAAAAAGAATGTTTGTCTGTTTGTATCACTGTCTTTTATACAAATCTACAGTTTTACTCCAATCGTGTTAAAATATTTCTGACTAATAGCTCAATACAGGAGAAAAATTGTAGGCTATTTTAAAAAGATCTCAGGGCCCCAAAATGTCCCAAAAAAGGGCCCTTTGGTGGTCTACGCTACGTAGGTTATGGATTTTGTGCAGTGGTTTCATTTTTTGCTTTTTAAAATCACTTCCGCTCAAGATAGAGGGTTGGAATTTTTTAACCAAATGTATGAAATAATGAATTTTATAATTGTTTCAATTAATTATGTATTATTAGGTATGGAGGTGTATGAGAGAAAAAGGAGTACCTGAAAAATTGGTAAGGTTGGTAAGAGAGATGTACGAGGGGGCAGAGACAAAAGTAGGGAGCAGTGTTGGCAAAACAAAAGGTTTTCCGGTGTGAGTTGGATTACATCAGGGATGGGCTCTTAGTCCTTACCTTTTTGTCCTGGTAATGGATGTGCTTGCAAGGGACGTGAAGAGAAAAGCACTGTGGAGCATGCTGTTTGCTGACGATATCGTAATCTGCGAGTTAACCCGGGAGAAGCTGGAAGCTTGGAGGAAGGTGCTGGAGGAGAGGGGAATGAAAATTAGCAGGACCAAAACAGAGTACTTGACTACATCACCTGAAGGTCTCATAGTAAAGTTTCAAGGGGATCAGTAAGAAACGGTTAAGAATTTTAAGTATTTAGGGTCAGCTGTTCAAAGCGATGGAGGATTAGAGGCTGAAATTCAGCACAAAGTGAATGGGGGAGGGATAAATTGGAGAAGAATAAGTGGAGTGCTTTGTGACAAGGATGTAAATTTCAGGTTGAAGGGAAAAATGTATAAGTCTGTGGTGAGACCTGCGTTGCTCTATGGTGCAGAGACCTGGCCAATCACAAAGGCTCAGGAAAAAAGATGGAGGTCGCAGAAATGAGGATGCTGCGATGGATGTGCGGGGTGACAAGGAAGGATAAAGTCAGGAATGATTATATAAGAGGATCGGTTAAAGTGCTAGCGAAGAAAATCCAAGAACGCCGATTAAGATGGTTTGGGCACGTTCAGCGCAGGAACGAAAAATACGTGGGGGAGAGAGTAATGCAGCTGAGGGGGAGTAGGAAGAGGGGCCGACCAAAGATGAGATGGAAGGACAAGGTGCGAGAGGACCTGAGGGAGAGAGGATGGGAAGAGGAGGAGGCGTTGGACAGGGAGCGGTGGAGGAAGAGAATAAAAGAAGAGAACGCCGGCCCCACATGAGTGGGACAAGGCGAAGACAAAGAGAGATAATTATTTCAATCAATCATCTTTTCCAATTCGTATTTGTCTTAAAATCGCGTTTTTAGCTACAAAAACACACATTTTTCTCTGAAATCAACAATAGCATATTTCCTTTCAACCAGATTTTGCTCTTTAACGCATTTAAAATTGATTTAGCTTAGTTTAGCTGATTAGGAATGCTAAGCATTGGGTGTTGTGAAGTGGTTGATCTTTTTGCTTTTCAAAACTACTTTCACTCAAGATAGAGAGTTAAAATTTATTCTATCAGATCCCCGAAAGAATGAAGTTTCTTATTTTTTCAATCTAATCTCCTCTTGTACGATGAGTTATGAAGGAAGTGTGATCCATAACAACGTCGGGTAATTATGCTAGTTTAATATAAAGCATGTCCTCCAATGGGAATGCAGAATGCTGTGGAGTGGTCCATGGGGCGCGGCGGAAGGCGAGAGCGCGTCTTGTGCCAGAAACGGAGGATGATGATGATGCGGGAGGCTGCACGGGGCGGGATGGCACGGGGGGGAAACGTGGCTTTCGAGCCCGCGTGACCCAGACAACTGACCTCGATAGTGAAGAGGACTCTCGAGAGGCGCAGGGAGCGGGAAAAAGGGAGGGAATTCCCTAGCGAGAGGCGTCCTTTCCCGCCGCGATGCCTCAAACAAAACGTGATGGGAGTTTTTTGAAAACTCGGAACACTCCTAGACGGAAACGCCCCTGAGTAAGTATGCCCATCTGGTTTGCAGAGACTTTATCTCTGTTCGGAAAATATTTTCCTAACTAGCCATAACGGAACCCGAAAATTTTCTCGAAAATATTTTCTGGGGAAACAGATATTACTTTAAAAGTAGCAACTTGGTAGAATTTGCTGTTTGGGTTATTTTTTTTCTCAAGCTTATCGCGCTGTCAAAGTGAATATTGGAATAAATAATGATAGCAGACAGGTGAAAATAAAGATATTGACAGAAAATCAAGCAAGGGAATCGAATTAAATACAAGGGAGTATTATATATGCATAGGATGAAAATGGAACATTTAAAATGCCAGAAGAAAAAGAAGGCCTGAGCATAACCTATACATATTTATTCTTTCTGCACAGCACAGGAGCGCATTTATGGAAAATATGAGTATATCAGAGAAGAATACGGGAGGTTAGGTTGACTGGATCGTATTCATTCAAATTAAAATAAAAGTTTACACTTTCAATGATAAAGGTCTGAGAAACGAGATTTTATTACAACTAATAATACCGTATTTCTCCGAATATAAGCCGCACTCGAGTATAAGCCGCACCCCGTTTTTTGGGGTCTCAAACAGGGAAAAAAGTTAATACGTGAATTTAAGCCGCACCCTTGTTAGTGCATCCCGTACTACTTACAGTATTGAGTATTAGAGTTTTATACTTGTTTTTTAAATTACCTATGTAACTGTGACAATATGTTACCTATATTATTCTTTAATATGTGAATAAATTGTGCAAAAATTTGATCTTTTTCAGCGTTATTTCCTACTTTCCCCGTGGCTTAGTCAAGTTTAGCTGGCGTCCGCGTGAATCCGAATGGCTGGTTTGCTCAAATCGGTCATTTTTACGATTTTTTTAAGAAAGTTCTTGAATTTAAGCAGCACCTCGAATATACGCCGCACCCCGATTTTGAGGCTCCAAAATCGGGGAAAAAAGTGCGGCTTATATTCGGAGAAATACGGTATTTATTGCTGGCATTTTCACCCTTCCGGAGAACGATTATAGTGATTATGAGATTTGAACTTATTTTAAAAGTAAAGTTACATAGACATGCGGCTGTGGCTGGTGAATTAAACTTACGGTGGCTGAAGTCATGAGTCATTGAGTGCTCATTTTAATAAGTTTTCAAGAATGTCGAAAAATAATTCTTGGACCATATTTCACTCTTTATACGAAAGATATCTCCACACATACAGTAGATAATGTAAATTAATCAATAATAATATTTTTAATTTTCACCTCAGTAAAATTATTGTTATGACTTGAGTTTTCTGCACGGAATTTCGAAATTTAAGCAAACATTGTCTAAATACGTTTCTTTTACACGGCCTGATACCTTTATATTTGTTATCAGCCATAATATATACATGCAACGTATTATTTTGCGTTTTGTGGAGAATCTGTTATCATGCAATCGAATTATTTTGAAATATATGTCATAGGTATGTCACAAGGCTGCGTGTTAAAATAGCATTGAATCGCCAATAAACTAAATCGGTAACATGTATTTTTTTACTTGTATCTATATATATTACAAAAGGGGATACGTATACAAAGTTTCACGTAAATCCGTGTATAAAGAAAAATCACTTCAACAACCTTTAAGCAGTTGACGAGTTTTATTCTCTTCGCAGAGAGACCAAGCTGAATGTCGCGTCCTATTTAATTCTTACCTTCATTAGTAGATGTTGGCCGACGAATAAGCGCTAGTGCCTGTCTTCCGTTCTCCAATCACAGCCTCCTTGTTCCATCTCCCTTTTTCTTCGCGAACAGCTAATGGCTGTTCAGGTGCACGATATGATTTATCCCATCAGATCGCCGGTGACGACAGGATGTAGGTACAGATCGAATCGAAAAAGCCCCCGGGCGACTCTCTTAATGGACTCTCTCTCCCAACCACTGTCTCTTTTTCACGGACGCGATCCGACCGAATCGTTAAACGCGCCACAACACAGTTCGATCCTTCCCGATTGCTTCCCCACTCTCTCCCCGCCAAGCGTTCGCTCATATTAGCCCGGGATGTTTCAAGAGCGCGATTTCGATTATCGACGTCATCCGACGGGCGAGTGATACACGGTGCTACCGGCTCGCGAGCGCATTGGGCATTTATTGTGTGTCCATGTGTAATGAATGCTCTAGATTAGAAAAATGCGGATAAATTTTCTCCTCGACCAATTCCGACAACCGAGGCAATTGTGTAAGATATGTGGTATTAAAGCATTGTATTATTACATAAAACGTCGCAATTGACGGTATCACACGGCTCCAACTTGCTCAAATGAAAGAGAATAATCATTTTCACTTAGAAACATGTTTATTAACTGCTAGCCGAATTAACCAGCGTTGCTTGGGATCACACTTCGTTCATAACTCATCATATAAGATGAGAATCGATTGAAAACATAAGAAACGTCTTTCTTTCGGGTATCTGATAAAATAAATTTTAACTCTCTTATCTTGAGTGAAATTAGTTTTTAAAAACAAGAAAACACAGCACAAAACCCAATTAAGTATTCCTAATCAGCTTAACTAAGCAAAATCTATACATATTAATTTTGTAGCGTGTCAGTAAGTCAGTCATTCTGTATCCATTTTGTTTATTACTCTCTCATGTTTTGAGCTAGAGAAATAAAGTTTGTTGCATTAAATGTGGATTCTCTGTCTGTATGATTTGGTAGTAGTTTTAGATTTTTCGCAGTTGGTGGTGCAAAGAAAAATTTAAAAAACCGTGGTAAAACTGATAAACAACAATAAATTTATTTAGGTTAGCAACGGTGAAGTAAACAAACAGTACTCATTGATTAAAATCAGTTACAGACCGTATGGGCATATAGACGTTGTTAATTTATGTTTTTCGGGTAAATGTTGATTGCACTACGATATCTGTATTACTTTATTTTCATTTATTTTATTTCCCTTGATATATAGCTACTTTTGCGCGAATGAAGGCGAAATTCGGCAATTAGTCGAGTTGAAAATGAAAGGTACAGTTAAGTGTGCCAATTGAAGTTTTTTAGTGGAGATATTTAGAAATTAATTTCAAAGTTCTGTAAAATCAACGTTAAATATAATCAATTAAGTGTTTTTATATTGCCGTTCCCTTGATTTGGTTTTATTGCATAAGATATACGATTAGCTAGCGTAAGTGAAATGAACCTCAAGCGTTTTCCATGCATTAAAGCGTCTGGATAAATACCAAAGGTCGTAAAAGTTTGTCGTGTGCCGCTGTCTCAATATTGGTACAAACTTCACGTCGAAAGTTTAGATGTATTACTTATGCCATTTCGAATGCTATATGAATGTGTGAGAAACTGACTTCGGAGATAATTCATTACCAGTATTTGTTAATGTATGTCACATATTGCTCCCGTGCTTGCTGTTTTGGGGAAGTAAAATTGCCAGTGGGGCACCTAAAACAATGCAATGTGCAAAAAATGCCTTGGCTCTCTGTGTGGCTCTCTGAGTGATAGAAGGCGGAATATTTGCCCTCATCTTTTTAGCTATGACTAACCTATCGTCGGAGTGACTGTATCTCAAAAATGGTACTCTCCTAAGTCAACTACAGTGAGCATTGCACAGAAAAATGAATATTATGACTTTTTTGCTCCAAAATGTTTAGTTACGTTTCAAAAACTATTCTCAATTTTTTTTTCATTTTTGGGATACATATAAACTCATTTTGCCACATTTCCCTCTGCTTTCACTTGAGTAGTGAAAAAAAAGGAAAAACACCAAGTTCACCTCAAGAGCACACCAGACAGAGACTGCCTGCAAAGTAGAGAGCGGTCTGCTACCAATTTTTAATGCGTTAAGACCAAAATCTGGTTGTCAAGGGAATATGCTCTTGCTGATATCAGAGAAAAATGTACGTTTTTGCATCTAAAATCGCAATGTTCAAATAAATACGAATTGGAAAAGATAATTGATAATTGAATTTCATTTTTTCAGCCATTTGATAAAGAAAATCCCAACCCTCTATCTTGAGCGGAAGTAATTGTTAAAAGTAAAAAATGAAACCACTGCACAAAACCCAATACATAGCGTAGACCATCAAAGGGCCCCTTCTTGGGATATTTTGGGGCCCTGAGATCTTTTTAATATATATATATAATTTACCTCCTGTCTTGAACTATTAGTCTGCAAAAATTTCAGCCCGATCGGAGAAAAGCTGTAGATTTGTATAAAAGACTGACTGACAAACAGACAAACTTTCTTTTTTACATATAGATCTTCCCCATCTACTAGATAGACCTGTCTTGGTTGCGTTGTCCATACTTTCCCAATCTCGAGCTTTGTAGTATGGTTGTACCAAAGTATGGTGGCAGTTGCGCAGAAGACCATTTTCAGTGGAAGAGTCCATTGCCTGCAAATTAGTGCCTCACAGGGGGAGTAAGGTAGTTTCCGCGTTTGACTACCAGGGTCACCAAGTTTTAATTTATTTTTTACATTTAATATTTACTATTAACATCAATTTTTTAGCTCTCCGTGGCTCATAATTCAGTTTATTAGGTAGGCTTCTCCGATGGGTTATGAACACAATCAGCATATTTCGACGTAGCCTCGTTTTTGATCGAAAACTAAGTCGTGAAACGCGCTGCTGGCTATTTCCCGCCATCTCAAATTAAATGAATTTATGTTGGCAGCATTGCCAACCATGAAATTTACTTTCCCCTCCTCTCCTTTTCCGACCCCTTCCACATAAGCTTGCCCCTACATGAGGTCACTCGTCGTGCAGTCGACTACTACCAAGTTTCATCTCCACTGTATAATGCGCATCCCGTCTGGAAATTGAAAATGAATATTTGGCAGTTGATTGAGGACTAATAAGGATGAATACAAAATGAACGAAACAAAGTTAAATAAGTTACTTGGATTTGGAAATGTAGATAATATATAAAACGAATTGAAAAAAAATATAAGTAATAATGATACGCCATGGCAAAAAATAAGTCTAACTTTGCTGAAAAATGTTAGATCCATTTATCTATACCATAAAAGCTGATGGTCATGCAAACATGGAATGCATTATTCGTTGAATTGACCATTTAAACTTGGCACGTGGCCTGCCAGCTGGATATTTCGCAAACCACAACTCATCGCATCATGGGCATAACTGCCGATAAGATTCGCCTTCCGCGTGAAAGGAAGAAAATCCAATTTTGTCGGAACTTAACCTCGACGATCCACCGCGCTCCATTTCCGCAAACGAGTCAACATTTCGAGTTTCACGTTCCGAGGATGATTCATCGACTTTTGCGGGCGTTAAAAAATGGAATGCTTGCGCGTCGTACTACTCTCGGGGAAACGCCGTTTGTACTTTCACCCGCTCCGACGCGCCGCGGGAAATTTTAACGATCGAAGCACTCAGCAGAGACACGCACCGCGCGCACCCAACGATATCGAGCGTAATGAGTCGGTGAAATGAATGAGAAATTTTACGAGGGAATTTGGTGTAGATAGTAGCAATTATCAGCCATCAATCAGATGTGCCAAAGTCAAAATTATTCTCGAATATATTCGGCCAAATTGGCAATTTTTCCAAAATACCTCATGTCACATTCGGAACACTTTCGTCAAATATTTTATCAAATTTTACTTATTTGTGGAATCTGCTATTGTGTTGAAGCGCATTTGCTTGTCATGGAAGAGGCCGACGCACGATTTTCATTCCTTCATAAATGTATTTCAAGGATGCCTTGTTGTATGCCTCTATTCCTCTGTTGTATATCTCGTCTTTGTTCCACCCTTTAGTCGGATACATTTTTTTTGAGAATCAAATTTTAACTTTTGAGGTAAAAATAGAAAGCTAACTAAAATCTACTCCAACTGACACAAAACCGCAATGTTTACCAATGGGAGAGAAGAACGCCTTTATGAAATATTCTCCCACGTGATTGTTTTTTTCTAAAAAAAATAATGAAAAAGTTCCACTTACCAGCTTGATCACATCATTCTTTATCAAATGTTTACCGCCATTTTGATCATCTTTCATTTTTTTCATATCCTGCCTTTCACTGGATACCTAAAACCCGTTTGGACAAATCCTTTGTCAAAATTGAAAACCGTGAGACATCGGCTTTAGCCATCACCGGGACTCTATGCGTGCTTGTGGATCGCTGCGGTCGCAGTAGAACAATACCGAGAGAAGGGATCACGCACGCACATTCGTTCACGCTCCGATATGTAGGTCGGGATTGGATTTTTTCACATAATTGCTTCCTTCGGAGAGCGAAATGTATTCCGTCCCCTTTTTGGGTCCCAGCCCCTTCTCCCCCTTCCCCCCCTTTGCATCCGATCGGAAAACAAAAAACCCCTCGCTTGCCGTGTCCGACAGATTTCTGCAGACCGCTGCTCTACTTATCGCCGCCACTTCCCACCCGTTTCCCCCGAAAATCTCGGGGTTTTTTTTCGCACGCCCTCCCCCCCCAAATCTGCTTTCTGATCTTCCCCGTGCAAAACCCAGTGCCTTATAGTGGTAGCGTAGTATGGTGGGAAACGTGTCGTAAAGGAGTAATGGCTCGTGCGGTGGGGGTCGGCTGAGGAGCGGAGGGGAGAAGACTAAACATAGTAGGAAACATTATTAAACAAATTAAAATAATAGTGGTACTGAAGTAGGCTTATGCTCGTATTCAAATATAACAATTTTATCTTATTTTAAAATAAAATAGAAAGCTCGCGCGAAAGAACGCGACAGTATCTAAGGCCATTGCAGCATAATCACCTTTTGATGCGGCTGCGCGACCGGTTAGTATTAAAATATGAGGATTATTCTACTATACTTTTTTCTAAGCACCTCTAGGTACAGCAATTTTACTATAGCGTCTCAACTGGATTTGCTATAAAATCGTTATAAAATGTAAAACATTGAAATTTTACTAAAATCGAAAATTTATCACATATTCCAAAGCGATGCGCAGCCAAAATATATAGTCATTTTTAATTTCTTGTAAAATCGTGTACGCGATATAGGACTCTAGTCATACCACCCTTACATACTTACAAAAAATATCGAATGTTTATGGTTTTTTACGATTTTTATCGAAATTTTATCGAAAAAGCAAAGAATGTGAAAAAATAAATACCTTTAGGATTTTATGATAAGAAGCAATCACAATTACGAAACAAGAAACTGCAAAAAAGTTTATTTAAATGGGCAACGTACTACGACCGGGAAAAAATCATTATTTGTAAATGGGGTAAAACTATATATCACAAAATTATAAATGAAATAATTGGTGTCAATAATTATGGATGTAAAAAAAAGATAAGGGAGTTTGTAAAGAAAAAATACCCTATTGCTTAAAAAGAAATTCCTATAATATGTATGTACATTTATATACATAATTCAGGTCTGTAGGCAAGTGCTGTATGATTTTATATGACCTGTGATAACAACTTCTCTGTATTGTTGCTATGTACCAAATTATGAGTGAAATAAGAACATGCATTATGACAATTGTTATGTGATAAATCTTGTGATATGTAATTATTTTGGCACTTTTATACCAATATTTGTACGTATTAGTTCTTAAGAACTATAAATAAACTACTACTACTACTTTAACGGCATTGCGCGACCGGAAGATATATAAATTTAAAAACATTTAATATTATTTTTTCTAGTCTATTCCAATGGCAACTTTTGCGCGCTATAGCATTCCGAAATAAAATAATTTATTTTTTTCGAACCACCCTAATGCACACCCTCCTGTTCTGAAGATTCCTAATATTCCTTCTCTCAAGAGTAACTGCCGCCACATTCACCCACGACTGCGAAAGACAAGCGCATCATTATATGAGGGGTCCTTCTTTCCCCGGCGTGCGGTGCTCTTGAACCACACCTTCCTCATCTACTTCGTAATAAGTGGGACGTGAGGGAGGGGGTGTGGTGGCGCTGACGGGCTTGCGGCAGTCTTCGTCGTTTCGCTTTTGTTCATATTTTATACGCGGGAGGAAGGCAAAGGCGGGAACCCTCGGAGGGGAAAATTTATAAGGGTTGGGCGTCGGGAAGTTCTCGAGTCGTGGAAAGTGGACGACGTAAAAGGTGATCGGCATTTCCTGCAGGAATGCTTCGCAAATGGTTCCATCTCACGCGATCCGGAGATCTATAAGGAGTTAAAATTTTACTTTGGATTTTATGACGGTACACGTAGGCTCTATTGCGTGATCATTATCCCCTCGAAGCGATCTAGCACTTGATCATATTTATTGTACGACTTCACTTTTTGAAATTGCAAACACTACTCCATATCAAGTAATTAGAGGCTTAAATCATCGCATTCCAAATTCCAGACTACAATAAGAAAACCTTAGGTGCATCGGAAAATGCCTCCATACCTTTCGGCCTTTACTCACGTTTTTCGGTGAAAGACCACACCACCCAATGTAGTTCGCCCACTAATTATACGCGATAATTTTGTCAGTCGTTTCATTACAGTGATATTTATTGCGCTATTATTTATCAAATGAAAATGCTGCTATTCTACGATTGAGCAACAGCTCAGAATAGGAAGATAGTATCAAGTGATTGAGAGAAATCAGCAGAAAAAAAATTATAGAAAGCCATGGCGCAAACTCTTTGAGAGAAACGATAATAATATTTCCTTGCCTCGTAAAGTTGGGAATAAATTATTACAGCTGTCTTTTTGAAAGGCGTTCTACTAAAACTTACGTCAAAAATAATTTCACATAATTATAGCTCTGTTACGGGCATGCATCAATAACTCAAATGCTTAGATGCAGATCACTGATGGCTATCTTATTTTAGAATAAATCCATCAAAATTTCATTACATTTGTATGGTTTAATAAATTAAATCATCAAAAGCAATTCCCTTTAAAAGACTTGAGCCCCATGGTTCGTTAATGTAAAGCCTATTTGCTATTAAGATTTTAAAATTTACATAACTTCCTTCAATGGTTGGTGTCCTAACACCCCCTGCCTCACGCGTCTGTGGCCGCTCGCAAGGTAACATGCACGTAGATCTTGCTATATAGGTGAATTTTAGTACCGCAACATTAAATGCTTTAAATCTGTAGCGAGAACCCTATTTACTCAAATTTGGCAGTGAATTGTACTTCTCAAAAACTCAAGGAAAAACTTCATTTCTCGAAGTATTCCTTATTTTTATCAAAATGCACATGTTACACTTGTTCACTTAGGAAACTTGACTCCAATTTTCATTTTCATGAAAAAAAAAAAAAAGAAGACCACTCCATCGTACAAAGGTCAAAGTCCTCAGCCCTCCCGAATTGAAATGAACTACTCTTTTAAGTTTCTTTATCAAAAGCAGCAATTCTTAGCTGAAAATTCAAACCATCACATCGATAATGGCCCACCGCAATTCCCCATAATTCATATTTGTTTGCATTCATTCAGCCGCATCACGCACAGAAAGAAAATTTGGACAAGTCGACCCTCTCGCTCACAACGAGCTTGTTGAATCGCAGGATTGATGGGAAATAAAAATGGAATCCGCATCTCAGGACACCTGGATGCTAAATACAATACTTTATTATATCCCGGGACAATTTACTTTGCACTCCAATTGTCTCTGGGAAGCCCTCCGCCCGTCACAATACCATGGCTATTGACAAGGTCTCAATTATCAGGCGTTTAATTGAATAGTTGCCCTTGATCTTAAGTAATTTTAATTTCTCAATCTCACAATAAGCTGAATATGAATAATAGATATCAATACACTTACATAGGCCATTTCTTCGCATTTTAAATGCTTGCTTCAGCATTAGAATGCAAGGATGAGAAAGAATACCAGTAGTAAAATATAATGCAGCAAAAATTATTTAAATCATGTACACAGTCATGTGAACGGCCTATCATTTAGGCGGGAGATGTTAATAATCATGCGAGGTCCTTGGTAATATGGTATATATAGATAGATAGGAGTTGAAGTCAGATTTATAAATCCTGATCGGTATTTACCTGTAACTTTTCTAAATTACGAGCTTCAGGTATTACCCGCATTTTCAAGGGTAGATGGGTTAAATGCTGCCCGCCAACGTTACCGAACAGTTACTCTGAGAATTGGGTGGTGAACCAAGAATACATTTGCAGGAAATAAAGGCGGTAAATTTCTGGCAGTAAATAAAGGCTGCGAGCGTCTTATTACTCGGTTGAGCGTAAATGCAAATGCATGACACTGTTTGTAGGCCTAAAATAAATGGAAGAATGTTTAAAAAAGTCCACAAATGAATAAAACGCGTTACCATGTTGAGAGGAGAGGGCATGTTGAAGAGAGTGATAGAGGGGAGAACACTGGGGAAACGTGGGAGAGGAAGGAAGAGGATAGGAATTCTGGACGAAATAAGAGGAGTTAGAAGATATGAAGATTTGAAGAGGGATCTAATAACGGGCCATTCTTAGGAGGGAAAGCGAGACAATGTCTATGAGGTTGGGATGCAGAATGGGGACTGTCCAAGAACCTACCAATCAGCTGGTAGAATACTTGAATGAAAAATGAATGCTTAATTAATAGGGACCCTGCACTTTCACGGATTCTTAAACTTGATGTTGTTTTTCTATAAGACTCGGCATGCTATTCCAACAACTAAAAATCAGTTTGCTTCATTCAGCATGGTAAGTAAATCCTACAATGCATTAAATTGTACAGATTAAAAAAAAATATCGGCAATTACTATGCTCTCGTCCATAATATACCACTGTCAGAGCGTGACGGGTAGCGAGTATCAAGATGGAGCAAGCCGGTTATGCTACTTCAAAAATGATATTCCCTCAGTGAGATTGCTTACCCCAGTGAAACTTTTCAAATGGTGCGTCATGATTATTCTCCTTCGCTTTCCAGGTGCTTGGGTCGTCAATAACATGTAATAGTTGTCGTTTTTCTCGAGTGAAACATTGTGAGTCCCCATGCAAAGAAGAGCGGGCCTAATCAAATGGTTGATAAACGTTCATTCGCCGAAAGAATATGAAGAGTTTTCTTCGCAACTACATTCAATCTGGGTACTTTATTTGGGTAAAAATTGTTTTTTTTAGTAAATCACAGTCATCTTTTCTTAAATGTATTGCATTGATCTTTTTAGAGTGGATTGCGATTACCAATTTGGACATGAACAAACACCTTGGAACTCATTGGCTATTGCACCATTAGTTTCGGATAGTAGAACTGCAAATAAAGAATCGAAATTAGGTACAGTGAATGGCAAAAGTAAATTTGGGAAACTTGGCCGCGCCACACCTCGGGCCAAGCGAGAAGTACGTGAAATTCGCATGAGACATTTTCGTATGTTGGCAGTGAGTTTGAAAATAGTCGCGGTAAGAGGAATCTGAGGTGTGAGGAGAAGTGGGATGGGGGCAGTGACGAATAGTAGGAAGGGAATTTGGTTGGCACTGTATAGTGCGAGCTGAATGGATATGCGACCTTACTAGCTCTCAATCGGAAATGGGTCCTTCCGCTCTGATCTTCTTCTTTCCTATTTTTCACTCCACATCCCAGCCCGCATCACTCGCAATATGAGTCTGTTACACACACCCAAATTCCGTCTCTCCATTTCCCAACGATCACTATTCTACCGCCTACCTTCATCTTTCAATGCCCTAACTAATAGTCACCCCACCCTTGACCTTTTCTCCTCACGCAACGTCTTTTTCTCCCAACTGAAACGTAATGCGTAACATTCATGTCATCTTCGCCTCATTCTTGCCTTGTTTATATTTTGAATATTTCTGTTCTGATTCTACTACTATTGTTGTTTTTTAATTTATTCTGTTTATTAAACCCAATGTAAAGGCCTTAGTTGCTTTTTTTGGAGTTTTTTTGATAAATAAATTCTTTCGTGAATGAACTGAGGCGAACAGAAGCGGGTTCCACTGCAGTAAGATGTCGGCAGGCACGATAAGTGAACTCGTAGCGAAGGAAGGTCTGTGAAGAGTCGTTATGATTTTGAGATACGTCGTGTTGCGAGGCGGCATCATCACGAATGAATATCGGTTTCTAATTTTAATTTTGCCACAAACGTTTAGAAAATGAAATCGCTTAATTCCTCGACGAGTTCCAAAATATATCTTCATTTATATCGCATTACCATGAGATCAGGGTAAATTGACAATATCATTTTGGGAGCATTGTATTAATAAAAATGTTCACACTTTTATGATATTCATGACTTTTATTTTGTATTATATATAGCGTCCCCCTCACCATTTAGGACGCCTTGGAGATGGGTGACTAGGAGACATGAAAATGAATAAAAAAATTTATTTTGATGCGAGACGTGAATCCTCGTCATTTAGTTTGCATTCAACAATGCAAATTAAACCAACAAACACGGGAGCGGAAGCGGAAGGAATTTTAGTGAATAAGAAATAAAAATAACGAATAAAAAGATGTCTCTGCATTGAACATTCTCAAAAATACGCGTATTTAAGTGCGTAAGATATTCCATATAGCATTTTTAGATCGTATTCTTAAAGAACCTCATGTTAAAAATAAGATTAACCCACGATTAGTCACCAACTTCAAGCTTCAATCGGGAGTTTTACAACTTTCAATGGGAACTACGATGTGTGGTCAAAGATATCACCCTGGGTGGTGTCGACTACCTTCATAAGGACTCATCCGCTCATAGTTACTTTTCGAATAGAGATATCTACTTAAAATCATAACTTGAGACAGTAACTAAAGGATGCCCGCAAGAGTCTGTGTTGGGACCTCTTGTCTGTAATCTGGTAATGAATCAATTATTAAGAGAGGACTTCCCGGAAAACTGCGAACTGATTGCGTATGCTGATGACACGGCTATCCTCATCACAGCCAACTCCCGTCAAGAGATGGAAGGGAAGGCCAAAGCTTGCATGGAAAAGGTGGAGAAATGGGCACATAGGTGCAAACTAAAACTTTCAACAAGGAAAAGCAAATTCGTCATCTTCGGCGGGAAACTCAGCCAAAATCCGAGTATAAGACTGAATGGAAAACAACTAAAACGGGCAAGCAGTTTTAAATATTTAGGAGTCTATATTGATGAAAAACTTAGTTTCCAAGCACACGTCAACTAGTTGACAGCGAAGATAAAGAAAATCTTCCATGCCGTACGCAGATACTGCCGTTCCATGTACGGTAATAAATCAATAAACCAAGTGTACAATGGCGTGGTAAAACCCATTGCGATGTATGGAAGTAAAGTTTGGGGGAATAGGGCACCTCTCAGCAGAATGAATAGAAAACTACTGGAATCCCAGAGATCCTGCCTGATTCCGGTAACCCATTGCTACTCAACCGTAAGTTCAGACACATTGGCAGTAATAGCACTTGAACCGCCACTAAAATACATACTGATGGAAAAGAAGGAATGCGTAGAATATAAAACAACCAATGAAACAGCTTATTTAGGAATAAAAACCCCCACCGAAAAATACCCGAGGATCAGCATCTTCAAAAATAAAATACGGGAAATGACGGAATTGAAATGGGATGAATAGTGGAAAGCCTCTACCAAAGGCCGACACACCTTTGGAATCCTCCCAAGAATTCTGGAAAGGAAGAAATTAAAGGTTAAGCATACAAAATCTGTAGCTCAAGTAATATCTGGCCACGGAGAATGCAAAGTATATATCAAGAAGATTGAAAAAAGCCAGGATGGAAAATGCAATGAATGTGATGAAGAAGATTCCTTTAGGCATCGCATTGTGAGGTGCAATCGCTTTGAAACATGGTGAACTACAGTGAGTTTAGATATGGAAGTCAGATCCGAAACCTGTAAGGATCTAATAACCTTCTGCCTGAAAAATGGGATGTTCAAAGAACTGAAGAAACTCTGCACCACGCCCCAAGATTTTCTTACCACTGATCACAGTGGTAAGAAAAAGGACAGAGGAAGTATAGGTAGAAGATATGAATTAAGAGATAAAAGAAGACCTCGGTGAAAGGAGAAGACAAGGGCCGAAGAAAGACGAAGCAGTCCCAAAAGAAGAATGAAGACCTCAGAAAAAGGAGAAGATCAGGGTCGGAGAAAGAAAGGAGAAGAAGACGACGAACAAAAGAAGAGAACGCGATGGCCTCATGTGGCATCTATCCGCGTAAAATCAGATATATGCACAGTTTAAATCGAAATTGCAATTGTATAAAGTCTCATGAATATAAAAAGTTAATTTACTATATGTATTAAAAAGTAAAATCAAATGTATTGATAGTTATACAGATTAAAGAGGGGTAAACGAGAGTACATACCCTCAGAAATAATGTAAAAAAACCCGAAGTGCAGTAATGGGTTAGTGGATGGATAGCCTGAGCTTTAGACAGCATTTTATGAGCTCTGAGACGGAATGATTATTTCACAAGAAGATTAATGATGAGACATTTTCACATTCGCGACTAGGATGGCATGACTGTTTAAATATTCAAATTCACTGACGAAATCAAAATCGACGATGACGAGCATGTAGGCGCACTACTGTCTGGGCCGATCTCCGGCAAAGCAAAAGGCCAAGAGATTCAGTTGAAATTAAATTTCCGTTATGTATTCTTTTGTTCTACGGACACATCCAACGACCCTCGTGATACTGGGATCGCAAATCACATCACTTGACGCAAAATCCACATCCTAAGAAAGCCCCGTAGCCAAACCGAGTTTTAAATAAAGGAAGCTCCGTCAATGTGTGGAGTTGGAGTTGCAGCCTGGCAATATTTGAATGAATGACTGCTTATAATTATTATATGAATAGTAAATAAATGATAGACATAGCAATTTCACCAACCGTAAAATTTTCAACATTAATTCACAACCACTATCAAAAGCTCTGATGTCCCTTTACATTGTACATTAACATATCTTGCACGTAAAGTGTAATGGAATGATAGAAAGGAATAGGAATGGTAAAAAAATGAAAATGTTCATAATGAGAGACTATATTAAATTGAAATCTCATAAGAGGTGTTGTATAATTGATGTACTTAAGCCAAGCGATATTAAAGGTAAGTGGCATATAAGCATGACAATACAAACCTTCCGCCGAATGTCTCCACTTCGTAAGCTCACACTTTACTGAATAAAACAACACAGATGTACTTGGGTCGTTTGAGATTAAGCCAAAAGACCCAGTATTACTTCCTTAATTTTTTACGGATTTAAAAAAATAATTGATATAAAATCAAAATGTTCTTAGTATCACCCAAAATACTTTGCATTCCTTGGCACACATAAATTTCTTCTCTTCATTTACTAAAATCACATGATTCTTGAGGCAGTATCATCTGAACATAATTAATCATAAGCTTTTTACAACGTTGATGGATCTTATTTATGAACAGACGGGGGATAGAAATACATTGACTTAGCCTCGTAAATTCCCTTTCTATTTCAAATTTTCAAAATATGGCAATGCGGACATGATAAAACATCTCGTCCCCTTATATTATGGGTTATTTTACAACTATGTAAAATTCCGCAAAGACTGTGAAGGAAGGTTTTTTCGGGTGTTCCCCTGGGTTAGAAACTCCATGCATGCCGACGTCTTGAAGAACGACTCGCTCTTCACCATCAGGGATTCTAAAGCCCAGATAAAGGTAATTGACATTGAGTGAAAAAATCCTAGAAAACCTAAAATACCTGAGAAAAAGCGTTCTAGTTTTATCTAAACAAATGTTTTTTCTACCCTTAGAAACATCTTATGAACGAAACGCTTAGAATCAATATAACAGTCATTTTACCCAGACAGGTTGACCCAAGCTTGGCATAGCAATAAAACTCGAGGAATCAGATACGAAATATATAAATATGATGGGGAAAAAAATTAGGTATCTTCAAGCGTTCACGAGTCCAGACGACATTTAGGTGGCATCATAACTTATGCATTGGGAATGTTCTAAGTTTGAACTGTAGCAGCCACAGATGAATAATTGATTCTTCTTATATCTAGAAAGGACAAGAGATAACTACGGGGAAAACATATTCAGTGGGTACTACTGGGCAGAAATTGATTATTTTTAAGTCCCAAATACACTTTTTCAATAAAATATTAGTGTATTTCCAAAGACCAATCTTCCCACCACATGAGGTTGTCCAATTCTGAAATTTAAACAGCACTGACACTGTAATCTTGGTGAAAAAGCAAGTGAGCCTGTAGGTTGACTCCTTTGAACAGAATAAGAACTAAGATTCCTCCATTTTTGTCCTTTGAACAGATGTATTCACTCGTACAACCCACCATTTCCTTTGTTTCTATGAAGAACCTTGATTAGCAGCGGAGCCTTCTTTGTTCTTCTACACAACGTATCACTATTAAAGTTTCCATTTTAGCTGAGGGAAATTTAGGAGAGGTTGTCTCACAGGATTGAGTTGATTGATGCAACGAATAAGGAGGCCATTAGAATTCCGTCAAGGCAGTCAAGAATTTCATCCATCCAGTGGAATCGTGAAAGTCGAAACATCTCTTGCCCCTCTCCTAACAGACATTTCCATCACACATTCCTCTGTTCTCAGGTGAGTTGAGATGTCGCCGGCGTCTTGTTCGACATTAATTGGCGAGCAAATAAATAAGCCTCGTTCCAACAAGTTCCTCTTCCCGCTGCTTCAGAGTCAAAACTTGAAGGAAGAGAAACGAACGAATGCTATAACCGTGCCATCCACGCGCCCACGCAGGAAAAATATTTGGACTCTCTCTCTCTCTGCCCTCCCTTCCTCCTCTCGACGTGTTTTCGGTTCCGATTCGAAACTCCGCGGCTTCCCAGCGGGCGGCGGGTGACGATGGATAAGTACCTCACCCCTTGGCGATTTCAATTATCTATTCTCGAGGTAAGGTCGGAAATATAAACTACTGCCATTCTTCACCAACTTTTCGGAATTTACTATATGCCGTCATCAGGGCTAGAAATATACACTGAAGGTCAACAACAACAACGCACCTCATACATATTGGATATATGAAAACATTTCAACATGGTCGTCATCGAAGCATATGAAAACGTCAATTACCTAAGAATAAAAACATCAAAATCATCAAACTTCACATCACAATGTAACATTGTTTCGGATTATCATAGAACTCATTATTGCATGTAGGTATGTATGTTTGAAATGTATAGACTAGAAGCGGGACCCAGCTTCGCACGGGAAGCTGTGAATTAATTGCACCGATAATGCATAAAAGAACCGGGCTAATGTTGAGCATTTTACCTTTTTTCGGCTAAAAAAATGTATATATGACATGAAGTTTGAGGTATAATTTAGAGAATATGTATAATGGAGGTCAATATGATGAAAACAGCAATCTGAACAACATAGAGGGCATGCTGATATCAATTATCTCTCATTTCTCCGTTTTCCCTAATCCCACTGTCTCCTGCGGTGCGGAAGCTGCACCGTCTCCACCGACACAAAAGCGTAGAGGGCACAGAGCACCATGGATGCCTGGCGTCGCATCGTCGAAGATGATCTCAAGCTGCATTACCATGCTACCGTTTTTTTTCTTTGCCACACACTTCGCAGCCAATGAGAACGGAGGCAGCGTCGCACTGTGGGCTGAAATAAAAAATAGCTGGCCAAAAATGATGTTTTTTACTTTTTATTTCGGAAAAAAACGTTGATATTCTCTGAATATGCAACAATCATTGCATAAAATAGTGAAAGAATTTTTTTCAAAGTGCTTTTTTTATACCAGCACACGTCTGTGAAGTTCATAAAAAATGGTCGAAAAATTATTTTCCCTTTTTTTTGTGAAAACTGACGGAAAATGTTTGCTTTTGCTACTGTTGCGTTTTAATGTAAGATACGTATTTTTCAACAATACCAACAAAAAAATGTGTATGTTTTAAACCAACTTTAGTGAAAATTTTGATTTTGTTGATAATTTTTCTAACTTTTTATTAAACAATTAAAATATGCTATTCTCTGAATATGCTATTTTTTTATGTTTGCTTTAGGTGACAAAACATTTTTGTACCAAATTATAAAGCAAAGTGTCAACTAAAATATGCAAAAGAAAAATCCTGCCCCAATCTGTCCCCCCGACCACTCCCATGAAGTTATGTGCGCAAAGGCCCAACCGCGCGGCGCGGAGCTGAGATGCGGAAATTTGGTCAGAATTTGCTACAGTTAATTACTCGATTAAAATGAGACAACACTCGTGTTTTCCACACTAGTATACATAACAAACTCTATGTAAGCCTTATTGTTCCATTTTTGCAATGAGCACATTACGATTTTATTTAGGAAGATTACATTTGCAAGGTTCAACTTGTGCGCCGGCAAGTCGAAAGCTTGTCTCGTGAAGCGGGCGACTGCAGGGGAATATTTCTCACCCTTGGAAAACACAATTTTTTACCTCTATGCACTCACATATTTTAACTTTCATATATTCCTGAGCGTTTTTAACTATCAGCCGCTCAAACCTTCGAAAAAGGAAAGGGTACAGCAGTGGCTGCGGTCATTACCGGGCCGACCGCGATGATCTTGTGCCCGTTAACCCTACCTTAGTCTGAAGATTTTTATCCTGCGTTTGAGAGCTTTCATCCCTGTACGGCTGAGTGTAGGTAAATATGGAATTTGATGCTTTGTTTTTCGTTTGTGGAAATACCGATTATTGCTTTATTGCCTCGTCCCTGAAAAGGGGTTTTTGCACTTTTAAGGAATGCTTCTCTTGGACACGTGCACGGACGAATTTGACGAAGTAGCTCCCATGGGTTTTTCTACAAATGCTTGTTTGTTTGGTCGAAAATATTCTCTTTTTTCACGATTTTACTGAGCAAATTAGTCAGATTTTCCTCGTGAGTGCGAAAGGATCTCAGTGCTTGATCCACGGAAGCAAAAAACCAAGAGTTCTCTGAGGTACAATTCCCCAGAGCGTGAAATGTCAACATAGAGGCCGAACTAGAGGATACCACGGATCAATAATAGGGTACGTTTCCCTAGACAAAAATCTCAGTGATTGCGTGTGTATTACGCAGGGAATTTTATTCTAATTTGATTTGTTTCTCCGGTGAATCAGCATCATGACATTCCGCATTAGAAAAAAATGGACCCCACGAAAGTGACCCGAAAAGAAATGCATGACGTGATTTCCAATGGAAGTGGAAATTCGGTGTAATCAAAAATAAAATTATACTTGCAATATCTTCACAGTAAGTTTAACCTAGGAAAAGACATGGAAATGTAGGAAATTTTGATGAATGTCATGCACGAAAATATTTTCAATTCATATTTCAAAAAATGGGATAAATTTAATAGTCCTCGACTAACGACAGATTTAAACAAACACTTTTCTGTAGGTTAGAGAAGGATATACCGTTCCCAGCGGGCATGTATAAATATCTGCTTGGAACTCACCTTTCAGGTTGGTACCACTCACTGTTTAACATATTTCCATTGGCTGTATTTTACTCCAAGGCAATTAGTATTACTATTACAATCTAGTTTCAGGTTCTTCTGAGTTAAGTGGCAAAGGAAGGTCGAAAAAAGATTTTGAGAGATCTTCTGATAGAACTAAAAGAAGATAAGTACCAGATTTAAGAGAGAAAGCGTCAGCAGCAGAGCTAACGCTAGCCACATCCATGACATTGCGCTCCAAAGGAAATGACACGGCAGTGAAAATAATCACTGAAATAACTACAACAACCCCCACCCGAGGAAAAAGAATATTCATACTGTAATTTCGTGATTTCTTTGTAGGCCAAAGCTACCAATGGGAGCAAAACCGAATCGTAAAGGAGAAAAAAGGAGATTCAAGATTCGTTAAAACAAAAATGGGACTTGTAGTTTACGTTCCAAAGCCTGGTCAAGGGACAACTAATGATGGGAACACTGCCCGACGTTCTTTTTTTAATCCCAAGCTAACATCAGAAATTACCGGTATGTTAGTCAATTATAACTTAAAATATGTATATTTATATTTATAAATTCCAAAATTTGGCATTCATAAACAGAATTTTTGTGTTAATTACGTAACAATAATTAGGTTTCTTTTCCGTACTAAGTATTAACGAGGAACTTACTGCAAGGTTTGACACAATTTTGAAAGCTCTCTCTCTTCTGGGCTTGAAATAAATTACGGTACTTTCAGCGATTACTGCTCAAATACCGCTTCCCTATATGTGTAATTGTATCCGTGGTATTTCATGCCGCCCACGGTACGCAAGATGCTATTTCATGGAACATCAATTGCAAAGGCAGCAGTTCTACCCATTTGCCAGCTGTCGTAGGAAGCGTTGGAAACTCGGCATAAAGATATTAAAAGGTACCGAGCACACCATATGAGAAAATTTTCCCGTTTGGCTGAAATGGAGGACCTTTTCCAAAGGCTCCTCCTAACTTTGGATCCTCTAATATCTGGAAGTTTTATTTCAAAAAATGTAAAAAGATATGTTTCGAAAGAAACACGAGATTTGCTTGTGATGGAGGAGCCAACTTCGGATGAGGACAATGATGATTTGGAATCTGATGAGAACTTATAGTGGGTTAATGAATTAATTTCTCGGGTTTTATCATTTGTAATAAATAATTTTAGGTTTTATTTTTTATATTATCCGTTTCAAGATTTAATATGTTTCTGAAGTTATTTCTTGTGTATGTAACGACAGTACAAACGCTGACCCTGATGCCTAGTCTTAATTAATTATTTTATTAATATTGTGTAGGTATAAAAATCATTTCATGTACCTATTTTATGTGAAAATTTTTGTTTTAAAAATAATAAATATATTTGAAACGACTTACTTTCTAATAAAAACCATTCATTAAAATAAAATAATCCCTCCATACTGCAGCGGTACGCCTATTCAAATTTTGGATTTTTTTCAGACTCCAATAATTTGTTTAAAAAAAAGGCCCAGGATCATTTTTTGCCAAATTATCATAATGTTCATGTTTGGAAGGCTAAACAAAAATAGTTGGGAATATTTCGTCTTTCTATCTATAAAAATAAGGAATACATGATTTTTGACCAGCTTTTTACGATTTCAGTCCACAGTGCGTCCCCGTCAGATATGAACATCTTTCAACTTTCGATGCAGCCTGCGTTGCCGGAGCTGTGGCAGGATGGGAGAACCATCGCTTTCTGCCTGTCGTTCGTTGGTCATATTTATCAAAATTCCTCATTTCTTTTTCATTTTCTCTCACATTACCTCAATTCGTTCCTGAGGAATTGTGAGTCATTTTATGACCATTGTCATCAACTGAATTTAAGCGGAAGGGAGGTTTAAAAATCGTTTCTAATGAATGAGAAAATTGTTGAACAAAATCGAAATTGTCATTTTAATTTTTATGGCATCAGGAACGTGAAACTTTGAGATCCACTTTTTCGCAATTTTTGTCTTCGAATTCTTAAAACAAATAACACCAGCGCAGATCATCGTCAATACTCCTTGCAAGCATCAACAATTTTACTACATCACTTACAATAGTGAGCAATAACTCGGAAGACCGAACACTTCCAAGGTTTACCAACGTCATATTTTTTTCATCTGATGCTGCCACTTCTATCAAGACGGGGTTTGTGAGTGACGCAATACACTCCGGCTGAACGACGCAAAAACGGATGTGTTAAAATGTAACTTCTACCTTTCGCTGCCCGTGTCATCCGTTTGTGGCTCAAGACAAACTCTCCTCACGATTGGCAGAATTTAACGTCAATACCATAAAATGTAAATGAAACCACTATACATCAAAGTGGCAATGCTTACTGGAAATATCGCGCATTATTACCCGCATCGGGTAAATTGCCCATGAGTATTTTAAAATGTTCTTCATATCTCAGCGTATGAACGATATTTTGCCGCTTGTGTATGGTGAGATTAAAACCAAATTTATTTTACAGAGAGTTCTGAGAGACGTATCTATTATCTACCCATACCCATCCCCCAACAGACCCCTATGCTAAAATTCAATTGATAGCCCCATTTCATCCGCTGGGGTCCCCTGAGGTGCCTTGAAGCATGATATGAAGGGGAAGTGCGAACAGGGATCCTCTTGCACAAAAAATAATAATAAGATTTATTATACATATCTTTAAACAAGAATCGACATTTACTATGAATAATCCCTTCCCTTGGCCTACAACTTTGACGCAGTAGAAGGTGTTGTGCAGCGCCCAAGCCAGAAAATGACAACCCTCAAGGTGATGGTTTTGGGGATGATTTTCAGCCTCATTTCCTAGTGACGCTAATCCAAGGTTCTATTATATTTAGCTCAAATTTTAAAAACATGCAATCGGAACTCAGTAAAAGGATACAGAGATTCAGTTACTCAAAGAATTAATGAAGAGGTTTCTCTTCGGATTACCTATCAAATTGTTTAGACACTATAAAGAGAATAATTTCAATATTCTCCGGTGGTTATTTATGACCCAACTTTATTACTGTAGGAATAACATTATATATTCATCAGCTCTTTTACAGCTAATGCTTCTGACGACCGCATCATACAAAGCATGTTTTTTTCAAAAGCCTGAAATAATTCTATGTCCTAAAACTTGTCAATCACAGAAAATAGTAGATTCACAAAGCATAGGCATTCAATATTTTTACAAATAGCACATTTACAACAAGCGCATTCAACATGTTTACAAAAAGCGAAAGTTTTAGATTCCTTAATCCCCATAACCTAATTATCTTCGAATCAGCAGTCCCTTTCAATTCGGTTATTTGATATTCGCTCAAAACTTGTCGCCAGATAAGCGACTAATTTTAAGTCCCCAAATTTTATTTATTTATGTGCAATAAAAGATTAAACAAGGCAAATTTAGTGCAACCGTACATATAAGTTTTTCCGAGCTAATGGTGCCCTTTCCGTGCAATTCACAAAAAATATTAAATTTAAATGAGTACGAAAGTGTATACATGTGATGTACTGAATATGATAACTTTCTGATCACGGAATCAAAGGTATTTGGAGATTGATTTATCTTATTATTGAAGCGATAATTTTCTAATAGCGAAACCTTACTAAGAGGCCATTCGTCTCAAAGTTATAGCTATGGGTATCAAACTATAATTCTTGAGTAAGTTTATCGCATTTATACGTCATTATTTCAGCAATGTAAACTACCACTGGCTCTTTAAATAACTGTTGATAACTTTTAAAACATTTTATATTTATTCATAAATAAACATAATAAGATTTCATACTATCCAGCTTCTTTTTAGATCAAATGGTGCCTTATTAGAAAAATAAAATAATCTTTCAAAAATGAGTGTCTTTTTAAATATCTAAAATCATCGAATAAATAGTCTAAAGAGCTTTCGCATCCCATCTCAGAACTTCTTCGAAAAGGACCTCGTCCATTTAAAACCTATTCAAGTCCCTACCGGAGTCGATTTCATCAAGGAATGATCTCACTAAGTGATATGATTTAATAAAAAAAACAGCACTGGGCGCTCATACGATCCATTATGATGATGAGTGGCGTGAGTGATTCAAGTGGCATGTAGTGACTTCAGAGGCGAAGGTAATGTCGAGGGGTGAAGTAAGTGCGCCCATCACCACCAAGCCACTTCAAAATAGCCTCCGCCCAGAGCAGGACTCGTCTCACCCGTGCACAAACAGATAATCACACCTACGTGATATCCGGGTGCATCAGAGCCATAGATTACACGTGACCTTCTCCCTCTTGGAATGAAATTACGATGCAATCCCGTGTATAATCATCACGACAAGATTGTAACATGAAGCGATGTCTAAGTGATGTATGGCGAGCATGAATAAAACGAGACCATTACCTGTTACCAGGTGGTTAGGCGTTTACTATTAGCCATGGTTTGACGGCATCAGGTGCATGAGTGCAGCCCAGACCTTAGCAGAGTAAGCATATTACCATTCAAACTAAGTTACTTTCATTGATCAACTTATTATCTTTATGTCTAAGGCATTTTGGCCGTTTTAACACATAAAAAGAGGAATACATAAAGCTGCAAGAAGGCATTCAATAATGGTAATTCATAGGAGTCTACTAATAGCCATAAAATGAGCCCTGGAATTAAGGTAGTACTTCATCAGAATATATATGCTTCATTCTTACATTTGGAGCATACTCTTACATGGCAGTGAGTAGTAGTAACAGTTGCTGAGCAAACAAGACTAGAAGCCAAGGAAATGTGATTTTTTCAAAGAATGGTGAACATCAAATGGACGGAGAGTATTACCGATGATGAAGTCCTGCGAATGGCTGGGGAAAACATGCGTGTAATAAGGACTCAGAAAAAAAGAAGAGACAAACTTATCGGACACTTTCTGTGACACAACAGTCTCTTGACAAGAGTACCGAAATGAGAGAACAATAGGAGGAATGATTGAGGATGAATTACATTTAGCAAATCATGAGGGACGTCAAAGTGAAGACGTCATGTAGGAATTAAACGGTTTATCGACTAGAGTGGAGGGCTACAGAAATTCAATTTTCGTGATGACTGCTGATGAACGCTACAAATCCTTTCGCCTCTCCGAATCAAACCAACGTACCCACACTGCATACACATAAGACAGCCTCAGAGTGCCTTCAGTTCCAATAAAATTAAGTCATCAAACCGTTATATTTTGATAAATCCAACAGAAGGCTGTATGGAGAGAAACCTTGAACTGAGGGACCGAATTTGTGCGATTACCGAACTCGTTAACTCCGAGGTTTGCGTATGGGTGATACTATTTAACTACCACTGAAAACAGCTCTTATATATCGGGGTATTATCAAAAATTTCATATAGGCCTTCAAATTAATATCATCAATGAGTGATAGGGATAACACGCGTTTTGGCTCATTTTCCAATATTTTCACAAGTTTTCTTTAAAGTTTACCAGAAGTAACCGTTAAATTCAGTCATGCCCACCCAAATGAGGGATTTGTAGAAAAGTCACATACATTCCGTTCAAGCTCTATCAGTTGGCAAGCTAAGATTCCGGCGTGCTTAATGATGGAATGAAAGTATCGTGGTGCTTACGAGAATGATTCGAAATAATTCTCATGCATGAATCTGGGACTGCATTCATTGTCGGAAATGTATCATTTTTTACTTTTTTTAAAGTGAATAATCAAATATTGCCTCTTTCAGTAGGACATTTCTCCATAATTATCAGTTTTTTTCGCAAGTAATGTCGCAGGAAAGAACCAAAGAGCAAACCTAAAGTACGAGTACCACGAGAAAATGTTTACGTTGAGAATGGTTTCAAAACATGACGAAATGATATTAAAGAGGGGGTTCGAAGAAATTAATAATTGGCGAAGGACATATTTACACCAGCATGCGTGAGCTATCTATTTCAATAAAGAAATAAAATAAAATAAATAAATAAAGAGAATATTTCTGAAAATAATTGAAAACTGTTTAAGGCACATTTATGCATATATTTCTTTTCCGGGTATTTAAGTGAAAAAATCGATAGCCATCCTTTAAAAGAATGACAAAAGAAAGGTTAATTACGTACTGCCAAAAACATTTTCACGTCTTCCTCTCTGGCTCTATCCTTGTGCTTGAGCTTGCAAGTATGAGGATGGAGCTGAATCCGAGCAAAAATGCTCACTTCAATGAAATCCCGATGGAGAGTGGAGAAAAGAGAAAGCTCTTCATTGCCTCGAGCAGGAGTCGAAGTCAAAACTGGTTGTGAAACGAACTCGAATTCGTCATAGACGACGCGGTTTAAATGAACACCACTGGGGAGTAGCAGACTTTTGGTGGCCAAGAATTTCCAAATCCTGCTTTAGACTGATCTCGATGCACTTTCTACTCCGGAGGTTTAGATAGCATTTGTCTTCAATGAAATTTCTGCCCCAAAAAATGGCTACCGAATAATTCCGAGGATGACATATTACCTTTAGATAAGACTTAATAGCGCATTATTACTTAAAATTCATGTATTTCAGTACCCGATGAACATTACTGTGGTCACTAAATAAATAAATGATGCATGTTTTCCATGTTTCCTCAGATTATTTTATAAGTACTACCGGTACATGATTATTTCGCCGACGGTTCACCATGCAGCTAAATTCAACACCAGTTCGACGGAACTGGTGTTGAATTTAGCTGCATGTATAGATTTTTACAATTTTGAGCCTGGAAAAATATAATTCATTACCATGGGTATTAAGCAATAGTTTTTCCCAAGAATATGAGAGCATCCATATAAATTTAAGGTCATCGATGCCGAAGAGGTTAAGAAAATATTTCTTTACTTCGGGAAAAAAATTTAGAAAGGTGCAGGTCTATTGCTTGCATTTAATTTATTTATTTATTTATTTCATAAACCTAAATACAGCCTCGAGGACCATTTTACATCAGGCGTTGTAACAGTTACAAAGGACAACACACACAGCCATGTCCTGGGAGGAGAAAAATCCAAAACTTTTTTTCCAAAAATACGGGAAATATAAAAAAATATCTCTTATTCGCCCGGCTAATCGATACACTGATGCCCCATTTAAATTACTAGCTTTCTACCCTAGTAATTTGAAAGCCAGTAAAAAGTTTCCCATGTGAACGCAAGTACCAACGCCAGTAATGCCAACGTAAATAGGTTTTTATTTACGTTGCTGTTTACCACGCAAGAGTTACTAGGGTTGAATGATGGTTACTGGGCATTTCCACGAAAATGTCAACTTTTTTTCTAAAATTAAAATTTAGGCTGGAAATATTTTATCTTGATAATTCAACAGTAAAATGATTGAATTTTATGACATCAGTATTTAATTTGTCCAAACAAATTGGTAACTCATTTGGTGATTGTTGAATTCAAGATGGCTGCCAGAGATTTGTTATGAACTATTTCATCATAGATTACAGAGTAATATATGTCAACAAACAAGATAAGCAATGATTTTATTGCGTAGTTTATTTTGTGTAGTATAGCTTTTGAAACGTTTTGAAACACACATCAACTTTTATATGCAATGTATAGAGATTTTGAAATACATATGTAAGTGCAAATGCAAAAATGGCAATTCCGTCACAAAAACTCAATTTTTTTTTATTTTATCACCATTTTATAACATAGAGATTTTATTTTCTTCCTGGAAAGGTAGGTTCTGATACCCTTAAAGGTCTTAATATTAGATTCCCTCAAAAATGTTTTATTCGAGGCCATATAGCAGGGTGACGGAATTACTCAGATGTGACGGAATTACTGTGACAGAATTACCTAAAATTAAGTGATGTGTGTTTTTAAGAGGCCCTCATTTTAGATAGCAGTGTTGAATAAATTGGATAGTCGCCTACTTCTGAGCTGATATTTTAGGTTAGATAATTAACTTTGTAATTTTGTTATGTTAGGTAAAGAGATAAATTATTCGTGGGTGAGCTGTTAAAAATATTGTAAGTACAGTTTACTATAGTCTCCTTATCTCTACCATAAGAATGAATTTCTTAAAAATGGGCTACGCATATGGTATATGTGAATGAGTATGCCCTACAATAAGAATCAATACGTAAATGTCCTTATTGAATCACAGAAATGGCAATTTTCCACTATTAACTGTCCTTAGACCCTAGATCAGTGCAGTGGATGGAATTGGAGGTGAAATTAAAAGACAAGCAAAACTTGCCATATTAACAGGAGTAGCTAAGATTTCATCAGTCGAGACTTTGTTTGAACACTGTAGTGCAAAAAATGAGAAAATCAAAATGAAGTATATTTCAAGTAATGAACTACAGGCCAACAGAAAAGAGAATCAGGAACGATGGGAAAGAATGTCATCTAGCATATCGGGTACCAGAAATACCCATAATGTTGTAGTTGTAGACAAGCATACTGTCTCACTGAAACCGTATACCGAAGCAATAAATTATAAGACATTTAATTTAAGCCTTCAGAAATCCACAACAAAATATTTCAGATGTGATGTTGCTTCCACGAAGTCCTTGGCAGTTGGAACTTTCATATTGGCAAGCTACAGTGGCAAGAAGACAAAACAAATGTATGTAGCACAAATAGCTTCAGTATCAAATGAAGATTCAAATTGTTATGAAGTACTGAACCTACGCCGAAATGATGACAAGGGGATGGTGTACATATTTCCAGAGAAAGAAGACAGATGCTGGATTGACAAAATGGATGTCGTTCACCATGAGCACCAGCCTATACTTAACATATTTGGAAATCACATTCGTTACATTTTTCATAATGCAGTGAATGGACAGTAAAACACACATTAGTGCAAAATAATAATAATATTTTATCCCCTTTTATTATTCTTATTTGTAATTTGATTGTGTATAGGCTACATTTTTTTGTTTTAACTTGTCATAATTTGTTGACTGTTGATTCAGAGTTGGTAGAAGTTAAATGGCAATATTCTTTTTGAGTTTGAAACAAGAAGCAATTGGTAATTCCGTCTCGGTAATTCCGTCACGTGTTTTTGTATGACTGTTATATACACATCATTAATTTGTAGTTTTGGCAAACTGTGCTATCATAAGCAATGGCTCAAACATTGTTCAGAGCCATTTTAAAAGTTTTCAAATTCTGTTTAGATTCACAGAGTTTTGGAGATGTTTGAAATCATTACTCATAGGAGGTTGACCTGGCAGTAATTCTGTCACATGTAAATTTTAGGCATATTTAGAAGGTATTTAGATAATTAATTTTGTTTCTATGTATGAACATGATCTTAACAAAAGTTTTTTGATCATGCACAGTTAGAAGTGTTGCAATTATTTAGTATTTTACAATTTTATTACAATATCCTATTACATAGTTTTCTCTAAAGGTAATTCCGTCACATATGGAAATGCCCTACTACCATTTGTCTTACTAGCGTGGAAAGCTATTAATGTGAATGGAGCATTATACACCGTCATCAAAATGTCTTCTGCGCTCATTAAAATTTCGATAAAACGGCAAAAAGCCACCACTTCTCGGTTAAGAGAAACAATTTAACATAAAAGTGTCTAACCACACCATTTGAAAGCGTCAATTGGCCTCAAACGAATGATCTAAAACCATTACTTTCGAAACGTGGAAATTTCAGCACACTCAACAGAACTGGAAGTGCAGGAGGAGTTTTTGGCACCCTACTTCTTTAGAACTAATCGTACTGTCTCTCTTCTTCGTCCTCAAAGCGGGGAGATAAATACTCATAATAGTTACGGGAAGATTGAAATTGGTTGAAGGTATTAGGGTCAGGGATCAAAGGTGAACCAGTTTTCATCAACTGAATCCATTTCAGACTACTGGGAAATAAGAAGAACGTTTCAAAGAGATAATAGAAAGCTATTTAAAAATCAAAGGAGTGTTCATGAAATTTGAAACTCAAGCAAGAGGTGAATGGAAAAATTAAATCACTCAATGATGAATAAGTACCTACTTAAGAAGCACGTTATTAAAATACACGTTTGAAGGAGGCCAGGCCCTTATTGAGAAATGTGGCTAAAGCGTTAGCACTGGCAGAACAGATAAATATGCAGGTAATGGAAATGTGGTGTGATAAAAGATTTATGGAAATTAAATGGTTTAAGAAAAAGGAAAAAATTAGAGATATGTATAATTCTATCAGAGAATTGCTACGACGCGTTTAATGCAGGAGATGCAGAACTAACATTTTACATCCTCTGGGGCCATATGTATCATAAAAACCATGGGAAAAGGAATGAATGGGAAGATTTATTAAGGGAATAACTGGAATCCTAATGATTATAAATCCACTGTAAGTTCTGAAGTAAATTAGAAGCTATAATGATCCTCACCAAAAAGAAATAAATATTGCCGTAACACAAAACAAGTCAAAATTAAACTAAAGGATAGGAGGGCATATGTTAGAATAGGTACAGTAATTTTGTCATTTCAGAGGCATCTTAGACTAAAATGGACGTGTTACAAAACGACACCAGAAGGGGAATTGCTTTAGCAAAAGGGGCGTTTATTCACAGGGAATAACTGATGACGTCAACTCCGAGTAAAGCCATTAAGAAAAGCCTGATAAGAGGCTTAGCGTCGCATGGTAGCGAAACTTGAACCCTTGGAGGAGAGGACGAAAGATGATTGGAAGCGTTCGAGATATGGATGTGGAGGAGCAAAATGGAACCGAAAGCAAGAGTGTAAAATGCTCTTGACATGGTAGTGGAGGAAAGGAACTTGTTAAAGGTAGTCAAGAGCAGAGTGGACTAGATGGAGAAAGTAATAGATGGGGAAGGGATAATAAGTACCGCTTCGGGATGCAGAAAGGTAGAAAAGAGGAGGAGAAGAAAAGGCATTTTAGATGATGAAGTAAGGCAGGGAGAATGCAATTATATAAAGAGAGACCGAGTGAGGAAGTATAGCCAAGTGAAGGAAAATATCAATAGCACATCAAAAACCAACCCTAATCCGTAGATAATCAAAAAGATATAATTTAATTTTAAGGTTTCTAAGATTAAATATATTTAAAAGATTGTTTACGAATTCTTCGCCATTACAATACCTAAAAGAATATCCTAAATCATACATCATTCCGGTGCACACTTTACGTTATATTCCACGCTCATTTATACGTTCAAGCATAACTTTCATCAATTCTGATCATTATTTTGGCGCTTCGTCTTATCAGGGTGAATTGCGAAGCCCTAACCGGACAGCACTCGTGAATACCTTCAGACCTGAAGACGCCAGCAGGATGACAAACTGTTGTTGAGCATAGACATCACGCGGAGGAACACCCGAAAGCTGCTCCATTAATTCGTGAACACCGCCAAGAAAATTATGCCTGAAAAAGTATATTTTAAATCTTCTTGTTTTTTATCAGATTTAATGTTTATTTGAACTCAATGTTTTATTTGCCTTAAAATGACCTCTCCAGCATTTAAATATTTATGTTTAATGCATATTTATAGCGAGTTATTGATTATACCCTTCCACCGGAACTAAAATATGCATACTCGGTTTATTTGTTCTATTCAGCTGTCGTCAAAAAGTCTCTTCCCTCTGGATAACTGAAAACCAAGGTACCACTATATTTCAGAAAAAGGTATCCTGAACGAATTGCAAATTAGAAATATTTATATGCATATCGATAATTTCCTATGCTTTCATCTGCATGTACTAATTGTTACGCTGAAATATACCTCAACAGTTCATGGAAGACGAGTTTTTAATATTGAAGGAAATCACTTACATCATTTTACCTGAAGATTGGCCATATTAAACTCTGGAATGGAATACCAAGCAAGAGGTTAAAAAGTCAGTGAGTTAATTAGCGGTTAAAAATTCAGCGAAATTAAATAACTCGTTTGTTGGTTAAACAGGAACAAGACTGTAAATAATTAATCGGTGTAAACACGGTCAAGGTCTCCTGTGCGTTCATCCGGTGGATTCTCAAGCAACCCAAGGAAGTGAATTTTTCATTTGCGGCCAAGGATGTTACACACCATCAACTCAACTAATGGTATAATCGGAGACAAAAACCCGCCCTAGAACATTTCTCTCGTGGTTATAGAGACACTTTTTATAACACTTTTATTTCACAACGAGTAACTGGCATGAAGAGCCCATTTATTCCTTTAGCTAATTTTATCTCAATAATGTTCCTCTTGCACGGAAAATAATTGATTTTCTACTTCAATAATTATGTTCCTAGTCATAAATATTACTGTGATTAAACATATTCAGCCTTGTTCCACTATTGACGTATTACCCGGTAAAAACAGATTTTCATTTTCAAACAATTTCCATTTATTGGTTTAGCTTTGATGCGAATACATGGAATTCTAATAATCAGAGCAACTCAAAGAGCAGTTCAAACAGCAGAGCTCATAGTTTCTGTATTGTGAAAACAAGTATATTTTACCGTCGTGTAATTCATACTCACTATAAGTTAAAACCCGTCTCAAATTCTAGATAATAGCTGATTAAGCTCCTAGTGCACATCAAAACTAAACATCTCTTGATATACAAGCAATAACCTAAGCTATGATATTTGAAGACCTGAGTATCTCAAGTCTACCAAAAACAGCTCACATTTGAAAAGTTGACCTATACGAAGACCTTGCATATTTTCTAATAGGGTTCCACGGAGAATCTTTATCTTTGATCATCGTCAGCGTTTATTAAGAGATAATTAGTAATAAAACATTTTTTCAATCAATCTATCAATGAAAATACGTAGCAATCAAAGTGAACTACAGATTTCTTGGCTTTCTTTTCAATCGCCTCAAAAGCCGAAGGTCAATAAATTATATCTACCGGTTTCATTGCACCAGCCACGTTAAGTGATGGAGAATTTAAAATGCTTAAAAGCAAAAACGCAATTGATGCGCATGCAAGTAAGTGATATGAGTATTTTATATCATAATTTATGCCATCATATGCTAATTTGGAGTTAATTATGAATTATTTAATTCGGCGCAAGAAATGAGCAGACATAGTAGGAATTTTATAATTCCTTGAGTAGACGGGAAGAAAAGATAATGAGCGGAATCCAATTGCACTTGAATTTACTTCCTTAACAAACTACTGTGAAAATTTTATTTTCAAACTCAATATCACCTTAGGCTTTGATAGTTAAGTCCTTGGGTAATAACCAGCGTAACTTAGCTGTCAGAAGCCTGCTCGTGAGTTATTTTCTTGTACGCTCTTCTTCGCTTCATTTCGTCTCAAATCTGCATTCTTCTTCTCCCGTTCTCATCCAACATTCTCCCCTCCATCACCTTTGGCAAGCATTAACCTATCAATAAAACGTCTTCCATCTACGTTTCCTTTCTCTTCCGCTTGTTTCTAACCCCCTTCACAAATGACTGTGAAAATTTGAAATTAAAAATTTCTACCACCATAGGTATAGTGTCAATTTGTAATTAAGGTCCTGGGCAGTAGCTTGCCAATTAAATCCATCGCCTAACTTACAATTAGCTTTCAATAGCTTTTACTCTCTTATCATGCCATATCCAACACTTGCTCATTTGTTTTCATTCCAGCCAACTTGCCCAATTCCTTCTTTTAAAATAAAACCTCCCGTCAAAGCTCATCTTTTTTCCACAGCAAACAACCTTCTGAATCGTACAAATTTTCACTCCATGTTAAAGTTGTACCTATTGCACCCTCTTTTTCTTTTCATTACACCCTCTGTTAAAGTCCACTCTATCCATTCACTTTCATCCAATACACTAGCGAGATACATATGCTGATCCATGAGTACAAAGTCAAATGCCATAAGTAATGACAATCACTGTTGACTGGAGGGTTAAGGGCAAGTGGTTTCCATATTATTTTTTATGTAACGACTCCAACGCTAAAACTCATGAAAGGAGAGCAACCATTGGGATGCGGGAGGATATTGTACATCAATTAAGGGGGTGCATAAATTTTCTTACACTTCAGTCCATTTCGAGCACTTACACCTCCCAAAAAATTTTCTGAAGAATCTTTTCGTATTCTCGGTTTAATTAAATCACAGAATCGTTAAAAATTCTTCAGAATATGAATAAATATAATAATATTTAACAAGCAAAAACTATTTTATGATATTCTGAACTTCTCTCTAATTTACATTAATTTTATTCTTAAAATCTGGTTTCAAATAAATTATTCATAATTATTTAATTTAATATTTAATTTTTAAAACGAAAGAGACAAAATATAAGCAATTCAACGTTACATCTCTCACGCAAACCGTGCATCAGAACGTCTCTCAACACATCAACACAACATCTCTCTGGAACACTCAGTTGTTCTGTATATATTAAAAACGGTCTCTATTTTTTGGGGAAACATCTCAGATAATTATAGTGCAGTAAGTGGCTCATCTTTTATCAATATAACATGAGATATTTTTATAATGATGCCAAATTCATTGAATTTTACAAGCAGAGATATCTCCCTTAAACTACCATTATTCTCGTGAACGTTGCACAAATGAGCAAGCTTCATGCTTAACACTGAAAGCAAATCACATTTGTGAATGCGACGTTGGGATTAAACAGTGAAGGTTGAAAAGGGAGAGTCTCAGCGAATTAACACGGCTCTCCGGTCGACTATTCTCTCGCTCCATTAGGCGGGTTTCCTTCCTTCGACTTCCACCCTTCCAATCACGAATCGAACATTCTGCCAAGACTATTCCAAGTGAGTTAAAAAGTGCGACTATTTTTGAGCGTGGAATGCAGCGAGCTGCGTGAATAAAAGCCAAGGATTTGGGAACAACATGCATTTTCGAAGACCTAGTCGAGCAGATTGGAAACCAAAGTGAAAGTGAGGAATTGTGGTTACCGAAGGTTACACGCAAAGAAGTAGGTGGTTTCATGAACTCATAAGCTGGTAACCACTACCAAGTTGGAAGGTTATTTTCGTTTAACCAAGAAGATTGTAATGATTACCATCTCACTTAGTTACCTTTCGTGGGCTACCGTCACTGCGTCGTGCTGGTAACCAGAACCAAAAGGTGGTGTATGCCTTAACCAGACCCATAGATATGATAGACATCTCTCATTGCCTGAGTTATTGAGTAAAATGATCTCGTTACCAAACTCTAGTGCCAACCATCTTGAAATGGCTGCCTTCAATCTCTCTTGAAGTTGCGTTGAAAATTAAAACATGCATCCAACAGTCTTTTGTTGAGACTCTCTTGGAATTCTCTGTTATGACTCCTTTGCCCTGTCTAAATAAAAAATGAAAAATTATATTTCAAATGCTATGAATATAATTATAACACAGTGGCATACTTTAATATTCTACGTAATCCTATTCCACTTAACACATTCAGCGCGGAGCAAGAAAGTTAAAGGACCACGTCAATAGACGTTTAAAAAATGGTTCTAGCGTCTCCCTTAATTTCGCGACCCGCATTGAATGAGTTAAGGATATAGTCAACCCTACGGCTCAACACGCACATTCTCGCACCGGGCACTATGAATCTATAGCCAAGAAAGTCTTATATATCTGGCCACTTCCGAGGATTAATGTAACTTCGAGGACTAATTTTTTAAAATGGCAATTCCGTATTAGTCTGAGGAAATACTATTACATCACAATGACAGTTATTTGACATTAATTAATTGAAACCTATATTGCCACATAGTATGAATATAAATACAACATTACTGAGAAAAAACGAGATTTTTTCCAATTCCCGCTCCAAGCGCATGCGCATCATCACTCCTATCACGTTGCTCCTCCGACCACTCCAGCGGGTTCCTCGAGCTTCCAGACTTGGTTGTGTGTGCCCGCAACTGGCTGCCTGTCACACCAACTTTGAAGAGATGGTTCCCGTTACCAGCCGCATAGCCATTTTAACTGAGGGCGAGTCGACCAGTCGTGCTGGTACTGATTACCAAGCTCGGATAGTTACAGTGACAAAGAGATAATTAGGGTGACCAACTGCAATTGTTTCATCAACTTACAACCACGTTACCACCAATTTTACAGGTTACCGAAAAAAAACGTTTTTCTGCGTGTATAAAAACACGTCAACAACTGACTGTCTTTTCTGTTCTCCGAAGTATTCACTCTCTGCTACTGTAGGTGGCCCTAAGTTACCACTGGATGGGTAGACAATGAATATAAGCTATAACATGTATTTAGTTAGACAAATACTTATTGAAAATGTTTTTTTAATCATGTGTAATGTTTTTTTGGTATGGCTAAAAATTTTTCATCGCATTTTAATAAACAATGTTTTTTATTAATCACTGAAAAATTTCCATAAGTTGGTTTTTCTTTTTTAGAATATTAATTCAGAAAAATTATTTTTTAAATATAAATTAATACAATACTTTATTAGGAATTTAATTGAAAATCATGTACTTACACCGCCCTTTGCCCCTGTAAATTCAATCCTGATGGTTACCCCAAAACACGATTTCCTCTGGAGCACCAATAACTCCACCATTTAATTTATATTTATATTGCCTCAATTGAAATTGATAAGGTTTATGAGATGAATAAAATAAATTTTATTTTTATATGCATTTTTCCTCTATTCTGCGCGGGATTCAATTTTATAAACTATAATCATTAAACTTTAATTATATTTAAACTACCTATAAGTTTCAGAATGAAACAGACAGCATTAAAAAACAAGATTTAGCGATCTGATATTTTATTATATTGATCAATAATTTCAAATCATGGACGAGATTAACGCCGGTATATTTCAACACTCACCAATGGTTTTTTACCCGCAACATATGCGGTTACTAGACACGTTGCGTTGTGTTTCTACCTGTTCTTCACCGAACAGAGACATGTCCATGGTTACTCCTTCAATACAGTGGAAAAACTTAGCACCTAATACTGACACTGTGCAAACAACTGATGAGTTATTTTAGACCTAGGCACACAGGCAAAACTCTGAACGTGTTTTTCCTCTTATGCGGCAAAAAAAACAAATGAGTCCTTGAAAGACGAACCCTCAACGATGGTAAATATATACTATATTGGCCAAATAGATAAAATTACAGCCATTTTTGCACTGCTTCTTGAATTTCAAATTCTTTGAAGTAGCTCAATTATGAAAGATAGATAAATTAGAAACTAATTTATATCCGTGCTTCCGAATAATTAAACCTGAATTATGGAGATTCCTAGAGATTCATATTTTACGTTCTCACACAACTTTCTTCGAAATAAGAGATAGCTTTCACCATCAAATACGGAAATTTCTTCTCCATCTCTCTTACGTGCGCTCCAAGCACCTGTGCAATCCCAAGGGCGGAGCTCTAGCCATGGCATTATGCTTTTAATGCCCTTAAACAACTTCCTTCTTCGAAGCGTCATGAACCGTTCCCCGCCCGTCGCGAATTACACCAATTTTGCAGGTATTATAGGCGGAAGACGATCAGGAAGCGCAGGCCTTACCCGTGACGATGGATTCAACGATGACGCACAGAAATTCCCTTCCATAAGTATACACAACGATGAAACGACGCTTGTATAAACAAAGATTACAGAGACCCACGATATCCCCCACAGTATGGGTCGAGTTTTCAAATTATGATTATCACCGGAAGAAAAAACCTCACCCATTCAGTGAAGTCCATCAGAGTTGAGTGGAAATTCAGAGTTACTGAACGGAGTTTTCTTTAGTGGAAACAGCAGATTGTAAAAAGAAAAGGGCCATTATGACGAAAATATTACTCTTCTACTCTAATATATTTATCGCTATCACGCCTAAAGTATTATTTTATAGTACAAAGTAGAGAGTTTCAGGTGTAACTTGGTGGAAGTGCTTAATCTCCATAATTCTAAGAGGAAACACAGAAGAAAAGCTCCACACTATTTTGATACACAACGGCCATGGTTTCAACAGTGTCATTCCCAAGGTACGAGGATGACACTATGAATTCAACAGATTAAGGCGAGATATCGTGGAAGTTCTTCATAATGTAAGAGAAACAATTGCACTTTTCCACAAATTGCTTTAGTTTCGGCTCACAGTGCCATCCAGAGCCAACCAGCGTCTTGTACCTGATGATGGCTCTGTGAGGCGAAACGCGTTGTACGCATTAAAGCAATTTGTGAAAAAGTGCAATTTTTTCTCTTACATTATGACACTATGAGTTTAAATCATGGCCGGTGAGTATAAAAATATTGTGTAAATTTACCACTGTTTTCTCTTTTTCGCCAATTAGAAAATAATTTGAACACACTCCTAATTGATTAATCCAGGTTCAAATTTCTCGAAAAAAGTGATATTTTTTTACCATGGTGGCGGAGAGATAAATTCCTCGCTCTAAAACCAAGGGTCGCAGGTAGGAGTTCCACCTGGGAGGAATTTAAGCCTCTCAGGGCATGGTTGTGTGTGTTCGTCCTTAGCTCCACGTCAATCTCTCCGATGTTAAAGGCCGGAAGAGCTGCTTTCGGTTGTAGTGAGAAATAAATCAAATATAAATATTGAGGCAGATATGAGGACAATGACGCATGCATTAAATACATTTATTCTAGATTAATATATCAGAGGACTTATAAAGCTTTAAAAACGAACCGAATATCATAAAGATGCTGAAGGCATTAGGAGGCAGAATTTTATATTCTGTTCTAATCGATCCTATGGCTATACCAGAACATCTATTCAAATAATTTTGTTAGGATCCTATTTTTATCTCTTCAACTATCCCTCGTATATTACTTTCCCAAACCACTATACTTTTTCTCTCTTCCACTTCCAGCATGGCGATTATGTTAACGGGAAAACTGTTTTGTCACTGCTTTTCCTCAGCTACTAGCACAACACCGAGGGAAATTACGAAATGTCATTCAAGATTTGGATGATTACTATTATGAATAGGACCGCTGTGAGAACTGGGTCTCCAAGACAAAGAAGAAAAAAATCGTTGGACGTAACTACACGACGTGATTGCCAAAAAGATCCGGAAAAAATGCCGAAAACACGGCGTCGATGTCTGTTGCACAATAATTTCACTGCACAGCAATTTTGGCACTCCTTATGAAGAGTGAAGAGCGTTTTGCAATTGGCGCAGTGTCTTCTTCTTCCTGGGTCCTTTTCACCCTTATTCACTCAGTCACCATTAACACTTTTGACCAGCGTCATACATTGTAAACAGCAATGAAAAGAACAGATAGCAACGATGGACAGCAAATCGCAAGAGTACTGCACACGGGGCATAAGGGCGATAGAGCACCTTATCATTTGATCATTTGCCTTTCGTCACCTTACGCCCTAAGAGGATTAACTACTCCCTAACTGACGTCATTTGATTAAATTATTGGACGTGCATTAAGGGAAACTAATAGCGAATTTGAAAATGGCCAAATTATATAACTGCGTAGGAGCACAGTCAAATCTACCCTATTTGATTAGGAACCATTAGATCCAGCACAAATAGGGTGCAAGCAGCATAACCCGATAGTTTTCCGGAATTTACCATTGAATTCCAAGACCAAAAGAATATTTGAGTGCTGACTGAAAAGTCTCGAAAGTTCTTTCCAAAAGTAAAGAACGCTCTAATCTTTTTGAAAACGTGCGGACAGCACGAAAACGCCACGAAACAATGACAAAAGGTTGTGAAGTCATTCTCCAAATTTTCGAATAGGAGCTCTTTGATAGCCTTCCACGTGAAAATCTCTTCCGGGTACCATTGAGGAGATTCAAAGCGCATTCAAAGCGCAAGAAAATTATTTTTCATCGAAAGCGAAGAGACAATAGCAGTGGTGAACCAACTCTAGCTTTAACGCTAACTACAGGATGACGTAGCCTTTACGTCATCTTGATGTTAACTGAGAGTTGGGTTTGGTATATCACATCAGACAGTCGGCTAGTTGACATGAGTGTTATCGATGGGAAAACGTATTAGCTTTTGTTTTCATACCGAGTGAATGTTTAACCAGAGATTATAAAACCTGACTTTAAAGTAGGCTTACCTTTAAAAAAAAACTCTAGTTTTGTTAGTGTATCAACTACCACCCCTTTTTTATTATTTCTCCCATGAATGAACTGCTCAATTCAAGCAGATCCTCCATTGCCTAGTTATCTTCAAGAAAATAACTTGAATTAAATGTATTTACGTGCGAGATCTGCGAGATTCGGATATATTTAATGTTTCATCTCACAAGGAGTCAGGAGCAATGCACGAACTCCCAACTGGGTGGGTTTCACTCCATCCAACCCACATGCCACCCTCACTACCTCCTCCGAAGAGCGGAAGTAAACACTTCATTACCAAACAAAGTAAAATATAGATTTATTTTCAAAATATTATCACACATAAATCCACGATATGAGTGTGTTATTTTAAGTTTCTCTCAATCAGAAAACTTCCAAATATATATTTTAAGTTTTCCAAATCTTCTCAAGGGAATTAAGTTAAATGAGGGGGTTTATGCTCTAAACCCCGAGGGAAGACAGAACCCGTCGGCATATTTCCCTTTCCGTGGCAGTTGAGGGGGCAGCATAAGGCATTTGGTAGGTTGAGCTCCTCACCTGGTACTTCAAGAGCTCAAGATAGGTGCTTGTGATGCAAATAAAATGCTAAATGAAAAAGTGATCGAAGAGAATGGTAAAATGCCAAGTGGATATACTTTCGCCCATCTTCTTAATCAGAAAAAAAGTATCTCAAGAAGTAATTGAAACGCAATTAATATTTTACAACAACTCTTCATCATATCGTGCTGCTAGTGAATTGGAAATGGAAAAATAATGATAGTAAGCATGAAACGGTAGATAACAAATTAATAACAATTATCTATATCAGGGAGTATTGAGACTTAGCGGCGCGGATGGAACACGATTTAGAGATCAGCAAGACATTTGAACGGCATTGAATGAAGAAAAAGTGAGTTTGACTAACTCCGGGACATCAAATAAACCATCAAAATTTTAACAAATTTGGTAATTTATGTAATTTTTACCTGCATAACATTAAAACAAGTTGCGTGTTTGTGAGACGGAAATTTAGGAAGGCGTTCTCCCGAGATAAATGAAGTCTCATAATCAATTCTCCATCGCCATGAAGAATGCAAGCCTTAATTCATATGCTAGGGAAGGAATTACAAGAGAAAAAAGGTTGTGTAAGAATGGAAAGAAATATTTTTTTCCGAAAAAGGAAACTTAACATTCCATATTGGCTCAAGGAGTAAGCTCACCCGGTACGGTAACCGTGGTCGCGTATAGTCATCGCTGACTTACAGGTAAAACCTTATATACTTAAAAAAAATGAGATTGAACCATTTTACTATTCCCCACAGCTAGGTAAGCGTATAGGAAAGATTAAAATAATCGATTGGCTTTAAAATATGCTTCTTCAAATCTAGGAGAGGAAAAGATTACAATTTCACGAATCATCACTTCACGTAAATCATTCCCTTTATAAAATGATTGATTGTGAATTTGAAGGATGATTTTATAAGTTACGCCTTGATAAGCTTTGTTACCTTTGAAAAAAGATATATATGATGGATGAGTCAAGACTACGGCTTCAAAGCGTAATAAAACAAAAGACTATAAGGAGATAGGAGCAATTTCAAAGATACTTCGAGTTTGTGTTTTTATAGCATCAGATAAACGATGTACATCACATGAATTGCAGGCCATAATTGGGCCTACCCTTGATTTTCAGCTCTTCGACCTAACTTGGAGTAATGGGGAAACCCCTTTCTTTTCACTTAACAGCTGGGGCAATAAAAGTACAATAAACATCTCTTCTGCATCCTCTATCAGGATAACACCGCAATATCAAGTGCAGGCTTCTAAGACTTCATTTTTGTTTTAATAGGCTGACCACTATTGACATTTCTGATAATTAAGCCGTCGATTCTGAAGAAATTCTTCTTTGTAACAATTTGGTGGATAAAACAAAAGGAAACGAGCATGATATTTTTTTAAATGAGATCCTACCACCCTTCTGCAAAAAATCACCCTTTCTACAATGTTATTTGAAACCATTCTCATAAGCCAATCACTACCATCAGTCACACTTAGGTGATAGTCGTTAACTGCTTCTTAAGATGAAGTATTTAATGTAGTTGTGACACCAATACTAACTTCATTGTGATATTCGAATCACAAAACACCAATGTTCCGGATTGATTTTGGATTTCATTGCTGGGTTGCCTGCAGCACCTCAGTAACAGACTGTAGCTTAGAGTTTCGATCGATTCTTTTCAATGAGCAGGGTTTTTCATAAACTAATTGTTCACTCATGGATTGTAGAATTCAGGTCAGTAACGTGCTGGACCTCTATGATTTAGATGGTGAAACCCAGAGAATACGAGTTCGAATCCCCTCATGCTAAAGGTTGCGACATAGCCTCATTCCTTAGAGCGCTAAAAAAACAAATTCAACCGCTACCAAAAACATATTCTCGCCCGATTCGCTTGGTTTTATGTAGTATACTTGACGGGTAGCTGAAAAATGTCATTGACCATTTTCACTTCCAGCTCTTGCAACACATGCAACCTTGAGATCTCATTTCCGCAGTTACAGGACCTTGTTCAGTGGGACAAGGTACCGCACCAAGGTAGAGAAAGCATGAGAGACCTTGGGAGCCATGAGGTTGACTGACCAAACTAATCAAATCAAGATTATGACACAGGTAGCAAATCAGTCTGTAGAAGAGTCAGTCAGACTTCTCTCGCCCTCGTCACCGATTGGAGAACTAAAATAAATGAATAGCTGGCAGAATTCAAAGGTTCTTTTCTTTTCTTTGGCATTGAAAAGGCCGAGAAAAATACATGAGAATTCCTTACACTTGGCGAAAGATTGGAGTTGCGAGGGGAGGCTGAGTGTTGCGCAACAGAGAATTAAGAAAGAAAGATGGGATTGGTGACGTGACCTGAATGGAGCAGACTTGGGCAGTGATTCATGAAACGTCAAAACGAACTCAGACAGCTGCTATAAGTGATGCCTCCACATTAAAGTCAAGGAATAATCTTCTCCAAATGTATAAAACGGCACATTTTAGTCTTAAGATAAATTGCATTAGCGTTCCACTGGTGCTCAATTCATTTACAGGCCAAGGTTCATAGACTACGTTTTCAGTACTGCTGAGGAAATATTCAACTATGGACTATGCAACCACTTCTATTCAGGTATTCCTCGCCCATATGGCACAAACATTACCTAATCAGAGGAAGTATTAGTTGATGGACATTTTTTCAAGATATATTCCCCACAATTCACGCATAAGTTTTTACTCTGGCAAATTTAACAGGTAATAATAATATATCGTCCGGACGAATATATTATATCATGAAATAGAGCAAGCTCATGGAATTGTGATTTCAATATCACTTCCTAGATTCAGAATCTGTAAACCTGGTGGTCCTTTATGCAAAGACACTCTTTAGCATTCGATAAAATTTCAAGTCGCTGTTTCATGTAATTTCCTGAGGCATAACCTCGGGAACCTTCCATGCTACTCACCATGCATGACTTGAACATAAAGTTCAATATTTAAGTTAAAAATAGGGATAAGAAGTTAATATCTAATTCCAATCGCTTTCAGGGCAAATAACGAGACGTGTGTGAATGATTTGTCGATTTTCAGAGTATTCCAATTAATTAACATTGGTAGATAAAATGATGATCCGCCGAAAGAATAAAATTAAGCTCGGCCGCAGCTAATCTCTATCGGATATGATTCTTACCATCCTCTTTTCTGTGTTTATTTGAAGTGAATCACTAAAGAGCACCAACTTTTGTGAATGACGAGAACTAAGGGTTGGAGAGGCAAAGAATGAAACATGTAGACTTAGACAAGACCTCTCAGGGAACGGTAGGAAAACGATGCTCGCACAGCTGGAGACGATGGTGTGAAAAGAAATCTGAATGTCAGTCGCGGTAAAACATATTCTGTCATTCATTTCGCTAATGCCTTAATTGGAATTTAAAGAGCTCACAAACGCAGAAACATTGGAGACATACGGGTTATGGGAACAATATTTTAGTGTTAAGCCTAATGCATACAAATTTAATTCCTTACGGCGAGACTTTGGTGAATTAATTCATTTTCACAGTGAAATCCCGTGCATGCAAACACACTCATCTTCCCCATCATTATTTGCTCTGAAAGACAACACCATACAAAGCACTCCATCATCGTCGAGTACAAAAAGTGTGTTCTTTCCAAGGGCCAATTCGTTGCATTGACCCCCACCTAGGGAGGGAAGGAAAGCTTTCAGTCACCAAATGGACGTTTTCGGGTGCAGGAGATGGTAAGGATGAGCAAGGTGGAAGGCCGTGAATTGTCCAGCAGAGAAGGGAGGGTGAGGAGCGTAAGAGGATCTCCTTTGTCATGCGATGGACGAATCCGAGAGTTTCAAGGGCGTCCACACGGTGTCCTTAGTCCCAACCCTACAGGCGTGTGTCACAAGAATGTGAGGTGCCCACCTGATGTTTGGCTAAGACTGGTCAAGAGCCTTTTTAAAAATCTTCGTCCTCTAAGCACATTCTTTATTCTTTGGATGCCACGCCCCGTTTTTCCTAATTAAGTTTATAATTTTAATATAAACACGATAAACCGCTGGATTCATGTGTAGAACTCGCCTTCAAGAAGGCGACTCAGTGAGTCAAAGCAAATATTTAATCCCACCTTATTGTAAGCGTTGTATAAATAATAATGCTTTTACTGATGGCCTCAGCCATTAAAAAAACGAATTATGGTACAAAATGTGCAGATTAGTCCACGAGTATATGAGCCGTTGAGAGCAAAAGTGGTGTAAGTCAGTTTTCTGCCATATTTTAGTTTGACACACAGAAGTATTTCTCTACCTGTATTCTGTTTTGTGCATGAGTGATGTAGGTGTATCTCGGTGTTTTTTTTTTCAAAATAAAGTGGCACTTAGGATTAAATTTTTTTAATTATTTCACTTTAAGCCTTGTTTTCCAAAAAGTGACAATTTTGACTAGCACCATTCTTGCTCTCAACAGCTCATATTTTAATCCACTCTTTTCCCTTTTTCCAAGCATAGGCCAAATGAAACCCTATTTGCATTGAATATCCGGATTTTGACTTCAATTATTGTAGTAATTGACCACTAACAAAAATAAGATGTGCAGGTTCTTATATTTTATAATTATTCAATGCCCTGGGAGAATTATTTGCTTCTTATAAACAGTTTTCCGCAGGATTGGAATTTATATTAAATTGAAAAATTGGCTCTTCTCCCCATATGCCATCCATGCTTGCATTTAGGTAATACAAAGTGATTTCAGTTTGCAAAAAAAATTGACGCAGAAAGGTACCATTTTGTTGTTCGAATCAAACATAGACATATCCTTTTTCTGTAGGTAAGAGGCCAGAATATGAATTTAATAACATTTAAGTCTCTTACAGTGTAACAACATGAAAACCACATTTATGTATAAGCACCCTTCAAACACCGCAATTCTATATGAGCAACCTTAAAAGACAAGGTTCATATTTAAACACGAGGCACCAATCAACGGGAATTTGAATCTGAGATCGAGCAGTAAAAAACTTCCCGTAGCACATTCTCAGCCCGAATAGTGTAATCTCACGATGGATGAATAGCACCGAGAATCAATGTGGAGGGTCACGATGCGCGTAAATCATTAAAAAGAAGCGAAAAGAGTCTCGGAAGATCGTGCATTTTATCTGCATGACTCATCTCGAAACCGCGAGATGATCTCATGCAGATGATAGTGCTCCCATAAAACAGTGCGACACGGTGAATTAACTTGTCAGAGGGCATCCGGCTGTCCGTCCGTCAAACCCCTTTCTTTTTTTCTAAGGGGGGATGCGGTCACACGCACGAATCGGTCAAGTCCCGTCGGGATCGAGTCGAGGGCATCCCACGTCAACCTTGGGGGATGAAGAAGGACCGGATCTCATTCTTTTTCAGTCGCGGTCAGGCATGCGTGGAGGAGAATTGGAAAAAAAATCGCCAAGAGGAGGAGCTTCCAAGAAGATTCACGAGAAAAAAGGGAGAATAAATTGGAAGGGGAGGCGAGACACAGTGCCCGCGAGCATAAATACACGACCTTGCGAGGGAGGAGTTGATTTTTTCCCTCTCTTTCAAATTGCTGGCGAGAGACCGGTGAACCCAAGGCGGATGCTCCCGAGGGCTGGTGAAGGGACGCGAGCCAAGAATCTCCCTCCCTTCGACGGGGACGGAAAAGGTACGCCATTCCCCCCACAATTCCTACCCCCGGACGGACGGAGGCGAGAGCTTAACTGCTTCCCGTTGTAGAGATGGGATAAATACCGGTATTTTTAATTATGGGGTACTATTTGTTGTCGAATCAGTACCACTGAATAGTACTGTGCAGAGATAATACCAAAGGTATTGGTGCTGAAAGTACCTATATCCATTAATTGTACGCAAAAAGCAGTTCAGAAAATATTTTTTACATTTTACTATGGCGGTATAACCAATCCCAAAAAAGGAAGTTCATTTATGCATTGGATAGTCCGAGGTTTGAAATTACGAGTGCCTATTTTCAGTGTAAAATAGGTATCTAGAGAGATGGATGCTTTATTTCCCATGAAATCGTCATTGTGAAAACTCCTCGATGATATTCTTCTCAGATATTCATAGTGCTGGTAATATAGTGTAACAATTCGTTGAACGTTGTACCACAAAGTAGATCCTTCAACAGTTGAAGTAATAGTGTAACAATGTTTAGAAATACCGGAGTAATCAGGTTAAATGTGCCCTAATTTTTAATTAATAAATTCGCTTAAACAACCAAGCGAATACCTCGATCATTATATTTTTCGTGAGTTACACTGGATCAGTAATCCTATTGCTTTAAAATACTCTGAAAAATACCGGAATTTTCTGAAATACCACCGATACATAGCCCGTTGTCTCCGCTCGCGCGAAGGCCACGCGGGGGAGTGATTGTTTGAGAGGGCGGGCGCATATGATTAGCAGAGTAAATACGCAAAGATCCACGCTGCCAGAGAAATGATGAAGGAACTGAACGTTACGGTAAGAAGGTCCATCCAAGGCCGCTCACTGCATGCGGGGGATAGGGATTATGTGATGCCTTCGCAATGACCCTGAGACAGAAGGGCGATCGTGTTCGAGGAAGGGCGGTCTCGAACCGTCGAGTGAAATGAAGCTAGAACCTAGCTATTCCGAGAAAATATGCATTTTTAAGTAGTTTGACCGAGATATCACTAATCATAAAATTCAATGAGTTCGGCCTCCTTATTGAAAAAAAATACGATTCTGACATGCACATTGCGTAAAATATGTTTCGGTACATTTTTAAACTATTTTCTCAATCAGTTTGAAAATCAATTTATTACTCTCCGAAATAGTAAGTACATTAGAATCGAAAACAATGTGCAGGTTGTGTGGACGTTTTCAGCGTACGGCGTGAAACAAATGAAACAAACCCTCTAAAATGTATATTAAGTTAATTACTGATAAATTAATTCATAAAACAAAACTTTGCAGTAATCGATGTTTACTTTTTACTTCATTCTTCTTACTACTGCTAAATTTTTAAAAAGAATTTTAAAATGATATCTAAATCTATAATATGACAAGAGAAAATATAAATATGGCTAGAGAAAAATCCCTTAACGGAGTATGAAAAAATTTCCTGATCGCATGTTACTCGTGACAGTGTGGGACAACATCTTCTGTGGCGATCTATCCATACATCCGACAGTGTCTGAGCCTGGTCCGAAAAGCAATACCGTCGCTACAGTCGCTCCTTTTATCTGCCTCGTTAGTATTCATAGCAGTGTAATTGCGCGAGATGTAAACGGCGAGCAAAGCGTATGAGATCAGCGTAACCATTCCAAAGTAATTCAAGGAGCGTCTGCAGTGGCGAGATGGCAAGCAGAAGAATATATACATTAACAGACGTCAAGTACTCCTTCGTAATTAGATGTTCCAGGCGAACAAAGAAAGCAGATGACAAAAGGATGGATAAGCCTTCGATTGACGGCACGCATAAAACTCCGTTCAATTAAAGAATTCCATCTGACATTTCGCGGGGAAGGAGGTGGGGCGGGCGGTAGGAAAATCAGAGCATCCCCAAAAATAGGCAGCGGATTTTCCGTTTCCTTTTCATGGAATTCTCTGAATTACAGCCAACCCATGCCTGTTACATATATAGGTTGTGTACATCAATTATGCAATCAAAGTATTTGAACCTCATAAAGTTATACCAGGTTGGAAACTTGTATGAATGAATATGCTACATTTTGGCGAACAGAATATACGTTTTTTTGTTTCCAGCCTATTCTTACTTATTTTAAAGTTTCACGCCAATATGCACTGATTCATTTTGAGGTAGCCACATAAAGAGAGAAATACTTAAGGCTGTGTTTCAGAAAACTGGAGAAAATTTCCCCGTACTTTCTATCCTTGCGCAAATCTTGCTTCTGTTTCATTTGTCCATGCTCTCCATTTCTATGGACTCAATAACATTCATATTCTTCAGAGAGGCTTCCACGACGTTCACTCATGAATTTCTATGTACACCTCATCGTGTATCAACATTCACACCACCGCCGTATACCTACTTGCTAATTCGGCTCTCATCCATTCTCTCCACAATACCAAACCAATGAAGCATATTCCTTTTGCCTTAGTGCACACATAAGCATCCACACCACATTCCTTCATGGCCCAATCATTTAGCACTCTACCTCTCTCATTTCTATCGCCTTCATATCGCGTTCACCTTGTACGCAGAAAGGCAAGGAATAATATACTGATACAACATGATGGGTTTGATAAATTTACCGAAAAACAAAATTAAAATTTTAAGGAAACCGGGACTAGCCACGGTAGTAACCTTTATGGAGTCACCCGCATGTGCACAGAAGTGCGATATTTCACAGGAGAAAAATCATTCGCCTTGACCGGGATTCGAACCCGGATCCCGGTAAATAATCCACAGGGGAGAAGGACGAGGTAGATTAACTGTTTAAAGCACTCGGCGTGAAATCGAGGGATCCGGGTTCGAATCCCGGTCAAGGCGAGTGATTTTTCTCCTGTGGAGTATCGCACAAAATTAAAATTTCTCAGAGTGAGATTTTTAGCTTCATATTTGCTTTCCAATGGAAGACTTATTTATTCACCTTGATAAACAAGAAATAATCACCTTCAAGAATAAGTTTTAATCGCCATATTATAGATGAATCAAAACAGTATCACATGACGAAAAATTCAGTCCTCCCTGAACCATTTGCAAGAGAACAATCGAGGAGCAATTAAATTATTTAAAAACCTTATTCGTTCATTCTGCTTACGTACACACCGTGTGAAAGAGGCCTAACGTCGGCTGCGGCTTCAAGAATGTTCCGATATCTACCTCTTTCAAAAATCACTACGGAAGAAAGCTTCCAAGGACGTGAGGCCTTCGTTGAACGCAGATCCCTCCCTCCTTCATCCTTGATAATCCTAAAATCTTCCAAATCTACAGTTTGAGGACGTAATGTATCTCGTCGCTTCCACTAATTGTAAGAACCAGGAGAACGGAAGAAAAATGTGCTCGTGATGATAATAGACATAAAAATAACATATGATTAGCGAACTAGCGAAGTATATACTTATAAGTATACTTAAATATCATTCTCATGACAGTATGAATAAGCAAGGTTTCATAAAAAAGCTTAATTATCTCTCAATAGATACATGCCCTGTGCCTTATTTTTCGTGTGAAATGTGTTAAAAGTACGAGATGTTTAAAACTTATTTCCCCACACGTTATAAACATATATATGAACTTTTAGATATTCACACTTCCGCAATATATATTATTTTTTATCACTTCGGAATTGGAGTAAGCTAAAAGTAAATTTTTTGTTATTCTTTTCCTTCTAGTATTATTTTTTATTGCTCGGAATTGTTCAGTTTCTTAGGGACAACAATTTTTTCCACTATCTTACTCTTGGTGCTTCTGACTACCCACTACTTCCAGTTTATTTTTTATTACCTTTGATTTGGCAGGAAAATATCAAGAAAAGTTTGTGAACTTTCCTGGAACACGAGGAATAATGTAGACTCTCGGCCTATTATATAATGAATAAAACGTAGTCTTCAGAAACTTTGTGGTATTCCATCACAACAATTTATTACAGCGAGGAAACTTTTACAAACCACATAACAATAAACTCAACCACGACCCGGGTTTCAACGGCTAAGCGTCATCGTGGTTTGTAAAAGTTTCCTCGCTGTAATAAATTGTTATTATATAATGCGCCCCGGATCACTAGTGCAAGTGCGTTTTACCGTACGTCTATATAATAGAATCTCCTTGACCTCTCAAGGGGAACAAAATTTCTTTCCGACCTTTGTCGTCGTGACGCTGCGGCCGGTATATTGCTAAATTAAAAAATTAAACTCTTGCGCAGGTGTCAGAGTCTTCAAAGCCCGAGATGACGCGGAAGTTAGCTATCTATGGGTGTGCTAATCTCTGTGGGAATGGTAGGAAGAGAGTATTCTAGAATAGATTGAGCCACTCATAGCCATAATCATTCATTCGATGGGTAGAATGATGATAAGGACAGAGGGCAAAGATCACCAAGAGCTAAGCTGGGGAAACCACGCGTTAGGGCCACATACAACCCCTTTCCCTTCCCTCCTGTATCGCCTCTAGTTCACCTGGTAAATTTCGTTGCCAGAAAAATGCACACATCTTGGATTGGACTGAAAGTGGCCTAATTTAGACCATAGGCAACAGGAAATGCTATGTTGCAATAGTCAAGGTGAGGTTATTACGTGGGTTTGAAGGCCGCGTAGTTCGCCAGCGCATGACTGGTGTTTACGGTGATTAAGGTAACGGCATTTCAAAAAGTGCCCATACTATCGCCGAGTATTGCGAAGAATGCGTTACCACAGCTGGAATCTCTTCAAACCCAAGGGTGGCATCCCCAGAGAGCACGCGCGTGATAGGAGGATGGCAATATACAGCGTTAAACACTTTGAAGTTGTCGATTATTTCCTCAGGAGAGCATTTTTCTAACGTGTTTCGCCTCTCTGGAAGACGCTTTAGAAGTAATCACCGAGAGCCAAAAAAAAAAGAGAAGCTTCTAAGGGGAAGGAGTTGTCGAGAAATGGCTTCGTCCGACGGCTTTGGTGGGAGATTTGATGGATACAACATGGAATGAAATGCGCTACATGTCGAGCTTCGGGCGATCGATCCCACATGCGCATAAACCGCTGCAATCATCACTACAGCAAGATACCGAGTATGTTATTTGAAAAAAAAACTCTAATCAAGAAACCTTACCTGACTATAAACGCCATATTTTTTCCTCGAGGTTTTTTTTGCAATAGCGCAATCTGATAACTTTAATTTGTACCTAGAATGTTTGTATTACTACTGAACCTACTATTTTCATATCACTTACTCAGGGAGAAAACTTTTTCTCCATGGCAATAACATAAAATGACTACGAATATTTTTACTTCATCATTCTTCTTTCCAGAGATTTTGTTATGCTTATAATGTTGTTAGCTCAAAAGTTAGCGAAAAAAGGCTAAATCAGAGAGTAATGATTAGCCTATTCAAGAGTTTGCACAGTTCTTGCTGTTGAATGATAAAACAAGTTGCACCTACCTTTACCGGTTGACCACCTCCAATATATTTATATTACTAATTCACTTTTAGTCCAGTCAATGAACGCCCAAAAATGGGTTGTAGAGGACATGGAAGAGGACAGAGACCAAACGTCAGGTTTGGGGTTGATATGAGGTAAACATACTAAAAGTCCCCGGACCTACGAGGTGTGCGGGGGGGAAGGAGGGGCGCAGAAGGTCCCTTTTTTTGGTTTTTCGCTAATATCATGAAAACGGTGCGTCATAGTGAAAATATTACTGATTATAAAATTGAAGCAGACTAAATTTACTATAATATAGTGTCTTTAACATTTATTTCTATTCCTCATAGTTATCGAGATACTTGCTAGCGAAAATTGTAAATTTTTTTTAAACGCTTAAATTCCTCACGTTTTTTGACAAACCTTTCCTTCTAGTGGCTCAGCCTTTAGTTTTACAGCAAAGTCCTGAGTAGAATAGTTGTACATAATAACATTACTATTAAAATGAGACATTATTTAATATTTAATCTTTTACTGGTAAATAGTTACAGTAATTTGATATTTCTAGGTAAATTCCGGAATTTAGTAAGTAAACCGCACATCGCTCTTTCCCGTTTTTTTGGGTTTTATGTCATTAATATAGCTATAAGTTGTGTTAATATGCATAAATGGTAAGCTAATGTGAGTAATGACCTATATATACAGTAGGCTTATGTACACTCACTGTTTTCACACTATGTTATGGTACATACTGCCGCACCGAATCGAAAAAAGTAGGCCACAAGTCATTTTTTCAACATTTTACGTGGAAGTTCGGTAAGCTGTTTTCGTACCATACAGTATATGGCCCACAATATAGTATACTACAATGGTCATTGTACTGCTCATAGTAATCTGTGGAATATCATTTAATGTTTTATCTTTAACTGGTCAAAAGTTACAGAAATTTGAAATTTCTGGAGAAAGGAGAAAAAAAGGAGTAGTTGTATCGTTTTTGTTAAATATTTTGCATTGTTAAATCACTAACACACAACATACAATATTGAAACATTCGTTTTTACATCGTTGAAAGAATGAATTGTTTTCATACTTGCATTTGGTTAACCTTTACACTTCGTTTTTTCCTCAAAATTACGTTTTATACTCCAAAATCTTCCAGTTTTGCCATTTTGCATTTGCTTTGCATTCTTGCACATGATTGTCCTTTACACTTCGTTTTTTCCTCAAAATTGCGTTTTTTACTCCAAAATCTTCCAGTTTTGCCATTTTGACACTATAAGTTTTCATTTCCTTGGCAACCGCAGCATGGGTTTTAAACAGGAAATTATGCCCGAGGCCTTTCAGATTTAGAAAAAGTGTATACGTGAGAATTACAGCGAGATTTTTGTCAGAAAATTTTCCGAACCGAAAATTTTTCATGTTTGTTCAATGATTCCTACGCGGTTTATGTATTCTGCAATTCACGCTATGTGGAGTCTTGTAATTCTATGCGACTATTTAAGTTTTTTCGTTATCCATTGAAATTTAACGGGCACCTTTCCTAGTAAATAAATAAAACTACGTCATTTCTTCATAAAGTCAAGCTGTTTAAAATACCCCACAGGCGGTATACTTTCTTAGGTACCTAAGACAAAAAGTAGTGGGAGGCCCTCGCATACTTACTGCCTCTGGAATGGATGGGATGGCTAACATGGACGGAAGCAGATTAAGCGACTGTACAAGTAGAGACTTGAGAGAAGAGTACGGCCAGAATGAAGGCCGTAACGAAAGGGTGGCGGAGAGAGTGAGCGTATGAGTGCTGGGGGCGAGGAGGGGAAACGGGACGTGCATCACGCCTCGAACATTTCATCCTTCTCCACTTCGAGGGCGTCCCAGTGTCGCCGGCGCCTACTTCTTTGCTCGCAACCATGGAATATAGAAGCCGTCTTCGCTGCTCTCATAGCTGTACACCACGGGGCTGCCTCGCGAAATTCTAAACCAATTCAGGTTTTTAAAAGTCGCCCCCACGTACATTCATATCGGGGAATTCAAGGAAGTTGCACCCATACTCCTCCGACGAGAATATTTCAGAGTTGTGCTTGATGAGCAAATACTAAAAAAATATTTTTTATTGATGATAGATTTCATAGGAAGAAGCGGTTACCTGAGTAGAGGACAGGTGAGGAAACCTCGGCAACCTAATATTCGTATGGATAACTGCTGATAAACTGAGTTTTTTATTCCACGGTTAGTAATAAAATTGGTTAAATACATATATTTTACCATATGAAAGCGCCATGTACTAAGTTCAAACTTGCGCAAGAGAAAATTTTTTGCTATCTGGGAAGTAGGATCACCAGTGATGGAAAAAACAAGAAAGGTATTGGCAGCAGAATACCCCAAGAAAAGAAGACACTCTACCAGAAGAGGTGTCTACTAACAGATATTAACAATAGCCTGGGCAATAACAGCTACAGAACAGAATAGATAGGAATCATTGGAAACGTGGTGTTATCTAAGGATAATGGAGATGAAATGAACGGGGAAAATCACCGATGAAGACGTCCTATGAAGAGTCGGGGAGAATAGATGTGTAATGAGAACTCTGAGAAGAAGATGAGACAAACTTATTGCGCAAAAAATTACGCGAGCACCTCCCTGGTCCCTATTCCACCCCTTCACCCCCTCCGCATTCTTCCTCTTCAGATGTAAAACCCTGCATATACCTATCTATCTATAAATGTCATCGTTGACAACGATAAACAACCACCCGCTAAATAAAATAAAATAGCTGACAACTGTATTACGCGCTATCTTTTCCCCATAGAGCTGATGATTTTTAAAATACAGGAATTCCGAGTCTCAAATGGCTACCAACTAACCAAACGCCCAGCAACACAGCTTGCTAAACTAGCACGAGGCCTGTAGTGTCCAGTATGTCAGGCGCCTTAAAAAGTCCGTAGAACACTCAAAAATAACCAGGATGAACAATGTGATGAAAATAAAACTATTTGTACGACTCCACACTAGTCTACCCAATCGATTTTGATACGAAATTTATCGGGTCAATAAAACGCTTGCGTGGAATAGTACAGCTATCTTTTAACCATGTTTCACGTCGTGGAACTTCATAAAGTATCGTCTGATTGTATTAGTGCAAAATGTGCACGTTAATTGATCAAAGCGGAAAGAATAATAAAAGTACAACGTATTACAACACTTAAATTTAGCATCTTATCTTATGGAGGTAATCACAAAAGTCCTACAAAGATATAGGACAGCGATTGTTACCAAAGAGGCCAGAGCAAAAGAACAGCACGTCTACATAATCATCTAATTACATTCAGTGAAGGGCAGGATATGCTTACCGAGATGGCACTTTCGTGACGAAACATCAAGTGAAGAAGAGTTTCCCAAACCCGTGGATTAAATAAAGCGATAAGATTTTATTTCAATTCAATTGTTATAATGTACAGTCTCAATTCTTTCACACAAGGGAATTGATGTGAGCAATCCCAGCAGTAAACAGTGATGAAACAAGTTATCGCTCATTAAATTAAACTTTTTTTCGTCAAAAAACACTAAGGGGACAACCGATTGCATTTCACTTCGAGGTGAAATCTCGTCTTATTCCTTAATAAAGGCCATTTCCTAATTCAAAAGCATTTTATCTTATGTCGCCACACAAGACATCCCACGGTTTCCACACTGGCTTGATTAAACATGTACATTTGGATTGGCAATGACAGATCCTACAGCCTCCATGGGACCCTAGAGTCGTTGAAGGACCGTTTAATACCGGAGACCGTCTTCCCTATTCCGCACCAGCACTTAAAACCTCTCTCCATTAAACGCACCATTGCTAATCTATTGAATTCTCCGAGGCCATAATCAAGGACAACTATGAAGGGGCTCGAAACGACCAACACCGTGAAAAGTAGGAAGGATATCGAGGAAGATGGATGGATAGTTGTCTTAAAGTCGGCCTCATAAGTTCTCTTACCCACCTGGAAGTCTGAAAGTAGGTTAATTTCGTTAACGTTCAACACTAAGGACGTTGCGGTCATTTGTTTGGGTTGAAAAAAACACAAGGCAATGAGGATATCCTCATGAAAATAAACGGAAAATACTAATCGATAAAAGCGGCAAATAAAGTGGGCCGGGGACTTCTGGAGCGATGAATGATAATGACAAATTTATCGTACAAAACTCTTGAAACTTGCATCAACCAAATGTACATGCTCCTAGCGGTATCGAGGACCAACGCGGGAAAAGCAGCAACACGGGACACAGAAAAATTGTTAGCTTAAGAGCCTCTGTGATGGTCTTAATAGCGAACATTAGTTTAATTTAATAATGAACGACGGGTGTGCGTTTGAATAAACGTTTGTTGAAAGAAATATTTAAGGTGGCTGGTTCGAAATTTTGAAGTGTATATATTTTCTTCGTAATCACATTGTTCCTTTAATGATGGTCTAAAATTCTACGGGAAAAAATTTGGGGGTTTTCCATGTAGTTTTAGAGTAATTTAAGGTTTTTTTAACATGGGGCCTTATGGCGCACCCCGCTTCGTAAGGGTCAATTACGTATTATTTACGTTTCTACCATACAAATTCTCACCAAAAACTGAAATGATGTGGATTTTCGCACCATTTCGTTCCACCCGAATTTTGACCCCGTGCTGAAATCGAAAAAAAAAAACTAGAAACAAAGCAGAAGTGGTTATTTCAAGGTGGAATTTGAAATCTTCGCTAGATAACTCTGGATTGATTGTTGCGCGGAAAATTGCACGTCATTTATCATAGCTATCTACATAGATGTCTAGATTCACACATAGATATGACTCAAAGTTCAATACTTTCAGTGGAAAACGTCCGCCGATGATTTTCTCTGAACACATTCGTATATAAGTCGTTGCGGTTACTCTGGGAGTTCTCTTATGAAATAATAATCTACTTGTTTGCATAAAACAATTTATTGACTTTAGCGTAATGTATGTTCGCTTTGAAAAATACCAGCAATCTTTATAATACAAGATATACTCTTTTCATAATTAATTTTTGCTTTAAATTATGCAACAAAAAATATTTACAAACCGATATGAGAAAATATTCATATTATAGGTCTCTACTAAGACTAGTGCGTGAATCCAAAGAGAAAAGTTGTAGCCGTTGGCTACAGCGTAAATAGAATCGAATTTTTTATCGTGTAGCGGAGCCCGAGCCTACTCGCCGGCTGCTATGCGTACAGTAACTCGGCTATTGCGTTAGTACGCTGATAACGCACAGTAACCGACTGACCGGCACGTAATAAGTTCGAAATGTTATGGCAATAAGCAGTTTTCCCGATGAATTTTAATGCTCTCAATGTTGGGATATAGAAACATACCGTATTTTCGATAACTATGAACACCTTACCATTGTTTTGTTGTAAGATACGTGAAAAATTTTCGTCTTTTTTATTTTATTTTTATTTATTTTATTTATTTTATTTTATATTACCACCGAAAACAGCACACATTGGCCTTTACATCGGGGTATTTTAACAATCAACAACGGACAAGCACAAACAACCATGTCCTGGGAAGTGAAAAATCCTCCCCAGGCGGGATTCGAACCGTAATATATCCGAAATATATTACTCGGAAATACCGCGTAATATATTTTCTGGATGAATAATTGTCCTATTTAAGCCAAAAGTTATACTCGGAAGGGCCTCCTGTCTCAATGAATGTAATTAAAATTAGTCGGTGACCAAGTGTTCACTGAAAAAATTCATGAATGTACCTTTTGAAAGACACCCAGTTAATCTGGACTTCGCATAACAGATAAAACCTGTCGCCCCATACAGCGCAATTGCACAAACCCCGTATAGTCCGGATTAGCGAGTGTTTACTATTAAACTCATGAGGCCCATTTTGAAAGTGAATTTCAAACAGCCCTTTCTTAATGAGTACTTACACTATAAAATAAACGTATCGTCATATTTTCACCTGAGTAATCTAATAGTTTAAGCATGATGAAGACGAGTGAGTGAGTCAGAATATAGCCTTTTGTGGTAGTGGAGATTTCATCACCTTGAATGATACCTCAAAGTACCCATTTCCAACAACTAGATGTCTGCACCTCGAGCAAAATTTACACTTTAGGATTCTTCATACATAGAGTACCTACATAATTATTTCTTGCAAATTTGGTGACATTTGAGAACTGCACAGGTAACTGACAACAGCGCATATGTACTTCATCTTTTCAAAAACATAAGCCAGCTCCATTATTTTTATGATATTATGCAAAAAATAGATGTTCCCAATATTCTGCAAATAACGAATAATTTAAAAACTAGGATATGAAGGCAATTATAAATTAGATTATAAATTAGAATAAAGTTAAACCATGCACAAACTAAAGATCTGAAATTTCCAAAAGTATACTTTAACCCTTTTGCACTTGAGTCATATGAAAGGAAATGCTCTTACTCTGTTGCTACTAGCATGAGCATTTCCTCTCTTCTGCTGTACAGAGCTCTCTCATGATGATTAATCACATGTGTTCTTGCTCTTCGTTTGTCTTGCTACCCAAGACAGTAGGAAGCTGGTCCCTTCCTGTGCCATGGAACTCCCCTCTGTAACCCATTAGCAGCCACTCGCAGCCATAGGCATATCCAGGGGGGTTTTGGGGGTTGTAACAACCCCACATTGATAAAAAATACGTAAAAATGATGTTTAACACATGCTTATAGTACACCTATAGATCACCTTCCATAACATAATAGAACATCCTCAAAACGTCATTTTAAGATGCATATTTTTCAAAATTCCTGTTTTACATGGGGGTATTCCATACCCAGTGGTGAACCTTCAGGTGCTTTTAGATACGCCTATGCTTGCAGCATGAGTCCTCCGTCAACTGATTGTATTTTCAATGATATTTTTCAAACAAATTTACTGTGTACTCCAAAAACTTAAACTCGTATGCATTCCTTGTATTGATGGAATCCCTTCATTCACTGAGCATTTTTCAATTTTAAACAAAATTCCAATGTTAATGCTAACTGGTTGTACACATTTCTTCCGTTGATAACATGTAGGAGTTTGGTATGAGATCTCCATTATTATTAATACAACAATTTCATTTTAAAATTGTACTCTCTCAGCAAAACACAAGAAGCATTTACAAGTTTAAATTTTTTGAGTATATGACAAATATTTGTTCAAAAAAACCAATTCAAATACAATTAGGTGACTGTGTATTTATGCTAAGAAAGGGGTTGCTATTAGGTCGGAGGGTCTAGCTCAGTTGCCAAGGAAAGGACCTGGACTCTCGCTAAGCTGGGTATCAAGGGCTAATGGTATACCTGGGATTATTGTTTCAGTGGTGGTCACTTCCCTTCACCCCACGTCAGCTATTGCAGACATTCATCCTTGTGAATAGGAAAATCCTCATCAGCTACAGTCGACATTCAGTGTGAAAGGTTTTAAGAGTTTACTGCACTAACCTCAACATTACCTTTTACATAGTAGGTGATCCATGCTAGAGACCAATACAGTGATCTTAGAAATGTTAATGATATGAAGACACGTTCTTCAACAACACAGCCATACCCCTTAGACTTGAGGAAAAAGCAGTAGTGAGAATTGTATGAAGTCCACAGTTCCTGAAAAAAACATGCTGCCTATAACTAGACTGTTCAACCTATTGAATAATTTGGTTACCCACAGTGAATTATGAGCTGCTGTAAATAATAAATAACAGTGTATGAAGAAACATTGCTGTAATAATATTTAATAACCAATTTTTGATGTACATACTCTACATAAAAATGAACCAATCATGACTTAGCAAATTCACTCCAATCGTAGATAACTAACCAGATCACCATCCTCCTTTTGGCAATACCTCAACAATGTAATTGGATGTGAAAATATATTGCATTCATAAAAGATATGAAAAATTACAATTCTAGTTGAATAAATTAAGCAACAAAACATACCTACACATTCTCGCAATGACAAGTCTTGATTCTTTCATCCAGGCATTCCTCACACTCCTCCCATTGTAATGTATTTCTTTTAATCATTTGATTAAAAATATATACTTCTTTTCCTTGAAATTGAGCAAAAGTTTAACTCTTTTACTGCAAGGAAAAGATGAGAGCCTTCAGAGCAATATACAAATAAAAAAATAACTATCACATTTTCTCTCCCAACAATTCATTCAATATCCAAGGTTCTACTTGTAGTCTTCATACAAGTCTAGCTGTGGATTGAGCTAAAGCTTTATGCACACCACTGCTCCAAACATGAAAGCCCTCGATGTATTGATAAGGGATAGAGGAAGGTTTGTGGGGCCATTCGGAAGATGAAGATGAGCATGGGACATCCAGGAAATGACTCCTCTCCAGGTATCCAAGATCTTGGGTAGCATCAGCCAAAATTTTCAAAGTGATGAATGAAATATGGAAGTCGGCGTCCTTTATTAACTTCTCCACATGCTGACATAATGCTCTTTGTGAGCGGCCTAGGACCACAACTAAATACTCCTATTTTGCTGACCTATGGATAACAAAGAGAAAAGGGATATTTTCAAGCATGTCTACTTTGTATTTACCAACATACCTGTTTAAAGATAGCAGGAGAAAAATGGTTTTGAGGACTAAGTTATAGATAATCAGAGGACTAAGTTATAGATAATCAGAAGACTAAGTTATAGATTGAGGACGTTATAAGCCTAACTATATAGATAGGCCTGACGGAATATAAATGTAATATGAGTTTTTTTTTTTTTAATACAAAATAAAATCAGCAACCAGGGTGCCCTGATGGAGACTTAGCCCTTGAAACATTGGTGCTGAATAACACAGCAACCCAGGGGAAAAGCTGTGGTATCTTCCTCCAATATGCAGAGTATTTTTAAATGAAGTCACAATAAAATATCTGTACACACCTAGGCTAGAGTTCATAACAGATTGGTATAGGCCTAAAATCTTTGGTCAATTTTAGCCCCAATAACTTCACAGTATGACTCAATATGGGACATTTCAATACAGATAGAATCCACTCCTCTGACTACAATTTGTATACCTTTCCAAAGCAGATTTCTTAAGTAGGTACATACAAGTATTTTCGAAGTACCCTACTGAAACGCAACCCTTTTTACATGTGTGGTGAGAGGAGGTTTAAGACCCCTAAATCTTTTCCAGGTTGGCTGAGAGCTTCAGTCTTCAAAATGTGTTCACGGACTCAAAATTAAGTTTTTAGCAATACCAGTCCCTAAACTAAGAGCATTCAAACATTGCTTCAGTGCCAGTTTCAATCAAAACGAATCATCACCCAACATTTTCAAGATTGCCAAGCAAAGGGAAATTGTAAAAGCAGAAAATAAGCCTTCAAATTTTTTGGAGAGAGTATTATTGAGTTTAAATCAATGGATTATCAGCTAAGCAAATTTGAAAGGCATTATACGTTCACAAGAAGCTCCAGTCAGTTGAGTATTCGGCTTGTGACTGAAGATGCTATATTCATGAGAGGTATTGCCTATCAATAACACAAGTAATAGTCTGCAATTTTCTGAAAGAGAAAAGAATTGATCTTTTTTTGTACATGGGGGTATGTCTAATACTGACAGAGTGTAATCCATCAAAGGGGGCCATCAAATTAGGGTAGCCAAAATTTCAGTTCAATAATTTAAAATATAGAATAAATAATTTTGAACAAGAAAATTAATATAAAAAATTAAATCTTAAGTAGGTTCTCCCCTAAGATGACTAGTTTTATGAGTACTTAAATGTATATTTAATAACAATATTTGAGCAAAAACAGCATCTCATCTATAGCAGAAGAGCGCCAAGCATATTCCAAAATATTTAGTAATACATATATAGGTTAATTCAGCATTTCCTCTTCAAACTGGCCTAAGAGTTGAAGACAGTTAATTAATCTTTATTATATGTAACTGCAAAGAACCATAAGGTTGGGTTAACTGCCAGGGAGCTATTTTTACATTTACTTACATAGCTATGCTTCTTTTGAACAAATTTCAGGAAAGATGACATGTCTGGCCTTCCAAAATGGTTAATAGCCTTAAGCCCAGTGAACATGCTCATCTTGGAAAGTCTCTGGAAATGGTTTTCACAGATGTACTGAAAATGAAAAAGAAATAATTATTTCACAGCTTGAAAACTCTCCACAAAAAAGATAAATTACATAACATTGGAGCAGAACATGATACATCAGTGCGGTAAACCTTTATAGTCCAAAATAAATTTCTCAGTTCCAATATTAAAGTTCAAATTAATTTTACCACCCCAGAGAGGATAACTTATTAAAAAGCAAAATGATCTAAATGAGCCATTTTTTGGTTTACCCACATCAAGAAAACATTGCAAATCAAAATGAATTAAATTTGTTAACTGAAACTCAACACTAGACCTGACAATGATGTGAACTGTTGCGTTGAACTCAACAAAAGACTATGAGGGCAAAATATTTAAGCATACATGGCAAAAATAAAATCCTGATTAAGAAGGAAGCTAGAATGAAAATTACATGCAGAGATATTCATTTTTGCAACTCCCAGAGTAAAATTAAAATTAGTTGAGAGTAAAAAGTTGAGATTGACCTGAATCAAGCAAGGGGCTTTGAATGCCAGCGAGTTAAAAAAATGTACAGAGCTAAATATTTTTTATGTAAATGGCAATATGCAGGGTAAAGAATTTAAAATTCAAGGCCTGATTATTGTATACATAAGGAATGGTAATTCAGGACTCATGTTCAAAGTGCTCCTTATGCAATAATTAAGAGACATTTCTGAAATATTTTGACCCTGAAATGGGCCATGAGGAGTAAAAAGGAAAATTACTTGGAAAATGGAAAATTAATGGGAATAGAAATTTAAAAATTATCAATCCAGAAAAAATTCTACAAAAGTCAAATAATAATCTCTCAAATCATCGAGACCAACATTACCTCAGGTGTTTCATTAAAATATTTACTGAAAAAATTAAGTCATCTATAGGAATACAGTAGAACCTCTATTTTACGAAGTTGAAGGGACCCAGAAATATGAGCTTTGTAAATCAGAGGGTTTGTAAATTGGAGGTTATCTTTCAAGCAATCAAAACCTCAACAATCCCAATCCAGTTTCAGTAGCGCACTTCATAAAGATAAATGGGATTAAAAGGGATGTAATATTTCAATAAAATGAATTACACATCCAGTTAATGTTTAATAGAACAAAAGGAAATTAGAAACCTACACTTCTTATACACAGTGGCATATTTTTATGCTCTCTTTAACAAAAATTAACAGACACTTTAAAAACTGGTAAATAAATTTTTTACAAATTTATAATGGTGTGAACTTGGCTGCAGCAACTGAATTAATTTCTTGTAGCTGCAAGTTGGTAGATATCGCAATAAGGGGAATAAGTGAATTAATTCATCCCACGGAGTATTTTAAGCATATGCATTAATTAGCACAGGGGATATGTTTAGTGTGAGTCAAATTTGTGTTAAAAGAGGCCATTTTAACATGGGAATGCCACGGAAGCATTCTAACTAAGAAATTTCAAAACGAAGTTCCAATTGACCCAGTATATTTCAGTACAAAGACTAGGAAATGCCTTTTTTGAAGAAAACGTAGTTTGAAATACCTTCAATAATATTTCGTAGCTGATGAAAGTCAATTTTAGAACTTTATTGAGTTAATTTAAAATTCCCACATACGGGTTCTACAGCGCTGATATCTAGCGGTGATTTGCGAGAACTATTAACTCGCGGGTACTGATAGCTGTAAGTCACGATCGCAAATTCTTACCTAACGACGTAAAACGTTAATGAAAAATTAAATATTCAAAGTGCATCAAAATTTGAACATAAGTAACGTATTATTACAAGATTAGTATTCTTAAATGATACCTATCCCAAGGGGAATATTTTGACACAATTTCGTCGTGCATTTCACGCCACTGCTCAACATCTGTGTTCACACGCCCTTCTTCTCTGCAGATTTTATGTGAAGTGATTCAATGTCTTCTCTTGAATTTTTCTAGCCACCCATTTGAGCATTTAAAGTTGTCTCACTTCTTTTTAAGAGCCAAAATATGAGCATTCTCCTTCAGAATTGGTTATAGGCAAGTTGCACTCACGATCGTCGACACTTAAAAAAAAAAATAATATTACATCTACAAATCAAGCTGTTCAAACTTCGACGATGAAATGTACTTTGTTTTCGACGATGCTGTTGTGTGACTCAAAATATTTTCGCTTGAATTTAGGATTGTTGTTATGTCGATAAAGAAATGCCATACTTCCGAGCAATTTCTGTTTTTGTCTGCGTGCGATCACGTACTTCCTTGATTATCGACCTTTTGGTAATCAAACTCACGGACTTCCTCGTTTATTTTTGCTCAGCGATGTTTTATCCATTGTTTTACTTATAGGCACATGGGATATCACAAACACAGCCCACCTCACGTTGAGAGTGATTCTGACTGAATGCGCACGACTTCTACTCGCTTGGAAACCAAAATATTTTCACTCGCTCACAGCTTACAATGTAATTTTCTGGCTTCAAAGAATTCTGGAAACAAAGCTATAGGTGCGAGCTACTCTCAGATGACATAGGAACTGATAACAAGGGAAAGAAGAAACTCAAACCAGCTATTGAGAGCGAAGACATTGTAACGGCTACTCCGTGCGTAGACTGTGGTTACAATGTAATCAGGTGACCATCTTCAAGAATGACTTGATAAGCTGGCCAATTCACACTTCCTGAGAGAGTAATATACCCTGGCAGAAATTTTATAATAGCCTACGCTTGTAGGCCATTAAAATTACAGCAAATGAAGAGGAAACTTAGCAATTTCTTTCTTCTTTTTATCTGACGTGAAAATCGATTTAGAAAAGAAGCCTTTGTATCCAGGATCATATATGTATTATTCAAGTTTACCACAAGTATAAGTGAAATAAATATCTACTTTAATATCGGGCCAAATTTTGTTACTTAAGATGGCTTTCCCGACTTATCACCCTCGGAGCGCAACCCGCTGTTTCAGTCGTTCGCGCAGAGAAAAACATCGCTAGACGTGACCCAAAAATATGAGCAGAGGCAGCATGCATTGTATTTAAATGTGTTGAGGTTTTTCGATACCTTTTCTACAATTTATTGAATTTGAAATGCTCATTCTTGAAATGTTCGCATAATGCCGCATGTTTACACATTGAGTGATGCATTGACCTAAAAACATTGCGACAAAACCATTTCAAATACTTAGTAAAACAGGGGTCAGTCACTCCTAGGGACCGGCTTCTCACCTCGTAAATCATTAAAATGGAGGTTTTGTAAAATGGAGGTCATTTTACATGGTTTTCCTATATACAAAGATCGGGACCGGCGGAATGGTTTGTAAATTGGTGTCATTTTGTAAATTAGAGGTTTGTAAAAAAGAGGTTCTACTGTATAAATTTCTCTTCTCTATCAAAATTCCTGAATTCAAATGTATATTAATCTCTCATAATAAATTCCAGGTTACAAAAATCCCTCACAGACACTACACTTACTCTTTTACAATATTTCTTAATGCTTAGTGCAATTGGGTCCAGTATGTATTTTATCTTTTATAGACTGTTCTACATTTTTATATAATAAAACCCCCTCATTAAATATATGTATAACCATTACCCACCCATGAAGACAGAGGCAACATTGTGACATTTTTGAGATTTATGTTAAATGAGTAGCCTTCATCATGCTTCAATACTGTGTCATTATTACCTCCTCAACCTTATAACATAATAAAGAATTTAACTTACCAACATTGTGGTTCGTAAATCAAATTTGTGGAAAAACTGAGTAATAAATATATGTATCTCAAGAACATTGGTAACATCTTTCTTTTCCACATCTCGAAGAACTTCTATGAACCATTCAAAATGTCGGTGTGAAGGGCAGATCCAAAGAAAGTACACCTTCTTGCAGGCAACACCAGAGTAACGATTCGTAGATGTTCCAAAAACAAGGTCATTAAGAATAGAAGCATAAGGTGTGACACCTATGCCACCTCCCACCATCACAGCAACTTCAAATTTATACCAGTCTTGATTTCCACCACCAAAAGGTCCTTCAAGGCGGATCTGAAATAAGAGAGATCAATTAAAAAGGAGGAAATTCAAAGCTGAATTATGATCATATTTCGACCAATGCCATTTGGATGTTTTTAGTTCTGAGGGTAGGTACCAACAGTAAAAACTCTGCAGATCTATTTTTGGATACCAGATATTCTCTGCCAACCAATCCATAGGGATGGGATTAACTCCTTTACTTCCTAATTAAATATACCTTAAGAACAAATGGGAAACCAATTCCCTCACACTTCTACAGAACCTTAAGCCTCAACCTTCACTTAAACCTCAACCTGGGCCATATCAGAAGAACACATTATCTTTACCCCCCACTAGAAGATAAATTGATAACTGTACCAATGATGCACATTTCGTATTGCATGTTACAAATGTATTGCAGTTGAGCTGTTTCATCAAAAATGTACGTGAACTGGAAAAGAGATACATAGTTATATTGTTGAAAAGAAGCAGGAAGAGCAACATTACAATATGAACTGTTCAGGGAGTACATGAGAAGTCGTACAAAATAGTAATATATTCCCAAAACACTTCTAAAGAAATTAAAACTCACTAAGTCATGCAGGGAAAAAGGTGATTGACACCAAAGCAAATTTAATAAATAATGGATCTGAATTCTATGAATTAGCTGAGATCACGACCAACTAAAATGCTACAATCATGGCTACATAAGATGTCTCAGTATAGGAGAACGAGGGTTTTGTGGTAGTAGTATGAAAAAGATGTGGGGACAAGCCACAAATAAATGAAAACAAAAAAGAACACCATTCCAGTGGTAGAAGTGAACAGCCATCATAAGGAAAGAGATAAAACTTCACAAAAAAAGGTCGTGTACGGTGTAAATACAGAACTTGAGAATTTTGCATACCCAAGAACGCTTGGATTTTTCTTGAGAACCTAAATTTTCAAGTCTAAGCTTTAATTTACCGAGATAAAGGTATATACCATGCTTAGCTCACAGACAGTGCATGGGTATCAGCAAGGAGGTAAATATCACCCGGCACCCTAATGTTCACTTCAGGTCATTTTTACCACGCTTATTTTAACTTGCCCTGTCTGTTGGTTTAGTCTGGATGGAATCTTGTAATCGAAATCTACCCACTTATCAATGTTCAATCTAGCTGAAATATGGCACACTTACTTACTCTCGATGAAAATAGATGAATCAGTCATTAAATTTACTAATTACAAAGTTAATCTACAAAAATTAAATTGTTTTTTACACTTCGTGTTGTGGGTTGCGTCGTATGGCCCCGTTTTGTGCTGCGGGTTGCATCGTATGGCCCCGTTTTGGAGGTATAGCGCGTTCCACATTTAGTTGACAGTATGGGGATTATGGAGAACGCTGTTGCCAAGCTTCCGCTCCGTGGGTGGCATCCCGACAATATAGGCAGCCACTTATAACTCCGCGCCCAAATTATTTAATTTCAAAGAAGTGTTTAATTTTGCACATAATAAGACTCATGGAGATGAAATTTTGTTATGGAAAGGTTACATGAATTATCAGAATATAAAGTAAACATTTTATTTGCAAAATCCCGTATTTTTTATGTAAGTTACGTATGTAAGTTGACTAATGAAATGGAAATTTTTTAATTCTTAACGCTTCATTATAAGTTTCATTCACCTCGCGTGTCGATAATTTACAGCATTATTAATGCCATGGGTTTCGAAAGTATAGAAGTTTACGTAAATATGAAGGTTAGGGATCGATTTTTTTCGAGAATATTGAGGAAATGTGGGGCATTGCCATGCTTGAATAAGGAAAAACTTTCGGATAATGCCACAGAGATTTTTGGGTGAGAAAAACTTATGTCAGAGGTTGCCAGTGGTGTCAACTCTCCCCTTTTTGCTTGAGGCACTAAATGGTGGGAAGGGGTCATGGTGGGGGACTTCAAGGGTCAGCGCTTCTGGGGCCCTGAGTAAGGGAAATAAAAAATATTTACTTATCTCTTATTGTGGCTTGTTCATCATATTTTGTAGAGTTATTTCGAACTTCTCATTTGAGCAAATCTTTTTTCCTGTTTTCTTATTATCATAAATTTCAATTTGATGATAAAATATACCACACCCCGTAAACGTCCCATTCCCTTGCCACAACCGCTATGTCCAAATCACCCTTCATGATTTATCCAGACTGGATCACTGGACGCAGTCTCTCCCTCCTCCTTTCAAGGTTCCCCTTCTGCTTGCGCCCCCCTTAACACATTCAATGCCAAGCACGTCAATAGACATGCTCCTGGCTACACCGACTGACAGAGCACGTCAATAGGGAATGTTCCACTGATTGGGATATCCATTTTAACTATTATTATTTGTACAAAATAGTGTCAATGGACCAATGGTAAATTTTCTGGGCTTTAAATCATGTTTTGAATTAATAATAAATGGCCAAAGTTTAAAGGACGTGGTCGTTCCCTTCCGAAGCACTTCAAATTTTTATGAGCCGATTTTGACGACTTTCATGAAAATCGGGCCCGCATTGAATGTGTTAAGCATCTTGAGCCCCGTCTCCATCCCCGTTCATTGTCCCATGAGTGCCCAGGCCTGACGCCAATTGCCAAGGTCCTTTTACTTACCTTGCCTTAGGCTAAACCCTCCCATTTTTCAGAGCCTGACACGGGAATCGGAGGAATGGATTCGACCATATATGGCGTTACATGGTGGAACATCATTTAAGTAATTGAATTAAACTGCAGTAGTTGCACTGGCCACTAATATTTAATGTACAATAATACACGACGCATGTTTCAACACTTGGGGCATCATCATCAGGTATCGTTGAAACACGTGTTGTAGTACAGTGGACAGTACAACTACTGCAGTTTAATTTAACTACGGGGGAATAGATCCTGCGGGTGACCTGGAGGAGAAACTTAAATCCCCGTAGGTTACCCTAGACCCAACCTCCCTCCCAAACATTTGAGGGTGCCATGATTCTGGGTAGTAGGATAAGATGCCAAGCGATCCAAATGAACAAGGAAATGCCAAAATATCCCACTACTTACCTCCGAAATTCCATTCTTGAAAAAAATTCCAGCATGAAACATTTTCGGGTTTGCTCAATTACCTATTACCAATTGTAATTGTCTTTTGATTCAGTGATTTGCCAATAAACTTATTTATTATTTTGATTCAGTGATTAAGCAACAAATGTATTAATTAGGTGTTTTTATTTCTATATCGTGCCAAGCAATGTTTATTGTCTGTCCAACATTGATCCACGTCTCGTCAGTGTACACAATCTCCCTCCACTCATGGTATACTCACATATATTTTTCCAACAGTCTTAAATAATTATGAAGCCAATGAATAATATCATCTCTTTCAATAAGCATGGTTCGTTTGCCCCTGCGTTTGTATACGAAGCCTATCTCAACAAGAAGACGGTATTACATTGTCCTCTTGAAATTAGGAAGATCTTTATGTATATCTACACAGTTTAGAATGGTTTTTAGAGTTGGAGGAAATTTTTTCATGAATGATTCATGAACTTTCCTGCTAAGTCCCGATCTTACGAATTCATCATATATCACTGATCTCGCATTCGTATACAGTTGTTTAATTTTTTTCGGTTTCGAAGAAGTAACCAATGCACCGTGGGATGCTTCCTTTCTAACCCTGTAGATAGTAGACTGTGAGCACCCGGTGTTTCGAAGTATCTTTGCAGGGCGACACGGTATCAGCGACATGGAGCGATTTGTTGAGATAATTGAACACATTTAACACCATTTCTCTTTCATGGCTTCTCAACTTCTCCCCTTTCCTCCTCCTATTAGTTGCGGACATGGTGTTAGTACACTGTTGGAAATTAATTGATCTGGATGATACTCCACAGTGCTGTTGAACTATTCTGCACACCACACACCACTTGTTCACGCATAGAAATCTGATGAGAAACTAAACACCTTCGCCCATTCTTACCCCGGTCCCTTATACCGATGGGTGGCTTCTCATGCAGATGTTTTATGGCACCTTCTAAACAGAATTTCTAGAAATACACTATATACACTCAGTCAAAGGCCATGCATTGGAAAAGAATATCCCTTGCACGAATTCATCTGCATTTTCTGCCGAAAGGCACGTAAGACGTTTACCACTTCTTTATTGCCTATCAAACATTTTTGCTGAATGCTTCAGTGTTAACGTATTTTCATTAGTCAAGTTCTTGAAACTGGTATATTCTAATTAAATATATAATTACTGGCTTAAGTAAATGTCATACAAAAAATGATATCTTTGATAGCAAAGAAGCAAGAGTAATTAAAGTATCAAGCTCATTCTCCGACTGAGAATCACTCTTCCACACGATAGGTTAGCTGGCAGGACAGAACGAGCGGCGGAATTATGGCACGTCAAAAATATTTGGCGACATCAAAAATTCATAACTCCCTTTGTAATCGAGATAAAGTTATGATTCTTTCACCAAAAACAAATATAAAGTTTTTTATAAATTTCATATGCAGCATGTATGGATCTATATCGTGAGATACGAAAGTTAGTAAGCGACTGCTTTTTACCTTACAAAATTCAAAATATTTTGTCCAAAAGATATTTAAATGAATACAACAACAGCAAAACTAACACAAATTAAACCTAATTGTTATGGAGGGAAACGTATGAAAAACTTTTTGTATAAGTTTTAACGTCATACTGTGAACTGTTTGTCTGCAACTGGATGAGAAAGATTAAATCAGAAGCATTCCATTACAAATGAAATTCAAGGAAATATTTTTTATAACATTTATTTTAAACTAAATCAATTAATTATTGCCACCACTAAATGTGGCATCTTTTTCTGCTTCAGAACATGTCTTTTTAGATTGCATAGCATCACATTAATTTTCCTGCTATCATTGGCAACGTCGCACCTCAGGCCTTATGGAGATTTACATGGGAATTGAATCTCCATAACAGCCCATACTGTCAAATAAATGTGGAAATGTGGAACGCTCTTTAAGGTGAAAATATGACTCCTAGCACAAATTAGGTAGTGTGGTTTAGAACCTCTTTTTAGTACACTTGAATAAAAGCATGGTTTTTTAAAAGTATTTTTACCACGTTTATTTAGTGAAATACATGTAGTGCCAAAATATCACTTCTTCAGATAATTATGCAGCACCTGTAGGAGCAAATTTTACTTTTGATTTGTACCCTTTTGAATACGCTAATAAATGGGATCAGGTTGGTGTAGTGGCTAGAATACTGTTTTCCTACCCCAAAAGCCTAGGTTTGAATCCTGATGGTGGCAGAGATTGATCAGAGGAAATCTCAATTCCTACTCGAGTGCTGTGTGGAGAGCAATTATTGTTCATTCAGTTCTCTATGCGTCAGACTGGATTTTAAACTGAGGTCCTCTAGGTGTCTTTCGTTGAGAATAGGCTGATGGCCAATGCAAATTTTCCCTCCATTCTTCCCCCCATACATAACGCTCTTATACCAATAGTGAAAATTACCATAATCACCATCACCAAGAACCCACAAGTCTCTAGTAGAGCCAAATTTGAAACAGAAAGAGATCAAGTATAAAGTCCAAACAGCATTATTCTTACCTTAGGATGGTCCTGTTCAGGATTATAGTTGCATGGATCAAAATAATTCCTCAGCTTCCATGTCCAAGGACCTTGAGCCTTGATATGGCATGACAGGAAATTTTCATGAGGAGCAGAAGTTAATGTGAAGGAATGGAATTCTTGATCTCTTAGAGCTGTGCAGCTTAGGCGTACCCACTGACCAGAAAGGTATTTAAAGTTTGGAGGCCGGTAGAACTTCACTTTGAGAACATCAGATGGTAGAAGTTCTGTTTCAATTATATCCAGCTCCATGTACTTTGTGCGAAGTGATACAATCTAGACAAGACAAAATAATAATCAATTTTAGTTTGACAAATTAACTTCTTCAGTAGCACAAAGGCCACACTAGAGCTCTGCCATTTATACCACCCAACAACACTTTTTGTGCTGGTAAAACTAAGCATAAATAATGATGAAATAAACAGTGCAATTTTTGACAGTATATTTTGGAAAATTATGAAAAATTTCACAGTTTGTTATTTCATCTAGTATAAATTCCACTCAATTTTGCAAGAATCTTTGGATTCCAAAGCATAGATACTTAATCCGCAGCTAAAGAGTCAAAAGAATTTAAATGTTTGGCATGTATCAGATTTGACACACTATTGTCACAGCTCACAGATTCTGACTCCATGCATGCTGGAACACTAGGTGAAAACATGATGAAAGCAACCTTGACCCTTAGGTTTTTATGTTATTTTGGAGTTGCTCTCAATCAGCATGAAAGTGAGGACAGTGGAAAACAATAATCATTATTTGTCCATTCATAGACTGTGAATTCAAGGTATTTGAACAGAAAATGTTGACATGGGTATATGCTCAGAATCCTCTTAGCTTGGTAAATGGCCCTTCTCAAAATATTTCCATGAGATTTGTATAAGCACATTATGACGCCTATTACTTGAGAAAAATGTGAGAAATGGGACACTTTTCTCAATTATATCTCATAAAACTTTAGCAGCTTGTGAGAATATTCTCAGAAATTCATGAGATACCTCAAGTTAGACTAAGAAATTAGCTAGAACTTCATTACAAATTTTTGAGACCTATTTGAGTCTTCTGAGCCAAACCAGTAGAAAGACGACTACCCAATACAGTGGAGTGTTGAAACACCCAATGGAGTGTTGAAAACTGCCACCAGCAGCCACCCAAACTGAAAGTCCTACTCCAATGAATATGTAATATGAATACACATTCATGCCTACTCCTAAATGTTTATCATCGATCATGATAATCTTTGTATCTTTGGTTATTCACGAGTGCCTATATGTACAACATGTTCATTCAAGATTAACTAGGCCCACTTTGCATAACAAACAGAGTTCAAATGGTAAAAATTTCAACTTTCAAAGCTAAATTTTGATTATTTTACAGATAAGTTGCCAGTGAAAAAATACAAGGAAAACTCTATTCCTTGTCGGCCCTCAATGTCCAATATTACTTCAAATGCAACTTAATTATATATAACAGTACTATACAAACCTTATCTAAGGCATAAACTATTCCTGGTCCGATGAAAAACAGCCAAAATCTGGGAGCTCCAGTGAGTCTGGCTAAGCCATGAATCAAACTCAGTACATACAAGGCAATATATAGGCTGTGAGTCATCCAGAAAAATTTGTAAGCCTTCTTGCGGATAATGGGATGAGCAAACACAAATATGATGCACATGATAGCAAACAGCAACACTCCTGTAATCCCTGCGGAAAAATTGGTTCAAAAAAGTGTTCTCAAATAAGAAAGCTAATAGGCAGCACTGCTAACTTTGAAAGAACTTTTTAAAAACTTAAAATTACATTATACAATTATAAAATCCATTCAGTAACCTCAGAGTTCAAAATGTTTGCACTGAAAGAAGACTATCAAGATGAATTTCAATATATGTATTTCAATAGAGCATGACAGTTGGCATTTTATTTAATTATCTGATTGTAAGACTAAAACTCTATTGGAGTCTTTGTCTGTAACTACATACCACCATGAACAATGTAATTACTAAAATTCATCTTTTACTGTAGTTTTTCTGGTCACAAATTTTAGAAAGATAATGCAAAATTTCATTAGGGTTCATTTTATGGGCCAAATTTTTAAAAATGATGTCATCAGGATAATTAAGATTTATTCATTAAGCTGGCCATAATCGCAGACATTGATATAATGGAGTGTCGACTTCCACTGGAATCAGGCTACTTATAACACTTTTACAAAAACAGAAGGATTAACTCAATTCTTGGTTTTGTACTGCAAGGATCCGATAGATTTTGTTAAATAGCTTATTCCTTGTTAGGGATGCCTATAGCTTTCTGCATCACTATTAGGGCTTGATTTATGACTGTTGAAACACCAAAGCTCTGAAGCACCAGGGACTCTGGGGGTATAGAATGCCCCCCAGCTTGATTTAATGAGCTGATAAAAAAGGTATCAGACCTCTGTTCCAGTATTGCAAGAAGTACCAGAGCAGTGCTCCAGATCACTCCAGCTGAAATTAAGCCTTGATCACTACACTCTAAAATTAATATAATACCATGGAGACACATAAAGAACTTACCTGTCACTGTTTGAAAGAGCCAATAATTAATGGTTGGTTTGTAATCCGATGGAAAATGAACTTCTGCCGTGAGGCATCGAAGGTGCTCAATTGGTTGAGTAGACACATGATAGAAGTTCACCACATGACCAACAGTATGCAGGAGAGAAAAGAAGAAAGCTGTACAAGCAGCAATCTTATGAAATTGGATGTGGGAGTCAAGAGGAACATATTGCTGCAGTGAGAACTCCTTCAATTTGGTGAGCAAATTCCTCGACATGGTCAGAAGCAGCAAACAATAGCAGAATGACAAGGAGGCTGCAGCACCCCTGGTGATGGCAATGCCGACACCCATCACATGACGAAGGTCTGTGTGCTCTGACATGAATGAGTAATCTAAAAAGAAACAAGAAATGTTGGTTAGTTACCTCACACTACCTACATAAGTCTGAAAATAAATGCATTACAGGGACATTATATTGGAACTATCATGATTTTTGGGAACTGAGATGCCAGTTTTGGTGACTTTTGGATGGGAGGAGCAAAAGTCATAAGCATAAAAATATAGCAGGAACCAACTTGGATGAGAGTAGAGCAGCCTTTTCCAGCTCTTCACCAACACTCAAAGCATTTCCATTGAATATCAGGAAATATTGACAAATAGTTATTGTGTTGGCTTGTTTGGCATCTATTGGTAGCCTATGGGCAGTCTCTGCCAAACAAAAGACACTTGGATGGCATTTGGAGAATTTCCATCTCACAATACACCAATACAATAATGCTTTCCTCTTTGGCCCATTAACATTGTTCATCCTCCTCCCAGGGGGTCTATTCTCTAAATCAAAACTCTTATCTAGGAGTTTCAGTCATTTCAGCTCTCAATCATATTCTCTAACCCTCTTGAGCCAAATTGTGGGTAACTTAGCATCATACTTTCATTCCCTATGTTATGTAATAGAGAAGATGAGGTGATTCCAAGATAGCCAGCCCATGATGCTGCCATAATTTCATCCAGATGGAATCATGATTTAGATCAGCAGAGTTAATTACCCTGATGGTGGTACAATTATAATATTCAGTATTCTACTCCATCCATGAAAAGAGAGCAAATTCTGAGAATGAAATTCACTCTCACCCAAGGAAGGCACTAAAACACTATTTTTATTTGAATTAAAGTATCCCATCAAGGTGCAATGAACTGACCCCATTTTATGGCCAGAGAAATATGCTGAAATAAAGCTATTTATGATGGAAATTCACTCGTATCAATACATATTTTCAAGGCCAAGTGCCATTATAATAGCTAATTTCTATCACAATTCATTCTGTTAATAGCTATCCACTAATATCTAAGTTTTTATTTTCTTAAGAGGCCACAATTCAAGCTGCCAATGATAAAAAGAAAATATTTTAAAGGCGTGCATGCATGCTTGACATTTCATGCTGTAAATACATAGTTAGGTCTACCATTACAATCTCCAACTTAGGATACCACTTTAAGAACTTACGTATAAATCGCTCCACAAAGAGTGCAATAGTGATGACATAGAACACAAACAGATAAAATATATTCTGACGATTCTCTTCCAGGAATGTTGTGATGCAGTCCCATTTCTTCAGTAACCAATGTCTCCTTTGATCTTGCAATGATTCTATATGAAAGCTGGTCATCCTGGTGAGAGAAACATGTATATTATTTGTTATGAAACATTCAATAATGTTTCCCCCTGAGCAATAAACATTAATTATGTACTCCTTATTTTAGGACACTTCTATAACTGAGATTTACCATTCAAATATGAATAAATATTGTTAAATTACAATCTCTCCTTAAAAATTGTTCACTAACAACATGCAAGGACACTGCTAATTGGATTAATAAGGCATACATATCCATTTCTCACTTTCTATTCAAACTTATGATCTAGTTTAATAAAGTCTCCAATAGGAAGAAAGTATCACTAAAAAAGGAAATCCTGCATTCCTCCAACTCTTTTTCTATCGAAGGGTAATGGGACAAAACTAACAAATCTTAAGACACCCATAAAGCCTGTAAAGCCAAGCTATATCCAGATAATCTCATGCCAATATATGAGGGTTGTGTTGTGCTCAGTATTGCATTATCTCACCAAAACATGGATATTTATTTGAGGTTCAGCACTGCAATTTCCCCCAAAGAATAGACATGACTTCATGATAGAATTTACAATAGAATTATAGCAATATAAACCCACTCACCATGAAAGACTAAGCTCATTTGTGGTGGCAATAATGACTCGCATATGGTGGCAATAATGACTCACACACCACTGCATAAGATAACATTACTTCAAACAAGAATAAATATATTTAGCTAAATATATAGATTTGAATAAATATACCTATATATCTAGCTAAAATCATTAGCTAGAAATCCAGATAAAATGTTAAATTTACTTCTAATCAGAAAATTGAGTTTTTCTTGCCTAAGTGAATAATGCTCAAAAGAATAATGAGAAAGTGTTATTACCTGGCGACATTAGTAGATGTGTCAAGGAAATTTTGTTTAGCCCCTTTACAGTCGAGACCAATTGCTACAAAATCACCCTTGTACTCCTGCATCATCAGTTTGAAGTCTTCATAGGTCAAGGAATCCTTTTCTTGGAGTCCAGCATTTCTAAACATTCCTTCTATGAGCTCAGTCACATGTTGATCAGAGAGGCTGGTAGTTCTTGCAATCTCAACCAGTGATCTCAACATTTCTGATAATTCACCCTGCCAAGAAATAATTCAAATAAAAGCTGCCAGAGTTATGGTCAGAGATGTTTTGCATTCAAAAATTAAATTAGGACACTAGATTATACCTTCCTCCACGGAGCACAGTGTGATCAATTACTGACAGAATATCGTTACAAGAAGTCCCAAGAAATGAGAGATCTGCATAAACAGGATTTGAAGATATGACTCAAGAGGCTGAGAGTTTTTATTTCACACTTCGGCATAGAACATGGACATGAGAACTGTCACCCATGTGGGTCTACTGTTAATGAAAAATGGGCCTTATGTTATAACGACTTTGAGAAGCCTCCCAATTTTATAATCTGTTACTCATCCCTACTAATGGAAGGAGATTACTTAATAACAACTTTAAAAGAAGGGGATGACCAAGGATAAGCAAAACAATATGACACAGCAAACCCTGATCTTTCAACTGCACACATGGGCACCTCTCATTTACCCCTCTTTGATGGAATTTATTTTCTAAGGAAGTAGGTAAACTCGAGGCTATCAATGCTAACTTTTGTTTTCATTGTAAACTCTCAAAATTCTCAACAGAACTTTCATTTCAGATGACATTTTGGTAGGAGACTTTCCCATAGTCTTCAGGGCTGAAGATGATACCATTTTCAACCCTGATGATATTATATTCAAGGCTAATGATGGTGACATAGAAAAGTGATTATTCTCTCCCAAAGCCAGCGAAAGTAAAGAATCTAACCTAGTGGTAGGCCCAAGAAGAGTTAAGCATGAAAATTTATCAAGCAAGCATTAAATCTATATTTTACATTATTTTTTTGTTAGTGCCAAATCTATACTAAGGCACATGATAGCCAAGGATGAAATTGGGTCATTCATTTCAAGTAGCTGCAGCCAGTGCCATCCCTAGGGTAGTGCGACAGGTGCTGCTGCACTGGGCCCCGCCCAGGCTTGCCTCTCTCAGACTGCACAGGGAAACCCACCTTTTACCAAAAATTACCTACTTTTTAGTAAACATGTAAATCTCTTGAAATCTTTTAACTTTCCATATGAAATAAACGTATTTTCATATCCACAGTGTGGAAGAATGTAACATTGTGATAATGAAACGGGGACTGAGGAGGAAAGGGTAAATTTATTTATTGAGTGGGAAAAAACTCACCCAGGGTTGACTTGAACAAACTACCACAGGGTTAGCAGGTAAGGACTTTAAACATCTGATGATAAGGCCAGCAAAGAGGTGGGGGAGTGAGGAGAGAGAGTAGGAAAGAGCACACCACCATAACCTGAGTGAAAGAAAATCTTGCTTTGCCAAAACATCATTAAAACCAAATATGATAACTTTGAGTTGTGGTCTTCAAACTATTTTGGTTCACGGAACCTTTATGAGCAAAAAAATATTTTGTGTAATCCATATTCATGAAAAAATAAAATATTCACAAAAATTCTGGGGTATGTACCTACCTAGGAAAAAAATATATTCATTTCAATATTCTAGTAAAACATGTATGACTTGGAGTAAATCAAGCAAATCGTGGAACCCTTGGAAAGAATGCATGGCATCCCAGGGTTTCATAAACCACAAGCTTTGAATACCACTGCCCATAGGTAGCCCATTTCCCCGTTGAGTACCCCTTGGTATCCCAATCAGTTAGACCCTTTGGAATATGCTTGCCACATGTAGGGCTTAGCATTACTTATCTTTTCTTGCATATCCCTAAACCTCCCCATTATGCATACCCCTATGATATCCATTTGGGATGCCATCAGTTGGAAACCACTACTTCAGAAAAAAGTCTGTTTGCAATGAAATCATAGAGCCATAAACCATTACATATGATAAAAAGCCTACCTTATCAATCACTCCATTCCTGTCATTATCGCACATGTCAAAAACAATCCGCAACTTATCTTCTGTTCTGCCCCTTGAAAATAGCACCACTGTGTCCAGGAACTCTTGAAAGGATATCCTCCCATCTCCATCCTTGTCAACAATGTTGAACATTTTCTTCACAAACACTGCATCTGATCGCATACCTAAAGCTGAAGCAAACTCCATCTTTGAAAGAGATGTCCTCATCACAGCCACGACATCCCCGCCAGCCCCAACAACAGAGGCGGCTGTCTCCCCAGGGCGCAAGCCAAAAGTTAAGGCATATGCCTCCCTGAAAAAGTGCTCCAATCTCTTTTGCCTCCTTTCTCTGGTTTCTGCCGTGGCCAATACTCTCTCCCTGGTCGTTGGTGAGGTATCGAGTCTCTTCTTGTGCGATGCCAAAAATGCTTCCAATTTGGACATGAACTTCCTCCGCGATCCAGACGAATCAAACTCCAGGACTAGATCGTGGTCTTTCGGTATCCTTAGGAGAGTCATCGGCTTCTTCCCGCTGGTGGTGACTTCACCAATCACCTCTCTCGTCTCTTCCACCATCAGGGCTTCCATACCCTTGAAAGTCACAGTCCTAAGCTTTTCACCCTTCCTGTTCACAGTGTGGAGGGCCTCCTCCGGTCCAAACTTCACCTTTACTAATCGCCTGTGGTTTTGGTGAAGCCACTCCTTGACCATCATCTTGTCCACTGACTTTCCATTGTTGTTCTCTTCCTGTCTCATCCGCAATCTTCTCCTCCGCCGATTCTGGAGTTTAACAACACCATAACCTGCACCTGCACACACTATTGGAATGAAAGCCAGGAAGATAATGGCATATATATATGATAGTTCACTGCCCTCAAAGTAGTCGTAGCCTTTGAGGTACTTGCAGGGTTCCAACAGGGTTGCATTGAGCTGCATGGGCTGAGGGCATGGATCACCATTCATCCAGAAGAAGACATTTTTCTGAATTTCTCCTGGTTTGACGGTGGTGCTGTTGACAATTACATCCCACATTGTAATTTTCTTGATAGCCTCTATTTCATCATCAGAGAAAATTCTGCAATGGAGAAAATAATTTGAGATTTTTATCATCTGATTTAGTTTTTATTTCATTTACTCAAATATACGTAATATAATTTATCCTTTCATAAACAAATAGATTACTACATTCGTTTATAAATGGGATTTTGGTACTCTACCAGGCAATAGGCCTGTTTTTTGGGTACCTTCAGTTGAAATTCCACATGCATTGCATATATTTGGAAAACCACTTATGTGATGTTTAAACAATTACGAATTAATGATTAAAAAATACACATAGCATTCAATTTGACAGGCCAACAGCAGAAGACTGACATTCATCACATGTGCATCTACTTTAATATATTTAATCATTTAAAAGTATCCCAAAAATGAATAATAAAGAGGCAGACTTTAAGTTTGAGTACTGTACACCAAGTGAGACCTTTTGAATAAAATAACAAACATTTCTGGAACTGAACCATTTCCTAAACATAGTTAGAAACTGAAACATTTTACGTTTTACACAGGAAGATATTAAAGGAAAAACGAAGTTTATAATATATTAGTAATTCAAACAATGCATGGAATTTTAATACCAATTGATGTATGGAGTCAGAACAACTCAATAATATCCTCTAAACCAGCTTTAAAACCAAAATAGTGCATGAATGAACTTTTTAGTCAACAGTAGTAAAATTAATTATTCAATCAGACCCGAAACCAAGCACCTATGTATACCTAAAAGCAGTGATGTAGTCAGGATTTGGTTTGGGGGTGGGGGGTTCCATGTTGACTATAAGGGAGGAGGGCTGTTGATTTTTTTTTTTAATTTGTAGCAGTCTGTGTTTGGACAATTAAGGGTGCAATTACAAGTGAGATTTAACAGCCGATATTTAAAGATTTTTAGCTTTGAAAACTTCTGAAAGAATACAAAAATTTTTTCATTACAAACATGTATTTAAATATTCAATCTTAAGGATTAATTAAATTGTAAAAAAAAAACAATTTTCTCCGTTAGTGTTACATCTAAAAAATAAATTCAAAATTTCAGGGAGGTCCTGACCCCTCCCCATGTCACTACTAAAAGGAGTTTCTTCAGTTTAACTACTAAGAAATAAATATTTAGTATAATAGAAATGCATAATCGAGCATAATGATCAATAGGTATGTTAATATAAAACTTTATTGGGGTAGAGTTGCACAATATGTTACCCATGTACGCAGACCCATGTCAATCTTCAATATTCTTTGCTAAAAACAATCTTCTCCACCAAGAATAGATGGGCCTTACAGGAAGGAGGGAATAGGCAGGGATTCCACGGAGGACTTTTAACAAATTATTTAAACTGAATACTGCTTGTTCATTAAACTTTCCGAATGTACCATTCTTTGTCAGTGATTAAGAGTGATCCATTCTGTTGGGTAAATGCGAGCAAAAAATAATAATAGCTACCCCCCCCATAAAAACCTAACCTATCTAATCAATTTTGACCAACTTATGCAACCATTAACAGCCATCTAGCATTCCATAACTTAATTTTCACCATCCAAAGAGATAATAAGACGCCACTGAACGTCTCAAGATGCTAATATACGTGAACCTTTTCCCGCATCAAAAGATTTCACATAGGTTCCAGAAATTCACAGATTTTCCAGAAAAAAAATGGAAGCAATATTTCATTTGTAACAAATAATTTATTGTTATTGTCTTATGATTTTTCAATATCACCAAAGAAAAACTCAATGGCAAAAATCATTTACAGTAACATGAATTTTAATAATCTATTACGATCGGCCGAATCAAACAACCGAACGGCCGCGGCCGGCTGTGGAATTCCCCCCACGTCGGACCATATGACCATAATTCTTTTGCGGGTACACCCGCGTGTCCCAGCGAAAGGGTTAAACGCGGCGGTCAAGCACAAGGGAGAGAGAGTCGCCGTAGGAGTCGGAGGAGGCAATCCAGAACAATGGTGGACCGTTTGTAACCTCAGCGCGTCCCCCGCCCACCAGAGGAGTTCGTGCATATACGTGTTCTTCCTTTTGGTCACGCAAAGGCGTCGTTGTGGACGGGTTCTTGTTGCGAGATCCCCCCCAGTTTCACTCTCGCTGCCGAGTCACCTGTTATCGTCCGGCTTGGGCCATAATCCTTTCTCTTCGGGGGAGCAAAGGAGGAGAGATCTTCGGGGAGCAAAAGGCGTGGGCATGGTCATGAAGGTAAGGAGAACATGGGGCGCCAGAGGTAATGGCGGGGGGCGAAGGAGGGTTCCGAGGACACGTGGTCACTGCACATTCACGCAACGCCCTGACCTCCAACCGGAACTCGCGCATTCCCACGTACGATATTCGTTTGGTATCCTTTTAGTAGCTCATCCGTCGCCGCAACCGCCGGCACATCCCAGCTCGCCCCCACTTCTGGCACGAGAGAGGCCATCGACACCGGATCTGGAGCGCGTGGGCGGTAGGTGAGGGAGGTCGGGGGAAGGATCCACTCTTGTTCTCGACGCTCTCTTTTTCATTGCGCCCTAAATCTTGCATCTTTTTTTCCTTTCCTCGATTCAATTCCGTCATTTAGACTCGAAGAGGCATCACGCGCGGGCAATCGACGGGCTATCGTCGGGGGAATCTCGATTCCTGGGCCTTGTTGAGGAAGGACTCGGTACTGCCGAGCCGCGACAGTGACGAAATATCGGCGTCACAAACCTCGACACCTGCATTTAAAATATTAGGATTTTTTAAAGCTATGACGTCACTTTTTTTTTCGTATTTTCGAGGCTCAACTCATTTGAGTTCTTCCTGAATAAGGCCCCAGATAGTGCAACGCTTTAAATATTGAAATGTGAACTGCGAGACATTTGAAATTTAAAACAACAAGACCCATTTCGACCGTGATAGTTATTTCGGTTGTCCGTCCGGTTAACAGAAATATTTCCTCTGTGAACTCTACTCGATATCTTTGAATTATTGGCACTGAAATCGCATGTGAATTCTGATTATGTTTTTATACAGTAATGTAGAAATATTTTAGGTATATTACAAAGAAAAACATACAAATTGACTGATTTCAGAATCACCTTTTAATAACCTCTCTTGTTGTAGAATTGAACGTGATTATATGACGCGGAGCGAATACTTTTCAGGGAAATTAAATTACAAATAAATTCCACAGTACTAATTTTGTATGCAAGGGGACAAGTCAATTCAATTCACAATAACACAGCATCTCATCAATTTATTAACACAATATCGAAACATTTGTCAATGTGATTCACTTCGTTGATCGAGGACGCCATTCAACCATGAGGAGCCTGCCCCAGTTAGAAGGTAATGAGAGCGATTCGAAAAATCGCACAAACATAGTGACAGTCGGCATCGCATTGCAATTGATCTACAAGCTTTTCTACCTTTTCTTTTAAATTGAAGATGTGAACATGAAGATTTCTTTAACACCCCCATTAGCTACCTTCCTCACAAAAGGAGAACGGATAGACAGGGAGATATTTATTAAGATTTCAATTAGGACTACAGTCCAGACTTCCACTCAAGTAGGTATAATTCAGATATACCGCAAAGCTCCATTCATATTCCTCGACTCTTGATTCCTGGAAGCGAGGGAGATGTTCACCTAGGTAGCCATCCAAATCCAATTAAGTGTCAATTAACGATTTCTTTTCAACCACTTCCACGAATGGGCGTCCCTTGAGGCGACACCGCGAACGGTCACGCGAGCAAACACAAAGACAGTCGACGGACACCTCATGCAACTCCCTCCGCCCACTGCCAGGCCAGCTTTGAAGGCGGCCGCGCGGTCGGGAAACAATTCGCGCCTTCTTCCGACAAACGACTTTCAAATCCCTCGGCCTCCCCTCTCCTCGGGAGAGCGAGCGGATGGGACGGCGCCAAAGTCGAACGAGCGGAGGGAAAGTCGATCGACCATCGAGATTTCGTGCCCGACGTGTGCGGCCGGCCACCGCTGGCCGGTGATGGATCGAAGAGAATGAATGTCGACGAGCGCCTCTCCCGTTACCTAAGACACGAGGGACGGAATGAAAAGTCGCAGCAGTCAATCGCCGCCAGGCTTATTTCGCCAGCCAATCCGAAATTTGTCGGGCATATTGCGTAGGATGAGTTCGCAAAAATGGGTCGAGTCAACAAAAAATCGACGTAAATATCCGACGACACAACGGCGTAAATTATTTGTAATTAGTTCGGTCTCGCGGGATCCAGGCCGGTCCAGTGTAGTCCAGGGGATAAGTAAACCTTTAGTACTGCTCCGGGCGCGACCCCTCTACAGTCGTGGATTAAGTCAAAATTTATCGTATATGCAGAAGGGGGAGAGTTACGGTGGGAGATTAACAAAGGCGGTGGGTGCTGGAATGGCGACTGGTGGAGGGATAAATGACGACAGGGTGGAGTATGACAATCAATTGAGATAATATTATAATAAAATAATTAATATTTTATTTAGTGCAAAGGTAAATGTATTTTAAGTAGGTACATATTTTAATGTACTATTATTAGTATTTTTAAATACTTTTCGTACGCAATTTAATGCATGTAGTGAGGATATCCGCGCAGTACGTACTGCGGTGATTAGAAGGAGCCACGAGAGAACAAACTGGTTCTTATTCTGAGGGATCGGGTTGGTTACTCGGGTTATTTTCCGGGATGTCTTCTGAGATGGTCCATTTTTCTGGTGCGACAATTTCGTCGGTGCTGCAGTCGGCGCGGCGTCTTCAAGTCGGAAGACGACGACCGAGGGTGACGACGCCATCTCCAAGGAAATTTACCCCCAGAAAAAAAGACTACTGAGAAAAGCATTCCGGAAAACAAAAGACATTAGCATCACACCGCGAAAGACTTCACGATAGTAGTTTCCTTGTCGTAGGGAGTAAAAATTAGATTCGTACTGATGGAAGGAAAGATATTTTCCGGAAGTAGCAAAACCATACCAGAGCCGTCTAACAAAAATCTTTATATTCCTCCTGATATCTACTGGGGAGATATGTAACTGTACTTTATCACTTATGTGACTGTTTCCTTGGCTTGGTAGGCTTTGATTTTACGTAGTTAATTCGTACGTTAAATTCAGCTCGTCAAGGACAAAACTGTGTCGTCAAGTAAAAGGCTAAGATGAGGAGACGCGCCCGATTGCATGACTCTTCAATCACATCAAAGCAATCATCAGCCAATTGGAAACTTTAGGTATAAATATTACATATAGCATTCTTCCTAGTGAGTGGAATGAAGTAGAATGAAAAAGGGCCACTATGAGCAAGATACACCTATTTTACTCGATCAAATATACATATGCCCACATTACATGAAATACTTGTCTATAATTAGTTAATGCAAAGATTATTTTGGTCAATAGGCACTTTGCTTGACGAGATTTATAGCCATATAATTCTATGCGATAGCATGTAAAATATCCAATAAAGTCACATCTTTAGAAGGGTGAGCAGCTCTGATGCATTGATATTCAAAATAGAATGACATCAGTTGTTAATTGAAAAAAATATGGAGTTCAGTTTTTTTCAAATCATCCCTCAAGTAATCTGACGATTTAAAAAGTTTTTCTTTACCTACTTCACTGCTGTAAATTCACAAATATTCTCGAACTCACTCTAGCCGTCTTCGTAGTGGTACGAGTTCGGCCGTGACGTCTGCTGGGGTTCCAAGCAGTTTCCGAATAGGGGAAAGGGACCCGCATGAAGAAGCAAAAGACGGAAATCCCGGCGAAAAAATACTGAGTTTGATTTTTTGGAGCCAAGCTGACGTACAAAATTGGGCATGAATGTCGAAGAAACGGCCGTGGGATACGCGTGTACACGCCTGCGTTGATGGGTATACGATCGAATGTACGAATCGTACATAGTGACCGTCGCACAGTGGGTTGAAATGGAAAAAAGCTGGCCAAAATTACACACATGCTTTTTTTCAGTCCAGAAGTTGAAATTTCGCATGGTCCCTCCCAATTGATTGTTGCATGTGATGGCACATTTCGTTTGTCATAGTTTTTACTTATTAGCAGGGAGCGTGGTGGTCTAGTGGGTAGAGCACTTGGCTACTGATCGAAGGGTTCCGGGTTCAAATCCGGGTGAAGCCTTTGGACGCCCCCGAACAAAAAATCCTCGGAGTGCGAGGTGACCCAGGGAAAGGAACTAGCCACTCTACCCTGAATGTGTGAAATTTACACGCCTGTGGCTTTGTCCGGGGTGAGCTCTACCCTCAACTATCCAAACCAACCTCCGGGTTGAATCACTGAGTGAGTGACTTATTACCAATTAGCAGTGGCTCAAAGTTCAACAATTTGCATGAAATTCGCCTGTATTCGATTTTATCAAAAAAAGAAGAGGTAGTTACTTCTAACGTAGGTCACGTCAAGGTGCTTGCGGCGTCGTATGCGCCTCTTCGACTTTCGGACGTTCCCGTAGTCGTCTCACTCGTTCCACCACGGACATAGTAGTACTGACTGATGGCTCATTAAAGATCATCTCAAATAATATGTGCAATCTTGGCTTCTCTCTGGGATTTTCGTGTGCATGGTTCGACATTTGAAATTTGTCTAGTAATTTCATTACTGCTCAGAACCAAAGTCAATGCGATTACACATCGGAGTAGTGAGACGCACCATGTATGAGGTGAAGTCTCTTCGGGTGGTCCTCCGGGTCAAGTTCTGCATTGTAACAGACATTTCGATGGACGACTTGACCATCGAATCTTCGGCAGCAATTTGACCTGGAGGTCAACCGGAAGAGACTACACCACCACCAAACGCCGGGAAAGCATCCGATTTTACGAAGCGGGAATTTTCGTCCTCACCCAAAATAGTCACCAGGCCCTCCATCCACTCCTTGCATAAACATGGCGTCAACTCTGGTTCATGCTCGCATTGTAGTCGTATACTATTTCGAACAGGACCATATTTATTTAAATCGTGCAATTAGTCACTAACGTAAGTTATGGAATGGGTGCGTGGATCATCCTGCAAACAGTACGTCACCGTTTGCCTCATAGTATGTACCAGATTGTCGGGCTGATTTTAATATGGTTCTAACATAAAATAAAGTTATTGTAATGTATTCATTTTCTGGTACTTAGCTATAGAAAATCGTGCCTTTCGTTTGTTGATAAAAACAAAATCACACCTTACATTCATATTTTTTCTCTAATTAAACGGGTGAGAAAATATTAATTCTCCATTACGTCTTTTTCACAAAAATCTGTGGATGAGAAACATAATATCGCAGTGAATGGAATTGTAGTAAAATTAAAGCACTTGTCCATCATACTTTGAGTACTTGAGTTCTTAGAAAATTACTGCAATGACTAAAGTAAAAATTCGTTCTTTAAATTGAAATTGCGCTGAAAAGGACTTATTAAAAATATATTTGTCTACTTATCTGATTGTTTTGTGCCTAAGTTTTGTTTTGCAGAAGCTATGGCGTCTCAACAGTGAAATTAGTATTTTTTCAAACATTACAAACGGGCATGTGGAATTACGTATTTGTTTTGACTCACAGAGTCGCGGTGGAAATTCCCTAGAACGTATCCACGTCAAAATAAAAACTCACCCGTTGTTTGTGTTCTCGAACCAGAACCTGTCGGCGTCCCGGATCCTCGCGAACTGCTCCTTGATGATGGCCCTGAAGAGCGGGCCGGGCCCGTCGCTCGACTCCAGCATGCCGCCGATGTAGAGGTCGACGTCGTCGATTCGGTCGCCGTAAGCCTTCTTGAGAGCGTCGAACAGCTCGGGGTGCTCTGAGTGGAGGCGCGGGTTGATCTGCGACCAATCGGCGACCGTGTCCAGGCCGAAGGAGCGGCGCACCGAGTTGTAGTCGGGGATGCCGTTGTCCCGGCCGCGCATTATGTTCAGCGCCCCGAGGTCCCGCCGCGAGAACTCCATCGGCCCGAACAGCTTGTCGCGCACGTCCGAGCAAAGGATCGTGTCCTCGCGCTCGGCCACCTGAGACGACATGCCCAGCAGTAGCTCCTCGACCGTGCTCTCGGACAGAACGTCCTGCGCCATCACGAGAACAGAGAAAAGTCCAATGAGTGGTGGGTGCGTTGAGGGACAGAGAGAGGGGCGAAGTCACTTCACTATTCATTGATATCAGTGATGTAGCCAGGATTTTTGTTTGGGAGGGGCTAAGTCTGAATCCGGGGGGAGGGTCCTCTGTTGGTAAAATCTGATGTGTTACTAGAGTTAATTAAGGTTTAGGGTGGTGGGTGGGTGCATTGAAATAATAAACTACTTATGAACAGCAGCCTTAATTTATGAGGTTAAAATGAACTTCGAATGAACAAAAGGTTAAAAAATCAGATTTAGGCGTGTGAAAAACCCCTCTTTTATTTATTTTCGTGCTAAATTTGCATTTTCCCTATTACCTAAAAATTTCAGGGGGGATGAAGTCCCTAAGCCCCTCCCCCCTGGCTACGTGCCTGTTGCTATTCATTATTTTAGAAAAAAAATAATGATCACTAAACCTCGAATGGACGATGTCCAAAATAGAATATTCATAATGCTTAGGCCCGGTTTTATAGTTTTTTTCTGAACATTAACCATTAGATGATGTGACCTTCCATTAATGGGATATTAATTGAAAGTTTGAATTTTGCAAAGAGCATCAGACGGTCATTTAGTTGACGTGAGCATTACCTATCTATGGGAGGACACATCCACACCGGTTATCCTGCAGACAAAATTTTAAACAGACTTTATAACACCGGGTCTTAAAGAATAAATTGCGATTTCACTATTCACATTTTTTCTCCATGATCACAAAAAGGTAAATCGCATATCAGAAAAGAAATAATTCCGAAGTACGAGTCAAATGCGCGATTATGCATATAACATGGGTCTCTTGGACTAGCACTTGATCCATTATTGGAGGTTAACTTTACTTTAATCACAGGTTACTCAAATTTCATGCTAACCACAAACGCTATTTGATAAGGCTTGTATTTACTTCGATTAATGTAAATTAGGATAAAATGTTTAAGAAATACATAGGTATACATTAAAAAAAGGATAAAATGCTATCTTAATTTTCAGTCGTTTATCTTCCCCTTCCATTATATAGCAACAAAAGCAATACAGACTATTGCATTTGGAAACAATTTATTTAAAAAGCTTCCAAGGTGAGGAAAGTGTGCCATCCTTGAAGCGACCACCGATAAATTTATGACAAGCATGTGATGGGAAACCGCTGTCTGAGTGTACTCAGACCAGGCAGTACGCTAACCGGACTGACAGCACCGACCTACAGCGATCTCAACATGAGAAAACGGCAGCGGCTGATGACAAGAAGGGAGAACTGTAAGATACAAAGTCTTGTATCTTTTTAAAAAACGAAATTAGTTAGATTGTGAATAGAATGTGGAAAGAATATATTTTAAGTAGATCGTGAACGCAAAAATAAGAAAATAAAAAATGCGAGCTCACTAAAATGTGAAAATTAACAGCTTGTTAAAAGAATTAAATATTTATCTATTGTTAACCCGCAGAAAGAAATTAAATTCATAACGTTTTAGTTACTTCCTGGTTTAATATTATGGGTTCTCTTATTTTGATTACCTATCATTTATCCTATGATTTATTCGAGAAGGAAAAACAATGTAACGTTGATAATGGATTACCTGAATAAGTATTTTATTCACGTTCTATTAGGGAAACTTTTTTCATGATCTAGTTCATATCGTATAAATGTATAACTAATAACAAGTCTATGTCTCAAACAGAAGGTACCGATCACGCTAAATATTAACAGCAGTATCCAATATTCCTTTAAATTATATAAAAATTGATCTTTGTTATTACCGCAAATGACCCATCGGCAAAGATTTATGAACAAAGCGAACTGTATCAGGCTCCTCTTTGTGTATGGCTGAATAATAAATCCCTTTGTAGTTTTATTGCAAAATGATTTATACAGTGATTTATTCTTCAACCATGTCACGACTCCACAAAGTCACGTCGTCTACCATCACGCTAAACCTCTTTGTGTAATTTATCAATCGAACATTAAAGCCGAGGTCGAGCTCAATTAAATATTATATTTAGTGAAATTTACGCATTGATTCTTATTCATATACAGTTAAGTACTTGATTTAGAGTAAAAATCAATGCAGTGCATTTTTCGTGGGGAAATTCAGTTCTAAGAAAAATACGAACGTTTAAAAGACCATCCAAGGTACGAAACATAATTAATCACATCTGCAAGGTGATACATTTACCAGAGATATGCGCATGAATTAAGTAATTGAATATTAGCAAATTTACTTTAGTCGGCCCAGCAAAAAAAATCATTTTCGAACTCTAAACGCCTTAAGAGCAGCACCCTCCACAGCCACTCACGTTGGAGTCCCACCAAGTGGAGCAGAGCCTGAGCGCCAAGTGCCCCATGGGCGTCCTCCGATATCTGCACTGGCCGTCGCGGCGGAAGAGACCCGGAGGGATCATGGTGTGCCCGAAGCGGAAGGCGGCGCTCTGGAAAGCGTGGCTCACTCCCGGGTGCACGTCCGGGTGGTAGCCGCTGTAGGCGGGAAGCTCCTCGCCCAAGAACGCCGGAAGGTACTCGTAAGCGATGATTTTCTGTAAGGAGAGCGAAACACTCCAGTAACTCATTGAGGTAAACACCCAATTAACCAGACACCAAAAAACGACCACCCAAGATGAAAAAGTGTCTTTTAATTACCTCGAGATGAATTTCTACCAATGATTAAGAGGTAGCAAAATAATTCTCAAACATAGAATGACTCTCGGGTGACACAACACACAAAATAGTTGAATTTCCCACTAATATTTAGGCCTCATTAAGAGATAAGAGCACAGTTAGTTAATTAATCACCATCTTTTAAATAATATTTATTCCGTAACATTGTGGCTTTGGAGAGATTGTTTCTCAGCGCAATAATAATGTATAAAAACACAATATTAGTACTAAACAACATAACAATTAATCGTAAAACTTCAGGAATGCTGAATTTTCACCTGACATAGTTTTACGAACAAAAATGAATTGAACAAAATTTAGCGTAGTCAAAACAAGAAAACACAGTTATTAAATAGATGAATACAAACTTCATAAATATATACAATATCTTGTTGCCAAAAGAGCCAAGGTATAAGGATAAGCCGTTGAGAAAGATAGGCATTTATATCATGAATCCGATGTTTACGCAGAGAAATCAGCTAAAACTTTGTGCCAGTTTTTTTGTAGCTGCATGGTCGTCTTATTGCAGAAGAGACGATGACGTGGCAATCCGACTCCACTTTTGGAAGCTGACCTTCCGACAGAACTCCCATTTCGGCAGCTCCATGAAAAATCGACTCCTCCTCATAATTTGACTCCATTAATGATCGTGGCGTGTTATCGTCACTCTGTTACCTGAATGGTGGCGACGACAATCCGACGCGAGCGCTGGAAAATTTCCTCATCATTCCAGGTCGGATGCTGGGCCTGGACCCTCGCGGCCACGACGTTGTGCCACCGGAAGAAAAGAATGCCGAAGGAGAGCAGGGCCGGATTCTGATTCGTTCGAGGGTCCCCAAGCACTGCGAAAAAGAGAGACTCAATCGGTCAACATTTTGCTGCGAAATGATATATACAAAGCATCTATTTCCATAACAAGTACAAAATACCGTTCATTACCGCACGAAATAACTCGGGTTATAATTGGATTGGGATGGGATAAATGTTTTATTTATGTTTTAAATTGTAACAATTGTAATGTAAGGTACATCAGCCGAACAGGGAGAAAAAGAAGAACTAGAGACAAGGAGCATAAAAATGTTCTTGGCAAATGTGAGGTCTTTCAATTTTGCTGTAAATTTATAAGAATGGGAATAAAATAGTGATTTTATCGCAGAAGTGTTACAAATACAAGGCAAAGGGTGGAAATTGGACATTTTAAGAATCTTTGAAATTAAAAACTCAACTACGGGTCTCAGGTCAATGACTACTCGTTTGATGCCAATTTCCTTCTGATGTCAATCACTCTCCAGAATAAAGTCTAGAGCGATTGACGTCAGGCGCTAAGGTCACTCCTTTATTCTTTACTTTGTCTCCTTATCCCCATCACTTTACCCTCACCTACCTACCTCTACTAACCTACTCACTAGCCAATTTTTTACCACTGCTCCAATATATATATATGCTTTTGCACATTACTTATATCTTGAATATGTCAATAAGTTGTTGAAACCATGGTCGGAAGTGTGGATAAGTACTAAGCTATTGTTTTTATTGAAATAACTTGGCTCCAAAAAGTTAGGCTTCAATTAGTCTCTTATATTTAAGTTGGGTTCATTAGACGGATGTTGACTTGATATAATGAATGGGAGAGATATGATATTTTTCTTTAGTAAGGCCTCACTTGCAATATGGAGCAAGTTTACGGGACCTTTCCGGTCTTGATTAAAGAATTGCGCATGTTAAGTTTACAGAAGCTAGAAAGGTAGGTATTTTGCAAAAAAAATATAGAAAAAGGCAAATTATAACCTAAATATCAGATTAAATATGATCAGAGTCATCCAAAACAACACAAAGCGAGAAAAATTGAGACTTCTGGTAAGTTGCAGGATTCTGAATTAAATTGTGAAACCGACGAATTTATTTTACATCAACCATGTTTATTTTGTACCATTTATTTTGCATCGACCATCGACCCTCTAATTTTATCTCTATCAAACCATCGACAGATGGTTTGATAGAGATAAAATTAGAGGGTTAGACACAATGACTAAAAGGTTTAAAGAAATCTTTTCCTCTCACATAAATGTTTGTCAGCAATACCTGTAACCGTGGAAAACATCCATAAATTGACATTGCGCATATATGATATATTTTAAAAATTTTTCATTCACAAAGCATAAAATTGGTTGGTGGGATCACGCTCCCAACTACGAGCAGTTGTTACAGCTTCGGGGGTACCATGTAGTTGCAGATGAACTTCGACCTCAAGTGACGGTCGAAATATGAATTTAATTATCGGAGACGCAATACTATATTGTTGAGAAACTGTAACGATGTGGGTCCCAGAAGGACTTGAGCAGTCGGGAAGCGAAAACTACGGGACGGAAGTAAGAGAAAAAGATTAGTAGAGGGGTGCAAAAGACGTAACCACCTTCCCTCGTCTCTGCAACGCGGCGTAATGGGATTGTATCACATACTCTTGCTCTCGCAGAGCCTCAAAAAGGAAAAGGATTTTTTCTCCGGACGTTGCCTCGTGAAACCAGATGATGCGCACTCGAGAACCAAGGATGCCATCTGAGAGGAGAAAAATGGGTTCTGACGACGATCTATCTAAAAAGATGACGACATTTATTTATCGATTCCTCCCACTTCCCCGTGCAATAGGTGGCTTCCACTTGGCCATTTTACCCATGCAATATAATTAGCCGTCACCTTCAATAAAGCCTCAGGCGTGTACAATATTATCAGGGTCGGATCCAGAAAATGCAAATGCGAGGCGCGCTTGCGAAAGAATACCTCAACCTAAAATTCCTTCTACTTTCTTAAGATATTCCTAAGCGCTCGGGAGCATCACCTTGTCCCCCTCACTATAATCCCCCGAAGGCGTTCGGAACGTACGCCATCTCCCACTCAAGTTTTATGACACCATCTGGTCAGACCTCCTCCACAAAAGCTTCTGCCTCGCGAAACCTGATACTTGCGATATTTTATTCCCCCTCACTTTTACCGCAAGATTTATACGCGCAGATTTTATAATCTACCAATCAAAAGTGTTTTTTTTTCTCTGCTAAGTCGAGTTTTTTTTAAATGTCCTTCCAGTAATACTGACACCGATCCATGCAATTTTCCCAGAAAGTTTCCACATGACTCCCAGGTGCAGCGAAATGGCCGCTTTTAACCTTTTTTCCGAGAAGGGAACGAGGGCGCGAGTCGAGGGGGTCGCCCCCGCAAAGGGAAACCTATCAAACACTCCCCCATTCCCTCCACCACCTCGTGAAAATCCTTGGACCTTCTCCATTTCCCCGACCAGCTCCACTCACGGATGCCAGCGTATGCTGCCACGCACACTTAATACAGCGCTACATTCCCTGAGTACGGCTTATGGTGATTTTATGCAATTTATGCATGCCGAGTAGAGTAAATTCTTAAAAACCTTTTACCGATGCATGAAGATTCATCGACAACTTTAATGCTAATATTATTTCACTTATTGGACAATCTGAATAAAAAATTCAATTAACTTTTGCAATTTCGCCTCATTTTATTATATTTCTGGATTCATCACCAAAAGATGGCTGTCTATATGCATAAAGTATTGTTTGTTATAAGAATCAATTATTTGCTCTAAATTACACGCGTATTCATGGTTACAAGAAAAAATAATACTATGGTAAAAAACAATCGGCTTGCCTAGAGCAATTTTTACATTTAATACTCAGCAATCAAGTTTTATGACTATACTTTTATTTGAGAAAGATAAAACATTAGAAGGATGCAAACACTAATTACCACTCGTGAGTTCACTATACAGTTATTAAACGGGCTATTTGTAATCAAAGAATTGTTTTGTTATCAGATTCTATTAAATTATGGAAAATTTGTATCACCAATAACATAATAGAAAGCAGCCATAATCTCGAAAGACAATATTATTCAGTAAAAATGGACTATCACGACAAATATAAGTAAGTACAAAAATATTAGGCACGAAATACATCTGCGAATAAGGTTGAATAAAAGTTGTATGATAATGGAGCTTAGACTTGTAGGAGATTACTGGATTACAATTCAGTAACGCTATCCTGGTTACAGACTTATGTTAGTCATATTCCGTTGGCATCATCCAAACTCGGCATTCAAGGGGTCGCAGTTATAACGGCATTCAATCGCAGTAATAACGGCAAATAGTGTCATAGTAACTTTTATTAGAATATTCAATGGTCAAACAAAATGTGGATGTAACTAGAAGAGTAAGATAATCATGTACTGCACTAATTACAAGTCAATCTTTAGAGATGATCTAACGTCACTTCCGAGAAATAGTCATAAAAATTAAGTAAAATTATTCAAAATACAATAACTACAAAAAAATGGGTTTGGCTTAAGTTTCCGTGGCAAGGAATACACCGGTCACCATACATAATGACACTCGGAAAATACTGAAATATTTTTTCATGAAAAAAAAACAAGCATTGATCAAAGGTCTACATGAAACTGAAGTCCCACCAAGAGTTCGCTGATGGCGATCGACGGAAAGCGAGGCCTTAGATAAGCGACTTGGTACGAGCAGTCAATTTCATTCACGACTTATCTAATTGCATGTTTCATAATGAGAAAAAAGAAAATATGACCATCCTTCATCAGTGGTGCTTTTTTTCAAAAGTGAAGATAAAGATATGGAGAGCATCAAAGAACTGAAGTAAATCAACTCGATTGATTTCAGGAAGGATAATCTTCTGCGAAACTCAGAGAGCAAAAATAGAAAACCTATACCGGCAATCTACATCTTGCTGATCATTTATTGTAGTCTAGAAATTTAATTTACTAAAATAAAATAAAAAACAAACTTCGCTTTGCAATAATGGAGAAGTTACGCGCAACATCATAGAATACAAACTTTCTAGAACTGCCATGGATTTAATTTTAAGATATGCTTTTCATTATAAGAAAGTTCTAAAGTAAAATAGGTGAATTCAACTGCTGCAGCAGCTGAGAACGTGAACGCATAAAATAGAATCTTCGGAATATCGGCAGACAAAATTCAAATCATGATTATTAATACTATCAATTAGAGTTAAAAGAGAACAAAATGGTTACAAGTTTACCCTTTAAATCACAAAGGTCCCTCTCCGGACCGTTAAATAGTTTTAAGTATTTTTTTCATCTTTCTTTAATCTGCCGCACGCACAGGTGTAGAAAATACTGGGATGAGTCTGAATGGCCAGTGTGCGGTAATGTCCCTTTCTGCTAAAAAAAGGTCCCTCAGAGAAACCAAAAAAACTATGCAGAAAAGCCCAATGAAAACTTTTTCAATATGCCTTGCCCTTTCAGGGGTTTGCCTAAAGCAATTAAGTTTTGTAAAATTTCTCGAATCAATCAAACCGCAAACTCAGCATAATAGACTCTTAAGAACTCTTCTTAAGAGAACTTCTCCCTAGGTCTTAGACTTAAGGTTTTAACGGCTTCCTTGATTTGCGAGAGAAGTCTTTCTTATGAGGTGATCTAGGCAACCATTGGGGTTTGGAGCAACTCCCACAGAGGAAAGCGTGTTATCTGTCATTTATTTCTCACAGACTTGCGACACTTACTATTTTCCTCCCACAGGATCGTCATTATACAACCTAGGCAATTTATGAATGTCCGTCTGCCACGACACAATACACTCAGCAAGGAAAATTTATGGTTGCGTCCCCACTAAATTCCGCCGAGCAACATGAACTATGGTTCGACAGCAAGTAATATGTTTTGCTTTAACACGACATCAAAACTGGCATTTTTTATTATTATCTCTACAAAAAACTTATACTATTCAACATTATTACTCATATCATCAATTTGAATCCTGCATCAAGGTTTTTCTTACATCATCAAGGCACCGTTCCTCTCCTAGGTTCAAAGACCATTTTTATCCTTATGACAAGTTAGGAAAATCACTTTCGAGAGATTATGCCTCAACACCGGTGAATTGGAAGAAAAAAATTATTATTTTTGCATGAATATTTTTATAGAATTTTCCAAACTCACGGTGTAATGGAGTAACTGTATAATGTAACACGATGGAGGAATTTCATAACTAACCCAGACCAATCAAAGCAATACGAATTATAGATTGTGTTAATTCAAATCAAAGTCTTATTTTCAAACAATCAAGTTTGGCTCCCTATGACAGTGTACATATCTTTATTTTTTAAATCTCCAATTTTTCATCGATTTCAATGCAAAGAACTTTAATGCGAGTGATTTATGAATTTATATCCAATATTAGAGCCATCGAAATCCAAGGAAATAAACCCTTTTTGCAATTACGTTTCAATATTCTTTTGATTAATACATGGAATAAAATTTGACCTAAACAGTTTAAGTTTCTGTGGCATATTTTGTAATGCAATGCAAAGTTGGATTAGTTATATCCGACAATCATGCGCCCTAATCAACTTCTGAAGTAACATATATATTATGTGTGACACAATAAGGAAAACTATTACATAAAATATTTGGCAGATTGCCAATTATTTCTATTCCCAAGAAAAAGTCGTCGAATATGGAATAAGAAAAAAATACGACGGAAACGAAAGTGAGCCGTCATATAATTACACCTAGTTTCACAAGAATTAAGCTTAGTGGGGTTTATTTCAGGCCAAGGGAAGTAAAAAAGTAGGGTCAGATTTCTAATCTTGATTTTCATCGGTTTTGAAACATTAAATACGGACTCAAAACCTCGCAATTACGACGGTTGACATCATGAAATAATGCAATTATCCAGTTTAACTCATAAAAATGTACGGACCATCGTCAACTGAATCGGTTGAAAAAGCATCACTGAAGTTCAATGTAAAAGTCCACAGACTCTCTGATATTACCATCCGATTTTTTACTAGTTAACTCACGATATATGCACTGCTAAGTATTCTATTACCGGTGTGGATTCACCCAGTTAATGGACAAGGTGGATGGTTTCTAAAAGTACTCCCATCACCTGAGGAATGATGAATCCTTATGAAGAGGGGGAACGAAAATAAAACAGATAAGATATATGACATACGCCGTGTGCTATAGGCACGCTAAACAAAATGTGACGTAATGAAGGCAATGCTACTTCAGCTATTTCTCGAGGCTAATTCAATACACATTTTTTCAGTGGGTAAGTCTACTATTTTTTAAATTTATGGTTGCCGTAATTATCTCGTAAAATTTGATGCCAGTTGGTCGTACCTTTCTACGGTATTTGGTTTCGTCACTATTCACATCGAAAGATGACAGTTTTAAATTATGCCAAAATGTACAGTAGAGACATCCCTCCGTGACGTCGCGTCGAGAGAGTGAATTAGCCTCGAGACGTCAGCAGTCGCATCATGCCGATCCCGAAGCCGGGAGAGCGGTTTACTTACAGTTACGTAGTTACAATAGAAGTTACCTATACAGCTATATGGAGAGTATATATTTAATTTAGAGTCGGACCCTCTATTTATGTTCATCACTAATTTGTTTTTGTTTCAGAATACGGCAGAATGCACAGATAAATTATCAATTAGATAAAAATAAATTATTTTTCTCTCTAAATTTAATGCGGAATAGCAGAAGAATGAGGCGTCTAAAAAAACAGGTTTTCAAAAAATAAATTCATATATTCAACCTGGAGCCGTAACATCGATGCGCCAAATGCGTTGAAGGAAGTAATCTGAGAGCAGTGGAATCCGAAATACTCCCTCGGCTTAATTAAAAGTTTTGCAATACGCGACGTGATCTGGAAAATGATTGAGAAATTGTGACATAATTCTCTTTTCCACGTTAAGCGTGCAGTCCGCTATCATTTCACGAGCAAAATCATCTTATTAAATCAGAATAGTTTACCTATTTGAACATTGTATAAATTTCACATCATTTTGCGAGAATTAGTGGAAATTATACGTGCTAAATTCAAGTATTTTTTGTTATTTTCCTTTTATTTTTCATGTGTTATGAGGACTAAAATAAAAGTAAATGTTCAGTTTCACTTCAGTAGAAACGACACAATTTCATTCTCTATTACACTCTTATGCGAAATAATTAATTATCACGGCACGTACGATCGGCGAGGATAAGAGTCAGAATTTCCGTGAAAGCATTATTGCGTACCAAAATGCAATAACATTCATGTCGAACGTGGGTAACATATCACGAGAAAATTTCGCCTGGATTGCTATGGAATAACTCAGTTACTGCAGAGAAAAAGTGATCTGAAATTAGCGAAGGCTAAAATGTCGCTCCCCCTGGCAACCATGAACCTATCGGATGGAAATCGCCAGGAAAATACAAATGCATATTAAAATTATAATTCTTTAAAAGAGATTTTTAAGAACACTGATGCATTTCAGCGGAATAGTTTCATTTTCAGAACAAATATTAGACACTAATGCGAGTGAAAGTCTGGCGAAGTGAACTGTCATCATGATTGAATCCAACATTTTTGCAGTCGTTTGAATTACAATTTGGAAATAATAAGTGTTATTATCCTCCTCCTATTCCACCACAAGATTGGAACATTGATAATTACCTACTTGATGCTAAATAGGGATAATATCTTTTGCCTGCTTAAAGGTGAACAAGCTGTGGTGCAAAATAAATCCTTAAAAATCAGGTCTGATTGTCGGCAGCAGCCTGGCCGCACGGTTAGAGCGTCTAGAGCTAAATTTGCTTATGAGGGAATCAAGACCCTGTCTAACTTAATGGTGAGTATCTGAAAAAAATAGAAAAAAAGTCGAACGTTTCGTTGGACGAACTGCTGCCTTTTTAAATTAATTTTCTCACCTTACTTACGGAATATTTACTAAAACTGTAATGAGTACGGTCAGTTGTAATTGTCGGTGAACCATTTACGTGATAGTCACCGGTTTGAGTCCCGGTGAGGGCGTCTTTTCAGTCATGAGAGGGGCATATTTTTTTGGGGCTCATTTTCATTTTCAGTCACCTCGTAAGGATAAGGATATTTCAAACCTCTTCTTCCATGGTCCATGAGGGTTTTTTTACGTTAACTGCAACAACATTTTATGCCTTTACTAAGGCATGCTCGTTGTATTCAGCTAACAGAGTACTAAAGAATTAAAATAGGTACCATAGTTAATTCCACTTGTAAGATTTATTGTCACAACCTGGGTTTCGACACTTTGTGTCATCTACAGGTTTTTCCTCATCTACCTGAAGATGCCACAATGTGTCGAAATCCGGGTGGTGACAATAAATTTTACAAGTGGAATTAACTAACGTATTTTAATTCTTCCGCAGTGGATAATTTCCACCAAGTTAAGCCTACAACCGTTTCCTTTTCAATAGAGTACTGTTGTGATACTCATTCCAGGAGCCAGGAGGTTGGCACTTCGGTTCATTTCGATTATTCGGTTTATACCATTTGGTTTAAACAAATGAGTTGACATAGTCGATAGGAGAGCGTAGCTTATGAACAGTTGAAAACGTTGAAGAATTGTGAATGCTTGACATACGCTAATACGTTAACTACTAAGCCGAATCATTATGTAGCGTAGGGATGTAAGAACCTCTGCTGCATCGATTAATAAAAATACGGCAACTCATAGACAAGGTTAAGATCTTGTGTCCTCGCTGAGGGTGGCGGACGTAAAAAGTAGTTTAAATTAGCAAATAAGTTATATTTTGTGTAAATGACTTACCCGTTGGCACTGTTAACATTTTAATGTCTTACGAATGGAATAAACAAAAAACAGCTGTAATATTTTGCTTTAAATTATTACGAAAAAATATGAACACACACTTCCTTTCACCAAGTGAAAAGTTTTTTAATACATTCAAAATTTACTTTGTCTATTAAACGGCGTGAATTAGTTTTTTTAGTCATTTCACCTAATTTTGTCATTAGTTAACCTAGTTTCCTTATGTAGAGCTAACTAATCTTAGCATTTTCCCTTTATATTGTTAGTATGAGGTCGTCTTTATAACTTCTTCATCCAACAATAATTAAAGTAGAATTCTCGAGCTTTCTTTCTGAGCCTTATCACTCCTGGAAAATTTCCAGAAGACATAAGGTACAGAAAGTGGAAATAGGCTCAACCGTAATATAGAAACGATTTTTTAATAGGAAAATGCTAAAAATTTGACTCATTAATTCACAATCAGACAATACGTTTAACTATCGATTCATCGCTATTCTAATTCTACCTATTTATAGATAAAAATGAAATTCTCTTGTTCATATCTGTAGGTGGGACTATGAACTTTGATAAAAAAATGTATTGACTCCTTAGCCTACGCAGATATAGCATAGAAATATAACTTTTTTATCGACTAAACTTTTTGCAATCGGAATGATGAATTACACCTTAAATAGTGGCTTTTACAGCATGTCCCTGTTACCTTCCTCTGTAATTAGGTGTCACTCTACAAGAAACAACGAAAATGTGATCCTGTTCACTTCATTCGTTTTGATATGCTACGTTCAGAAGTCCGTAGTTGCAATTACCATTCCTTAAGTTTCTATAGGTCTCGTTAGGAAAATAACAAGCTCTAATGTTCCTATTGGTTACAGTACCATACATAATTGTTTCGATAGTTCCTATCATTTATATCCCCCCCATTTTCTACGCAGAAACAAGTTTCTTGATCGTTCGAAGTAATTAATTATCCTTCAATTGTCAACTTATAGTAAATTAGATAGATACGATTTGTAAGATTCTTATTCGCACTTTATTTTGGCTTGACTACGAGAGAGTACTGAAAGGAAGTGAACGAAATGCGATATAACTTTAAACCGGATGCGGCAGGTGACGACACATCCGTGGAAATCCCACTTGGGCGCGAAAGCGGTCGTTTGAAAAGCATCCTCTTCTTTGACCCGGAATATAGGTGCCAATTAACTTCATAATTAATTTTCAAGTGCTTACATGGGGAACATGACATAAAATCGATGTTTTCTTAGTAAAATAGTATGATTCTGGGACTTAATAGACTTCCCCATTGTTCTGTGTCCGAAGGTGTAGACTACTACACAGGATGTTCTTATAACGGAGCGCCTCACTTTTGCTCCTTGCGTTCTCGGGACAATTAAGTATTCTCTCCCGGGACGCGGGACATTAAGCATTCGCAAAAACAGCGCATTACTTAACTAATATGCGGTTAAGGTATAATTTTGTTCAGCATTGTTACTTCGAAAGCATTTACACCATTTATTTTTGAGTATTTAGTTTACAAAATCTTTCGCAAAATGTCTGAATCATTCAATCTCTCAAATTAAATAACCCATATTTCCAGGTTTACTGCATACTTATTTGATCCTACAACTTTACTAGTTAATAATTCTAAAATAAAAATATTTTTTAACGAAAACGATAACTTTGTGGTAGGAGTGAGCTGTAAATAATACTGGAGACATGCTATAGAGAGCAGAGAATCAGAGCGAAATAGGCACTCATATATTATTCGTCCCCAAACATTACACACAAATACAAATTCACGTACTATAAATATATACTTACTACGGGAGATGCCCAAAACATTAATATGAAGGACAGAATCTTTCGTCGACGTGTTATATGCTCCTTATTGCTGGAACCGATGGCACACCAAATAGAAATTCTACGTACAACCTTAGAGACACTTTAAAATAAGAAAACAGAAGCGTATTGAATGGCAACCAAGGGAAAAGCATAAAAAATGTTTGAATAATAAGTATTGAAAATTAATATTTTGACAATAGCTAAACAAAATACGGAATGCCATAACTGAGGCCAGATAAAATTAAACAGAGCTAGCTGGTGGGATGCATTATAAAAAAGTAATTTTTCATAGATAAGGACGCCCTAAACTTCTATCCCAAGTACAAAATTTTAATTTTGTTCTTTCAAGCGGTTCGAAGCCTTCGATGGCTGTCATTTCGCACTCCCTGCCAGCCACTAATAGGCAAGAGTGCCGATCGAGAGTCGATCCGAGTCCAAATATGCTCAACTTAGGAAATCGAGCGGAAGCCGGTATCTCCGTCGTGGGAGGCAGTTGCCCTAAAACTTGCTGTAACGATTTTAAGATAGATACCCCCTTGAGATAAAGATCCGAATCACAAACATACATTACATTTTCCGAGTTAACTTAGTGGAACCACATTGCGATAATTTGGAAATGATTTCACTTTGTAATATTCCACAGAAAGTTTTATTTATTCCTTTAAAATATAAAAGAAGAAAAAAAACTCTGTGGAATATTACAAAGTGAAATCACTTCCAAATTATCCGAATCGCCTTAAAATGATCGTATCTTTCAATATCTTGGGTGCTGAAAAGTCATTCCTTCTTTAGTAGTTTACTGGGAAGTAATTTCTTCTTCGCGAAAAAACACACAAAAATCTATTCGCTGTCAATCAAGTATTGCTGGATCCTTCTGAACGAGAAGGCGCACGGTATAACGTCCAGAAGACATGTACATGAGCTGGGTGGCATGATCTATTCTGGGAACTGTCAAGCCACATTCCTTCCACAGCCCGTCAACCTCGTATTTGAAAAATATGCCCAGGAGGCAGCCTCTCGGTCAAAACCGACGGGCAAACCAAGCAAATTTCTCGAGAGAAAAAAAAATAATAAAATTGCCGGACAACCTAGAGGCGAAGGTCGTGCGTATCCTTGGCAATGATTGAGCGTTTCATCGCCGCGGGAACACAAGGGGCAGGGGGGGGAGGGAGGAGTTTCTTCCACATGTCCGACGATGACGACGGCGCACAAGAATCGAAGCAACCGTATCAAGGACGTCGGAACCATTGTCGAAACTCCGGACCTTCCCCCCGGCCGTTGTTTCTCTGGTCGGAATAAAATGCAAGTAGGGGGGCTCGGACAATAAAGAGGTCCCACTTAGGGGGGGGGGGGGAGAGTAAGAAGGGGGGGAGAGAGAGTGAGAAGGGGGAGAGAGAGAGAGAGAAGGGGAGAGAAGGGGAGAGAGAGAGAAAGAGAGAGAGAGAAAGAGAGAGAGAAAGAGAGAGAGAGAAAGAGAGAGAGAGAGAGAAAGAGAGAGAGAGAGAAAGAGAGAGAGAAACGGCTCTCCCCAAAGCAGAGTCACTCGTTCACTTTCGCGTCTAACTCGTCACGGATCCTTGGGAGTCGTACGTGCTCGCGGGCACGGCGCGCGGGTGCATCATCGAATGTGCGAGGGCTGCTACTCCTCCACCACACATACACAGGACAGGAGGGGGACTGAATTACGCTAAAATGAAATGGTATGGGCAACGAATCAAAACTTACCTATCCCCTACATGGGGGAGATACAGAAAAATGATACTACGTAAAAAAAAATATTTTTTGAATCCACGCCTATATTCAAAGTGTACTAAAAAGTAAAAAAATAATTTTTTCATCACTCTCTTAATAAAAGGTGGGCGCTTGTGGAATAGATTTTGATGCAAATGACAGAGGTTGGATGTTTGATTAAGAAGAAGTGTCCACGCTTTTATTTTCTAAGTGATGAAAAAAAAATTTCCCTGATCACTTGAATATAAGAATATTTAAATAATGTAATTTTAAAATTTCAATTTTGTTTATTTCAAAAAATTTCAATATTTAAAAGTTTGATTATTGAATAAGATGCATTCATGTATTTTGTACAAATTGATTCTTTCCGGAACTTTCTAGCTTTATTATATCTTAAATAAATTAGAAAATTCTGGGACTTGTTTTTACAAATGCCGAATTTTTCATACCCCGCAAATACTCAACATCTTTCATCAAAATTGCAAACACAAACTAAGGGCCTTGTAAGGAAAACACAAAAAAATTTGTGGAAATCTGAAATAGTAAGGGCAATTTTTGCATTTTTGTCGGTGCTTTGACATGGAATGACCCTTCTGTAAAATGCTCTCTTAAAAATGTTGTTGCCCCTGTCTGCACGTGGCAGACAGAATGTACGGGCGAAATGACCATAGTCGTTGAAGCACGTTGAACGGAAATATTACTAGTACTACTGCTCTCTTAAAATTTATTTTTACTACATTGCATTATTTTAATAACCTACATTTGTACGAGGATCCACATAAATTTAGCCTAAAAATTATCACCAAATTGTTCTAAAAGGCTGAGTGTAAGATTTAATAAAAATAACATGCATGTAATATATTTCGGCCACATTTTACTAATTTAAGATATATTTGTAATTATTATTGTTTTATTATCGTCACCCTGTAATTATATCTATCCATATGTTGGGTGAACGTTAAAAATAATGTATTAATAAATGGCAGTACGCGTGCCGGCAATGGTGTAAGATACATTATTTTTAATACTACAGAATAGAATCATTTTCAACCTTAGGTAATATGTGAAAAAGATCGCATCAAACCTGCACTTAAAGCTAAAAAAATCGGTTGTCGTGAAAAAATTCTTTACATGGTCAAAGCCGCAGCTTAAATTCGTCCCTAATCTCGTTCCTCGTTTGCTCTGCACCCCTTTCTTCCCTCTGCTCATACGAAGGGAACAGGAACCACTCAGAAGACTTGCAGAACTATCTCGTAAGAAACTTTTTATCGATTGCACGCTCCACGCTTCCACATTATATTGCGATTCGCGTATGAACTGAATTTATAGCAGACTTCAAGCACTTAAAATTTGATCCTTTTATGTCACGGCAAGAACGTACAAGTTTTCAATATTCCATGCTTGACTAATGGAATGATTTTAATCTCCATTCAGAAATAACCACTTTTCATACGACCTCACTTAAGAAAGCCGACCCTGGTACGTGTCGGAATGAAAGGCCACTTAAACACGGAAGCACTATATGAAATGGAAGCTCTAATGTGGATAAAACTGTAAATAACACACAAAATCACCGTTCGCAGGCAGGTTGTCCGTTCCCGATGAGATCGTTCGCACGAGCGGGAGCAATGGGCGAAGTACCAAAACACGACACTGCCCCCCCCCTCTTTCGCGCATCAGTAAAGTCACCACGTACCGGCTTCCCTCCGTGAGCTCAATTTCCTCATAACGATGGCGCGTAAATCTCTCGGTGAATTGATAGTAAAATTCGAGCGAAAGCAACCTACGCCTCAAGAACAACAACTTTCGCTTTCACGTGTCGCGGAGGTCATGCTGACAGACCAACTGCACGGTCATCGCGAAGTGGGCACTCACTGTACATACAAGGGAAGGGCGGGGAATGGGACGCGGGAGTCACTAGCGTAGTAAGACGCCCACTGTTCCGCTGGGCTCGTCGCCCAAAATCCCCCCAAAAAGGAACACTTCGGTTGTTTTCCACAGAATGCAGAGGTGACGAAAATATAACACAAGAGACCTTCGCGGGCACCAAAAATACGTTTCGAAATTCGAAAACAAACTCATCGTGAGTACCATGTTTTATGAACAGTGTCACCTATGTTGACACGTGGGGGTATTTTCCTCTTCACACAAATTAAGCTCCGAAAAACATGCAACCGTATAGTAAATCGGTGACCAAAGAATGTCTCTCTATTAGTCATAAGGTTTACACTGGAAACTAATACGTTCAGTTAATGACTCTGAGCATTATCGAAGCTAAATCGGATCAGTTTAATAAATTGTTGGCTGAGCAATTTTAGCATTATTTTTACTCCGTAACAACATTTGCATCATATTTTCCTCCATAACATACATTCTTTTCAATAAAACACTTGGGAGCTACTTCATCGCCGGAATGATGGTAGACTTAGAAGCGAAAGGAAAGCTGTCAAGCAAATTCGACTTAACCTCTTAAAATTTCATCATTTCTATCTTTGACTTATAAACAGGCATTTAAATTTATCTAGTCCATTCCGACCAACTCCTTTTCCTTGAGATAAATCTTTCATACTTGAAGTTACCTCCATTGATACAAACCATATGTCTGCATACTTCCTATAAACTGCTCAATTTAATGAATCGCCCCTCAAGTTAGAATTGTGTCCAACAAGCAATAATTTTTATAATTTTTGTTAAGATAGATTCAAGACGTTGAGTGACATGTAACGTGAACGGAACAGCACAGAACCTTTTTAACCGCTCATATTTTATTGACACATAATAAAATCAACAAAATTTATTAGCGCATAAAATACCAAACGTGACATCACTATAGAAAAATATCCTGACACTTGGAACTCATTTAATACTGCCTGTACATTTTTATCACAATCAGCAATTCCAGGAACGATCCACTAACAGGTCGGTCACGAGTAGCGAGCGCTCATAGGTGTGCCACCAATCACATTTACTCGTATCAATGTCTCCTTTCCTAACAATAAAATAGCGCGGGAAATTCCACAAATACACTCTCTACGCAGTCATGCATGAGGTAGTAAATTGGCAGGAACAAAAAAGGGAGGATAAGCGTGGTGTAAATCATTTTACTCTCTTACTACAATCATTTAATGTCCAAGAATTCAACTCGGTTCTTACAACTGTCGAAGTATATGGAATCAGAGGGAAGTTCAATTTTTATTTTGTCTTTGGTTTTCACACTGATCTCCATCCAGCGTTAAAAATGGTCGTAGTTTTCTGTTTGAGGTATAATAGGTAGTATACCATATCAATTATTTAAGAATTTTTACAGATTACTGCTTGGTCTCTACATATAATTACTCATCCAGCTGCCAAGCAAACCTTTTCCCAATCCCAAAAGCAGTACACTTGGATGTGTCATATACTCAAAACACACATACATTACCTAACCATTATGTCTCACAATCAGTATAAGAACCCATAGCCAAGATTCTCGGTGACTTCGGATCTTACTGCCAATTTAAAGTAAAAAAATATCATAAGATTCACTAAGTGTAACATAAGGTCATTATGGCACTGAAATTTGTAATGTATCTAAATTCCTTGAGACATTTATCTACCCTATTAATTAATTCATTATATTCTTTTGCTCATGCAGAGCATTTACCACGACGATCAGTTACAATGCGTGCCCCCTGTCTTTAGTAAGGCTAGTGTTACGCTCACGAGTGGTTTTATTAAGCATCATTTATTGAAGATAAACTCTGAGAAACGAGCATTTATGTAATTCAACTAATTTAAAATAATGCAACTGCTCTATTCCTAGCAACTGGCTTAGAAATGAAATTCTAATTGGCGCCTGAGACACACAATACGCACAGAATTGGCGGGCAGAAGCAAGGATGGAGGATGAGGAGAAGGATATGCAAGACGAGCAGCAGTTCAAATTCCGCGATGGGAAGAAAAGAAAGAAAAAAACAAGTGATGCGAGGAAAGAGGATAGGAGTGGCATGAGTGAAGGGTAAAAAGGAATAAGGTGGAGAGAGATAGGGAGAAGGGCGAAAGGACAAAAGGAAGGATGGATACAGAAACGATGAGGAGAAATGGGAAACGTGCGAGGGAGGAGAGGCTTATGGAAATTTACAGAGAGAGAGAGGGAATGAGAGAGAGGGAAAGAGAGAGAAGAGCCGCGTGTTCAAAGAGTTGAAGGACGAAGGCTGAAGCTCCCGAGCCAGAGGTAAAGGTTAAGGTGGCTCCATCCAGACACGGCAGAAATTATAAATTACGTCGATATATTCAAGGAATCCCAAGCTCGCCGTAGATGGAAGACCGCTCGCTGTTCGCACAACATCCGAAACCATTCTCGCTCACGATGGCGCGACGCGGCGGTGATTATTGTTACGGAGGCACGCACCAGGCTCGCTCTCAAGACCATCCCGCGTAAACAATGAGGAATAGTCTCTCCCATAGTGGTCTCTCCCACGGCAATTTCAGCCCGTGCGGGGAAGACATTTGCCCGCATTCGCCCGAGCCGTGAGCTGCTGGTGCTGCCGCGCACGACCGCGGGAGAAAAGGTCTCATCTCCGTTCAATGAGACCCAGTTCTCACGACAGATGACGCGAACTGAATGATTCGAAATAGTCAACACTTCACTTGTTACAATAATGTTCAATGGCAGACAAAACAACGGAAATCTACCTGCAACCAATTACCGAGTGCCTATCTGCATGCGTGGGAAATGCATCAGCAAATGATTTAATTTTTATAATAGTTCTTGATAATTTAAAAAACGAGATAGGTAAATTTCTTTACCAATTCAAGTATTGTTCCATTGATTTATTAAATCTCAAAAACTACAATAGTTTTTGGACTGATTTCCGTAAAGTATCGCGGGAAAAACAATAAGTAAGAATTTATATGTAGTGGAAACACGGTAGCTGGAGCGTTAATCGTCAGTCGTTGAGTGCACATTTTAATAAATTTTAAAGTAATTCGTTAAAATTCATGAACGACATTTTACTTGTTTATTTAAGCAGAATTCATATAAATAAGTTTTTATTACTCTACTTGATACCTTGATAATAGTTAGCAACAATTATAATTCTATGAAACGAATTATTTCGTGTTTAGGAGAACATACGAAGTCGAATTATGTATTTAGAAATATGTCATTGTCAAAAGGACAGTGTAAATGTAGCATTTAATTGCAAAAAATAATAAATCAGTAACATGAAATTTTGTTCACTTTTATCTATAGATCTTACTAATTAGGACAGGTATGCAAAGTTTCACGCAAGTCCGTGATAAACAAATAATGCTCCAACCAACTTAAGCCCAAAAGCCATTGACTCGGCTAGTAAGTAATACAGCGTTTTTAGCGAACGGGAGCACCTCAAGCGACGAAAATTACGCTAAGGTTTTACAAGAAAGAACGTATCTATTTCTTGCACTGTTTAAAATATCATAATCAGCCAAGCCAGATAATATGTTCAACTTATTCCATAAGCACTGCATAGTTTTCTCTGTATTTTTCTTTCCTTGCTATTGACTCGACCATGAAAAAAGATCATACATGACACGCACTGACTGTCAGCGATTTTCAACTGAGCTTTATCGGCAGGGAAGTTCCACGCGGGAAAACTTCACCCCGATCGTTCACCAAAACGCCCGCGGAAGAGATCGAGCGCACTTATTACTCCAATGAAACGGGTATCGGAAAGAGGGGGCGGGGAAATGATTGCCTCCAGCCTCGTTGAGATTATTAAGAGATGCCATCTTCAAAACATTGACCCTTTGCGGAAATTGCTCTTGCCAGCATCTAAAGATTTTTTTTCGCTCGTTCGACATCATCCCCGACCAGGATTTCACGGAAGATGCGGGCGGATGTGGGAAATGGGGGGAGGGAGGGGGGCAATTTTCGAAGCAGCATCTTCGGGAAGTCGCAAGTCATCTATAACTTGGAAGGGTTAAGAAAGAGATAGAGCGAGCCCATTTTCTAGAAGATATCCCGGAACGGAGAGGAAGATTATCCCCTCCCCTCCCCAAGACGTCCACCCATTTGACGGTCAAATGGGACTTCTCCCTTGGGCGGAAAAATGCAACCCACGCACGTGCAACCGGAGTCTTATCTGGAGAAACCCCATCTCCCTCTCCCCCTCCTACCGGATGCGATTCGAGGCGACACAGTATGGGCGTCCCACCCGATGGGTGGGTGGAAGGGTGGGAGGAATTCCCCCCACCCCACCCTCTTCATCTCCCTTCCCTCCGGGAAAGAATCCCTCATTACCATGCGTAATCAGTTTCCTTGGTCGGTCTTCCAGGAATTATCGATGAATACAGCGGCAGACGGATGTCTTGAGAAAATGCTCTTGAATGTTATATCTTCCACACGCGGTGTTTCGAGATAGATCGGCAGTCCTTCGTGAGGATCGATAGTTAAAGAGTAATTTGCTGTGAATGGGAAGTAATATCATTCATGACCTTAGCTCCTACATATTTTCAAGATATAGAATAAGGGCAGCAAAGTTGGTGAGGGCGAATAAGAGCGAATTTCCGGGCAGGAAAGTTGGTGAACATTAAAGCACTTGAAAAGTTGGCAAAAAACAAGCAAATTAAGTCATTTCTCGTGTAGCTCCGAGTTATCATTCATGAACATCACTATTAGCTTTAAGATAACAAAATAAAAATATTTACATCTTTCAACTTTTTAATTAAATTTAAAATTAATTTTCAGCTCATTTACGACAGAAGCTGAGAAAAGAGTTGGCGACAGCCAATTACTAAGTCGAAGCAATGTTTGAAATCAGAGCTGTTTGCCATTAATAATGCAAACCATTTATATTAGTCGCGATGACCTTTCATAAATATCTTCCAGAAAAAAAAACAAAAACTCAACTAACCAATGAAATACAAATCCTCTATTACAGACTACATTGCAAGAAGTGGCTGCAATCAAATATAATTCACGAAGAGATGCACTTACAACACGAATCAAAACAAAGACTATGCATACTCTTCACACGTACCCCTGACGACTCAATAGTGAACGAAATACTGAACACGGATTCATAGCGACATTTTTATACATAAAGCTACGGATGTCATTCCCCACTCCCCAATATTGTCACTACGGCTCCTACAACATCCTGAATAAATGATGCCTAATATACGCGGCACTACTTTTCTCTTGGATCATCTATCGTAAAATTTACTATGGATGACAAACCACGGCCAGGAACTTAACGCTTATCTCTCAATCTATAACTCAAGAAAGAAAGAAAACTTCAACGTGATCGAGCAGTATATCGATTATATTATGCTCCCGACTCATCAATGAGGGAAGTTTATTCAGGAAATGATACCAACGCTTAATTTCCGTAAAATGATTTATTTGGGTAGTAAATGGTTTTCAACGCAAAGGTAACATTCATCAGGACCAAAATTAAATTAAATAAATTGATGGAAATTTATAGCGCCGATTTCATTTCCTAATCAGGAATTTCACAGAGTCAATGAGGAATGCGTTAGAGGCACTGTGCGAAAAATATGGGGTGAAGATAAGTCAGATGAGTAAGTGATGAGATTTTTTAGAAATAAGAAAGCGAGGCTGAATATAATGGTGGGAGGGCACAAAATAGAGCAGGTTGTGCAGTTTACGTATTTGAGTAATATTTGGAGGAAAATGGCTTAACAGGTCGGGACATCAGAGGTAGAATTGCCCTGGATAAAGACGCATTTTCAAAAAGAAGGGAATATATGTATTGGGGTCGGAGCCGAGACGTAAAGAAAAAACTGGTGAAAAAACTAATATCGAGCGTGACGAGGTATGGGTTAGAAACTTGGTCTTTGCGAAATGAGTATGTACTTAGACGAGGCTTTTGAGATGTGAGTTTGCTGGGTGTCAAGGAGGACGAACGAGGAGGTATTGGATATGGCTGAAGGGTAGAGGAAGCTCGTAGTGGAGGTTTGGAGAAGGCAGAAGGGATGGATAAAGGACATTTTGAAAGGAGAGGGCATGTTGAAGAGGGTAATAGATGGGAGAACAGTGGGGAAGAGTTGAATAGGAACGAAGAGGATAGGAATTCTGGACGAAATGAGAAGAGGTAGACGATATGAGGAATTTAAGAGGGATCCAAGGGCGAGACATCTTCAAGAGGAAAAGCGAGACCTACCAATTAGCTGGTAGAATACTCCAATGATAAATACTGAAACTATCATCAGGAAGGCTCAAGGTAGTACATGTAAGCCAATTCTTTTAACTCTGCTTACCAATTATTTTCTCTATTTACAATGTGAACTAACGCATAGTTTTTTATTTAATAAACAATTTTACGGCCATGAATAGATAATATTAACGTATAGTAAGAAAAATTTGGTACAGTACATTCATCAAACTTACATATCAGTTTAAAGTGTACATACATTTATTTCAGAATAACAAACATTTTCGTCACCTGGTCACAGTTATGCATGTTTTAATACACTGCCATGATTAATTTGGATATGGGATTTGAATTGTCCCATTTTCCTTTATCCGCACATGGCCAGCCATAATGATAAAAGGAGGATTACGAGCATTGGCAGTGGCCCACGTTCATTAGCCGGAAATTAGGCTTTTACGGACCACAAAGGGTTGATTCAACATAAAACTTTCTCTCATCAAATATTATCTTATATATCATTTGAAATTATAACTAGATAATCTCTATACATAAATGCAAATAATATTCTCTATAGTTTAATGAAACAAGATATATATCTCAGCATCATGAAATTAGATAAGACTTTTTGCTCTTATTCTAGAACCATTTATACTGAGCATATCGCGTAAAGCTACCTGAACGTTCACTACTTTTTATACTCGAAAATCATTTTGAAAAATGACCATCGCTTAATCTACTCATATTTATATATTATTCACAACCATTACTAGGCCTCTAGCTCACACTAAATTCTATTCCCAAATAACTCAAAGCCCTACGTACTCATAGTTTGAACTAATCTCTGTGTACTCCCGTCCTCCGAAGCTCCCTTAGCCAGGCAGTCTTTTCGAGCGTAACTGCTATCCCTTCATATCCGAGCCCGTTCCGTGTTACCTGATGTCTACCTTTTTTTCCCTCACCGCAGATTTATTCCTTCGTTAACCCTTCACAATGCCTATTCATCTGTACCCTTCTCCGTCCATGGCGTTTTCAGCATGCAAACGTGGCATCTCATTTCCATTGCTAAGAGTTTCTCCTTTATAAGTTATTCGAATACACCAGCTATCGCATAGGCGCAGGGAAGAATTCCACGAGTTTGTTTCTATAAATTCGTTCTTGGCTACTGTATTACTTACTTCCTCTGAACTCGACAGTTCAACCTGGGGCTTGCACGCGTTTTTTTTGCTCGCACAGACTAGATTGGCCTCTTTCCCAAGGCTATTCAATCACACTAACTAACGAGTGAGAATTTCTTCTTCAAGAAGGAAATTACTCATAGTAGAAATATTTTCAGGCGTCTAACACCAATGTGATATATACTACGACTTATGCTGACACAAAATTAAGTATCGATTTGTAATTAACTACATCAATTTCTATTATACCAATAAGTATACTTATTCTACGTAAGCACTTATTCGCGGATCTAGAATAATTTTGACGCTATAATTTATCACTTTAAGTACTGATAAATTTCTTAGTTAAGGACTCTATAAATAAATAGTTATTTTGTTTATCCGTATTTATTCACATCAGGCCAGACTGAAACGCGACCGTGGTCTTTCAAACGACTGGGTGGGATCGAGAATTCTACTAAATGTATATCTGCGTATGAAGCTGACATGGAAAGAGAGGACCCCAGGGTATTAGGTGAGGAATAGCGAACAAGGAAATGACAAACAAGTACGGATCAAATAGAAGTTTCCGTTGAAATAGGAACGTCACCATTTTCAAGTTCCTGAGGATAAATGGCAAAGTACGGAATCGAAAAAAGATAGATAAATAACTCTTCTTGAAAAAATATACATCAATAGAACTTAGATAATTCCCAGATATATTCAAAATATTTCCCTGTTCTTATAGCGTCATTTATCAAGCAACTATTAACAATGTTAGCGTCAGTTAACCAATCTGTTCCTAGTAGAGTATTACGTAAGTCCGTAGTAGAGATTTTTCTTAAGATGAATCCACGCTGGCCCAAGTGATCGAACTGCAAAATATATTTCTTAAAGCCCAAATGAGAGAATCACAACTGAACTCTTTTGAAGCCAGTAAAGGGATGGCTTCCACGTTTTCCACATTTAAAGTTCTAGACGCTTATAAAATAAAACCATTAAAAACGGTAAAAACCAATCACAACACGGAGCACATTAATGAAAACAAAGAATCCTGTGATGACTTATAAATTTCATTAAAAGGTAAAAATAAAATAATTTGCATGGTCTATGACGTCCCACTGACGGAATAAGTCCATTATAAAGATAAAGTCTGCACTTGGATGGCGGACAGAAGATGCACCTTGGCGAGGAGCAGCGCCAATAGAGGCGCTGGGCGTCACCAAATGGACTTTAAATCACGACTCACCCTCTCTCTCTCTTTCGACGCCAAGGTCAATGGACCTGATTGCCCACCAGCGACAGAAACGAAAGAATGCGCTGCAAACCAGTTCGGTGCAGCAATAAGTCCAGTCCCCGTTTCCACAAATCAACCGTGTCGGCCATTAATGAGCACCTGGGCGAGATTAAATCGCCACGGAGATGCAATCAGAGGGGACCCTGGGAAGGGGCGAGTGGGTGGGTGAGGCTGGGAAGGATGAATCCTTTTTTTAAATAAGGGGCGGCAGACGTTGATCGACCCTTGGATACGTGCACTCGGCAAACAGCAAAAGGCAGCGAGTGAATTTCCTCTACATTTACGGCGCCTACACTTTCGGACTGATCGCAGTTCAAAGGGTAAAGGTAGTTAATAAATTTGTTTAATTTTTCTCACTACAGATTTTTTTAAATGTTGTTCGAATATGGTCTCAGTAATGACTGGAGACTGGAGAAATACTTTCATGACTGGCCTGTTACAAAATATTTTATGTGCTTAATGCTTTAACTTGACTATTTCTTTAATGCTGTAGGTACACTGAAAACGCCTACAATACCAGCGCTTTTCTTCTGCAATTTTCATGCATAATTAAATTGAGTAAACTATTTACTTTTCAAAATAATTGTTAAAACATACTAACCACACACTTATCTTTTCTGGCGCGATCTGGGCGTCACAATTTCCTCATTTCTTTTTAAATATCTTTTTGTAGCGCACAGCCGTTCCTTTGAAAAACGGAATATTATTTTGGCAAATATCTCGAAAAAATAAGTGGCTTTGTACCAAGAGAAAGAAGATCTCTTTCTCTATGATGAGGTCAAATTCTCTGGGTTTTGTGAGAAATGATATGTCGCTCAATCCTCCTTAGTGATAATTCTCCGGGGAACGATCTGAGATACGGAGACGGGCAAAGGCGGGGGGGGGGGGAGGGGAATGAAATTGAAATCCTCCATGGAGATGAGCAGTACGTAGTGTGCGGGGGTAGAGTCGGGTGGACGTGGGAGGGAGGAAGGAAAAATTGAGCAAGGACAGTGACTCCGACGGAGTGGAGGCTGGCGACGCGAAGGAGTGACGTCACCTGAGATCTTCCCAAGGTCACCAGTGACATACACCACCCACCACAGCGGCGATTTTACTCCTCCCTTCATGCGGTTGGTTCTGCTCGTCCTTTAAAGGTGATTCCAACGAAAAATGACTCGACCGTCATTTTATTCTCATCCTGGCTAGTTTAAAAAAGTAATAAAACATCCATCTTTCGACACAAGAATAAAAATCATGCCTTTACAAGCTAGAATTCTTAAAATTGAGGTTAAAATTACATGGATAATCATGGATAAAAATGTAATTTTTCTACCTAACATTAATGCCATTTTCTAAAGAAAATAATGAAAGAGAATAAAATTCTCCCGGAGATTCGAATGGTACTACATTTAATGAATATTAACATTAAAATTTTGGAGTTCGTGATAAATAACTGCTATAATTAAAGGCAAAATGCGTTTATTTAATGGAAATAGCGTTGCAGTTGGCTTTTGCGGTTGGAAATAGCATTCATTAAAATACATAACTTATAAATTGATTTATTTGTAACAACTAAGGCCAACATTTAAGGCAGTAGTTTTATTAATAATTAACGAAAAGGTGGATTTCGTTATTTGTTTATAGATTCGCAGTCACAGTGGAACCCGCTTCTGAGACTCCCCCACCAATTCTCCCGGTAACCTCCTCAGCAACTGGCGGCAGTGCCTGTCCTTATCAGGTTGGCCGCGCAAGACGGATGACAGAGGCAGCGAGAGTTAAGTCACCGCGCCGCTTATAATATCCAGGAGGACGCGGCGTGCGCCGGCTGAGCAAATGACGAATGACAACGCACTGACTGACGGACTGGGGAATACACACCGCACGCGTCCATGTGGATTATTTGCCCGCGCGAGGCGATTTCATCGGCGCAGGATGGTTCGGGGAGCGAGACAGCATGACAACTGACGTAGTCTCATGAAGAATTCCGTGGTCCTCTCTTTCATAGGTCTCGGAGAGCTAAATGGCAATAGCCAGCATAAAACTAGGATTAGCTAAACTTGGTGGCACTCGCCATCGGAGCGTTTAAGGTCACAGAGAACGAATTAAGCGTCGATGAGCGGCCAAAGTTATCGAAGGGCTCTGTTGGGGACTTCCAGAGAGAACCTACGGATCATTATCCCTCCTCTCTTGTATGATCTCCTCTTCCTGATGTTATTTTATGTACGGGCGAGTGCCACCAAGTTTTGCTACACCTATACTTGAAAGATCGTGCAGATGCACCCACCGTACATGGTCTCTCCAAGGTAACCTTTGAAGGGGAATTCTGTCCCCTTATCTCACCGCCGTCACTGAGCATGTATACTATCTGTATAAGGCGTCAATATTCATAGATTCTATGATATTTGTGACACAGAGTATTGCATATTTGTACTGTATAGTCCCCTTCTGCCACATATTTACATGTATTCGCAAAATGCATTGATAAGTAATCATATTTGATGTGGCATTTGTAACATATGGTGTATTACACATTGGTGAAAACTCTCCCTCTGCCACACACCCTTGAGCTAGCTTGCAGGGTAATTTGTATATATAAATTCTTTTCTCTTCCTGACGTTACTTTATGCTCATGCGAGTGCCACAAAGTTCTGCAGTTCAGCGTACACTCCTCCAACTGGGGTTCTTTGGTGGGTTCGCCAGAGGACAGCCGCAGCGGCGCGGGGAGAGAGCTCTTCAACTACTTTTTTTGTTAGAGTTTCTTTGAAGTGCAGGTTGCAAATAATGAACCTCAGCGTAGAAGTATTTACTTTAGATCACCACCTTCGGATGCCGTGTTTGCAAAAATGTCTTCCTTACGGCCGAGCGGAGGTCACTCGCGGCTTGTTTGCTCGATGAGTGGAAGGGAGGGGGTGTTGGCTCTTCGGCGTCTGAGGAAGACCTCCCGGTCCCTCGACGCGATTTACTACGGAAGCATTTACTACCCTGCGGCGGAGGACTCGCGGCTACGCCCTCGGTCGGTCTCCTTCCGGGTGCCAACACCCCGCAAAGGGTCAAGAGCAATGGTTCCCAAAAGTGGGCGCCCCCTTGCGGATGGTGCTGTTATGTAGGGGGGCAAAAATAAATAAGGGGGCGATTATAAATAAAGAGGTGGCATGGGGCACTGAAAGCGTGGTCCTGAACGAACGGTGACCAGGAGAAAATGATGGCCTTTGACAATATTCCTTTTCCTCCGTGAAAATGGTAAATAGAAACTGCTGCGTTCAAGGTTTTCCAGGTGTAGAGAAGTGGTTCACAATTTAAATTGAACATTGTTCTCCACTCTTCATACTTTACATTGTAAAGTAAGGACACATACTATTTCAATTGATTTATTTCTTAATGTAATATGTTTTGATAATTTATTTATGTAACTTTTATAATACATTATCGGATTTTGAATACACATTACGTTAATCGTAATTTCTTTTAATTTTACTTTCATAATCTTCCTGGTTTGGCCGTGCAGTCGTTTTGTTGTTGTGTAGTGTAGTTGTTTTAAAGCTTACAGTTTGGGGACATGTGATATTGGATTGAGGAATACAGAGGTCGGTGGGTCGAAAAGGTTTGGGAAACACTGGTCTAATGGAAAACGTTCTAAGCAAATAATACGGCACAATAATGGGCCTTAACTGTGATTATTAACTTAACCAAATCACCAAAAAAATGGAAATGTCTCTTTATGATAAATAATAAGCAAAAATGAATGTGTAGTCTTGATAAAGTAATTTTATCCACTGAATTCTAATTTTGACTAATACAAGCAGAAATAAATTCCTTAATACCCTCACAGCAGGAAAGCGGGTCAAAATGTAACAGGATTTTAACGAAATTTTACTTTTTCCTCCAAGAGTGAGGCTTGTTGATTGCTAGGATTAGCTCATTCGGTGGGCAGTGGTACTTGTTAACTCGGTCATACCATACAATGGGTCGATTTACTATCCATTTCCAGGATCAAAAATAAAAAGCAGTAGTATTACAACTGGTCGCATAATACTGAAAACATACCATCAACTTTATCGATTTACGTTTAGTTTTCAGGAGCATAAATAAATTTTAGAAGTAGATAGTACCAAAGATCGCACTACTGACAATGTTAGGTTCCGGAGGGTGGCAGTGAAAAATCTTTGACATTTACTTGCCTCTTCCATGATGATTTATGTAGAGAGGGGTTACTGACCGCTGCCTCAAATTATCCATGGCATTGAGTATTTCCATGATATAATAAAGAATATTTAATTGATGCTAAAGTAAACTACAATCAATGAGCTCCGAAACGTAACAATGGCGTTATTTTCACAGTGACTATAAATTTTAGGCTACCATATTACAAAGACAAGCTCTAAACACATTGAATGGAAAGCCTTTGATTTACCTATTCACCTTCTCGAATATTACAGAAAAAGGCCGATTTAAATTGTAAAAGTATTTCCTGTATTTTAAACATTCATTTAAAATCTACGATTAAGGATTTAGGGAGAAGCTTGCAAAGAGTTTTTTTATGATGACATACCAATGAAGTTCCTTTGAAACTGCCCTTTTTGCTTAAGCCATTCAAAGGAACAAGGCTATGACAATTTTAAAAATCCAACTCTGTGAAGCACGGTTTGACAGAAAATGGTACAGCTACACATGCTAAAATCATCCACTACGAATGTTGAACAAAGACAACGCCAAACACTGACAGTCTGGTAATCATTCGTCATTTAATGAAATTCTTTACCTATGGGAAAGATAAAGAACACTTATTAATGTAATTGAGGTTTTTAATGAAGAAAAGAATAATTCGTAAGGAGGAAATAATAACGCATGAAGTAGGGATTGAGCTGTCAAGAGAATAGTATATGGGAAGAAATTAAAAATTGCGTTCCATAACATTCAGAATCGTCTTTTCCAAGCATACATATTAAACGTGCAGAAAATATTTAGCACGCTTTATATGTCATTTATTTCTTCAAGAAAAGACACAAACATGACAGTCACTTTAATGGTTGCAATTTGAAAAAATAATCTGTTTCTACCACCAGAGATGTCCACCCAAAATCTTTAAAGCCATTATTATTTAAGGTTTTGTATTTACTATACAGCACAGCATTATAACAACTGTAAGTGACTAGATTTTTATAGTTAAAGCTCCTATCATGTATTTCCAAGTCAAAATTTCCTCTTGCCTGTACACAGAATGCACTCACACCTCCCGGTCATATCTCATGAACTTATCTTCGCCTCTTCACATTTGCAACTTCGACGCAGTGTGCGAGAATGGCCTTGTTATGTACTCGGAAGGAAACACTTACCAACTGCAAATGTCAAGGAATCGTATTAATGCCTTGCTATGCCACACTGCGAATAAGAACGTCTATTCCTAGAACAACTTAATTATCTTGTAACCACAAGCAGGGCTTCAGCTAACACAATAATATATCAAACAGCGGCATATGCGATCAAACTTCAACTCAAGATTTCCTGCAAAAGCGAGGCCTTTATTATTATGTTATGTAACACATTACGCTTACATAATGTAGCAACAGTATTTGTAGCGAAAGAATTGGAGCATGCAATTCTAACTACAGAAAGATATGAGAGGGAAAGCTGATAAACTGTATAAAATGGCATATGAACTGTATTCACGCCAGCTTATTAAAAAGATATATATTTTGTAAACATGGAAGTAATGAACCAGTACAATCGAGAACGGTAAAATATGACGGTGTCCCCTTTCCATCGTGGTAGAAGCGATGATTTATCGCCTCAAATGGCCGCTTTTGAATGTATCGAAGCATCGTCTGGTACGCAATAGGCATGGGCACTTCCTAAAAAAGTACCGGTATTTAATGGACGAGTATTTTAAAGTACTATTTGTATTGGAACGGTAAAACCGACGCAAAATCATCGGTGAAACAGTATTTTTGACTGTTTGATTATATGCATGTGTTACGAATTAACGTTAATCTGACCTAATTTGACCAGTATTTTCATAACCTGGTAGAAGTAGATTCCATTACAGTAGATAATCACGAAAAGATCATCACGAATTATTTTTAATTAAAATGTAGAGGTAATTAATATGTGAATCTCTGCGAGTAACTTTCTTTCGAACTTGCGCAATAACTTCGTTTATCATGAATTATTTACATATTAAACGCACTTTAAATAATGCCATATGCCTTTATTTAAATTCGCTTACGATAGAAGTACATAAATGCCAATCTTGGACCGTGCTACGCTGTATGATATTTATAACAGTGATAAGTCTCTTCTCTACTACTTGTTTTCAACATATTCCTATATTACGCAAAAGGAGTCTACATACTATTCATGTAGTATTCATGATTACGCATTACGATCATTCAGCTACTTTAGTCTTAGCAGTTGAACGCTTGTGCACCAGATAGCAGTGCTGTTCGAGTATCGGTATACTTTCAACACCGGTACCCAAGGTAGTATCGATTTATAATAGTACCCGGGAGTACCGAAATAGAAAAAAATAGTACCCGGTTGTACCGAATACTGCCGGTATTTCATGCCCATCCCTAGTACGCAGCATTTGGTGACATTCATTGAGGTTTCATGACAATTGTTTACTCAGAAGGGGACATTGTGAATCAGCAAGCGTGGTCTCGGATCCAACGCGAGAACCCTGCGATGTTGTGACCCTTTTTGAATTATTTATTCACGTTCCAAAGTTCAAAACCCTTCTTTATTTTAGACCAATGCGTCGTCGATCCTCTCTCTGCAGTCTCTCGTACAACAACTCCTTCTCTCTTTCTTTAAACAATATCTAAACAACCCTTTCCAAAAAAATAAACTTTCAACAATTAACACAGCATTTCTTTTCAAACCTCAATAAAATTATAATTAATAACTAAAATAAATGAAACAACAATCAACATGAAGAACAACTAAGAATAACGAAACTTCGATTTTAAACAAATCAACGCAATCATTTTTAGTTAGGTATGGCACGACTTTACAACCCCCTACCCTCCCCCATCCATTCCCCTCCCTCCTGTCAGCTGATCGATCACGAGGACCACTCTGCCTTCTTCGCCCTTCCCCTTCCACTGAGAGGATGGGCAGGCCCATACGGAAATGAGCGACGTCCCACCGAGGAAGGTCGTAGAGGAAAGGTCGTGGGAACGCGCGTGTAGGGTGATTCTGCGGTCGCCCATCGCCCGTTTCGACTCGAGGGGGGCCCGCGGTGACACCCGAGCGACTCTCGTACCGCTCGAGACGCGATTCCACCTTGGAAAGGAAGGACTTCATATGAACTCAAATGATCTTCATTCCCTTTATCAATGTATTTCAAAGGTGGCTTTACTCAAGGAAGTTGAATTTTACGTAAAGGGCGAGAGTAGCGATGCCTGGTTATACACCCTGTGACCTTTTACCCCTGCGAAACCGTTGGGAGGTCACATAATGATAGGAGGGTCCTTACACCATTGAATTGGGCACCCTTCTAAACCTATGACTGGACAAGTTTGTTCCCCCCGGTTTGATTGCTGAGACCTTGTGACCTTTGACACCAGAGTGACTCTTGGAGATCAAGGGATAACAAGAGGAATCTGAGGACCTAATCATTGACTTAGGAACCCATTTAAACTTACTATTCGACACTTTTGTTGCCCCGATTAACTTTTTGTCACTCCTGTGATCAGACTTTTTTCTACCATGGTGTCAAAATTCAACGACGTGGCAGTAACGAAAGTCTCTAAAATTAGAGGTAAAAAAAGACACGATGAATGGGACACTGTATATCGCGACTTACAGGGCATCACTGCATACTCATTACCTCCCGTTTTTTCCCCAAGTAACGAATGACGAAAGTAAAAAATTAAGACGTCAACTTCGAAAATAACTTGATCTCGGCAAACAGAGCGCTTATTCATCACACTCTTAGAGTTACATGGGAAGGAAGGGAATATTTTTATTTATATAAATTTCATGAAATACGTATGCGTTTCTATAAAGCGTAGTAAAAATGAGAATTGCTTTACTTCTTAGTATTCAGTACCAGAACAGTCAAAAAATCGTATCTATAGTGACCTCTAAAAGAAAAAACTTTTCCAAGTCAAAACGAGCATGTTCAAGTGTAACAATAAGTCCTTCTCCGGCACATTCAATTGTTTAAAATTTTAATCCCCTCTCGCAGTAATGTGATCAATATTTCGCAGGTTGTGAAGCGATTTTATCACAGAATCGAAAGCTACTTGCAGGAAAAATACAAGCAAGGTTTTTCCCGAAACAATCGGCACCGTGGTCGATAGTGAATTAATTGCTCCCCCTATCGATCCCTACTGCCATATAAGTCTGTTCTTACACATCGAAGAGATCCCAGTGAGCAACTTGTTAAGCCACTGCTACGGAAGTAACTACCACAATTGACCGTCCTATCTGATGGTCCGAGTACTGAACATAAGAACTTCTCCTCGCAGCCCCCAAGTAGGGATCGGATCTTCAATGAACCACCACCACTGGGACTCGAACCCAGGGCATCCATGTGAGAAGCCAGTGCCAAAGTCACCAAGCCAACCCCATCTCTCTCAGTCATCATGTTTGATGCATTAATCCAAAGAACAGTCAAACGCAGACTCCAATCCCATGCTACTTACTACTTTCTTTTTAGTACTGGACTAGTGTTTCAGCGCCCAAACTAAAGCTCTAGATTAGAAAAGTACAGACGTTTGTCCTCGACAGATAAAACCGAGGCGAATGGGGAAGATATGTGGCATTAAACACTGTAGTATAATATATAAGAGCACAATTGATGGAATCAGATGACTCAAACTCGCTTAAATGCTTGATAATAAATTTTTGGCGTAGAAATATGTTTACTCACTGTGTTCCCCATTTACTGGATAGGTCTGTTTCGGTTGTGTTGTCTGTACTTTCCTAATCTAGAGCTTTCTCCCAAACAGTTTTATCGAACCATTGAATCTAAATACCTCAAACCAGGGGTGGCGTGGGTGTGCAGGGGCCCGGGTCGCTGCACGTCCAGAGGGGCCCGGTTTTTGTAACCCCACTCCCTCTTCTGAAAACATTTGTGCGTTAAAAACGCGTTAAACTACAATTTCATAGGTATTTATGTACAGTATGACAAAATTGTACTTTCACTCAGAGATGTTTGGTCTGCTGGCTGTTCAAAGTTCGGGGCCCGGCCCGCCGGGCCCTGCGGACCCTAGTCCGAAACCAAGTGCGTGGCGCGGGGCCCGGGCGGGAATCCCCCTCTTCCCGCCCTGGCCCAAGACCACCGAGATACTGAGTACCTCGGTGGTCTTGCCTGGCCACGCCGCTCCTGCCTCAAACCATAAACCAACGGCATAACGGCATACAAGCCCGAGGCTGGATTCAATCCCGACCTAGGGGTTGATTGGCGAGGGCTCGGCTAGTCTCTTCTTCCGAGGCTAGCGCGTTTCATTATACCACTTAAAGAGTTGCGATTTTTTTAGATAACTCTTTACAATGGAACTACTGGGGGTACGCTCATATCGACAGTACAATTGAAGCGGAAGGCACCGCATTTTACCGAGAAAAAAAACTTATGTCAATACAAGTATCTCGGAACGGATACAAACTGGGGATGCAGCACTAAGCAATTTGTTCATTGGTTGTTGCTCCACGTCCAACCATCACGTGAATCAATATTGGTGAAATGTACGGTCATCATCGGTAATTCCACTAAAATATCAAACACTAGTCCCTCTTTGCTCTGACGGCCGATATTGTTCATGGAGTACCATGAATCATGAAGTAAGTACTAAACATCAAAACGGTATCGTAATGCGATTACGATTGCTTGGTGACTCGACATCGTAACACAATATCGCACAAACATCGTAAATCTTGAACAGCACGGATCTTGCTGACCAAGATGTGACATGAGAGAGGAGTAAGAGGATACGGAGGGTGGGGGACTGGACGGTAGTCAAATGAAAGAAGGTTACTCCTTTCATTTTCGGATAAAAGTGAAAGCTAAACTATTTGTTTGTCTCATTTCCACTCCATTTCTTGCACTGATTGCGGCTCCCTGAAACGCAACTTCAGCTGCCTGCATTCCCAACGACTCTTCCTAGTCGAGAACCATTCTTTCCTCTCATTTAATGTTATGCTCCATTCCGAAATGTTCCTTCCATGGTAGGTAAAAATTTACATGGGGAAACAACAACCCTCATCTTTCCACTCAAAAGCTTACTAGAAACTAAGGAGGTTGGATGTGAGCGGGGGTCCACCCAGATACCACGCATTATAGAAATGAGCGGTGAGAGTCCGGAGTTCAAGACCTAAACCGAAAAAGACGATCGTGCAACCGCAACGATTTCATTCCCTCAAACAAATTTATTTCATCCCATAATGATCTAATGGAATTTAACCGCATGATCCCAAGCTGAACGTTTCTCGCATCCGCGCGATACTTTTCGAAGGAGACTGTGACATGAGAAACGGTCGCTTAACTTATTATTCCAATCCGTCGAGACGGAGTCGCTTTTCTATCTCCACAAGCCAATTACTTTCCATTTAAGTCATTGGTGACTATGTTTACTTTCAAATAAGTGTATAACAACGATACAAATCTCATTTTAGCCACCACGTTAAATGTTAAAGTAGCATTTGATAAATATGGTAACACTTATCGGTTATGTCATCAAATAAGGCTGTAACGAGAGAAGAAAATAAGTTAATACAAAACCTAACCAAATAATTACATTAATGAGTTACCAGCCTGAAAGTAAAGACATTTGAGAAGAGGATAAAAAGCTGTTAAATGTACAAATAAAAATGGTCCCTTGCTCCGTAGTAGGTTAAATCACCTACTCCAAGGTAAAAAAAACTCGCAGCTTCAACAAGCTGGATTAGGTTGAGAGACGATTTCGTATTTTTGGCTAACTTTCCATTACGTCCATAAGTAATTTTGCTAAAGGCAATCGTTCCCGGTATTCCCAACTCTCGTCAGAGATGTACACAACTGCCTTCAAGAGGGACACTAAAAGTACACTCGTCCGTCGGTATAGCTTTCTAATGAGAAATATTTCGATAAAATTAACACGAGACACACGCACCTTTCCAGTAAGGAAGTACAATCCATTAATCACGCTTCCCTCACCACCAACGCCACTCACGTGCCCACGCGTGCCAGCGTCGTCGCCCGTGTCGCAACCTAGGATTTCCCTCGCGGCGAGTTCTATACACCTACGAATCGAACTCTCTTGAATGGCGACAAGTAGTTTACTTTCATGAAGGGAATTCCTTCCATCATCGCCATCGTCACTCAACCCTCTATGCCTTAAAAAAAAAAGCAATCGGAACTATACAGATGTGCATCCGTAAGTAGCGGAAGAACGATATCACCCGGCTCATTGAATGATCTTTATTGGTTTCTTTCCTGTAATACGCATAGTTACACATATTCCAGGTAAATACATTATGTAACACTCCTGTAGTTTCGATAGCAATGTGATGGCGTTAACAAGGAGGTAAAAATCTACTATATCATTCGATTTTATAGCGGATAAATGAGGCAAGTGTGAGGCACTTCGCTCGTAGGTAGGTATATTTATTTCCAATCCAGAAAAAAATATAAAATATTTCCATAGTAAAAAGAAATGAAAAAGAAAAATATGCATCATCGCAAACTAATACATTTTTAAAGAATACAGCGTAAATGTCTTAAAAAATACATAAAAATGCATACAGAGGAGAACAATTTCCTAGAAGAGGAAATGGTTAAATGATTTTTTTAATTAGTTAGGTATACTGAAATGTTATTGGTGTGTATCTTAAGTCATCATAGCTTATATCAAACAATATAAAAATGCTAACCCTCCGGAAAATTATTTAAAAAAAATTAAGGGGAACGATAGAGCCAAAAATAATGACATGAATTTGATGAGCCTGGCAATGAAAATCCCTGGGTCTGAGGATTGCGTGGAACTGGATTGGCTGGCCGAAATAAAAGAATCGAGACGATAAATTCAGAAAAAGGAAGCTTTAAATGCACAGCTACTTGGTGACATGTATACTGATCGCTAAAGTAATTCACTTATTATTTTGACTACCAACTGTTTACAAATACATTCGGGACGGACAAGAAAATGTGACTGGAGATAGACTGAAGAGTAATCTTACGTCGCTCTAAGCTCAAGGTTATTTCCAGTGTTTGAGATCGTATTTTCCGCTAGAAGATAAGTCACCGTCGAGATTCTTTCCACGAATTTCTATTTCGAGTCAACCGGATTTGCTCCAACAACGCTAGCTTTGAAAAAGAATTGGTCACTTAAATTTACGAGACAAACAGCTAAATGTGATTCTCAGAATGGGTAATGGACAATACCACGCTAAAACGGGCCGATACACGTCGAACTTTAACCCCGAAGTGACGGACTCACAGGTTGCTTCCCATGGGATGTCAAGCTGCAGCTCGAGGAGAAGAGCATTCCGACACCGATGCGCACCTTCGAACAACGTCAAGGGCTCTAGAGGTTATCTCATGCGCCTTCAAAGTACATCGTTAAAACAATCTCCCAGTCGCGAGTCTAACATTCACACGAATTGACGTTTAATGATAAAGCACTAACTTCAGGAAACAACAGAGGAAATTTTTTCTGCGAATGGAGAACTAAGGATGACTACAAGACTGCGTGATACACAGGCCACGATGTAAACGACATCACGATACTTATTCCCCAAAAATAGATTACAGATTAATTCCGATTTAGCAAAATTGATATACATACCTACACTAATGAGTGACATCTTAAAGGATCATGTCCATCCACTGCATTAAATACTATTTTAGACGCCATTAAGGCGAACTGAAAACGAGACTAATTCTTATCCTCGAAAGAGAAGGACTCTAGTTCTTATGACTCTATGATGTTTTAGCAAGACAAAGGGGCACTGAGGAGAGATGAACTTTATTCACGAATTTTTCGCTGAAATGTGATAAAATGATAGTTATGCTCTATTACTTATATGCTTAAAATCATGTTAGAAGATGGGAGCTACACTTTAATCGGATAAAACAAGAAGTCTTTAAGACTCCTTGGGACAAAAGTTGAAAAAATCAGGATGGCGGAACTTGACTGATGACCACACGATCAACTCCTAGATAGCGCCTCCAGTAAAATTCAAACTCCCAGGTACGGACTAAGCAGCAGGCACTGCAACAGTCCCAAGCCGGGCACAGCGGCATTCCTCAAGTAACCCCGGTGCATCATCGAGTTCGCTTTCCCTGCATGCATATGAGAGGGGAGGGGGAAGGATAGGAAAAATGAACACCGGGAGGCGGCCACTCCCACTGCGGCCGACCGCACATCCGGCTCGCAGAGGATCGACCGCGGCCTCTCGGCGTGCAAGGGCACGGACTGTCCGATCCTTCACCACATGGGTAGGGCTGACGTTGGTCACCCATCCGTCCTTATAAAGACCGCCCGACATACGTACCATAGTCTGCTTTCACACACCCCCGGGAATACGTAAGCGAGACCCGGCGAGGGTTGAAGAGGCGGAGCCGGATGTTTATGCCGCGGAACAAAAGAAGAAACGCGAGGACGGAATTCAAATTGGACACCGTTTGCTTGCCTGACATCGCAGAAATTGGAGGGAGGCAGGAAGGTGGAGTCAAAGAGATGTCTTTGAAGGACGGATTCGCACGGTCATGCTCGGTTCAAAGGCCCCGTGGGGTTCGGATGGGGGTTTCTCTTTCGAAAATGCACCCACACCGAAACCAGATTTGAGGTAACGATCCTTGATGGCAAAATAATTCCAAGTTTACGAACGAAAGCCCGCGGAACGAAAACAAAATTATGGTCGAAATGGGGGGTTGGGTAAAGACCTCTGCTGATCTCTGTTTCACAGCATACTGTGATTAAGCTCCAGCCTTCCGATGGTAGAAGGAAACACATGGATGGACCACTATATTCTGTAGCCTGCAGAAATCATATTTTGCGATTGTTCTTAAAGTATGACTCCGGAACCCAAGTTGTGGAAATGACACTCCTCTAAAATTAAATTTAATCATACTGCGGCATGTTTACACATTGCTAAGGATATTCAGCCATGAATTTCCATATTAGGTATTTAATATGACTTCGATCTGCAATAACTTCAAGAACTACCGATACATTAACCGCAGGCACCGGCAACTCAACCGAACTGTAAACCGACTTACGTGAACATTCAAGAAAGGCGTCACGATCTTCTTTATCGAAATGGTGAAGCTTACCGCTCGGCAATCAGGGAGATTATCTTCTGTAAGTTTTAAAACACAGTTTAATATATTAAAAGCAGACTACCTATCAACAAAGGGCATAATATAGTCACAAGCCCGTCCCTCAGCACTTAACACAAGAGGCATGACATTGAGGAAGAGGCCATTGAGGAGGTCAAGTTTGGGTCAGACTCTCTCCTTCCACACTACTCTAGGATTTCTGAGGGGAATATCAATAAAATGCTGTGACATGTCGCATTTTTATTATTCTACGCCATGCAATTATGGAAAATTACTTTTCTTACTGTACATCCGACCCTACTCGTCATAGTTGTTAACATCTCCGACTTAAAGAAGAACATAGGATTACTGTCATTTGACGTCCGGAACAGTTCGGCTTTGTATCTATCATATTTTGCCGCTTCTATCAGCTCTAGAGATAGATCGCGGTATCAAAATAATATCCTCTTTATTGTAGGTAATTAAAATCACCTCGTCAAAATTTTTCAAGTAATTTAAGCCAATTTTACCGAAGATTCTGTAATTCTGTATCAACAATATACTGCTAGGTGATTGGTGATACTACAGCAAAAAATTCTACTTCAACGGTGGGAAATCGTTAGTTAGTTAGGGAAAGTTACAAGCCAATTTTTGAACCATCCAAAGAGACAAGTTACTTTTCGCGACAGCCGTTCGCCGTCTGGCCTCACACACACAAGTTGGACCTTCTATGAATCACTACACTTTTCGAGGAACTGTTTATCCGAATTTCTAATGACGCAGTGGAGGGCGGCAGCTTTCACAAACTTTCAATTCATTGGATGAGATCAAAAGAATGACGGCAAAATACATTTGTTTTTTCTTTAACTGCAATCGCGTCGGAATTATCAAATCGGTAATAATCGGCAATATAAGGAACGGATTCAGTGTATGTTTCATGGAATGGATCCAAATATCCTGAATTGAGCGATGGCTCTTAGAATCTTTATTTACAGTATTTCTGACATGCAGGTGACCTATATCAAAGTTTATCTCGGCTATATAAATGTATAAATAATTAGTAATTTTAATGTATGCAAGGGAAAGGTTGGATATAAAAATCTGGGATAAGTATTAGTTAACTGATGGAAAAAGGACAAACTTTGCGAATTTCACTATTAAGTTTTTTATTCACGACCTGGGTTTCGACAGTTTATGTAATCTAACTGTCGAAACCCGGACAACGAAACGGTCGTGAATAAAAAACCTAATAGTGAAATTCGCAAAGTTTGTTCTTTTTCAACCGTGGAAAAATTTCACAACTTTACCCCTGACATCATTCGTTTTGATATTAGTTAACTCTTAAAGAAATGCACGAGATGGCCCAGCGACGAGTTAACCTCCCGTAGAGCCAAAGACGAAGTTTTAAAGAGTGAGACTAAAATACTACTGTAGTAGAGCTTCAAATTTCAAGGGCTCATGCATACCGGGATGCAATTTACTTGTCATACCATCTGTAAGTGAAGCCTTATCATCGGGTGTGGCAAGCCAATTGAATCGCTTCATCGCGAATTCGATTCCCAATCATTATTTATTACCGTTAAATCGGGTGAGCTCGTCGTGACAGATCATTAAATATACACCAAGAAACCGATAAGAAAACCTGCTTCTCCTTTATTCTGCGCTTGGACGTAAGTATGTACCTATTCATTACCGCGATTAAACAAGCCTTACACTGAATACAATCGAACGTAACGACCAGAAAATTTTAAATATTAAATTTGCGGCATCATCCGAGTTGCTACAATGAAGCAAAGTCACGAGTCGCAGTTAACTTTATGCATCGCACGATTAACACGCTCATGTCACTCATTTTCATTTGTACAAGTTTTTTTCTAATACAGCATAACATTTCTATGCTAAAAACAAAATCGCAAACAGAGAAAAAAGCAGAAAGATACTGTAACACTCCCACACCTAACAGCTAAACTGCAAAATTATCCAAATTTGATCACATAAAGCCGGGGAATTTTCCCTTGGGCAACGTCCTGAGTATGCGTACTCCCATGCCCTTCTCTTACCCCAATCAGAATTCACATTAATCAGATTCGCAATTCATTTCTTATTGACTTACTCTCATGAAAACCCATAATTCTTGCGCGCTTCGTTGAATCTCCTCACCTTTTCTACCTCTCTCGTCCAGCTCTCTAGGGACAGTTTTTCCCTTCCAGCACAACATCCATTCAACCGTTCCTTTCGATTTCGATGGCCAATTGGTACCCTCATTCCATTCTTTCACATTCTGCCACATGTGCTGAAATCGTACAGTTAAAAAAAAATTTCACCTCAATACCCACACTGAAATTCATCACCCAAAATATTCATAAAACCTCGATTATCCTTTCATTTCTTCGCAACTGAACTTCATTACTTTGTGATGAAACGTTATCGCCCTCAATTCACATTTTTCAACAGAACAAGTTGCAAAATAATTATTATTCCATCCCTAATATTATTTTGTTTAAATATCACGAGCTACCAATCTTCAAAGCTAATTCCTTATCATTACACTGTAATCGTTTGCTTTCATTTCGTTCTTTCACTTGAAGATTAAAGAATGGACATCGTACTAGGGACATAAGAATTTTTTAAAGCAAAATCTTTTTTTTAACTCAAATCATTCCGTCAAGACCTTTCGGTGGGTGAATTAGCGTATCTGTAAAAATGTAGAGTCAATGCCCCACATCACATGCAAGGAGTCGAAAGAGACATCAAAGCTCGATTTTATAATCTCGGATAAAATACCTTATAAATGAAAACAGACATTAATACGCTCTCGTCCACTAACCAACAGTCTGATGCAATATACTAAACCCGAACTCTCAGTCAGCAAAAAGTTTACGAAAAGGTTACGTCACGTTAATGTCAACCAGACATCGAAAACCGCCCGAGAGCTTGACGAGAGCCAAAAACTCCAATTTTCGTCATGGTCCCAATTAGTTTAAGAACAAGATTTCTAAAAATTTACTTCAAAGTCGATGCCTGTAAAAAAGGAATAAATACCAGGAGCGATAACTAGGATAAACAATATTTCTGGGGGAGCGCAAAAAGACTTACAAGAGACACTTTTCACAACAAAGATTTATTCGAAAGTAGATACACGGGAAGGAATAAGACTAACCCAATGATGATTTTTTTCAAAGTTCGAAGTTTAAGCTTAGGACACGTTAACATTAAAAATGGCCCAATGGTAAAACTTGCTTGAATGAGATTAATCCGATGCTTTAGACCAAGATGACGGCATCAGCACTTCATTTTTCCTTGAAGCCGAACTGCCGGTTAAAAAAACCCCTTTCAACGAACGACACGATACTTCCATTAGAATATTTTTATAACGCTTTCCAATTAATGATTTCTCCCTTCTGACTCCATTAGCGAACGGATATCGACTGCCAGCAACTCCATTTATTCGGTGTTCAGCCGGGGAACAATTTTGGCGGTTGCACAATCACCAAATTGAGTAAAAAAAATGTTTCCAAAACTAAAGTCATGGTGCGAGGCCTCGGGGAGTAGTGATGAGAAAATATCCAGCCGCTAACTCTTGATTCCCCGGCGATTGCGTCGAAATCGTACCACGCGATTCGTCGGTCGGGGAATGTTCACCGAAATTAACGTTTTCTTTTTGAAAAAAAAATTGCAAAAACATATCCTGATTTTTCACAAAGATTTTTTTATTTGATATTTTAAAATAAAATCTTGAATAAAAATAAAAATACTCTATCCTTCGCCACAGAAATCGCAATCTATGCGCCTCTGGCGGAAACGCTCGACGGATCTAGATTGAATGAGAGTCACGACAGGATTAGAAAACAGCCTATTATAGATTGATTAAAAATTTAACACCCAAAAGAGTGAGAACTTTGCTGCCTGTGGCGATAAATAACTAAAGGTCTATGAAAAATATTTGGTATTTACTTGACGCTCACATCTATTGCCTAGAAATAGCATCCCCTAAGTGAAATTTTATGACTGGACCTGACGAGATCGTACAAATGCCATTTTACCTGCGAACGAAAACACCTCCCTATTGATCAAAAGACAACCATTCGTTAATAAACAGCGGAACTCATTTGTCGATATTACTTCCATTGAATTTATTCCAGGATATTTCATACGAGCTAACATAACTTCTATGTTCATCATACTCACTAGCTTAACTGCAAGAATTGTGCCTTTTGGATCAACACAATAGACTCATTGAGGCATTGCGAAGGATGGTACTTACTTGTTTAAACATTAACAGAATCAAAACCAAGCAACGGAATTGATATAGCTTTAAAATTATGTAATTTTAATAAATTATAATTGGTTGAGTTTTGGAGAATAATTACATGAATACCTATAAGAACTTCTAAATTTGGTTATTTTTTATTAAATATCGCGATCTCACAAACGAGTGATTGTCTCTTGCCTCCTTGGAGGACAAGAAAAGTAAGAAGCAGTAGGGGCAATGATAAAACTAGAGAAATTAATCAAGAATTTCAATTAAAAATAAATACCCAAATAATAAAAAATGCAGTCCAAATCGACTCGAATAAATTACTTTAACAACACAACTTATAATTTAAACCTGGATTTCAAGGTGCTTTCGATTTAGTGTAGCTTATTTGACTAGTCGATACCACCTCCTTAAGAGTCGAAGCGCATGCTTTGGGAATCAGATACATTTCCTGCCATTCTAATGAAATCAACTGAGTACCTTCACTTTCGGGTCATTAATTCTTAATTATACACCCATAAATAAGAAGTTTGAAAACACGCTAATCATACTTTAACGGATTAGCCGGTAGCACGTTAAAATGAATTGCCGAGGAAAACATGGTAAAAAGAGGTTTCCCACATGATTACGTTTTAATGTGCATAGTAACAATCAAAAATAGCGTAACTTGAAGTGCTACAAAAAAACATTTCACAAATAAGATTCAAAGAAATCTAATTGAAAATGACTTAACTTGGAAGCAATGAGGAGCAGTAGAGGCGCAAAATTACTTATGCCAATCGTCAGGGAAGGCATTATCGGAAAAAAACATTTTAACGACTGAAACTTAAGTCTAGAATTGTATTCAAAATTCTAATGTACCTACTTGTATCACTTTAAGCAATAGGTATTTGGAATTCCTTAAGCCGACAACTTTCAACGGGTCCGTATCCTAGTCTCTAATGACACTAGTCCTCACCCCTAACAAAGGTCAACCATTACACAGGCCGGACTACTGTCTAATCCCACATTCCTATGCGTTCAACGCTTTGGAAGAATGAAGATTCACGCCCTCCGACGAGTCGGGAAATCTTTGACTTACGACCGCGATCGCAAAGAAAGGAATTTCAGGGACTCTTCCCAGGCGGGAATTTCACAGCTTCGGATGTATGAGGAAACTTTCATTTACCTTAACGAGTTTCTCACTCGGGAACCTCGACCTATTGGCAGGAACTGATAATATGTTCTCCAAGCAGGAGAGTAGTTATTTTGCCTTCAATGATTGAATGGTCTCCACCCATTTAAGTCCACTAACGCCTAAAAATTTAATTTGAAGAGTCAACACAACGCAATATGCTTAATCTTAAGATTCGCTACTACGATATTTTTATTGACTAGATATTACTTTGTGAAGAAATAAAAATAAATTGGTGGTAAATATCACCCCATACCTGTAACTTCGGAAAACAATAAATATAAGTTAAACTGGATAGAGAGGAAGACTGAAAACAAAGAGAAGAAAAAATGGGCTGAGGAAAGAGCGTACGCTGGTAGCCATTATTCAATAAGGAAACCGATAATATGGAGTAACTAAAAGAAGAAAATAGTTGTTCGGATGTCAGCTAAGCAAGGAATTGCGAGGAAATAAAAGGATACTTAGAGAGGAAACTCAAGCAACCAATGATTTGAAGACCAAGAAGAAGAACAGTGAGCCGTAGCCGAACGTACTTCAGTATTTAGGCATCAGAGAAAAAATGTATATCAGAAGCTTTCTTCACATACTTGAGGAGGGGAATGAATGATACTATTAAGGGACAGGATTGGGGGGAATAATGTAATACGTTGAGGCATTAGAGAAAAACGAACATACTGTTCGGATATTGGAGTGCTTGGAAAGGAAAACTGGAAAAAGGAAGACTCAATACAAAGGATTTTCAAAATAAACGGGGCGTTGAAGGCTGGCGCATATTGAAGGATTTTATGCAAGGGCAGCGAAGTGAGGATTATATCAATTAATGCGGACGCAAAGGTACAAATTTAACGAAGCTATTCTTCCCTTCGGAAACTCATGCCAAAGTTTCATTTGCCGCCCAAAACCAATATCCATTTCGTCCCTCTTCTTCCCTTAATGCCTTCTTCCCTCAATCCTCCTTTTCACAACTGCTCGCCTGCGACCTACATAGCGGGGGTTGGTAAGAAAAGCACATCTTCTAACCGTCAGCAGCCCATGCAAAACTGAACCAAATTTAAAGTTATAAGAAACATGAATAACAAAATTTGCATAGTAAAATTTCTTATTTATACTCAAAAATTACTTATCAAAAAAAGAAGAATAAGCTGTCAGCAGAAATCATTAGGCAAAGAGCCAGCATCATACCGTGTCAACCTCGTGTAGAAAAAGCAAAGCATTCAGATTAATAAATAGAATGACAGCCACTGGGAAGCTCACTGGTCTGCTCATTTACATATTCTTTAGTTTTCAAACGAAATACACAATAAGTGAAAAATGCTTAAGGTGGGGATTTGCTTTGAGCTAATCCGGTTGGCGCGACTGAACCCTCGCTCTAATATTTTGAAGCAGGTGGGTACGCAGGAGTCATGACTTGGTGCCTAGATGTTCATAAGCCACCGAGTGCTAACTTAAGGTATAATTTAATACTACATAAATGCTCGACCTTGACGACTAGATCATTCTACATGATAGAAATCGCATTCAACTTAAAGCTGCTAAAAATTAATATTTTAAAAATTTAAAAGGGTGGCAACACTTCTTGGCAAATGCTCAAAGAATAAGTGGGATTTTCTGAGTACCAGTACTCGGTAAGTCGTTCAGCTCATTAATCATATTAATGCCCAACAATGTTAACTTAATTACGTGTAGATCAATAAGCACAACGATACATTACTACCAAGTCGTTTCGACGATGACAATAGAATGAACCACAGTGGAATAAAATGGAAGGTAAGACCATAGGTCATTAAAGACATGAAGGCAAGGGATCGTGAGGAATCACTAATGTTCTCCGATGTTCGACTGAAGCAAATATAGGTGACTGGATAAATTTATCTTTGGATTAATTACTACTGATTGTTCTCTAAGCACCTTAAGACTCTATTTAGCATTGACATTAGTTGCGGTAGGAATGTTTCTGTATTTTTTTGCAAATCATGAGACAATCGACAGAAGGTAAACAAACAGTCATACAGTTAAAATACAGTGCACGACCAACTTGCGCCACGCGTGTCGGTTGAGTGAACATATGAAAGTAATACGTAGCCAGTGAGCATTTATACTGAAGAGAGACTTATGTTTATTTATAAATATTGAAATAAATAACCGGAAGTTTCGGGAAGAAATACCTTACAGGTTAGTAGAGGTTCTGTGCTTCATCTACAGCTACGAATGAAAATAAATAGGTACTGTAAAAGTGCTTTTGAATTGTGCCATGAGAGTAATGGCCATTGGCATATAAAAAATACAAACATACTATTTTGTACCATGGAAGTCGTCAGCACGTGGACACAAAGAGAAGAGTATAAATACGATGATCACACAACAGCGTGTATACCGCCTGTTCCAAAAAGCGACTTTTGCAGTGAGTAGCCTAAGGGTAAGGTACTCTGGTTTGTTGGTTCTTTGGGTAAGCGACCAACAACTGAGGTTATATGCGTCATGGAGGCTAGGTTAGTTGGTAAGAGAATAATTATTGCGGGAATGGAGGAAGGGTGGAGTGAAACCAGACGTCAGCATTGGCCTACTCTTAACGAAAGACACCAAGAAGATCACCGTACGTCTCATCCAACACACGAATTAATGTACTTGAAGAGCCCTCCAAGAGACACCATGGAGGGATCATGATTCCAATGAAAATTCTCCGCCACAGCCGGGATCGAACCAAAACCCTAGAGATAGGAAGCCAGTACTCTATTGGATTCTATTATTCACCTAAATTCTATCAGCTGCTCAAAATAAGTGTTTTCATATTATTTCATTAATTCTCAGACCAAACATGAAATGACAGAAAATTTCAAATAATTTTACATGAAAAAATATTCTAAACATTTATATTTGGTTACACAAGGAAATCTCCCTCGGAATGGGGAATTTTCCAATTTGGGATACCCTATAACTGAACTTTTATTTCGCAATATTTATACAGAAATCTCAGAAATTAACGATATAATTTGCTTTAAGTGCAATATTTAATTCTGAAGCGTGAGGGAAAGAGAAGCAGTAATAACGGGAAAAGCAGGAAGCGGGTTGACACGAGCATAAAATCACATGCCAAGCTCATTTTTTTACGAAAACCGTCGAACGGTGGGCACGTTGCAATCCAGAAGGTTTCGGCAAAAGAACGAGTGTTCATTTCTAAGAGAAGCCTCTTTTTATCCACCCAAGCTGTGCGTGATTTCCTGCGTGTCTAGCTTTTTCCATAAACCACAGGCGACACTGAGGCAAAGGAACTCGGCTCCTGAACGTCGAAATTTCACACGCTGTTGGGTCTGCTTCAAGCTGAAGCTAGCAGCCCCCCCCCCCCTCCCCAGCAATCAAACTGGCTTAAAGTCAGTGGTTGGACAAGCCGATACCCGATACTTAAAAAAAAACTGCTACCCGCATCCGCGCAAATACCTTTTTTACGTCAGCGCCAAAAAAGTTCATCAACAGCTAGCTTTCACTTTGCCATTTTATTTGATAAACCCAAAAACAAATCCTCCCATTTAAGTTACGATTCTCCTCTGGTGACTTGAAAGAAGAAATTTCCGTCAGCTTTCACTTTGCCATTTTATTTGATAAACCCAAAAACAAATCCTCCCATTTAAGTAACGGCTCTCCTCTGGTGACTTTAAAGAAGAAATTTACGTAATTATTAAACCATTTTTTCTTTCATTGTTTCACCACCGGCCACATAGAAACTGATTTTTGTGGGCTGGCTACGGGAATACTACGGCAGTGCCCACCTTTTGTATCTTTAGAATTTCGAGCTTAAATATAAAATAAAAGCAAACTATTATGAACAGTTTGCAACAAAAATGACGCGCGAGAACTGTCAAATTTCATCGTTATTGGGAGTTCTAGTTGTAAAACTATGTAAAAAAACAATACTCGCGGTTTTCGCGACGCGAACTCGTTTCCCATTGCGGTTTCATATCATACTGCAGGAAATACTACGGGGGACTCATGGGTATAACACACAGACCAATCTTATGATACTGCCGATAGGAAGGTAGTTGCGCTTGGCAAGAAGGAGAATCCAGCTCCTTAAACCTAGCCTGCTTACACATCAACGTCAACTAGCGGTTTGAAGAGGTAGAACAATATTTCGTTTTCGTTTCAATGATATATTAATATCAAGAGTTCGTCTAAGAGGTGCGTAGAAGAAATGAATAGCGTAGGACTAAAAGGTACGATACACACATAGGTGCTTCGAAAACTCAAGATTAAATGGGACGAACCAAGGGACGAGCATCGAACAAGAAATACTTGGGTTTCCGTTTGGAGATCCAAATAGCATAAAACACCCCCACAAAAGGGGGCAGCATGCAATATTAAATTACCTATCAGATGAGGAGTGTGTTTCCCATCAATCGATGTTTCCCGCAACCCGAAACCGACCGGAAATTCCATCAGAAGGATCATCATGTGAAACCCACGCTGCAGAGATGAGCAGGCATCTGCCTTGTTCCCCGCTAGTCGAAACAAGGTCGTGTGTCTGGGATTGTTCGGACTCGAGCAACTTCACTTTGCTGAGAAAGGAGACCGTTGCCTATATCTTACTCGCAGTTACGTTCTAATGACAGTTCATTCACGTGTACATATTTATTTATATATACACGAGTAGCATGTATATGTATCATTGATAGCATTTGTGATCTCATGAATATTAATTACTGTGGTTCTTCAGTGGTCATGAATTAAGGGTGGTGAAAAGGAGTATTTATTAGCTATCCGCTATTTTACGCGTCTCTTTTATTTTATCTGGGTGGTCGAGTCCATCTAACTAGTGAGAGAGCCTAATAAAGGCCTCGGGACTTTTCGGAAGGATTCGGTCCCCTTAACCTTTCCTGAAGATTGAATCTCGCTTGGTTTGTGAAACAAAATCTTCCTCAGACTGGAATACATTCACCCACCAATGATAAAGATGATGGGAGTGGGTGGGACACCACTAATATAATTAATCTAATAGGTAATTAGAATACGGTATATACAGCTATAAACGATACTGGATGGTTGAGTTGGCAATCGACATCTGAAGTCATTTGGACCATTGAGGATAGGTGATTAAGAAAAGGGTTACATTTGGGACCGTGAAAGTGTAAAGAGAAACCCGGCGTCGACATTATCCAACTCTTAACGAAAGGCCCCAAGGGGGCTACACAGTTTAACGTCCTATTCGGCAGACGGAGCACTCCATTGAAGTGCTGTCTACACATAACTAAAGTAGAGACCACGATATCCTTTGAAAAATTTCCGGGATGAGAACCGGGGCAATCAGGGTGGGAAGCCGGTAACAAGCCACCACCCCTACCCGACCCCGACAATTTTCAAGGTATTTCAGAAGAAATCCACGCAACTCACCATGGAGTTTGCTAGAGGATACGATTTCAAACATTTTTTGTCTAGTAGGCGTGTGATAAGCAATTTTTACTTATGGAGCTTGCTTACTAATGAGGATACTAATGACAAGTGTTTCTTTGATGTTAAGATCTAAAACTTGTATAAGTGGTGCAAAAGATATTAATCGTTCTTTCAATGTTGTCACTCATGCTAATGGTAACTTACTTTCAATATGTTGCAGTTATCCAGATTTTCCATGGCGACGGAAAAATGTACTGCATAAAATATTTCCGTTTCCATAGCTCAGGAAGTAAGAGGTTGCGACCCCATGTCCATGAAACAGAAAATGATCGAAATCGCATCCTCTTTCACCTCGAGAAATTAAGCAACCATCAGGCACATTTTGCAGTTGCGATGAGAACGCCGAAAAACTGTGACCAATACCGATTGAAGGGGCCTAAAACTACAAAAAATATTGTCTCGATTTGAGTTAGTTAATTTGCTTCATTTTAACAACAAAATAAACACTTGCCAACATAGGCGCCGGCAGAAAAATTTACAGAGGGGTGCATTCAATGGTGGCTAGTGACCAACAATAAGGGGGTTTCACAAACTTGTTCACACCCAAAAAAATCGCAAAAAATGTCTTCGTATAATGCTCATTTTCTTAGAAAATGATCGATAAGTGATTGTAAATACTTGTGTCCCCTAAATGTTTCGCATGGGGGTGTCCCTTAAAATTTCTGGTATGGGGGTGCAAAGGATGATGACGGTTACCCGTCGAAACCAGGTTCGGTCAAATAAAACTTAAGTGTAGATAAATATTACTCACAAGTGTTTCTTTATTTTTAAGATCTAAAACTTGTCTAAGTGGTGCAAAAGATCGTTCTTTCAATTTGGTCACTCATGCTAAAGGTAGGTAGCTTACTTTCAAGATGTTGCATTTTTTCTGTTTCCATGGCGACAGCAAAATGTAATGGGTTATATATTTGCGTTGCTATACCTCAGTAAGCAAAAGGTTGCAAACCCATGTAGGTATATTAAACAAAAGAATGATTGAAATCACATCCACTATCACCTCCAGAAATTACGCACGTTGTTTTCGAAACACCATGCATTATAAATGAGTGTAAGATTAGGCAATGCATGCTTTGGGAGGGCACTCACGGAAGAGTCTCTCGGGGCTGAGGTTCCGCAGGACGTGCGGCACGGGCGCGTTGAAGAGCGGCACGCGTCCCTTGTTGCGTGGCGGCATCTGGGTGCGGGCCATCGTCTCGGCGTCTTCGCCCTCGAGCATCCACCGCTTGCCGGCCACAGCGCCGTGGTCCCCCACCGCATCCTCCTCGTCCTCGTCGGCGCAGCGGAAGGTGCCGTTGTGGAACGAGCGCATCGAGTTCACCCACGCCTCGCTCGTGCTGTACACGAAGCTGCCGTCGATCCAGCTCGTCATCCGATTCGTCTGCGGAGGCGAAAAACAAGAGCGTCAGGGTCAATTGGACACGTTTTTGAGACATTTATACCATACTTAAGGTGGTTTGAGCGAGATAGTTCCCTAGTCATAATGGAGACCATATTCAAATTTTATTTTTTCATTTCAGCGTCTGTAAGAAGTATGAAATATATATTGTAAAATTAATGGCGCTATGATATAGTTATATTTGACCAATATTCTCAGTAATTAAATAAATATAAGCTACATAAGTCTCTAACTTGACTCATTTTTTCCCGCCTTACGGCTGAAAACCCTTCAAAAGAGCAGGTTTTTTTGCGATTCTGTAAATATTACCGTGGTGAGTAATAAATAATTTTATACAAATAGTTGAGAAAATATGCAAACTATACACTGTTAGTTTTTTTACGAAATCTAGGTGCTAGAAGTTCCTATTTTTTTAATATTCTATCTCTGGAGCGCATAGCCATTATCTATCCCATGTAAAACAGCTTATATTTTTAGGCAAATAGCTCGAAAAGTAGTTCGGCAAGGGGTTGATATTTTGATATCAATGGAAAGGTGAGAGTTTTTTTCTTAAAAATGAGGCCAAATTCATCAAATTCTAGGTGAAGTGATTTTTCGCTCAAAATACCTTAACGGCTTATAACACGCTTGGGAAAATCAAATGTCCGTAATCTAAAAGTATAGTTAGTAAAATATTTAATAACAGCATGACTGTGTGTTTGACGGGATGTTTCGACGTTTCTAAAGTAATTCAATAAGATTCGTCTGCGGAGGCGAAAAAACATAGCGTTAACGTCAATCAACGTTTTTGAGTCATTTATATCATATTTTACAGCTTATAATAAACTTGTGCAATTGAAACATACGTAATTTATAAGTAGAGTCAGTAAAGTTTCTAATAACAGCATATTATTTGGCTAACAGCAGCAGTGTGTTTGACGGGACGTTTCGACAGGTATTCTGGAATCACCTCTAGGCCATTTACGCAACGGGGATCTTCCTCCGTCCATATTTAGGTCAGTTCCGAAGGAAGCGAAGTTCCTTGAGGTAGATTTGGAACTGATGGGAAAATTAACACTGAAATGCATTCGAAACTTCGTCAAGAGACTTAACGCTGGAAAAATCCCCGAAAAACGCTGAACTATCACCTTTGCAGCGCTACGAAAGCCTGATACATGTAACCCTTCCATGTAACCCTTCTGTTAACAAGGTTGAAGATCATTTATAATTAATTTTTTTTAATTAGTACAAACTTCATGCTTTATAGTCTTTATTTGGGCATTTAATATTATTATTGTTCTACCAAACATTAGGCTGATGGTTTTTCCCCTTCTTGTTCCCCGGTCTCAAATTTTGTGAACACACTTTTGTTGTACATTGCTTTCTGACTCTCCTGTAAAATTAATAGTTGTATTTTGTATTGTTTTGGCGTCACCAGCCAGCTATTTGGTAAACCTGAATGGCGGCAACCCCAAAATAGGTTTTCCTCAGGGGTCTCTATGTTGCATTACATAATTAATTGTAAAAATGTGTATAAAAGTTATGTATGAAAACTTGTTGTAAAAAATATCAATACCATGTGAACACATGCGGAGAAGGAGCGTGATCAGAGTGCTTTTTTAACTTGTGCTGAATTCTGGCATTCGTTCGGTCAGATTTCAATCAAGTTTTAACAGGAAAGTCATTGAAATTTATTATTGCCATTGATTTGAAAATCGGCACTAATTTCAACAAGGAAAGATTTTGGATTAAGTTAACCGGCACCGTGTCACTGAAAGGTCAATGCCGAAAGTCTTAAGGTCCATTCTGACCTTGAAATGACTATATAAGCCGGAGGGTAATTACCCATGGATTCCTTCTGTGGAAATGTCACGTCTTATAATTCGGAAAATAAGCCATGAATATGACTTTACTATACAACGAAACAAATGAATTTATGTAAAATCTGGAAGCCACTGCAACATAACGCAGCAGAATGTGTCAGGACAACTGCATCGAGCATTTGTGAATAAGTGTAATTATTGCTATAACTAATTGTTTTAAAGTTATAATAACAATGCACCCATAAATAGAAACACGAGTATTTACGCTAAATCTTTAACAAAAACAAATAACCGATTCAGATGAACCAACATCCCACATAATTTTTCACTGGAATCGTTTACATGAACTACATGGAGTCAAAGGTAGCAAATGTTTGATAACTGCACTGAACTTTTGCATGGATAGCTCGGAAGTTTAAAGCGGTATTTTATCAACAGAAAAGATACATCTGACCCAGGCGGGCCGACAGATGACGGAAAGAATAATCCATCGAGTTTGAGGAATGGGCGTCCTTGACGAAATATTTATTTCGTCGTCGCCTGTCAAGTCGAGTCAATGAGTTTCCTCGTCAGGAGACTGATACAAATGACGGCGCCATCCGTCGTCGCAGGGGTCTTCCAAAGCTGCACGGAAGAGATGTCCCGAATGACCGCGAACTCCAACTATATACTCCACTAAAACTCTTGACGAGAAACGCGAGAACTTCTTAAGTTTGATGTATTCCTTTTAAGGGGCAATATGATACAAAATTTGAGAGGAAAAAATGCCTCTACTGTATGATTTAAGCTTAAAACAATGATTTAAAAGGAGAAAACTTGATCTTGGTTAAATAAATTAACAAAATTCGTATAACTAAACAATGATTAAAAATACTGCGTTAGCAATGCGTGTCGTAATTGGTTCTCGCAAACCTCTCCGGTGGGAACCGGCTTCACATCCGAGAGATGTAACAGAACACCACGAGAGACAGCCAAGCGATAAGAAATTCTAAGCTACTTATCTTTCCTTCCTCTGGCGGCACTGGAAAATGGACTGACTCATCATCCAGAGGCGATCCGTTTCACATTAGACCACAGTTTTTATGTCTGATACACGCTAATCGTATGTCAACTCGGAAGCAGTTGCGGCGATTGCAGACTGCTCAGAATTCGTAAATCACAATAACACAAAATCGGTTTTAACCCGAAAGAGCGAATTTTCGACAATTCTCTCACGGAAATCCTTCACCAAGCAAGCCGGGCCTAAGATGGGCGAAGTCAGTGGTGTTTTCTAGCCTCACCTTAAAGAACGAACCAAGAGGAAGATAAAATAATTGACATTTTTCCTGATTAAATTTTTCGCTTTATGCCTACTGCCACTTCATAACTTCAAGGTGCATTACATATAAAAGTTCAACATGGTTGAGAAAAAAAAAGAATGACTATAATAACGATAATGTGTAGCCCTCTTCTCACCATGGGGCTTAATTTAAATGTATTTACTGATGATTCAACTTTATAAAATGACAAGGATCAGAAAACTAGGGCAGAGAGGATAATGATTCAGCCACATCTACACACTTCCCTGTGAGCTGCCGCATGGGTGCGTGGCAGGGGGTGGCAGGACATCACTAAAGAAAATGAGGAAAGAACAGGAAAGAGTAATTGGAAGAGGGAAAGACCAAAGTGAACTGTGTGAGTTTTGACACAGTGCGAGGCATGTGTTTTCATATTTGCACGGCTTAGATCAGACCACTAATCATCCGTTACAACACAAACACAACATGGCCAATTGAATTCTCTTCGCCCCAAGAGTATTCTTACTTGAGGTTTCTTACTACTAAGTAGAACCCATCCCCAATTGTCGAGAGCCACTTAATAGGCAGCCGATCGACTAAAACCGGTATTCCCTCAGCTGGCCGATAAATGCATTCAAAGTTTCTCCCTCTTACCCCACTCATACAGATCGCGTGCCTATTTCATACGGGATGCCTAAGGGCGGCAGCTGGGAGAGTCCTTGAAATAGCAGCTCCGATGCCGTGCATTACAAATTGCGGCGATATAAACGAGGAAACGAGGCACAAAATGCACGCATAACTCAGCTACAAAGACACGCAATTAGACCGCCCTTTTCCACAAGCATTTAACTTTTTTGCTTACATATTTACCACACGGACATAGAATGGAAGTGAAAAATACATTATGTTGCGAGAATAGTAAATCTCAATTCATCCCATTATTGTAGGGCATATGCTTTTCGGTGTTTCCGTAGGTTAGATGATTTCGTAACTGCGAATAAACTCATAGTTTTAAATTAAATTCTTGCCATATCAGCTAATTAAATGCTAAATAATGAGAGGAAATCACTCAAATCTAAGCCGATGATATCACCTCCTGTGCGACGTCCAATTTTTTGACATGATGAATGTGGAATCCCATCATTTCATAAAGTGGGATTATTTTAGCCTGTTTCAACTATTTAAGTGATTTAAATGATATGAAACTAATATTACCAGTTTCTCACGGAGAACTGATGAGTAACTCCACCCATTTTGATTTCCTCAAATGAATGTTATATATTCAAATCAGCAAATTTATGCGCACAATTCCCAAGCTAAACTAAGTGCTGCAAAGTATGAAACCACTTCCAAACATAACAGAGATCTCCTCCGTTTTAAAATAGAAGTAACTGAAGATAAATCTGCTCCAATACTAATTCCATAGTAAAATGTTAAAACCACGTCGTGAGCGATGTAACTAAACGGGGAAAATGTTGCAAATGCATTATCCGGAACCGAAAATTTAGAGGTGATTAATATGTAATAACAGTCAGCGATACGGAAATAAAGTATCGCTCTCGCAAAAGTTCCTGGCGTAGACCTTCGCAGCAAGAAGGAGAGGTAGATGTGGATGGAATGATGGGAAAGGACAGAGGGAAATGCAACTAGAGAGAGGCAGGGTAACCAAACTACTTCACGAAAATGGCACAAGGCACACTCTCGAAAAGCTAGTACGCGAGTGGTTAAAATCACCCATCGCTACCGTTTTACTAGGGTCTTGAGGTCTCATAGTGATTCGAGTCGAAACAGAACGGTAAGTAATGGTGAGTCATCCCTCTTCTCGAAGTGCTTGTATCGGTAGCTCCCCTAACCTTCCACACTAAATAACCTTCTCCCGTTTTGCTGCATTTTGCAAGCTCCGTAGCCCATGTCCCAAAATCGTCCACTTCGCAGCGCCAGGAACTTTTGCGAGAGCTATAAATCCAACATATCGCATTTACTAATGAGTCCCCAGGCAAGGTGTGAACCTACGGCCTTCGGATAATCAGACGAGCGAGTTGATCTCCCGACTAACCGGAATGACGAGAGTACCACAACCAAGGTAAACACGAATGACTTCTTGCACTCGGATTGTTTCCCGAAAGTAATCCGAGGAAATTAAGAATTTTGACCAAGCGAAAAGAAAAAGTATGAGATGATTTGAATCACAAAAGGCAGAAATAAAAAGAGCCTTCATTTTTCCTCGCCACTAATCATTTTCTCCATTTTTCACCCTCTGTCCATATTTGAAAACCCCTACATAATTCAAAATCATCTAACATGCAGCTCGGAAGCAGATTGACCAAGGCGTCCCATGACCACCTAAACATACGGTTGGGCAGAAATTCGGATGAGCGCTATTTTCCCAGTGTTACCGTTCACCTATTAAGTTTTCTTTTGTATAGTGGCCATATTCAAACGAGTATCATATCGAACACCGCCAAAGAGATAAAAGTAACTAACAATTTTCGTCAACGTTTCTATGAAGGCCGTTTTACACGAGGCACGAAATTTCAAAACTTCATGTTTTTCTCAATCGGGCGTGCAATCATTTTAGAATTAGAGCAGGGGCTATTTTGCCATCTCGCGTTCATGCATTTGCGCATGCGTTCTTGCATTTCACGGCTTTACACGATGCAATTGGAAATGCACGTCCGTACGCACATCAGTTTGAGCAATTACGTGCACCGTGTAAAACGGGCTTCAAGCACGGTATAATTTCCCCCATTTGTCACTTGAAAAAAAACAAATTAATTCCAGCAGCCTCTATGATTTTTTTAGTATGAATGTTTTTTATTCTAAGATGGTTAAATTTCTAATAGATAAAAGAATAGTTTATGTCTTTGACAAACTTCAAATGTCAACACCAAAGCTAGCCGGTACACAAATCAATGCAACACTTTCTCTCTTTCGCACTCATTCATACCCTAGTTAACGTCAAGGGAACTCAAAATTCCAAGTGGTCGCATATGTGTGTTGGGACATTACCCTGAGTGTTGAGGGCCACAATTGTTATTTTCAAATCAACCTGCCATTTTAAAGCATTAGAAGAGCTTACCTTTAACACCAACGATTTTCCAAAAACGAGTTTATTATATAAATGCAGAACTTCGATCAAATGTCAGTCTGTTGTTTAATCGTGATCCGTTATACAACCGGTTTTCAGGAAGGTAATGAAAGTGAGTCTAACACGATCTGATGATGTATCCTCATTTATGACCACAAGATTATTGAGCGTGTGGCATCTCGATTGACAACTTCATGGTCTTGAAATTAATACAGAATTTGCCGTTGACAAGGTCATACGTAACGGGGTACTCGTCCAATCGAGCAAACATTAAGGAAACATTTCGAAAGCCACAAATATTTCTGCCTCCCGTACTTGGACATAATATTCTTTCATAACAGGTGGGCGTACATGCCCGGCGAGAATAGAGCAATGAACATTACCACATGACATTATGTAGTAGTATATAATCAACTGAATTTTTTAAATTATTCTCCCGCGAATTTTCAACACAAGATTCCTTTTCCAATTCGGCTATCATCGAAAAGCTGCTGCAGAAAAAAAGAAGAGAGAAAATAAATAAGAAAACACAAATTCAGCAGAATACCAGTGGCAATGAAAACATTAAAGCGCATGATCACCCGAATAAGCCGAAAGCTTCTAGTTTTGCAGTTCTTTCATTGTTGGTGTAAGGGATATTTATTTTCGGGATGTTTTCCCGGTGAATATTTTTATGAGATACCGATGTTCCATCACCCCCAATGCGCTGCTTTTTCCAAGGGGTTATATATTTTTACCACCGATTTTCCATTATAAATCTGTTATAATAATAATATGATAGTTATTTTACTTGGTGGTAATGCAATTAATGGCTTCAATTATCAATACACAATAGCCAAATTTTCGAAAAAAATGTTGAAATGCTTCCTCAAGCACGTCCTCCTCCGCATTATTGTCAATTTTCCGAAAATATGAACGTAATATCTTATGAAAGTTATGTGATATTAAAATCCCAGATTAATGATAATTATCTTGTTAAATTTCTCCTAATAATGTCACATATTCTCCACTGCCATGTGAGCCGTCGCCCATGTACATTTCTCGAGAAAATTTTTATCGCCCCCTAAGACTGTATCAGACATCGTCCACTCTTCTAAATGGGGAAACAAGCGCAAATTTCAGAATGCTGCTCGTAATTTACGTTCGTGGGCTTCAGTGCCAGGTGAACCAAATGATTTTTTTTTCATTTTCATCCTGGAATTGCAGCGCGTCATGGCCCATTATTACGGTCGTTAGAGTGAGATATCACTGCACATAAAATAAAATGAATTAAGTTTCATTTTAAATAAACATATCTTATCATTCTAATGATACAATAATATCAGCCCCTTGAAGCACTAAATTTCGATATATTTGACAAAAAATATACGCCGTTGTCCAAAGGATTTGATATGGTCGTGTACTATAGAGAGATATTATTTTTTAAAACTTGAGTTCTGAAGCGACGATCGCTACATTAACTGGTATAGCTCGTATGTTTTGTCAATTATTTCAAAAATAAATTTACAACTCACATAGGGTTACCAGACGTCTGGATAAATCCGGACATGTCCTCTTTTTTATCTCTTTGTCCGGGCGGATTTTTACACTGTCCTTTTTCGCAACTTTGTCCGTAATAATATCATATTTGCAATATTCCCGTTCCATTGCTATTTTCTTCAATTCCTTATCAACAGATGGCAGCAGGATCGTCAATTTGATCAATTTTTCACTACTGATCATGGATCGATCGATAAGTGGAGGTGCAACTATCGATTATTTAAAATTTCCGTTGCGTATTTACAGTTACGTAATAGCGTTGTCTTGGTTATACTTAGCTGCTTGTGGTTCTGTGTATGATCGGTTGTTTACAGTAACGAGAATGTTCTAATAAATCTCGGGAAAATGTATAAATGCAAGTCTACATTCCATTTGTCAAATCACGTACAACCTCTTTTTCAATGACGTTTCTTCTCACCGACCTCATCCATCCACGACCAAAATTTGCTCTCCTCCCTGGTTAATATTATATAATCCCCCCCATACCACTCGCCAAGAGCCATGACCCAACCGACCAATAGCCAATCAGACCAAGACCACAAAAATCCCGCAGACAGCTTATAAAGCTGGGCACGAGAGTTCATCAGCGGGACATCGCATCGGACATCGGATCGGATCGCACATCGGATCGTCGAGATCGATCGAATTATCTTGTTAATTGAATAATTAATATATGTTATTAACAATAAAACGAGATTCTACGTGATTACCAACTTGAATACCTGTCCTGGAAACCCAGCCTCCTCATTGGCCCTGCATCCTCTGATTCCTGCCGCCAAACCGATTCGACCAATCACAGCCCTTCCTGCCTTCAAGTCTTCCAGATCCCGTTTTCCTGCCTTTTCGTCTCCTGCATTGTACCTTCCACCGCCCTCAAGTCATCCTGATTCCGTTCCTGCCGCCTACCTTCCGTCTCCTGACGTGGTTTTCACCACTTCTTCTGTAAAAATTGCATAAGCTAATCTATTATACATCGAAAAAAGCAAATTAGAGTGCTCAAAGGGGGTGGCTAACCTGCCCCACCTTGTCACCCGCGAGCAGCGTCCAATCTTGCTTGTCCCCTCCCCAAGTTTTCTTCGCCGCTACCTTGAGCAGAGGGCTTGCACCTCCACTGCACGCTCAGGGGACCCGGCGCGGTCCACTTATTAGGGAGTTAGGCTTCCTCCACTGTTCCACCAAAAAACAAAAAGTCATCAGCGTTCTCCGACGGCCTCTGAACTGCCTCGGACCGATCTGCCATTCATTATGACGACCAATGCTGTACCTGAATCGCCTCCAACCCTGCCTGCCGCCGCCATTGCCGTTGATTATTCGAATCATACAATTTCAGAGATTCTTAATATTGTCAAACCGTCTGAAAGAGCTATTATATTAAATATGTTGTATCCAATTAATCCTTCTGTCATCCTTCCGATGCAGACCGATCCACCTGAAATAGTTTTATCTAATGTCAATGCACCCGCTCAACCAATAGTAACTCCCGAATCTTCATCCTCCACAACCGCAATAACTCACATTCATTCTCCCGGTAGCCCTGAGGAATTCCAAAGAATTACCAAACGTAGACGCCATACTATCACCGTAAAACCCGTCCCAACCGTTATTCAAACCTCAAATAAATATTCATTGTTGGCAGAAATTCCAAATCCGGCCCTTCTTGGGGCCAATGATTTTGAAACTTCGAACAGTCAACTAATGTCAACCGCTCTTCAAGCTCAGCCATCAACTTCAACCTCAGCTCCCCCTATTCATTCACTTTTACCCCAAAACGCAGTAACAAGCGTCTCAACTCCAAATCAAACTCCTCCATCCACTCGTACCAGAATTCCGCCGATCCAAATAGAGTACTCAGGTGTATGGTCTACCCTTTGGTCCTGCCTTCAGCGGGCCTGCAACACCCTCCCAGCCGCCCACTCTACCGGTCCCAATGCCGCAACCATCAAATGTACTTCTATCGAAGATTACCGCTCCTGTTTGAGTGTACTCAAACAAAATAAAATCGAATACAATACGTACTCTTTTCCAGAATCCCGCCGTAAGGAATTTTCAATGCGAGGCACGTTCCCTTCCGTCCCTGAGGAGGACATCCGCGAAGATTTACTTTCAAAAAATATTCCCGTCATTTCTGTTCACCGAATTTTCAGCACTAGACCTACCGATCAACAACGCATCAGTGGCATTAACACCGTCCCCCGCTATCCAACCCGCACCTGTCATGTGATATGCGAACCCCACGCAGACGTCAATACTGTGATGGATATTCGATCACTTTCTGGTCTCGCAGTAAAGTTTGACACATTCAAAAAACCAGCCGAACCTGCTCAATGCCACCGATGCCAAAACCTAGGTCATACCAAATCATATTGCGAAAGAACTCCTCACTGCGTCCGCTGCGGCGAACCTCACTTCTCTAATGAATGCCCGAAAGACCGTAGCCTTCCCCCGAAATGCTTTCTCTGTGGCAACAACCACCCCTCAAATTACCGCGGTTGTCCAGTCCACAAAACTCACAAAAAAAGAATAATTGATCTAAGAAATAAAACTACAATCACCGCTCAACCTAATCCGTCTCCTTCTCCACCGCCGTTAACCAGATCATTCGCCGCAGCGGCCTCCGACTCGTCCTCCTCAGTCTTTCCGTCTCTAGATAACTCTCAAAATATTCATCCTTCATCTTCTTCCTCTGCACCAACCAATGAGCTTCACTCTTGGTTCGCTGATGTTATTGCTAAAGTCTCTTCGCTAAATTCAATGACAGAAAAAAAATGTTTTTACTTAACCAGCTACTCCTCCTCCACACACCATGAATAACAACATTAAAATTCTTTCCTGGAATTGCAATGGAATTTCAAACAAAAAACACGAACTATTGCAATACGCCTCAGACCAACACATAGACATCATACTTTTACAAGAAACTTTCCTTAAACCCAACAACTCTCTCTTCTCACCACTTTACCACGTTTACAGACTCGACCGAAAATCACACAAAGGAGGAGTAGCAATCATGATTAGAAATTCAATCCCTCATTCCCTTCTGAACGTGCCCGCATTGAACAATATCGAAGCAATTGGTATCGCCGTCGACACTCCGCACGGCCCACTTAACATATTCTCCGTATACCAAATCGCATCTAAATTATTATTAGCAGAGGACATGGAGCTCTTGTTCTCCACTGGCAAAAGTGGAATTTTTGCCGGTGATTGGAACGCCAAACATCAATCATGGAACTGTAGAACAAAAAATAAAAATGGCCGTACCCTCCACTCGTTTCTTTCCCGTTTTCCGGTCTCCATTTCTGCAACTTCCGAACCCACTAACTGTCCTCCACAAAAGTATTCACTAGGTAACGTAATAGATTTTGCAATTCTTCACAACCTCCCATTTCAACCTCAACCTTCTCTTATCTATTCCTTTACCTCTGACCACTTCCCTCTCCTCTTCCATATCCCTCTTTCTCCCGTTATCTCTCCACCTGCCACTATCTCAATTACCTACTGGAACCGCTTTCCAGAAGTTCTTGCTGAAAAACTTTCAAAAATTCCCCCATTAAATCTTTGTTCTGAAAACGACGTCGACTCGCGTGCGAGATTACTCACTGAAGTGCTTTTGTCTTCCCAGAAATCCGTGTCCCACATTAAAATCAGAAAAGAAAGAAACAATAACTTTATTAAACATCTCCCTTTATTCATAGTCAATCTAATAAAAAAACGTAACCTTGCTCGCCGTCAATGGCAACTCTTCAGAAACCCCGTTGATAAATCAAATTATAACCGTCTCTCAAACTCAGTCAAAAAAGAAATCGCCCTTATCTCATCAGCCGCTTGGGCTGAGCATATTTCATCCCTTAACTTCGAAGATGGTTCACTCTGGAAAATCATGAAATCTCTACGCTCTCCTTTTAAAGTCACAAACTCCCCCCTCCTTTCCGAAAATAAAAAATATATTTACGATCCAAAATTAAAATCTGAAATCCAAGCTGATTTTCTCCAATCCACCATGTCACGTGATCTCTCCATTACCAGCACCAATAAAATAGTCAATAATGCGCTTTCGCAACTCCCTATTCCCCCCAATAACCTTGATAAAATCTCTTCCCCTTTCCAACTACGTTCAATTCTATCCTCCCTTCCCGCAAAAAAGGCCCCAGGTCTTGACGGCGTCTCAAATACTCTTCTCATTCATGCCTCTCATGTCCCAATTTTCTTAGATCTACTTTCAAACCTTTTTAACCAATCCTTCTCCCTTTTGCACTTTCCAACTCCTTGGAAATCCAGTAAAATCATCCTTATTCCGAAACCCGGTAAAGATCCCACGATCCCTGGTAATAGCAGACCAATCTCTCTCCTTTCTAACATTTCAAAAATACTCGAACGTTTGATTCTTTCCCGCCTAGAACTCCACACCCTCCCTCTTATCCGTCCCGATCAGCTTGGTTTTCGTTCTCGTATGTCAGCTATTCACCAATCCCTCCGCCTTGTAGAAACCATATCACACGGATTTAACAGGAAAAAATGCACCGACGTAATCTATCTCGACGTTGCCAGAGCATTTGACCGAGTCTGGCATGACGGTCTTCTTTTCAAACTAATTCAAATGAACGTCCCTACTCCTCTCATCCTTTTCATCCGAAGTTACCTTCACCGCAGATCCTTCAGAGTATCCACGGAAGGAATTCTTTCTTCCGTCCGTCCCGCTGATGCTGGCGTTCCTCAAGGTTCGCTCCTCAGTCCTCTGCTATTCAACATTTTTGTAAACGACATGCCTTCTACACCCAAAACACAATTACACTTATACGCAGACGACACAGCAATTTCAGCCACATCGTACTCTGGAGACACTAATGTCCGTAAACTCAACAAACACCTACAAAAGATACACCGATGGACAAAAAACTGGAAAATATCAATAAACGCCACTAAAAGCACTCACGTTCACTACTCACGAAAACGCAAACAATTTCCCTTACTTCACGCACTTTTCAACAAACAGGCGATACCAATTGTTAACCACCATCGATTCCTCGGCATTATTTTAGACTCCAAATTAACTTTTCAAACTCACCTCTCTACCGCCAGCCATAAAGCGCTTATCGCTCGTCAAAAGTTATCCGCATTATGTCAAGTAAACTCAACCCTCTCCCACTCCTCCCGTATCAGACTATACACCTCAGTAATCAGACCAATTCTGTTATACGGGTGCGAAATATTCGCCAATAATAAACAAATAATTAAATCTCTGGAAACATTCCAGAATAAATCTCTTCGCTTGTTGCTGCGTTTAAGTAAATTAATTAAAATCGATCACGTTAGAAAAGCACACAATGTCCCATCAGTTATTGAATACATCCGTAAAATCATTAAAAATTTCCAAAAAAGGCTACCGGAAACTCAAAACCCGCTCCTCACATCGATATGGGATTACAATGTAAATATTCCCAAGACATATAAACTGCCTAAAGAAAAAACTCGACTATGAGTCTGTCCTATGTCTTTCTTCCTACGATTAAGAGTGTTCAAAAATCAAATATTTCTGTCTTTTTTTCTCTTTTTTTTAAATTTTAATAATGACTCAAGCATTATTTAGTCATGCTATTGTGTTTATTCCTGTCTTTTTTTCTCCTTTTTTTTTAAATTATAATCATGACTTAAGCATTATTCAGTCATGTTATTGTGTTACCCTATATCTGTTCATGGTGCAAAGTGGTGAACGTAATTAATCCAAAAAAAAGATAAATATATTAAAAATAAAACAAAAAAAAAATATAAATACGTTCAAAAAAGAAAAAAAAATCAAATAATCCAAGAGGTATTAAAAAAGAAAATAAAAATGATAAATCAATTAAAACTCTTTAAATATCAAATAATAAATTACCAAAAAATATAAAAAAAAATAACAATAACCTCATAAATCCACTAAATCACCTTTTATTGTAAACCATCTCGTTTTGTTTTAATTTTAATTTTTAGATTTAAGCGTTATGTACCAAGGTAAACGCATATTGTATATAATCTTCCTACTTTCTCACAAACAACACTACTACTCCACAGTCATCCCCAAATTCCCCAGTTATTACACCGGTTGTGGAGAGCAACGCTCTCCGGGACGGTTAAAGAACTCGCGCCTTCGGCGCGGCGAAAACCACGAGCGGCAGTTCATCAGCGGGAGGTAAACCCGTTGCTATCACTGCCGCTGCTGCCAGATGTCCTTGCACACAAATATACTGCTTTCAAAAAAGGAAAAACTGTATACGAAGCAGAATGTAAAATATGTGGAGCCGGAACTTACGTCTCAGTAGCCAATATATTTCCACGCGTCCTCTTTTGTTTAACTTTGCCCTCCTTTTTGAAGCTTTTTGTCCTCTTTTTTATACGTTTGCATCTGGTCCTTCTATTATCACCGCAATATTTTTGTAATACCGCAAAAAAACTTGGGTTGTGAGGACGTTTTCACCGTGGGGCAAATAAACGAATTAGTCAGGTTAAACGATCAAAAACGTATATTTATACAATTACCGAGAAGAACAGTCACAGAAAACTAAGTTTTTGCGTCATAAATATTGCTATATTTTCTTCATGCTCCTTGAAAATTCTTAAATTTTAAAATACGGATATGGTCTCCACCATAACCAGAGATAAAGCCGCAAAATACACAAGTGTCGTGGATGTGAGGTCTTAAGAAGCAGAGGAAGGGAAGAGATTACAGTTTACACACATGGATGGTGAAGTGAGAGGATAGCTATCTGAGAGGGATTAGCAGCGTTGCCCTGGGGGGCTATTCTGTACGGTCTCGGAATTTTCGAATGTCGGCAGCGACGAAATATTTACGTAACAGCCACGAAATTTTCAAATAGGGCCATTCAAAAGTTGAGGTTTGTCGGGGGCATTGACACCACATCCACGGAATTTCCCAGGTTCGACTGTGAGGAGTCATTGCTGAATAAGGCCTCTGAAATCCCTTAGGGCTCATTCCATGATTAGAATTCCATTTCGGCTTTTGCCCTGTTACCACCAAACCCTCCTCCTCTTCCCCCGGCCCCAAAATAATGTAGTCCGCGACACCCGACGTGGTGGCCTTGGGTCGCTAATGGGAAGACGAGGTTGCCCCGACGCGCAGACGTTCATCCTCGCGTAAGAGGTGTTTCGAAATGCATTTACTGCGACCCATTAGCGCTGTTGGCATAGAGGCGGGGAATTTTGTGTTCGAAAATTCATATTTTGCTTGTCTAGGTCGTCTCCTTTCGTAATATTTGAAAACTTAAGGTTCACCGTTTCTGGTCGTGTTCACTTCGGCGCTCTTGAGCATGGCACAAGCGCTCTTTCGCGGGTCGTAATCGAAGCAAAGTTCAAAGGTTCTAGCTTAAATTATTTTGCCTCACATCCAGGAAGTTACAGCTCTCGCGAAAGCTTATGGCGTTCGGATGCGCAGAAGAAGACTTCGTGGAGGGGAAAAGTTTGGTGGAAGGGGTTGGGAAAAGGGACGTGGGGAAAGCGAAGACATGGCATTTGTGCCATGCATGAGTGCATTTAAAAAAATGGAATTTGTATGACGCGGACAACACTAATGCCGCGCATCCGAACGCCATAAGCTTTCGCGAGAGCTGTACGTGACCACCTCAGACTTGGGCTAAAGTAATGACCGTAAGAGAGCCGGGATGGGCAAACAGTTCGGGGCAATACGCACTCTAGTCGTACGTACTAACCTTTATAGTCATACCAATATTTACTTTGTTGTTTTTGTTACCTCCATTTTTGTTATTCATAATTTACTTGTATTAATTTATTTATTTTAATATACCCAATTTCAAAGACCTTGTGGCTGTTTTTGTGGTGAACTTAAATAAATTAACACAGTGATAGGTCGTGGGGGCAAATTTCATTGTATAGGTATGTTGCTTACCATTTATAGATTCAAAATTTTAAAACATTCTTGCCTTTCTTAATAAACCTCTTTGACTGATTAATTCACTGCCCTTCGAGTTTCCACCAGAGTTTCGATGACAACGGCTACCGCCCATTTTTCTTTTGATACCTTCGGCCACACCTTCGGAATAGCGTTTCTTGTCCGCTTGAAGTCCCAAAGGTTTGCCCAACTTAAACTAATTGCAGTTTATTATTTATTCTAGGGTAGTCAACAAGGCATTCCCAAAACTATTCCGCAGTCACAGATTTTAAGTTGAAGAGCCCAAACATTTTTCCAGAGCTTTAAAATTTATCTGCGAATATGCATGAAAACTTAATCTCATTTTTTTGCTTGAGAAAATTATTTAAAAGGAGCAAATTGGGCATCCGATTTTGAATCATTATGTTGAAGTTGTGCGGAAACTGGTTTTCAGGGCACTCTAATTCCTAATAATTTGCCCATTAAAGAAGGGCTATGCCACGTGACGGCCGATGTGTAGACAGGTTGGTGACAAACCGGGCCGACAACACGCGCTGTTGCTGCACTGGTCTCGATCCCTCCTCGGAGTTGATACTGTGTTTGCCTCAGGATTGATATATTAGGTTAAAGGGTGTGACAAACCCTTAGCAGTTGGAACATATGAAAACACCCATTCCCATTTTTAATAATGAACGTTGAAATATGTTGTTACTGTTTGGGGTGCCTGAAAGAAGTATTTCTCATAGCACTGAAAAACTAAAGGAAATATATCAGCCAAAAGTTTTCACCGTCATCAATCGTTTGCTTCTCTCAGTTTTCCCACTTTCACCTACTACCCTTTATGCATTGGATATAACAGAGTCGTTAGCTTCTCTTTTGACCCCTGATTATGTTGCAATCATTTCTGAAAGTTGATTTGTGAATAATTGTGCCATATCCCTCTAACGTTTTATTATCTTGATATTGGTTGACTGAAGAAAGAGATAGTCCGACTTAAAGTCGTGACGGAATGTCATCTTCAGATTTCTTCCCTCTATGATTAATTCGGTCATCTCTATTTTCGTACTATAATAGCAATGGAGTTGAAAATTCTCCATCAAACGCCATGCCTGTAATTCCGTTAACGTATTTATAGTTTCTCCGAGTTTCTTCGGCAGTTTCTTCCAGATTCTTCTCCCTCTGTTTTCTAAACGAGGTACCGCGACGTTATGGCTTTCTTACTGAAATTTTCACCCAGTCATGTTAGTCCTTAATATGTTTTATGTTTGATTTCAGTTAATTAAATAGACGTTTTACGTTACATTACGCATTGGACTAGTTCTTGAAAGCTGCGCCATTGAACTGAGCTAATCTTTCACCTGACAGAAGATGTTGGGTGAAAGTTTGGATAATAAAAAAGTTGCTTGGATCAATAAAGCTGAGGTCTGTTCCCCAGCTCATCAAAGTATGATTTTAATGAACAATTTATTTCATTATTAGCCAATAAAAACTGCAAGAAAGATAATGTGCGTCTGTAATTTAAAAATCATTTCTTTATTGGCCACAGCTTTCGGCAATGACGGAAAATTTGATATACGAATACGAACACGTACAACCATGGCCTGGCTGATGAAAAATCACCCAGGCGGGATTTATCACAACGACTTGAAAACGTAAGTGAACCTTAAATTTCTCTTTTATTTCCCCGGAAAATGGTTTCACAGACAGAATCCTCAACCCATTTGCACATCGCACGGATAAATAATGACGAATCTCTGTGGTGTTTCCACTTATTTCCTCTTTATCATGAGCTGGAGTCCTCGCAGCCCATCCGTAATTCCACGCGACTCACGACGAAACTTGAATTCCTGGTGCCTTGACCCTATCCTGGCCGTATAAGGACGATCGCAAGGAAATGACTGACGACAGGTTTACTAGCCAGCCAAATTGTCGAAACCATGGCTTTAACGCGAGCTCTCAAATCTCACCATCTCGAAGACTAACCTTGACTAAATTGCTTCGCTTTAGAGTGATGAGAAATGAGTGCATCAATCATGGTGGAAGTTAGATTCATACGAGGGATGGTTACTTCACCGGTCTGCGGAAAGGAGTTCCGGCGTTCCCTAGTCACTCGCTCGCTTGCTGCCGGCCCTTTCGATGATCGGCCTCTTTCCTAAGCGAGGGGGTCTGTTCACAGTCTTCTTCTTCTTCCCCGCTTTCTCACTAGGCTCAAGGCTGTTTCATTCAGTAACCTGTCCTTTTTACCGTGATACGAGTCTTACTCGTATGTCTTATTAACCGGAACCGATGAGTGTACCAATGGCTGGCTGTGATGCAATTACATTGTGACACCAAATATTTATCTAAAAATCAAGAAGCATAAGATATATCGGAACGGGACATGCCATTCAAAAGAAAAAAAGTTGAAAACATGAAAAAACTATACATCTTGGAATTGATGACGTATTTACACAAAATAATATGGCCGCAAAGTATAGGTATAAAAAAGTGTCGCTGCCAGCTAAAAATTTGTGGAGCTCGACACAATTGTGCGAGGAGTTGGCGAGAATACTCATTTGAAAGCGCTAGGGTCTTTCAGGGAAATTAAACTACGATACAAACAATTTATGAATGTTAAAAAAATGTCGATCGTTTTCATTAATTGACACCAAATTTAAGGCACTGGAAAGAAAAAAAACGTTTAGGCGGTCAATAAAACTCGACTGGAGGCGGCATATGAGTCTGACTATCTGACTTTTTTTAAACTGAAGGTTCATGCCCCACAGTTATTATAAATTAAATCTAAATACATTCAACTCGAAAATTAATCACAGCAAAAGCAGAAAAGTGATTATGAAATGTAAAAAATAACAAAGAGTGAATCATATTCATTATTTAATTGGGCATACTCCTTACCATACACCCTTGGGTCAACTCTGAACCCGATCACCTGAAAGTGAGATGAGGCCGTTTTTCGCCGTAAAATTCGCGTACCATGATGATACACCAGAGGATAACATCAAGGCTTACCGCCCGAAACGATGTCAATCTTTTAAAATTTCCCCAGCAGTAATTATTCATATAATTTAGCTCAGATTCAAAAATTTTGCAAGAATTCATAATTTCTTAATTCAGCTAGGTTCACAAAAATTGAAATACGGCATAACACGAAATACTCTTAACGAAATGTATCAAATTATCAGAAGATACGATTATCAATTAAAGCATAATTTACATGATGCACAACTGGCAGGAGAAGAGTTTTGAAAATAATGGTAATGCAAGGATAGGTGCAGTAATACAAATACTGGAGAAAAAATAGTCTAGTAGCTACACTAATTCGTCACCCATTTGTGTATTTCACACGTTTAACTAGGAGAATAAAATAGGAGGGGAGCATAATGGATTCGATTATGAAGATATATATCCCGACTGAGCCACATATTTGTTAGGGAATATTTACCTTGAAGGGGAAGATGAAAGGAGTTTAGAAAATAGTTCTCTCCCTCAAGTATAACCTCTGTGCGGTTTCTAAAGCACAGATTTCAGCGCATCAAAATTACTAAATCACTCTAGAAGAAAAATTTATAACTTTTTATTAAGTACCGCATATAATTTAAATCAGCATGTTGTAAAGGGCATTATTTGTCTGGCAAATTCTACACTCATACCGTTGACCATTAACTCTAGTACAGTCATTCACCGGAAGCACTAATGGATGGCTCTTGAGAAACCACGTCGCATGTTTGGTTTGAACCTCTCACTCTTTCCGGTGAAAAAAAAACTTCGACTACCAGTTGCTGGTCCAGACAGTCCTTGACTTTCAAGCAATTACATTGTCTTTTCCTTCAGGGATTCACCCTCTCAAACCGCAACCGATTCTTTTCCGGGTCCGAGAAAAGCATTCAGTGTTCAACGACAGCAGGGCATTTCCTCGCCCTTCAAGGCATTCTGGCTAAGTATGCACGCTCTTCCCTTGATAACCCGCCCACACGCGTCCCTGACCAACCCCGCCTGTTTCTCACTACTCAAGTTAGACAAGCATTTTCGGCTACGAGACTTGCTCCGCTTTTCCACCCGTTGAAGACTGACTGCGCGCGAACACCTTCCTTTCGCTTTTCGGGCGATCCTTGATTTTTTCCCAGAGTGAGAGAGAGAGAGAGGGAGTCGCTCAAATCCACACTCATATGAGAGGAATTCTTGCGGAGTCACCATTACATCTCTCTCCGTTCTTTCCGGGCGTCCGCCTTGACGCTGGGGGCGGAGGGGGATGGGGGTTGGAGGGGGGGACAGAGTTGGACACGGCGGAGCATACACCCCCCCACGCTTCCTTCTTCGTCTCCAGCCGAAGGACTGCCAATGACCCTGAAGGAAGCTGGAGAGTCTTGAGAGCGCAAGGAAAAAGCCGTCACGTCCCCCTCTCCCCGCCCAGGAGCGAATTAAATTCTTTCGGACGCGCCCTTAAGGTAGTTTGAGCGAGATTTTTCTATAGCCATAAAAGAGACAATTTTCGCATTGAAGTTTGAAATTTAATTTGTTCGCATCATTGAGAAAATGTATTACTTATTCCTACTTGTTCTATATCAATATATTATTAAATATAACTTCTTCCTAAAAAGCCCTCAAAAATCCACACCTTGTTAACTTAACTGGCTAAAGCACTCGGCACGAAATCAAAGGATCCGGGTTCAAATCCCGAAAATTGCAATATTTACCAATGAGAGAGAAGAGCGCCTTTTTGAAATAATATCCACTGTGATTGTTTTTTTATAGAGAATATAAATGTTCCTCTAACCAGCTTGATCACATCATTCTTTATCAAATGTGTAATGACTTTTTTTATCATCTTTCATTTTCTTCATATCCTGTCTCTCACTGTATACGTAAACCCGTTTGGACAAATCTTTCGTGAAATTAGTGCGATATTCCACAGAGGAAAAACCATTTGCCTTTACCGGTGAATGATTTTTCCTCTGTGGAATATCACACTAATGTGCACTTTTTTATGTATTTTTTGTATTACTAGTACGGTCATGCTTAGGTTATTCTCTCATCAGCTCCTCATTTTATTGCATTATTTCACAATTTACTATCTTTTTTTTCTGTTTCGTTTGCAGTTTTGCCGCTGCATGAATTTTCATTCCATTGCATTTTATTTGTGGTCCATTTGTAAAACTATGTCTTTTCAATGGGTGAAGGAGACTGTTGTCGATGATGAAAGAAAGGAAGGTAGGTCAGTAGTTAGGCAGGTAGGTGGGGCGGGCCATACGTTGAGGAGGCCGATCCCAAGGGGCTGGATACCGCAAGCTCTCGGCCCCAATTCTCACCGCCGTTGCCCGCCCGGACCTATGAAGGTAATAATGAGAGAACAGGCACTTGCGAGTGACTCCGTAAAATGTTATTCCGTGGCCAGTCCCGGTATCCTCAAAACTTGTCAAATATATTACTATACATCACGGAAAAACCCCATTCTATATGACTGGACTTCTCAATAATCAACTATATATGTTTACAAATGTGAGGCTTTAACTTGACTTATTTTTAACATTTCATTCGCTGTTAACCAAATCAAAATCGAAGGTTAATTTGATATTTTTAGAGACTATTACGGTAAGTACCCGATTTCTTTTTACAATTAAGAAATAACAATACGAACTACATACTGTTTCATATCTGACCTGATCCTTGCGTCAGAACTTCATTTTTCAATAATGTCTTTCTGGAGCGCGCAGTCATACCACATCTCATTGAAAAAAGGTTTAAAATTTTTGATACTATCTTAAAAATTATTCCAATTAGTGGTATATTTTTTAAATATCATTAGCAATTTGACATCTCCCTCTTTAAAATGAGGCCGAATTCATAAAATATTGTGTGGAATGATATCTCGGTTAAACTACCTTAAAGCTAAGGAATGTTATCAACAAAAGAGGATTCAAGGCAACCTGGTGTGAAGCGGGTTGGGATATACTGGTGGAATTTCAACCCCACATTTCCCATGTACTCGTCGTAACGATAGTGAGGGCGACCATATGGCGATATTCAAGAATATAAGAGATGAAGTAGCGTGGCAGGGGAAAAATGAAACTGTAAAATAAATTTAGGTGTACGGTTACAATTGTAATATAAGTGTCATGCTAACATTCGTTGTTTGGCTAGATATTTTGGGAGGCGATGGTCAATGATGATATCCGGAAAACCATAAAAATAGATTTAACAAGTACATACATATTTACATGCACAATCGCAGGAGTTTCAAATACCTATGCAGGTGTCATAGCGATGTGTTTACTTCAAAAGTGCACAATAAAGGGATCAGTATTACAATAAATCATTATTCAAGACAATACTTCGATAAGAAGTGTATCCGCAGTGCACAAACAAGATAATTTGATTCGTACTTTTCTTATTTAAACTATTTCTGAGCGATATTGCTCCAAAATTATCACTAAATAAAGCAGGCAGAAGTTATCTTTTCGGAGGTCGTTGGAAAATTTTCACCGGCTGAAAAACATGTTTGTCTCAAGAAGCTGAGAGCGTGAGTACGTGACTTTTGTTTTCTGCATAGCTTTTCTCCATGAAAGCTTACGCAAAATACGTTCTGCCTTGGATCTCTTATTTGAGAGAAAGATAAAAACGAAACTGAAGGTAGTTACAATTCTCAAAAGCTTAGAAGCCTCCTCCGCTCAAATATCATGCCTATTTAACAGATAATCGTCGAGTAGAAAGGAGATTAAAAAATAAATGGCAGGCATTAATAAAACGGTAACTGGAGTTAGAGCGATAAGTAGCATTATTAAATCACTCGAGCGCAAAGGGCGGAACAAACCGTAAATCTTTGAAAACAACCGCCTAGAAAAATGGCTCTTAAGTGAATGGATTTAACTGGATTACCTGAAGGTTGCCTGTCTATTCAACTGTCTTCATGTTTTACGATCAACTTCCTTTTTGGTTCAGTGCTTACACTATATTCTGAAATACTTGGAAAATTATCCACGACATTAAATAACAACTAAATAACGGTTTTGAGACCGAGCCATTTGTACCTTTGCAGCTTGAAACTCTCGCTAACTGGAGCTTCTCATACATGATAGCAAAGAAAATAGAGGACTAGCATTTGACGAAGTTAAAAAGACAAAGCACTAGTCACTACCTTGCCAACTAAATATTTTGACAACATTTGATGACACCCGGACTAGCCACGGTATTATCTTTACAGAGTCACCCACGCAAGTGCACATAAATGCGAAAATTCCACAGAGGAAAAATCATTCTTCTTGACTGGGACTCGAACCCCTGATCCCTTGATACCGCGCCGAGAGCTTTAGCCATTTAAGCTACCGAGGCTCGTCGCTACTCGATCGTAATTTGTAGAGATACCTCAAGGTAGGTTTCAGGGAGAATTTATGGTACTGTCGTCGTCCCACTTTTCTACTTTCATACGGTGAATGAGCATATCTCAATAACATAGAAAAATTTCAAATATGCTTTGTTATCCGCACAAATAAACAATAGCCATTACGACTGGTCACTTTCATAACTCTATATATTACTGCGATTACAATGAAGCGTAAGAAGTCCTGGAAAGCTGTACAGACTATTTTGTCTCTCATGAGTACTTCCGTTTATGTAGAGTCAACAAGTAACTGCGATGGAATTTCTTGCCTCAAGTTTTATGGATTTCTATCTCTAGCACCACTCATTCATCACCACCCGGATACCTATAGATACCAAGCCACCTAGTAACTAGGTGGCTTTGACTGATCCCAAACGATATGCCAATTCTTTGCCTCCACCCTCGTCAACTCAGCACACTCCCTTGAATTGCGGCCTTCGACATCCTGCCACTGATTTGATCTTCCATTTTTTACGATCAACTGCCTTTTTGTTTCTTTTCTCTCCCCCCATTCTCATCCCTTTCTGCCCTCTTGGTATCTTCTTCCTTCTTCATCCTTCTAAATATCCACTCCTAAAAAAACACCTTCAAACTCATCATCTTAACAGAATAAAATAAGGCATTGGAAGCACAAAACGCTAGGTTCCACCCTAAATCCTTTACTAATCTTTTACAAACGTCTTTATACAAATAAAACTGATGATATCAGGTCTGACATCGTGGAAATGATGGATATGTTGAGTCTTAATTCAATGTTCGTGCCATCAATTCCTACTTTGTAAAATCCTTTCACCGCTGCCATTCTTTTCCTTGTTTTCAACTACTATGCGCATTGTACGTGAAGTAGGTAAATTAACTAGTCGAATAAGCTGCTCGTAAATCACAGCGTCTACTTTCCTTTCTATTTCTTAAATTCATATTACCAATGGATTAACTTCATCAGATCCCTAATACTTCCACGTGTATTCTATTTCTTGGTGTTACAATATTTCTCAAACATGCAGAGATATTTATTCAATATCTGAAGATATTTCTTCAATACTTAACAAAAAGACTCCATAGTACCTTACGCATGTAATTGCACTCGATTATGGCCCACTGTAATCCTCGTACGACACCAATCGAAATAAAACAAAAGATTGGAAATTTAACTAAGTAGAGGTGTATGAAAATTTCAAATCTCAGTTGCTTTTTCTAAATTTTAATATTATTTGCTTGAATAACGCGTCAAGTGCACTCAAATATGGCTGCTGCCAATAGCTGAGATAATGTTTACCTTCAGAATGTATTATTTTTTTAACTTTGTCTAAAATGTTTTTCGTTACAAAAAATTATCCAAATACGCGAACTGATCAGTGATCCTGAACTATCCGAAGCCCTCCACCTTTCCATTTTTCCAGGACAAATCTAGTGAGAAAGCGGGTGGAGAGCGTAACTTACGGTAATTCAAGCGAGATTATTTATGGCTATGATTGAATTATATTTTAAAATTTAAGCCCTTTTAGGATTATGACTAAATATAGTCCTATTAATGGCGTAAAAACGTTCATACAATTAAAATTCTCGGTAATTCACGAAACATATACATTTATGGTTTACAGTTAACTTATTAGTTTCCCATCGTATGCTGAAAACACCTTCATAACAGGAGTTTTCTCTGCCACTTTAATTAGAGCAATGCGGTGAAAATTAAAGTTATTTTTTTAAATTTATAAATACACAAACTATTCACCGTTACATATCTTACGCACTCTATGCGTCAGAACTTCATCTATATCATATTTTTCTCTCTAGAGCGCACTCCTGTTCTCCATCCTATGGAATAAAGCTTCTTACCTTAGAGAAATATTTCGACAGGTATTGAAAAAAGTGGTTGATGCTTTGGTATCATTAGAAAAAATAGATCTTGTTCATTGAAATGAGACTAAACTCGTTGAACTTTGTATGTAGAGATACCTCGCTCTAAGTACTTGAACCACAGCAGTACTTTAATTCGTAGCAACATTCAGAATATTCGTCCAGACTAGGAAAGCAATCGGGGAGTGAGTAACCACCGATGACTGTAGGCCGCTCTTTCCTTTGGGCGTGGCCAGCTTGAATAAAGAGGAGAAGGTAGGTGAAGGACGTTCTCTTTCTCTCAAGGGGCCGACCGTGCTTCCGCGAGAACCGCTTGGGAAGAAGAAAGGTGGGAGAGAGAGAGAGTTTGTTGGTCGTATAAAAAAGGAAAATATAAAAGAGCCCTCTGGTCGAGGACAAGCGAGCCGAGGAAGGCGATAATTCTACAGGAGACAGAATGGGGTTTAACTGCGGTGGCGTGAGGTGAGAGGTTGTGTTTACTGTTTAGTGACTCCGGAAAAGTAAATTTCCCGCCTCATAAGATTAATTACGCTCGCCCTTAAGACCAGCCGATTGACAATAATCAGAAGCGAAATTGCAGGCATTCTCTTCAAAGGCAAGTTAAGCGAGATATAAATACACAGAAATGAATTTGGACCAGTCATAACGAAATAGACCTCGTCTTTTCAATGATACCAGTATGATTCAAGATTCAAAATAAAATTAGAATTAGCCTTTGTCTTTACCATGAATAAATATTCACTAAATCTACCTTTTAGTCTTTAATGTAGTCAAAAGGCATCGAGGAATATTTTTTTTTGACACATTAAGGCGAAATCCAATGGCATATACCAGGCTTCATTCTAATAAAACGGCCATATTTTACGTGACAAATAACTACATGGAGATAGAAATAAACCGAACGAAATATATTTTTCCGCGATTTTTCGTTTTCAATGCTAAAGTGGTTCCCTCGGCGGGGATGAGTAATTGATTACACATAGGATCACATTTTTCATGGTCTACAACCTGCACTCCTAAAATGTGCCTTTTGCTCCAACTTCTGTTGAATTTGGTTATGATAAATTCACACTCTTATGAATCCAATTACATACACAATAGTCGGCACATAAATATATATGTTTTACTCTAGCAGGACGGTTAACTCAACAATAAGCATGGGAATCAGTCTTTCTTAGACTGATTCTTTCTGACGACCTAGAAAATTCTACCTCCTTGCCAAGTTATTCAGATGATCAAAACATAATGGAATAGGAAAAACAAATTTAGCATGAAATGCGAGATAAATTTTAAAAATAACACGAAAAATAATGTATGTAAATTAACTCAATATTGTCTCAAGTTGACCGACTCGACTTCCTTCAAAGACTTGAGTCCTTGGCTATGTTCATCAGAGTTTATTTTCATCGGCCTGTAAACTAAGAATAAGTTACTCAATGCTGGGGGAGTCCATGCCGGAATCGCCTAAGAACTTTTGGTCACCTTGTGACATGAAAATGGCTAATTGTATGAAAACCGCCCCTCAGCTAATCACAGTCATGATTTCGCTTATTCTTTTACGGACACGACGACAAATTACACAAGATGGTTCCCATAAAATGCTTAAATGTATGCCCAGGGATAATTGAGATGGTTCCCGTAGAAGTTATTACCATAATGTTCCATTAATTTTTTATGGAAGAAATGTTCAAAGATTCAATCCAAATCGTTACTACAGTAAATGCCATCATGAATTATTCATTTACTGGGCAGCTACCAGACACTAACATCATGACGATGTTGAAGAATTTTGCTACTGTATAACACTGAATATCTTACTCAGTTTCCCTTATCCCAAACTATTGTGAAGATTTTGGAAAGTTAACTTTTTCCACTTGTAACCTAAAATAGTTTTCTGGAAAACAATTTAAAATAATTAATTTGACACCGTTATGGATCGAAAAAATAAGAGTACCATCTAAAAAATTAATATTAGTTTCTTTATCGAAAGTAAAATATTTTCATCACATTAAAACAGCATTAAACGGGAGTGAGTCACTATACAAACTGTTTCATAGGATTTCCTTCCATCTTTGGAAGCATAATGTTGGATATCTTATGAAGAACCATTAATTTATTAAAATTCTACGAGCGGTGAAAACAAACAAAATAATGGCCAACAGAATGTAACTTTTTGCCTATGGTAGTGAGCGGAAATATGGTACCATGAGATGCTAAACATAACAGCCACATGTGAAATGAAATACTTATTGAAATAAAGAGCAGAATGTAATCTTAAACACTCACTGAGATAGGTATGGTAACCGTCATTTCAAGCTGAAAGATAAAATCTCTTCAAAGGAGTGATTTTTTTACTTATTAGAGGCATCAATAAAGTAGGATAATTGGACGATTAGCCCCCCTCCCCCTGTCAAGTTTACGGCTGTCGTAAATGTAATCAACAATGAACTATAAATACCAGAGGTACATATAATTACAATAGGAATAATTACGGTAAGCAGTTTGCAACATTTCAATATTTAACTTTCAAATGAAGTAATTTAATACACCGTAAACATTTCACTAATAGGCTGTTAAATTTCTTGGATAGTCCCTTAATTTCCTTTCGTTCCATACCAAATTTTATTTTTCGTCATTTTCTGGGGCATACATAAGGCACTTAATTCGCCGTTGGAAATGCATTTCGAAAATGATGCCCCAGCCGCTTCCATCCCATAAAATTTAAAAGTAAAATTACGCCCATATGTCCAGTTACAGAGAGGCACGGGAGGAATAAATAAGGTGCCCCAGGAAGCCGGAATCTAAGGAAATCTCCTGAGAAATATGATTAAATATGAGCAGAGGGACGATAAAAAAAACTCGAGCGATGTTGACGCAAATTTATTCCCATACGCGCGATAGCGAAGTCGATTCCTGAGCGCTTCAGGTTCCTTGAAAGAGCTCGTAATAAGCAGGTGAGGTGAACTCAAAGACGATTAAAAAGGCTGAAACACAGCTGGGTGGACAAGGTTCGGGCGAAGCAGATTCGCGAGAAGTATTAAAAAAAAACGAAAGTGGAGTGTTGAATGGAGCAAGGCCGCTGAGACGCATTTTTCTTAAATCTTTTAAGGAGGTTCTAGGGAGTGCCGGAGGGGAATGGGTGGACAGTTGAGTGGTGTAGAAACTTCAGAAGCCCGGCACACTGGCCACTGGAGTGGGGAAAGAAACGCTTCCAACACGTGGTCGCCGGTGAGAAACATTCGAGGCGCTGCCGGCTTTTGAGCCGTTTTAAATTCATGGTCAAATAACTGCCGAAAAAAGTATTCTCATCCATTATAGTTTCTGGGATAGTTTTTTGCATTCCTTCCACAGATCCTGACGGTACTGTAAAAATCATATGTACTCCGCTTATAGGGATGCCAGCGACAAGGGATTTCTTTTGCCAACTGGACGTGTTCTAGGTTGGCTTGTACTTCCATGGATGGAGAAGCCTAATGAGGCTTCCGCTAAAAGATTGGACGTACTACAGTCCGTTCGCGTTAATGTGGCCGATGGTTAGTCGCGAGGGCAAAAGGAATAAGAAGTGGAGTCATTTTGAGGGAAACATTTACGTCATCTACCACGCACGGCGAGCAATTATGGTACTTTCCCCCATGATCAGGTGTTACTCCCCCCTATACTGACATTAACAGTTGGCGCATAGAGTAATATAATCACTATAGATGCATCAATCCCTCTTGTGGTGCAGGCCACTGAATATCAGAAAGTTTATCGTGAGAAGGCTATGCATTTCCACACGGAATTACTCTTTTTCAGAGTAACAGCGACTACAAACGAGTAACTCCGGATCATTAGAGAGGGTCTTCCTTATGATTATTAATGCTCAATTTCTTATAGAAATCTGGGAAGTGGCACAGCTAATTTCACGATCAGTTCGAGAAGCCAAATCAATGACCACCATAGGTGCACTAAACAATTCAATAAAATTACTTTTAAATAAAATAATTTGCTTTTGAGGCAGGTTAAGAGGTTTAATGAAAAGTGTTCTGAGATGAAAATGACAGATAATTATTTTTGCGATAACCGTAATTGCACGAGTTAGAACGTAAGTCCAACTGCAAAATGGGAATTATAGCCCTGTCACTGACATGCTGGCAAAGGTTTGCGCCCTCTTGTTCGCACATTAATCATAAATTTAAATTTCCTCAATTAATGGCAAATAACTTTTCCTACATTCGCCCATAAAATGCCATCAGTATTTCAACTATTTCTAGACAGATGAATGCATCGATATTCCCAATTATAATGACCTTATGTATATTAATATTTTATCACTAAACAATAATTTAATAGTGAAAAATATAATACGAACACATAATGATGAATTGTTGCACCAACAGGTAGCAAGCTTAACCCCGAAGACTGATCGCGCACGAAATAGGTATGAATCGAAATCGTTCGACCATAATCAATCACTTTTTTACGAATCAAGGTTGAGCAATGGCCCCTTCTGGACACAAAAACTGTTCCGGCACCCGAAGGAGGCCATTTGAGTTCCAAATTGATGGTTCATCGCGATTCCACGCCTGACAGGAGCTCTTAAGGTATCCATGTATATCAAGGTCGGCTGTTACCTTAATCGGAGAAACTGCCAACCTCTTTACGATCTGACATGGAGGTATTTGCCGAGGCGAAGGTCTCCGTACTCATGAACAAACTCGCCGAAGACACTCGTTGCGAAACATACGTCGACCCCTCTTTTCGCCAACTCACTCTCTGAGACACGTTAGAAAAGCATACGCACATTACAGTTCTGTCGTTAAAGAACATGAAATGAATTCTCAGCAGTTAAATGAGTCAGGCAGTTGTTCGATGAGGAAGTTACCGTATAGTGGCTCACATACAACATGAACATAAATGCATTCCAATTCAATGACTTAGCGGCATTATTAGGAGTAATTATTACGCAATAACTCGTCTAGAATTCACAAATAACGGAAACCCAAATATCTATAAAATTAAGAATGCACAAATGAATAACTAATGTTTAGCCGCTTCTTTTTTTATAATCCATCATAATATTAGCAAATAATAATAAAAATGAATAAAATAAAAAGATGATTAGGAGAATAACTCCACATATGTAATATCCTTAGCTCAAAGGATAATGATTTGATACCAGAAACCGACATTGTATCCGAATAAATCAGCATATTACATTGATTTAATGTAGAAGAGCCATAAAACCAACAAAATAGCATCCAAGATATAAATAAAATAATATGTATCCCAATATTAAATATAATAGCTTTTAACTCACTGAATTACTTCGAAATACTTCTCCATTATTCCTCCTTTCATAGCTGTGCACACATTGAATGGCCTAGCTTGTATTCCCTCCTGAAGCTGTAGAATAAGGAACGTTTCTCCAAACTTTGGATCAAAATAGAATTAACAATTCCCGTCGACAAATGCGACGAGTTAAGTAATAAATGCCTCACGTAGGTTTCTGTCATTATTTGTTGCTTCTTCATTCATCCACCGGATGGCGCAATGAAAACGTTTACACCACGATTGATGGAATATGTACGGGGATCCCTGCTTAAAACATATTTGCGTGAAAAAAATGTAGCAATGAAATTTATTTTATGCATCGCTGGTATCCTTATGCATTACTCTAATTAAGATCAAGGAAAATCGATCTAACTACATACATAATCTAAATAAATCCAATCGAATTAATTTCAAGGAAAGATAATGTAAAAATATTAATATGAGAATTTATGACTGTAATCCAATGTTTACTAAAAAAAAAGTAAAGCGCGCCTTATTACTCCGGCTGAATTCCTTCCAAAAACATGCACCAGAACTCCCACGTAGGAGTTTAAACCATTTTTCACGGTATGTACTCTTTAAATAGCATGGATAGTCAGGAACTGAAAAGAACAGCATCGAAAACATTTCACCAATAAATTCCGTGAAGCATTTTATTCTCAGGGTTGTAAATTTCGAATCTGGTTGTATATTTCAGTCTACAACTTTTCCACGTCTTTTAACAGTCTTCATTACGTAGATAGTCGGCACATAATGATATTGGATTCAAATTTCAAAACAAATCATTCAATATTAATCACGTAGTTTATTATTTGAATATTAGGTATGACCGTTCCCGTTGACGATGCCCGTCTTCTATAATATCGAAATCACTGCGTCCAAATCACTTCCACTGCAAAAATTAGTTTCTTCACTTAAATCGTGTAGAAAAAAAGGCATTAAGACTGGAAAAGTTTTAGTCACAATTTGAAGCATTAATTAAATTTTAGCGATGAGAACTAGGTCGTATGATTGAGAAGGCTCTCTTCTCAATTGTGTGGAGGGTATTCATACTTTTAGTAACTGTTCAACCTCTGTGTTTTTCTAATTGAAAAACTATAGATTTGGAATGGCATTTCAATATTACGATTTAAACGCTCATGAAATCCAAAAAGATGAAACCTTGTATCGCAATTTTAAAGTTCTTTGCAATTAAAAAATCAAGGTGATATACGACGGTAATAATAGAAGTGCACGCATGTCGACTAACTTTAGCATCTTTCACGATAGCTTTCCATTTCAAGAGTCCGTCTCTAAGCCACTGATTAATTTTATATTAATTAATATTTTCAATTAATTTATATTTATTCACTTATTTGAAAAAAAATTTATTCACCAAGGTTGTGAAGGAATTTTTAGTGTGCGGCATGAAACCAATCAGTTAAAGCCTCAATACACATTTAGGTAATCAGTATTAAGCTCAATCTTAATATAACGTTTTTGCGCCGTTATCATGCCTATTTTTCCCAACGCAGCTTAAATTTTCAAATATAATTCGAATATGTCTGCATTATGACTTTAATGCATCACTTATACTACCTTGAGGGATCTCCAACCGCATTCACTGAGCCCAAGAAAAGCCACTTATCCACTGATTTTCGTCAACTATGACACCATATTTCACTGGCGTGTTATATCACTCTAGACTGAAGAGTTCAGGGAAAATGGAGGAATATGAATGGTAGATTGAGATTTGAATTAGACTTCCGATTATGAATAAAACGAGTGCTCATAACTTTCATGATGTCATAAAATTAAAGCTCGCTGTTCGTGATGGCAGTGTTTGAGACTTGAGTAATGGGCGCGCAAATTTAAAATATTGATGAAATACGCTATCACTCCATTCTATTCTGGGAACTAGCTGAATCTTTTAGTAATTATTAAAACCATAATCCTCTGGTACGTTGAATTTCACGGCCTTTTTCACCCACCGGCCTTATTCAGGCAGAGTAATGACCGATTTGAGGACTTACGTGCACCGAATGTCCTTTCCAGGGTATTTAAATCATCCGTCTTCATAATCTATTAAATTCAACTAAATAAATAATAATAAACTAGGTTTAACCAACAGTGTCAGGCGAGATGTGGTGGAACTGCATTATCAAAATTGAAAAGTAATCGGTGCCGTACAGTCCACTTTTTTTTAAATTTACAACGTGTTTCGGCTTTTTTTATTATTGTACCTGAAGATGGCTAGGTAAAAAAATATCTGAAACACGCGTCGTAAATTTAAAATAAAGTGGTCAGTACGTTATCGATTACTTTTCAATTTTCACAATCTATGGTAACTCCATCTCTCTTAAATCCAAGTTTGAACTCATCTGAAAAATAAAATCCCCGAGAAAATAATAAACAACCAGTCAAAGACGACGAAGCGAGTGACATCGTTCGGGTCACCCGACGCGCCCCTCCTGGATTACACAACCAGCTCCGACACCACCTCGGGCGAGGGGCAAGCACGCGCAACTGTTAAGGGAGGGGAAAGAAGAGGGAGAATAAGGAAAGACGGATGAGGAGGAGGCAAGAAGAAGTCGAAATAAATCACGAGCGAGGCGGCTGCCACCGGACGCTCTCCCCTACTTTCATTCTGCCACTCACATTGACACTCTCGTAAGGGGAAGGGGGGCTGGGGGCCCATACGCCTTCGTAGCGCAAGTTGGCGTGCGGAGCGGGTGCGCAAGTAATTACGCTACGCGCACATTGCAACTCCTCTCCCCGTTACTGAGCTCATTGTGCGCGGAAAAACGCGAAGTCGACAGAGGCGCGTAGCGATTTCAGCAGAGAAGCTTCTAGGGGATTAACGATACTGAATTTGGGAGAGAGACGCATTCATGAAAAATGTTGCTTTTAAAAGCTGTTTTATTTTATTACTGAAACTGAAAATAAATTCATCATATTCAGTAGGTACTAGATACTGAAAATACTGGACGAACACATTTTACATGAATCAGCTCTCTGTCGCGAATTGTCATTTCCAGCTCAAAGTTTCCCGAAATCATTCCTCTAAACAACACTTCATAGATGAATACTCGTGACTTCGCCTTAAATTATTTTTAATTGTTAATAGTATTATTTTATTAATATTTATAATGATTTCGATAATTTATTAGGTAATTGGTACTTGGTTACCATATTTTCACTCATTGCCTACCACTTTCCCTCTGTGTTGGAGATCTTAGTGTTGCTTCAATATGGAATGTTATAAATGTGATAAAAGATTACTTCATAACCCGAGATAATTTTTCAAGAAGTTATAATTTTCAGCCACATAGGCTATCTGCCTTCAAAAATAAGATAGTTAATAAATCTTAAACTATCTTGTAGTAGTAGTTCATGTCCACTTTCTTCAGTGGGGGTATACATATGAATTGGAAAAGATAAAGCCAAATATATACATTCCGGGGATAAACTTAAACCAAAGAACACGTATAAGAAACCTCATATAGCGAATTATCCATTACAAAGCAGTAAAATGAAACACTGAGAAAATCAGGTCACGGCAAAGTTGGGTTAATTGTCGTGTTTACATGTAAGATTACATGCTTTCCCGGTGAATACTTTAATTGCATATTTCTCGGGTTTCCATCCGGATGGAAACCTGAGAAATCTACATTACATGTCGTGCGTACACCTTATTTTTATCCTAAATAACGCAGTGCTTTGCGGCAATACACGCGTGGTCTCCAAAGAGACCTTTATGCAAACTGGATGCTTGGTGCTGTGGATTTTATGATTTTTGGTCAAAAATTATTAATTTTATCTCTTCCATGACAGCAAACATCTCTATTGTCAGACTTCCAGACGCTCATTAAAAACGTTCACAGAGGTTTAACAGGGGCCAGCAAAAAGGTGTTGCGTTAGCTTCGTCCTGCTCGCGGAATCTGACAGAAGAATCGTATTTATGCACCGGATAATAATTTTAGACCCGTGTATCTTACAAATTTTCTAGACATAAAAAATCCATCGGAATAATCTACGACAGCGGCAGTTGTCTGAAAACGACATTCTTACAAAAGTTTTTAATCGAAAACTGAACATACCTACTGTTTTTCAGGTGAGAATGACTTGCCATTGATTTTGCTTCAACGTGAAGTGTCAAGAAACATTCCCGGGATCTTTAAAAGTGACCTTAATGAAACCAAAGGCCCAAAGCAAAGGCTTACCCTACAACTCGTACGATCACTGTAAAAATTTAAAATATATAAAATCGCACGTAGGCGAGAAATGTGCAGGAAGGAAAACATCAAAGTATAAAAAAGCAAATTATAAATATTACGGGCGAAATAATTACGAATTAATGTTGACCAGTACCACAGCACCATGCAACTTATAGCATGTTACGTTGCTGAGAAGAAAGAAAAAGTCTTCTCTTTAGCTAGGATAGGCTGCAGCCGACCGGGAATTTTTTTACATTCTGAGGAAATGATCAATCAGCTGAGATGAGATTCAGGTTCACTTGCGTCACGTTACTGCATATTGCCTCCCTATCTTAACACCGTTAACGCACTCATATAGTACTTCAATGAAAGCTTACGGTCGAGGATGAAAAAAAATAGCGAACCACTTTACCATACTGTACTTTACTGCAAATATTTACGATATCATTAACTTTATAATGTCAAAAATTATTCTTATTTTAAATTTTAAAGATTTAATTAAAACTATTAAAAGTATTACAAACATATCAGGAATTAGCCAATCTTCCAAGAAATAACGGCAGAAATAATCTTAAGAATACTATCTGCCGAACTTTTTATTTATGATAAGGTACTACCGTACTAAGCTAAGAATAATAAACTATTCTCTTTGGAAAAATTACAGAATCAAATATTTCAAATAATTTAATGAAACTTTTTTCCAGAGAAAAGAGGAAATGATAGCCCAATCATTGCTTTTTCGCTATCATAACTACAATTTCGCTGCAATATACAATTACTAGATACGACGTGGATTTATCACTCACCGCCGCCGAATGATAGTGAAACCACGGCAATGATAAATAAAGTTTAAGGAAATTGAGAGTTTTTAATCCTCGGTTCTTTCGCAGAGAAATGAAAATCTACATTGATAAAACATTTTACATTCGGGCGCGACAAAATCGAAAGACAATATGAGCAACTTAAGCCCCAGATACACACGGGAGTTGACTCCTATCTGATCGATTTATATCGAGTCGACTGATGTTCGACTCCACTTGGAACCACAACTAGGATGGCGGCTACTCCGTCCAAATATCGAATTCCGCCACTATCGATGGCAAAATCCATAGGAGTAGGTATGATGCATGTCCAAGTTCACCTTCCAAGCGGACTCGTATAGAAGTCAACTCCTGTGTGTAATCGCCTCTTTAGGTTATAAAACCGCACATAATACGGTATAGTCACGAGAATGGACAACAATTTGACTTCGACAATAATTACGAGATATTTACACAAAACAACGACACATATCAAATCAAATTCATGGCGCAAATTCATTCATCGACCACAGAAGTGCGATGCAACTGCAATTCGAGGTCTGGTTCCATGAAATTCTCGGAAGGCCATTGCAAAGAAATAAATTTCTATGTCATTCTGGGGGATTGAGGAATTAACGGTGGGCAAGTAGCAATTTCTCGCTCCCTAGAGTAGCCGCGATACTAAATCGACTGGGCAAAAATGCTAAAGAAAGAAGGCTGCTATTCACCGAGATCAAATAGTCTGAATTGGATGCTCAGTACCGCTCTGCCTCGAGGGATAGAGCGCTCGAATGGATCGATTGCCCTCTCATGCAGTTGCACAAGTTTGCAAGGTCGAGGGCAAAAATAAATATGACACACCAGTGAAAGCAATATTTGCCAGCACCTTTCCCCGACTACACACCGCAAGACGTAAAGTCGATAGGGATTCATTAGCTGATAAACATTGGCATGAGGAGCATCTTATTTGAGCCATTCACTTCATTTTCTCGAGAGATCAAACATGATTCCGTGCATTAACGCCGCTAAGTGAGGATTCGAACGAGTATTTCCTGGCTGCTTTGGAGTGACGAAACCCTATCGAAGGAAGATGGAAAATAGTTTATTTCGCTATCTAGTGCCATTCACGAGCAGCGGCACACGTGATGAGCTGACGAGTCTATGGTTCTATCAAACATCTCGGTTCTCAGAAGAAAAAATATGAATAGGCTGCTCAAATGCACACAATTATTATCCAAGATTCAGTTTCATTAGATGCGCGATAGTGAGAACATGCGCGGAATACCACTCGATTTTAAGATTTGACAGCCCACCTTCGCCTCAAAACGAAAATTCCAGAACTTTACATACGCTACATCATACATATTGCAAAGAAATTGTTATATTTTATTTTAATTTGAAACAGAGATTTTCCACCCAGTTTAAAGGGTCTCGCGGGTTTTTATACGGTTTATATTCAAATGTCCAGACTTATACCCAGAAAAGTTTCATTCTAAAAAGAAGCATTTCAAGGACGGTACAAGGTTTTTACTGCAATTACATTCCATTCTTAAACACATGTAACGAGTTAGAGAATTTTTTCTAGCATTAATATCATCTCTTAGAATATGAAGTATTTTTATAGCGGTACGGCATAATTCATAATAAATTGCATCACACATTACCTATTAAAGAATTACTGAGCATGTAATGGATGTGATACTTATTAAGATACCTCTTGCTTACTCTCGCAATGACAGAGGGTTAATATAATGACTTCGTTTTGTGACCAGTTGAATAAATGTTAAATTTAGTTCAGAGAACATAAGTTAATTAAGAGAGTATATCGCCAATTACTTCAAGGGAACTCTTTTCAGTTAAGCAGTTGATTACAACTATACATAGAGAGGTTATCAAGTTACTCCTGGCAAAGTTGCTATAATAATCATTAATATTTAGTAATAGATGTTTCCATCAGTATAAACAAAGCATTAAAGCTTGTATTATATACAAGCTTGAATGCTTGAGGTTTGAGGACACGTTTCAATGCAACGTTATGCACTAGATGAGTTTTGAGTTGAACAGACATGTCATCATGAGATGTGAGCAATTCCAGCTTTTAAACACCTATTGAAAGCAAATGCTAAACCGGCAGATCATGACGTTAATTTCCAATATGCAGCCATTAAATAAATGTAAATACAATTTTTTACGACGAGTAGTGTATAATATTCAACTTACTTAGGTAATACTGAATGCCACGAATATGTATCATTCCTTTATATAGGTTAAAGAAAGTTATTCATCAATTCAGTAAAAACCTATTAACAAAATGAAAATTCCAGAATATTCTCTAAAGACTTTTTAAGTGTTAATTCTGTGAAGTGTTTAAGGTAATAAAACTTGAACTCGTGATTACAAAATTTAAAAAACGCAATAAATATATTTTCATTGAAAAAATCTCTTACGAAACTTAATTTTTCAACAAACAACCGAAAAATCGTAATAATTAAGGTAATAATAAACTATGGGATTAATAAATATTTAATTGAGTAAAACAATTGAATGAGAGATAGATAGAGGGAAAAGTACGTAACGCGATGCACGAAAATGTTGTTTTATCAATTCCCGCGAGGACTAAAATAGTCGATTCATATAAAAGGGAAAAGAACAAGGAATAAATAAAAGAAAATGAGGATATCCAAATCACATTCGTTCAAGATTAATAAAATTAAGACCCTAAATTAACCCATTTCTCTCCAACAACAGAATATTTAATATTACAATGCTGCTCCCATGTCAGGGCAAACGCCTTTCTCTATAAATCATATGAATATTGAGATATCAAGAGAAGTGGTCCTGTGAAGTCCTTGATCAGAGCCATTCTAATTAGGTTCGAAAAAACTTTCAGATTCTCGAAGGGCAATCGACCATATCGATGTGAGAACACTCTTCCAAGCGGGAAAGATGAAAGACCGACATTGGACGGATACACAAAGCGACGAATGTAGTTCAACCAATACCCGTCTTTCGCTTTGTTCTGATTATTTATTTCACATAATCCTGAAAACGGCCTCACGGATATTTTACTTGAGGCATTTTAACAGGTAACAACGGGCAAACACACCCATGCCCTTGGAGGTGAAAATCCCACCCAGGCGGGATCGGAATCCGCGACCCTTGGGTTACCCGGCAAGGACTTTACCCCGCGGCCACCGGGGGCCAGCCGGTGGAATATAATAGCCTAAACAAGCAACAAGAAAAGCAGAACACACAATTGAAGACATTTTAATAGAAAACATCTCAAAGAAAAACGTTTGCCGTTGATATTTTATTATTTTGTGCTCTATATTAAGTAGTAACTCGTAGCATTAATAAATTAATAGTAATTAGTAATATTAAGCACTATATGTCTCTTTAGCAGTGTACTGCATGTTAGCATGTTCATGTAACACTTTCCCAGTATCTGGTTTGACTGCGTACTGTTCTCCTGACTGCTTTTTGGTCTGCGCCTAGCGGCCGGGGGAACGTGCGAGATCCCGATTTGAACTGGGACGAGTGTTGCATACCTGGTGTGGAATCACCCCGTGCCACACACCCTAGTGGATTGCTTGCACGGTACCACGTAGATGTAGATATTAGACTTAGTACCAACATCATGAATTCAATGCTCAAAAGAGATCATTATCTGTTTGTTCCAGCAGCCACTAATCGTTTTTGTCTCCCAAAACACAGTGCGTCACGCGACGCGAGACGTAACTTATGTCCCAATCGTCGATGGAGCTCATTGTAAAACTGGGCGGTCATTCAAGGACATTTTTCGGTGGATACGCTTCAGAGCGGGAGGGTGGGTTGAAGGGGGGGGGGGGGCACTCACTTGTTCCCGAGGGCTGTTGGGGCTCTGTCCCGTCCGACGGTCGTATCCCGCGCGGTGGAAGGGAATGTACTTGCCGCCCACGCACTCCCGGTCGTACATCTCGTCGCACTGCTCAATGTCGATGCGGTGCAATTCGATCGGGCACCCGCTCTCGCTCGCCATCAAGATCTCCGAGGACACCATCTGACCTGTGGGCGGGCAAAGTGTAGAGTTCTTATTTAGTAGATCAACATTAGAGAATTAATTACTAGATCAAAAGGAACTCTCGGGAATATCCACAAAAAAACCCTAACATTTAACTTTACCTTTCACCTAACATTTTATTTTTACATTTACATGACACATTTACCTCTTACCTAACTTTACCCAACATTTAAAATTACTCATGATACATCAAATAATTATTTATTTTAAATTTCCGTTTCATTTCGTCAAATAAGTACCAGAGACGTCCTCGGGGTGGTTGTGTTACAATCAGCTGCGCAAAAATCCCCCGAATCGTGGGGGGGGGGGCAAATTCCTCGAAAAAATCGGAGTAAGCTATCTAAGCGGGGGGGAAGAGATTTTGCAAATCGGGCAGTGTCCATTAAAAAGTAAGCCACAACCCCTGATTACTGTGGGGAGGGGCAATGCCCCCCCCAGAAATTACCCCCCCCCCGTTGTTGCGCCCCTGGTTACAATATCATACAATACCCTGAGAAGGTCTCCGCAAAGGAGAGGTAAAACATTGTTTTTTTTAATCAAGACGTGTGGAATCCCAAAGGACTTATTCTTAACACAGTAATACATCTAACGAACTATATTATACCCGGCTGAACTTGGTAGAAGATATTATTCATGATTAAAATCAAAACATGGGTACTATTCTAAAATCATTTCTTATTTGTACAACTCCTTTCACTAATTCACGCCATCATCAGGTACAAAAATATTCAGAGAATGTTTTTTTTTATTTTTTGTCGTTTATACTAATAAGAAAAATTCTTAGGAAAGTGCAAGTGCTTTCGCAATACAACGTTTGCATGTGCACTTAAGGGAGGATTTTATTGACGCAATCCCACCTGATCGGATAAGCAGGCAAATGAGTTAAGCTTCAGATGTTTGGAACGTATACTTCAATTTTTCTGTTGCCTGTACGTTGTGATATAGTACGATAATTTCAATTTTTCCTTCAAATAAATTTTTAAGGCGGTTGACATCAATGAGTAGTTCATATTAATAGCATCAAACCGTATGGGAAAGTTTGCTCCGTATCTATGAAGCTAAGGACGTTGATTTTTTTATAATCAAAGCGCGAATCAGCGTTGGCCTGACCATTATAAGTTTTCAGGGGAAAATTTTGAGTTGGTTTCCCGTTGCCAACCCCAAGGGTATTCCTAACGTGTCACCATCACCCCAATGACCGCCACACATCAGCCGCAGAGGATCTGGCAGAATTCAAACTTCGCGACGCGAAGAGTATAATCGTCGCATCACGTCTTCTTAGTATCAATATATTCCTTTATCGTCGGTGGCCGTGAAAAAAAGCACAATCTTAAATTTGTCAGAACGTCTGGACATTCTTAGTTTTAGAAAGGTGCACGTCCCGTTATGCAATTTTTCTCGGATTAAGGATTTTATCAATTCACAACAAATATATGGGCAGCGCAAATGCACTGCTGTACCACAAGCATAGCTAAACTGAAAATAATTATTATCTTAGTCACCATATTAAGTGTTATGTGACTCGTTCACTCTTCATACCCCCAGTAAATTTATATAAAATTCGTGCTATCCAGAAGTCATGCTTTAAAAACGATTAAAGAAGCTTGAAAGTTGAGATTTACTGGCACCACAGGGAATTCAAAAATAGCGTAAAAGAGAAGGGAAAGTTAAAGCTCATCATCATAAATTACTAAGCCCAGCATTTATGTGAACTAGCCCTCGAAACATTCAATGCCTACCCTGCCAATTTTTCTGTTTCTAGTTGCATCTTTTCAGACACCGGCCAAAATTACTATAATAGCATATATCTCTTATCCATCACAGCTGCTTCGGCCAGATATGATTTTATTCTCAACATTTCTCCAAGCATTCAAGCAAAGACGCTCTTTTCAGCCTGGCTCATTGCCTTCTTGAAGAATAAGTCGAAAACCAAGGGAAATAAGGTGCACTGTTCCTAGCCTAATTATAGCACATTACAACTGTCATTCACTTGGCTATTCACTGCAATCCTCCCGACCGAAAACTTTTCTCACATTTTCTAAACGTTGCCTAAATAATAGATTAGTTTGTTCATACAAAGATTTGAATGGCAAAGACGCTGGTAAGATGAACATAATTAATAAGCCATTGAGATGAAAATCCAAAAGCTGCTCACACAGTATTGCGTTTCAGAAAGGTAAATACAAATTTTTTGTCAACACTCGAAAAGAAAATTTCTCAAGAAAAGCACTCTCAAGTAAAGTGTTGCGAAGTAAAAAAATCCCAAGTAGAGTGCTGCGACGGCTCGTCAAAAACAGTTCCACGTGCCAGAGTTCACAGCTATTCCCAAAATATCGGGACAGACAGTTTAAAAAATTCAATATAGCTATTGCTCCATAAAGTAAAACGGGCCACGAGTAAAAAAATTGCCACGGGCTAAAAAAAACGGGAATTGACATCATTCGGAGCTGGCTAACAAAGAATGGGCAAATTCAAAATCTCAAGGCCCACTGCTACAATTTCGGCCGGATGTCATTATTCAGGGGAAGTTGAAAAAAAACTGGTGTCAGCCTTTGTGTTTGCTACCTCTGTTCGGGATCTAATGGAAAGCTGAATTAAACGTCGCGAGTATGACAACTTTTTCCAGTTAGGTGGAATAATATAGTAAACGATAGAGTTTTAACTCCTCTTGATTGACAGCAAAAAGAAAAACACAATAGACGAAGCTCTTCACAGTCACCGGAAAAGACGAAGGAATCCATATTATCCATGAGAAAATCAACTGTCGACAAATGAATGGCCTTTGGATGTCGTGCTTGCCAAGAGATACACATAATTAAATTGAAGATAATTTGCGGAATTAATTGATATAAAGAGCGTTGAGAAAATGTAGTGGAATGAATGAAAGAAAGTGAAAATCAAAACCGTCGGAGTATATTATTCACTCGGCATAATTCCGCTCTCACAGGATGAATAATAAACACGACACCGGAGGAGACACCTCACCTATTGGATAGAGAGGCACCTCACCAAGAATTATTAAGTTGATCGGGGTGTGGAGATCTCAACGGCCGGTAACGACTAGGAGGCTTCAAGGCAAAACCGTTTACAGGCACAGTATTTCTTTAACAGATATTATCAATTATAACTCATATCTTAGCAAGACGTAATAAATCTGCTGGATAAAAGTTCCTAAAAATCCATACTCCTCAAAAAATATTTCCACTGACTCAGGAAAATGCATCAATTGATGTGTAACTAGAAGACGGTTCCCATTGAAAATGATGGGGGAAAAGAAAAAATGTAAATTGCCATATAGGATTAAAAGTGTCCTCCCAATGTGAAGAGCATAAGGCATTTACTATGTAGCATTCGTTAAGAACACATGGAAAGGTTAGGGTGAAAAATATTTCAGCTAATTTATCGCTATAATTTTGTTGTATTGATCATTTAACCAGTGACAAAAGTTCCGCGGGCGTAAGTTGAAAGTCTATGGTACGGTCGCCAAGTAAAAACATTCTATTCTTGAAATAGTGCAAAATTGATGAGTTTGGAGCCAAATATTAAGCTTTAAGGCAAATTTAAAACAGACACGAAAATCAAATGCAAGGCTAAAAATCATAATTATCTCAATCATCCAATAGTAGGAATTTCAAGTCTGTATCAAGAGTGCCAGTAATTTAAAAAAGGAAAAAATAAAGCTCTTCACCAATTCCTATGCTTTTCTTATGGAAGTAAAATTTGTTTAAAAAAGTATTGACAGTAGGGTTGCAGCCTTTGCGCCTTATTTATACAGGCAATAATTTTTCAAGGTCCTAAGGAACATGAGTGCCAAATTTTGTTGAAAACCGTGAAAGGGTTCGGAAGTCTATAGTATTCAAACAACGAGAATTTCAATTTTTAAGATAAATTCTTACCTATAAGGAGGAACAAGAAAATGTGCTTCATAAATTCATAAAATATACTTAATTTGCAAATGTGTTCCTCGGCGTAATTAAAATTATTTCCACCCAAAACTTCGTCGCGCCGGAAGTAGATAGGAAACTACGACATCCCTGAAGCATCATCTATTACATAGTGACGGCAAAAATATTTTTTGGGCACAATCCAATCCTGTCCCAGAACATTAAGACATTTCGAAATCTCTCCTCGGGAGCACGAATAAAGCATGCGCCGAGAGAACGTATGGGGTTGCGTTTCAAAGTGTTCGTAGGAGACTGATTTACCAAACGCCATCCATTTCCAGAAGCTGTTACTTACCGAAGAAAGCGAGAAGAGCTGTCCGGTTTCGCGCAGATGCAAGACCATCCACGCCTTTCATGAACAGCTGGCTCAACTTCCTGGGGCTCGGTCTGTTCTGCCCGGCTAGCATGTACACGCCATCAGCATACGAGGGTGGAGCCTTCCTCGTCAAACGGCTGTCTGTAAGAGCCAAAAGAGGATAACGGATGGGGTTAAAAAGAGGAGCAAGTAAGCAAGAATCGCACTAGAGTTATATACTATTAAGGCTACATACGGTAAGATATTTACAGCCACATAAATCGAACGAAACTCTTATTCCGGAAATAGAAGCCAAACGATTGAGTACCCTGGTACCGGAGAATTTACATTGAACTTTATCATTACTTACAACCCAAACTTTACCAATATCAACTTATAATGATACGATTATTGGCCGTTATTATTAAAACTAAAGCATGTTACAAAGTAAGTTATTAAGTAGCACATTACAATATATGATAGCAGAATTTGAAGAAGAAAGAAAAATTATATCCACTATTGCTTTGCAGAAATGAAAAAGACTACGAAATGTGCCCGGTTTGATGCATAAATAATCCGAAAACTTCCTTTTCACTCAATCTTTACAATATTTATCATACGTTCCACTACCCTCATTCAATCCGCATTGCAAGACACGAAAAACGTTAACAATTATAATCATAAAAACCATTACCGGTGACCTCTAGAAGCGCAGATACGAATAACTCAGTCTTATAAAACACTGCGGAGTTTATTTCAACAAAACATACAATAAATATACCCTGCTTTGCGAAAATATCACGAAAAATGTTCGGCGCCCACGAAAATAAAACGGTCTTTCTCGAATCACGAGACTAGCACAAGCATTTCCCAGGGCGATTTAAATTTCGAGCGTAATTGCGATAATTGCGGAGAGTTAATCTTGGCCTTCCAGGTGGATTCACGCATACGCGGCCAGTGGTCGTGAAATAGAGGCATGATGGACGCGAAAAGCACGATTGGAAGCCAGATTTTCTGCTCTGCTCCGTCTCTTTTTCCACCCAGAGGCACCAATTCCCTAATCACATTCCATTGACACTTGATGAATAAGGAAGCAATGACGGCAGGTCAGGAAAAGAGCGCGTCAAAATTAAAACAAGGAATCATTCAAGGCCGTCTGCCTTCCCGATGATGAGGCAGAGGAAGAAAGAGAGGCGGTGGTCTGGAAAAATATTTACTCCTTAAACAGACGGAGGAGAGATGAGGAAGAGGATTCAGCACGCGAGGGAGATCATGCAATAGCAACCCGCTCGCGGGGGCAAGGGAGGCGCGTGGGAGGTCGCGGTCGACCGGTGGGCGGTATGTGCTTCGAGTGGACGTCCCGCACCTTGAAAACGATGCAGTCGTTAGCAAAACTCAGCAGATTTCGCTAACGTTTTCCTCTACAGCAAGAATAAAACTTCAGGCATTACTCTTCCGTTAGGACAAAAATAGCATTCGCAAATCGGAAAACCTTTTTTTTACGGGTAAGTAGAGGACAGTTGGGAAAAATGATGCAGGCGACCTTAGTATCATAGACAGCTTGCCTTCAATACAAGAAGCAGGTGTCGGTTAAATTCAGATAGCTGGCCGCCGAGGTCAGCCCGGTCACATTTGTCTCAAAACTTTAAGGCTGCGGCTAAGTTGCTCTCCTCAGGCGCGAATGTTGATTGTCCCTAGATTTTTACGTTATGAAGGACCGAAAGTTGTTTCCCCTACGATATGTGGCTTATGTCAGTTATGCCACTTCGTCAATGAGATACTATTCAAACAGTAGTGTATCCAGGACCAAGTTTAAATCAACGGCATAGATAAACTCCGACTGCCTTCATCGTTTGCACTAGCATGAGCACTCATCTGCATCCAGAGCCGGTTCTAGGCCCATGCGACACAAGCAATCGCTTGGGGCGACAAGCTGAGAGGGGCGCCAAAGCGTGACAAAAGAATAAAAATACTCGATAATTTTTTTTCAAATATACAATAAGTCTGTAACAAAATTTTAATCATAATGTTAATGGCACTAACAGGGATACTATATATGCAATCAACTATCTGTAGATATATTCAATATCACAGGCTCAACTTGGTGGAAATTCATAGTCATTAATAAAGAATAATTCGTAACATTCCACAAGATTTATTTAGTATACGACCGATTTCATCGGATAGGCACCTAGGTAATATACGAAATAATATCATGGTAAAAGTAACAAATTAATCTTTATTCTAGAACTGCGCCCCCTCTCCAGCTGGCGCGCCCCCTCTTCCAATGTTGACATCAAAACAATGCATTAGCGTTGATAGCACGTGACAAACAATTGTAGAAAGATGCCCTTTTCAAGTAAATGATGCTGAATTTCCTTTAGATAATACTGGTAGAAGATTTACTCCGGCAAACTATAAAAGAAAATTATCTAAAGGAGAAGACATCCGCAGAGAGTGGCTGATTTATTCTGTTTCAAAAATTCAATTTTTTGTTATTGTTGTCAACAATTTAGTGCTGAATTTGTCTAACGTTTAGGCACATCTCAATTATCAGACTGGCGAAATATGTCCGGATATATAGCCCAACCTTGTTGTGAACGATGTAGCGCTGCCATGTCCTGTCGCTGTAAATGGGCGGTGGGCCCTTGGGACTTTGGGCCCGTCTTATATAGATTTCCTTTCTACGTGTTATCATGGGCTTGCAGGAAAACATGATATTTAAATACTAGAGGTATGAATATCCTTTGAAATCAAATCTCTGGTTGTCAAGGAAATATGCTATTTTTGATTTCTGAGAACAATGTGCGTTTTTGCAGCTTAAAACGCGGTTTTCAGACAAATACGAATAGGAAAAGATAATTAATTGAAATAATTATAAACTTCATTCTTTTAGCCATTTGATTAAAAAAATCCCAACCCTCTATCTTGAGCGAAAGTAGTTTTAAAAAGCTACAAATGAAATTACTGCACAAAACCCAATTCGTAGCTTAAATACCAAAGGGCCCCTTTTTGGACCTTTTGGGGCCCTGAGGTATTTTTAGATAGCATAAAAACATTTTCCTTGAAAAAATACATATGTGCCAGCTTTCATGGTGATCGGTGAAACGGTGTCAAAGTCTATTAATCTCGGACAAACAAATATACAAACATCCATTTTTACATATATAGATAGGAAGATAGGATTACTTCGTGTCCTTAATAATCTATTGAAAATGCGAATTTGATCTATCTACTCACTATCTACTCTCTACTTTCCTATAAGTCTATTAATTAGAATTAAAACGCCTTTTTACGAAGTTTTAAATGTATCCAAAGCAATTCAGTAGTTTGTTGTGCTTTTAATAAAACCTCTTGAAAATCTAAAAATCTGGCAATTATTTTTCCATTCTGTAATAATTTTGAAAAAGGGCAGTAGCCCATTGAATTATCAAATAACATTGCAGTGGAATGTCTTCGCCATTTTTAATTTAAATTAAGAAAAAATCCATGTCAATTATGTGTAAGTAAGAGTTCATAATTTTAAGGATCGAAGGTCATTTTAAGGATCGAAGGTCCTTTTAAGATCGAAAAAACTACAGAAACTATTTTTGCGAGTGGGGGGGGGGCAAAAAATGAGCGCCAAACGCTATCCCGCTTGTGTGGAAAAATACTCTCGGACCGGCCCTGTCTGCACCACTCGTAAAAAAATTATATTATAGTTTTCAACGCGAAAAAAAAATTATATTATAGTTTTCAACGCGAAAATGACCCAAGGATCCATAACTATTTTCTATATCATCTAATTTTCACACAGTGCTGCAACTCTACCGCAATTTAGCTTTTGACGTAATCGAAATCTTCGGCCGGAGCGTGAGAATGAATCGTGACCGCCGAGCGGGGCAAATTCATACTCCACCGAAATTGTCTCGGGAGATGGGATGGAGGCCGGGGGGAGGGGGCGGGCGCGGGTGATTATGGGGGCGGTGGGACTAAGGGGTCGTGCATAAACTATAGGTGTAGCGAAACTAGGTGGCACTCGCTTGTTACGAACTTGGTACTGTAACCCAACGTCCATAAACTAATAGCGATATAAGTAGTGTTTTCGAGGGGTTACAATACAAAATTGGGGATGCGTAAGAAAATAACGATTTAGATGGCGAAAACTAGGAGACGAGAGAAATAAAAAAGTAACAAAGAGAGTTAAGAGGGTGGGAGAAGAAAGCTACAAGCGCGGAAATACGGACGAAAAAGCGAAATAAAAATAAATACACGACGTAGAGGGAGAGAAAAAAAGTAAAAGGTGTTCCGGAGAAGGAAAATCCGACGCATCGGGTTACAGTACATATATTCTTTTTGTTACTTTTCTATTTTTGTACGGTAACTTGTGGTTACTCCCACACAGGTAGCTCTCAATCAAGCTCACAATCTTTGGGGTAACCTAAAGCTTCCATATACTGTTTAAAATGTGTTGTAAAATACCGTACAAAAAATGTAAGCAATAAATCGTACTATTATTTATGCACGACCCCTAAGGGTCGAGCGCGGGGAAAAGCCGATGAAGGCTACAGTCGGGGTGAGGGGGACAAGTAATGCAGCGACGGAGGAAAGCAAATGCGACCTGAAGATGCGGGGAAGTGACGTGGAGCAGAGAGAAGAGAGCACTTTAAGTTTAACTCCTAAGGGGGGAGCGGCAAGCGAGAGGAAAGACCTTGGGAGAAGGGATGAGCCTCCTCGCCACCTCTTTCTTTTTTCTGCGCGCCGGAACGCGAAGTCGACCAGAATTGAGTGGCACTAAAGATGCTCCTTTCCCAGAGAGAACTTTTTTATTTTCACGGCCGACAAATAAATAGAAAAAGAAACACTTGAGAAGGGGACTGCGAAAATATTCAGTGTCAGGAAGATACTAAAGGTCAATTCGTCCCACAAGGTCACCACGGGAAGAAAAAGGGGTGCGGATTATGGATCAGAATGCACAGAATGTGGAGAGCAATCTTTCGATATTTCGCTCGTATAAAATAAAAAAACGAGCAGCGCCACAAGCAGTCAATATAAACGTGGTCACGGTGATTTATGCGAGCAGAATATAAAAGAACACATCGCGGTTATCGCTCCACACGGACGAATTTGCCAGACGTTCAATTCCAAGAGCAAGGCCAAAGGCATGAAATGATTTATTCATTCGATGAAACGATCCTGAAAGGTTTTTGAGACAAGAAAATTGGATTCAATCCCAGATATAAAGATGCACAAATCATGGAGAGCGAGATAATGAAAAAAATGTAAAAGATACATCCACCATTGCATCCATCATTGGATGGAATCTCAAGGTGTCAACTCCTTTAGTTAACTCAGCAAAGAAAATAAGAACAAGGAAAAAATAATGGAGAAAAATCCTTTCACTTATGGCATGAGAGCTCAAAGAAGGTAACAGCCACAAAGAATTGTGAATTTCGCGAGACAAAAAACAGTTGATGAACGGGAGAGGCAAACGAGCGTGGAACAAAAAACCAAAGGTTTATCGGTTTATCAGAAAGTAATTGGATCAATCCGCGGCGAGAATCCGGTTTTGCATTTGAAAAGATACAGCCATTGTTCTCCCTTAGTCGGGAAAACTTCTATACGGAGCAATCATTTCGTTTTTGAATAAGTTCACCTATTGACGTACAACTCCACATAACAATTTCATTCTTTAAAGTTATGTGATTTTACCAAAATGCAAATTACATACATCAACTAAAATGCAAAAGCTTTCCAATAGGTGTCCCCCACGTGTCCCTGTGACCCACGTCGCGCCCCACGTCGCGCGAAAATTGAGTGAGTAGGAAAACTGGCGTAAACCTCGAAATATTAGAGTAATTAAATTTCAGTCAGAAATAGTAAAGCATGATACATGATAGTAACAGTAGAATTGTCACGAAAATGAATCTGTGTAAGAGGTATTGCCTATGCCTTCGCACCACTAGGTGTTAAGTAGAGATACATTATTTCCGCATTAACAAAAAATGCGAAAAAATTAAATTCTCTTAAAAATATGTTTTTATGATTTTTCTTTGTTCTGTTGTATTTGGAAGCATTTAAAGTGATTTTCTATTTCGCGAATTAATGCTAAATAAGTCTTTAGAGAAAATAATTGCTATTTAGCGAAATAGATGCTAATTCGTATCGACAAAAATTGTATTTCCAATATTGCAAACAAAACTAGGAATAAAAATGTAATTATGAACATCTTTTGTCTATGGCAGTAACTGCAAGATTCATCTCGTTTAAATAAAGAAAGATCTAGGCCTAGCAGCTTGGATATACATTTTTGTACATATATTTTTTGTTTACTCTTCAGATATCACTTTTTATCAACACATCCATTTACAAACTACATGAAAAACTTGCAAATACTCCATTCATAACAGCGTACCATAATGATAACCGGAATCCTCTGTTTGTGACCATTTCATTCCCAGAAATTCAATTTTCCACATTTTGCTATTTATTTGCTAATTTTCTAATAATTAATGCTGCAAATACAAATATTAATGCTAAAAACACTTATCTCTTGTGATAAGGCATAATACATAAAATATTTGAAGAGCTATTGTAAACCTGTATAAGTTCATCATGCCATGACCAAATAAAATTTATAACTTTCTGATTGAAGGCTGGATACAGAATACAAATAGCTTTCACTATACCCCTTAAAAGTATCCTCTCCACAGAGGGTCAATCGAAATAACGCCCACAGCCGCACACACGCACTAACGAACACATCCTTCACCAATTTATTTTCTAGCCTCCTTACGTCTTTCCCTCTTCGACGTATAAATGACTTAACACATTGTTCCACTCTTTGCCCGTTATCCAAGAATTTTAATTCCTAAGACTCAACATTGCACCACGCCGAAATCATTTACTCCTATTTTTTGTCCAGCATCTTCCTCAAACAACTTGTGTCTTCTTATTGAATAAAATCTCTCTTACAATCCGTCGCCAAACTAAGATCCGGTATTCACTTTATCTACATTCATTAAATTTTAACTTGAAGGCCAAGTTTCAGTGAGATCAAACACTCGGTCTAAATCGAATTCTACCTTTTTTCTCGCTGTCTTCGAAGTTATTTCCTAGCCGGGTATTTTCATACACGTTTCACGTCGATTTTCAAGTTATCGATAAAGTCATTCCACTTACCTCCAAATTAGTATGACCACACTCAATTAGTTGCCATTTTGTGAAAAAACTTTCACTAACTCATCATCTCCTGTATTTGTAACTTACATAACCTACTTATCAAAAATAACTCTTACATTTCTTATAATTCCTCTTTACACATTACTTTTAGATTTATGAAATGGTACGTTTAAAATTAATGCAATTTCATTTATAACTAGCCAAAGTAAATAAACATCTTCTGACAGAGTAAAATTGGCACAGCTTGATTTATGATAATGATATTGATTAAATGCCTGTATCTCCGGTTTATCCAATAATCTGAAACACTTCCATTAACATTATCCATTCCACTACGCCGAACACTTTCAAAGTCTCTACAAAAAAAAATCAATGCACAGTGTGACCATGCTCAATATTCCCTCCCATCACTTTTAACATCGCTCCTTAAAATGAGAAAATGTTTTTTTTATTGAGATCAATTTTATAGACACCGAGTGCTAAAACTCTACACAGCAAAGCTGTACGGAAATTTATTATTTCTTGCTCCGTGAAATAAGATTACCTGATTATATGTAACTACGATGACTAGTTTAAAGCAAGTGCATTGCATGCCGGTGGAAGAAAAAATCTTTTTCAAATTGTATGCTACACAGAAAATGAATTACTCCAAGGAAAACAAACAAAAATAACATCTTTGATGCAATTAGTAAAAGGAAGAGTAGTTATGTTATTTTTATAAGTCACGCATAATACTTGGGTAATTCACTGATCAACAAAAAATCACGCTGACCTCGTATCACTGCTGGATAATAATTTATGAAAGGAAAAATTGACAACTATAGTTCTCTATAGAATTATCAAGTAGAAGTGTATGCACTTCTACTTGATGGTACATTTTGAAAAGAAAGTACACATTGTAAACAACGAATTTTCAATTTTCAATTCGCACAATTCAAAATTATACCTTAAAGAGAGAAGTAGCTACGCTTTTTTCCCACAAACGAATGCTTTTACATGAAAATCCAATCCTTAAATGCTGAGTAGCACCAGGATAAAATTTATATATGTTATTGCGTCAAAGTTTTTTTTGGCTACGCTTCCACTCATGCCTGTGCCAAACTGAAAATCAGTGCATTGTCTCGTATGAAATTATTGCCACAAATGAGAAGTAATCAGAAATAAAGTTACTCACAGACAAGAAATTCCGATGGAATGATTTGTCTGAAAGAATGTGAAATAATGTTAAGCGATTTGCCCCGTTTACATTTACGTTGTTAATACTCATGCTTACTGAGAGCCCACTACATTGTTTAACAGCTCGAAAGGACGATAATTCTCATTCCTCTCATTAAAATGCAGTAAACATATTTACCGAGAAGTAAATATTAAATATTTTTAAATTGACACTCAATTTATTAAGGCTCGCCTTAAAATGCACTTACGCCTACTAATGAGTAATCCCTCTCACAAGTAAATTCACTTGCCACTGCACCCTACCGTATTTATAATTTGATTCAAGTCCAAATACTCATCATCATTATGGATGAAAACTTAAAAAAAATATATTTACGGGATAAAAACATGAAAACCGTCTGCTTACGCCATGCTATTTTAGTGGCAGCAAAGAGGATTTGAGAAGCCGAAAAATGTCTCTCAGGGTCATATGTTTTGTAGCAGCATATAAAATATGAACCACATATACATGCAATAAACGGAACCGGCATATTGGTGCGAAAATGACGAAGGAACATTATTCAAAGCGAGAGTTTGCATCACGACTATGGTTTCTCAAAACTTGGCGGCGAAATGATCTAAAAAATATTAAACGCGAAATGACATCACCTCGGCGAATATGGATGGAGTGGAAGAAGAGTATTTCCCTAAAACCTTTGCTGATTTTCCACTCTTCGACCTTCATATTCGTTTATTACCGTCCGACTCGGATGAGTTCCAATCTCACGGTTTACTTCCCTTGAGGGTTTGCAAAGTCGTAAAATCTTTGCTGGGACTCGTCTTGGGGCTACTGGAGGCTTCGTCCATCGTGCACGATAAAATTAACAGGAACATATTCTGAGCTATATAACTCCCAACTCTTAAGATGGCTTTATATTCTCATTCATGGATAATATAGGAAACACTCATTCTTAGACTACTACCCAGAAGGCTAAATAAATAAAAAGTTTCATTGCATGAATTATAGGTTCAAGGATTATTCCGACTAAGAAAGAAAAAATGAGGAAAATTAACTCCTTATTCCCTCTTATACAAGCCTATCCTGACATTTCCATCCCCGTCTCTGTGAGTATTGCCAGTTGTTTAACGCGGTATTCCGACAAAATGTGTTTCGGATACACACAGCGACGGACAGTACTAATTTATTCAATGGACCAGAAAATCTGGGAACGGTAAACGATATGCAGTGGAATACTCCATTGGCTCCATTACTTGCTTTTGTCAGGCTCCATTGGTTAACTTTCTTGCTTTTGTCCGGCTCCATCGGTGAAATTTATTCCTTTTGTCCGGGCATAATATATAAATTGGTTCCTTAGTAGAACGATCGAATTACTTGGTGCCTACTTGTCAAGGACCAGGATTTTATAATGTCTGGTCAAACGTTTTCGCGGTGCGTTGTTGTGAATATTTTCTTCTATGGTCAACGCTTACGGCATTTAAGACGCTTAGCTTAATAAAACTTGTCACATGTTGGTAAGCAAAAACCTTAAACCCGATGATCGGTTTCATCGGTGAGATTAAGGTACGCTAAGCGTAATGCTCAACGGCATGTGAAATTCGCAGATCAGTTTATGGGAAAAAGTTCCATTCCCTAATTCTACTGAGGTTTCCAAAGGAAAATAAAGCACTGAGGTTAGCGAAATCCGAAATGTCCCTCAGATTTCCCCAGAATTTGATATCGTAACTTACCGTGAGTAGTCGTTCGCTCTCGTCACTGACCTACAACTCAAGTGTCTATTCATAAGATTGACATAAATCGCTCCTTTAAAAAAAATCAAAATTGACTTGGCGTTATAAAACCGGGCCCATATGCCTCATATATATCTATTTCAGCATTGCATACGGACATTCACATCGACACTCAAATAAAATTTTCGTTCTTATTACATATTATCCAGGAACTCCAGCGTTACAATTAAGTGCGGCTTGAATTCTGGACTTAACAAACAAGATACAGCGGTCGAAACCTTCAGAAATTGAGTATTACCAATGAAAAGCGTCGATGGCTTTCGAGACAAAAAAAGCTCGTGCGGAATCACCATGAGCTGGCAAGCATTCTTGGAAGACTCGAAAGATTCTGAAGCACAGTAGGGATCCATTTCTTCCTCTCCTCTCTCTCACTCACAATGCCCTCCCGACAACAAACGGAGAACACAATTGGTCTAATTGATCCAACCATTCGATCTTTCATCCGCCGATGAGCAACGGCACGAAATTCCGAGAACGAGAGAAAAGAGCGGGAGTTACCTGTCCTCTCTTCCATTTACGCTCGCCCTTTCTCACGTCATATCGGATAAGCTTACCGAGTACGACGACAAACCATAGGCTGGCTATGAGGAGGAGGAGTCTTCTTACTTTTCAAGTCAAGACGCCCGGAGAGATGGGGTGGGGGAGATACGATGGAGAGAGGTGGGAGGTCGCCTCGTACAGCACTAAAGGAGGTTTGAGCGAGATATCGCTACAATTTTCTAAGACCTCCACCTCATTAGAATTAAAAATATTATATATTTCTAATGATACAAATATATTGGCAACTTATCATACTTATACTTATCGAGATATTTTCCAAAAAAAATATTATCCATTTTCCATGGGGTATATTACAGCTGTGCGCTCCAGTTAGGAATATTTTTCAGAACAATGAAGAACTTCTGACGCAAGGGTTGTGTCATAAAAGTAACAGTGTGCAGTTCGTATGTTTTTACAAATAAAAAAATTAACTTATTACTCACTGTAATGCCTCCGGTTGTGAAATTCAAAGCCTAAATTATGTATATTTAGCATGTTACTCAAATTTCACTCAAATAATAGATTATGTGCACTGAGATCGCAAAAAAACATCGGTTGTGGGGTTCTTTTCAGGATAGGCCCAAAAAACAAACAAGTCTCCTGTTAAAGCCATAAAAAAGTAGTAATATACATTATTTACTGAGAAGTGGTCATGAAAAACAAGGTGTTACCAGTATTCCTGTCGTTAATATGATGATATTAACTTAATATCTTAAAATAGAATTAGAATGTCTCTATTATAACAACAGAAAAATCTCGCTATATCTACCTAGATGTGTCTACGGTGGAAATGGGGGCCAGTGGTAGAGGTAGGCGCCCCAGCCATGCAGACACGCGCTCAATAGGTGCGGGCATCCGAGGGAGAAAGGGGAGCGAGGGGACCAGGCGGTCGCCGGCGGGGGTCGGACAGAGAACGGTGTCGAGGCAGTCGACAGAAAGGCTCGGATGGGGGCGATTGCCGATGTGTGAGTAAGGAAATAAAAGCGACTGAGTGAGGGGTGGGCAATGAATGGATTGACTGAGAGGCGTCCGCTGGGACGCTGAGGAGACGTCCTGAATCAGCAGTGTGAGATGAGAAAGAGAAGCGAGGAAACAAGAGGAAGACTGAACAATCTCAGTCATCTAGCCAGGGCGGCGCTTTATACTTTCCGTTCCACTTAAGAGTCAATCTTATTGGAGGAGGAAAAGAAGGGGTTGTGACGCAAATCCCCTCCATTGCGGGCGTGTGGGAGATGCAACAGATGATTACTGACTGCCCATGCACATGAGCGGCGGGAGGGTTTCCTGCGATTTCGCCGACATTTCAACGCTCTTACGTCTCCTCGAGTGCCGCTTTGCGATCAATCTTACATTATAACCATGAACTTTAATCGAGACGAACCGAGCATCCGAAGCAGAGAATTAAATTCCTACTTAAGTACTTCAAATTAACAGCATTGCGTTACACAGAATATATTTTCAAACGAAAAGTTTCTCATTTGTAAATCTTGATTCACACTAAGTATATTTCCACAAAGTTTCGGCCTCAACCATCGGTGAAATTGAATTTCGCATCTTCTAGCTTCAGGAAATTAGTGAGAATGATTCCTTCTCGGATTCTACGATTAAGTTCTTTGATTGACTAAAATTTGAACGTAAAGCACTTATTTTAAATTGATTTCTTTACGTCGATAGCGAGCGCTTGTCGAAAATATATGCTAATAACCGTGATTTAAATGCGAGGACTGTAAAATAACATATTCTGCATCTTCATGATATATCAACCCATATTTCAATAGAAAAAACACTGCTTACAAGGCTAGACTTACATTGTCTATGAAACTAAAATTTCATTATCAGATTCGAGTTATTCTGTGATGCAATACAATAAGGTAAAGCCAAAGTTAAGTACATAGTGCTGATTAATTACGGTATTTCATATTTTGAGACGATATTTATCATGCACACCTTTGAAATTCGATAAGATATTAATTACGACGTAACTTATACTAATACAACAAGCCTGCATTAAAAGTTATATTAATTTTTCTAAGAATGACTTCAAATCTCAATGACAGGTCATTAGAGAACATATTTCAATTATTACTAATTCATTCCATTTCAATACAGCCATAAAAGAGGAAACTACTTAAGGTAGAACCTGCGCTTCGAAGCACTGCTTTCATGGCATAGATAAACTGGACAGCAACAAGATAAAATGGCTCAATATGTTATTAATAATAATTAAAAATAATTTTCAATCAATCAATAGCTGTACAGTGCATGAGTTGCATTCTAAATGAATTAATCCTGTGATATGAAGAATGGCTTTTATATTGACGCCATGTCTCAGAGGAATTTAAAAACTTTCTCTGGAACAGCAGTAAAGCTTCATAATTATAAAATTAGGGATGAATTAAAACAATAGAACTAGTGAGCGCTTTTGCTGTTTTAATGTAAACGTAATTAAAACAAATGTATTATATATAAATGCTGACGATGAACTCGATAACGCTGTATAGCTGTCAACATATCGTAGCTTCACACCGGTTCGGCACCTTGTTTGTTTGCGCTACCTCATTGAGTTTTGTTGCATTGTGATAATATTTTTCACTTTATTAGCTAAAATCACTGATAAATGACATATTTCGGTGTAAAGTAAATCGTCTGCAATCGTGACGTGGGGCATAGATGGGGCCAATGTTTTTGTTTACTCCTCGAACATAGTTGCCAGGTTTGTTTCAATATGGCGGCTACAGAACGAAAGTAAGACTCTTCATCGCTCTTCAATCATAAATATCTCCATTAAATGGCCGACAAGGTAACCTGAAAAAAATGCATTGTATCCGTTGATTATTTAATCACCATATAGTCGTTTTTGAGGCCGCCTTGTCGAGGAAAATCTCGAGAAATAAAATGTTGAAGTGAGGGACGACACTATTCCGCCATAAGAGCAATGTAATTTGAGGCCGAAAATGACGATTTTCAAATCCTGATATCAGCGCTAAATGGCCGATGACCCCCAATTATTTTTTCACAGATCGATTAAGGCATAATTTCTCTGCAATATATGAAAATATCAGGGCATGTTTTCGAAGGTCCTTGTAGTAGAGGTTCTACCTTAACTTGTCAAAACAGGTCAAAAGCAGAAACATCAAAAAACAGGACACTTTTCCCGAACGTGTAAAATATAAATTCATTTTTTTTCTCAGTAGTACGACCTTATATCAGTTTTGACAGCCAACAATTTCGAATACTATCTCAGAATGCTCGTGAGAAGTTTTTTGTCGTTGTGCTCAAAACAACCCGTCATCTGCCGAGAAAAAAGAAACCCCTCTGCGAAACAAAGGCACGAACGGCCCGCCACCGCCGGCGTTTCGGCAGACAGCGTACCCTCATTAGCCATCGTCGTCGTGTGTCGTGAACGACGTTTGACATCTCACTCGGATCTTTCCTCGAAACGCAAAAAAACAACGCCGAAGAGGAAGCATTACAAAAGCTCATCAACGAAGAAAGCTGAAAATGAGCCTCAATCGAACACTTCCGCGTGGCACGTAGTTGTTTTAAGTTTGGAGAGTAATGCAACGAATTTTCTAGTCGTACAATGAAAATTCAAGCGTCACAGAAAATAAGAGAGGAGGATATATTTAATCAAGAAAATGGAGCTAAATTTTATACGCAAAAATTAGTTTTAAGTACTCCAGAACTCGATGAGTTCTGTGGCACAATTTCGGAAGCACCTTGTTATAAACTATGAAAAAGTCAGCAGACTACCATTTTGGTTTGGCTCTAATTTAATCTGGAAATTCTCCAAAACTTACCGTCTGATTTATTTCCGATTACGTAAGCCTTATTGCTGAAAGATTTATTGGTCTGGCAACCCTGAAACGAGGTTTTAGTTCCGACTAATGTATGGAGGATGTGCTACGATGACAGATGTCGACATTAAAAAGCCACCTTGTCTCACAATATAACTTCAATCAGTGATTGGCACTTTCTTGCATTCTCCTGGCCGTAAAATTTGAAATTTAACAGCTAAGCCCCAGTTCCTAGTATTTAACACTTATTTGTACGGAACCTAAGCAATAGCATATTGAATGATGTAAGGAAAATGTGTAGGTATTAACAAAATCTCTGAAACTGAATGCTAAAAGCGCCCGTGCCTGAATATTTAATATCCCATATAACCATACTATCAGGCTCTTCGGATCACGAAACAATAAATTAACTGTCTACAGATTATAGCCAGGCTAATTAATTAGGTGGGTTGAAAGAAAGCCAACTTCAAGCAGCGAACAAATATATATAAAAAACGAGGTCGTCGGAGACTAATCTGGCCTGACCCCGGAAAAATATTTCCTGTTCCAAAACTGAAAGCCGACGTTGTTAAGTGCTCCAGACCAGGCTTTGAGGAAAATTCAGCTGTCAATGCCGTTATTTTGTTTTAATTTACTTTTACTTTTTGTTATTAATGACGTTTTCTCCGAACGGGAGCAGATTGATTGCAACTTTCGACGAACTGCATTAGTTACGATGCCTCCAACGAGAAAATATTTATCTAATTAATAATTAATGCTTATCATTAAGAAAAATCTTCCTTTCGTAGGACAAATGGAGGAACCCTCCCTATTGAAATTACATGGAAAATCTAAGAAGCGGTAAAAGTAGGCAAGTCAAAAAAGATAAGCGATTCTAATTTCTTTTACTTTCTCAGCTCAAGAGTGCCATTTTGTATTAATTTTCCCAAACCCAATTTATTAGACCCATCATCTTTCTTTGAAGGAACCCTACGGAAATTTCTATTGTACTGGCAAAAAGGTCACTAAAAAGAAAAATATTGGACAATTTATGGAGATAATATCGTAGTAACCCGTATTGATGTTCGCATTAACGTGGTTGCATGTTCTTCGGCTCAATGGGCCAATTGATTCTCATTTCAGACATGAAATACGTATTGCAACTTACATTATGAACGTAATAATATACAGTTCAGAACTTATGTTTAGATCGTCCTTTTATAAACTCTTTTGGAATATTTTGGAGAAAGAGAGCATTACTTAGGGCATTAGTAGAAGACTTGCAGTGTAAAAAAAAACAATCACAAGGAGCCGGTAACTGATGACATGCACACTTTAACTACAACACGAGTTAAATGTTAACGAAGACTTAGACACAGGGCATTGCGTTGTACGGTTCCAAACTTTGAAAGAAAGTTAATCAAAAAGCTATTTAGACTTCCATAGTTAGCTAATATTGCAATTCAGAAATATTTCAGAAATAGGAGAGAGAGATTCGAAGTAAGTACTTTTTCACAGCAAGTAGAGAGTAAGTCTCCTGATATATTTACGTAACATTCTTCACCGATGGGCGTATTGCTTCATTCAATAATTACTTCGATGTATTATGCAGAGGGCGGCATCACAACAATGTCAAGGGCAGAGACGCCTGCTCAAGCACAAGAAGCACAACTCGTTTTCCCACCAAGGAGAGCTCGGCCTTCACCCAGGTAATTCAATTTCTCCCTCGTTTCAATAATGCCTTCACGGAGGTAATAAAAAATAAAACAAAGAGGCCCTAAACGTTATTTAATTTTAGACTGCTGCGGACAGATTACTACTCTCGAATTCAATCTTTTAATCGTCCCATCGGAGCCTCACACCACCCTCAAAGTCTCGGCAGGGTTGAGGAGGAGGCGGAGAGGCGAGAAAGAGACTGAGCTCTCAAATCGAAAAATTCACTCTCTCAACCACACGGACCCTTTTCTTCTTTTTTCTCTATGATAGGGTGAGGGAGGGTATTCGTGACTTAGGAACGGGCACGCGGGCGGAGTCGGGACATTAACGCTTTCAGCAGTGAGGAGGCACAGAGATTGGGACTCAAGAGACTGGGACCAGAGGGAGAGCAAGCTTTCGGTCGAGGCTTGGCGGGGGAGGGAAAAGGGATGGGCGAAAAGGGGAGTTGGAGTGGGTTGCATAGTGGGTGGGAAGCGGAATTTTTTAATACAATACACGTAAGCCCGTACTCTGCTCTCTCTACATTCAGCGGGGGTCTGTTTGGGTATTTTCTTCTCACGTGGAGGGTTCGGGTTTGAGTCCCGTTGCTGGAGGTTTTCTGTTGGTTGCTGGAAACATTTTCAAAAGTGATCCAAACGATTCTCACTCGTGTTAGGAGTGCACTTAAAAGAGTATAGACGGCAGAGTAGAGATATGTAGAGTACTCCGTCCGTTGGATGGTTCTCTTCCCGTCTTCGGTTAAGAATCTAATATCCGCAGCGACCATCACACCTCTCCTCACCCTAATCTAATGCATTGCTTCCCTTTCTAGTTCTCAGCCTCCATCCCACGCAATTCCACTGCGCAGATGGACCTGGCTGCCAGACCGTTCATCCCCCCCCACTTATTGTTAGGAACGGTTTTGTGATACCTGGTTATCTACCCATAAGATGACGTAACATTACCTCAGTGTTATGATGGTTGAGATTTCATGTAGTGCAGATTACATCGGACTGACGGTTACTTGATATATGCACTTGTTTCTGGTGGGAGAGTTTATCTATCGTACATCGGGTATTGTAACGAGAAAATGCGTGACTGGAGATAAAAAAATAGGGCCTTAGTGCCTGATTAGGTGGGAAGAGGATTAGACGCCCAAGAAGACGCCAAAAATCGATTTGATTTTCTACAGTTAGTGAGATCAGAGTGTACTCCTTCATCCCTTCCCAATCGAATCAATCCGTCAGTCTTCACCTTCAATTTGCTTTCCTCCCTCTGCTCGGGATAATTACAGATAGTATCCGCCTAACCCACGAATATCAGCCAGCTGAAGCCTTAAGAAGCAGCTATTTGAAGTAGTTAAAACAGCCCGCGCAGTGGGGAATTTCGATTAAATATTATAGGGAAGTTTACGTTGCCACCACTCCGATATATGAACGAATTAAGTATGAGTAAAATTATTATTACAAATGATGACATTAAAATGATATAGAAAGCAGAATAATGTCAAAGTAAATAGTTAGCTACGATTTCCTCAACGACAATAAGACGGAAGCCTATGGGAGAAGACAAGAAAAAGAAAGCTGATCATCTGGATACAGCGGAACATTAAATGAAGCTCATAATAGCAGGATGAGTGGGAGGTATTAAATGCACAGAAAGGAAAAAGCAGTTAAAATAAACTTGCCAGGAGACATGGATTGAAAGATCTATCCGAAAAAATCGAGGCAATGGCTGAGAAAAGGTCAGCTTAAACGAATGTAATGAACAATTTCTGGGAAATTTTACCTATATGAAGATATTTAAAGCCCAAGCGGTGACAGCCTCAATCTTTTTATGCACTGAAGAAAACAATCACTCTTACTAGCTAAAAAATACTAACGCAGACTTAATAAAAAGTTAAAATTTAAATGAACAAAAGAGAGTCGATGTGACGGTAGGGCAATAGAAGAAAGTTTTCATTGCACAACATAAGCGTAGCAATGATTAATGACGAGTCATTTCCGGTAATACATGACATACTTTATTCCTTTTTTTTAATAAAGGGATAAACTCGCAGTACTCTGTAAACTCTGAACGCCGCGGAAACCTACGATGGAAACTCTCAGTAATCAACAGTGACTGCCTACTTCTTTATTAAGTAACATAAAGAGATTTTTAAGACGCTAAAATACGTAGTTAACCGCCAATGAGTACGCCTGTCGGTCTCGCTCGGTATGCTCTTTGCTGCCCACAATTATAGGTTTATGAATCAGAATTAAGGTTCTAGATAGTGGATATCAGGTTCGTACCGGTTTGGCTTCGGTATATCGGGTACTGGATGTCGGTCGATATGTCGGACGATACAATCCCACAGACGGCGAAGGGAATGGAGAATAGGAGAAGGCATTGACGGAGTGACGAATGATGAGAAGTGGGGAGAAATCCTCTCTTATTGTTACAGTCCGAAGACTTTCTTGATATTGTGCTCCATGGCTCAATTCAATAACAAGGAATTAAGAACAAATACGCAGCTAGAATAACTATCCCCGCTCATTTCACTCAGCCGACACATACGTGGCGGCCGGTATATCGGTATGACCCCCGATATATCGGTCGATACGCTCCCAAGCAATAAATGTAATTGCAACGCATTGTATGTTGCGGTTCTCAAGCGGTACCAGTGTACCGGACGGTATATCGGCCACGACAGCCGATATCTTGAACCTTGATTAGGCTATGTTCGTTCGAGGATGAGTTCTTCAACCCCTGACCGTCACTTCTCGCGCTGCTTAGAGTGAATATATAGGAGACTCCTATAAGCACCATCGTGGAACTCATCGCAGGCAAACCGGAGGAAACTCCCGCCACCATTGACATATTATCGACGATACCTGTTTGCATTCCACTGCTCTGAATTTTAACGCTTAACGTCGTAATCCTATAAAGCTTGACTTCCTGGTTTTGCTCTAATAGCGGTTCCCAAATTACGTTCATTTCCGTACGCCTTGGTAGACCAAAGTCAACGGAAGCACCCAAAGCATTTGAACCGCGCTCACTATAGAAATATGCTAATAACACTTTCGTCATCACTCAACTATTTTCGCGCACTGGAAAACCACCAAGCGGAAGCTATGCAATGGCATTTCTTTCGTCATGAATCATTTCATCAGATATCCGCGCAGTTTCCACCACGTCAGCGGTAACATACAAACTTCCGCTGAACAGCCAAGACATAATGACAGAGACAAACACGTACAAGGAGCAATAGGATGGAGTGTCATTACGACAGATTGAAGAAAAATGCGAAATTACAAGTGGTAGTTACGCTTCCAATATAACGGGAAATGAGGAGTTGAAGTTGTTTCCCCAATCCAGAAAAAAATCCATAAGCATTGGTGAAACTAGACTTTTAAAATACATCTAATGTTACGTCCGGAGAAACACACGTAAGAATGATCTGATCTGGTCCAGAATTACTCCCAGCTTTCAACTGCACATGTAGAGGTAATTAAATTTGTACTCAACGGTTCTTTATTTTTGTGATTGTATTTTTGTATAATTATTTCCTTTTTGTTAAATTAATGGAACGCTTAAAGTACGCAGAAATACCCTCGAGCAGTACAAGGATTGCATCTAATTAAATGTCATTCAGTCGAGATTCTAAGCGTTAGTTTATTTATTATGGCATCAATCCAGAATGGAATTCATTATCGGTTAATAATAAACATACAGATGGACAATAATAATCAGTGTACTTTATAGACAAACTAGCTGTTCATGCATGCTAACATGCTTTGCAATGCCTTTTTTTTCTTTCTAAGTAGACATGCATAATTATACAAAGCAGGCACATTTACATGTACAACATAAATTAAAGAATGATTTTTTGCGTACCTATTAAATTAAAGTAATGCTAACGTAATCCCCATGTTGTAGTTTGGCTCCAAAGAAAGTGTTACTAACTATCGTCCCATCTCTATTCTCCCCACTCTTTACTTGAGCGTATTCTCCATGACCGTCACTTATCTTTCACCCTTCCCTACATCTCACCGTATCAGCTTTCTTCCTTTGGGCTCTGGTTCAACCAATCTATTGATATTGCACCACCACATCACCTCTGCACTCGAAGTCTCTTACCAACTTGATGTGTGTTACATTGACTTCTCCAAGTATTTCGACACTGTGAATCATACTCTTTTATTACAAAAACTGGAAAATGCTTTCAATGTTCACGGTTCTTTCTTAGACATCCTTTCTCACTTCCTTACTCAACGCTCGCAGAGAGTGGTGGTCGACGGTGTTTCCTCTCCAATTCTTCCCGTTCCCGCTGGCGTCCCTCAAGGTAGCGTCCTCGGTCTTCTTCTTTTTGCCGTGTACATCGATGACGTTACATCCTTCACCCTCTCTTACGCCTGAGAGATTCTTCTTTTCGCAGACGACTGCAAACTTTTCAAAAGAATTGACACCACTGCCGACTCTCAATCGCTCCCATTTGCCCTCCACTCACTTGAAGACTGGTGCAAGATATGGCAACTCAACATTAATCCTTTAAAGTCAGCGTCCATGTAATTTTCATTCAAGTCAAAACCCTTACACAACCAATATCAACTATCTGGCAAAACAATTCCCGTCATCACTTTGCATAAGGACCTCGGCGTTACCTTCGACAGTAAATTTACCTTCTACCCTCATCTCATTGTCAGAGAGAATAAGTCGAAAGCTATGTCCGTTGTGGGAATCTTATACAGATTCATTGAAATATCAGACCTCCTTGCACTAAAAACAATCTTAACGGGCTGTATAATCCCCATTATTGAGTACTGCTCATTAATTTGGTCAATTGCCAGTCACACCAGCTTAAAACTCTTGAAACGTCCCCTTAAATGTTTCACATCTATTGTCCGTCACCGTGTTCCACGCCAGCGTATCTCATCCCATAGCGAAATAATGTCATCTCTGCGAATTTCCCCTTTGCCAACCCGCCGAAAAGTTCATGACCTAAATTTCCTCCATTCTGCAATCAACGGAAATTTCCGATCCACCGACATCCTTCCTTTTTTCTCCCTTCTTCATATTCCAATCCGCAAAACCCACAGCAGTCATCTCCTTCGCCTACCTAAATGCTGTCTTTCACTCTCCTAGCGTTCTTATTTCTACACACTCCCGAAACTATTCAACATACTTTCTTTCAAGTAGTAATATTTTTGTTTAACATGCTTCGACAGCTAAGGTCATTTCGCACATACTGTCTTCCACGTGCAGACAGGGGCAACAGCACTCGGACGAATCGGAGGATCACCCCTCCAAACTCGAGCCGAGCCTAACAATGCTTAACTTCGGTGACTGATCGGGAACCGGTGTTTCCATCGTGGCAGGCCGTTGCCCACTTTCTTTCAATCACCCCTTACTTGGCCCCTCCACCTCCCATCACTCCTTTGCCACTCGAATATTTTTTTCGGCTGTCCCACTCGTGAGCATGCAACATATATAAGTGACCATGTGAAAAGCTTGGATTTTCTAGATTTAATCCACACACTTGAAGCGATTGTCCTTGTGCCTTGTTGATGGTCATTGATAAGGCAAGGCGAGCGGGGAACTGTAGTCGTATGACTACAATTTTCAAATTAGTCACTAAACCTGGCCTTAAAATGTTTCAGGAGTGAAAAGCCATTCATTAAATCGCTATTAAATGAATATTCACGCCTGGTTATCAAGGAAATTCTGTATTGATGAAAAGGAAGAAAAATTGATGAATTTCGAAATAAAAACGCAATACTTGTACAAAAACGAAACTTATAAGAAAATTGAATGAAAGAATTAAATAATGAATTCTTGTATGCGTTCTATGATACAAATTTCCATCCAATATCTTGAATGCAAGTAATTTAAAAATGAAATTCAAGAAAAACCTGCACCGAATTCAATGCTTTTCTTATAGGAGTAAATGTTAACAATATTGGGGTACAACAACCCAAAAAGTTGCCATTTTTATAATTGAGAAAACTTTATGAGCACGCGCACCACAACTCACCAAAGTTTCATCGCAATCGGATGAATGGTATTGGAGTGCATAAAACACGAGCAGGCAAACATTCTTTTTATATATAAAATTGTGCGGCCATAAAGCTTCCTGATAAGAATAAGCTCCTTGTCACTGAGCGACAGAGGATTATGATTCAAAAGGGATGTAAATGATGTGATAGCAGCCTGTACATATCTCAACAGAAAGAATTTATCTTTCTCTATCAATCACAAAAATTACAAGGAATTCAATTACGTCTCTTGTAGGATAGGAGAACCTACAATAGTTATATAAAACAAATACCCACTAACGCATAAAATCTGAAACAGTCCTAGTTGAAAATGCTAACAACTGAAATAACTTAATTTTAATAATAACATTAAATTGTCAGATATCACATTTGGCACTCATAAATGTCGTTTAATTCAGCAATCTCAGCTTCTATGGCCTCGTACTCCACTTCGGTTCAAGATTTGAGACATTCTTCCTGAAGTGACTTGAATCGCGATGATGAGTTCAGGTGGATTGCGCCTACGGATTTATAAATTTCATTCACTCCATTGGCTCAAATAGCGATGATTGGTTCAAATGAATTGCAATCGCATTCTCTGTATCCATGGAGTGTTCAATCTGAGCTCATTAGTCTTTGAAAACTCCCATTCCGACGAAATTAATAAAAATCTCTTCACGCACGTGGGTAAGTCTGAGCGATAACAGCGGGAAAACATAAATGTCATTCACTCCATCGGCTCAACTCGCAATTTTTTTTCATTTTTAAATTAAACAGATTCTAAAAAACATGCGACTCTCCCGCCAGATTTTTCAACATGAGGCAATCTCAAGGAATAGTTATGCGATTAGGAATGATGAACGTAACAGGTGGCAACGGGGACAAGGATGGAATTACAACGATCATCTGTGAATCTTGGTGCAAGGCTATAGGTTAACCAACTCCCTAGAAATATAATCCTTGGAGTTTTCTCCATTATAAAGGAATTCCACTAATTTAAAAAAATCTCGGTGGATGGATAAAACAAAATTATGCCTACGTATTCGCGTGTTTATTTCCAAATTTCAATGCAAATGAAATTAGCTCTAAATTAAATGTCTCTATTATGCTAACTCCCGGTTCTATTTCCTCTGTATTAATTTCATCGGCTTTAAGGTTTCAGTCATTACATAGATCCAGCCGCTTCCATTTGCACTTCCATTTCTCCACTAGAAGTAATTTTACGACAAGGATCTAACATCCGGCTTAATATTTAAAGTTCGTACTCATTTCCGACGCGGCGATAAACTTACAATTGGCCCTTGGATAAATTTGGCGAAAACTGCGTTTTATGAACAATTCTGATTTTAAATTAGATCATTGCTATTCTGCACGTAAAATGAGCACTCTTGTATAGTAATGAACGCAGTGCTGCAGTTACCGTGATCGCAACGCAGCTGTGCTGGTCCAGAATATTCTCTCAGCCTGTTATCGATATCACTGCCAGTTATTCGACGACATCAAATCATAAACATTGAATCGAAATGGGTAGATTCATATACTTACCGAGGCGTCTTATAGGGATGTGCTCTCTTCTCATGAACCAGAATTGAACCGATTTATGGGCAAAAAAAGATGCTTAGCGAGTTAACTGCAACTCTAACAAATTACACCTCTCACTCAAGCTTCTTGCGAGAAAAAAGTCTCTCAGTCATCTTTGTTACATATTATAGTTTTAGTGCAATGAGAGATGTCACGTGAAAAAGCAATATGCTTCCAAGGTCTAGATAAACTACTACTCTGAAGGGACCCATTTTTATAATTACGGAGTCGTTTAAAGAACATGAACATAAGCTCATTGCCACATAACGGAAACCTATTCGTAAGTGCACGTGCATAAAGAAACTCTTTAATCTCTAATTAATGGCAAAATAAATATAATAGCGCTATCCTAAATGTACCTTTTAAATAGCAGTCATTAATTAAAACTATTTTTTCAAGAGCGGCTCATTTACTGAATAAAGAACGCGTTAAGAAACAAATGCAAACATTACAGAGCACGATGAAGTCACACATTGTACGGTGGAAATGAAGTCACCGGAGAAAGCTTTCCACGGATTTACCTTTGCAATGCACGGCTTTTTGTTTTATGGGAAAGCCAAACTACGTCAAGGCAATAACAGCCTACCATATTCTTCAAACTGAAGGCAGGTTTGATTGGTGAGGACAGTGCTCACTAAATACTGCTCCATATATTCACACAGGACAGTGGGGTCAAGCTTCTATCTTTCTTTAGCGTGTACAGCAAGCGGCTCCCCAGATAGATCCATTGCCCAGACGGTCACACAGTTTGGCGTTACAAGAGGCATCAAATCTAAAAAATTACTGTTACGGCGCATAAAAGTTTTACCTTTAACAAAAGGCAACTGCTGACAAACCCTTTGGCTTATGACCTAAATTGTATTATTATTTTCTCTACTTTCTTCATAATTGTCACACTGGAGTCAGGATATCATTTTAAAAAATTAAAAATTAGAAGGTCTACGTACATTTTTGATGGCTTTGGCTGCTGATATTGAATTTGAAAATGTGCCAAAACGCTAATAGGCTAATAGAAGGCAAACGCCCATGCCGGCCTACCCTTCACCCATACTCCTTGACTAACCAACATATAGGTATCCTTAAAGATGCAAATGACCCCAATGGTCAGTCACAACGGTCCTTCCACCAATAGGAAAGAGTTTATTAAGGATGTACACTTAACTACCTATAATCCCTGCCGAGCGAGATGCAATTAAGATAAGCAGCAGCCCGGGAACTTTCGCGGAATGGAATGCTAACGTCATTCTAACGGCGCCAGCAGTTTCCGCTTCACCTCGACGGGGGGAACGACGACCGTGAGTCGAGCACAAGGCCGGAATGGAGATCGCCCCCGAAAGAATGGACAATATTACGGCGGCGGCCGGCTGCTCTCACTCATAAAGCCACGAAACAAAAACGGCGCGGGGGGGGGGGGGGGGCAGTGCTGCCTCGAGGGCGGGGAAGAATGAGTGGCGGCAGGTGGACGGGCCCGGATGAGGACGAACGGCGAGAAGATCCGACCCGTCACGCCAAGGCGATCCACGAGGCGAGCGATTTGGAAGACTAGGGAAGAGTGCGCGGTGTCGCGGGAAGGCCGCCTGGGGAGAAGCGCACGTGGTCTATGGAAGTAGAATGATTATTCGAGGAAATCAGTGGGCAGGTAGTTCGGATGGGGATGGGTAGTGGGGATGAATTCATATGGGATGAGTTTATCGAGTTTAGGTCAGAAGCAATCCACCACAGATATTCTTTACCAATGTTTCGGAACATACTTTATCCATCTTCAAGGTTAAGGTGGTTTGAGCGATATAGTTCCCTAGTCATAATGGAGACCATATTCAAATTTTATTTTTTTTTATTTCAGCGTCTGTAAGAAGTATGAAATAAATATTTTAATATTAATGGCGCAAAGATATAGTTATAAATGATCAAAATTCGCATTAATTAAATAAATAAAGCTACTTATGTCTCTAACTTTACTCATTTTTTCCCGTCGTACGGCTGAAAACCCTTCAAAACAGCAGGTATATTTGCGATTCTGTCAAAATTACTGTGGTGTGTAATATTTTATTTTTTATGAATAGTTGAGAAAACATACAATCTGCACAGTTTTTTTTACGAAATCTAGGGGCTAGAAGTTCCTAATTTGTTTAATAGTCTCCCTCTGGAGCGCACAGCCATAATCTATCCCATGCAAAACAGTTTATATTTTCAGGCAAATAGCTCGAAAAGTAGGTCGGCAACGCGTTGATATTTTAATATAATTGATAATATGAGTTATTTCTTTAAAATGTGGCCAAATTCATGAAATTCTAGGTGAAGTGGCTTTTCGCTCAAGCCACCTTAAAAAATAAATAAATAAATATATATATATATATATATATATATATATATATATATATATATATATATATATATATATATATATACCTTGAATGTCAATAACGACACGACTAAATACACAACAGATGCATCAAACATTGTCCTCATATCAATTATCCAAAAGACGTCCACTTTACATTACACAATTTTCAATGTATCAAAAACATATCCACACATCAAATACCTTAGAATAAAAATAATAAAATCATCAAACATCACATCACAAAGAACACCTTGTAACATTTCTTTGGATCACCATGGAACCCATGATTATTAGCACAATTTTGTGTATTGCAATCAAGTCCGTGTTTGAGATCCATCCGTGTGTAATAACTGGCTTCACAACATCAACACACTATTTTTTTTAATCAGAGCATCATAATACGTCACCTACTACTTCTGTCTACTGACCGTCTGTCTACTGTCACCTTCTAATTCTGACCTAAACTCGATCAACTCATCCCATTCATAATGGAGGTCGATATTTTGAATACAGATATTAATTCATATCCAATACCAGCTGTTACCCTAGGCTTTTCTCACCTACAAAAGTCATGCAATTCAGATCTGTATTCGTCATATCGACCTCCATTATAAATGGGATGAGTTTTCACGTGGTAAGGTCGAAAAAATAAACCACTGCTAACCTTCAACATTTCGGAATCTACTATTACTACTACATACTAAGAATAGCATCATCAGGGCTAGAAATATACACTGAAGGTCAACAACAACAATGAACCTCGTACACACTAGATATATTACAACATTTCAACATATTTGTAATCAAGAAATTTCAACACGTCAATTACCTTGGAATAAAAACATTAAAATCATTAAACTTTACATCACAAAGTAACATTGTTTCGGATTACCATAGAACCCATGATTACATTATCCCACTGTTTTGTATCCACCCACTGATACTCACCCGGACATGAGTGCAATGCACCATTATGTGCATTGCACTCATGTCCGTGTTTGAGAGTCCTCTGTGTACAGTAACTGGCCTCACAAAATCAACATTTTTTTATAAAAAATATCTGAGCATCATAATATGTCACCTGATGATGGAATATAGTAGATTCCGAAACGTTGGTGAAGAATAGCTGTGGTTTGTTTTTCCGACTTTACCTAGAGAAAACTCATCCCCATTCACGCAATTCTCAGATTAGACTATTTCGCAACCCTCTTTTAACTTTCCACCTGCTGCTTACTTCCAAACAGGACACCACAAAACTCGTTTAATTGTTGATTTCATTGTTTTCTAAATGAGAGCTCTACAACCCTTTTTCCTCGGATAACATACATTTTTATTGCAATAGACCTCTCAAAATCTTTCAACGTATATAAAAATATGTGCAGTATATTTGAGCTAATAATTGAATTTATAATATATCCGCAAAATATATGTTCGATTTAAAAAAAATTCCTGCTATGAATTATATTTTTTTTAGATTCTATGTCAGAAAATGGAGGGAAACTAGCAAGATACGGGAGTATTTTTAAATTTGAAGCAATTAAAATGAACAACTTCCTAGCTGAGTGGATGTCATTTAAATCAACCGCAGTTGCCAATTATCAACAACCCAATGACTTGCGGTTGACCTAGAGACTCGCAAAACTCAATTTTCCAACCCATATCATCAAATTTAACTACTAGAATCTGAGCTCTAATCTTTACATAAACTCGTTAATAACAAAAGTAGGCAATTATTAGCATAATATTAGCATATTGCACAATAGTTTCAGATTATTCAGTGCTTTAGAATAAAAAAAATAATTTAATATAGTGAATGGAGATGTTTATGCAAAAAAACACTTCTGGAAATGACTAAATCTGAGCGATGTATTCTCTCCTGCACAAATATTCTGTAATAATTAAGATGGGCTTATAAAGGGGCATATTCAGGGTAGTTGAGCGAGGTGAAAGAGAAACTGGAAAGTGAATCGAAGGAGAAAGTCCGCTTGGGGCCCCTTCTTGTTTGCGGAAGTTTTGTGTGTTTTTGAGCCGGAGCGAGAACTTTCAAATAGCAGATATATAAAGAAATAATAAGAAGAAATCCAAAAAGAATATCATGAAATGACGTCATAGATGGAATAAGCTAACTACGCTAACGACGGAAGGAGAAACATAAATTTTCATGGTGCATGGATAAAGTTTTCATATGGAGACTGGTTTTTATCATTCGCATAGTGTTATTCGCATATAGGCATTCGGATAGAACAGTAGTTTTATCATTCGCATCCGTTAAACTTAACGGCCAAATGGCCGGTGGCGAATTTGTGGACGCTTTCAAACTGTTTTGTCTACCAGGCAGGCAGGCAAGGTCACGCAGCGGCTTTTATATTTTCGAATTAACTTATATTCTAAAACTGGCTGGTGATGAAATTCTTAAAATTTTGCCTCTAATTCGAGGCAAGAGAAAGCGATGAAATACCCAACGAGTTATGAGAATTCGATCCATTAATCTCTCACCAGGTTTCACCTTAAAAAAATACCTTGTGTAGACCAGAACTGCCTGCCCCATTGTTGTACGGTCAACAAGAAACTTTTTGGCGAGTGTTCCGAAAACTGTTACGTCAAAACTAATGACTTTATAATATAATACAAATTGAGAGATACTCAAAATAACTCCATATTACTTCCCACATTGCAATCTTATCACTTTTTCTGCCCGTGACGATCAAGGCCCTTCCAAACATAGTGTGCCCCGTTGCTGAACGGCCGAGAACGGACATCATCGCTTACCCCCAGATCTAAGTCTATCCCATCTCCTTGTCCATAAATCCCAATGCAAAGCTTTCTCTCCTACGTATTTTTCTATTTATCTGTTATGTTTTACATTTTTAGGGTATATTTTGTTAACATTTCTATTTATTTGTTTGCTTGTCGACCAATGTAAGAAGCCTTTGTGCCGTTTTTGGAGACTGAAATAAATAAATAAGTGCACTGCTGATACCGTAAACTATAAAGAATTTACACCAGCATTCGAGGTAACAAGAAAATGGGAAGCTTTCATAATCGAGCCTCGAAAAGTCGAAGAAGCAAAGATACATTAATGTGTTTCGAGGTGCACAAATTGTGACTCGCCGGCCCAACAAGCGGACCACTTGGCTACCCAGGAGACAAGCTGTACACGCGAACGCTCGCAGGAAACCATTTTGAGGCCAAAGACGAATTAGGCAAGGCCCTGAAGAGGGTATGCTCCCTCAAGCTGGGCTCCCAGGCGGTGATGTTGCTCTTATTTGTTTGATGTTAGTCATGTTGTGTTTTTTGTTGCCATGGAATAAACATTGACTTGACGCCATACATTTCCTGGAGCAAATGTGGGTTGCAGTAAAACACTGCATTACGAGGAAATTTACTTGAGCTCTACGTAGAATGTACAAAATATACACGAGCGTAATTTATTTATGAAAAATTTTATTTAAAAAATCAAGAAGTCTTGTTGGGGAAATACAAAGTTCATGTCATAGAATTCAGACCACCTTCCAGACGCATAGCAACAGTCTGCCACACGGCAACGAAGCAGCCTAGTCTCACGAAGCGGAAGTGATGACACACAGTCCCTCCGAAACCAAGACACGCTTTCGCGCTGCATAGCGCACGGCTTGCCACAGACCGGCAGGAGGCGATGCGAGCGCTGTTCGTCGGGAATCGTCGCCCGCCTAACCAATGCAAAGGCGAGTGAGAAACAAATTGGTAGACCCGACCGGGGGTCGAACCCATAATTAATCTCCCTCGCCCGTCCTCCGCATGCACCCTTATTAAAGATTCGGTTGCCGCTAGCTTCTATTGGCCGCCGTCGGTGGGCCGCACCTCAACGCGGACGAAAGACCCGCGAAAGGATCACGAAAACTCCGCCGAGTCGTGATAGGGACGCCCCGCGCTGTCCCCCCCGACTCCCCCGCACGATTTTCAATCCTATCCCCGCGGATCCCTTATACCTACCACAGTCAATATCTTTCTCTCCCCCATTCCTCGTGATCCCATAACCCCTCTCCCCCCCTCTCTCCACTCCTTAAACCGCACCGTGCCACCCCCAGATATACCCCATATAACTCTTCGCCGCCGCTCCGGTCCACGGGCGGGAAATCTAAACGGGGTACAACACGATCTCCTTTCTTCCCATCCCTTCATCCCTTCCCCCCGCCCCCCCCCCATTTCCCAGGCCATCGCTTTCCCCGTCGCCCTCTCTCTAGGCATGAAACGGTTGAGGGTAATTTATCTCGGCTGGAGTGTGGAGAAATTCCGCGATCCTGCAAAAGGGATTTCCCTTGCGCAGGTGTTTTGCTCAGTTCCGCATGGGGGTTACTGAAACCCCGCCGCCGGGAGAAGTTTAAGGTAGTTTGAGCGAAAAATCACTTCACCCAGAATTTGATGAATTTGATCTCATTTTAAAGAAAAAAACTTATCTTTCCAATGACATCAAAATATTTACCTCTTGCCTAACTACTTTTCGAGCAATTTTCCTTATGATAAGCTGTTTTACATGGGATAGATTACAGTTGTGCGCTCCAGAGGGAGAATATAGAAAAATTAGGAATTTATAACAACTAGATTTGGTCAAAAAACTAACAGTGTGTAGTTTGCATGTTTTATCAACTATTTATAAAAATGTATCTATTACTCACCGCAGTAAGTTTTACAAAATCACAAAAAAAAACTGTCATTTTGAAGGTTTTTATGCGTACGGCATGAAAAAATGAGTCAAGTTAGAGACTTAAGTAGATATATTTATTTAACTACTGAGAGTTTTGGTCATATATAACTATATTTAAGAACCATTATTATTACAATATTTACTTCACTCTTCTTACAGATGCTAAACTTAAAATATAAAATTCGAATATGGTCTCCATTATGACTAGGGAACTATCTCGCGCAAACTACACTGAGGAAATCGCGTAATCGTGGTCGACCGGACGCAGTTTCAGAACACGGTAACCGATTGGGTGAGAGGATATTGAACGTCATTTGTAACAGACAGATCACAAATCCCACCGAAGTTAGACCAAAACCATATCTATTCGCAATCGACACTTAAGGGGTAGGTACAGAATATGAAATGTGATTGCGAAAATGTCCTCCCGTAGATTCACACCAACGGATGATACTTATAGATGGCACATGTCTTCATAGTTACTCGACAAATAATTCTTGAAAAAAATAAGTTACATTACTCTATATATTTTTAAAATCAAACAACAGTAGAATAGTGGGGTGATCTTTTTCAATTCTGGTACAAACTCAAGTCAACATTTTAGGAATTCAAAAGATATAGCGCCTACTTACACTCTAAACGACAGCTATTCTAAATACATTCATTGGAGCTGAATGAATTATAACAAAATCTCAGATTATGAAATCACTAAATCGACTGAGTAAAAATAAAATCTTTACTTTCACCTTGTCCATCCCAACACGAAACAATTATGCATTGCTCAGCTGACATCGCTGGAAATAATACTTACATTAAAAATTGCTTCTCTGGGGTCATTACCGAAAAATTAGAAGCTTTTCACCATTAGCAATTACAATCTATTGTTAACGTGGACTAAGCAATTTGTGTCTTGACATGCATATGAGCTACAACCCATTTGCAGATTGAGTGCATTATCTCCCCATATGGTAAGTTACTCATGGCAAGCAGACATGACTTCTCGAGCGACGGGATTCCATTTTGGTCTCGAAGTTTCCTCAAAGAGCACAAGAAAATCTTCGAAGCGAAGCTACGTCCAACATTTCCTTTCATCCTCGACGTGGCTACCCCATGCTTCCCATAACTCGCGTTCCAAACGCATTTTTCCAACTGACGGAAAGCCGCCAGCTAGGATTCACAATCCCCTTCCTTCCCCGAGGCAAAATGGACACCCACACACAACTAGAAAGACATGTGCTCGTTACACCACCTGCCAGATTTACGACCGCAAGTGGACAGAGAATTGGACCACTTCCAACATTTCAAGAGGTAACAAAAGAACGGCACAGGTAAGAAGAAAAAAATCAAGGTGGCATCCGCCATGGGTCACTGACTTGATGAAGCGTATGGAGCGAAAGGCGGTATTGCGTCATTTTCCAGCCACGGAGAAAGGATGCGACTGCTTGGAGGTACTTACCCTTCTCATCATCACCAAGCCCTTGGGTCGGATTCCCTGCATATATTTTAAGCTAATGCATTGTTTGACGAGCAGTGAATGTTGCTGCGGTCATATCACTAGTCATAACGTCACGAGAAATTTATGTCTACTCGCTAAATTGGACCTCCCACAACGCACTGGCGACTCTGCCCCAGAAACGCGACAGCATTCTAGTTGACGATGGTAGAGAAGACGACAGCACACCTCAGCCTTTCTTTCTCTGGACCTCGATCTCAGCTTATGCGGTTTCCACAGGTAATGCAATAGTAATGGCTGGTAACAGCGAGCGAGGCGGTGTGATTGCTAATCAAAGCTAATCGTCACAGGGTGGGTATGGTTAGTTACCATCTCTTCTATCTATATATGTTAATTTTGTAGCCTGTCAGCCAGCCAGTCAGTCATTCTGTATCCATTTTGTTTATTTCTCTCTCAAGTTTTGAGCTAGAGAAATGAGGTTTGGTGCATTAAATGTGGATTCTCTGTCTGTATGAATTGGTAGTAGTTTTGGGTTTTTAGCAAAGTTTTTGGTGGTGCAAAGAAAAATGCAAAAAACCGTGGTTTTTTGAGAGTTTCCATTTCGTTAAATTCCGGGGACTTAAGTATTTCGGGACTCCCGGGTTCACTTTTTCAGAGCGATTCTATCTTTCTTGGGACTACCAGGTTCACTTTCAGTGCGTTAGGGTCCCCGATAGCCGGCTGGTTTTCCGCAGAGTCTATCTTTCTTGGGACTCCCGGGTTCACTTAAATAGGCTACAATGCAATTGGCATTTTGGGGAAGAACAATTATTCTGAATATTTTTTTCATTTTTGGGAAACATATACACTCATTTAGCCACATTTCCCACTACTTAAACTTGAGTAGTGCAAAAAAAGGAAAACACAAAGTTCAGCTCAAGAGCACACCAGACAGAGACTACCTGACAGATGCAACAGGTCTGCTAGTCAATGTTTTATTCTTCTTTGTTCTACAGAGAACGACTTCTTCGACAAAGGCAAGTAACAAGTCAGGAGAGAATGTTCCACGTCTCACCTTTGAGTCAACACAGCAACATTACTGATAGCTTCTTTACATTATGTACAGCTCATCTACGACAAGGTTCCGGACAGGTGCCTTTCCTATTTTATGGATAAGTGGCCTGAAATGAATCATCATTACAAGGAAATGGGACGCATTCTGGAATTATTAGATATCTTAATGGCCTATTTAGGTTCCAAATACATTAAAAGCCGATGACTAATAGTGATGTAACTATCCATTAATAAGCAGTGTTTAACACATTGCCAAAACGAAATTTCTAGACAGAGGTAACCATTGTCTGTCCGTCGTAACAGCGTGGTTGGCGATTAGCAATTCAGCCAATGAACAAACACCTTTTATACTGGCTGGGGAAGTGAATGATGTGATAGAAGAAGCTAATGTGGTGACATTGTTTGTTTTTGCACCCATTGTATAGTCGAGTCAGCATTATTTACTTTTCATTGTTTTGTTTTCCAAATAAGTAGATTTATCGAATAATAGTATTTAAAACATTGCTTATGGATTTAAAAAGTAATTCAGCGTAGTTTTGGGGTGCCAGTACATCGCTTCTTTATCATTCTGATACCTACTCAGCACATTTACTACACAACATACCTAATGGTGAAAATTAAATTGTAACTCGCAATACTACTAATTCCCACACAACTTTACCAAGGCTCTGGCATTAAAAATATTCTCACAGCTTCTTTTATCAATAAAAAAATGATCCTTTCGGGATTTACTGCGTAGTTTCCATTTTTAAGAAACTCAAAGTTTCGCTCCTTGTACTGTGAGCGTCGTCAGTAAATAGGGAGCCTTTGTACGTAGACAATCCCGAAAGGATTTTTTTTATTTACCAAAGCTCGTTCTTCTCTGTGATTACTAGCCAAACCTTTCAATATGATTACTCGACCTGGCATGATTTCCGTTGGCTACTGTTTTGTTTCTTTTTAGTTTCAAAAGCAGTAACAGCAAGTCTTCTCATGAGACTGATTTCATAACATAATTTACAGCGCTGTGAATTGTGTTTGCTGTAGACTTTATAGAAACATAGATACGCTAGCTACACATTGTTTGACGATGCTGTAAATCTCCTCGCACGTTGCCTTTTACTGAGACTATACATGCGTGTACTATAGAAACTGGATAAACCTTTGTGTTACTTACAAATACAGTCACTAATTAGTAAATTAAGTAGCCCAACACGGTCGTATTAGCATAATAGAGAATTTTCTATGTTTACCTACATGCTAATAATGAGTGAATTGGATAAAATAAATTCATTTGCATCTTTTATAAAAATATATAATTATAGTATAATTTAAATATAAATTACAGAGAGCCTTTGAACAATTTTAGAAATTGGATAGGAGAAGGTAAGACTCTTGAACCATATTGAGATTTCAAAGATGCATGCCAATGAATACGCAAATGCACGTAAGAGTATAGAGAAACATTGACAGCCATGAATTAATTCCAATGCTGGTAACAGCATTTCAAATGTTATTCACATGAAAGAACAAAAAAGTTAATGTATTTATGGCCACAGTTACGTGATCAAATATAGGCTTTAACTAGCAACTTAATATCACAGATACCGCTTATAGTGAACTTGTCCATCAGGTATATGCAAAAGAATAAAAATGATCTAAGGACAACAGAAATTTACAAATTTGTCTCAAAATATGTTCAACCGAAGAGGGCTGCCTAGAAGTCTCCTCCTCAATATCCTCTTTTTACGCCTCCACGAATAGGACTCCAGTTCGCGATTGCGTTCGGATCAGCTCATCGGCTGTTTCGCCTCGACTGCAATGGCACTTCTTCTTTCAATGTGGATGTGAGAAAAAAGACTTCCCGTACTTTCACCGGCTCGAAGCAATTTGCGGACGATATCTTGGCTCACACCATACCAGCCAGCCACGAACTCACGTCGCGAATCGGAATGCCACAGGGTTCAACGCAACCCACCTCGACGAGGTCACCATACTGTGCAGTGCACGTTAAAACACGGAATTTGCAGTGTATCCCCTTATAAGAGCACTAGACCTCCAATATTGAGGTCTCGAAAAAGATGTATAAACCACAGCAAAAGACAATGATGCATAATCATTGAAAATAGAAATATGTATAGAGTTCTTTTACACGTAAAACGAACTCCTCTATCATCTTGATTATGTATTTATACATGCATACTTCAATAAATTACACCTTGCGCCGCTGGAAGGACGCAGGGGATGTTGATTCATCAGTCATGAAAAAATAGTGAAAGAGAAAAAGAGATTTTGACGCTTTTTTCTGAACTGCGAGTTGAAATTAGAGTAATAATAATGTCTTTTGTGTACGACTCTACTTCCCAAGATTTGAATGACATCTAGTAACTTAATTCTAACGCTTAACTTGGATGCCCCTGTGGATCTCTTCTTAGTTTCTCCGACAATGTTTTGAGACTTTCTGCAATCTAGAAAGCTCTGAAATGATATTTCACCTCGGTACGTCCTTAAGGCACGACCCAATTGACACAAATCTCCCATCAAATCAAAAGGAGATGAAAAACCGTCTGTCATCACGGGAAAGGAAAGACGTGAGCAGGGGAGATAGGTCCCGCCCGCGCAGAGGCCCTTGGAGAGCCCCCCAGACTAAGTTCGCGTATACGTCCATGATATTTCACCTATAAAGTACGACATTCAGAACGAGCCTGGGCCATGCTTATGAATTGGAACGGACAACTAGCGCTTGAACGTAAATTTGGTCCAAAAGCACGTCAAACAAATAATTGACGGCAGCCGTCACCTTGACAAGGGGCTAAGAAATGAAATGTTACTAGCCAAAAAATAGTTTATTAGGTCAGGAATATCATAACAGTTATTAAATCTAATACTGGCAGGATAATGAACATATGAATTCAAATTTTCCCTCACGATCTATAACGACGTTCACAATCCTTGCCACAGCAGTTGCCATGATGAATAAGTTTGATTGGTACGGCAGGTTAGTATTCCTTTTCTATGATGGAAAGGAACACACTTAGAAAATTTCACTGCAAGTTTTTTTAGTGAAATTCGCATATTTTGTTCCTTTCCATCATGGAGAAATTTCATATAGTTACCCCTGATAATGTACGATTTTTTAAAAGCCTATTCTAATTCTAGCCCGCGCCAGCCCTTTCGCAGTCGCAAAGTTGGTCTAAAGGCTGAAATTCCGACGAAGATTCCTCAATTTGGAGAAAATTAAGAACAGCTAGTACGTGTCTAAGACAAGGGGCTGGTAGAGAGGCGGGGGTGGGAAGGAGGGTTTTGTGGTGCTGGGGTGGTTGGAGAGGGGGACTGGACGAAGGATTGGGGTCCCAAGGAGAGTGGGGGAATGAGAGAGAGAGTTGCCGGAGAGAGAGAGGGAGAGAAAATTACAGGGGGCTGCTATTACGTGAATGATGTCCTGGCCTTCATACACCAAAGGCGATGTGCACCTCGTGATGAATTAACGACAGGTAGAGAGGGGGATAAGAAAAAGAGTTTTAGAAAGGGTAGCTTTGTCCCGTAAAGATGATATACTCATTTTCTAAGCACGAGAAAGCATTACTTCAACCGAAAATGGTTAGAATCCTCGAGATGGCCATCCATGGTAATGATAGGTTGCATAATTTACGCGGGGTTCAGTATCCAAGCTTCACAAAAGGATGATGAGGATCATTAGCACCCATTTACAGGTCGTTTGCAGCTGAAACTGAGACCTCATCTTTTTCTTGATCACCGAAAAGCCCTAATAATCATTTAACTTGCACTAATAATATGAAGAAGCAGGTCAGTAGGCAATGTAGATAGATCGTAGGCTCTGAAGATAAAAACTCTGCTCCCTAAAGGAAAATGGTGGAAATGAACGAGCTGCTTTCCCTCTTCCCCGCTTTAAATGATAGCCATGGTTGTGACTTCACATATAATATCTAGATAGTCCATGCACAGCTCTACGTACTCAAAAGATGCGGGAAATTTTGATTCTGATACATGAAAAAGCAAAACTACACACTATAGCCGCTAAAATAGGGGCACATCCTGAAATATACCATTAGGACGATCTCGGAAAGTATACTCACACAGGTGAGGAACAATTTAGTTTTAACTCGAATATGTTGACCAATTTTGAGGACACCGGGCCTAGCCACGGTATTAACCTTTTACGGAGTCACCCGCAATATGTCGAATATGTTGAGAAGTAGTAGCTCCTCATATCTTTTTCCTTCCATCATTGTACAAAGTAGCCTTGATTAAAGTTAGGGATATGCTACCCACACGAGACAATCATATAAGACGCCAATGTCTATACAATAAGCAAAATTAATTTATATGTACTCATCAAAGGGTGGGAACCACGGTTTTGGTAGCAAATTTAAAATCCAACAAATAACCTAAATTTTTTTCACGTTTTAGCTACGCAATAATTGAGAATGAGTATAATATGATTTATGTATTACAATTTTGATTGCAAGACGAAATCGCAACCCGAATTTTTGAGCCATTATTTTATCCCATGTGAGTGAACACAACAGTTAATTCCACAGACGATATTGGTTTAGCGCACTTCGTGCCACCTACAGCCCGTGCCACACTTCAAGGAAGCGGAAGGGAGATATTTCGAGCGTGGGAACTGGGACTCGGGCCGGGCCGCAGATTTGCAAAATATGAGTTCGTGAAACTTCAGCCGCGAGAACTTCGGTCTGAAACACTTAAAGACTTTGGCGTCGAAGTTCAAACGAGCAGTAGTATACCGCCATAGATTTAACTCCTTGTCAAATATTTTCCAGGTAATACGAAACGATATGGCACTCATGTTCGTGCTACGAATTCGAAATTTGATAATGAAATTTACAGGATAACAGTTTAATGATTTAGGCCAGCACCTCTGAAAAAGGATATACTATTTTCAATTCACTTATGCAAGTGATAAATAACTGCTACTACTCGTAAACGACAATTATTGTACTACGTGACTAACTGCAGACATCATTAGTTGAATTATGAAATGGAATTGCAAATAAAACACGAAGTCCATTTCCTCTGTTCACTTCAAACGATGACGCATTGGCAAGCACTTCTCTTAAGCTAAAAGTAAATGCAAGGAACCGATGAATTCTCATGACATATTTACAACCAGTATGTTAAACCCGAGAGGGTTGCAGAATTATAAAGATGGGACAAGAAGAGAGAGGCGAGATATAAAGTTCAATAACTGGCATTCATCTCTACGTAGGCTACGTTAGGAAATTCGCTAAATAAAGAATGGAGTCGACGTCGCTAAATAAAGAATGGAAGCGAGTCGAAATTCATAAGAAATCTTTATTTAAATAAATCAAGACAAATAGTGACGTTATAACTCATTTGAGAGCTATGTTTGCGTTCCCAACGAATAAGGTCAACAATGAAGAAAGATGAGACAGGCTCAAAGTAAGTATTTGCGTGTGAAATACCACGCACCGATGCCACCGCCGTGGCCGTTACCACAACCGAGCATCATGTGTGAATAATGCCATTAATTACGAGGACAATAACCCTCCGAGCCAAGACACAACTCGAGACACACCCCCAAGGACACGAGGATCATTGCATGCATTATAAACCTCGTCACCTGGCAATTCAAAATCTTCAGAGAACAGGAAATACGTTGGGTAAGAGGACTTCGGTGGAAAAATTATCGCTTATCCCATTGCAACACGAAAAAGGGGAAAGAATTTTTTTTCGCGCAAAGGATTACCTTCGCCACATGAAGCATGGACGGCACCAATCCGGCCGCCCTGGCCGTCACGGCGTTCTGTTCGCAGTGCATTCAACCACTTCAGTGCCTCCTCTTCCTTCCTTTGTCCCGAGGCGGAAGGGGGAGGACCGAAGAAGAGATGGGGTGGGGAGAAGGGGGGGCTTAAGATAGAACAGTGGGTATGGAGAGGGAGGTAGGGGAGCCAGGGCAACCACTTCATTCTGCACCTTTCAACTTTCCACTCGCGCGCCAGGACATTGTCATGGAGTAATTAAATCCATGCTGTAACCCCTTGGAAACATTACTCCTCGCTAAGCCTTACATGAAAGTTCCAGTTTCACCATTAAAGACTATTAAAAGCCTCTCCCCACGAGGAGAGAGCACCAGACAGGAAATATCCACGGATCATGATACGAAAGGGACTGGGGAACACACTTTGATTATAAGGTTTTACATGGCACTGAGAGTCTACACGGCTAGACCATGAAGCTGTTAAAATACACGACCAGTTATTAAGGTACCTACTGATTGCGAGATGGAATACGGGAGGATAAGTTAAGTCTATCCGCTTTTGTTACCCGCAATCCTGTAAGTAAACAAAGCGATGCCTGCGATGCGAACAATGAAGGCTTCATTTTATAATTGACTTTATTAAATTTTTTTTCCTCAGTGTTGGAACATCATAATGATGGGGTTTCATTGACCTTCGTTTTAATAATAAATGGAAATAATACACGCTTCACCAATGAAGACAACTCTCATTCTTGCGCACAATATATCCTGATCCTTAGCATGGGATTCACAAAATGGTAACTACGAGCAATAGGATAACTAAATTGGTATACTTTCGAAATGTAGAATACATAATTACGGAATCATGACTATGACTCATGACATGAAATCATGAGTTGTTTTCGGAAACTAATAACCAGTAAAAAAAACACAAGAGCAGAAGAGTTGCTGCTTAAGTGGTAGATCCTTACGTTTCATTGCAAATAACATCGAGCTTAATTGGATTCAGCTGAATGGTTTTCTACGGTCTGCTACACTACTAGATTTTTCATTGAGTTGAATCATAAAAATATATTCACATACAATACCAGCATAATGGTATACTGGTTTGTTGCACAATTTGCTAAGGGATATTTATGGAAGAATAACAGTGTTCTTAGGAATATAGGACAGAAATTTGCAGAAAGAGAATAACATAATGGTAAAAACTATGATTTCTGATAATGTGGGAACCATTTACATTTACCTAATCCATCTTATTTACTATATGGGAATTGAATTACCATTTTATTACTAAAGATATAATTTAGGGTTTAAAGATGATTCCTTAGATTAAACGCTTAATCCCCATGTACGGCGATAAAAAATTATCCAAGAAAAAGCATAGATTAATAACAATTAATTACATGTATTTGACTCGAGAAAAAAAAGCACTAAGCAAAAAAAATAAGGAAGACTGCATGAATGAATTTTGTTATATTTAAAGCCCAATGCGCTGACCTGAACAATTCCCGTTTAAACACAACCTTTGGTCATGTCTCCAGCTATCAATTAATTATTAAAACACCGTCGATCTTTATCTGGCAGAGTCGGAGAAAATTATTCACGGCAAGGAAATAGAGAGCACTCCCAAGGTGAATTGCTCGGCCTCGAGAAATAAATAATAGCGTGTTTCTATTCATACAAAGTGGTATTTGATTTTTTAGAAAAAAATTACCTCATGTAATTCAGGTAAATTATGCATTCATAATGTTTAAAATTATTTTGTAGTGTGTTCACTACATCTGTAAGCTTGAAAATATACAGCAGGGTTCACAACAAACTAAAAAGAAATAAATGAAGAAAATGAAAAGATTTTATTCTGAAATTTTAATTGTCGACTAGTTTGAATTTTTTTCGTTCTATCAATATTTCCTTTCTTGTGGATGAGGTGGAAAAAGGGCCTAGTTACTTTTAAGAGCTCTTTCTACCTGAAAGAGCAGTAATTGTTTTATCTCATGTATGACAGTTACTCGGCCTTTTTAGAAAGGGAAAAAGCAAAATAATAAGAAGGATACACAGTCAAACTGATAGGTACCAGAATTTCTTCTTCTGTTGTTCACAACATAAACCGAGAGAGACACCGAGACACTTCGTCAGAACACTTATCACTTTTCGTCCTTGCCCTGTTCTAATTCCTTTTCCCAACTTCCTCCCCTTCTAATGGCTGGTATCGCTACACCACATGTCCATGCGGCGGCTCGCAGGGTAGTATGCACATCGGCCAATGCACTTTTCCAAGAAACTGGTCGAAGGCCTTGGAAGAGAACGATTTCAGCTCGGATGCTCGGATTTCCAGCTTTATACCTCGTTTTAATCCTTAATGCCGCATTACCATCCTCAAACAAATGCAGCTGAATATCTGAAAATTTCAAACCATTTAGTCAATTATAAATTGAAAAATTCCAGCGTTATCGAGCTGGAGAAATTGAAAGGCACTGATTACGAAGTTTTGGAAATCAAAAGACGGCCGATGACCCCTCATTGGATAACCTCATCGTGAAATCAATTCTCAAGATTTTCTTCCACATTTAACAAAAACATTTTACTTCCAAAGCAGTTTCACATCCATTGGTACGAAACTTGGAATTTCCTGCAACTGTACTTCTCATGTAAATAGAAGGAAACGTTCTCAGAAACGCGAATGGTAACCATTCGGCAGCGTAAAAATTCGAAACTCTTATTGAATATTAGCTGTACATAAATGCACAGTGAGAACATGATTTCATTCAACGCAACACATCTCTCTCATATTCTATGGATCACAATAATAACAGGGGTGTGAGTAGATCGGTTGCCGAACCCCGCACCATACTACACTAGCACATGCCGCAAAAATATCAATAACCAAGAAATTTCTCCCGAATATACATCAATATGATTGTGTTTTCAGATTTTAGCCCATCCATATCACTCTGCAGCATCTCGGGCCCATAACGCAGAGAACAAATTGTTCAAAGTAAATGGCTATAACTCATGAAGCGCATTCTTAAATGAATTGTGCTTCACTCTGGTCAATATTATACCAAGGTATGAAAATTATTCAAATAAATATGAACGGTTAAAATTATTTCAATCTTAATCACTAGGGCGTATATTTTTGTCGTACTTCGCATATAATCCCTTCGTTAAAAAAAAGTATTCCACATCTATTTCGTGGAAGTGATTCGACGTGCTGGGGGGTCTTTTAAATCCCAAAACAAGAAAAGTAATCAATAGCACAAAAAGGGAGGTATCAGGCGTGATTGTGTGGAATTTCAACATGATGTAGAAATTTAAAAATGCAATTTTCCACAGATAAAGATTTATTCTACCTGGGTTTCGATGCACTGCACCATGGCCATCCGGTACATCGATTTGCAAGCGATTTGCAAATTTATGTACCTGATGATGTTGCAGTGCATAATAAATCTTTATCTGTGGAAAATTGCATGTTAAAATTTCTACATTGTGTAATCAATCGCGCCAACTATAAAATAACTCAGAAGCTAACTGTAAAAATCTGGAATCCAGGAAGATTTTCATCATTGTTTCAGAAAACGGCAACCACCGAGCGATATCCTTCAATCCATTTCATCGATTCGCGGAACCGCTTGTGAAACTCGAGGCAAACCCAAACGGATTTCAACGGCCGTTGCTCTTCCCCTCCCACTCCCTCGTACCCCTAATCGACCGCGCCGATCGGCAGAGCTTCCCATCGCTTGAAGTGATTACCGGAGAAAACGTGAATCGTAAAAAAATCAAACCCCACGTTTTCATTCTGGGGAATCTTCATTTTCGTGAGCAATAGCACACTAACCTACCTCAGGCCTTCCCTCCTTCCTGACAACACGATGAGAAATGCAAATATACATAAGACATTTGGAGGGAACAGAAATGTCACCATGATAACTTTCAACACAGCGCTCGGTTTCCCAAATATGTTCTCAGGGTAGGCATTACTCTGGCCCTTGATTGCCGCTCATTCCCCAGATTTTACAACACGAAAAATTGGTGCGTTAGGTAGGTAGTATACAGCAAATTCATGTGTCATCTGTTGTGTTTGAGTCCCAACAAGGGCAGGTTCATAGTTTATGGCATCAGAATATCCCTGCATAAAATTCTACACAGTATTTAAAAACAAACATCTCCCAATCATAGAAATGAATAGTTTGAAAGAAACCTACAGCATATTTGTCTCTTATTAAACACCTCGCGATGAAAGTCATGTCTTTAGTCGTTTATACCTAGAAGAATGCCGAATAATGCTTTTCTTGACGAGTTCAAAGTTAGTTTTAGTGATCCCATTTTTTTACGAGGTTAACATCAACTAAGTTTTGTAAATACAAACACAGTGAACATGAAATGAGGAATGGTATTTCCTGTCTTACAAGATTGCCTGCTTTACTCGGAGCAAAATATATCCTGAACGTCACCGTGAATTTTCAGGTACCAAACTAGCTATTTCGGAGATTAAAACCACGGTAGCCATCTCAGTCTGATAGAAGTCAGAATTCAAAGCGGTGAATTCAGCCATAAAGCAAACAATATTTACTGCATCCTTTGCTCTTATCATTCAGCGCTTACATTTGAATAACTTTTTAACGCCGAATGAAAGATTGTTGATTTAGAAGAAGAAATAAGGTTTCACTATTCCCTTTCCCTATTTTTTTTAGTTTATCTCCATTTATCCTGAAGCACTAAAGAACGTCGATGCCGGCCGTCTGCAACAAATTTCCACGCATACCCAAATAACGTACAACAATATCTGGAAATTACAATTCGACAAGAGGAAAAAGAGAACTGCTCTTAAGGCTGTCGGCATAAAAAGTTAACCTCCTAACGGAAAACATACCAACCGGCTTTATTTATCAGAGCCTATCGATCGTTTATGCACTGCAGCAGTCGTCTTGATCGAGAGCGGCTTTGAGAAAGCCTGCAAGAGGGAAGCCGCGTAAAAAAATAGGAGTGGCCATTGAGTAATTAAGCATGCGTCCCGAATGAAAAGCGAGGAAAAGAGACTTTTCCACCGCGGAACCGCGTACTTCAAGGGCCCGGCGACCGACCCGAGGCTGTCGGCCAATTCCCTTGAATGGCGCGGCGCATCGAAAACCTTCCTGCCCACCCCTCCCTCCATCCCTCCACCCTCCAACACCTGCGAGAATCTCTGCGGGGAGCCCAAGAATCACTCCCCTCCACCCATTCTGACCCAGTTTCCAACCAGGGGGGCGGAGGAGGAGTTGGGGTGGGTACACAGAAGGGAGGGGGGGGTAAAGCCGGGGGCGGCGGTAGTGTGGGTGGGTGGATGATGGCGGCAGGAGTGGTTGCGTCAGCGGGTGGCGGGGAGTGGGACAACCCAACCAACTCTGCTTTCCTCGCCACAACTTCATCCGACTACCGCACAAACAACCCCACCCCCCACACCAAAATCCCCACCACTCCGCACCAGACACACAGATCCAGCGAACGCCCCGCCCACCGACTCAAAACCCCCCCATCCAGGCTCCTCCAAGGCCCGTCGAAAACTTGGCCAGACAGCGAGGAACACCCGAATCCCGCGAGGAGAGCATCAGGTAGCTCCTCGCTGTCGTCCTCTTCTGAGCCCTCATTAAAGATGAGGAACTCTTCCCAGCTCATGGACTGAACGCCCAGCAAATATTTCCCGACGATTTGAAATCTGATCGCCAAAACATATCAGTGATCGGAGGCAACGACTGACGAATACGCTCTTACGCATGGGTTAACGTGCAATACCGGCTATTTTAAATAGATCGCCCTCACCATATGGGAACTAACTGAAATGGCGCCGGATGGATGCCTCTTGTTTTCTTCATTTCATTATATGCTGTATTAACTTCCCAAAAAACCATAAAGTATGTGCCAATGGCAGTTAAATTCGCCATGAAAAAATCATTTGACTTGACCGGGATTCGAACTCGGATCTCCCAATCGGTCAGGTGTGTTAGCCAGTTACACCACCTGTCTTAATTCAAGGTGAATTTCAGCGGGGGTTTATACGAACAAGATGTTTAGTCATCTCAAATCCTGGTCAAGTCAAATGATGTTTTCATGGTGAATTTCACTGTCTTTGGTGCATAACTTCTCACCCGTGCGCGTAACGGCGTACCATTATCATTTGTGCAATCGCAATTATTGGAAAATCATGAAGTATGTATTCACAGCAAAGTAAGTCAGGGAGTTTGGTTATGATAAAAATGTTATCGTCCAAAGAAAACGCTCTTATTGAGCCGAATAACGTCAACAATATTCTGTTTAAATTGTAACTCCCAATTAATAATTAAATGACGCTTAAGATAAGAGTGTGACTCTGAGCCTACTGCGTTCTATCTACTGCGTTCGCGTAATAGGTATATAAGAATATTCTCCGAACTCGAAGTGTTTGATGAATGTAAGTATTAATACAGCTTGACGCCGCCATTCGAAGAAGACTTCAACAGATTCGAAATACTTGAATCTTTCTGCATCGAATGAGCCTCTTCGCTGACGAATCAAATTATGTCCGACTACAGGAAATTCGATCAGATTTCTAAGCTTTCGTCCAGCTCTTCGATCAAAGCGCGTGGAAAGTTGAGTGAGCGCAGTAAACGATACTTCATTCCAGCGGTAATATTCAATGACGGCAAAAGAGAGCAGAATGACGTAATACAGATTCATCATAGATTACATCTCGAGGAGAGGAAAGTTCTTATTTCGGCACACTGGGCGTGTAAGTGGGTCAAATCACCGTAACCGGCCATTTGATGAATTCCTTTCCAGATTATGACGGCAATTACGCAAGGTCACGACAATGTAACGACATTCCGCATCTGAACTTTTCACTTGATAATAACTCAATATGGCAGTTGAAATACGGGTTCTTACCGAAAATGTTCAAAAGTATGATCAGCTCACTGCCGCAAAAAAATTAAAAAATGTACTTACGCTTATTTAAAGTTTAAGCACAGATTCCAACTGCCTAAAAGGAGACATTTCGGCATCGGAGACCCAGTGCAATGAAACAGTGCACATATTTTTTTAGATGCAATGCAAAAAAAATTGGTGGACGAGATTAATCTCCGTTAAATGATCCTTGAACATTAAAAAGATGTTTATGCGCTTGCTTCTCATATAATAATTATTATAAATTTAGCATCGGAAATATCATCTCTGCTCCATTTGATATTTCACTGCAGCTACCACTTGGGTGTTTGCATATATAAACAAGCATTGCATTAGATGAGGCTCACACAAATGGCTTTAAAATTAAATCTCTCTTCATTTCAGTAATCAGCTCGATTTTCAGTTGACATCTTAACGGCAGGACAAATGCAAAACACGTTAATTACTTGTAGTTACGTCATAATTCAGTTACACATTGAGGAGTAAATTGTAAGGATTTAATAGAAATTTAACGCGTTGCACATTTAAATACTTGATATCCCTTTGATTTCACTGATGGACCGTCAAAAGTTAATGGATCATTAAAAACAAAAAGCATACAAAGTAACAGGCACAAATGTCGCGCTAATTACTTTAAAATAGCATACAATTAGAAATGATGAAACCAAATATGAGCAGCTAAAATTAGCCTAATTGCAACAATGCACTCCCAAATTAAAATAGCTTTCATCTCGACTAATCCGTAGTACAACGTGACATTTTGGCAAAAGAAATGTTAAAAGATTGAAAAATAAAATTTCTATTTCTTATACGCCAACTCCTCAATATTCCGTTTTGTTCTCAGTGAATAGGTATTAGTTAATATAAAGTTTATGCAATGAATGTAGTGTTATTGAACTTCAAAGGCAGGTTATTTTTTCCCTAGTGTGAAATAAAATATTATAATATATTAATAATAACTTAATCTACATAAAATATGCTTTATATAGGACGTATAGTAAGTACCACAACCCGCAGTTATCTTCCATTATAACCGTGAAAAAATTGTGTAGATTATTTTTGGCACACACGAGTGAAATTAGTATACTATCACGAAACCTAGGACGTATTTATTTGTTTAGATCTAGCTCAAATGAGAGATTTCTAATGTCAGAAATTAGCGCAAAAACAAATATTCTCACTTATATTGAAATTTAATCTACACATTCTCAGGCTGCTATGCACCGCAGTTGTTTACAATTTGAATTTATAGGTCACGAAGAATCTGTTACGGCATAATAACCTCTTGCTGATAATCAAGAAACGTGGAAATATTTTGAAAGAACGCCATACCACAGAAGAGAAACAAGAGGATCTCTCGGGAAATTTTGCCGCGTTCATTTTGACAATAGTCTTTCAGAAAAAGGCAGGTTTGGGCTCTCTGCCTTCCCCTGCCTTGGATGAGAACATAAATTCGATCCAAAACCATATGACCTTGACTCAAGTACTTGGAAAAGTTTAGAAAAGGTTTAGCTACATTTTAACGCCAAATTGGGAAAATAAAAAGTTTTTTCTTTGCACTCAGCGAACAAAGAGAGCATCGCTGGTATCTAAAATTCAAGGACGCTTTCACGCCTTACGTATCCTGTTACGACACTTGTGTCATCATTCGACTACCGTACATTAATTAAAAATCAACAGACCACGCAAAAGCCAACGACTACTCATACCAGTGGAAGTCTGTGAATCGGAACACGCACGCTCTCAATTTAGGATTTTGCTTTCACATTAAACTCACACAATAAGAAAGAGGAAGTAAAAATATGACGAAGTAATTGTTAAGACATATCCATCAGGAGAAAATATAGTGTAATAGTTTAATGGTTATATGGTTTAATGGTTCTCTCCCTACATGAGAGATAAAAAAATATCTTCTTCAATGTCCCTAATTTAAAAAAATACCGCAATTCTATTTCACAAAGATTTTAGTGGACGCATAAGATAATGACTATTTTTATGTATTATATTTCCGAAAATTAGGGTGGTCATACTGGAAAGAAAGTCGACAAAGGATGAAGGGAGACGTGGAACCGATGACGGGTTCAAATGTGAATCAGCCATCCGAGTAGAGTGTGAATCATATGAGAACGGCAGCTATCGCGCTGAAAAATATATTTTCTGAGCTTAAATACATGAAGGACCATATTACCCACTGTCATATATATCTGAAGTTACTACTAAATGTGAAGATACGCATTGAAGTATGGAGCAGAGTCAAAAGCTAAGTTCAGTTTAGACACGACGGTTAACTTTTTATGAATCACATCGCCTTTCCGCTTTTCCTCTGACCTTTTCTTTCATTTCTGTATTTTAAGATGGATGTTTTGATACTGGAGACTATTCTTACGACATTCAGGGAAGAAAATGAAACAAGAATAGAAACTTGAATAGAATGACATGCTCTTTCTTCGTTTTTCATCAAATATAGTGACTAAATAGAGGAAACATTTGACTGATCTGATGTGAATGTACAGAGAAAATAATAAGCGCTTAATTTAGAAAACATTTGCTAATGCGCTTTCAATACACATCTTCCAATTCAACGGCAACTCTTGAACTTCAGCGACATTAATTCTGCACCAAAAGTATTATACATCATTGGTCTTTCATCTACCAGGATATTTCTGAAGCCCGATTGGAGTTGTGGCAGGTTTCGATGGATTTTTTTCTCCATTCCAAAGGTAATATTTGAGATATCATGCCATTTATAATGACTAAAAATGGAATGCATTGCTTAATCCTTTAATTTTTAACGGAACATGCATACCCCTTCCATATCCATTAATTTAGGAATATAGAAATATTAACGAAACGGAAAATATTGATGAAAATGAAGTATGCAAAATACATATACATCTTCTGCCCCATCAAAATATGCCTTCATACATTTCCGCTTGGACCGTTACCACGCAGTTTATTTTCAATATAAAAAACTTTAGTTTATAATAATAATTGATCATGCAAATATAGCTAATTTACCAAGGAAATTACCGTGGAAGATCATTAGATACCACACGTTTACTGCAAAAGCCACTTAGTTAACCAATTCGTTTCGCCTCGTTAACGGTTTGAGCAATTCCCGAGCCCTTCAATAAAACAATCAAGGCAAAGTGGTGATCCTATCAGAGCATAACAAGAAGCTCTTTAACAGAGGCTGAACATTATCCGTTACCAAAAGCCCATCGTCGTTCGTCCCATTGCTCCGCTGTCACATGATTGTCCATTCCAAATATTCAACAGTATATCGAACAAATATCTCCTCATCCTCCAAGTCTCCCAAGGGAAACATCAGTTCTAAAAACAGTTACATCGTTAGCAGCAATATTTATCCTATTCCTTACAGTGATCGGAATTGGTAGCAGTGCAATGAGCAATAAAATATTGGGATTAACATACTGTATCCAACGTGCGAAATTCACAGCGAACAAATCAAACTTCTTCGCAAATGGTAGCAGTGCAATGAGCAATAAAATATTGGGATTAACATACTGTATCCAACGTGCGAAATTCACAGCGAACAAATCATTTGCCTAAATTGGAATGGCAGGGTTTCTCATTTTCCTCTATGGACATCACAAATTTGTCTGTTCCCTAGCGAGTAGCTCCTGCTCACGTTTGACTGCTTTGGATTAAAATATTCCATTCAAGTTAAAATTCCACAACTTTATGAAGGAAGAGTTAGGCATGTACATACAATGATAGGTTCCAAGACCCAAAATTGGATGGTTTCCCAAGCAAAATACGTGGGCGAATATAATCGTAATTAGCATTTAAAAAATAATAATTTCTAAAATTATGCGTTGCGCTACCGCGAGTTAAGATAAAAGCAAATAAAATATACTTTATAGTTTTGAGAAGAACGAAATGAACATAATTAGCATATACCCCTATCTTTCTGAGGAAGCTTCACCTACCAATTTATTCTATCATCCTTTGAGGCTATTTTCATACTAGTGCATCACTATAACACCCAATTCGCCACCTTATATGACTCAATAATCTTCACCCATAGACTCTCCTTTGCATACGCTACTCAGGCCTTTTAGGCATTGCAAATTCAATAAGTTGCTAACACGGTCACCACCATTGGAATTTGAGATAAATAAGCAGCCATTAACTTTTCATCTCTCAAGGATACCCGGGAAATAATTACAATTCACGAATGGAAGATAATGTTGAATGTCAGATGATGAAGTAGAGTAGAAAACGTCCATAAGTGTGTCCATGCTGACTTCAAGTCATCATAGTAAAAAAAGAGAGAGAATTTCAGAACACAAGAGATAGTTTCAGAGGATATGGTGATACACGCCTGGCATGAAATGCCTGGATTCAAATTCAGGTAAATGTCAAAATGGTGCGACTAAAACATGGAGGAAATCATGAATCGAAGGCTTGCGTAAAAACGGCAACTTTCACAGACAAAGGCGACTCGAGCGTAACCGCCAATAAATTCTGCACTGCGCACGGAGGAATTTCCACGGGGAATCGCACGTCTTCACACTCAACCCTATCCAGCGGCCGAGTTGGTAGTTTCGGCGTCCACGTCCTAATTTGATAACTTGCCTCAGGTGTGTTTTTCACGCCAAAAGTCATCCAAATATAATATATTCCACCACACACGCGGGCAGTAACAACTGTTCATTTCGCAACTAAGCCACAATTCAACCGCATTCCTTCACGGTGTGGCAGATTCTCTCCCTCCACACTCAACTTGCTTCAAAAGCCCACCCCAGTCAGTCCCACTCCTTAATTCCATTGGGCTGACAATTACTTCAGGGCTTTCCCGGATGGGTCGAGTTTGGCTCCGCATCTCCTCAATCGCAGTCCTACCTCTTGCTATCAAGGTGAAAGGATTTTTACTTGAAGCTTTCGAGGCAACATTTCATTCAGGACGACATTCTCCCTCTGCTCTACATGTGTAGCAGGATTGGGCCGCGTTAGAGAAAACAAATAAATAAATCAACCCAGCAGAAAACTTTTTCATTGACCTATTTCACGGGCAGATGAAGGAGTCATCCATGGAATTCCTCTTGAAATTAGACTCATTTACGATCACGTTCGGCTTTCTTAGCTGAGTGCTTTGGTGGCAAAGCAATTGTAATTATCTCCGCAGTTCAGTTCATTGTTCTTGGAAAACATACAGCCCTGACCCATAAGATGAATGCGCCAACAAATTACTCGCCGCAGAGAATTACAGGACCGCGAAGAATTATTCCACATCTTGCCAGTGGGGGGCAAAATAGACCGAAAGTTTTTTACAAGCAGAGAAAATAAAGGCTCCATGAGAATTGTAAAAAAGACGCTCTTATAAAGTTGGCTAGCGATCTCCCTGTCCAGTAGGGTGCGGCTTATTTTTCGAAAATCGGGAAAGCTAAAAGTTCCACCCGTCAAAACATTCATTTTGATGAGAAAACACATATGTGAAATTTTTGTTGAGTTGCGATATCGTTAACACGTGCCGCATGGGGTCTGAAATACCCCACTCAAAAAATGGAAATGTCGCATCATAATAACTGCTTTTAGAGTAAAACTATGATTTTACGACCCTTTAGGGCTAAAATTTCATTATTTTTTACCTAGCTTTAGCCGTTTAGGAGATGCAGAAGGGCCAAGCGAGCTCGAAATGCTAATTAGGGGGCGCCGCGCTGCGCCGCCGGCGCGGACGAGTTCGCCTATCCGTAAACCCCCCCTCTAAGCGGCCCACGACGACACAGCAACTGCTACGGTGTCTCGTGGTAATTACATAGTTCTGGAGCACTCATTCACTAGTTATGGTAAAGAACATGGTGTTTTAGTAATTATTTCAATTTATTATTAACTCGGTCATAAAAATTCCAAATCAGTCATCTTCATTTCAAAGAAATCTGTATAGCTAGCAAAATCAAACAGCAATCTGAAAGACAGTGCACAATGAAAAGGAAATATACAAGGAGTTTCAGATACCAATACTTATCTATACGTTTTTATTAATGTTGTCTCCCTTACATCTGGCACCCTCCTTCTATGTTTATGAACAACAAGTAACAATTCCAAGTCTTTGGTCAAAGTTCTGCAAAAATCTTTCAACATTTTAATTCCTCTCTCGGCATGGTTATTAACTACTTTCAATGACTAGACTACTCTCTCACCATGGTGGTAACTTGAATTCCTCGCCCAACTGCTGACTGGTAGATCAAAAAAATCGCAGTTAATTCCAAAATTTGAAAAGAATTAGCGGTTGTTTTCGTCGCTATATTGGCAATACTCATTCGTGGCTATATTGGCAATACTCATTTGTGGTACATCATCTAAATGAATGTGTCTCCTCCTGGACCATTCTTCTTGTGCTCCACGAGATTTGATACCTTCCACTAGCCTCACTCTTTCTTCATCGCTAAGACAGGAATCGAATACTGAGTGACCCACCAGCTCCTCACTCAGGTACCTAAGGTGTCCCGTAATTTTTTTCTAAGCAACTTTGGCGACAGTATGCTCTCATATTCAATGAGCTTCTTTGAAAAAAGTATGTCATTTCTAGGTGCTGATGTGGCTAACGGGGAAACAAACCAGGCATGGATATAAACTTTTACAATAAATATGCAAACATCAAATAGCCCCTTGGAATCAGCATCGGTAATTAGCACTTGCTCACGAAAAACCCAAATTTTAAGTGCGTAAATTGCTTTTCACATCCACCTCGCACAATGCTTTGGCAGGTTCACCCCCAACAAATTTTATTGAGAGCTCTAAAAGCTCCAAGTAATCATCTCTAGGCTGGCCGATCTGATAAAGGCAAATTGAGATATTAGCTTTGTAATATTTTAATAACTAATTCCTACGAACAAAAAATAGTAGCCTCGTACATTGATTTGCTTCTGTGAGAAGTTAATTATTGAGAGTTTCGTCTCCATTTTAAAACTTTCTCCGGCATCTGGGTAACTATCAATGGCGTCATAAGTACTTGTATCAATAGATGCCCACTGACGCTGGAAATTTTTTTAATAGCGAAGTTTATAGCCCAGCTGAACGTCCCCTTATTTGGCGATAAACTCCCTCCAAAACAATTTCAAAGATATGGTGTCGGCCAGGCAACCATAGCAATTATTTTTTCTATAAGTGCTCAACCTGTACTGCGGCGCCATTCTTAATCCCTTGAAAATAATACAACATTGGTATTACTTATCAGTTGTATCATTATAACTAAAAACATCAGGCAAAGAAAAATAAACCAACCCTTGTTAGCGCTGGTTGTATCAAATGCAATTGCTTTAACATTATTGGTAACGTTCCATTGTATCACTATATTAAAAGCTGCTATTGCAATGACTTTTCCGCTTCCATTCGGAAGCTCTGGGGCTGCAAGCATTTTCTTGGTTCTGACACCTGTAACAACTATTGTCAATCTCTCTTGGGTGTCATTACTACCAAGAAATGGTAGCATGGAATTGTTACTTGTTGTTCATAAACATAGAAGGAGGGTGCCAGATGTAAGGGAGACAACATTAATAAAAACGTATAGATAAGTATTGGTATCTGAAACTCCTTGTATATTTCCTTTTCATTGTGCACTGTCTTTCAGATTGCTGTTTGATTTTGCTAGCTATACAGATTTCTTTGAAATGAAGATGACTGATTTGGAATTTTTATGACCGAGTTAATAATAAATTGAAATAATTACTAAAACACCATGTTCTTTACCATAACTAGTGAATGAGTGCTCCAGAACTATGTAATTACCACGAGACACCGTAGCAGTTGCTGTGTCGTCGTGGGCCGCTTAGAGGGGGGGTTTACGGATAGGCGAACTCGTCCGCGCCGGCGGCGCAGCGCGGCGCCCCCTAATTAGCATTTCGAGCTCGCTTGGCCCTTCTGCATCTCCTAAACGGCTAAAGCTAGGTAAAAAATAATGAAATTTTAGCCCTAAAGGGTCGTAAAATCATAGTTTTACTCTAAAAGCAGTTATTATGATGCGACATTTCCATTTTTTGAGTGGGGTATTTCAGACCCCATGCGGCACGTGTTAACGATATCGCAACTCAACAAAAATTTCACATATGTGTTTTCTCATCAAAATGAATGTTTTGACGGGTGGAACTTTTAGCTTTCCCGATTTTCGAAAAATAAGCCGCACCCTACTGTCCAGTGATGGTCATAAAGAGTACGCAAAATGGAAGAATAACTTAAATAGTAAATATGTAAAGAAATATATGATTATTATAAATATCAAACTAGAGGTGCACTTGGAAGAGCCGATAGTTTTAAGAAATATTCTATAAAAAAAGTATTTACAGGCCAGGCCTTACAGACTGTTAGTAGGTATAGACAGAGAGATTGCTAGAAGTTGAACGGATACACACGAAGAGGCGTAGCTTTGAGTGATAAAATGGCACTTTACAAGTGCCTGGGTATAAACGTGGAAGTTTGCAAGCCTAGTCAAATGAAATTTTCCTGTAGAGTGGTATTTCCAGTTTTGAATTCATCCTACTCACTCTTGCATAAATTAACATTTAAATGTCCAGCTGTTATTTGGCCTCCCCAACAAGTTTCCTCTATATTTTTCTGTCTTTTGCATCCTCCTCGGTAATCCTCATCTCGATTACATCTAATTTAACCTGCTCTTTCTTTGTTTGATAAGGCCTTCCTGGAGGTCTATTTCCGCCTGGGATATAACTACAGATTTGTTCATCACGCTAGCTTCTAAACTTTTGGTGGCATTGTCCGCCCACCTCGTTCCCAATTTAGGCATCTCCCACTATACCAGGTGCATAGCATAAATCCCTAATTACTGTAGCATATTTCATTTTCCAAGTATTTCCCTTCCTTTTTGGTCACACATATCTTTCTTAATATCTTATTTTTTAATACCACCAACCTTTTCTCCGCATTCTTCACTAAACTCAATGTTTCTGCTCCATATAGTAAGATGATATCATGTCTTATGATAGTTTTATAAATATTAAGCTTTATATCGCTCCATTATCACTGCGATTTAACATTTTATTTGAGGTATAAAATCTTATATTACCTACATTTTTGCGATTCTCCATTAACATTTGTTAACTGCTCCGCGTGGTGGTAGTCAAAAACACTTCAACTCATCCACTTGCTCAAAACTCGTGTACCTCCAATGCACATTTTCTATTTTCACTGATTAATTTTGATTAATCTACCGATAATATTTTTAAACGAATAACCAGACGCATTCATCCATCCTATCGAGTTAGGCCGAAGGGACCATACTACGGTTCTCCAATCCCGTTTACCAATTTCTGCCGATGATCAAGATAAATGCTCACTCTGCTAAGAGAGAGTGCTCTCTACTTGACGGCGCTGGGCCGGGACCACCTACGCTGGCCGGGAGTAAAATCGGCGTCTTCGCCTTTATGCAACAAACGCTGTTCTAGCACGAGAGGTGTGTTCCAGTTCAAAGAGAAATACAATCTGGACTCCATCCGGAGGCACAATTTATCACGCACTCGTGCACTCTTCCAGGTGATCAGCACGTAACTTCGCCAATGGAAGTTGAAAGCTAGTCCCTACATCAGCATGCACGAAAAAGAATAAATTCCCTCTCCGCCACTAGGAGTTCCTCAGCCTGCAGCAACATAAATTATTGAAACGATCTTATACACTGCTGCCACGTATCACAACCAAAATGATTAGTTTATAAAATTAAGAAAAACTATTTATCAGCGTATGAATAATTTTGTTCCTAAATAACTTATGCTTCAGAATAAAATTAAAGCGGAGTCATTGGAAATACTCTCCTCAAGGAATTGGACCACATAATACGACGCATTATTCATAAAACTTAATAAACCAGGTGTCACCGAATATGCTTTTAGCAAAACATACTTTACGCACACCGATGTACCTTTACGGATATTTTACCGAAAGGAAAAAAGGCGACCAGCGAAAACATATAGAAAATGTACAAACACGGGTTGCTGGAGAACCTAGACAGAAACACGATGACAATTTAAAAGTAGTGGACTGATTATCCAATTTATATCGACGCAAATTCACCTGTGGTATACAGTCGGCCTCCGTCAAAACCGGTCAAACAGATTTCAAATCTAAATAGCACTGAATGACTTCGTCCTATACAAATTCCCTACTAAATAATAAATGCATAAACGCGTTTTTCATTCGTATTTCATTCCACATGTTATTCTTTTTTCGAAGTGAATGCCAAGAAGTCTGAACTATAACCAAAATGGAAATAATTAAATTTTAAAAACGAGAAAAAAGACCAGATAAAGTGGCACAGATACCCTCATGAATATGTAATGTAGAAAACGACATGGATTTTCAACTGCAAGAACAGCGAAAATAATTCATTGTTTAAGTATCAGGAGCATGAAAAACTGAACTAATGGGATACATGAGTTTTTTCAAACAACTATGAAAACAATTACAGAGAAGGGTATAATAATCGGTAGGTATTTTATGGAGGGATTTATGACCGCGTACAGTGATTAGCCGGAACATGATTCCCATACTCCATGTCCAGAGACACCATAGGTCATCCATGAAGCTCCACGTCATGTACCAGAATCCTCCGCACGCACGTTCTTACGACTTGAAGCATGTTACGAATCAAGCCTGGCGGGAAGGAGGATGGCAGCAGAGGAAGAAAAATGATCTCCTCCCGCAATTAGCGAAAGAAAATAGCAGTCGCAGGTGAGCGGACGACGATCCATCGGTCGCAGAGAGTTGACGGGCGACGCGACGCGCAGAAAAGGCGATCTCGCCGCCACCGACGGATCCTCCGACGAGTGAACGACACACAAGCGCTCGAAGTCGCAAGCGAAGGATATCGATTGCCAATCGCGATCGGTCCTTGGCCTTTTCTTCGCGACTGCAGCGAAGGGAGAATGAAGTTTGTCGTCATTTGCTGAAAAATGATTCCCAATGAATCATTAACTCGTGGAATTCAGGACTGCGTCAGCCTTCGTTAATGATTAAATAAATGTAATGAACTAGAATTAGAGTTGTGTCGCAAATGATCGGCAACGAAAAAAAATTACGTTCGATACATGGATGATTCATTGCCAATCGCTTAAAATCAGGTCACGCAAAGAGAATGGAAAATTATCTTGGTGTCACGGTGAGCCTGTGATAAAAATATTTCTGTTTGGGAGAAATAAGTATGAGATTAAGCTATCTAACTCAAGAGAAAAGCAGTCTCAATGAAGGAAAAACTTTCACAACAGAAAAATATGGTTTGAAAAGGCAACGTAGGAGTTCATATTAGTTTCCATGGAATAATTTACTCTGATGGAAACTATTTCATCATCAGGAGAAGGTGAGTTTATGGTTTACACAAATTAAGAGTTCAAGTACCTAAAATGCTGCAAAGAGTGGCCCTAAATATTTATAACAAAACAAAATCACATTCCTCTCAAAGTAATTTCATTCATAAGAGAATAGAACCATCCCGCGAAGATACTGTCTTTAGTTTTTCGCAATGCGCTGGACAACTTCGCCCGAATTTTGATCATCCCATCGATTTGCGAATTTGCACGGTTCCACTCGCTTCACAGAACTTTCAATCCATTCAAATATCATACTATTCATACATACTACTCGTAAAAACGTGCTTAAATTTTGGGAGACTATAATCAAAAGACAGTTTTAAAATTGATTGTCGTAATTTATTACAATGTTCTCGAAACGTTTTTAATCACAGGCTTAAGCTTATACTAGTCATTTGTCAACGTAGAATTTCACGAATTTTAAGTATAGCTAGAAGATACATTGGAAGAAACGCTAAAACTTAGAAGTGTCAAAATAATCGATCGCGAGCTCTTTATGCACAAGAAAGAATTCATTATAAGAAATAATTCTCTCTTGGGAGCATTATATATTTCGAATCTAATTCACTCTACTCATTCATTGACAGTGATTTGTATCCCGATAGCATTCATAACTTCAGCGATGAGATCAGACTAAACCACACAAGTAAAAAAAAAATAAAAAGTTGACTTATTGTCAGATTTTAACTTATATTTAAGGCCTAAAGCAATAAAGAGAACAAAGCATGAAAATCTGCCGGAGGATATAAACTCTTTGTTTAGAAAAAAATAATGTCACAGTAAACATTTTTTAGTTGAAATGTGCTTCATAACTACAATCTAAGATAATAAACCGCCCACCAGAGAGCGGTGATTACTATCTCAACAGTGATGGCGATAATACACCATACTTGAAAACGCCACGCTTCGTTTAAAAACGCTAGAGGTTTGGCATCATACGTTTCAGGCATATCAATACGGGTACAGTCGAGATAGAAAAAGAAAAATGCGTGTACTTCACTAATTATAACCTATCATTACGGGAAAAAGACGATTAACGCTCTTTTAAACCTTTCCTGGATGTCACACTATAACCTAGGATAACATTCAGAGCAAGCTATAATTGGCATAAAAATAATTATGTTAATCAATTGAAGCACTAACCTCAATTTCAAAGCCCTATCAATAAGTATGGAGATTGCGAATACTAAACCCAAGAAATACATACCCAATAGAACAATCAAGCTCGACGCGAAGAAACGATGTTTTCCATTACTCTAGTCTACTCTTTTGAAAGTATAAATTGGCTAAAATGATTGTTCAGGAGTTTTCCTCACTTTCATTTCTTATAAGTCGCTGTATATCTTGCGCGCCAATGATAAACATTTCGATGGCAAGTAGCAAAAGTTTCATAGCAATAACTAAGCATTATCGCCGTTATATTTTTCATGCCTATGCTAAGCGAAACAGATTTGTGTTATTAAGAATTTAAGTGTACTGCGGGTCCATATCAATTTACGGCGACGGTAGAAAGATTCCCACTTTCCCCTGGCACAGGACATTAATAGCACGAATAAATAAAAAATATTATGAATTTATCGCATATTATGATGAATAAATCTATGAAACGATGGACCTGGAGCCCTTTAATTTCCTCCGGATTGATGTAACGCGTTCATCCTTCAAGAGACGGCTGCAATATAACAGGGAAAAAATGATCATATATTAAACACGCATGGCAAGGCGCAGGCCGAGGCATCCCAAGTGCCCAAGCTCAACCCCAAAATCCGTGATCCATTTGGATGAAGGTGAGGCTATAAAAAACGTGATCGGAATAGAAATGCTTGCGCGAAGACACCGCGCTCACTATCGAGTCAGCTCCGAATGTGGGAAGAGGCTCCTGGGTAACGTATTCATTTCAGCCATCGCTCAACATTCGACAGCCCATCATCATCTCCGATCCCAAGCATCCATCTCCATTTCCCATAACGGCCAACGCCACCAAGGCACTCTCTGAAAGTTTAGGTGATGTACAACGCGATAAATACTAGAGCTTTCGCATTTCATATCCACGGTCAGACGAAAGCTGAGATAGGGCGCGAAATCCCTTCGCACCGAATGACTGCACGTTCCCATGGAGGCTTAAGGAAGTTTGTGGATGTTCATAGAATTCAAACACTTTGGCTTCCTTATAATGAAAATATATATATATTCTCATTCTGACGACACCAAAATATCAGTCACTTTATCACACTGATTGTCGTAATATATACGCAAAGAAATAGAAGCATTTTTCCAAAGGAAATTGTACGGCTGGGCGCTCCAGAGTGACATTCTTAAAAAAAATTAGGACGTTTTGAAACGCATATTGCGTCATAAATATAACGTTTTGCAGTCCTTATGCTTTCTCAATCATTAAAAAAAATATTTCTCACAGTAATGCTTTTCATAAAATCGCACAAAACCTTTGCTTTGAGAAGGCGTTTTCAGTCCATGGCGTGAAACAAACTAGTCAAGTTAGCCTGGAATGTCTTAAATTAAATACTAATTAAGCTCAGTCATAAAACTACGTTCTTGCGCCATGAATATTACTTTAATTTCTACATGCTTACTACAACTGCTTCAATTTTAAAATAAAATATTAATATAGCTTCTAAAATGGCTAGAAAACATTTCGCTCGAACAAAAGCAATGGGGAGAAGGGCGACGCTAGATGTATTCAGTTCTCCAACATTTATTTATCGAATTAGAAACTTTATCAGAGCAACTAATGGCAATTTACGAAACTTTAGTGTCTAAGAAAACGTTTCTTCAGAGGCTTAAGATGCTGAGTCAAAGCGAATTCTTCTTCTCCAAGGCAATACTTTTCCTATCGATCACCTAATCGGAGATGTTTCACCTATTTCGAATATAATATATGCAAAATAGCGTATTCATGAGATGCATAAACTTAGTTGGCCTGCTGGAAACCTAAATTGAGGTTAATATTCCATGCTAAAATACGGCATTCAATTTTCAGTCTAAATGTTACCAAGACCTGGTATTTGTTGTCATAAAATGTCATTTTTTTAAACTGGAAATTCTTGACGGATGACAGTCATATTCATGCACTTTTATTTGAATACACCATAAAAGGTCGCAATTTAAGGATATACGTCAAACTCTCTCAGAACTTCAACGTTATGCAAGATATTACTAGCAACGTTATAAAAAAAGGAATACTTCAAATGTTTTTTATAAAAAACACCTAACCACGCACACCTAGAGATGCAAACATTTGCGATCCTTAAGAGTGAAATTCAACTACGAAAACGTAAATATGATCAAATTCCAATAACTAGTACAAACACATGAAAATTGCATTTCAGCAGTTCTAGTTAAAGTAAAGATAGCAGATCTGAGGTGGAAGGTAAGAATTTCTTGGCATTAAAATTTGATATTCACATTCTCTTAAGTCAGCGGTAGCTACCTTCGCCGACTCCGTAATTGCAAGGCTGAGGCTTCTAAGGTACTATATGGAAAAAGTCGAGTTTTTTTAGGATTAGTTAGTTCAGAAATAGCGACGTAACCACCACCATCAAGAATTCACCGTTCTCATTTCATCTCTTCTCACACGCGATGATGCATGAGCCAGGAAACGAAGAGATTTAGGAAGAACAACTCGGCGCCCACGGCAATCTTACCAGGCCACTTGCTTAAGGTTGGGAAATAGTCAACGTTAGCTTATGGAACATTACTTAGAACTTAAACGCAAGACTTGAAATATCGCTCCTGGCGGGAAAAATAACAAATTGACTGATATGAGGAGTCGATCGAAAATCGCGCAGCAAATAGAAGACGGTCGAAGTCTTTCATGCAGGCTGTGTAAAGTCAACAGATTAAGTAAATAAGGGAAGCTCTGCCTCGCCAAGATGTGGATCAAATTCTTAGAATAGTAAAAAGAAGTGCAAAACATTACGTCATGATACATTTTAGAGTAGTAATAGGAAGCGAAGTATGGAAAAAGCAAACCCTTCTCAACATCAGTCGCACATTCTAATGAAACAAGAGTGCTTCCAGACACTGTACGTGAACATTTTAAGCCTATGTCATTAAATTTACCAAAATAAACGTCGCCTTGCGTATGGCGATAGTGGTCGATGCCACTATCGCCATATCGCCATCTTTACGCCCGTCTATTTCTATTAGCAAGATTCAGATCTCACATTAACGGTTATTGTGAATCTCAGTATTTATTCTAAGGAAGCCAGTTTACTCATCGCGAAAGCAATTACGTCGCAGACCCATTTCATAGAGGTGGAGGAGGGCGGAGGAAAACCCTTGGGCCAGCACCCAGGCGCACCGTTTCGCGTCCCCACTCTCTCCCCCGAGAGCAGCAGCGTCGGCCCGCGGTGGTGCAACTTCGCCCCCCGGCGTCCAGGGCTCTCCAGTCTCCGGCTCGGCGTTGCGAAATCCGCCCACTCCCGAGATTCACGGGTCTCGGCCAGCGAAGGGAAGGGACGGCGCCGAGACTCAAAATCGCACCCTCGGGTTAGTCGAAAAACTTCCTGCGGTGGGAAGGTCGTCCAGGTGCGATAAAGGGAGTGCTGCGGTCAGGTGCGATGACACGTCCGATACGTCACATTTTAGTCACCCTGGGAGAGAAAAAGCACGATGGAAGGGTCTTTGACGAAATTCGGCGCCACGATGGGGGTCGAGAAATTGTGACAAAGGGAGCGTAAAGGACGCAACAGATTTTACGTTACACATACTTACGTATATGGTCAGTCAAAACAAGAAAATGCCATCAATCATCAACGACTACGCAAAGCCACCCAAATCGCCGCGTGGACTTAATTAAGCCACACACGAAGATAGAGAAAAAAGGAATTGGGAAAAGGTGTTATTTTTTTGCGTCGCCAGTGTTTCATTTTCCTTTATTGAGGATATTTGACAAAAACGATTCTTTGACTGCGTCAATCCGCTGTCCGATCTATCATTCTGACCCAAATACCCGACCTTCATTTCTAATTTGAGGCGAAGACTGTTGCCACGATGTCTTCAGTGTACGGTACCAATTTTAAACTATCACACTATATTTTCGTATAACCATTTGACAAACTTTGACCGAAGTAAGCTGTTTTTCACGATTCGGAGAACATTTTTCGATGTTTCATTTTATTCCCACGAAGCGGAATTGTAATATAGAGAAAGAGCATGCTCTTCCTTCTTCAATCGCTATATTTTGTAAGCGCTGTGAATGAATCCCAGTTCCCTCAAGGCTAAACTTCGGTACCGATTACATGTGCGTTTTCCTCATGTTCGGCCGAGGTTACAGGAGATGGTTCCCGTAGAACAAGGCACGGCGCGTTTTCAAGCACTTAGACGTGGAAGGGGACGATCCTTGGAGGCATACGCTGCCATTCCCCGCCTGACGACCACCCCATTCTCGGGCAGCAACGACTTCTATTCCATCGCTCAGCACAGATAAGAATTCCAACCCCCCGTAAGTGATTCCGACAGCCATCAATCCCCGACTAGACCGCATATATAAATTGACTGGACGTGTATTGAACATCCAACGTCCATTACCCGTCTTAAAAACCATCTCCTTCGACCATCCGATTTTTTTCCTCACCGATCGATCCACTTTCCATATAAGTGCCGATGCGATAAACCCTTTCCTCCATATACGCTCACGACTACGCTCCCCAGCGCAGATACGAAACACACTTTCAGCGCAGCATTAAAGAAACTAGGGTTTATCATGTGCATTGTGGCAGGACACACTGATGAAAAAGTGAAAGAGAGATGCTACTTTGCTCTGGTTAGGCCACATCGCCAATACGCCGCGACCTTTTTATTTGGGATCTTAAAGGAAAGATTCAATTCGCGGAATCAAAAATATACTAAGGAAAGCCAAAAACTTTGTTTAGAACTTCTACCAGTAAACAGAAAGGAAACAGATGATGAACTAGTTATGGAATCCGCTAAAGACTCAAGAGACTACACGCCAGGGTTATGATTCGACTACTTGACAATTTCATATGAGGCCAGTTTTATGATGTCACGGTGGATATTATTTGAACCCCGTACTATGTCTCCACAACTGATGGAAGAGACAAAATAAGAGAGATAGCCGATCTGATAGGTAGAAAAATTCCATCTTTATACGCGCTATTATAGACTACAACCAAAACAGAGACATTAAGACACTCATTTAAGATACATTTCCGCTCTCTTTCTCTGATCATATCTTTTTTTTATTCCCTCTCACATTCATGACTGGTGTCATAACATCCCCTACCACACGTCCTCGCGGTGGAGCAAAGGTTGGCTACAGAAGTACACATTATATCCCCCCACGCCCACTCCAAAGCGCTCTCCTGTCTCCACGGCAATTCTCCACCCCACCTCCTCCCCCCCAGGTAAGAGAGCCAAGAAAGAGTGCCCGAGGAGCAGTCGTTCTTAATCCCGCGACGATCTGGACGGACTCAATCAATCAGCGGCGCCCCCCTCCGGCCAGCCCACGGCTACCCTCTCTTTTCCAAGCGCGCTCTTCGGGCAAATGTGGTGGCCGGCTACGGCGCTCGGCCGTCGGAGCGACCAGCCAATGGCCTCGCGCTCCCCCAAACACTAATACCCCTCCCCCCCCTCTCATCACTTCAGCCAATGAACTCCCAAGAAGCGACCGCATTCAATATACATCAATAAATATGCTCTTCCTCCCCCCCAACTCTTATTCTCTCCCTAGAGCTGCCGTAATTGAGGCCGTGCCTCTCACTAATATGGCAGCGAGAAGGATTAGCTCCGTTTTGGAGGAAAGATGGGGGGGGGGAGAGGAAAAAACTCATTTTTGGGCCGACATAAATGAACGAGAAGCAAGGGTTTTTTTGTACTGTCGGGGGCGTCGGCACATTAGCGTGTGACAAGGCGCTTGCACGAACCGCCCGACTCACGGATTTTAATCACGTAATCAATGAGCAATTAGTTTCCACGTTATCCTTTTACGATTTCTCTCTCTCTCTTTGTTGTCGTACAAAGTCACCATCACCGCCCATTTTCATTCACAGCAGCAACTCTTTCAGGGCTCGCTAAAGCAACAAGTACCCACTTCTTGGACATCGTCAGTCGGAGAATCACAGAATTCGTCTGGAGATAAATTTATAACGTCATTCTACTAATAGTAATCCCTGCCCAGCTCTGTAATTATGGGGCTTTTAACTTGCGCAAAGAAGTTTTCTAGCTTTATTCTCCAATCCGAGATGTATCTTTATGTATTCAGGAAATGAAATCCTTTCTCGTCTATTTGGGGAAATATGTAAGTTCCTTTTTGTCTCACCTATCTCGCCTATTTTTGTAGGGCGTTCACATATTCCCCGTGAAATGTGTTGCATATCATTGCAAAATGGCGAAGTACAATAAAATACACACTACATAAAATGCTTTCGTCAGCACAATTATTTCTCTTCAAGGCCTCACCTGATTTTCCATGAAATCTTACGGCCGATTTCCGGTTATCTTTCGCTAATTTTCTTTTAAGTACCACCGCGGCTTGATTTCTAAGTTTGGAAATGCCGGAGCTCTGAAGCGCTGGTGTCCTGGGTGTTATGGAAAATGGTATTCCCCCAGATTGATTGAATTAGCTGAGAAAAGGTTACAGAGCTCCGCTACGGTATAGCATGAAGTACCGGAGCAGCCCTCCGGCTGAAATTAAGCCCTGCCTTCCACCTTCCCATACATCTCTCCTAAAACCCATTGTTTCCACAATCTTTTCGCATCAACCTTTCACTATTCTCTTCTCTTCAAAATTCTAAAGGTTTTTGAAGGACTCTCCATTTACCTTCCAAAGCTCCACATGCTCAACTTAACTCAACAGCCCATTCCCTCATTTTGCCTTAAACAGAAACGAAAATTCTTGGCATTGCTCTTTTTGTACCCTCATTACATCAACTACCGTTTAGTTTCTTTTCATTCTTAATTACATGGCAATTTTAGTTCACAGTTTACAATCAAACAATGATCCGGGCGTTCATCTTCCCCTGTAAGGGGCACGAAATGAGGTTTCTCTATATAATCCTGTCTAATCGCAGTAATGTTTTCGTGTAGCATCTACCTTAATGGACATTAATTTTTTCAAGGGATAGGTTTGATTTATAGGCTGTTTACTGGAGGCCTAAAATTAACTGATGCACAGAGAATAGATCCCATAGTAGGAAGTTGCTTGAACTCCATCGATCTGCGCTTTATTATTATAAAAAATACTGAAAAAACAACCGTAATTTTTTTCGAGAAATTAGTTAATTCTTAACGCTCTCTCTCTCTCCTCTTGAAAGTTCATTCTCTTTTGTTAAGCAAGATGGCTCCGCTCCGTAATTGGCGAAAATAGTTCCGCGAAGATAATTGAGATTTTAGAATCCTGACGAGGAGATTGGAATTTGCCACGAGTTTCTTTTATAAAAAATCATCGCATCATTAAATACACATCAAACCAAAATCACTAGAAACGAGCTCACAGCATAAAGAAAGGTGGGCAGATCTTCGCTGGGGAGAATGATGACCTAATCGGACGCGTTAATTTAGGATTCCGGTAGGTAGGTACAGGATAATGTGTAAGTTCCTGCATGCACAACACAAGGTTAACAAAATCAATGGCAATATTACTCTCTCCTATTAGAAAACGAAGTATCTATAGGTTCCAAAGAGTAATGCTTATATTTAGGCTATTTGTCATGACGTAAGTCCGAAAAGTATCTCATTTTGATCTGCGCTACTTAGCAATAACCTCGCTAGTTGCCATTTCATGAGAACTGCGCCAAACAAAATTGAGGACCATTAATCTTTAACGTATACCAAACTTAAGAGTGGATAGGTTACCATTCAAATCTTATTCAGCTATTTGTATTCAACTTGACAAGAGAAGAATGAATGTGAATTGAGAAAACGATCTTTGACTAAATTTACTGGTTACCTGCTTTCTTTAGCACTTATGGACGCCGAGTTCTTGTTGAGCGGTTACCTAAGTCCCGCCTATTTTCCCTAAAACCTCCAACCATTCCTGTCATTGATCATAAATAATACAAAACATAAAAATAACTATCGTTAATAGTGTTCGGTACAGAAAGAATCTTTATCGCGCAACGGAACCTTTTTATCCACAGAGGCCGTATTACATTACTCATTTTTTACAGTAATTCTTTTCGATTTTATTCTGAAGGTAAAATGTATACGAAACATTTTAACGACATGAGGTTATGGAAATAAATGGCAAATGCATGAAGTAGATAACAGTATTGCCAATCAAAATAGAGTGTCAAGCTAGGGAGTCAGAAGACCAAGTCGGTTTTAGACATGAAAGATACTTCGGACAATATGTATTGTTTAATATAGCTGCTGTAAAAGGACAGGTTATAATTAAGAATTCTTGACGTTACATATTCAAAAAGCCTAAGACAGTTCCGCAAAGTCCACTTGGGGTACCTTTCAAAAAATATTTCAAAATAAGAGCCAACAAGAATTTATACAAAAATAGTTTTCAGTAAACAATGGACAGTAACAGGGATGATGCCTTTCTCCCATACTGCTTAAAATCTAATAAGAACAAGAGCTGAAGAACTAGAAAAGGAAACCCAATGTAATTGGCATGCCCTAGGGTAAATCACAATATACACGTTGAGCTATGCAAATGACCAAGTTCTTCCATCTACGAAGACCTGGAATATACGTTCAGGAAAGTAAAAGACAAATATCGAAATTGGGTTCATTCTGAAAAACTGATAAGCACAGAGAGGATAAGCATTTATCAGATGAACTGGGTGTCCTCCTGCTACAACCGTTTTCGAAACTATAAACTGACCGTCGAATAACATTAACTTCTCAAGCCTTTAACTCCAGGATAAATTTAAAAAAATCTAACTCGTTTTCTGATCTCACGAACAAACGAGAAATCCTAATTAGAACATTGATGAGATCCAATATGAAAAATGTACTCTAATGAGATCCCAAATGGTTTCGCTGATGGCCTTAATTGCCCCATGAAGCCACATGCTGTTAAATATTGATGAATTTTGATTATTTAAATTATAAACATCGCATTATGTGAGGAATGACAAGGATATATAGTCTTTAAAATTCATTTATTCAAGGAACGATAGCAGATAATATGATTGCGAGTCCACGGGGATTAAACAAAGCGGTTCTAAATGACCATACTTCTTAAAAACTAAGTAAAAGTCTCTTCAATTATTAACATCAAAGGGCAAGGGGTCGTCAGCTTTGAAAAATTGAGAAAATGAGAGAACGCTTCGTGAAGTGACAGAGGTGAGAATAGTGTAGGAATCCATTAGTGCTTCGCTGTGTTTTCTTATGGCGGTCGAGAAAAGTGAATGAAAAAAAATACTTAACAAATCCGTTCGAAATCCAATTATCTCTTATTATAACGATTTTTTCCTTTCCTGAACATGTAGTTATGGGGTCAGAATTGTATCGCCTGTGTTATTCCTTAACTTCTACGTTTTAAATCTATCCATTTAACTTTTTGCTCCAATTCTCTCCATCAATGCCAATTTATTTTTTATCGTTGTAGTGCTGAACTAAACGTGAGACTTTCTTTAGATTAAAAAAGGTAAGTTCACTTTATGATAAAATCTATCTGAGTAGTGAATTTAAGTCCCAGAGTGTACACTAGATGAACCCGAACAATTCACCACATATTTCGCACGAGAATTTTCCAACGAGTCACATGATCATTCCCGTTCTCAAAAATACCAAATAGCTTCCAGTATTTCGCAAGTGATTTCCCAACGATAGGTAACAAAAAGTGCCTATGTATTTCACTTAGCTCACTACGCTAATATATTCTCCTACACCTCTTATAGAAAGTCAGGTGGATGTGATTTCCCTCTCGAGGAGAGCAATACGATGCATGTTTTAAGGGACTCCACTCTTAAAACCGAGAACTTGCATTTGTTAAAGGAAATTAAAGTCCGATTTGTAATTATTTGAAGACAGTTGGCCAATAAAAGATCAAAAGGTGTTCCAAGAAAACAACTTAATTTTGCAGGTAATTTATTTAGGCAGCATTCATTACATCTAATATCACAGTATGGAAAGCGTAAAATGAGGAGGCCTATGATCTTATAATTGTATGAAGTGGATTATGATATCTTTACGTGAACCAAATCTGGGCCTCGAAGAATTTTTTCATCCCCCAATTCCTCAGACTCATCTCTGCGTCCTGATCTGTGCCACTGAAAAGACTGTACAAATGGTGCAAGCGTTCGTCCAGACATCCGAGTTATCTGCGTTGTCGCCAGAGAGCTCCTTTAACTCATTACGAGTCCACGAATACATACATGAATATCAAAGGGCTGCATATCCAAGACGTACGAATACTATCCCGGATATGCAGGCCTTTGAGGATTCATTCAAATGGAAAACCCAAGCGATTATCAAACTAAAATCGACTTTTGCCTGCAATTTTCAGCAGTCTACTCTCTCGGAGTCGAGCTAACCCAGTATCAGCCTAATTTCCTCAAGTATGGAGCCACAGCGCAGTTCGTCTGACAGTTCCTATTCAAGTAGCCGATAAATATTTCACGCGCATCAAACATGAGGCTTTTACGGGAGGCCAAATTCTTGTCTATCCGGTCTGTTTATTAGGGAGTGATCGGGAATAGGCTTCTTTGATTAAACCCTAAAAAACTTGACCGCCGAGATTGAAATCTACGAAATGGGAATCACGAAATGCAAACAATGCCAATCTAGTTTTAGATGCACTATCAAAAGCGACCAAAATCACGACATATTATTATTGATTACTAGGAGTTCTGAACGAGGCAAAGAGAAACCACAATAAGGACGAGAAATAATGTAGATCGAGAAAAACGACAATATTAGTCCATTTAAACTTGCAATTCATTGCCCCAGTCATAAATTTGAAGGAATTTTCTGAACATATTAAGATTAAAGACTATTTTGTTGTCCCGCATTAAATGCACAGTAAACGCGACCTTGGTTTCGTCGTAAGGCGTCATCATTAAGTTTATTATGGCATATCTGCAGTTATGACTGAATTTTCAGTGAATTTAATTCACTAAATTCGAGAATCACACCCGAATATACTTCTAAATATTTCGCTTTGCTAAATTGATGATAAAAACCATAATTTGATAGGAATGAACTAAATCATAATCTGCATCGCAGTCTACAGCGAGGAAGTATATTTTAACTCATGGAGATTCCCATAAAGAAAAAGTCGTTTCAGAAAGATATTAGCGAATTCTTTAACTTAGTCCCAACTGACTATTAACAGATATTACAGTTCAACTGGTTTCACTTATTGCTCCCTCACACCATAGAGCCTTACAAGACCCGCTTCCCCGATCCGAGCGGAGACCAGCTGACATTTAGAAAAGAAAATCCAATCAGAATGCCTCTGTCAACTTTCTGACCAACCAATGAATATGAGCTAAGGATAGAACGCATTCCACTTCGGCTCCGTCAACGGTAAGATCATATTATATTACTCGTCCTTCATCTCGTATCTTTCCCATTTGCAACTCGTCAACTTGATATCAAATAATCTCATATGGTAAGAGTGTTCACTGCCATTTCATACGAACGACCTCTGGCTTTTCTTTTCAAGTAAACTTTCCCGATGCGATAAACGATAAAGCTACAATTCCCTCCCTGTCCCATATTGCAAGGCACAGTCAACGAGATATTAATGCCATTATGTGCGGGAGAAGCAAATTATAAAACATTTCACGCTTTTCATTGATCATGCACGCCTGTGGTTGGGACACCCAGTTCGTCGAGCGGCACCGAACAAATCACGGGAAAATTTTCTCAAATGGGCCTTAAATTCCATTAATATTCTAAATTACAAACGTTTTACTGCCCTCGAGGACGCATTATGCACATGGACGATATATATTACTTAAGTGGACGTGAGCCGAATAAGTTGTTTTTCAAAACGCGACCGATTGCGACAGCGAAAGTCCATTTACACTATCGCACGAGTCTATCAAAATCTTGAAATCCCTGAACCCAATTGAAACGGCACACCAACTGCAGTGGTTCACATACTTAAGTAAAGGCAGCCATAACAGTATTTTATGAAATATTATTAGGAACTATATACCCCCATGAATGGAGGTATTAATAACATTACAACGTAGGAAGCCCATGATTAACGACGACAAAACTGTCATGATGTAATAAGAGTTGTTAACCCCTTAAAACTAGCGCGTAACTTGTTGATCAACTGCCTGGGTCATGGCAGCGTTACACAGATGTTAAACGAATTAGGCTGGGAGCCGCTAGAGACTCGGAGGCTGCGCGCTAGGCTTAGATTGCTTGAACAATTGAGAATAGATATCTTTCAGAGCGATACGGAGAACATCCTATTAGAACCCCACTATATTTCCAGGTCCGACAGAAACGATAAATTAAGAGAGATATTTTGCCGAACGGATAGGTATGGGAATTCGTTTTTCCCCCGAACAATAAGGGACTATAATAAATGCTAGGCGTAATTTCATTAGAGCGTGTCCATTTTATATGTAAACGGCTGGTGTCTTAAACAACCCCCGCCACACGCCTATTGAGGCGGCTTGCGGGGTAATATGTAGATTTAGATATGTTAGCACGTTGAGCGCGGGTGTCAGCATGAGTGACACACACAGCAGTATATACATTGTTCAACTGAAGCTTTCCGCAAAATGAAACCCTGATGGCAATAGGGTGAGTTAGCTTATGATACTACCAGATTGAAGCAGATGACTGAGAAGTTGGCATAAACTCGGTTTTTCCTTGAAGAGAGACCAGAAAAATTTATTCCACTAAGGCATGACATTTGTTGAGCCCGCTGAAATATGACCTAACGACACTTCGTTACTTCACTAAATAACTGCAGTATGTGGAACGAGTGTACAAGTTGCTGCCATAAAATGTGAAGCGTCTGAACGCCGTATTGGAGAGATCTCCTTCCCTCCGATATTATAACCTAGAGAAATAAACATTGCGAATGGCAAGGCAGACGCCGCTATGTCGGCAAATTTTTACAGCCTAATATTTCGAATAGTTGGACGTCAAGAGCATAGAAATGTTTTTTTAGAGTCAAATGTGCAACAAATTAAGCTTTCATTGGAAACTTAAAAAGATTTCACAAAATGGAATTGAGGCCGATGCGATGTATCTTCTTTCAGCCAGTAACCGATGAAGGAAACCGAGACGCTTTCGTCCCACAATATTGTATGTGTGTATGCAATCGAATTCATCTGCAATACGATAGCAGAGCGTATACTATTGCTACGACCAACACAAAGCCATAAACCTCCCGACCCGGACAAGAAACTCTAGGTCGATAAACTCAAACTCGATCGGTTTTCTCGTGACTCGAGAGAGCCTTGAACCCCAAAGCGAGCGACTCTTTGCTTGAGAGGTCGGAACTCTGGCTACAAGTCCTCTCATCGGAGATCTCGCGCATTAGTTTCTTATTATGTGATTTTTTGCCCTTAATTAAAAAGTTTTCCTCCTAAGCTAATCTTTGAAGAGAAATATTGTGAAAACTGAATGCATGCTGCGGATGTGACTCTAGCGGCATTACTACTGCAAAACCTGATGCTTATTCTCCTCAGACCCCTTAAAGAGTGCTCCAAATAGGACATCCAACTCCAGGAGAACTGATTTCAGGAGTACTCTGTTCTAAGAATGAGGGATTCCGGAAGATCAAGTTAAAAGTATGATAGTAAATAACTTTCACGGTTATTCGCATTAAATTAATGGCACATATTCTAAAATTACATCCCAATTGAACTAGCTCTACCAAGAGAAAATCAAGCATTAGGTACGTTCACCATTGTACAATTCATTGAAATCACGAAATATTTAGGTACATTTTTTTCTGTGATAATGGCAGTAATTATCACGCAGAAAAAAATTTAAATCGCACACAATAATGAACAGAGGAATGTTTAATAAATGTTATCTAAACTCTAGGAGGCAGAAAAACGCCTACATCCAGATGGCGGGAGATTTCAGAAATCCTTGTCCGAATCCTGATGTCTCCTGGAGAATCAGAGAGATGTGGCGACCCTAGCTCCAACACAAGAACTGTGCCTCGCGCTTGACTAAAAATATGAACACAGATAGTAATGCGTGAGAAGATAGGTGGGAATAGGTGGGAGGACATGGTGGATTTTTGCGCTTCAATTGTAAGAAAATGAATACCCGTGTAGGCATGGGACGCCGGCACTACGCCTTTGCGAATAGTCGGTGGTCAAGTTGTTAAGCCTGGGAATGACACTCACAGGGGGGAAAGAGATAATAAGTCTTGAGAAATGACGATTGCAAATTTCTGTTTTCACCGTGGGAGAGATGTATGCTCTGCAGAAGTTGAAAAGCAATCTCAGCGCAATGGCTGCGTGACCGCTTCCCCATTCTCTCTCCTTCTATCTCTCTTTCTCGCCGGCCAGCCATAATTCTTATTCGAAAGTCGGCGCACACAATGCGCGATACGAAAATAAGTGCCCTTGCTTTCTAACGCACACCGCACAACTCCCCATTAAACACGCATTTACATATTATTACTAGGGCAGCAACGTGCATTTCTCTCGGGAGTCCAGCAATCTACCCACCTAGAAAATAGAGACCAAATTCCAGGGCAAGCGCACGTATTTGTATTAATTAGTGGGTTACGTTTGCAATTAAACAGCCAGTCCACTGAGAAGTTGTGCAACTTGCAAACTTTTCAAGAATATTTATTATCTAAGCTATCCAATGAAAATACCATTCAAGGTAGTGATGCCGATAAGGTCCGGAGATTCGCCCGTAACATTGGTTCAAATTCCACCTCCGATATATATGTGAAGTTTTCATCCCAATACTAACTCCTCGGGTCATAATTTTAGTACAATATTGCCGAGGAGACTTAGAGAAACGAACTCTCGAGGCACATTACTCTATGTAAGAGCACATGAACTCGGAGCCCCGGTCATAACGTGGAGTCATGAAACATGTGACCTTTTTGCTGAAAGGAAGTGCAGATAAGATTAAGAGTGCTCAAGAAGGATGCAGACAAGATAATTCCATTCAATGGCTTTCTTAAGCAGGACCATGTGCTCACTTCGTGATCTCAAACCTAACCCGTTCACAGAGATACTAAAAAGAGTTACGGGAGGGTGGAGTAGTGGTGATAGTCACAAGAGGTTTAGATCCGAGAAATTACTGCCATGCCAGAGGCAGTGTTTCATTTATTGTCATTTCTGTTGTGCAGAAAAGGTTAAAAAGAAAATTTGAAAAAGGAATACGTCATTTTCAAATAATCCTCAACCAAGTTTACCGCGAGAGAAAGTCGATTCTCGGACTAAGGACTCACTAAAAACGTCAAAGTTGCAGCAAAGTGACCAGACAGCGAGAGGTGCACAATAAACTTGAATTGTTTCGAAGTTTACAAAGTGGAATTTTGAAGACATTCTTAAATAAATAAACTCAGTATATTCCACACTTTTTTGTGCAATACTTATAGAAAGTTGATTTATTTAAGAAGCAGACAATAACTTACATTTACAACGTACTACTTTCGATAACGACGGAAATAATGACTTAAAATATGGTAAGATAAGGCACACATGGAAGCTAGATCCCTTAGCCACTAAAGTTTAATAGGCAATCAAAATATAATTAGATATAAAGAATTTTAAGAAAATTACCATCATAGGCATCAAAATCATATACTTCAGGCTTCTTGTAGCTACTTTAATTGTTTACACAACGTGAAGTGATCATTTTCAAGGCATATTTTTTAAATTCAAGTTCGTTACCAAGGCTCGCACGTGTGCTGCTAACCTAACGGGTTTTTACGGTGGATAATTGAACCGCAGAAAATGTTCTCATGCGGTACAAGTATTTAAACTTAATTTACTAAATACGAGTGGTCAAGCTAGCCATTTACGGATATTCTTCAAGCTGAAAGGGAATATATTAGCTGAAATCGTGTCATTAAAAAAAACTAAGATTAGAAGCAAGAATTAAGAGAGAGGAGACACGTCCGCTAATAAGAGCAGTCTCATGAAAAATATATCATGATATTAATCATGAAGAGGGCACTAGAATCAATGAGCATTGGACTGCGCTTCAACCAAATGAAAATACACATCATTATTTCGATTAATGTTAACATTTTATTTATCTCCTTTAGTGTAAAAGACAGCTGTAACTTACAATTGAAGCTGTTCAATATTCAGCTGTCCCCAGTCCTCCAAATTCTCAAGGCAAGCGATTTCACAGGTGTTGTAAGTAGTTAATGATGCGAAATGCTCCCCCCCCCCAAAGGGGAATTTTCCCTCAAGGCATTACCCTGAGACCTTCCGACTAAGTCTGAGCTTCCGAATACCAATTTTTCCATGTATGGGGAAACCAAATTGTTGATATTCCTCAAATTTAATTCGCCATTGGGCGATACCACCATACCACCACCATAATACCATAGGACGGGGTTTCCAGGTCAATTGCGGTTAAATACTCTTCCTAATTTTTCATAATAGAATACAAATATTTAAAATACATCTCCAAACTAAAGAAAGGGTTTAAGTTTGCATATTCTTGAATGAAGCAGGAGAAGGCCCATGGTACTGATAAGCATCTATAAAAATATAATTTCATGCGGACAATCTGGAGAGATTAAGACAGCCAAGGTCGCCGTGGCAGCGGGAGGAGGCCTAATGTATTCCCCACGACTTCGAAATTCAACCTTTTTAAAAATTAACTTAATCTGGATTTCAGAACAAGCTTTCTCCATCAAAGCGGCACTTTTTACCTGACGTATAACCATTTTTGTATGTTTTTACAGCTAGGTCGATCTCCGCCATAAGAGGCAAATGATAAAGAGCCATCTGAAGATAAATTCGATAAATAACACATTGACATCCCTGTCAAAGTGAGGTTTAGAGTGACCACACTGGAAAACGTATAAGGTGGTATTCTTCTGAACTTTTTCTCAAAACTCATCCCTTTTACTCGATACCAGAGTCACTCAATGCGTGCCGACTCTCATTTGGTTGGAGGAGTTAAGCATAGCCAACGAGCTTCATTCGTCACAGTCGGGACTCGATCGAAAAATTACGACGAAAGGCTACTCTCGATAGGCATATTGGAAATTTTTTTTCACTGATAAAATATTTCTCATAGCTGTAACAAACTCATTCGTCCGACTCGTGCGGGTCACTAATTTGAATAAATTTTGAACCGCATATGGACGAGTATGTATTTCTAAAAATATTTATTTTTCCTACGATACAGGCCAGGGGCCTTATTCAGTAAGGACTCGACATGGTCGAACCTCGGAAATTCCGTGAATGTGACGTCACTTCCCCCGACAAATTCCAACTTTTGAACGAACTATTTGAAATTTTATAGGCTCTGACGTCAAAATTTCGTCACTTTCGAGGCTCGGGAAATTCCGAGAACATACAGAATAGCTCCCCTAGTTTAGACTCCAAAGATAAGAAATGCAAGACTTTGATTGATATGGAAGAGAAACAGGACATATAAAGGGATTGCTGCCAATTAGGGAGAAGTGGAGGAGCAACCACCTACAGGCATAAAATGTTTACATTACAACTATTAAAATTAGTATTAGTAAAAATCTTGAGTATTTCTCTTTAGATGTCAAACTACGCTAAAGAATCATAAGATTAATCGGAGCTAATTAGTACAAGGTCATGCATGTAAATTAATCTCAGCTCCCTCCCTATAACAACATTTCACCTCTACCCCTCGAATAAAAAAACTAAAAAAATATCCCTGACGACTTAAACAGAAAAAATCAGTAAAAATCAAAATTACAAACCCTTTAAAGTCAGCCACGATGATTAAGTCCTTCTAAATGAAATCAAACTTGCCTAAAATCCAACCTAATGACGGAATAAAGCAAAAACACTGTTTCAAATACGCCACAAAATCTCGTGCATCTCATCAGAATCCCATTACTGGATACAAAGGCAAGGACGGGTGCAAAAGATCCATTTCGAGTAATCGCAAGGGATGGACTTCAGAGACTTCAATGCTCCGCACCATTTCCCCTCGGACATGGGCAACAGACTGAGCGAAAGCACGAACGTTTTCACAGTTTTTTAACTGCTTACATCCCATAAACAGGCGCTTATACTGCGGGAGTGTGATTAAAATGAGTGGGGAAGTATAGATCACTGCCATCAGGAGTAAATGGATTACATAAAGAGATATATTTTATGACTGAAAGACACAAAAAATCCAATAACAGTGGCAAATTGTATCATGTACCACAATGAAATCAAAACATTAAAATTTCTAGGGGCAAAGGAATCAAGCCATAGCAATTATCGCCCAGAAGATCGTGAGATGTGAGTTGCATAAAAAAATTGAATAAAGATTTTAAAGGCTAAATCTGACTGGCTATATGATCCCATCCCTTTCCTTTTCACTTGGAATCTTTCGTATCATTACCTATTCCTACTCCAAGAGCAAGGGACGGACACATCATACCCTACAACAGGTAATTTTGAATCCTAGACGGTTGTCAATGCAAAGCTTTTGAGCTGGGAAGCAGATAATCAAATTAATCAAAAGACATGACACATTAGGGAGTCAAGGAATGGACTGATGTATTTTCTGTTCATTTATCGAAACCACGAAGCACCTTAACATGCAATATTTACGGCACAAAATTACAGCAAAGTGATAATTAAAGTTCTCTTAATTGCATAGTGTTATTCCTGAAGAGACAGGACTGTTTCAAATCTATACTCGACAATTGCGCGTTTCAGTTGGACCGACCGGATGCCGTCACTCACGCATCGCTTTATCACACATCATCGAGAAAAATCTCTAATAATAACAGCTTTATCATTCGTATGCCAAGCATGCTGAACACTCGCCGCGGCCAGCAATTCAAAGTACCAAACAAGGGAGCGCAACGACGTTTTGCTCTGAGAAAAAAACCAAAGCCCCGAGGGTTTTAAAGCGAGCTCAACATGAAATTATGAGTCATCAGAGGAAAACGGCACAAAAGGAACGATCCGTGCTCAATTTCTGATATTATTTGATAGCATCTACCCGAGGAACAACGCTCCAGGTCCTTAAAGAGTGGATGGAATTTATACCCCGAGGATATTCAAGGAAGAGAGACAGAGTGAAATGTTGGTCCCGTTGCACACAACTAGTGCCTCCCTTCTTCAAAGGGTCGCCCGCCGCCAAGGGCCGCTGACAGACACAATGCCATTCTTCCTCGAAATTCTCTCCACGAGGCTTCATTCGGGAAAGACTTTTATCTCAGTCCAATGGAGAGCGCGCACATGAATGTTACGAATCTCGTTCCATTTGTCTTCGCGGCAAACAGAAATGAAAGTAATTTAAATAGCTAATGCCTCTCCATGCCACCACTCAAACCATTATCTCACAAACCAAAGTTAATTTATCTAAAGCGTTACTTATCCTTTTTTTGCCGAGCTTTTTCCAACATCCACTCTTACCTTTCCCTTTCTACCAGTCGGCATACATAGCCGAGTGAGTTAAATCGGCTTTCCATGGGGCTGCGAACACATACCTACGTTGTTAAAATTGAGGCTTGCATGTGTATTTTTCTACATATCAATACTTCGCACATGCCAAGAGTGTTCGTCCAACTCACGGTCAAATTTCTTTGGTTGCTAGAAGGAATCCTCCGAGCGAAAAAATTAAGGGGTAAAACTATAAATGGTCAAATTTTACTGAAAGTTTAAAAACCAATGAACCAATTCTACATCGCATCGCGACTCTTAAATTAGTTTAACAGACATAACTCTGATGAATTGTGACTAAACGAAATTAATTTCACCATTAAAAAGCGACGAGTTACTACGTTATATCTGAAGTTTGAAATGGTATTATACAGGTATTATAGATGAGTGCGGTCAAAGTGGGAGATATTTTGGCAATAAATGAATGGCAATTATAAAAGAATGTGAATTGGATATACGGCGTATGTACAAAGTATGAAGGACGGCAGGTGTTCTCCGTTGCCTTGGTCATTAATATAAATTGAAATAGAGCCGAAAAACAAGGCATGTGAAATATATTGGAGTGAATGGTTTGAGTACAAGGTTAGAACAAGAAAATCACAGGAAGACGGAGCCAGTGTGACACTTGAGATGAGACGAGCATACAATACTAGGGATAAGGGTAAATGTGTATCGAAATTGGAGCACACCACGAGACGAAAGTAATGAGCAAACACTGAGAATTATTGAAGAACGTGAGGTACAACAGATAGCTAGATAAAAAGGGATAAAAATAATTACAAATATTCTGACAACGAAAGGTAATCGACCCCGCTTATGCACGTGTTTATTCTGACAAGTTATTAAACTCACTTTTGGCTACATTATACTTAGGTCAAAATAAAATTTAGGAGAGAACGCAAACTTACAAGCAATACACAAATGAAACATTAACAAATAATTTAGACTCAGTGCATAGTATACATGTAAACTAATTTTCTACAAATTTGTAATTAATGTGAATATGTGGAAGCCAAAAAGCCAAACACAGGAGTAAGAGGAAAGGGCCAGGTGATAGGGGTTTCGGGTTGGATTTACTGAAGTGTATTTTTCGCATTCATTTGTTTTGCTCCGAATGTTGCGACACAGAGCTGCTCTCGAATCGGCGTATTTATTTTCATGCTAATAGTCATCAATGCAAGGCTACCGAAGAAAACATGCGATATAGTACTTGGGTGGTGGACCTCAGGTTTGTGACCATCCACCTTAAGCTCGCCGAGAGCCCTAAAAGGTGCTGTTCCTCACTTCATAGAAGCAGCTACTTCCTTTCCCGGCCTAAGCGTGAGGCACTGAATGCATCACTAAACTGTTTAAAGAACATCCGTCGAGAAGACTCATTTTTTTTCAGCGAGAACCGGCGAGCCCTTGTGTTCCGTTCCCTCGTCCAACTTTGTCGCTACGAGCAGCACTCATTCCATCGGAACATCACCCCTTGAACACTCCAAAACCCATCTCCCGCGTGGAACTCCCCTACCGCCTTCCAGGGCGCATTCACCCACCAAGGCGACACTTCGAGTCGCGCGAAAAGGAACGACACTCCGCGTCACATCGTTACGCCACACGCGCGATTTTTTTTCGCTCGGCGATTCCATAACAAGTAGGCAACGCCCGCCGCCCGTTTGTTTTTTTTAATTCCCTTCTTCATCCCCCCCCACACACCAGTCCCCGTCCGCCCCCCCCCCCCTGCAAATGAACCAGTTCCACGCACAACTGTGGCGGCGTCCACACTCAATAAGGACACTGGGTGGCCAGCGGCCGTCCCGCTGCGCGTGAGGGGCGTGGGTATTGGACAAAGCAGGGGTGCCGGAGGGGGGAGGGCAGAATAGTGTGGGTGCTGCCGGACAGGGGACGAGAAAAGGGGGGAGTACGAGCATTGTATTGGAGCGTTTATGCAATATAGCAAGGCGTTGGGTCGAACCAAAACGTTTTAGAAATCAGTCGGCATCTTTTCCCGCCCCGTGATCCCGTTCCCTTGCACGCTCGAACGCAGAGCCGCGGCGCGTGGCATTGTTTAGAAAGCACACACACAGCAGAGGGAAGCAATCGGATCCATTTCAAAGATTCACACCCCCTTAAGGTAGTTTGAGCGAGATAGTTCCCTAGTTATTTTGGAGACCATATTCGTATATTATTTTTTTAATTACAGCGTCTGTAAGAAGTATGAAGTAAATATTGTAACATTAATGGCGCCAAATATAGTTAAATATGACAAAACTTCTCAGTAACTAAATAAATGTATCTACTTAAGTATCTAACTAGACTCATTTTTTCACGCCGTACGACTAAAAAGCCCTCAAAACAGCAGGTTTTTTCGTGATACTGTAAAATCTATTGCGGTGAGTCATAGATTAATTTTTATAAATCGTTAAGAAAAACTTACACTCCACACACCTTTAGTTTTTTGACGAAATCTAGGTGTTATAAATTCCTAATGTTTTCAATTTTCTCCCTCGAGAGCGCACAGCCGTAATCCATCCCATGTAGAACTGTTTGTATTTTCAGGCAAATTGCTCGAAAATTGGTTTGGTAAGGGGTAATCTTCTTGTATAAAAAAAAGAATGTTTGTTTTGTTCGTGTTTTATGCACGCCAATACCATACATCCGATTGCGATGAAACTTTGGTGAGTTGTTGCGCGCGAGCCCATAAAGGTTTTGCATTATAAAAATGTCAATTTTTTTGGGGTTGTTTTTACCCCAATATTGTTAACATTAACTCCCATTAGAAAAGCATTGAATTCGGTGCAGGTTTTTCTTTAATTGCTTTTTAAAATTACTTGCACTCAAGATATTGGATGGGAATGCGTATCATAGAACGCATAAAAGAATGCAGTGTTTCATTATTTCTTTCAATTTTCTTACACGCTTCGTTTTTGTCCAATTATTGTGTTTTCATCTCGAAATTCATCAATTTTTCTTACTTTTCAACAATAGAAATTTCCTTGGCAACCAGGCGTGGATATCCATTTAATAGCGATTAAATGAATGGTTATACACGCCTGCCGCATTTAAAGCCCAGGTTCTGATACTTATTTGATAGTTGTAGTCAAAAGACTACAGTTCCTCGGTCGCATTGTCTTCTCAATGACCATCAACAAGGTAAAAGGTCAATCACTTCAAGTGTGTGGATTAAATCTGGAAAATCCATGCTTTTCACAATATGCTCACGAGTGGGACAACCGAACAATTTATTTGTTTTTGCAGAGGACTGTAAGACCAAAATTAATGTATATCCCAAAGCACTTTAATACATTTTTTCAACTTTAATTGAATGCACAAAAAATCATTGTCTTTCATTTAGTTTGTACATGTAAATGTGTCTGCTTTGTATACATGTGCCTACTTAGAAAGAAAAAGAGCCATTGGAAATGCCGGGGAAACTTAGGTGAGTTGTTGTGCGCACGCCTTCGTAGGTTTCTGAATTATTAAATAAATTGTACAATAGGTAGAGCTCTAAGAATTTCAACAAATGAGTGTTGGCATGCGAGATTCTCAAGAATGCGAGGAGCAACAAGCTAGCCACGAAGCAGATAGTTTACGAGTTGCTCAATCACGTGCATCAGAATCGTATCAGTGAGACATAACTTGTGTTTAAAGGAACGTAATTTATTTGTACGTAGAATAAAATTTGGTGCAGTGGTCTCTTTGTTTGTTTTTCTGCACTACTTCACCAATAGAGTATTTTATTTACATATAAACCGCAGCATAGGCATGGAATAGAAATTCATTGAACTAGGTTTTAAATTTGTTTAGGGACCGATTTTGAACCCTGAAAAGATTTGTGGGCCAAGCCACGAAAAGTATGGAAATGAATGGGGACTTCAATATAGAGTATTTAACTTTGCGAATAGACAAATAAATCAGTCCATCATTTATTTTGTACCTGTCTGCTTTGTATATAAGTGCCTACTTAGAAAGAAAAAGTGGCATTGCAACGCATGCCGGACACAGCAAGTATTTGATATAATTGGATATACGGGAGTTTTTTTCTTTAAAGTGAGGCCAAATTCATCAAATTATAGGTGATTTCAAAATACCTAGAATTAGATGAATTAGACCATTTTAAAGAAAATAACTCCCATCTTTCCAATTATATCAAAATTTCAATCCCTTGTCGAACTACTTCTCGAGCAATTTGCCAAAAAAGGTAAGCTGTTTTGCATGGGTGATTACGACTGTGCGCTCCAGAAGGGAGAATATTTAAAAAAACAGGAATTTACAACACAAAAAGATTCCGTCAAAAAATTAACGGAGTTTAGTTTATATGTTTTCCCAACTATTTATAAAAAATAATCTATTACTCAAGGAAGTAATTTTTACAGAATCGCAAAAAAACTCACTGTGAAGGCTTTTTTATCCGAACGACATGAAAAAATGAGTGAAGTTAGAGACTTATGTAGATATATTTATTTAATTACTGAGAACTTCGGTCATATATAACCATATTTTTGCAGCATAAATGTTACATAATTTATTTACACTTCTTACAGACACTGAAATTAAAATATAAAATTCGAATATTGTCTCCATTTTGACTATTATGACTATCTCGCTCAAACTACCTTAAATTCTTGTTGTGTCGCGGAGGAGGTGCCGAAAATGGATGCCACTTATGAAGGGAGCACTCAATTTGCACATCCAATCACATTAGCATGACAATTTTGATCAAGAATTGCATTTTTGTATGAACATTAGAGAGATTCTTGATGCATCGCGAAGTGATAATGAACACTAGTGAAACAGCGGAAAAAAATGTCAAAATAGGGGAAAGAAATTTTGCGGAAAACCCCGTATATGACGAAAATGACATTGATACAAGGGAAAGAGTAAGATAATCGCATTATTAAATGTAAGAAACATACCCGTGTGATAAAAAGTTTCAGAGAAAATAGCGTTTGAAAATGACCAATTTTGCGATTTTTTCGTTAGATGAAATACTGAATACTGAAATACTGAAAATGGCATTTCTGAGAGCTGAAAACGGGCGTTTAGCAATTTTGAGGAAAACGATGAAGTGGAAATGGGAATTTGCGAGATTGAATGAAGGATTTAAATGCAGTTTTGATGAAAAAAAAGAAATTGGAAAGGCATATTTTAAACGGAAAAATAAAGGGTGCTGTGTTTTAGTTGATAAGGCGATTTCAGGGAAAATAATGATTCATAGTTTTTGAGGGAATGAAATCCCCATGATAGGTTGATGATTGAAGGCGGCATTTTTTTAGAGTGGGAGATGTTGTAGCGCATGTTTGAAGTAATGATGAAATCCCTGCATTGGGTTAGTGTTTGGAGGGGGGCATGGTTGTAGCATGGGCGATGTTGTAGCGCATTTTTTTCAGAAATGAAATCCCTGCACTGGGTTGGTGATTGGAGGGGTGCATTTTTCTAGGCTATTCCCTCCGCAGGAATGGGAGGTAGTATACAATGCCATTCATACTATAATAGGTTTATTAGTTTACAAAAAATGTTGCAGAAATGCAAATGATAGATGCCGTGAATTTGGTGGCGATGCGTCAGTTGAAAGTGGGTGAAAAACACGTTTAAGCTGGTGTGACGAAATTTCATGTTTACCGAAAACATTATACCCCTTTCATTTTGTATTTATTTTATTTTGACTTACAGAAAATGAATAGTGGATAAAAATTCTCTAATTAAAACGCATGTAAAGTAAGATCAAGGGAAGGTGATATGCAAAGGCCAAGACTTAAAAAATTAATACGGATGGCTTTATTCCACTCGGTTGAATGAGAAGCAAGGTGACTGAATATTTGAGAAAAAACATTTTTACACCTATTGCAGTTTAAATTATAAGTATCTAAATAATATGACCAGAGTCATTGGGTCCAGAAAAATCCAAATTCATAAAAAAGCTCTACCAGTTAGCATATTTTAGTAACTCTTAGTAAGACATTTCCTAATTTCAATTATATCTCACACGTATTGCACCAAATGACAGAGAACGCACCAGCTTGGCTAACTGCGACTTTGTTTCTCATCGGAGGCGTTGCTAGTCATATTAACAGGTCAATACTACCACATAACTACAAAAAGAGAGACCAATCGGCAATGTTGTGTAGAACGGGCGGGAACAGAGATGACCAAAGACTTAAAGCGATGCCCGAGCCAGCGTTACAGAGTGCATTTGTGCAAATTCGCACTGAAAATACAAATACCTAACGTACGACAGTCCCGGAATAAACATTCGACTTTCCTGAAAAAGCAGGGAGTCTAATTACCAGTAAAATTCTATGGTATGAATAACACTCACCGAGTTAAGAGTGGAATCGGGGAAAATACTTGCTCGGCTCAAATTGCTAATGCGTTCGAAAACGTCTCGGGCGTCACTGAGTAGAAACGCTTAGCGTTCAATATGTTGAATGAGGGAACACACGGGTGATTTCCACACTTATGATAGTTCTAATAACCGACCATGACAATGGTACATGGTGCTGAAAATATATCAGGTTATTAGATGTTAAAAACTTGAAGAAATCGACTTGTGTCTTCTTCATTTCACATGTTGAATGCTGCCGCGAATTTGCTCCCAGTAAGGATCTGACCATAAGGTGATTTCATAGTTGAAGGCGTCCGATCATTCAATATTTTTATTCCTTGACACTCCACGACAATTAATATTGGTGAACAGCGTCCTACTGGGTATAAAGTACGCCAAAGCTGATTTCTTAGTCCCACATTTCCTCTTCATTTCCCGAGTCGCAAAGAGATATAATTCTTGAACCTAACGTATAGGAAAATCTCTGTTTTGAGTATGATAAACTTCAACCCTTAATGATTCCGCAATATGCGTATCAGAGGACTTAAGATTGTGCCGTCAACAGCAGATCAAGAATGAATCTCATGGTGACTGCTAGATGTTAGAACCAAAGATATTAATACGTTTCTCGACTTCCAGATTAAAAACCTCAGTAAATCTTCGCATGTAAGATGCTTTTGAAATCTTACTAAAACGTTTTTGCTATGGAAAGTAGACAACCGTGACCCATTTACAAAATAAATTATTCCGCAGCAGCAGGATATGAATGAGTAGGAATGTCGCTCACAGGAGGGCTCCTGGATGCTGGGAAGTGCTTCAGTCCTTAACACGAGGATGCGAATGGAATCTTTCGCAGCATTAAATACACCTCAGGTCGTTTACGCAGCAAAGTACCAATTTGCAGCAAGAGCATTGTATCATATGAGTGATGTATTATTACCTCAAGAATGGTGGCAGACCTCAAGTGAGCACATTCAAGACATGAGTGTAGTCTGCATTAGATTACAATCTTTACTAGAGGTGGGACGAATCCTAAATATTTTCGACTCCAAATCCGAATCCTAAGAGGTTCTCGAATCTCTCGAATCCTGCATATAAAGTTAAGAAATAATAATAATAGAAATAAATAATAGAAAAGAAAAGACTTAACACCTGCATTCAATGAAAAATAAATTTAAGAATAATTTTCAAAAATACAAATCCTTATTAAGATAATACAAATAAGATTTCAAGAGTTAACATAGATAAGCAATAAACATGATACACCAAATGTTTCTAGAAAATTGAGAATAATAAGATATTTTTTTATTTTAAGACTTCATGAAAAGCACTAAACCCTAACACTTATGAAAATCTAAAAAAAGAAGCCTTCAATGGAGTTTTTTATTCAAGAAAACTATCATTCAAAACTCGCTCGGGGTCCAATCTACTACGTTTTTTATCAACTAACATCACTGATGTGCTGAATAATCTCTCCGAGATTACTATTGATGGTGGTGTTATTTAGAGTTTTTTAGAGAGCTTCCACATATTTGGATATCATTTGTTGTCCTTCCAGTATTTAAAGATGTCTCCAGATGGTGGAAGCAGTGTCTCTGCCAAGTAGGCATTTATTCCTTCTTCAGGAGACAATCTGTAACTCAGCTCTCTACTAGTAGATGGTACCATCAATTGAGAATAGAAACTCCACATTCGATGACTATGATTACGCTAGGACACTAAATTACACAGTAGCACCTAGTTCCTCACCACTTTCCCACAAACTCTCACAACTGAGCCTACAAGAGAGGATTCATGCGAAATATGCCGGCCTCTATTTTACTAGAATTCTCATAATTTTATCGTAAATTTACAAGCATAGGAGAGGTGAGAAAATGCTTATACAATTTAAGTCCTTCCCAAGCACTCGCAGGTGACATTGATGGAGTTACTAATAGTCGGCAGGCATTTCAAAGCGCCACCGTCAAGCTACCGGCATCTCCGAAATTAGCCACACGTTCTTCTAAATCTTTTCCCCTCGCATTAATCTGTCACGCATTAACCCCACAATCGGCCCCAAAACACAACGTGACCTCTATTCTCGTGCACTCCGAAATTCCAGGCGGCTCCCTTTTCCTTCGCCTAAAAAGCTACTTCAAAATATTTGCTCATCTCATGAATGCGCGACCTTCTACCCCAACCAGTTTTCTCTTGGACTTACAGATTTCACAAATGCTTTCGGATACCGACACAACCCGCTCATTGCGTAAGTGTGTCGAGTAGATGTTTCCTCCTCTCATCACCGAAAATTGTACGGTTTTCCTCCATTACTCCAATGCAACCCGCTGCGAGATTGACGACGGCACGTGTTCACATCACCCTCAACATTTTACATGTCATCACGCCGTATACATCGCTTTCATGTCTCTTATCAGCAGTTGAGCTTTTAAAAAGGCATAATTTTGGCAATCGATTGCAGGAATTTGAGAGCGGCCACGAAAATACTCAAAAAGATTACCACTTCAAATTACGATACCATCACTAACTCTTACGAATAACTTGAGAATAACCCTAGTGCCTAACTACATTAAAATTGTCAAGTTTTTCATCCAGTAAAATTGTTTTTTATCTTCATTTCTATGAAAAGCGGATGTTTAGGGCAAAAAATTATTCATTTCATTACTATTTCATTAACCACAAAAACTTAAGAGTTAATTCCCGAGCAAGAGTTAAAGCCCGAAGGTTGGTTTGGATAGTTGAGGGTAGAGCTCAACCCGGACAAAGCCACAGGCGTGTGAATTTCGTGGGTAGGGGGACCAATTCCTTTCCCACTCCGAGGATTTTTTGTTCGGGGGCGTCACCCGGATCACCCGGTCACCCGGATTTGAACCTGGGACCCTTCGATCAGAGCCAAGCACTCTACCCACTAGGCAACCACGCTCCTCTAGCACCTTTATTTTAATAATAAACGTCAATTTAAGGGAAGTTTCACTCGCAATGACAAGGGAAGTTTCATTCGCAATGACGGGATATTAAGAAAAAAGACTACAAAACCATCGTGGAGCACATTTCCTTCACTCCTAAAAGGAGAAAAATGATTGAAATCGACCGAAACCTCCAAATTCTTCCAGCCCATTCCTGACCAAATAAACCCCCGTCCTCTACACAGAATTCATACAAAGGTGGTAACAGAAAAAGCATTAGAAAGAAGCACCTGTTGCAAAACCTCAAACGCCCAGCACCCGAGTGAAGACTAGGAATAACATTGCCCCAACGGCACTCAAAATGGATTAATGACTGCTTATCAGCAGCTGCGGTGTACTTAATGGACCAGGAGGCCGTGAAGATGAAAAGTGAAACGAATTAATGATGATACAGAGACGGGTCTATCGGAGAAGTAAATGCACGTCAAGTTTCTCCCGAGAGAAATGGATGTGTCAGTGTTAGAGCGAACGCAAAAATATATTTTAAAAACATTGAACTAAGTATTTCTCCATTGAACAGCGTAGAAGGTACCAATCTGTTTCCACACTAGCCAGGCGCTGAAACAAATCATAAATACAAATAATGAATTGGAATGAATGGAAATCGAACAATGGCATAACGTGACAGTACACTTACCAATTACCCATACGTGAGCAACGATAGTCGTCACTACTTCCTACTGATGACACTTTTCCCATGGGCATTAAAATGGAAGACAATTCCACTGGAAAACTCTTGCCTGGCATAGCTTATGCTATATTTTAATGCATTACTAAAATACGAACTTTTCTTAAAATTGAGGGACGATATTTTACTCTAAGTTTCACCAAGTTAAGGGCCATTGAAAGTAATCCAACTCGTCGGATACTTCATAATAAATATTAAAAATTTTAAAACAACACGGATATATCTTACTTAAATTTTTAAGAACTTATAGAGAACATTAACACTAGTCTTCTTGAAATTAGATATAGTAATTCATAAAACAAAACTCAAGAACTCCTTATTTTCCTGCTCTTCGATAATCTGATAGAAGTATTCTTGCCATAAGATACCATCAACTAATTTTTGGCCAATGCAAACAAGGAAATACCGGGTGATGCGGCCTCCCAATTTCGAGAAGTCGATTTCAACGTCCATAGACATGCTTTCCCTGGTGCGGCGCCGCAGGAAAGAATTTCAGGTTCGGAAGATTTCCCGAGGTTTTTTTATCGCCCATTCTCTCCAAGAAAGTGAAAATCAGAAGTCGAAAAGTTTGGAAGATGCCGGATAAAATAAACATGAAAGCTAACTACTTAAACCACAAGTTTAGGAACTTCGGTCAACGTTTATCGCCAAGGCGTCACTGCGTGGGGCTGACGGGATAGGTATTCCCGGCGATCAAAATAGGAGCTAAAAGACAGGTGTCACGTTTCTTATTTCGGAAGAGTGAAAAAATTCGACCGCCAAGCGGAATGCTTCGAAAGAGACGTTAAACTCTAGTGTCCCAACGAGGTCACATAAAAAGTGGACGGTAAGGGACGAGAAAATCGTAAATTTGAGTCAAATGAACGTGAGAAATGAGTGAAGTAAAATTTGATCTGCCTCTTAATTCAACCAACGGAGCATTAAGACTCAATTTTGATGGAACTTATTTGCTTTTATAGCGAAGTCAAAAAAACTTTAGAATTAGATTTTTCGCTTGCAACATTCAACGAAATGTCTCCTTTAAATTCCAGTGACCATTGGAGAGTGATAGTATTATTTACGATCAGTAGATTAAAGAGATAGAATAGGTGGTATTCAAAATATCTAAGCGGCTTATTCACGATGAATGATAATTTTAACACTAACTTTTATAATAAATTATTGGCATTAAAATAAGTACAAATTTATCATTCAAGTCTTTACATATTTTTCAAATAAAATCATCTTTTTGTTGTTTCGCACAAAACGTTTTAATGGCGAATGAGGACCGGAAAAGGTCATTGGGAATTAGCGAGTAAGCAGCGTTGCTCATTTAATAGACCAGTGTGGTGTCTGCAAGATGCTGAAAATATAATACAAAGATAAAACATTTGAAACCAATTATGTTTCCAATTACTCTGTTCAAAATAAATCCTGCCACCTCGTAGCACATCGTCTACACACAAGTATTCCAGCAATCCATAATATTTCACCACAGAGAGGTCGCCTAAAGACGTATCCTGAAGACTACCATCAGTAAGCCACATTTGAAATAATGCACATGAAATTAATGTTTCACTACAACAAAATTTTCCTACATATTGTTACAGTAAAAACTAAAATACAGCGGTAGTAAAAAAGATAATTCAATGGCAATTACTTATATCACAAAATGTGAAGTACTCTAGCATACTGACATTCTACGAATGCATGTCTCAGCTTTTCCACCCTTGATGCATATATAGTAAGCATGAATCAAATTATGAAGCCAAATTAGAGAACTTTTTCATGTCCCAAAAAAAATGTATTCGCTCGCCATACATCATCATTATTCAGGGAGCGGAGGAAAACAACAAAATTGAAATAATTTGCGAGAGGCAAAACAATTCGCTTTTTAGCATTATCAAGAACCTATATCGTAGAAGTATTTTTTTAACGTGCTTCGACGGCTAGGGTCATTTCGCACTTAATGTCTGCCACATGCAGACAGGGGCAACAGCAATTGGACGAATCGGAGGATCCCCCCTCCAAACTAGAGCCGAGCCCAACGATGCTTAACTTCGGTGACTGATCGGGAACCGGTGTTTCCATCGTGGCAGGCCGTTGCCCCAAGAACCTATATCATTCCAACAGTGAATCAATTAGGAACACTGGACCACTGGTCACTGACACAATTTCTTTTGAAGCATCTTCTTTGGGAAACCGATGAAAGCTATTTCCGGCTATAAAGTACATTTGTTTTTCTAAATTCAGTCGCATAAATTACCACTATCAAAAGTACAAAAACTGCGCACTTTTAATCTTCTCAAACTTTCCTTAACAACCGATAAAACGGCCTGAAGAGGAGGAAAGCTAGCATTTTCTGTCACAATGACGCAACGTCAGGATATCACGATTCTATCCTTATTAACATAACTTCAGTCACGTTTATGCCCCCTTTATCCAAGCAGTACTTTGTTCTACACAACCAAACATGTGAAAATAGCTAAGTGAGAAGTATCACATATCTCAGAAAAATCACCAATGTGTACCTACGGGCAGAAAACGAAGTTTAGATTATTTTAAGTAAAGCTCACTTTAGGAATACCTGAATAGTAAGTGAAAGTCTCATTTTTCTCGCCATCACGAGAAAAGGTAATGAATAGCAATACATCCGGAATTTGAGATTTACAAACACGTTCCAACAAACCAGTACATGACATCCATATTATTCTTTTGCCACAAAAATTCAACGCACATTCCAATGTCGTAAGCGTGAGGGTGCAATACACACATTGCCGCGGGGTTGGGGAGAAAGTAAGTAATGCCGAGTAAAACAGGAGAGAGGAGTTATAAAACAGCCGAGTGTCGAGAGAGAGAAATGGCGCATAAAGAGACGACGGATAGTCTTACACGTCGGTTTGCGCCGCGCCGGAGTAAGACGTAATCCCGGCAGGCAGGCGTCCACGCGCGCCGTTGGGCAACAAGGCGTACAGGTTGGACAGCAATGTCATCGCTCACCGTCTGACAGCACGCGCGACCGAACGCCCAATTCCACGCTTAGCAAGCGCTCCCCGCTACTCGGGGACAGCGCGCTTGCACAAAATAAAAGAACCCCACGCAACACCCTACGCTCCTTTCGCCCATGTACATTAAATTACTCAAAACTAAAACCATACCAGATATGCCAGGAATAATGCCGGATCTTGGGCTAACGCCATTATCAGAATTGTATCAACAAAAAAAAAAGACGAATAAATCATTAGTTTATCTCCGGTGTTGAAGCTGGTTCATTTAACCGACGGAAGGGGTAGAAAAGAAATTCTCAGCAATTAGTTAATTAATTAATTAATTTATTTATTATTCACGTCCAAAAACAGCTCAAGGCCAATTACAATGGACAAATAACAACATTAATCCAAAACAAATAAAGAAACATATAACAAATAACAACATTAAATTAATTAATAACAAAGTAGCATTTAACACTGAGAAAATTAGAACCAAACAGACAGAGCGAAATACGAGAACAGATCTAGGATGAGGGAGGAGCGCGACAGATACGGAATGAATGGAAGGAATCTAATTCAGGGACACTATTCAACATAGAATTTCACATAGATAGGAGTCTGTAGATAAAAGACCGTTTGGAGACAGAGAGACGTGGTGTGGTGCAATGAAATAGCTCATTCAGTCTTGCAGTTCGTGAAGGAACACATAAGGAGAAAAGAGAAAGAAGTTCCGATGACCTATAGTTTCCATTGACTATTTTCATGAAAAATTTGCTGTCGAGAAGGGCACGGCGCGCCGGCGGCCTGACTGACCGCCGCGGCGGTCAGTCAGGCCGCCGCGGCGGTCAGTCAGGGAGAATATGGCTAGAGATGATCTTAATTTATCGAGGGAGTAGTTGGGGAACTGTATATGGCGGTGCCTGATTATGAAGAGGATGAAATTCATTGGTCTTTCAAGGAGTTTGAGCATAGAAGATGTGGCAGTGGCCCAAATTTGGTAGCAGTATTCAAGTAATGGAGAAACAACCAAAGTAAAAAGTACGCAGAGCATTTAGATCGGCTATTTCACCATAGCGAAATATTAAGCCAACTAAAGACATAGCACGAGAGGAAATGTTTTATATGTGCCCATGGAAGAGAAATTTAGTGTCAAATATTATCCCCAAGTCTTTTTGAGTAGTATGAGAAAACGTTTCCGGTGTAACTCTGTGGACATTTTTAATATGAATATTGAAAAATCACTTGGTAAAATTCCACACTTTAATTACGAAAAAACCGACCCAGGTTTCGGCAACTAAGTGAAAATGGCACAAGTTGCCGAAACCTGGGTCGGTTTTTTCGTAATTAAAGTGTGAAATTTTACCAAGTGATTTTTCAATATGCATTTTTGAGTAGTGACTGGAGGAATAACTTGGCCTGAAATTTTATAAGTAAGCACTTGAGTAGATTTACGGAGTGTGAAATATAAAAACCGAAGACTTGATGGGTTCATTTTTAGGGACCAATTATTGGACCAGTTAGCCAGGGCATGGAGAGCATTTTGCAGGGTAATGCTGTCATAAACAGAATTTACTTGCTTGAAAATTTTACAGTCATCTGCATATAAGAGGATTTTACATCCCGTGGAGGAAACTGTATCCACAAAATCGTCAATGTACAGTGCAAATAATAAAGGACCAAGAACACTACCTTGGGGAACGCCGGAAGTAATTAGTTGGTTAATTGGGTGTCGACCGAAAAATGAGATCACTTACGCCAAGAAGGATCGGCAGGTATGTTGTCAAGGGTAGGATCATTTGAGTAATGGAGGAAAGGGTGGGGGAAACCAGACCTGATATTAAGAAAAGGCACCACGGGACCCACAGTTTAACGTCCCATACGACGCGTCGTATGGGACGCGTGTTGTACTCCGTCGCGACGGACGGAGCACAACACTTGAAATGCTTTCTAAAAGACACCCTAGTAGGGATCGGATTTCCTCATAAAAAAACACTTCGCCAATGCCGATATTAACCTCCTGGTTGGGGATTCCAATACTAAAGCTACCTACTTTCCCAACTCAATCCTGTATTTGTTCGACAAGATATTAAAGAAATAAATAGTACCACAATTGAGTTAAATGCACTCTCAATGGTCGTTAATTCTACGCCCAAAATCCATGACCCATTGAAAAAGAAATTTATTTTTTAACTCCGCTAGAAACGTACATAAATAATTATAATCCTACAATAAACATGTAAAAGCACTAACGAAAGTCGGTTTAGTCGGTGTGGGTAACGCTCACCAATTACGTACGAAGCCCAACGGATAGACAGATTCACACAGAGTCGAGTGTCAATTACTTTCCATGTGTCGCTTTTAAATTCAAGAAAGAACTGCCACTCAGAAAAAGCGCACAATGGGCATGCCAAAAAAAGTAGGGTGTGGCTATATCGTGGACACGGCCGTGGGTATTTCGTGAATACCTCTGCGTTGGCGGGTAATATTTAGCGGCCATCGTGGTGTTTGCGCTGCGAGGGCCGCGCCGACTTTCCAACGCTCCCGAAGCTGTTTCAACTGTTCCGTCACGGATAAAGTGGAATTGAATGACGGCTAAGTAGGCGCTCTTTCCGAAAAAAATGCGAAATTATCAACTTTATCGCGGATTTTCGGCGAGTAAGGGCTGTAACCTGAAATTTTACTGTAAGTTTCACTACTTATTTTTAATTCGGCAACAAAATAAATTGTAGCAAGTCTGTTATTATGAATTTTAAGGTAGAGACGAGATCTTTCGTTTGGCCCCAAATCTTCGCGCTAGCACATCTCGATGACGATGTGTACAGCGCGAAAAGTTTCGTCTGCGCCAAAGAGGCAGCCAATCGCCATCCACGCGCGCCTTGCGCATGCGCGGAGTCAAGTCGAGGTCATGTTCCATATACCATACACCCGATCGAACGACACTACATTAGTGTCAATCGTGTTATTATTCATTAAGTTGAATGCCGGAATGGATCACCCTGCCAAAGTTACCATCGGCGTTTCCGTCTTCTTATTTCATTCTCATTGGTCGTTCAATCCTCAGATTAATTGACTGCAGCCCTACATCCTTCCATATATAATGCTAGTTCTATTACTCCCAGGTAGTTCATCTTCTGAGCTTTCCTCTTCATTTGGTCTCCGTATTCATCTCTAAGCCTTCCACTTGGGATTTTTTCTCTAAATGTCCTTTTAATTATATTCCTCACAAACCCATTGTTCCTTAAGAGTGTATCAAATTCATCTGTTCTTTCCTGTATAGCGTTCCATATGGCCCTTACCTCTTTTACTTTTTTGTTTACCCCTTCACTCCTAGTAAGGCACCGTCTCAGGCTCGAATTGGTGAAACTCTCATTATATAACAATGAAAAAATACAATTTGCAATTCCACAATTTCAAAACTATGTATTCGTGAACTGTGCTCACAGAAAACCCGTCCACAGTGAGACCGTGGAATTACAAATTCATTTTTTCATTGTTTCATTTCTAATTTCATCCTTATTCCATTGTTAGTATGATTTGTTTCTTCATTCCTTGTAAGACACCGTTTCAGGCTATACTTAGTGGGATTCTTTCATTATGTAACAATGAAAAATTCAATTTGAAATTCCTGAATTTTAAAGCTACATATTTAATTTTAGTCAATTGTGTTCACATAAAACAGTTCCACAGTAAGACCTTGGAATTTCATATTCATTTTTTAATTGTTACATCTAATTTCTAATTTCATCCTTATTCCATTGTTTCAATGATTTTTTTCACGCATTAGCGCAAAAGGAATCTCCCGGACCTGAGCTCGGGACGAGTGGTCAGTAACCCAACGCTCTACCTACTGAGCTGCAACACCGTCTTATGAACACGTATGCACTTGAAAATTACCTCACTGACAACCGCCGCCCTAACCACCTTTCCCGCCGCAATCACTCCCAGCAGCAGCAACACACACGAATCGTGGGGAAAAGGCAAGGCGTCGGCCGGAGGTCGGCGTGAGCAGGTGAAGGCGTGCCTTTCTCCAAATCAGCCCTTCGATCGGCGGGCGATCGCATGCGTGATAAAACCGAAGCCTTCTACTAGTGTTTCTCGTTCGATGAATCGACGCGAAGGTGGTCGACCGATTTACGGGAGGTTGACCGCACCGTGAAAAATAGACGCAAGACGACGAGATGTTGGAGAGGGAGGAGTGGGGGAGAGGGGTGGCACCTACTACTACTATTAGTGGGAGGAGGGGCAGTCGTCACATGGGCCCTCGGTCGAGTGTGAGGGAGAGGGGACAGGGAACCTGATTTTCCCAGAAGCTAATCGCCTTACAACTCACACAGCATGCGCTAGATAGTCAATAAACTGTCCCATTGACATGCAATTCTCACCCTAACAACGAGGAATAAATCGATAAAACTGCGCCTCTTCAATCAATCAACATCTAAAGAAAAATAGTTAAATATATTGATGGATTATTTCGAAATTATGCACTTGCAATTCTAAGGTTTTGCCTCAATTGAACAATTTTATCGTGAACGAGTGAATTTTTATTGATGCCGGAATACTTAAGATACCATTTACCAGTGACGTAGCCAGGATTTCGTTTCGGGGGGGTCCATATCGAGTATAACCGGTGGGTGGGGGGGGGGGGTGAACATTTACTAAAATTAGGACCAAGTTTGTGTTTTAACGCTATTAACAGTGCGATTGCGACAGCGGTTTAACATAAGATATTTAAAGATTTTAGCAGTTCTAACTTTTGGAATCATGCACTGGAACCTAGTTTTCATGTTTTTAAAAATTAAAAACATATTTATTTAAAAAGTTGTTCAAACAGAAGAATAAATGAGTTCAACATTCTTTTTTAAAGAAAAAAACCAAACATAACTTTCTCAAACGTTCTAAAATACAAAGTATATTATTTAGTATGGACACTAAATAGTTCTACAAGGTAAAGCCTGAAACCATCGTGTGTATAACTCTCTCCTTTAGTGTCACTTTTTTAAAACAAATTTGAAATTTCGGGAGAGGTCCGAACCCCATGGACCCCTCACCACACCTAGCTACGTCACTGCATTTACATTTCTTTTTGGGGGGAAAATATTTTGAATTGATTCGACTCGGCAATACAATGCCTATGTCTGGGCATGTTGTATCCTGGAACACTAGTGGATTGGCTCCTGACAATCTTAATCGAAAGCTACGTGCAACTTTTCTAGCCCAAGGGCCTCCATAGGCGCCCTGAGAGCAAATGAAATTTTGAGATTATGCTCATTCTGCGAGCTACCTTCAAAAGCCGCTTCAGATACCTCATATGAGACTTTAAACGAAATCCTTAATATTTCAACGCACCAATTGAGGATACAGATGATCACACGCCACTCTTCCAGAGGCTTCAATGGTAAAAAAAAGTTTTATTAGCCATAGTCTCAACAGACCTCATTTTCGATCTCTGACGAATTTACTACATTTGTTGTGATCATTCCATAAAGGAACATACTAAGTTCGTATTTAATACTTTTGACATCATATTAATATTTAGCTGTAAACCGCTGGAAGAGCGTGTCCCAGTATCATGTTTGAGATGCAAAAGAGCTCATTGTAAAAAGATAAGATCCGCATATATATAAATACATTTATGGTGAGTCTTCCCCACCCTTCACGGTGTGCACAGCATGTGCAACACCGTGTTCCGGAATTCAGGGGTCAGGCCAGTTTCAAGCCGATAAACTAAGTGACAGTACGCACGTGAGCGATTGCGGCTTGAAACACAGTAGCCGGGGCAGGGAGGAGAATGGAAAAACATTGCCATCGCCCGGATTAAACCCTGACCCGTTTTTTTAGCAACAACACGCACTTGCAACGGCCGTCTGCAACGGATACTCGAGTGCACAAAAAGAAAAATTGGGTCACTCCTCAACGTGAGATGGTATGATTAAAGGGTAGAAAAACGCATTGGGCAAGACGGGAGAGAAAACGAGGATTATGACTTGGGCAAAATACCTCACAAAGAACTGCTATTAAATAACAACGTATCGGAAAAGTAGGCACGAGCGAAAAGAAATGGAAAAATAAAAATAATTCAGTAGATGTAATAGTAGTAGACACAAGAGAATCAAATTTCCCTTGGAAAACGTACGAGGAAATTGTAAGATAATTGTGTGTTACCGCATTCATTTAGGAAAGGAAAATATTTCGTATTCCATAAGATAACAAAACCTGTGGAAACAAATGTTGGTCTAAACTTGGATTAACGACGGTGCCAGTGGTGAAACAAATGATTCCTCTGATAATTGATATGAAAAATGATTCTCCAGCATCACAATGTGTACGAGATGACAAGGCGCTATTCTAAGAGAGAATAATTGAATTACTGCGTCAGTCACTTTGGGAACTTAAGACATTATACGACAGGCCATACAGGCTTAATGTGTATAGACTTAACCGTGGAGTAAAATACCACTTCAAATCTTAATTAGGAAATTGCCACGAGAAAAAACTCCACTTGGACCAGGAATCATACCAAGGACCTTTGACCCAACTAGGCGTGCCTGTTCAATGTGCAGACCACTACGCTACCCACCCTCTCTGATTCCGGCAAGTCCGTGGTTATAATCCCCGTCCAGGTGGATTTTTTCTCCCATCACTTCACTGCTGTTTTTGCGGCAGCAATATAATTTTTCCTTATATTGATCAAGCTCTACATGACTTCATGATTTTTGGCACCTTAATTCAAGTAGAAAAACAATATATGTATTAAATTACGCGGATTTCGAAGAAAGTACGGTAGAAATTCTGATTTATGGTGTGGTACATCATCGTGAAATCTGCTGGAACGAGAGATTTGGGCAAAGTTAGGGGTAGGAACATGGAAACTAAATAAATACAACTGGATGGGCGAGAGTAAAAAAAAAGAGACGAAGTGAACGACTGCAAGTGATACGAAGGCCATTTGTGAAATTGCCCCCCCCCCCCCCAAACCGTCCCCGGAATGACACCGCTCAAAATAATAATGCGCAGTCAAACAAAGAGTACCGACGGTCGCGGGCTCCGTTTTCATTTTCATCTGACTCTCGCTTGCCGTTCTCCACCTCTTACTTGACCGTGGAGGGCACTAAGGCATCCGGGAGTCTGAAAATGAAAACCCTCCCACACTCCGCGACTCGCAAAGCGTACCCCATCTCCTGCACAGAGACAAGACAAAAAAAATACACGGCAAAAGGAAAGGAGAGTTAAGTCAAGTTTTCAGGCATCCGTTTTTGCATTGCCGTTCACTACGTAGCCAATCGGAAACAGGATCTTCAATTCAAGTTACGTTGCCATCGGAATTGCCCCCCTCTAAACTTTCGACACAGCCTCCGTTGCCAGAGCTGCGGCAAGGAGGTAGAAATGACACTTTTTACCCGTCATTTGTTGACCACAAGATTCGATCCCGAGGAATTGTGGGTTATATTATGAATGTCGTCTACGATTGAAATTTTACGGAAACTTGGATTCAAAACTATCTTCAATAAGAAATAAAATTGTTGAAAATTTTCGGAATAATAATCCTCACTTGCTTCTATGACATCAGGGACGTAAAAGAGAGATTTACATTTCTAACCCGCCGTTGTCTTCGTCTTTTTAATCAAAAAAACTGCGAGCACAGCCCATCTCCAAAACTCATCGTAAACATTTATTTTTCCACAGCAACTCCTTAACAAACCTTAATAAATAAAAATAGAAAGACCGAACACGTCAGAGTCTACCACCACTGTCTTCTTTTTTCATTCGGTGATGCTGGTGCTTTAAGAACGAGGTATTTACGAGTGATTTACATAACACATAACATATCTAATGGAAAATGGGGTCTAATTTTTGCATGCATACCGAAAAATAGTCCTGTAAAAGACTCATATTTTGGTATTACTAGAAAGTTGAGAACTTATCCTAAGTAATAAAGCCAAATTCATTGAATTTTAAGAGTATTGATATCTTACTAAAATTACATTAACTCTTACCTACCTCTCTCTCTCTCTCTATTCCTTCATTTCCTCACAGAAACCCATCCAGAGGTGCATTCAATTTCAAATTTTTCCACTCAGGATATCCCACCACGACGAACCCTAGGTGACAAGGAATGTTTTAATGCGTGCCGGCTAAGTAATTTTCCCTTCAATTAGAAGCAGTCACACAACGTGACGCCGTTTTCTTTCGCCTAATACCTTACATCGGCCAATGTAGAAAAAAACTACATTTCGAGTAACGTTCTCCTTAACTTTATTACCACTCTTCTCCCTTGGATAATTCCAAGAGCAAAAACATAACTTTCTGCAGAAATATAGCAGGTATGACTTGTTTCACATGAATGGTCACCGCAGTTACTTTTGTTGGACTATTTCATAAGTAAGTACCATCTTTTATGGTTTCAAATTCATAACTACATCAGCCACTCACACTAAACCACCGACGCTGAAAAAAAGTAAATGCCCTTGCTCTAATAAGACCTCAATCCACTTCCATTGATTTACGAGTCATTAAATGCTGATATTTAATTACTCTTTTTTGTGGCCAAAGATTATTGTCGGGAATGAGCTAGTGATTTTTTATTTCAGTCACAGGCTTATGTCTTACTCTTGCAAAATGAGATAAACTTTTATGAGTTTTTCGTTATTCTGCTAATTGATCTCATTAACACACTGGCATCAAATGACTCATATGAATTGATCCTTAATGTTGCCCTGAGTAAAAAAAAGTCACTTCGAAATGGAATCCTTGTGGGTGCATCAAAAAATGACCGATGATCATAACTACTGTGTCTCGTAGATTATGGACTAGTACGCACATCTGAGAGGAGATGCGAGTTATGAGGAAGGGTCGTCGGCTAATGAGAAATGTGAGCACAGTCGTTGTGAATCACGGTAAGCCATCAAATATATCGCAAGAGACGAAGGAAAAAGTAATTCCACTAAATTCACACACCGGTGTCATTTCGATTAGACCAAGCTACTTTGCAACGAGTGGGAGTGGTTCTCGCAGCCACTTTTAACTCAACCGATTACAGAGTGGAAAGTCGAGGAGCTGAGAACGAATAAATTAAAGGGAGAAAAATTAGAGCACATCCAAGGACAAAAAAATGGAGTTTTTTTTAAATTGTGGAGTAAATAGGACAGTTTGACGACGACACTCTTCGATGAACAAGTAGCAAACAGATTGCTTAGTGATGGTGACATAAAAAGTGATGACAAACAGAAAAACTCGCTTTAATCGCAGGAATAAAAAGTATGGAGGTGAAGGAGAGTTTTTAAGTCTCATAAAAATATCAGGAGCAAGATGTCCTTAAAAAAACACTAATGCGTTGACAAATGGGAAATGTCAAAAGCCAGAAAGTCTTAAAAATTGGCAACCGTTCACTCAGCACTTCGATCAGCATTGCACCGACAATATACTCTATGCTATAACATCTCTCAAGAATAATGGTCATTAGTGACCGGAATAAAGGTGCTGGCCCCTCCAGATGCTAGATATCTTTCTGTCCCCCATAAATTTCGTAAGAGCATTATTTCAGATGTACTCACGCCGAGCATGAGAGCATTAATTAATGCCAAATATCTAAATCAGAACAAAGATACAATCTTAGCAGAATCCTTTTTCCCGCATATTAATACCCAAAAGGCTGTTACGCGAAAGGTAGGGGTCGTGACAGATGGACGATTTCGAAGAGGTGAAATCCTGGTCAGAGACTGGTCTGTGCAGAATATCTGGAATTGGAAACGCATTGTTGAGCACGGCTTGGAAGTGCTGTAGAGGAGAGGGGTAGATGACGTTTCGAGGCTCTTGGGAAACACAAAAGGGCACCAGCGAATGAGCGATGACTCTGCTGAAGGATAAGAAAGGGGGGTGGCAGTCGTCTATCTATCCTTCGGACGACAGGTCCAGAAGGACTGCTGGGTGCGGTCACCCATCTGAGGCGCTCAGAACGGACAGAGAGAGAAGGGTTGCCCACCGCCACGACATACAGTTGAAACGGGGTTACAGGTCTGAGGGTGACAGAGTGGAGCCGCCGATCTCACTGAATCAAATGAGTATCATGTGCTTTGAAACCAGGAGGGAGGAGTGGACAGAGCACGAGCGAGCCTGAAAGCTGTCTGGAGACAAGCCTGGCAGTCGTCCTGAGCGCGGAGAGTTCAACGCCTGAAGGAATAACGGGAGTCGTGTGAATGAAAACGAAATCAGAAATAACATCAGGATTAACAAAGAAAATGTAGTCGATAGAAATTAGCACAGAAAGCTGACGTTTGGTTAAAAATATTACAATTCCATAGCCTTTAACGTCAATTATTTTTCACTATATAATCAGGGCGATAAGATCGATACCGAAACAGCACTGAGAGCCTTGAAAATCCCGGCATACCTTTCTTGAAAAATTCAATAAAGTGAATTCAAGTAAAGAATGGGAATCAACTGATGGGGCCTTGACAGAATTCCCCCAAATCGATAAATAAAAAACCCATAACATTCATTTCAAAACAAAAGATATTTAACGTACACTCTTAATTGCTATGGTATGAAATCTTTCGCAAATGAGATTAGTAATAACAGCCAAAATAAATCTTGATGAAAAAATGTAATTTTCCATGTATTAACATTTTTATGAAGTATTTGATGAATATGAATTAATTTACGGAGCACAAAATTATCCAATTGTTAATCATAACTTAAGATTCGTGCAACTTAAACAGGTTTGCTCCCTCACGATAGACAATTTGAGTAACTAGACAAAGAATCATTTACGATATAAGATATTCATAGTTTCAGTTCTTGGCCAAATGGAAAACGAAATAAACCTACCATAAAGAAACGACGAAGTGCTCAGCCATGATCAAAGTTCATTGAGTTTAACATACATTCTGTGAACATATAAATTTCTGCAGCCAGAATTTAATCTTGATGCAGCCAGACAGTTGAGATCCACACGATAAGTCGCATGCTATAGCCGAGAATTTCAAGAAATGGTACTATCAGAAGTGCCAATCTAACACAGCTCAATATTTATTCTCATGTGAGCACCTGCACAACATTAGTACTTTTAGGGCAAGCAAAAGTGAAAAGATTTGGGGCCTAATTATCTGAGCAATTACTTTTAACGATAATGCTGCAAACCTCAAGACACCGCGAGGACAGCATCCACTATCAAACAGTCGCGTTTTTAACGTTTTATTTCGAGTAAGTGAAACCATGTCACCTTTAATTTTTTCTATTTTACTGGTCTGCTAATCAGAGTAACACTGCTCAAGAAGGGTTCTTTAGGCCTGAACTACAAAACCTGCAATATTTTAAAACAAAATCTATGATTTTTTCAAATACAGAGAAATCACTTCAATTTTTAATTTGGGACGACATAAATCTCGAAAAATCAAAACAGTCCCAGCGATACTTATCCCTATTGGACTGGCGTCGTTTCGGGCGGCCAGGAAAACAAGGTAGAGTATTCTCATTCATTAAAGAGATGGAAATTCAATGAAAGACAGTCGGAGAAATTCAGTAAAACTACGACACAATGCACTATTTTCAAATCAGCTGGTCAAAAAGAAGGGAAAATAGGCTCTCCTACACTATCCACCATTTATTATATTCGAGACAAAAACAATAAAGAATTTTATGGAATGGTGCGATCACTAGATAGAGGGCCCTTACTGAATTCTTATGATCATCTGAGAGCACATTCAATTTGTTAAGAACATTATGCAAATGAAATTTTGAATGAGTGGTAAAAGAGCAAAAACGTTAAATATTTCTTAATAAATCCCTTTTATATAAATTGATGTGCCCCATCAAGTGAGTCCGAGAGTGAACCAAATACACATACTTAATAAAACTTGAATCGTTCAAATGCTAATGTTCTCCTCATATCGAATGAAGAAAATTAAATCCCCTAGTTCTACGTTTGGAACAGTCAGTCCTGATTTTTTTCGTTTTATTACTTTTATCGTTCAAATTGTATCGTCAGCTGGCCACTTGAGGCCGTAATTATGGTACCTACTAAATAGAGTTGGGAGGGATGTTAGGTTGTCGGAGCCTACTCAATTCTTTCGATGCACACCGTGCAGTTAATCCACAGTGCACGGGGAAGATGACGGCATCCAAAACTGCCCAAGGACGGGTGGACGGGGGTGCTGGAGAAATTGGGGCGGGGAGCATGGGCCGCTTGGGGCCCCACTGCTTTCGGGGGCAGAGGGGAGAGGGGACAGGGGACCGGGGGGAGGGGGCAGGGAGCAAGGGGGGAGGGGGCAGGGAGCCAGGGGGGAGGGGGCAGGGAGCCAGGGGGGAGGGGGCAGGGAGCCAGGGGGGAGGGGGCAGGGAGCCAGGGGGGAGGGGACAGAGGGCCGGGGGAGGGGGCAGAGGGCCAGGGGAGGCGGGGGCGGATCGGCGAGTGGTTCCGCGGGGGAGGGCCTCGTCCTTGAACGACGACCACGCCCGTTTTTTCGCGATTGTTTCTCGAAAATAAAAGAAAAACATGCGCGCGAAATAAAACGAGCGCTCAATCCGGCCAACATCGCATCGATTCCCAAATTCGATTTCCTTCGATGGAACGGACGAGGGGAGCGAACATGCCGCACCGGATTGGACACCGCAATACAGAGAGGCTGCCGCCACGAAACCGATGAATGGAGGACGGCCTCTGCTGGGGGGGGAAGTGGGGCGACGGAATGGAATATTTCGCAACTAAAGCGAAGAAACGAACCAAATCGATGAACCCAGGCTCCGAAGTCTACCGCGGATTTCGCGCCTCCTTAACGGCCACTATAATTCCCACAGAGCAAACCCTTTAGTGAATATGGTGCGATTCTGATTATTATAATCAGGGTAATTTTTCACTCTTCACGGAAGTTTCTAGGAATAAATGGATTAAACTACTCCTTTTGCATGCCATTGTGTAATCTACACATTGCGCAGAGTTTAAGAGTTTCATCCAAAGGCTCGTATTTGCATTGAAACCAGGAAGGTTCGTATATGATAATTACAGATTGATAAATAATTCAAAAGAAATAAAATAATCACATATTTGTGAAAACTATATATTATTTAATCGGAAAAAATGCCTGCGTGTTCTATGGGAGGGAAATATAATGCTAACAGAAAAAAAAATTTTTTTAGGAGCGATTGAAATATATTGAGTCTAGGCGTCGGAAAACAGAGATTTGTTAAGTATCTTCAATATTTATAGCCAGTCTGTTTGTACGTCTACATGACGTAAAGGATAAGTTTTCTACTGCCAATCGGGGACAGATAGATAAGATGGAGTTCCTTCAGGATATTGAAAATCATAGAAAACAACTACCTTGATGACATGGCTACCTCTTTTTGCGCTCTTGGCTCATCGTGTAAGAAAAAAATGAACCAAATTGGTTCGTCTAGAACGTCCACGGAAAATAAGGTGCATATGTGAAAGCAACTTTTTTCCGCGGGCTCACATATTCACTAGGTTGCATTTTCACTGTGGTCAATCATAGGTATTATATCTAGCTATTTATCGAAAGTTTCAAATAAGTTAATCCTCCTTCTTAGTAGAGTAACCAAAAAGTTAGTTTCAAACATTCATTGAAACCACTGGCAACAGTAGCGCTCACATCGAAATATGACAAACTCCACAACAACATGATTTTCGTCTCTTGAATTATTGGTTCAGATACCATTCGCATTTCCACTGTAACAATTCCGACAGGTTAATTTATCAGAATATTACTTTTCAGCAAAATGGTAACCATACTACATTTGAAGAGGTCTCCATGAATTAAATGTTGGCCTCGTTGGGATTGGGAAAAATCAACTATCTGTTTCCCTCTTCACAAAATAATGCGTGAAAAAGGACTAATACAAAATTTCCCAATAGCAAATAAAAATAAGCACGCAGTCTCTTCCAAAAGGATACAGAGAGGAAATAAATCTCACATACCGGCCTCGAATAATTTTCGTTTTCTCCTGAAACACTAAAGAGAATTCACCTTGCAGACTGAGTTAGGAGCAAATCGTCATTCTTCATTTCATTCGGAAATATTCGAATGAAGAGCCAGAAGGCAAAATAACTCTCAAGATATTCTCGCCGTGACTTGCCTCAACTTGAGCCTGGAGAGAATTCGCTCTTTGTCTTTCGGACACGTGACTATTTCAGAGTTCTTTTCAAACGATGACAGCTTTTGTTTCACGCGGTACGGTCATTAGAGGCTATAAAGATGATGAACGAACTCTATTTTTTTCCAAGTCACAATAAGGCAAGTCTTTTCTCCGCCATTCGAATAACCTCGGGGATCCAAACCCCGCCAGCTTTCATTCCTTGCTTCACCAATGACGATTCCATTTTTTTCGCGACGTCCAAAAGAAATTGCTATTGGGATAAAAAAACGAAGCGGTGACTGAGATAATTTGAGTGACAGAGTAAAAATACAGCCAAGTAATTACGAAAAACATGAGTGTGTATAAATTATGAGCGTGCGTACACTTGCATGTCTTCCATTTTTTCGCGAGTTCCAAAAGACATTGCAATTGGAATAAAAAACGAAGCGGTGACTGACAATTTGAGGGAAAAATTAAAAGTACAGCCAAGTCATTACGAAAAACATGAGTGTATATAAATTATGAGCGTGCGTACATAACATGCCTTCACCAATAAAATTATATGACATCTGAAACGCACTAACGGTCATAGGGAGATTAATAAAATAAAACATGCACAATGAATTCATCATGCTGTGTACTTTTCCTTAGCAAAATATCATACTTCGTGTACTAGAATTCCCATTTTTATGCATCGCTCCCCGCTCAGTTTTTTGGTATAGTTAATTACAAGCAACGCTGATGAAGAGAGAGTTACAGAGTCGTCTACTTGGAGAATGCATAAATTAACATTAAGCACAACAGGAGAAGTAAATCATTGGATTTTCAAGCACGATTATCTCCTTTTTTAGCTGTGAGAAAAATAATGCATAAAAATGTGAATTCTGGTCGAAAACTTCGTTTGAAACATTTAGCTGAGCATATTCAGAGTTATAATTTATTCAATGCACAATAAGTTATATTTTTGCTGTCTCCATTAATCCATAATCGTATTTCAGACTCTGGTGCCGAAAATGCGGAACTCCAATGTTAACTGCATGCGTACAAATTCATAAACAACAATTTCGGGGTCCAATCAGCATAATGAGAGGATTCGAGAGAGTGTACAGTACTGAGGGATAACATAAACCCTTCACTAATGGAATATGTTATGGTCCTCTCCGATAAAATTTTGAGGTAGCATGATCAAATACGGTACACAAGTAGCTCCTGACACGTTGAGGGGGCAGGGCCGTCAAGCGTTTTACGTCGCTTGCAGTTCACATCAACATAGGCCAAAATAAGTAAGTATTATGAAGAGGAATGATTTTTCTATATTTTTTCCTGTTGAAGCGACCTGAAGTGTAACAACAATCTCGGAGAACAATGCAGTTGTTTAAAATCAGTACCTTCATATGAAAAGACATGTTATCCTCGCTGAAAAAAGCCAAATTTTCAAATAAAGATTTCAAATGCAAGGCTTTTATTAGCAAAGAAACGATATTTCCTCCTAAATATTTTCCAAAAATGGTAATAGCAAATACATCTGAACAATCTAGAATACGTATGAGTAGTGGTTTCCAGCCTTTATTGACTGGTGAACCCCCATTTACATAGAACCTATCAGTTGAACCTGGCGCAGCATGAAAATATGCTTACCACACATCATACCACTTATTTCACTCCACCCGAACTGTACTTCCATTTACCCTAATTTGCGAACGGCAGATTAAACAGGATTGTTTTTTAAAGGAGCATATCAATGTTATTTTTCCAAATGGGCAAAAAATTAATTTTATTTCAATGGAAGGAAATTAATCATCTAAATTTCCATAAGTAGATTTGATAAATAATACTCCGGGCTAAAAATTATTATTCGTCCAAAAATTGATATTTTCCATACAAATGGGTACACAAAAAAGCTAAGCGGAGCGTTTCAGGATCAAATTACGCATGTGTTTCTTCAAGAGTGATTTACGTCTCCTTTCGCTACAGAGGGTAAATTCAAGATGATTTCCAAACATCGAGATAAAGCATTATTGGCACAAATGTTAATGTCATTTGTCCGTGGCAGCTTCCCGACTCATAACTTTGAAAAAATGGTATTATTATTGGTAAAAAAATGTAAAAAATTGAAAATGCTTCATTATCCACTCAGCGTAAGACATAAAAACTAAACAACTCACCGATTGATCCCCAGTCAGGATGAGCAAGATTATTAAACCATCCATCATGCCTCTGCCTCTCCGTGTTGCTGTACATCCGATCTGAAAAAAACAAGTCGACATTTTTTACGATCGTAATAAGGGAAACGTTTCAGCCATGCATGTCTATTCATGAAATACGAATAATGATTGACTTAAATCTGCATAAATCACTTCAATTTACGACCATGAGCGTATAATTGTTTAAATTTAGATCATTTTACAGATTGATTAACGTGAAAAAAGTGTCACCGGACAAAAGCCATTATAAGCTAATGCCATTGAAGAATGTTCAAACATTTAATACTTGTTTATTTAACAAGAAATATGATAAAATTGTTTCAATTGGTTTTTACCAAAGTATTTACTTCTACTATCACACTATGTACACATGATTTTTATACTATACTTACTTATACCAGTGCATCTAGGTTTGGGTACGTATTACACAAAGCTACACTCTTAATAAGTAAAGTAACCACTCGGGAGCGCCATTATAATATGTAATCCGAGAGTCAGTTAGCAAAAAACATAACCGACAGCTCACCAACAAAAGATTGCGACCGGAGGCAACACTATATTCATGGCTGCAACATTAACGGGAAAAGAGTGAAAGTATTGCAATTCCTTAAGTCGGAAGTGTTATTGTATTCAGAGAAAAGAACAATCACTCACATCATGCCATACGCTCAGCGAATACAAAAACAATGTTTGACAATCTAGTTTTGGAAAAATAAATAGGGCTATCACATCAGAAAAATCAGTTTCAGAAATAAATTGACTAACTCCTATTTCACACTGCCTTTTCTCAAGCAATTAGATTGCGGGCCAGCTGATTTATTTCTCACAATGCACACCACTTAAAGAGACGTGTTAAGAATTGAGAGTTCCCTCAGATCAGATATTAATCCTGATGACTCAATTTATTAATCACTAATTAAGTTAAAACTAAATTAAAAACACGAATAAAGTAATATAAATAATAGCTAGATCTTTATATTATACAATGTTTAAAATTGCGAGTAAAACTTTGCGAAGAAGACATTCTGACAGGAAAATCTGTGATAGTGAATAATTAACATGCTAAATACCTACTTACCTGAGCACAAAGTACGAATAGGTATATTGCAGGAGCAGCGTCTCGCCATACTTACAATTAGTGAAAGTAAATGCACTATAACGAGACTATTACAGGGCAATAACCAGAAAGGAATGTAAGAAGCTGAGGTTCCAAAGATCAAAGCCGTTTTGGAAGTTAATTAAGAATCTATATATGAGCATTTTATATTCAAAACACAAACTTCATTCTAGCAGTTAATTGCAGTCGTCATAATTGAAAATGCCACTTTGATCTAATCAAAATAAATTTATGGACCATTACCGATGAAAAACTGAAGAAAACCTCATTCAATTAAGATATAAGCACATAGTCATTAGAACATCTCAAGAACTCGAATTTAAAAAACACATTATTTACTCGTTCCAACCGAGGTAAGTGAAACATTGATTAGATTTGAGCTATTTTTTCCAAAGGGAACCCAGGCTAAGTGCCCTATACGTATGCCAGAGATCGGCACCATTTTAGTGAAACAACAACCCTCCATTTACGATAGGTTACCAAGAGGTTCTTTTGACTGGGAAATGTGGAATAGTTGATGATACAAGACAGGCGAAGGAACAGTGTAATAGATTAAACATTAATTTCAGCTTCCAACTCCCGATTCACCCTGGCCATAAACCATTAATTCTGGAAAACATAATGGGAATGTATTATGAAAAGCAGCCGTCGGGGGGAAGCAACCCTAGCTTTTAATTTAGCCTTGCCTTCTTATATGATGCACCATCACCAAAACCAACAGATGCAGTGAACCAGGAAAAATGTGAGAATTATCTGGAAGAACTGACTTCGTCTGACTGAAATGCGTCTTGGTGCAAGAATATGGAGCTCCTTTTTGGGAAAAATGATGCACCTAGCATGGCTTTCGCGCGTAATATCTCCATAAGTTTATGAACAGTACCGTGCTCTTTGGGAATTTATTTCCATTTTGCATTGATCAGATGCGCATGGTACCAAAACAACTCCGCCACATAATACCTACTTATGCTGTCGGCTTATTAACTGCACAACTGATCCATTCAATATGGCATATTGCGAACGTTAATAGTTTCAATATTTTTCCTTAGCTGTTGTGCCGAATGGTTCCATCTATTCTCTTCTTTTATCTATTGTCCCGCAAAATTGGTTCTCCGATGAAAAGGTATTTCCCTCAGAAATAGTGTTCTGCGATAATGACGGCGAGCTCTCTTTTTTCATCCTTGATCTTTTTTAAGAGTGCCGCAGCCTTAGATGGCCTGGATAACTTGGGGAGGTATTGTGAAATAGTAATGGCTCCATAATACAAACGTGCGACGGGAATGGTGTTTGCGGAAGAGCTACTTGCGCCGCCTTCCCTCTCACGGGTGCAGAATCGAGAATATTCTCGAGCACTAAAATGTTGAGCAACATCACAAATATGAAAGCTGCTGAACTTTTCGGGAACGGATGGCCGAACAGCCGAGGAATTGATATTACGATTTAAAAATTTGAGAACACTGAAAGCCTTATACTCATCATACTAATTGAGGAATTCAGTACTTTGATTCCATGGAATTTCGAAACACTGTTTTTTAAGAAGAAAACGAAAAAAGAATAAAACTGTTTTTAGGTAAAAATTGCACCATTTACCCGTCGACTCCAAATGTATGCAAAGTACAAGTAGGCAGTAAGTATGAAAATTCAATACCTAGCCCCTTTAAATACGCAAGAAGTTGCATAAAAGGAAAGAATATTTCGATGATTAATGAGCCTGTGCCGTCACGGGGAAACAGAAACGTCTGGGCTGCATTTTTTGATAATTGACTTAACAAATAAAATTTCCATTTGATTGAATGTGAATTTTTTGAGTCACGATGGAATAATTCATCCTCGAGAATGGAACGAAAAACGGTAGATGATGGGAAAGCTTAAATGTGAGAACACAATGAGGAACATAACAGAAGATGGGGTGCACCTGCTGCCATTTCTATGACGGCATCATCCAAGAATCGGCATGCTTTCGCAATTACCGTGGTTGCGGAATATAATGTGCGGCCGCAGCATCCAATCGCACACGACTCACCAGCCGCCTGCCTGGTGGCAAGGAGTGAACAGATTCAATGCTGTTTATTTCTATGGTCATCGAGGAAACCTAATGCAAACCAGGATTTTTTAATCGGGCCCCTACCCTGAGTGTATAAATTCCACACGCCTTTGGACTAAATATTAGATAAGCTCAACATAATTTTACTAAAGCTACCTTAAGGGTTCATTACTAAGCGAGTGAGATTACATATAATAATGAAGTTCCTCAAATACGGTTCTTTTATCATAACCACTATAAAGACGTATCAGTATCTATATATCATTCCTGAATTTCTCTGAGTTTTAATATGCCCAGTAGGCAAGTTAACGAGGGCAAGTTCATAGAGGCTATCCAGAAGTCGTTTTTAGGGACATTTTTCCAGTAAATACATTTCCTCTTTCAAACGATGCCATGTTGTCGGCTAAAAAATAAATATGATAAATACTAGAGGTATATGATGGTATATACGATTCACATTAATTTTGGCAAAATAAAACATTTTTATATCCAGAGTTTTGCGAGTCAACATAAGTTTCAAATTCGATACTTAGATGTGATTTTTACGGTCTCGTGCGACCAAAAGAAGAGAGGTTACCAAGATAAGTAAAAGGCCCTTTCAAGACCAATTTCTGGATTTAAATGAAGGGCGGATTGCAACGTAACGGATGAAAACTTAGTGGTATCGGACTCCGCGGGTAAGCCAAGAGCAGGCACATTAATCTATTTCGTAGTTTTCGCAGAGAGTATCACGATGCCTTAGATTGAAACATCGCGTAATGTAAAGATAAAGAGTGGGTTTTCATTGCACAGATTTGGGAGATATGAGGGTATTTGGTGCGGAAGTCCATGGTTAAGTGTACAAAGAGATACCTAGCACTGGTGGGTTCGGTATTTCCATTAAAGGTAGAACGAATGTCCTGATGATAAATTCGTTTATTTTTTCACATCTAAGGCAAGGAGGCTCAGATCGATGCAAATGATCCATACGATACCGCTGTAAGCGGACAATGCCGGAGACCTCAACACTTGACTAGTATCAAACGGACATAAAATGATGTCATACTCTGAAAAACGCAGGAGAAGAGGCCTATGTGGATCGCAATGTTATGCAAAAGTACTAGTAAGATTGGGCACACCCCAAGAGAAAGAATTTGAAGGAATTTAATGCCAAATAAAATGTGAATATCCTTATAGGAGGGCACCGTATCAAATTACAAAGGTATGAAAGAGAATAGAATTACGAGGATTCAATAGCGTTAGAACTGAAGAAGTTATAGGGCAGCAGTTAATCAATGTTTATCATGAAATGGAGCTGCGGAAAAGGTTAAATATCAAGACTGCATTCGCGGTTCCTTTGAATATTTTACTTTAAAATTAAAAAGGGGACACATATCTCTATTTAAATAACGCCCCAAATCCATATGCATCTATAAAACGATTACAGCTGTAGTTGAAAAGAAATATAACTGACAATAAGTTAATTTGCGATGGCTTACGATAGCAAACTTCATTCATACATGTGCAAACTTTCCGTGCATCTTTCAACTGTTACATTCCCATCTCTTCTCAAAGTCAATCGCGTTTATAACAAGTGAACGTTCTTACGGCAGAGCCGCATTTAAAGTCATCGCAACAATATGTCAACAGGCCGAGGATAGGATAAGAGGGTGAACGGGAGTGACTCCGAGCTATGATGAAAGAATGAATCATGGAAAAAGTGCAGAGAGACATGAATGGGCAGGACTGAAAGGTTACCGCGCCCGAACCGTAGGATCAAGTAAGGCAATGTGACAGATTTGAATAGGCAAGGGCGGGATGTGTTTTATACGTTCCTCCCTAGTGACACGGTTTAAGAGAGATCCGCCCGACCACACCCCTTATACCGCAGTCAGCCCGTGCATGGGCGAGGAGGAAAATCATCGGCGCCCTCTTCAATTGGACACTTAACTTTTTAAGTGCGGCCCGTGTCCCAAATCGCGCGTGCTATTTAAAACGCGCTAATTACTGCCGAAAACATATAACATTTCTCACAGAAGTGGCGAGATTTGAGCGAGATATTACCTCACAAAACCATAGCGTTGTCTCAGGACTGATACAGTGGAACTTATACAGGAAGATCTAAGAACTTTATGTAGTTTTCCGCCTCTTGAAAAAGCTTTGGTGTTTACAACTTTATCAAGCCAGTGGAGTTCTTTCGTTAATGAAATTTGTTCAATTTGGCATCATTACAAAGAAAAAGACCTCATATGATGATACCAATATATCAGCCACCATCAATCGCTAATTTTCAGGATTATTTGAAAGAACTAGCAGAAATGCGACTAATACGGCTGTGCGTTCCAGAGAAAAGATAGATATTAAAAAATAAGGAAGTTCAGACGCGGAGATTAAGGGAGAGATAAAAGAGTACCTGCAGTCAATTATCGTAATTATTAATAAAATAAACATTTTCAACTATCGAAAAAATATTGCAAAGCGTAATACATTTTATTAAATTTCAAGTTAACATATTTATAGTCCTTACCCAACAGTCCCCTTATCCACCCCTACTCAGCTGGTCCCTTAAATTGTGCGTCCTATAGTCAACATTAAGGGAGCTGCTAGGTAGGGGATGGTTGGGGGTTATATCTGGTAACTGACTACAAACGGCGGGAAATGGAATTCGCAGCTCAAATGTTTCAGTGGTGACGCTCGTAATCAACGTGGATACGGATAAATAAAGAGCCAGACGCCGCATGAAAACTATTGACATGGACGCTCGACGAGCAAATAGCTACAAAGGTGTGGAGAAGAAGATTTCGTGTGACCTGGTGGAGAAGTATAAAGATATAGTGGAAAGTAAGAAAACGGACGCAGTTTCCTTCCACATGAAGAAGTGTGGGAAAAAAATATGCTGCGAGTGTATATGAACACTCTTGGAATGAGTCCGGCGTCACATCAGATATTTATCGATTAAGAGCAAATCTTACCTTTGTTTTATCAACACCAAATCTTCGAAACTTTTAATTTAAGGTTACGCACGTTCGTTTGAGTCAGTTAAGTTACAACTATTGCGTTATTTTTTCAATAACGGGGCCCCTGGTGGAGCATGCATCTCCTGCTAGAATTAGAAGAGGCTAAGGGGGCTGCTGGGGGTGGATATTTGGCTATAAATACAGCTTTGACGAAGGGGCCTGCTAGGAGCTGTGGGACTGCTGAGTAAGGACTATAAAAACGACTATTATAGTAAATGACTGAGAAATTCTATAGCAAAAACTTGAGTCGTTATTTCAGAAAAATTACTTCTTTACCAGACAGATTCATCACAGTAAAAGAGCTTAAGGATTTCGCAAGCTAATTTAATTATAAGGTCCTTCTTAATACATAAACAGTGTAACTGGATGCAATAACCACGATCAAGGTTAAGAATATAACTTCACAGTACTGTAAGAAAATTTACGTCACCATGAACTACTTTTCTTTTACGTTAATTTTCCTTTGCAGGTATATTTTTCTGGCCGAAGATCGGACAAGGTCACAGGAGGTATTAGAACAAACAGAATTCCATAAAATGCATAAAAGACATTTTCACTGAAGAGTGTTTTTTACTCGGGTTTTATCGATAATAGTATGAAAGTAAATAGCTTTGGTAGTTTCTCGTAAACCCCTTATTATATAAGCTTTTCCATATCTTCAACTGCCAATGCCTCACTATCAACTACGAAGCTGTTTATTTCCAAAGGAATCCCTAGCGATAAAAAATGTAGCATGAGGCGATTCAGGCGGATCCCGGGATTGAAGGCGGAGGGGTAGGTACTCTAAAGGCATTGTTAAATGACTCTCTTGGTAGAGTGTTGTCAAGCTAAGTGTAATTTAAACTTTGGAAACTTAACTATTAATACATTTATTAGAGACAAAGGTGATGTCAAATAGTTCCACTAAATTAATGGAAAGTAACATAATTTTCAAATAATTCATACCGGAGAAAATTCAAAATCGGTAAAATAGTTTGTAGATAGTGTCAAATGGGTATAACCTTTTTGCACTGGCAAAAACGAGGTGTTTAAAAAACAACATTTCTTACATTTTTGTGTGAATATATGAATGTAACATATACCCATTCATTAAGACATTTTTAAAATTCAGAAGCAAAAATATAAACGTCTTAAATATCAACGGACGCCAATGATGACGCGTGAGTTTTAAAAACTTTCCCCGGAAACTCATCTCATTTTGACACTCCATAATGTCTTTTTAAATTTATTTATTCAATTCTGAAGGAGAAAGTGTGAGAAACGACCACCCAAATACATTGAAGGCTCTACTTGGCCCGCAGAACAAACGACGAGGCAATAAAAGAGAAATATGGCTAATGTGACACACTGCAATTTCCTAATTCCTCCGGACCACGTCGCAGTAAAATAGAAAACCAGCATTTTCTTCAACGGAGTGACTTAAATTTCATGGACAGCTATCATATAAACTACCAGAATAAAAAACATACTTGGAATTAAGGATGAGACCACAAGTGCAGACTAAAACTATTCGATAAATTAACTCCAAAAATAAACGTTACTCGTACTTTATGTTATACACACTTTAAAGCACCACGTACTTAAGGAGTGTATAACATAAAAAGATTGTAAACCCACTTTTTGAGGAAACCGGGACTAGCCACGGTAGTAACCTTTACGGAGTCATCCGCAAGTGCGCATAAGTGCGATATTCCACAGGAGGAAAATCATTCGCCTTGACCGGGATTCGAACCCGGATCCCTCGATTTCGCGCCGTGACGTTTTTTCTCCTGTGGAATATCGCACTTATGTGCACTTGCGGATGACTCCGTAAAGGTTACTACCGTGGCTAGTCCCGGTTTCCTCAAAATTGGTCGAGCGAACACCTCCTTGTGTTCTAAGTATGGCTTTATTCTCGCGGACTGTGGCGCTTAGCGCACTACTTGGACTGCTAATGACATCATGTCTAGCAGTCCTGACCGCTTTGCTCCTATAAAGCCACCAAATAATCCACAGCCACATAATAATCCAATAATAATCGGTAGCTTAACTGGTTAAAGCCCTCGGCGCGAAATCGAGGGATCCGGGTTCGAATCCCGGTCAAGGCGAATGATTATTTTCCTGTGGAATATCCCACCATATTTTGTCCAAGGGTGTTGAAAACCCATTGGATCCACATAGCTGAACAAAAATGAAGGTAGGAGTTAGTAAAGGTGCACCAGAATGAGTACTAAGAATATAGTTACGACTGCTCAACCTTGCCTTTCTCTGGGGTCTAAAATAAGAGAGGTGGCATTATGAACTGGAACTTGAATATCAGGTATGTCTGAACTTCGAAGTCAACTATTGCGTCAAGGTTATTTTAATTGAGGTCTGTAACGTGTATAGGGAAAACAGGTTACTACGAATGAAAATAAAATTATGTTATCTACCAATATTTTATTTCTAAAAAATGCCCCGCGGAAGAAGAGGCATAAAGCCACTGACCTGCGACAATTTCCAGCTGAAATGTTTACGCCTCATCGAGTTGCTGAGTTATCATGCAGCTACTTCATTTTAAAATGGCTTTCAAGGCGAAGTGCAAGACGACAGTTTATTTTTTCAGTTCCGACTAAATAAACACGTTACTCCTTCTATACGCATATATGTGGGAATGCAATGAAGCACAGAGACTCCAATTGAGAAAAACTTAAGGTAACAAAGCCATGGAAACGATGTATTTGCCAAAATTGTTCAATTCAACGCCATTATCACCATTCAAAGGTTTACTACATTTGCGTTGTATCCCTTGGGGATCCACCTCATCAAATGTCTATCATTTAAATTTGGTCACACTTCCCGGTCAATTTTATAAACCCCGATAAGTTAACTATAAACACAGACACAAAAAAACTATATAAATATTAGGGGGACTATCACACCTCCATTAAATCTTTCATCTAGTCAATCATATTCCAAGAATTCATGCCAGTAGGTGTGTTAGATACGTAGTTGTCTCGAAGCGTCGATAATATAATGAAGATAGAACTCAGCCATTCCGGGAAACTTGAGCATTAAACAGACGATAGTAGAAGCACCTGATCACACGGTTTCCCTAAATGTCTGTGTTCTATCTTCATTATTCTAGATGCTTCGATACCACCCCGACTAAAAGGTATGCGATTTTTTCCAATAAATGCGAATAAAGCTCCTCTTTAATTAAATCAAATCCACAGCACCGTAGAGACCCCAAGTTTTTCAGGACTGAGTGAGATAACCTGCTGACAAATTCGATCCATGAAAAAAAAAGTGTGTCCGACGGGAAAGTTTGTCGTCCGTAATTACGGTGATACAGTAGATTCAGGAGAACGACCTAGTTCCCTCGGCCTTCGGGAGTCAAACATCTTACGACTGTTTGCGCTCAAAAAATTTGAGGAGACCACTTCGTCACGCCAGACTGAAAACTTCATTTCACGGGGGAAAGGATACGAGAGACGCCCCGGAGGGCAGAGAGGACAAGCGGAGGCAAAGGTGAAAAAAAACACCAGCGGGTTCTCTCTCTCTCTATCTGCTTTATTAAGGCAATTTCAGGGAGGGAGGGGGAAGAGACCGGCGAGTGGGGTAGGCCTGGACCACGTTGGGCGAGGGGCAATCGCCGGAGGCGGATATCGGGAGCCATCGAACGTACTTACCACATCGACATGACCTGAATTTCGCGCCAAGATATAACACTCTTCCAAGATGAAGGTGATAACAATATTTCATGGAAAATTAGAGGTTGTCCTAAAATGAAGAAACCATTCCCAGTTAAGAAGGTTCCAATGCGACCGCGTGAGTCAAAACAACTACTATATCCTACCTTTTCGTTTCCATTGCTTAAAAAAAAACACTTCTTATGCTGATGACATCCATTAGCTACTGTAAAACACAATTTAGCTATAAAATATTATGATTATTCGGAATTACGTACAATGATAATAATTTTTCAGACATTGGAGCCCACTGCAGCGGCATTTCTATTGAATTAATGCTGTTTTAATTCAATTGTTGCAGTAATTTATTAATAAATTTAAAAACATGGTGGGATGGTGCTTATACTTAGTAATTATTTGATACCCTGAGAGAACTCACTTCTTATATAAAGTTTTTAGTGAACATGGCATTCACAATAGATAGAAAAGCAGCAACTATTTTTCCCCGTTTATTGCATTTCACACCATGCGATTCCAAAATTAAATTTCCAAAAAATAGAATGGAAAGATAGGATTTTGTTGTTCATATAAAACACAGGATAAGTTTTTCTACTCGTAGTCAGGATCGGAATAAAATTACATTAAGTGGTTTTACCGAGGGACCACCTGAAGAATTTTCCCATCGCGACTGTGTGTGTCCTATAGCAACCGGGGTTGAATGTTATTCCATGGATGAAACCGAGCGGAGGAATTCGATCGTCAATTGTTGTGTTCGTCCGCCTAAGACGCTTGGGACCTTATTCAATGAGGACTCTACACGGTTGAACCTCTGAAAATCCGTGGATTTGACGTCACAGCCCCTGACAAATGTCAACTATCGAATGGCCCTATTTGAAATTTTAGAGGCTGTGATGTCAAATTTTCGTCACTTTCGAGACTCGGAAATTCCGAGAATATACAGAATAGCCCCTCTGATCATGGAGAATTATTCGACGTCTGTCCATGCATGTACTCACACCTCCCGAGGGATATCGCCAAAGCAGACGCTGTCTCGCATCGACACGGGTAACGTGTGACCCATTAATCCGCTGTCCTCCGTTGAATACATTATTCCCGAAATTGCTGATTTCTTCATTTAATTCGACACTCCGAGACCACCCTTCCTCAAATATGTGCTTCAAATTATATTATGAGAAATTCAGCCATTTTATTGATTCATATTAATAAAACTATTAGTACAACATTATTTCAGCTGATAATGTACGTTATACATAGAAAAGTAAAAGTGAGAATGTAATTTTCAGATTGGTCAACGAATATATATATGTATAACATACTTTATTCCAGCTTTAGGAGCCAACTGCAGCGTCAGCTGCGTGGAACAAACTTATTTCGACTTGAATCAACTTAATAAATCGCTAATAAATCAAAAACAAATGTTTCAATGCCTTCATTTTAATACCATTCAATATCTCGGATATATTAGTACGTATATGCAATAGTTGTTGACGAAAATGTCATTAGTATGAACATGGCATGAAATATATTCTTTTTGTCTCTTCAACTATTATTGCCTTCAAGCCCATGTAACTTCAAAATTGATTTGTAAATAAAATAAGGACACGATTTTCTACATTAGCCTGAAAATGATGAACATGAAACTTCCTTTATTTTATGGTGGACCTTCTTTAAAAAACCTGTCTACAAACCTTTACGTTATCTTCCTCTCACAGAAAACTCGCGACGTATACGTAATTTTGATTGATTGAATTTCATTAAGACATTTATCAATTATGTAAAGTGTATGCACACTACAGTTAAACGAGTATTTATCATTTTTATCAAGCTCTGCTTGGGTGCTCAACCCAGCAGCACTGACTCGTTAAACCTATACTATGTCGGTTTAACAATGAGTTTTATTTCGTATCGGAGCCGAAAACCAACTTACAATGCCACTTGAATCCCAACAGGACTAAATAAACCTCCTAAACCCGGGTAAAGACTAGAAGCAATGGAAATGTGATGTCATCAAAGAACGATGTAGATAAAATGGATGGAGATATCACCAATGAAGAAGTCCAACGGACTTTGAGAGAAAATATATTTAATAAAAACTCTGCGGAGTAGGAAAGGCTGACTTATTGGACAAATTCAGCGTTACAATAAACAGTCCTGAAGAGATAAATGATCGGGAAGTACTACCTAGGAAGACCAAGGATGGAATCCCTCTCTCTTTCTCCCGGCAATACAGATCAGGGTGGGCTTCGGCCTCCCTCACGACACCTCTCCACTCACATCTATTCTGCACCTTCTCCGCCATTTTGCAACCCTTTATTTTACTTAGATCTTCTTCCACGTTCTGTAGACATCTCTTTCTTGGTCACTACCTTTTCATAATGCCATCCTAATTGTGTGAAGTTTCTTGTGCGCACTTCCAACATTCATCCGTTCTATGTGACCTAACCAGGTCAGTCTCCGGAACTTCACAAACCTTACTATGCATTCGCCCTTGAGGTATTCAATTTCCCCATTAGTTCCAAAGTCTCCATCTCCCAGTGGGCCAAAAATCCTACACACAACTTTTCGTTCAAATAATATTTATGCATTCTCATTGGCAGCTGGCATATTCCAGAATTGAGATCCACAAGTCACGACTGGCCTGACGAGTATTTTTATAGATTGAATTTCAAATTTGTGGATTGGAGAGTTGGCTTCAAAAGCCTTAAGTTGGCAAAGGAAGCTCTATTTCCGGCCATTATCCTCTTATTAATTTCCTTCCTCACTGAGTGCTCGCGATTTAAAAGAATACGGAGATAACTGAAAGAATTGGACTCTTTCAAAATTTGCAAACCAAGGATGAAATACATCAGGCAAAATCATGAGTGACAAAGAAAATAGAGGCTAATGAAGGAATCAAACTTAGTTAAGAGAGTGGACAGCTGCCGCAAATAAATCTCCGCATCGATGACTGACGATGATGATACGTAGATTCAACCACATATCTGTGAATTCGCCAGTCGGCTATTGACCCGTTAGTTGGTTTTATAGGTGAGATCAATGCTTACCGAGTACCTACACAGCCGAAAACAGTGGTCACTTCACACAAAGTTAAAACAGGGACGAAGGTTAACCATCTCGGCACCATCACAAAGTTCTGGTGCCCGAAAAAATCGCAACACAATGATTTTTAAGAAGGGAAGATTTTTGCGCGGAAGGGGCCTCACCCAGAAATGACCTCGGAACAGTCTGATGGCCCTTTCGGAATGGTCTCGGAATTTTCAATCCTCGAGAATAACGAAATTTTGATGTCACACCCTCAAAGTAAACAAAATATTTAACAGCCGCGATTGGTTTAGGCTGTGATGTCACATCCACTAAAGTTTCTATGTTCGACAATGTTGAGTGCTTGCTGAATGCGGCCCCTGATCTGCAGCACATTACCATTTCCGACGGTCTGACACACGGCACTCCACGCACCGACCACGAGAGGATTTAAATGGACGACCTTTACCTGTAGTCAACCAAGCGATTAATATACGGAATAAAACGTTTAAAAACGTAAGGAAACACTAAGCGGCGTGCAGGCAAGGCTATACCAAAGACTTTCCTACAACTCGCAAGAATTTTGTACCGATTACATTTAAAACAATTACTTTAAATTGCGACGGCTTTCGATCCCCGTAGCTCGTGACGACTAGGAAAGAGTCTTTCTTGTCTTTTAAAAACACTTCCATCAATTAAAGCAACAAACTAAGTTATATTTTGTGTTTATTAAAATTATGAATAAAATCACTCTGTGATTTAAACAAGCTTTTAGACTATTTTCTCTAACTGGTATAGGTAGTTGAAACATGTACTACGTTTAATGTAAGACATTTTATGCGTAAAATAACGCTATACCAACTATTAGAATAAAAAGATAAGGCATTGCATATCTTTCCCATCGGGAATTCCATTCAGAAGTAAACATATTTAAGAATTTCCACCGTAAAATGACTTAAAAGTCATTTTATTCTTGCCCTGGGTAATTATAGAAAACCGTGTCCTCTAGTTTGATTTAAACAACAATCTTATCTTTCAGCATCATTTATTTCGCAAATGTTGCGGCTTAATTTTGCTTTCGAATAGTCAGGGCAGGTGCTCAGTGAAAGTCAGTATTTTTTTGGCAGTAAAACGAAATGGTGAAATTAAATATTTGTTCTGACTCTCACAGTCGCAATGGAATCTCCCAAAAAATCCTATTTCAAAGGAAAATCGAGTACGATGGATAAAACCCCGACGCGACTGAGTCTAGAGATCAATCGAAAATATGATACCATTGTCGAGTCCACCGTCATGTCACGACTCAACGTAGGGAATCTTAATTTCAGACGTGAGATTCTCTAATCCGATTAATCCTATCACGTTATGACCTCGACCCACGATTATAAGACTTGGACTAGTGGTTTCGAGGACATTCAAAGTCGCTATTTCAACTCACGACGGTATACATTAGCGTCTTTCTCTCGTTACGGGAATAATAATGGTTTTTACCACCTTTAGAGAGAAAAAGTGACACACGTAATGTTTCCGGTTATGAGAACCAGTGCCGCTAAGGCGTACGGTAGCGAAACAATCGCACTCGCAATTTTAATTGTGACAGGCATAACGGGGAGCGCGGTCGACGGGAGAAAAAAAACACGCTCGACGGAAGCAGCGACTCATTATACTCTCTTGGCAGTTGCGGCACAGACGATGAGTTGGCCGGCAGAAACCGCTCCCTTCACCCCTTGTATAATAGCGCGAAGAAAAACAAATACGTTCATTGTTACGTCATGTTATGTCAAAGTTACATGAAAGATGACTCCTCTAATAGTTACTTTCTGCAACCGAAATATCCTCCTTTTCTCCTCACTCGTTCCAGCAAAACTGTAGAACTGAAGGCAATATCCGTTTTGTAACCCACTGATTCTTTCAGCCATTCATTTTTCCCTTCCCTTCAAAAGTGTAAAAAGACTCCGTCACTCCCTCCCTCAGGGGAGACAATGCTGGGCATTAGACGTAAATCTAGCACTACTGCTCAAGCCAGAGAACTTGGACCTATCAAACAGGAAAAATGTGTTCGCAAATTCCTCGAGTGATTCAAATACCAATGGCTCGCGTGGAAACGACCTAAATACCAGCTGTAAGACGTTTGTGATGAAATTCCGATGAAATAATTGACGAGAGACGCGCGCAAGGTGGGCGCTACCGTCTTTCCCTTCGGCCGCTGGCAGTATTTCTCGTGGCAAGTGTCATTGGAAGGACAGCAACACAAAGGGACACTAAAAATCCCTCCCTGCTTTCAACAAAATAAAATGCAATTAAATCTCTCTACCTCTGGCACGATTTCAACGAAAACGTTTCAAGCAATAGTATACTTAAATTCCACGAAGCCATGTCATTGTTGGTTTTCCCTTTTTAATATGCTGCAAGTACTGCTAATAACTATTGTACGAATTTGTAGATGAGATTCACCCCCTCATCTTATTCACACTAACAGTACAGATGACACTTTTCACGGCTATTTTAGTCGTTCCGTGTAATAAATAACTGTTTTGGATGGGTGGTCACTAATGAAACAAGATCATTTACCTCTTGCCAACGTTTTGCAAAAATATTTTTCCATCGTCAGAGCTTTAGGTGAAAATTTAATTAGAAAACAGAAAATGGAGACAAAAAAACTTAACATTTGCCATGGGTAATCAATAAAAAATAGCTATTTAAGATAATTTTATGGTCAAAGCCTAGCTCTCATCAAAGTTTCGTATAATCTGATTTACTTCGGCATTTCTATTAAACAAGTGTATGTAGTATAGTTGTAGATAGATTGAAGAGCGTAAGTCTCGGCTTCATTTGTCCGGAAAAATGGTAATCCGGCTGCGTGCTGAGTTAACGCCGTTAGTCCTGCACTTACAAGCGATGAAGCCGATAAACAATTTGTAGACATACTTCAATCATAAATAGACCATGGTGACATAAAATCTCTAAAATTCAGTTTTAACATAATCTATTAATACGGCTTCGACTTCAACTCTAACCAAAAATTTTACTTAAATCTTCCTAATGCACTGAATTCTTCCAAGAACATGCATGTCACAATCAAGCACTTTAAAGAGGACACGGATTGTGACACCGTGAGGCCTTGGAGCCTGAAGTTTGCCATAACATGCACACGTTCATTTCAAACATGTTTATGGTCCGAAATTATTTGTATTATTCAAGCTCACCCGCCATCCCCAGGACAGTATTAAAACAAATCGCACATAGTCTTCTAACCATAAAGACCTTAAGCCATGCTAATTAAATATGGAAAGTTGCCAACTGCCCAATATGGCCACCGAGCCAAGAAAGTGTCCTAGATAACGATAGAGTTGGAATAGCTTCCGCCCTTTTTAGGCAGTACTATGTAAAATAAATCTTTTAGGGGAGTAAGCATGTATTTATTGAATTGCAATCAGAAGGTAAGATCTGAATTTCCGTGGTTAATTGTCCCAAGGAACCGAGGAATAAAGTTTTAAATTTATATTTTGTCAATGAAATGAAGTTTGAGCGAAATGCCATACAGTTAGTAGGAGGGAGAAAATTGGCCATTGGCATCAGAAACGTATGGCAAATATTTTTCATACAATATGCTGGAGCCAGGTTTTCCGGAGCAGCTGCGTGTGTCAATTAACATGACGACAGTTACTCCCCCATTACAGGAGGCGTCTTCAGGTCTCCCCCGTTACAGGAGGCGTCTTCGACCAGAAGACGCCTCCTGTAACGGGGGAGAAACTGTCGTCATGTTAATTGACACACGCAGCTGCTCCGGAAAGCCTAGCTTCAGCATGATCAGCCACTGCGAAAGCCTTCGCTCCAACTATACATACAATATACCAGAAAGAGAAATATGTCTTAAGAGAAGCTCTGGGCACCGATTATTTGGCCTAAAGGCCAGTTTCTCAAAACGAGTACCTACCTACGGCAGGGAGGACTCGTGGTACCTGCAGTTTCAAACATGGTAAAAGTGAACTCTAGGCAGGAAATAACCGCAAAATATGTAGCGCCGAAACCATTAATAGCATTTTAAATACCGTAATTTGTAGAAACAAGAAAATACTTAAACGTTAAACATTTCAAAAGTAGATAAGTACTTCGATATTGCCTGCCATTAATTCAACCTTTTTCTCTGATGAATTAAATCTTTTGTCTCCTGTCTCAGAAACTTGGTTACGTTACAGCAAGAATTAAATTTCCCTCGCAATAGAAGCCAACGGATAAGTCACCGTTAAAACGCCAACAACGCTTATTCCGACAAATCTCGTCAATTATTATATCCATAGACACAAGGAAACCCATACTTTTCCACATAAATTTATTTAGTAGCACAAAATGTTGCAAAGATGCGATCCACCATGAGGTGTCACCTAACCAAATGGCACCCGATGATCTCATGAATCGATGAAGCTGATCTTGTAATTAAATATACCGTCTGATGAAAAGGACTTCTGGCGTTAATGGATATTCGCAGCTTTCATTAATGGCAGCCGGAAATAGTAGAGTTCATTTCAGAATTCGGTTCAATTTCATTCACCATTTTGGATCATTGGAACATCAATACTTTCGTTTCAGACGGCTAACCGATCCTTTCATTATTCGGCTCTTTTCCCTAAAGAACGAGGTTAAAATACGCAAATGACGAGGAAGTACTACTCATGAAAATCATGGCAAGGCCCGGCACCAGATTCATCATCAAGAGAAAGGTCTACTCAGGGGCGGCCCAAGGAAATTACTTCACCCGAGTAAGGCCCCTTTCCGGAGAACCCCAACTTCATCTTCTTATTCGTCTTAAAGTTTTCGCGAGACTTTCTTCTAAACAAGTTAATGAAGTCATTCGTCCATCATTAATGTATTTATCACTTTATCCAATAGATAAATAAAATTCTCGCGAGCCTTTCTTCTAAACAAGTTAATAAAGTCATGTTTCCATCATTAATGTATTAATCGCTTTATCCAATAAATTAATAAATATGTACTTATTTACTTCAAAGGAATTTCCCGCACGGTTACCCATGTCACCCGAGCCTGATGCCCTCCTGGGGTCTTCCGGCCAAGAGTTCGCAAATATACTTTCACCGCGATCGCTTCGAAAACGGCGGATAGATATAGTTGTCCAGTGGGTTCTCGAAAAGCGTTTCCCATTCATGCGCACGGGTTTTTCCCTGATCTCCGACTTGAGCAGTTGTGGATTTTTTGGGGGACCGGTGACGGCGGACGCAAGTGGGTCACATGGCACGGCTCCGTCAACGCACGCACATTCGACTTGGAGCGAGTCGTTCGCTCCTTTCCCGCTCGGTCGCGCGTCACAATGCCAGTGTTTGTCGTGGCGAGGAGAGGCGTGGCGGGGACTGCCTCTCTCAAAGACACTCCACGGAGGTGGGCCTTATAAAAGGTTGCCAAACACGTCCCCGGGCGATTTTTTGAACTAGATGGCCGTCGAGGTGTTTGTGACTCTCACCATCATCCCTCCCCTCCCTCCCGCCACCTTGGTGGACGGAAACGCAGTAAACACTCGCACCTTCCTCGTCCCCAGCCATCCCGTCCACCTGGCCCGGGCGCCCGCCCACTTGCATCACGCAGCCACCGCGGTGTTTCGACGCAAACGTGCGTCTCCGCTAAGCCACGAGTAAAACAACGAAAGACAGTGGAACCTGTCTTGGACGGAACCTGAGCTAGACGGAAATATGTCCGCAGATGTAACCTGATCCAAACGGAAACCTGTCTGCTTCGGATAAATGTTTTGGTCCCGCCAGGAGACGTTCTTTTGTGAGAATTATTACCTCGTGGAGAGTGGAAAATTTCGAACGTGGAAACAATTGAATCCCGGACACGTGAACCTTGGTTGAGTGTAAATTCCATAGATAATTTCTGTGGAAATATTTTTTTAAGCACACAGCAGAAAAGCGTTTCTAGGAATATTGGAGAGACTAAAACATTTTGGATATATGGTTTTCATGTATTTTCATGCTAGATAATCCGATTTTATGTAACTTATCAAATGAGGCTATTAAATTAATGGAAATTGAAAAAAGATCCGTTAAGTCGGAATAGGTGCGTGGTTTACAAAAAAAAATGCATTATTCTCGTGAAATAAAAATCTTAATGCACGATATATGGCAGTGCTTTCTTTATTTTTTGAGAATTGTACCCATCTGGACTTATAGGTAAACAACGTAGGCATCGCATCTTACGGACATAGCATAATGGATTTCTTAAGTTTTATTAAAATACCCGACCCTGAATTAGCGGTAAATTACCTTAAACAGAAAAATGTCAATGCCCCTAGAGATACCGCTTAAGATAGGTTTTACTTTAGATCTAAAACCTTCGTTGCTCCCTGAGATCCACGACCAAGGGTGTGTGACGTAGTGCTGGGACACCAGCCAGTATTTCTGTGCTCGCGAACAGAAAAAAAGCTTTTGAGTAGGTAATATTCATTCGGTCATATTCGGATATTCCAGTTCAACCCGTATCAGGGAGGTTGTTAAAATTCCTGGGCTAACTGATTATTTAAATGAGACCAACAATTTGTATTAGACTTCCCCAGAAGTTTAACCTTCAATCGCTGAACCATCAAGAGCATGTCCCATACCCATCGCTTGCCTATCCCATGAATGAAGTTCAACTAGACTTAGGCCAGTTAGCGCCGATTGGACGTTTGCGAGCTTAAATGTAGTTCTGCCATGGTCTCAAAGTGCACACAAGTTTGATCATTCAGTAACATTTGTGTAGTTGCAAAGTACATACATACTAACAGTCCCTCTCCATTGGGAGTATATTTGTAGTATAGTGCATGCTTATGAGGCTTCGCCTCGTGACAAGCATTAGCGATTTATGCTAATGCATATTTAGTCGTAGTTACACTGACTTTAGGGTATGGTGTAATGCATGTTGGTGACTACTCACCCCCTGCCACTCAGCCTTGAGGTGGCTAGCAGGGTATTATGTAGATGTAACATTTTGACTCCCTTAGGTCACATTACTGGCCGAATCTGTTAGCATGGTGAGGGAGCCCATGAATGTTACCAACATGAAAAGTTAACTGTAGGACTTTTCCATAAGTCTTAATCTTGCTTGAATTTTTCGTATTTAGAGGGAGTCATAGCCTATTTTATGTGGTAACTCGGTTGCATATTTTTCTTAATAATGTGCGTTTTACAAATCTTGCGGGTCTTATCTAAACTTTTTCTAATGCCTTTTCAACACACCTTCGGACGATGTCCAAGTAATTTCTGTATGTTGTGAGTGTAGCCTCATTACAGCTGTATAACGAGCCTTTTATGACTTTCTCCGATTAATGGCAAAACAGTGGACTAGATCATTCGTTGTTTGATTTCGTGCTTTCTCGGCATACCTTCTGAGTGGCCCTGTAATCCAGGACTTCCAAGAATGCAGGAGTTTAAGTACTGAGCCACAGGGTCTGCTGTGGCGATATCCCTCGGAGGTGTAAGTACATGTATGAGTAGACGTAGAATAATTCTCCATGACCAGAGGGGCAATTCTGTATGTTCTCGGAAAATACGAGCCTCGAAAGTGACGAAATTTTGACGTCACAGCCTCTAAAATTTCGAATGGGACGATTCTGTAATTGAGATTTTTCGGGGGCTGTGACATGAAATCTACGGATTTTCCAATGTTCAACCGTGTTAAGTTCTTACTGAATAAGGTCCCAGGATCCCTGAAGATGATGGGCTGATCGCACATCGAAAAGTTGGAGGAAATGGAGAATTTGACGCGGTGGAAAGCCCGAGAGATTTTCACTTTAGCATTCGCCGACAGCGGGCACAAATTTCTCAGAAATCGTAGTCGTCAGGGATGACGCATTTGGAGTTGTTGCCCTCTCCCACGGCAGAGGTTACCTGCGCACCAGCCGAAAATCATCGACGGCAACCAAAATCCCGACAAAATCGCTCGATACGAGGAAAAAATGACACCCGACCAAACTGAAATGCGTTGGTACATTGCGCAGGCGTACCACACCTTGAAATCCCATAGAAGGCTCACCTTACCTTTGCGAAAGAGCAATAAATAAGGGTGAGGACAAAAGAGACGGATGGAGAGAGAAGACGAGGAAATAAAACGAGACGAAAGGACAGGATTAGGATTAAGACGAAAGAAGAAGATAGTGAAGTGCGGAGAAGACCACATCATCAAAACCATAAAACGGTAAAATACAAGGTGCCTTGGATGGGTGACGCCAAACCCTTTGCGCACCCCGCCGCTAAATCAAGTTGCTGACCGTAAAAATAGATTGCACATTATTACAGTCTAATGAACAGGGCCACGTTGGTCCTGTCCGCTCAAGATAATAGCGCAGTTGAAATATGCTGATTTGGCTTCGAAAGAAATGAAAAGTAATCAATTTTTTCACGATCGTAAACAAAGGCCACCAACATGTATTCTTCGATCACGTGACTCCCTTCCCCAAACGGGATTGGACGTGCTTACTGATTGGCTGCATTTCTGTCAACTGTGATATAATCTTTGACGAGCTTTAAATGAAAATTGTAACTACGAGAAGATGAATGAATGGCTGCGTTTCAGTCTCAACTGCAATCGTTTCAGTTTCATATACATTCAAGCGCCTTATTGGGATGAGCATCGGTGGCCGATATTCAAGAAACATCGATACCTAGAGTTCAAGGTTGATATTTTTCCCATCAATTGTGTCGTCAGCGATGTGTTCACATTACACATATATAGACTGCTCTATTCGATGCTTTCCTAGGATGTTTTTCTTTAGTATTTCGTATAACTTTGGCCTTAATTTAAAGTTTAAGGCAGACATTTTTATGCTTAGTTCATACAGTATTATTGCGAATCAGCTGATAATCCTAATCCTCGTTAATTGCTCAACATCATGTAATTATTCCTAAAATGTTCCAATTAATTTCGGAAAGTCAATCTGAAAAGATACTCTGTATTAAGCATCGTCATTTACCACAGGAATGAAATTCTGCAAAATTTTTTCGATATTAATTTTACTCTCTTAGGGCTCTAACCTGTGCTATAACGATGACAACTTAAACAAACGATAGAAGTACTTAAAATATCGATTTTTCGAGTATCGATGGCCCAAGATCGATGTTTCCTCTACATCAGTAACGTTGGTTTTCTGATGTCCACTACCGAGGGTTCTTACGATGCTTACCCCTAGCACCCAAATAGAACTATCTCGATATCGAGGCTCTATTTAACATTCATTATTCATATCACTAGATAGTCAATAAATAATATAAAAAGAACATTCATTTATCTATTCAATGGTAGCGTAATAATGGGGAAATTTGAACAGTATACATTAAACAATTCACTGGAGTATAGCAATTTTATCCCTCTCACTAAGGAGCCCAATGAGTTGCGCTTTTAAGTACGCATACGCTTAAGTACGTAGCAACCAATAAGTTTTAAACTTTTCAACTTACTCGTTTCATTTCCAACTCTCTACACACATGCTTACTTATTGTAAGTAATAGACATCAATTTAACTGCGTCTGGAAGACATGCCTCTAGTGGCCATCACAGAGTTAAAGAACAATAATTCCTAAACAATGCGTCAAAGGATATAGCAAAAGGTAAATAAGCAAACATATAAATACAGTATAGTACTATAGATGTTCAATTCCATCCACACTTACGAGGGATTCATTTGAACCTCAAAATATTTCTTAGTACCCTTGAGTTGTATTTACTTCAAGATAACCAGATTTAAAGCGTGAACCGCTGGAACCTTGATGGCCCATAATGCGTTGAGGAAGATTTCTAATAAGAAGTTTTCCACATCACTAGAAGAATCCTGCACCAATGGAGATAAAACTCAAATGGTTTCAAATACATATGACAAGAGGTTAATTAAAAACCTTTGGCTACAATCATATACCTTGGTCTACTTTCAATCATTTGCGATCCGTGAGCTGACTTGCATAAAAATGTACCGCATGCTATACTCTCACAACAATGAAGACAATTTACTTTAATTTTTAAATTATTATGTCTCGGGCATTTTAACATAACTCTGTAAATTATGCAATAGAATTATCTTCCTATTAACCTTTATTGCACTTCCTTATTAACTGAATACTAGACGGAGGTGATTACCCAGACAATCCGACGACGAGTTTTAAATACGGTACTGGGGTTGCGCCACTCAAAAACGCACCTTTAAAGAGCCCTCATTGAAGAAAACTCACGAAGCTCATGAGATCGCGAAACAAGTACGAAAGACAGTTATGAGGTCTCGTTTATGGCCGAGTGTAAAGTTGGATCTCATCCTCGTATCCCTTTCTTAATTCAGCCATTGCGACATATCGCATTCTCCTTGACCAACGTTTCAAATCCGCTCTCCCCTATGTCGGCTTCACAAGTCGTCAACGCGACTCCTAAATTGTAGAGAAGCCTTTTATAGCTCTGCACCTATTCCATCGACGCCCATCGCCCGTCATGAACGGGACAGGGCATCGGTCGAGCGTCTGCAGGACATAAATACGGGTTTCACATGACGGTGAGTCAAGGAGTGAAAACCGCTTCCTTCATGCATCTTGAATTACTATTTATAAACTAAATAAAATTTCGAATAAATAAGTAATAAATTTCTTAACCGCATAGTTAAACTATAATTTTGAGCAAATAAAGTCAAATAATATGGAACATTAGGTAATCCCAAGCCTGAATCACTAATTACTTCGTTTTTTTCATTTTAAAACATATTCGTAAGGTCCAAGAATTACTTCCATATGTGTTTTGTGGAATTAGCTATTCATTTTGAATAAAAAGGTAACAACTTTGTTTTTTCCACATTTAGGTTTTAATTTTGACGACCATGGTTTCAACGGTTATACAAATTATACAAGGCAAATTGTATCTTTTACCTGATGATGACGTTAACCGTCGAAACCATGGTCGATAAAATTAAAACCTAAATGTGGAAAAAACAAAGTTCATTTGTGTTTAAAAATTACTTCTCGCAGATTTATATTAAAACATTAATGACGTTTCAGGTTTGAAATTGCTTTTGGAAACTTAAGTAATTTTAATTTCTCTATTCATCGAGTTTCGACACTTTTAATTAGTTGAACTATCACGGCATTAGCGATGGTTTCCATACACTTCCCTATCAGGGTATCCCCTTTTTAAAAAGCTTGCATCCTCCTTTGAAATATTTTATGTAATAATAGGATGTAAGAAACGGCAAAAATTTCCTATGCCTTATTTAAAAATTATAAGATTTAAACAAGAAGAACACGTTCATAAATCGAGAGAAAAATTGGTTATGACTTGCGATGAAATGAGTTACCTCGAGTCAGGGCCCAGAGCGAATGGCATTTAAAGGCATTGGAATATCAAGGAATTAGTTCCTTTTCAACAGAAAATTCCCAGCAAGTTCTTTGATCCAGTAATTATTCAGATGGTTGGCAAAGGAGTACAAACAAAATACTGATATGTCATCAAACTATTAAAGAAGAAAACTTGAACTGTTGAGGTAAAAAAATCTCTAATCCAGAAACATGCCTAAGATAACGGGAATGTTACCAATACATAATTTTTCACGTTATACGTAAACGATTAACCATTTTCTCAGGGATATAAAAAACACAAAATCAGATTTAAATAGTTAGCAAAGAGTAAACTTCTATGTGCAAAGAATCCAAGGAGAGAAGCCTCATTTGTTCGATATGAGAAAAAGCATGATGTGACATAAATGACTAAAAATTATATAAATCATTACTCCGCCTTCACTGCAACAAAGTAAAAAATCCCTCTTCCAATGCAGGGGTCTCCTTGTAAATATTATTTCCTAGCTTTTGAAAACGATATGTTCCTTCACTCAGGAAAGCAACGGATATATAACTACTAAAATCACTACAAAAAACCCGTCGGAAATGACAGTTTTACTCCATTGTACTGATTTTAGGAATCGATGCCTCGTTGGAGAGCAATGGAAATTCCGAGAGACATAACGCAGTGAATTCACTTAACATTTACCTCACCGATTTTTTATCTTGAAACTTCAAGTAACAGATTCACATAGGCTCATAGCTATAATAACAGAGGGAAGCCCAACCAACTCCTTCCCATACTGTCCCCGAGAAGTCTCACATTTCCATTGGGCATTGCGCAACGAATTTATCTCACTGAGAACTTGCCCAGGAAAAGGTCTGTGACAAAGTGCGTAAAAATCTGCATTCCCATTTGAAAAAATTTTATTCCTATACAAGTCCATATACCACAAGACTTGAGAACATTTAGACACTAATGGGCACAGACTAAATATCTGATTGGACAAATCCGTACTAAGTTGCAGTCACACTGAATTACTGTGTTTGCAGTGAACATTCACGGCCATGGTAGTGGCCTAGCCTTATATACAAAATATAACGGTAGGTTTTGTCAAGGTATGCGGGAAGTAAAATTCTGCAAATAAGTGGTTACGCTGGCAGATTCTAATTAAATATATGCTCATATAATAGATATCCCAAGAGATTATTTGTAGTACATTCATACAACGCAAGAGATTCAAGAACATGAACACCTCAAAGCACGTTAAAGAGAAATGCTATGGAGCCTATGACCACTTTTCCCATGGTGAGGAGAAAATTAAAATGGGCAAAATATGAAATTAAGGGATTAAATCACTTAATAACATCCAACAAACTATAACAGGTAACTGGAACTGTAACATGAACATGATAAAAATCAATACAGGGCAGCAGCGAATTTCACCTTAACGTGATCAAGAGTCTTATTTTATCTATCGTTGTTTGACAGAAAGCTATCAGCGGACGGCTGGACTTCCCATTCCGATTGTTTCCTGTAACAGCATTTTAAAAATCAATAAAATTATAAATAAAATTACTAAAATAAAATAAACAACCATCATCATAATGAAGAACAACTATGAATAACGAAACTTTGATTTCAAACAAATCAACAAGATAATTTTTTAGTTGAGTATGGCACGACGTTATCTACAGTAAGTAGTTTGCCACGCGGCTCTAAAAGTTGTTCAACTGCAACTCCAGCATCGTTCACGATCACCAGCCAGCTCCTCTCTCTCTCTCTTGACCCCAATCAGTTCTGATCCCAATCGACTCCTCGGGAGAATAACAGGAGGTACGTCTCCGATCCTTCCCCATCTATATAAAAAAAAGGGCTGCACCTCTCCATTCATTCGCCTTCCTTCCAACTCCCACCCAACTCCAACCCAACCGACTCCACCCCTGCTGCAAGCGCTCGGTTCCCTCACATGCCCATCATCCATTCCCGTCTCATTTATCTGTGCTTGCCCCTCCCGTGAAGACTTCGGATTTTTCCTGACTCCCGACTTCATATTTTACGCGGTTAAGGTAGTCTGAGCCAGATTTTTCTCCAGTCATAATAGAGACCGCATCCGAATTTTACTTAAAAATTTAAACAGAAGTAAGATGAAATACGAGTATAGCAATATCAATGAGGCAAAAACTAGATTTTACACGACTGCACTTCTTAAAAGTTAACTAAATATGCATTCATGAGGCTTTAACTTGACTTACCTGTTTCCCGCCATAAGCTAATAACGCCTACACAACCGAATGTTTTCTTGCAATTTTGTTAAAAGTATTACGTAAAGTGTTAAATTTATTTTAACAAGTAACTATAAAAGCATACGAACTACACACCGTCGCATATCTGAAGCGATCTGTGAGTCGCACGTCATAATTTTTTGTCACTCTCTGGAGGGCATAGCTGTTCGATATCCCATGGAAAACTACTATTTCTTAAATGCATCTTGAAAATTAGTAGAACAAGTGGGAGGTATTTTGGAAGTATTATCAAGATGAGATCATATTCTTTATATTGAGGACCAATTCATTGAATTTGATGCGTAATGAAATCTCGTTCGAACTGCCTAAATTTCATTTTTGTGGTTTCCCTGCGACGCGGAAAATGGCATATGGAGGTGTTGCAGTTCCTTACGAGCAGCATTATTAGTTCCAGTGATGAGGCAGATAAATACGGTGAAACGTTTTATTAAGTGGTGATTATCCCTTAAGCGTTTTGATAACCTACACCATTTTTTTAATCCCAGTAAATACCATACAAACGAGAAGTTTTTGTATTAATCGTAGGCTTTTACTTTAACCATCGGCATCAGCTCCACAAAGTAATTCGGTCCCAAATAATTGTGGGGGATGAGATGTATGAGAGGCAAATTCAAGTATGAAAAAACATAGCAATATCCCTGATACTTGGGAGGAAATCAGAAAATTATTTATAACAAGCTAGATGAAGAGTGCTAAGGCTTTAAAAAGACTTTCATTGGTAAATAAACAATGTTTTCGTTGAGTTTTGAATGTAAGCATTTTTATTTTTTAGACCAAAATATACCGCATATTTGAACTTTCTCCTTGCTCTCCTTCCTCTACATGGGTAGTACAGGCATTCCTCGGCTCCGCATACCGCTGGATCGGCATAAATTAGCTTCGCTTACATTCGAAGGTTCCCAAAATGCCAACTTGCCATTTTGGTCGAAGAAGAGGAGTAGGTACACAAATGCTTTCAATTCTATAAATACCCTCAATCCAACTCGTCATATAATCCTAAATTTAAATTAAATTCGAGCCAAATGGTTATTGAATAACTAATATTTTTCCCAAATTTACAAGTTTAAAATAGTTTAAGCGCTTATAACAATGTGTTGTCATAGATTCTTTAAGCTTCAGCTGTACCTATGACAATAAAATACTTAAGTACATTTCGTTCATCACTTCATTGATACCTCATAACTTGTTCAATTGCTGGGATACGATTATTTCACTACACATGAGCTTTCGGAAAATAATTGAGAATATTTTCCTCATGCTACTTTCAAATCGGAAAGCATCGCGAAATTCGAATTTTCATACGGTCAACTTCATTATAATTACTGCTAGATAATTAAAATGTTTGATCAAGTTAGTATTCCTTGAGCTTCCCCGGTAATTTCATTTCCTTTCGCAAAGTTGTATAGAAAGAACAAATTATGATTAAACTCAGTTTAATTACATGGGAATATCCCGCAATATACCCAAGAGACCGCTTCTGAGCAGTTTCCATTGCAAGTAGCTAAAGATAAGTAGTCATTGTCCTGCTTAAGTTTTCAGCTGTTATTGTTTCAAAATAATGACCATCTTCATCGCCCTCTTATCTTGATGTTAAAAACGCTTTCTCACTCTCTTTTCACAGCATTCTAAACTTCTGTCACTCTTGAGGTTTATTCCCAACTTTAGTGTTGAGCAATCCAATTACGGTCGTTAGCCAAAAAATGAGATAGTGGACGCGGTAGGGAAACTGGGATTCGTACACTCGTTAGTTCCTCGTTAACCCCGCAAATACGAGGATAGTTATCATTAGAGCTTCCTGTTTCTTAAAAATTTCCTGTCTCATCCAACGTATGTAAAGGAAAGAAATTAGGTACTTCAGAAGTTTTCCTTTTCATCGAAGAAAGGTTCCCTAAGGGTACATGGCATCAGCAGAACCTCCTATGGGAAGCAAATCTTTATTCTGCATTACGCGGGTCTTCATTTCAGATTTAGGATTTTATACGAGCTGAAGTCTCGTACTCAGATTGAGGAAAAATGGCTTAGCTATGATTGGAACTGAACCGTTCTCGCGGCACTTCATGTCAATAGCACCTCATGTTGACAGTATTTTCTATCTTTGTAAAAATAAGTCATGCGAAGACCTGAAATCCCTCGCTCTCGTGGCAAAACCACGTCCACTAAAAAGATTGACTAGATCGTTTAGGAACATGTACCCTAACGGATGTATATAAAAAGCAGTACCAGCATAATGTAGAAATATGACGGTTATGTGGATGGCAGGATTTGTAGGACCCGTGTGGAATGAAAGAAAGAATAAATCAGGGCCTCTCACTGTGTCTGTCGGAGTCATAAATTGGATGTGGGAAGAAGACATCTGATCGGCAGGGTATACATATCCAATCGCCATCTATTATCTTATGCCTTTCATCTGTTTTATAGATTTAGAGTAAGGGTGATATTATCCCACAGGTCACCATATAACCCCCCTAATGTGATTTTTCTAGTAATCATAGCTTTCCGTTTAACCTCCGAGACTGTAGTTGCTTCCAATTGAAGGCACCACTTGTGAATAAAGGTATATAAAGTCAATATCATCAAGTACTATGCATAAATTTTTTTCCGGGAATCAATCGAGCTCACGAACTCATTCTTTCCCATTCCTTCCCCCTTTTTCCTCGATCTCTCTCCCCCTTCCCTCATCTCCTTCTTCTCCCTTACCTTTTTTGTTCGTCCTCTCTAATCCTTTCCTTTCTCGCAGTTGCACTCAGCTCTCCATGAAGAAGGCCAGGACCTTTGCTGATCAAAAGTTCGAAATTGCGTACATGTAAATGTTCCTTTTTTATGTATTTCTATCTCTGCGCGCCACACCTAGTGCCTCTACATTTTATTTTCTCTCATCTTGATGTTCTCATTAGAGCTCGGGCTTAGAGCTTAAAACCACATATGTAGAACATTCATAAGCAACAAAACCGGAGAGACACGCTGTAAAGCAGATAGCGAAAAAATGCCTTCTTCCCACGCAGGAAAAATAAATAGACAAAACAACAAAAATCATAACAAGCTGTCGGCACGCATCACAATTGTTTTCCTCTCCCTCCCCCTGTCCCTTTTCCGTATTCCCTGCCTACTTCAAGACTGGTGTCCTAAAACCCCCTGCCGTACGCCCTTAGCGTGGCTCGCAGGGTAATATGCAGACAGTCAAAGTTTTGCACAAAAGCTTTCCATAGTTTCCATAGGCCTCCCTAACGCAACGTTGCTCAAGTAAATAAGGACATAATAAGCCAATCCCTCGAGGCCCTGATGGCATTTCACGAGCAAGCCTTGCATGTTGCACTTTATACCGAGAGCGCTTTAGTTGCCCGTGGAGAGAGCGACGTGATTCAGTCATCATGCGTCCATCAACCCCCTCCTCTTGTCCTTCCCCAACAAACCAATCGCCAACACGAATGAGGCCGAATGGGAATCAGTCGAGGTTGAGAGAAGATAGGTCGCCCGATTGCATCTACACATTACGCCGCGAGCCGTCGCAGAGGAGTCTTGGCAGGGGGTGATGAGACAACCATCTATGAGAAAGAGTAGGAATTGGGATAGTAAAATGACGAAAGTGACGTGGAAGTTAACTGATCGTCTTAGTATCTCGTTCTCTTTTGGTAATAGTCACTAATGCTGCGCGAGAAGAGGAAATTTCGGTGTCATTCAATTCGGGAGAGCACCTCTCGAATTATGTCACCTCCATCAGTTCTAGAGGTATACGGCGTCTGATTTAAAAAAATACGCGGAATTTTCTATTTTCTCGAAAATTCTGTATTTATTCGTCAATATTAATTGTTCCCATTCAAATTTTCCTATCAGATCATTTGCTATTTTCTCGAAAATTCTTTATTTCAAATTTTCCTATCAGATCATTTGCGCAGGCGCTTTTTCCAATCTTCAAAGGACTTGTGTAGCACAATTTTCGGTATGGCATTTAGCTCCTTCAGCGACTCTGTCATTATCTCCTCAACGTTGGGAAAGCGTCGTCCTTTCATGGTTATTATGATCTTAGGGAATAGGAAGAAGTCGCAGGGGGGCATGTCCGGTCAATATAGATGGTGAGCTCTCATAACGGTATTATTTTTCGCTAAAAATTCACGAACAAGCAGAGAAAGGCGAGCAAGTGCATTATCGTGGTACAATTACCAAGAGTTGTTTCGCCACAACATTCGGGCGTTTTCTTCTGATCGCTTGGCGCAAACGGCGTAGAACCTCCAGATAGTACTCCTTATTGACCGTGCGACCTGATAGCATAAACTCAAGGTATACTATGCCTTTGAAGTCGAAAAAAAAAATCGTGAGCGGAACCTTCACATTCGATCGAACTTGATGAGCTTTTTCGGTCTTGGCTCGGGCTTGTAAATGCTTGTATCATGCAAAGATGGCTCACCAAATGTACCATTCAACATTTCAAATACGGTGCTACACTTTATTCCGTTCACGCAGAAAAATTTAATGCAACGTATCTTTTCCATTTTATCCATAAGTAAAAATTCGCCGAGCACACCAAAACACACGCAACTTTTTCGATAGCCAACAATAAATTGATAGCTAATAAGTTGATAGATAGATAAATAAGTTGATTGCCCCTCAGATTCCAGTTCCCTACAATCCGCCATCTCCTCCGTCCACGCCTGGTGCTCCATATTAACTTCTTCATATTAAGCTTCATATTAACGCCTCGAAGTCAGTTTTAGAGATCTTTTCACAAAAGCGCAAACCTCTTAATTATTCCTATACCCTCTCACAAAATCCTATCTCATGTGTCAATTCCCACTGTGACTTAGGGGCAGTCTTCGACTCTCAACTTACCTCTCGCGAGCACATAAATAAGACTACCAGGAAGGCGATGTCAGTCGTCAGCCTTCTGTACCGCCACACGGACATTCAGGATCCTGTTGCTCTTAGGACAGTATTTTTTGGATGTGTCCTTCCGATTTTAGAATACTGATCTCCAATTTGGTCAACTGCTTGCCCCACAGCCTTGAATACGCTCAATCGCCCTATTAAATTCTTTATCGCTATTGCCCGTCATAGAATCCCTTCCCTCCGAAACCAATCAAAAGAAAACATCCTTTCTTCCCTATCAATCCCAAACCTCTCTCTCCGTCATGTGCTATGCGACATGAAGTTCCTCCATAGCATTTGGAGTGGCTCTCTTCGTACCAACTGCCTTCTTCCTCTCTTTCCTCTTCATGTTCCTTCTCGTTCCCTACGCAAGAACTCCCTTCTTGGCATTCCCAAATTCAGACTCTCAATGTCCCAGCGCTCCCTATTTTACCGTATCCCGAAAACTTTCAACTCCCTAGCCTCGCAGTTACCCTCCCTTGGCCTCTTCTCCACACCCTCAGTTTTCAAATCAGTCCTCGGAAAACATATTGCCGAGTTGACTCCATCTATCCCATCTCCTTGTCCATAAATCCCACTCCCAAGCTTTCTCTCCTACGCATTTTTCTATTTATCTGTTATGTTTTACATTTTTAGGGTATATTTTGTTAAAATTTCTATTTATTTGTTTGCTTTTCGACCAATGTAAGAAGCCTTTGTGCCGTTTTTGGAGACTGAAATAAATAAATAAATAAATAAAGTAAACATCCAATATTGTAACCAATGTCAACATACATCAGGGAAAAGTGTATCAACACAAAAAAAATATGGTAATTGGACTGGCACAACCTGGGAAATTATCAAATTCCGCGTATTTTTCAATCAATAGTGCTGAATTAGAATAATATCTTTCGCGTCACATTGAATCTCGAGTGACTACGGAGCGGGAGGTTGTGGAACTGAGGGACGATTGTGGATAAGAGGATTGATGTGAACACAATCAGATCTCTTCTTTGTCTTAGCGGTTCCCAGCCACTTTTGACTTGCATGCCCCGTGGTGACTTATTTTAAAAAATTGCACCCCCATCATCAGACAAGTGGTCGTTATTTATATACTAACTGCTACTTCAAATTTAATTCCGACATGGTTGAACTTTATTCGCGAATCCCAGAACTAGGGCTGGGCGGTATTTGAATCCCAATATCAATATCTTAAAACATTGAAAATGGACCAATATCTGTAACAACCTGTATTTGACAATTGAATATTGGAAAATATTGGTATATCGGAAATAATGAAAAATTGAAATATTGGTATATTGGAAAATACTAAACATAGTAATATAAACAGGTAAAATTATCCTGCTTACAATGGTTTGCAAATGCTGCCTGTGTTAACTATATAAAAGTCTGTTAATAAAACAAGAAAAGCAATGTAAGCTAAGTTCCCCAGTTATTGCTAAGAATGATGGTGGAAAGGGAAGTGCTGCACTGACAATGAGTGCCACGCGCGCCATCTGTTATCAAAGAATAGGGCGCTCTCCGACCACCCTCCTCGCCGGGTTCATTCAATATCCAATACTTGAATTTTTAACATTGGTAATCCAATATCCAATATTCCAATTGGAAATATTGGTTTTTCCATATACAATATTCCATTTACAAATATTAACTTTTGCGACAGGGATATTGGTATTGTTCGTTCGAAAATTGTGATTTTGGATTCCCAATCTTTAAAATTATTGATATTGGAACCAATATATTGGAAAACCGCCCAGCCCTACCCTGAACCGCAAAGCACGCGACTCTAAATGATTTAAAGGCGTATCTCCGTTTGACAACCGCTGCTCTATACACGATGAGATCCCAATCAATCCTCGTCAGCGCCCTTCCCCACTGGCCGCGCGGGTTGAATCACGCCCGTCCGTCCCTCATTCACCGAAGACGAATGGAATCCCGAGTCCGCCGCCGGAGCACGCGGGAGATTACTACGGCGGGGGAGGAGAGGGAGGAAGGGTGGGGGGGGGGAGAAAGACCGCCCCCCTCCCCGTCTCTCAAAGGCTTGCGCAAAATACGCGGCACGCCTTTTTTCGAGCGGGTTGAAAAAAATGTTTAAGAGCCGCCCAGGCCCCGGGTTCGTAAATGGAAACAGTCTACTGATTGGAAACCATAACGTGTCACGAATTATCCGACGCATTAAGACTGATGAGCCTGAGAAAGTAACGAAGGTGAGTTTTAAATTACCTCTGCCCGACCAATGGCATCTAAACATAAATTATGAGACCCACCACGGAGAGAAAAATAGCGATATGGCAATCGTTTGAGTCAGGCAAGAACTTTTGTTTCAGTATTTCCTCATTTATTATGTCGTAAGCTTGTATTACACACTGTAAACTCCGCCGCAATATTTATCCTAATTTTCTTCCAAATCCACACTGAGATGATTCCACGAGGCTTGGTAAACGAAGTACAATGTAAGTTCCATCTCAGGTTTTTGACCACGACAGTCTTAATTTTATTTATGTATTGCCTTGTCTATGATTGATTTAAGCATGAAATGCATGCATGAATAGATCGCAACTTCACGGCTTAAAAATTCTGAATTTAATATAATTCACTCCATAATTTTAATATTATGCCTAATGCCAAGGCTCAGAATAAGAAATATCGATAGATAAAACATATAAACGTTGGCAGTTATATGAAAAGCCTTCAATATTTATTATATAATCGGCGCTAATCTACGGCTAAGGAAAAGAAAATTTACGATGATTGAAGGATTTACGAAAGCCGTAAAAATTGTAATTCCTTACCGATAATGTGTTGGTGTTAGATAAGGTGTTAAATTGAAAAAAAACCTGATGAATGTAAAATCACGGAATTACTGTCACTAATTAAAATTATTACTCTAGGCTTTGATCGTGTAATTCCATTTTCGGACTTCGCAGAAAGAATGACGTCAAATATTTCGCCAGCGTCCTCAAATGTTCACTCGCTCAACCGCACACGTAGGGTAAACCGTACAGTTATTGGTCACATGGTATTTTGAAGAGCATAGTAAGAGTAGATTTGGAAAACATTTACATTAGTAATTATTGTAAATTTTGTCCAACTGTAGATACTCTAACTATGCTCTTCAAAATAACATGTAGCCAATAACTGTAGGGTGGCCAATAGCTGTACGGCTTACCCTACCTAGTTTATCCTGCACACTGAGACTGTTCCTGGATGGAAAAGAACTCCGGACGTTGGCGGCGCGGGGATTGCAATGATGTGCAATTTTCGGGGAGTGAACCCCAAGGGGCGGGCAGGGCCGGATGGAGGTTGATGCGAGAGGTTGGGGGGATTCTGGGGGCGCAGGGCCACGGCGTGATTGGAGCGAGAGGCAGCACACCGAGGGCTTCCCCTCTTCGTATCTCTCGATCACCAGAGCTGCGAATGCACAGCCGCGGCGAAAAATAAAACACAAAGGTTGATACGCATCTCACGGTACTCCACCTCCTTTCCACCCGTCCATTCTCGATCCGCACCTGCCCCCACCCCCCCCCCCCCCCCCATTCTCTTTTTCCCGTCGTTCACGATTCGTTAGGGAAGGTTCCTTTCCTCCACCTCCTCCGCCGACGGCGGTCCCAAAAGCAAACAAGCAATCAATTTGCACGACGATCCGTAGTTTTAACGGCACTCGTCGAAACCGCTCGCTTTGCGTCAGCGGGATCTCCGCCGAATTTTGCTTTCATTGAAGATAGTTGGTTCGTCACCGCCAAGGGTCAACGCTAATGAGAAATTCCGACTTAATTCCCGTTTAAAGATGACTAATGCTGTCAAAAATGATTTTAGTTGCTTGCTGACGACTCAAAACCTAATGGAAGTTGATTCCTTCATTTCATTACACTTATTTGCGTAGAAAATGTGCTATACTTACGCAAATTCGAGCAATGATTCTATAATCTTTTAATATTCTCATACTTCATCTATTCATTCATTGTGGCTTATGTAATTAAATGCAAGAAAATAAATTATCTGCCGAAAGAAAAAAGTTAAAAGATGTTATTTAGGTGTCGTAAAGAGGGAAGCTGGAAAGTCATTAAAAAAGGCAATGCAATACATAGGGGAGAAGAAAACTATTAGGACTATTTGCTATAAAAATTGTTTCCCTACTCAAATTCCCGGATTGAAAAATCACCGGCGAAAGGCTCAGATTTACCACGCCCGTTCCAGCACATCCAATAGTCCACCGATGTGATATTTCCCCGTCATTGCGCTAGCATTGCGTCAGAATTCAAAAATACATGAGAAAGGTCAGAAACATATCCAAAATGCACAAAATGTCTATGCAAAAAACCTGATGTACAATACGTGGCATGGCCATATTTCAAAACTTACCATGAAAAATCTCCTCCGTGAAAAATATGTTACTGAGATACGTTATATTATGAACTTAATCCCGGGTACAAGCGTTGTAACGATAAGAATTTTTTGCAATCATTTCAACAGAAAAGTCTCACCCATCAGATGATTTCACATTTACTTTCCGAAGCTTCGTTAGTATAAATGAATACTCTCGACTCTATGCGTCTTTCAGGTCATATTATTCGATGGACTAGACTTTTCTGGGCTTCGTTCTATACCTTTATCCACTCTTACTAAACAATTAATACAATTTAAGATGAAAAATATGACCTCAGTATATGTACTTTTATATACCCACCACCCCTTGGAAAGCACTACAACTCAGCACATGATCATATTGGCATCCTTTCTTAGTTGCTATTGGTGAAACCAGACCCAACGATGCGGAATATTAAGTTCCCATGAACGCGCGAATCAGCATATGTATTTGCAAATTATATAGGTCAGTTCTTGTTGCTTTTATTTGTACCCAAACCTGAACTACTTTGATGAATGACTAAAGGAGGCAGCGTCCCAGGCTTACGCAATTCAAAAGCGAATACTTCGTGAAAGGTCCGAAAGTATTCACGCACCCCCACACATATTCTTCTTAGAGGGACTTTATTTGAAAAGTCCTTGGTCTCGTTTCGGTCTTTTAAGCCTTAATCCAGAATCGTTTCTGCACAGACACGTACCCACTATTCCGAAGGGAAAATGCAAAAAGAAGTCACGACAACTCTGGATACTAGATTTATTGCAGAAAACATTACGCCAGCAGGGGAAGGGTAAGTCCTGCTTACCAGAGGCTCATGATAAAGAAGAGAAAAGATTGCGCACGACTGTGATTTCAAGAAAGTTCGTGCGAAAAGGGCTTTTAGAAATTATCCTAAACATCCCAACAATATTTACTACGGAGCTCTACCATTATTTCTGCAAAATTTCCAATGAGACGCAAAAAAGTATTTTTAGTAACAATAAGATCAGATCACATCATTAGTTCGTTAGGTATTAAGTTTCCTAACTTGTATATAAACATATATGTTTTATATATATATATATATATATATATATATATATATATATATATATATATATATATATGCGTGAAAAGACATTTAATTATGATTGATGTTTTTCTGTAAAAACATCAATCATAATTAAACATCCACATCAAAAATATTATAGCATAACTATCAGCATTAGACTATTCCTTTTTTCCACATTTGACATATAAAACTGATATCTAGCTGTTTTTTATTTTTTTTAATAACTTTATATATTTTTGCTTAAGATAATCAATTTAATATTTTGTTATATATAAAAATTATTTGTTCGTTTAAATATTAGTTTATGCTAAAATTTTTGTTTCTAAGAAGAGCATTGTTGTTATGTATTGGAAAAAAACTGTGATAAACCTTTGAATCTCCTCTTGAAATGTCACCTAAAGGTATATACTGAATAGCTGTAACAATATTTATGTATATTTAATCACGATTGTTCATGTATGACTTATGTCTTGTATTTTTAGCCCTGATGAAGCCTACATAAAAAGGCGAAACTTCGGCAAATTGGTGTTTGTTTAATTGAAAACATAATAGACCAAAGCTCCAGAAAAAACATCAATCTTAAGTTTTTTATTTATCACCGCTATAAACCAGAAATTATTGCGCTTCATGCAAGGACTTAGAAATACGTTCATTTTAGTTTTTAAAAATTAATAATAGACATGGAGTATAGCAACAACAATTTCATTTCGTTATTTCTTTTAAACTATGAACTTGGAAGCTATGATTTTTGTTTCAGTGTGCCCTCCAAACTGAATTGAAACGGAATCTTAGAGAATTACTCAGTACAACCATAATTAAAATAATTATTTTGCTGATACCTGACAAAGTAATAAACGATGGTCTTACTTTAGAATAGTTCTCAAAGATTAGGATTTTAAGAAAAACAGAAGAAATACAGCTTGCTTGCCTCCATACACTGAACAACTTAGTATTGAAAATAGTCGACATTCATTGTTGATGAGACCATTCAAAATAGGAACCAATGCATGAAAAATCATTTATTTAACAAGCAATCTCATCATATATTTCCTGCACAGTAAAAGTTAGTAGTAACCCCGCATACACCCTTCAAATATTTCATTCCAAAGGCGAGGAGCCCATAACCTATTGAGCAGGTACACCAGAAGAGTGACGAGCAACTCAAAGAGGCGTGTGATGACCAGCCAACGCTCGAGGCTCCTAGGTCCTCAAAAAGATCTAGAGAGTGATGGGGAGAGGGAAGGCTTAACAAAGCAGCCACTCCCCCACGGGGAGCGCGTATCTTTGGCCATTGTATTATTTTTCGTTCCACTCCTCCTATTACTCCACGGGCGGGAAATCCCTCTTCAAATCAGTCAGTCACGATTCGAGACAGAACCTTTCGCCTTTATTAGATATCCGCCGCCATCGTGAGTCCCATTTTTATTCAAGACGGCGTTGCTATTTATCGAATTATCTTTCTTTACCTGAAAAGCTTCCTTTGACACACTACCCCTTTCATGATTAAAATAGGAGCATTCATTTACAGTTTGGCCCAGGTAATAATACTAAAATCAAGTAAAAAATCTCCAACGAACTCTCGTCCACAAATTCAATGGCGCCTTTCAGTCTCATGGATGTGGGAGGAACAAATTATACGTAATATTAGACAACATATGTGTTAAGTTTCATCCAGCTAATAAAATTCGAAATAAAAACTGAAATTTAGAAGCAATTGCTTTAGTAAGAAGCAACCTTAACCTTAGGGAACAATTATTTTTGAATGTGGGCAAAGCACATAGCAACCTGTCCAAGATAATAGTGCAGTTGACATAAATGCAGCCAATCAGTAAACACTTCTAATGCCGTTTGGGGAATGGAATCACATGACCGAAGAATCCATGATGGTGGCCTTCGTTTAAATCATACTATCGTGAAAAAATTATTTATTATCATTTCTTTCTAACCCAAATCAGTACCTTTCATCTGCGCTATTATCTTGGACTAACTCAACTGCATTAGCAACGCTACATAAAAGAGGCTAGGGTTTATGGAGCGAAATGCAGGAAAGTCCTCGGATAAAAAAACTGAAAGAGATCACACTTCCGTCTAGTTTGGTCACATCTCGAGTTTGCCACGAGTGTTTGGGAATCGGCAATGAAATATTAAATGATGAATAAATTTCTCAAGTTACCCCTGACATCGTTCGTTTTATTGAAATGTTAAATACAAGAAGCTAAAAAAAGTACTAAGGAAAACCTCAAGCTTCACTAAAAAATGTTACGTAAGATCATAGTTGTAACGCAGATGAAGGACTAGGCTGGGAGCCACCATTGACTTAAAGCTATAGAATTACTTTCAATTTAAGGCAAATAGGATACTTAATATGCTTGGTTGGTATTTAAAAACACACATGCCCACTGATAGCTGCACAGACATTTAAAATTCCAAGCCTAATCCTAGCTATTTCAAACCATTCAATAAGAATAAAATTCATTTAAAAAACGTTGTTGACAGAGTATTCCTATCGAAAGTCGTCAAAAAAAGGTCTAAAACATCCTTATCGTCACTCTATCTTCAAGGGATATGCCAGAATACAATTTTCTTAGCTTTCCTGAAAGAATTGAAACAAACAACAGTGTGATAAATAATTTTTTATAGTAGTTAATGTTAAGTTTAAAGGTGTAAATAATAGTTTTTCCCGGTGAATATGATATATAAAGTCTTCACGGGTATTACACCAGGTAATAGCCATCATATCTGCCAACGTTTAATAACTATGAGTGCACAAATTACGTCACAGATGCAAGGAAAAGAAAGGCCACGGAGGATATGAGAAAAGCGCTGCCAATTTGTCAGGGTGGCCGTTCATAAGTATGCTTTCCTTAAGTGCAAATATGATATCTAGTCGCCTCTTTCGACTCTCTTGAATTCATTCATTATATTATTCCCAATAACGTAATGGTCCTTCCGCTGAGAATCCTGACCACATCATTCTCTATCATAATTAACTATCCACCCATAAATGCCCTGTATCCACCTCGCGTTCATTTTTCTGTTGCATCTGTTTCAACGATAATCCATTCTCGGAACACGTCCAATTAACGATGAACACTCCGCTCATACGTCTCCATGACCGGAATATCCAATTTAAATTTTTCATGACCCACTAATTACTCAAACATTAACAGCAAAAACTCATTGACCACATGCCCAAAAGCTTCACGCCGATATATTCACGCTTATAATAACTAACCCAAGTTTCTGCTAAAGCAAAAAAAGCACAACTCACTGACATGAGACTCGGACATCACCATTCTGAAAAACTAGCTGAATGTAATAAATATAAAGAGAAGCAACTTTTTAGTTCACCGGGGAGAGCGAAGCCGAGGCCGGCCACTTTCATTCGAAGAAACACTTCGAAGTTTCTCCCGAGTGATAATTTAATCTTCAAATGAATCGAAATGAAATTCACCAGCTGACTGTGCCTTCGGTCACTGGAAGGGCCGTCGCTCAGCTCGCGGGCAGGAGGGCAGACGAAATGTGAACGAGCGCGCCTAGGGCAACGAGGATGGCGCAAGATTCGGGAGGATATCCCAATGTACGAGTCGAAACAAATATTAAATTACAAATTTTCGTTTGCGTTGTTTAAAAAAATGCTTCCACTGATGACTTGGCAAAATGACAATAAAATTAAGGCACAAGATGTGCATATGAGTCAATGAATAATTTTTTTTTAATTGACTTAATTCCAGCCGAAAAAGCTAACTTCAACGCCATTTCTGTGATATCAAATCATTTCGCCTTATTAATTATTATTGCTGCACTAAATCAATATACAACAAAAAATATGATTTACAGGTGCTAACATTTTATCACCTTTCAATTTGCTGCGAGAATTCGCTTCCCATTAACAGTTTTTCGCCAAATGGATATAACATGAGACAGAAAAATATTCTCTTCCCCACTTTTCACCCACTCGCACTTTACACCTTGCAATTTCTAATAAAACCTGTGAATAAAATGCGTGGCATGATTTTATTGTTCGAAAATAGAAAATAAGACTTCTCTAAGGTGCCATAATATGTTTTTTTTAAACATATATATACAAATATAAAGTTATTTTACGGTGGAATCAACCATAGGCGCGGCCAAATCTTGCGAACATACATTAAAGAACAGGTGTAGCGAAACTTGGTGGCACTCGCTTGTGAAGAATATGACGTAAAGGAGAGTAAAGAACACAAGATATTTGGGATTAAGTGGCCGAGTCTTCCTCCAGATGTCACTCCGGGAGGTCTTCGGTTCCTTTGCCCGCTCATCAACGATTGATTTACCCTCGGTGATCTCTGATTCTCCGCTGGTGAGTGCCACCAAGTTTCCCTACACCTATACATGACGTCTTGACGCACGAAAGTGAAGCCAGTTTTCACATAAAAAATTATTATCTAACATGGCTATCGCGCGCAAATTCACCATAAATGTTCATAAATAATTGCGTTTTTTAAATAATTTTCACAGCTTTTTTACAGATAAATCATAACCATACCGCTAAAATCCCGTCACCTTATGCCTATGTCTTCGACGTATTAACCGCATACCTGATCCATTCCATACGACCGATTTTAATAGCTTCATTTTCCCGTGGGTAATCGCATCGTATGGTTCCATCTAATCTCTTATGTACTTCCGAGATATTAAAAAGTAGACGTTGGGTCGAGACGAAAGAATAATGCATGAGAGGAGGAGACCGTGAAGGTGCCGCCTCCTCCACTCCGGCCGTCGCCAAAGTGTTTCTCAATTAATCAAGCTCACTCGGTGTCCGCACAAGCGCCCGTTTGTCAACCGCCGCATCGGCTGCCAACCCCGCCGCCGTCTTTTCTCCTCTTAATCCCCTCAACTGGAAAACCAGCAAAAAGCCACTCCCACGTTCCCCGCTTTATTTTTTCACGAGCACGCAAACAAACGCGTGTGCGAACCTCAAAACAAGAACTCAAGCTGAGTAAAGACGTTGAAGGTGCAAAAATAACTTAAGGAGCTTATGAGAAACATCTGCCACTTAAAGTTTATGACGATTCAACAATTTTCTCCACGCCTGCAGGAAGGACCGTTTTGGGCTGAGGCAGCAGCTCTAACTCTCTCAAGGTGGTTGGTGCGATTGTTGTGTATGTACAGATTGGCGTGAAACTTAGCATTTATATCCTTATTAGTAATATCTATAGATAAAAGTGAAAAACACTGCATGTTCCCGATTTGGTTTATTGGCAGCGCAATGCTCTTTTAACACGTAGCCTTATGGTGCATGAAATACCTACATTTTGAAATAATTCCATTACAGGTTTTCTCCTAAACGCGAAATAATACGTTTCATATTATTATAATGGTTGCTAACAATTACCAAGGTATGTACTATGCCAAGTGAAAAATGCGTATTTTGATACCTAATTTTCGCTTAAATGTCGAGTTCCGCGCCGAAAATCCAAGTCATAACAATGCTTTAATTACACCGAAAAATGTAAAATATAATTATTGATTCATTTACATTATTGAATGCATGGTGATTTACATATGTTCTTAAGACAGATGTACTTGAGTGAAATGTATTCCAAGTTGTTTGTTCTCGACTTACTTGAAAATGTGTTGAAATGTGCACTCAATGACTCACGATTACCGCTCCAGCCACCTAAAAAACATTGAGACATGTTCAGCTCGTAATATTCTGTCTACTGTAAACAAAAAACTGCATCATGAATAAGCGCCAAAGCCTAATCCGTGGATAGGTTCTGATAATAAGAGAGGGATTCTGGGAGTCCGGCATGCCTAAATTGGGTGAGCTGAGTTCATTGACAAAAACAAGCAAATGCGTGATATGTGTGGTGCAAGCTGAAATAAAACGTAAAGGCATTAATCACAATACGACCTTTTGATCTCACACAAGACAACTATTTATCGACCGTGAACATCGAAGGGGGTCACAATGAATTCAAACCACTCCACGCGTAGCTAAGAAAAGTAGTAGGTAATTCCAATAAGCTGCTCTTTCATGCTGCCAAGTGTAACCTACTGTAATCTGCATACACGGCACTGTGCAAGTATGCACTTTAATTATATACCAAACAGCAAGTGAATTAAACGCTTGTGTTTAAGATTGCTCATAGAACATAACAATTTCAACAACAGAATGGTAATCTTACTGAAAATACTTCACACTTTATTTCCCTTTAAGATTAGACTAATTCCAACAAGGGGCTCTTAAACTTTTCTATAGCCATTTCCTTACAGAGAAAAACCACCAGAGATCGTATATTATGCACTAACCTATTCCATATTTAGTACTTAAGGTGGTTTGAGCGAGATAGTTCCCTATTCATAATACAGACCATATTCAAATTTTATTTTTAGATTTCAGTGTCTGTAAGAACTATGAAATATATATTGGTATATTAATGGCGCAAAGATATAGTTATATATGACCAAAATTCTCAGTAATTTAATAAATTAAGCTACATAAGTCTTTAACTTGACTAATTTTTTCCCGCCGTGCGGCTGAAAACCCTTCAAAACAGCAGGTTTTTTTGCGATTCTGTAAAAATTACTGTGATGAGTAACGTATTATTTTTTATAAACAGTTAAGAATACATGAAAACTACACACCGTTAGTTTTTTGACGAAATCTAGGTGCTAGAAATTCCTAATTGGTTTAATATTCTCACTCTGGAGCGCACAGCCATATTCTATCCCATGTAAAACAGCTAACATATTTAGGTAAATTGCTCGAAAAGTAGTTCGGCAAGAGGTTGATATTTTGATGTCATTGGAAAGATGAGAGCGTTTTCTTCAAAATGAGGCCAAATTCATCAAAATCTAGGTGAATTGATTTTTCGCTCAAGATACCTTAAGAACTAATCCGTAACAAGAAAGACAATCCAGCAAACATATCGCTCTCACGTAGGAGAATTGGCCATTGTGATAGCACAGTTCTATCGCCAGAGGGATCATGCATCCCCCACGCATCAAGGACGCTCTAAGACGCCGTCACACGGCGACTAGAGTCGAAGGGATGCAAAAACGACGTCGTTCGAGTCACGGTGTGAAAAATGGTGTCCACTCCGAATTCTCACGCGGCCAGAGAAATTCTTGCGGTTACGCCACCAGTCAGACGCCCTAATTCTTTGAAAAAACACAATAGAATTTTCCGTGGATGGAGTGTTCTCGAAATTGCAAGACACGACGTTTCTGCTAGGTACCTACCATTCATTTTTTCGGGCGAGTTCAGGGGAGAATACTGGTCTCATTTCGCGGCCTTTTGTCGGGTGAAGAGAGCAGAAGAGAAAAGATAAAAACTTGGCTATTACTGAGAAATCCATTTTACACCAAAGGTAAATCATATGGAGTATAACCATCGGGTGATGAATTACAAACGTTAAGCCCAGCACTCACAAATATGTCACAGAAATGGTGGAACATATTTTGCAATGCGAAAAAGTTCAAGGGAAAAATGAATGATATTGATGGTGACGGACAGAGCCATAACACAGTATAATCATAGTATCAGAAGCCACTCAAAAAAGGTCTTAACCGATGTTTTCGTTCAAAAACATTAACAATTAATACAAATACAAGTAAACCGCATGATTTTAAATAATTCATTAAATAGCCTAATTATTTCTAAAATTCGAAGGCTCAATCCAAGAAAATTTCCAAAAAAATCCAATTTTAAAAAATGGGAGCTTACCGTACATTTCGCGCTAATCTCGAAGACAAACAATTAAAAAATGAATATTCGAAGTTTCGCGTCTCTTTTACAATAAAATATCATAAACCGCTATAGGAATCGTACTTGCAGAGCTATTAGCTAGCAACTACATACCGATATACAACTACGAAACGATACTAATAACAACTACCGACAATATTAATTAACCACTAATTTCAGCGTATTTTTCAGCACCGCAGCGAGGATAATACCCCGTGTCCACTTCCGACACGTCGGTAACGGGTCGAAGTCCCAAGCAGCGTAGTGTCGCGACGTACATACATACCGGCGTGCGTAAGCCAAAATCGCAATGGGAATGCACGTCCCTATGTGCGTAACTGGTAGATCATAACGCTGCCAACACTGGTAGATCATAACGCTGCCAACTTACAATAGTAAGCGCCGACGTCAAGCGGGGGAACCGGAAATATGAAAAACGATACCAAAATAGGGTAAGCAAAGTGGATTAGGTTATTTTTTTTATAAACGGAAATAAGTGTCATTTCATTCAGAAACCAATTCGAATATTGAAAAAGGTCTCATGGATACGGGAATTGATTTCATTTTAAATTAACCGCTAGTTTTTCCCTTGTCCGTTGTGATACCTGGGGTCTTATTCTGTAATGAATCAATACGATTGAACCTCTGCAAATCCGTGGATGTGACGACACTTCCCCCGAAAAATCTCCTTTCGAATGGCACTCATTGAAATTTTAGAGGCTGTGACGTCAAAATTTCGGAACTTTCGAGGCTCGGGAATTCCGAGAACATACCGAATAGCCCCCCTGGGGAGCTATTCTGTATGGCCTCGGAATATCCGAGTCTCTACAGTGACGACATTTTGACGTCACAGCCACGGACTTTCCGAGGTTCAACCGTGATGACTCCTTACTTAATTTGGCCCCTGGAGAGGGCAGAACAGAGTTATGGCTGTAACTGCCAACCGGTGGGGTGGTACAAACGATGGTACTGGAAACGGGGTGTCAAGTTCTCCCTCCCACGACGGAGTGAAGTCACGAGGGTCCGAACACGGGAGAAAATGAGAGCACCCATTATCCACACAGGCGAGCCAAGAAGGTAAGAATGCCGCGCCGCCACAGAGAGCGACCGCCCGGGGCACGATCCCCGCGAGGAATACACCCGCCGCCAGACCTCCCAACCCGCCGACAATCCGGCACATTCTTCACCGCAGGAACTGCTTTCCACTAGCTCGCGAGCGCATCGCCTTCCTCGTCTTCCGCCATCCATAAAGTTGCCCGCCCCCCTTCCGTCTCCTCTCTCTCCGTCGGTTATACACTTCCCCACACCACCCACCCCGGCAAACGCATCACTCCCGGCCTAACTCCACTCCCCTCCCACCCACCGTCTCGCTCGGAGCTTGCACGCCCTGAGAGAGAGTCCGTTCACAGGGAAACACATAATATGTGTACACCGACACTCACTAACCCCGAAAGCCACAGGAAGAAGATTTTCCCCAGGCTGCCTCCTTCCTCACACTAGTTCAAATGATGATAACGCCTACTTTGTGATATGGTAGAAACATGCAATTTGAATTCAGTTTACAAAACATGCACTGAGGGTATTCCCAATTCTTATTCAAATTTTACGAGTCAAGATAAAAATTCGGTTTGAGTGCTTGAAAACTACGAAAATTTGATTCTCCACCACGAATAGTTCCAGCAATAACCAAACACGATCGACATTATCATTACAAAATCAACTTCACAAAAGGCGTCCAAAAATACTCATTTTCTCCGTATAGTTTTGTAAGAAGGCACTTTTAATGATGCTGCAAAATGTGCTTATATATACATCTTCGTCGCCATAACTTCGTATCTTAGGAGTCTTGGCAATTTTTCCCAATGAAAAAAGGCTTAAATTTGCAATTTATGCCAACTTTCAATTTATTTACCATCTTCATTTGAAGGCCCTATTTAACTAACAACTTTACAATTCCACTTTTGCATATTGTATATTTTTTTGCTGGAATTGAATGAATTGCAAAGGTATACGGCCGTTTACGCTGAAAGTTGAAATTACTACTTCTTATCTTTGCGTTCGATTACAACTCTGTATGGGAGCCGAAATTTTTCATCTCATTCAAGAGAAAAATGTATGTATAAAATGAAAACCTTGCTGAATTTTTGCTAAAAATTAAATACAAGGTTGAAAAATAATGACCATTTAAGAGTGAACTGAATCGTTCGTTCAAACTGTCGTGAGAGACCGAGATCCACCAACTCACGAAAAAGTGATGAAACAGTTTCCGCATCAATGCCTTCCTACTTACATGGCATTATACCACATAATCAGTGAAACCAGATGGCTTTGACGAAAAACTAAGTATCCCTTGCGACAATATCCATAAGGTATCGGTAGGGTATCTAAAGGTATTAAAATTCGAGCTTAAACTAGGAAAGGCTGCGTATCTACGAGTGACAAGGAAGAAATATTACTTCCATCTGTTATCAGCAGTGATTTTCAAATAAATATTTGAGGACCGTGTCGAATGGAGAATAAAATAAAAGCGGAATAAATGGATTAAAGTGATAGGTCTTCCTGATTAGCTGAAGATCTATAGAAAATAATAAGGAGCTGATAAAAGGAACTGCAAAAGTGAATAAGCTATGTACTCACGATAAAAATGGTGCTCATCAGAATAGTTCGGCAATGCTTTATTTAATTATTATTGATGGTATAGTAAGAAATGAGCAGTCTACTACGGTAAACAATTTGCTATCATTAAAATAATAAATATTTAATGTGAAGTCAACTGGCATGTCAAGCTACCAAGGGTTTAATAAGGAGAACATTTCTAAAATATTTACGATTACGCAATAACACTTGCGCACTACATTTCAAGGACTGCGTCCGCAGAGATAGGCAAAGGAATTCCGTAGCGTTTCTCCAGGGAGATATGCAACGAAATAAAAATATTAAAAAAAACGTTTTTTAAACTTGTCTTATTTCAAAATGGACTAAAAGTAAAAAATAAAAATGCACCAGCAAGTAAAAAATAAAAATTCACTAAAAAGTAGAAAATAAATTTTAGATTGAAATTTCAAAGTTAAGAGACCTTCTATTCCAAATTTATAAATATATTAAAGTTGCAAGTGAAAATGAATATTTGTTTACTTTATCTGTGCAATTCGTCGATGATTATGAGACAAGAACGTATAATCGTACGTCAAATTGATTATCTAATTGATCATCATGATTATAAGACCAGGGTGCAAAGTAATTTACTAAGTTGGATTTGAGCACCCTGGCCTTATAAACATGATGGTCAACTAGATGATCAATTAGACGTACGTTCATGTCTCATAATCATCGACGAATTGCACAGATAAAGTAATCAAATATTCATTTTCACTATCAACTTTAATATATTTATAAATTTGGAATAGAAGGTCTCTTAACTTTGAAATTTCAATCTAAAATTTATTTTCTACTTTTTAGTGCATTTTTATTTTTTACTTTTTAGTGCATTACGAAATAAGACCAGTTTTAAAGTGTTTTTTTATATATTTTATTTTCTACTTTTTAGTCTTCACACTTTTATTAATTTAACAATCATTGAAATGTTCATTAGCTTTTTAAAATTCCGTTACTACTCCTGTCTTAGATCAAAATCAAAAATGTTTAAATAAATTACCTAAATCTGAAAACGTGAAAAATTCGCAAATTTTACCCATATTCTTTCATCAAAATTAAATATGTATGTAAACTTTGGGAAAGATTGAACAACGGGAAGGGTTCAAAAAGTAGATAATAGATATACGATTAAACTCACGAAGCAAGTTGAAATAAGACCAGTAAAAAAGAATTCGGAAGATGAGTCGTTCAAGTCGTAATGGTCGGTACAATGCCAGTCAAAGGGAACGAGGCAGAGGACCGACGCTATAGAGGACTTCCCGAGGGATTTCCACGAAAGAGGAAGATGACGTCACCCTCTTAACCATCCTCCTTCCTGGCAGTAGGATTAGCTCACCCCACGAGACAGGTATCAAAACCCAATGAATGGACAATACCAAACTGAGATTCCGATCTTTATTTATGGACGGTAATGACATGACAAAATGCTTTCGGTAAAAATTACATTCGCATCTTGCTCTTTCTCTGCTCCTCTCTTACCTCTCCCGTGCGTCGGTAGTCAATGGCTTTGAAAAACTCATGCTTTTGACTTAATAAGTCTTAGTTTCTTATCTCACTAACTAACGGAGAATTATTCATAAAGTAAAAAAAAGTAAAAAGATACTCAGGATCTTCCTTTCCAATACTGCTTTTGCTAATATAATTTCACGCAAAAAATATGTACTTAAAAATGTTAAACGAGGTATTCAGCTCTACTGTCTCAAAAGATAGAAATAGGTAAATATTATAAACTCCAATGGCCTTACTATCAGAATTAGTAAAGCCAATGGAGTTATAACTTAGATTTATTTCTGAAATGTTTAGGTTACAAAAAAGTAACACTCCGAGGGATTAGGAAATTACCAACGTTACTTCGTGAAGCAGAAGTTTAGCTCAGCACAGAATTTCAATTTTTATAAGAAAATCCACTGAAACTATTGAGATAATAAAGAAAATCCACTCTTGAAAGTCATTAAGCAAAGGTGTGAAGAATCGTGAAATCGTCCTCCAGTATGAGTATTTTATGATGTGGTTTCCTATAAGGTACCCAAGCATTTTCAGGAGGTTTTAAAACGGAGATTTTTTTCTTGTTGTATCACCAAAAATCAAAGAACTACTGATGGAAGATCACAGAGAAATCATTCACCGCTCCTCTTAAAACGCAGACAAACATTAACAATTTTTCATTCGTAGTTACTGTGAATCCGCCCGTTTATCAGTCTAACTCCACATTAATTTCCTCTCAAGCTACTCTGAAATCTGTCTTCAACTGCTTTCTTCATTTCGCGATCCATCTTCATCTTCTCTCCAAATTATGTTTTCTTCCGTAACGTTTTCATGAAAATTCCATAACATCCTGATTACTACCGGTATAAAAATTAACATGCCCGAATGCATATCATTCAACCGTCATAAAATGTTTCGTATTTAATCCTGGGAGGCACAAGAAACGCTAACGCTTCAGACGTCTTATAGCTGAAATATCTAGTGGAAAATGGCTCCCTTCACAGAGCAAGTCCGATGCTCCATACCACAGATCATTGTCAAGACTCCATGACTAGAAGTATCAAGGGATAAGGGAAGGGAAGTGTCAAAGGATAAGAAAGGATATACGTTCGAATATTTTAACTGAAGTGGAATACGCGAAAGATTAAGGTGCGACTCGCGCATCACGAGCAAGCAGGTATTAGAAATTTTAAGTTGTTGAAAGTGGTAAAATGTAAGCGCTGACCGATCAACGTAATATCAAATGAGATAGTCAAACTTTCTAATAACGTGAAAACAGCAACTGTGCCTATATGCAGTAGAAGCCGTTCAGTCATGGATAATGCGTGATTACGATAGAGTAGTGACTCCTATCTTTATTCGAGGGTGTCGATACAGATGAAAGCATTGCCTTTCTTGGAAATAATCCAGGACGGTGTTTTCCATATGGCAGACGGCAAGTTGTGAAACAGGTGCGAATGGATCGGTTGTCAGCTCTCACTAGTGGCTAATATATATTTCTGAAATGTCATTCGATATAAGAGTTTGTTTATTAGTTCTATAACAAGTGTCCCAATTTCGTATATTTCCGCGGAATACCTTCATGAGTGGTTCCATATGTGGAGCCTTGGAGAGAGATGGAAATACATCATCATCTAAATGAGTATAAAAAAGGTCACCCGTGGTGATTATCTATAAAATATATAGGTATTCAAGTGAAAAAAACTTGCGTAGATGTTTTTTTGTGGTAAAGATTGGCAGCGAAAATGACATTGGGTGGTAAGTAAAAGAGGAAACAAGTACCTTTATCGCCGCATTGCAAATGAATAATCCCTAGAACTTATCACCACCGATCTAATTGCAAAATATAATGACACCAAATGTCCAGATAATGACAATAGGCGTCGAAAACCTATGTTTGTTAGAATATAATTTCCAGTGGAAAGAGAAACAAAATTCAATTCAAAATTGGTAAACAATAATTTTTTAGAATAATTTTCTCAGCGAAGTACCCTCATTAAAATAGTTTTGCCCCTCTTGTTTGGTAACGAATCTTCCCCTCCCTCTGAACTTACGACTCAGATTGATACAGGCCATTACATTGCAGTATCGACCATTGATACAAATGACGATAAGAGAAAACGGGCGAACGCTTGATATTCAAGGAAGCGCTAAGCCTTCCTCTGATTTGTGTAACCAAACTCAACGAAAGCAAGGCGAATAGATCTATTTGTTTAACGATTCCGGGTGCTGTTCAAATGAAGCTTACAACAAAATTCCTGCATTTTTCATGTATTCAGCACGTGGGTTGTTTCTGCTGACAATAATTTCACGCGTCTTCCAACGGGTGTCTTCAATCTCCATCGATGGCAGCGACTCCAAGGCGTACGCCACGAGGAAATAGGCTAAGAAAAGGGTGCTCTAGTCGAAAAGGGTTGGGAACTGGTGTTAAGGTAGTTTGAGCGAGATATTTACCTAGTCATAACGGAGATCATATTCCAATTTTATAATTTAATTTCAGCGCCTGTAAGAAGTGTGTAATAAATATTGTAATATTAATGGTACAAAAATATAGTTCAATATGACAAAAATTCTCAGTAATTAAATAAATATGTCTACTTAAGCCTCTAACTTGACTCATTTTTTCACACCGTCCGGCTAAAAACCCTTCAAAACGACAGGTTTTTTTGCGATGCTGTAAAAATGACTGCGGTGAGTGATAGATTAATTTTTATAAATAGCTGAGAAAACATACAAACTACTCACCGTTAGTTTTTTGACGGAATCTAGGTGTTATAAATTCCTAATGTTTTCAATATTTTCCCTCTGGAGCGCACAGCCGTAATCTATCCCATGTAAAACAGCTTTAATTTTCAGGTAAATTTTTTGAAAATTAGCTCGGCAAAGGGTCAATATTTTGATATCATTGGAAAGATTTAAAAAAATCTAATTCTAGATGAAATGTTTTTTCACTCCAACTACCTTAAATATTATTTACCCTATTATCGGACGGAAGAAGGTTGAATATGAATGAAAATGGTACGAATTAAAAAATGAAAAAATATTTTAACAATGCTTTTCTTAAAAAAATAAATTTTTATCAACAAAATTTATAAAAAGAAATATCTTAAAATCGTACTAAAAAAGAAAAAAATAATATTTTCTCAAGTGAATGAAAGTTTAGCTAAATACTGGAAATAATTAAATTCGATTCAAGGAAATTAGCCACACAGTGGAATATACAATTTCTAGAAAATCTTTAAATACACTATAAAGTTAAGGTGCGAAATATAATTGAGGTCGCGCCCATGCTCTTCGTTGTGGTCTTGCATGACTAGACAATTTTAAACATGTTCTATCCTTGAGAGCATAACTTTTTTCGATTTATGTTCATAGTTAATACATTTCGTGACTAATTTCCTTGAATTGAATTTTATTTTTTCCAGTACCTGTCTAAACTTTAATTCACTTGAGAAAACATTTTTTCTTTTCACTTGAGGAAACATTATTTTTACTTAATTAGAATGATGTTAAGATATTTCTTATTTAGATTTTTTAATAAAATATTACGTTTTTACTTTTTAGTCCTATCTGAATACTGTTGTTTTATAAACATTTTATTAACAAGGCATAAAACAAACTAGGACTGTTTTCCAGAAAAAAAATCGCAAGGTTGTGGACTTGATGCGACGAGACGAGAGTCGAATGCTTTACCACTATTTCACCTCGAATCACAATATAGGGGTGGTATTTCATTATTACATTATTGTTATTCAGCTATAAATGGAAGTGGTAGCCATGGATCCATGGAAAAAGTAAAAGAAACACATGTAAAAAAACTGCCAGCTGGAAAGGGACAAGAGGTATAGGGCCGACGCGGCGTGGCGATGGCCTCTCAAGGGCGATGTAACACGCGGAGGTGAGAAAGAATCGGGAGTCGTCGGCGGACAATGGGAGGAGGGGTTCTGGGAGGTCGACGCCACGCGAGAGGGGGGGGATGGGGGGGAGAGAGTGTCGGAGTCACGGAGAGCCCGTCGGCCCGAGTTGCGCATTCAAAGCACGCGTGTGCACGTCAGTCGACGAATCGAATCCCCCACGGAGGATCGCGAAAGGTGGAGGAGGGGATTGGTTGGGGAGGAGTGGGGCGGAGGGGAGACGGGGACAACACCTGACCAGCCATCCGAAAGGAATGCTATTACGCAGACCGTAGGCTGCTCAAGACTGTGCTCTCCTCTTGACCAACACCCGTCCGCCGAGCGTCAGTGGTGCGTTCACTTCTACGCGGAGGTAGGAGGAGAGAGAGAGAGAGAGAGAGAGGCGGAGGGCAGGGACAGAGAACAACAGAGCCGCAGTCATCCGAGCGATTGAAAGTGAGAAAGGTGGAGAGGCCGTGTGGCCTGTCGTCGCACCATCGTCATCACGGGAAGCGTACACGACTGCTGATGTCACACCAGTAGTTTGACAGAAGACAAGATTTCCATGGATGGGTTCTCTCAGTCGGGAGTCCTCGGGCCGATCGGTTCCACTCTCTGCCGACTTAGTGCCTGATGTCACAATCTAACTGATCGTACAAACCCATTCGGCAGTCCGTTCGATATTTGCAATAAAATTGGATAATCCATTTCATAGTGACGTCAGGCGTATTGAACGGTCCGTTCGGCTGAGACGCCAAGCTGAATTTGGAGCATCCAACCGATTAGCTCCATTTCCTGAACAAGCGCAATGTAAGAGCGAAGAAAAACCAAACTCGAAGCAGCAAGCAGAGGCCCGCAGTTAAAAAAAAACTACGTGGGGTGGGAAGCATAGCACTGAACGTGGGTCTCCCAGAGGTACTCGAATAGTCGATCAATGCGGACCTGTGTTTAAGGTAAATATAGTGTACCGTAAAAATTAATTTCTGGCTGTTGTGTCAATAGACGGAAGAGAAGGGCTCAGGGAATGTAATGGAAATGGGTATACCAAACATGAAAACTATTTAGCCGAAACATACCATACACAGTCCGTCGAGACTTCTGGGATAATCTCGAATGTTCTTTAGAACGTCAAACCTTAAATCATCGTAAATCTAACCGATAAATTGAGAAAATTAATGGCCATCCAAATAAGAACGCAGTGACATACCTGCACAAGGAGTTAATTTCAGAGTTACTGAGTGATGAAATTAATTTTGAATAAGATGAAAATTAGTTGTAAATCAGATTCACAGGTTCTCTCCCCTGAGACTCCCTTGCCCTCTCCACTAACTCTTAATTCCCTGCCCTCTCAAAATAAAAAAATAATATTAACATTTTAAATAATGTGAATGTTACTATCACGCGATGGCATGCTTAAGCATATTATTTTTATCCTACCTTGTATCTACCTATCGGCTTCAGGTAGGGATCCATATCGCCTGATCAGCTACCCTATGGTTCTACGCGCATACACTCGCAAATCGAAATTCCCGCGTCACGAAAGTCTTATATATCTGCCCACTTCCGTGAGTTAATGTAACTTCGAGAACTAATTTTTAACTGGCAATTCCGTGATAGTCTGAGGAATTACCATTACATCGCCATAACCGATATTTGGCATTAATTACTTGAAACCTATATTTCCACATAGTAGGTATGAATATAAATGCAATATTACTGAGAATAAATAAGATGTTTTTTCAATTCACTCACGTTTGCTCACATTTCAATGAAGACATAGCTCTAACTTGCGGAAATTATGAAAGGAGAAAATTGCTGAATGTACCAATAAACACAGAAATAATATAGTGTATAACGGAAATGAGCTACGCAAAGCTCTCCCGTAAGTGTTTACTGGCTGAACTAAAATCTCTCCGATTCTTTTGTAAGCTTCCCATTTTTGACATATTTTCGGGTGAAGGATGAACCAGGGGATACACATACCGGGTCGATGCTTTTTAAAATTCGTTGACAATTAATAAAGGAGCTTGGTTATACTTATACACAACAAATATCGGTGAATATATATTTAAAAATCACTTTTACATTTGAAGTGCCTTTGAAGTACTGAAAATCAGTACTTAGTACATCTCATTCTGTAAATCAGTTACAATGCAGCCCATTGTAAATGAGCTTAAAAAGACCTGGAGTGCAGTTGTAAAGGAGTTTGATTGTAAATCAGTTGTAAATCAAGATGTGTAAATGAGTTTCACATCAGTCGGGGAAAGCTTTCAAACTGTAAATAAGTGTGAAGCAGATGTAAAACAATCAAATCAATAAAATCCGTGTCAAATGACTTGTAAATGAGTTGTAACGGAGATTTTCTTTCTTGGGAACCAACTTGCGTTTCGTTCACCTTTTTTAATACTCGAGGGAGATTATATAGAGGATACTTATATTCGAGGTGCGGCTTAAATTCGAGAACTTTCTTAAAAAATCGTAAAAATTACCGATTTGAGCAAACCAGCCATTTAGATTCACACGGACGCCAGCTAAACTCGCCTAAGCCACGGAGAAAGTAATAAATAACGCTGAAAAAGGTCAAATTGGTGCACAATTTATTCATATGTTAAAGGATAATATAGGTAACATTGTGTCACAGTTACATAGGTAATGTCAAAACTGATATAAAATTCTTCTGGCTAATACTGTAGGTAGTACGGGATGCACTAAAAAAGGTGCGGCTTAAATTCGCGTCTAAACGTTTTTCCCTATTTGAGACCCCAAAAACGGGGGGCTTATATTCGGAGAAATACGGTAATTAGAGATTGCAGAATAATCATAGATTCGAGAATTGTCGATTTGCGAGAAATAATTTGCGACTATGAATACCACCCTAAAATATAAAAAATCATTTAAGATTGTTTCAGGCGTGAAGGTGCATTTATTTTATTCGCAAAAAGCAAAAAAGAATTCAAAGAGTTACGATATCATACCTGGAATGTTTTTAATCGAGTTAAACTTTAACACAAATCAAGGATCGTGATGCAAATGGCAGCCTACTATACGGTTGCTTGCAGGGGAGTCTTGGGTTCAAATCAATGTTAGGCATAAAGAGGCCAAGCACCTAACGATGCAAATTTCAGCATACAGAAGCGTTTGCAGGCAAATCACAGGCAGCGCATGAATAGGAAAATTACCCTGTACTCAGAATAAGAAGTTCTCGCACGCTGTTTAAGCTTGGCACCATGTAAAAGAGGTCGAAACACACACACATTCGTCCGCTAGCGTGCAGAAATATTTCTAACACGATTTAAAATTCGTTTGAGCGTCATCGCATTTGTCAATATCTGGCGAGGGAGTTACTACACCACAACCCACTGTGTTATTGTGACCTATGTGTATGATACCCCCGAGGGGTTCCCAACAACCCCGAAGAGATCCCTGCTGGTAGGATGAGAGATTGCATCCCATGGTTGTCTCTAGAGATAAAGTTTTCTTTCCCAAAAAAAAATAACAGGACGAGCCTCTTAATGCCTCAAGTCTCTTTATGTCTTGAAGCTCCTTATCTGGGTCGCAACCAGACCCTGGTACGTTTCTAGGCGTGGTTGTAAGCAGTGGTATTCCCAGATAAGAATTGATTTCAAATACACTGCCATAGGGTGTGATTTACAGTGGGTTGATTTCTTTAATGCCTTGTCTTGCTTGAGCTATCGCTTAGAGTGCTGGATAAAATTTTCCGAAAACCGAAATATGCATTAGTAACGCATTAAGAAATCACGGAAGGAGAAAACGCTTTGGCCAACTTGTGGATATCTATCTGCGTTAGAATGTTTGTAATAAGTATGCATTTCTATTTCCATATGCAATTTTTTTTTCAAATGAAAATAGCATCAATTTATTTTATAATTCTAATAATTGTATTAGAATACAAAATATAACCTTTAATTATTCCAATAAATTATAATGTAACCTGAATTGAAAGAAATAAATAAAAAAGAATACTAAAGAGGGGTAAACGAAAGTACACACCAACAAAAAATAATGGTCTCGACCAGTGCAGATTTGGATAGCTTGGAAAGGGGTGAGAGAATTGGAACCAGACTTTACATCTACTACCGCTCCAATGCTCTCCATTTTTTACACCCACTAACTAAGTCAAATCAAAGGGCATGTCGAATTTTCAGAGGTTTTAGGAGATAACTGGACCGTCACCATTTATGTCATAAAAGTCAGAAAGACCTCACATACCCTCAGTTTCGGCTTCAGACCAAGCAAAAGCTTGGGCCCTCTCAATCAGCCACCTGGAACAGGCAGACGAGGGAGTGCGATAAGAGTGGCATTGAGAGAGAAGAGAAACAGAGAAGTCCCCAGAGAGGAAAGGGTCAGCAAGGTACGCGGACCAGAACGACTTCGTTACTCTCACAGCAGGCGGTGCAGCAAAAATAGAGAGCGCAACAGATCGCAACAGCTTTTTATACATATAAGCCTAATTCTCTCATCTCGTGGAGAGCGGTTGGAACAGGTTGAAAGATAAACACTACCAGAAACATTTGCATCACAATGATTACACGATTTAGCAAAGAAAATGAGATAGAAAAAAAATAAATCATTTGCCCACTATCTTTCGCTCTCATGGTCAAGCCAAGATTCACAAGGGGCTACAACTTTACTCTGGAAGGAGGAGAGTGGAGTTTTCTTTTTGCAATCACAATGAAATATCTAAAATACTCGAAGGAATCAAACCCTTTCACCCTTTTCGACGACGCGACACAAATTTATCTCAGTCTCCGAAGAAATGTCAAGCCTGAAATAGCTTCATCGCTAGTTCGAGAAAAAGATATGACGAAACGTCCGATTGGTATGGCTATCAGCGACGGAAGAAAAAATATTTGCACCCAAGTCACGTTCTTAAAAGGATGGAGTGGTCATGATAAAGTGGCAGCAATCTGATACGGCACTTTTTATTAACAACCGAGAAAACCAATTCCAGAATCAATTTACCCACTTCATACAGCTGAAATATTCGATGCCAAGCTTGTGCCCACTCTGAACTTATTGCATTCCCTGATAATCAAATGAGTTTCACCCTTTGAAATGCTTTTCACGATTAATCACAGAGCCGCTGCACCAGGCTGCTTTTCCCCATCATCAATGGGAGAGATCCCAGATTTCAAACACACAGCACCTAATGCGTGACTTTCATACGACACACAATAATGAAAGTACGTTATTTACGATAGATACTAGATAATAATGCGATATATCTGACTGCGCAGATTTTTAGGTCAATGAAAACCCAAAATAGGTATTTATAAAGAACTAAATATGATGTATATTCGATTAACTATTGAAGGATCAACTATCAAATAGTATATAAAATCCACTGGTAGTGACATGATAGTAATTCCAATAAAATATTGAAGAAACCAAAAACTGGAATTGATAATTTTTTTATATTTGGCCCATGATGTAACGCCTTGGATTACCTTAAGTGTTTGCCACCGCTTTCGCACGTGTAACGCTGTTAAAAAAGAAGCCCGTTTGACCTGCGCCTTGTGATTACTACATATGAGTAGGAGAGATATCAAAACCTATGACCACCAACATAGTGCCGAAAGTATGATGGAAGCACACACTGACCGCTTTGTTTCTCCGAGAGTGAAAATATCCTCTATTCAAAGGCATGTTTCCATCCTTACTGCTACAATAATTAAAGGAATTTAATGATGGATTTCGGATAGCTACACGTCAGTTGCAATGACAGCATTCTTTGACTACATCCTCAATGACTACATCCTCAATGACTACATCCTCAATGACTACATCCTCAATGACTACATCCTCAATGACTACATCCTCAATGACTACATCCTCAATGACTACATCCTCGATGACTGGATTAGAAGTTCCCCATTATTTTTTTCGATATATGTATTTCACGTCAGCCATCACCGTGATACGTTTTAGATCTATTTTCCAGTAGTCCCGCGTCAATCTCTCTAAATGAGCTTGAAGGTTTGTCCCACTTCACATAAGAGTGAGTATTAAAGACACTGGCTTTTCTTGACACGAAGCAAAGTGCGGGGAAAAATTTGGCATACGAGAACTCCAAAAAAATTCTTTTAAGGGTAAAAAAATATTTAAAAGGAGAAGAAACATGAATACCTACTTCGGAACATAGGATCAAATTCTTGAAACAACGTAGTGAGTGATCATGAGGTGTGACTGAAAATTTTTTTCCAATCGCTACTTATATTTAAAAGCATTAGTAAATTTTAAGCTGCCTTTGAATGAGACATTATAAACATCAAAAATCTCCGGAAACTGTATTCCAGATTAGATTAGTAACACGTTTGATCGAAAGATTAAATATAGCGGATATATTTGATTGGAAGAGGAGACTAGAATGCATGGATATAATTCTTAGGTTTAATTGCTGAATTATGCGAGAGATTTTGATCTCCCAAGGTTTTATTAAAGCCATGCATGAAATCAGATTGATGGCAAGATATTTTAATATTTAAACACTTGATTCAAACTATGAGAGAACATTTCCATTTGGAACAAGTGTTTATCAACTATAACCATTTCGTTTTTGAGAACCTAGCTCGTTCTTAACCCAAGGCAAGAAGGTTATACCTTAGCAATTTACCGAATGGAAACATTTTAACAAAATATATATAAGATAAGATAGGAGAAGGTCGATACGGTGGCCTTTACTCTGGAGTCGGAAATGCTAATTTTCGAGATAACAAAAAATAAATACAATTTAATGATAAACGATTTTAAATCAGATTTAATAGTGAAATTTTAATAAAATATACATGAAGGAAGCATTTAATATATATAGAAATGGCAAATTAGTCGGTGGATAGTAAATTTTTATATTTAAAAACATATATGAAGGTAAACACTTTGGAAAAAGTAACTTAATTACTAAAATATATTCCAGCATAAGACTAATGATACCAGCTAGGAAATCAGCGGACATCTACCAGCAGGCTTGAATAAAATTCCTTCTATGAGGATGAAAAATTATAATTACGGTTCTCGAATCATGAGGCAATTTGAGAAAAAGCCAAATATCATTTTCCCAACCTATAGGAGTGTTACTTTGAGAACTGGATGAGGGAAATTACTGCATTGAGAAAATTAATTTTACGCACATGCCTCGGCACTGACTAAAGAGCTGGGGCCAGTAGTAATACCAGATGATTGATGAACGCTAATAAGCAGCCCTAAGACTCCAACCGTCTCGCCAGTATGTCCCAAATATAAGGAATTAAATCTGAGAGTTATCTCCTAATGAGAATTCTTATTTTAAAAAGAACGACCCTTTCACACCTAAAATTTCTGACTGCTACCACAATTAACTCCCTCCATCAATTACAAAAGCACATGGTCACCATCTCTTTAATGGAACACTAAATAATACTTGCCTCGTGGCTATCACTTTATGATTAAAATCTCTACTGACCTCTCAGATCTGCACTTTGACCCCCTTATGCCTCGCTACGGGCGAGCAGGAATTTTCAACAAAACTCTTTCGTCCAATGGAATGGATTATTTTCATATTGAGAGTGGACTAAATAGATAAAGCATTAGAGTTCCTAAGTTTTTAACCTGAAATAGTAAAATCCCTCAAACTAAAATACTTAATTTAGAATTACGACTTCTTAAGAGCATCGTAAATTATTTTTCGGCTACTATTAAACCAATGAATCACTTCTTCCGTTAGCGAAGATTGCACCCAAACCGGAAAAAACGCCCTTCTCTCATTAAGTTATCACTTTCTAATCATACTGACTTCATCATTGGATCAATGTCTTGCTCTCCTCTAATTCCAAGCTCGACACTGGCACCGTTCCTTCGATAGAATGAATGGGGGGCTCCCAAAGGCTCCCAAATCCATGTCCCTACTGTTTTCAATAATGATAGTAGATTAAAATTCGTATTTTATTATTGCACAATCAAATATTATGACACGTGAGAAGACTTGAATTGAAAACACCCATACGGTATTTGAAGGGACAATTTACCTATGCATTTTTACAAATAATATCGATGCAACCATATATTAAGCAATTCTAACTAGTGATGTTTTCTAAATGACTTTAAAAACAAAGTACAATATTCCAAGAATAAATTCAAAATATTCTACCACTTTTGTACATGATTACACATAAAGAGTGTATATTTATGTATGTTTCCATGAATAAATGTAGCAATGTAGCTTTTTCAAGTAAATATGGAGAAAGCTATTATTAAAGTCCCACATATGATACTTAACGCAAGCAAAACTGTATACTTGCCAAAGCTAAGTGCGCGAAAGACAATAAAAATATAATTGGAAGGTAGTCATGCTCCAGCCTATTGCTGTGCCAAGTAGGTACACAGTGTCTTAACGTTATCACACGTACTTTTTCTTTGTCCGGGCAAAATCTGACTATTTAGTAAGAATCGGCCTCAAAATGACTGTCATTTGGTTCCTGCGAGGTTCTCTTATTGTCAGCTAACCGTGGAATGGCCTTAATGAACCTTAACAATAATTGGCCAAATCTCCAACTTGAGTTCAATAAATGTTACAATAAGTCTTCGATTATTATGAAGTTAGAAAATTGACTTATGCCTACGAGATATTGGTCCCTAGCGTTTGCAGAGCGGCACAGATCAAGTCACCGATGACGACGAAATTGCTACCCTGAGCTGACGTTCCACATACAACTGCTACGAATTTCGTCGGCAGTTTTAACATAATTTCCACACTTGTAGTACCCCGTAATCAAAAGTCCCCTCCGAGAAAAGAGTTCCGCTAGCCCTTGCAGCAGGCTATAGAATTATTGGGAGACAACTGCGCGTGGAAATGGTACGCGACACTTGAAACCTCATATTCACTCACTCTCTCCCATTAACACTGGAAAGGAATAAATTATACAGCAGTTAATACGTGCGGCATTGTCCCGCGGAAGTAGAGCTATCATTAAACAAATCCACCTCACCCTGCAGGGCTAAATACATGGAGAGAAATTTCACAAGTAGAATCATTTTTCCATACTGCTGCGTCAAAACAACTTAATTCCCGATAAAATGTAAAAAATAAATATCTCTAACGTTTTCTGAAACTTCATGCTCAAGCATCTTTTTTGCGTTTCTCTGGTCCTTACCAATAAAATGGTGTTCATGTAGGAGTTCGCCTGTAAGTCCTGGCACCAAGGCAAGAAAATACCAGCAGCGGAAGAGTGATCTGGTTTTTAGCGGAAACTGAGAAAAATACGTTAAAATCGTGTGTCGAGACCAAAATAATAGCAGAGAGATATTTCTCTTGTCCATTTTGTATGCCCATCTCCCTAGATCTTTGATTCAGTCAAAACAGTATGGGCTCAGAAAATATGTTGTTTTGTTTCCACGATGTTTTGAGAACATTCTGTTCCAAAATAATAACAGTCTACAAGTATAATCCGAGATTTGATCTGAAAAACTTGAATTTAACATACCCCAAAAGATAAGAGCATTTAAAGTTCTCATTTAGTCAATCCTTAATTGATGAATGAAGGAATATTTCATGTAGATGAACAGATTAAAAGAAGTGGCGCACGTTTATGCTGATAGTAGAGACATTTACTATTTCCAATTGGCGGACGCAGGGACCAGAGTAAGATTACCAACAGATAGCCAACGATTTAGCAACAGCTGAAATAGGCCCTGAAATGTAGTCGGGTAAACCATGGGTTACACTTCTTTCACATACATAGAAATCCATACATCATACATCCAGAAATTTCGTGTTATTAGCAATAAAATGTAATTGAGTTGATTTCAAATCTAAATATTAATGCACATATAACTGACACCGTGGAATCTAAGTTTTTGGAGTGAAAGGACAACTTTCACATGCTACCTAATTCTTTTTAATAGGCATTCCTTTGGAAAATGTCTAAACGCTGTCACACAATTTGTCCTATCAATGCCAATATGTAACATACTACTTTCTGCGAGAAAATGAATCCCAATGAACAAGTATTTCCATTGCCAAAATGGAAAAGGAATGGAAACTTAATGCAAAGGAATCGCTTGAAACATAAGAAGATGGTAAGAAATAAGAATCATTCCACGGAGTCACGAAGTCAAATGATTGCCCTGGCCTGATTTACGGTGTTTCTCAACCATTCCTAGTCACGGGCTTCCACGACAAAATATCAGCATTTCTATGGGTACAGAGGAAATGAGGCTGATTGCATGTTGAGAAAGGTTAGGTAAGTGTACATCCCAACAATTTCTGGAGTCCTGGGTTCGATTACCGCAGATTCTCGGGCAAGCATGAATATCAATATCAAATGTAGTATGACAGAATGGCAGCGGGAGAGAGATTTTTTAAACTGACCAGTTAAATCTCAAGAACTCAAATGACTGACTCCTCTTGCAGCTCATGAGCGAGGGCCCGGAAATAGGGCATTTATAGTAATTTCTAAACATTAAAAATCTAGGAGCATATTTACTACAAGAAAGAGTGCTACTACCTCATATATATGAAGCACGGTATCATTGATAGATATGTATCACCACTTTACGCCGAAATGCCTTATTGAAAATAATTTTGATAATTCTAGTGAGGGCTCTACCTTTCGTCATTAGAAATAGTTTATCATTAATTTCTACCACAATATTGTTCGATCATTCAACATACTCCCTTCTCATTGTAAAGAAAAATGGTACCATAATGTCCAAAAGTGTATTTATCGGATCAAAAAACTAATTGTTTATTATTTAGCTGCATCAAATACGAGAAGCGTTGTAGACTGCAGAGACACGGCCTCAAAACTAGACCAAGTAATTTTTTTACGAACGCCGTCAATTTCCCGTCCTTACCATAATCGTTGATTCTCAGTTTAGTCTTTCGTAATATTTTGCTTCAATTGGCCCTGGAATTTGATCATTTCCCGCATTTAAACATTTTTTGAACACCCGCCCTGTTAAAATCAAGTGTGGCTTCTTACACCCCATTGGTCCATACCCTGCGGTCCGTTCCATTTCTTGACTCATTTACGTGAAATTTTCCCTTTCTGTCACATACCTTTCAAATCTCTATCAGTCAGGTGGAGCCAACATAAATTTTGACTTCACTACTTGGACGAAAGAGGCGCTGCGGAACTTTCCCACAGACTTTTACAAATGCCTGTCCATTGCTTGTGAGAACGGTGCCCTAAACTACGATTTATGAGCAAACTTTAACAGTTACTGGTGCGATTTCCTAATTGAAATTACTTCATTAATTGCTAACAAAAAGGCCGGGGAAATTGTGAGCGAACTATAGCGTGGCAGCAGGTAACGCAAATGGCAACAACTTTCAGCCTTGGGGGTAGACCTCTATACGCCCATTCAAAATTTGAACGTAAAGCAGATAAACACAGCAACCTCCCATCGAACTCCAAATCTAAGCTCATAAAATGCCATTCGGAAGCCATGGGATTTAACAAAAAGAGATTTTCGACAAGCAAACTCCATTATACATTCACGCAGGCTCATTATTCACATCTAAATATATTAATTTTGTAGCGTGTCAGTCAGTTATTCTATATCAATTTTGTAAAAATCTCTCTCAAGTTTTGAGCTGGAGAAATGAGGTTTGGTGCATTACATGTGGATTCTCTGTCTGTATGATTTGGTTGTAAATTTGGTTTGGTAGATGGCAAATTTTGGGGTTTTTTTTACCCCAATATTGTTAACATTGACACCCACAAGAAAAGCATTGAATTCGGTGCAGATGTCTCTTCATTGTTCTTTAAATTACTTGCACTCAAGATATTGGATGGAGATTTTCATCATAGAACGCATAAAAGAATGTATAATATAACTGTTGGCATTTCCGTCACAGAAGCTTTATAGTTCTAAACATTTTTGCCTGTGGATATGAAAATGGATATGGGTGAAGAACAATATTTTTTCATTTAAAAGAGAATGTAGACGGATCTAAAAACCGGACAAAACTATTCGATATTCGTAAGCATAGTTCTAAAATAATATCCTAAAGTCAAACGAATAAAAAATACTGCACATGCTCTTCAGCTGTCATGTGTTTTAAAAAATTAATAAAACCGAATGCACAAAACTCTTAAATTAGAGGAGATACATTAATTTCAGCAATTGCATATTCCAGCTGGTAGAGTGCTCCCTCTACTTTTAAGCTAAAACATTCCTGAAGAGTGGATTTATATTCTCCATTAGCAGGCCCATCATACGGAGGGGTTTTCAACTTGACCAGATAGAAGTTTCACGCTTAAAAGGCTGCACTTTCACTCAGCCACTACTGGAAGGAATAATTTAAAATATTTAAAGGCAAAAATGGTATTTCTAAAAAGGTAAGTCACGAGAAAATTCCAACGAAAATAATTATTCGTGCACTGGCACAAAATGAGAGAGTCAAAATCGTGCAGCTTCCATTAAAAAAAAGATCCGTAATCCCAATGTTCTTGGCTCCCATATTGAACTTTACTCAGCGGGAATAAAAAACAATGAGTTTAACACTGTTGAACGATTTCATTAGACTCGAACTCATAATTAACAGAATTCAGCGTTTAGTTACAACTTATCTTGAACGAATGTAGAAATTCACTTGAAAGAAGTATATTACTACCGAATCACAATTTAAAAATAAATGGTTTTGCTCAACCGCACGGTCTAAGTGTTTATAATTGAATTTCATACCACAAAATGTTAAATAGAATGAGACCCTCATTTTTAAAATTCATATATTAGTTACTTTGATATAAACCAAATCATGATTGTTGGTTCCTGTATGATGTAATGAAGATGCCGTCAACAGATGAAGGGATGTGTCCAACATTCTCTATCTTTTAATGACCGCGAAACTCCTTTGCTCGTGATAATTATTCTGGGTATTCCTCGTCGGATTTTTGTTTCGCATATTGATACATGATATCACTGAAATAATAAATCGCGGCAGCCTTTCCCAATGGAGATTACGGATTGCTTCATGAAGCTCAAGAGTTTGCACAAAATTGAACACACAGCACATGAAAATCGATTCCTTGCACATCCGAAAGGCTGTTTTTATAGAATCAGTCACCGAGGAATCGACCCGCCCTCAATGAAGTATTACTGTTAAATATCCGAGGTCGAGATGCAAAACGGCGAGTTGGTTTTATAGCTCGTCGTAGCTAAAACGATTGATACCAGTGTCAAAATTAACACTCCATTTGAACTTTAATGGTTTATTATGAAACAATTAACAGGATGTGATATAATTAATTATTTTCACTCAAAAATATACAGTGCCAATCAAAAACAAATTTTCCAAATACACAGTACGTGAAATCATCTACTCAGATGTACATCACAGCGTCCAGCTATAAAAGCGAAAAACATATTACTTAGAGTTCAGTGGAAAAGTCACGCGGGGATAATAAATTTAACTAAACACGGAGGAAATGGCCTATTAAAAGCACTGGGCTCCTAACCTTATGAATATCTCGGGTATAAACTAGAGAAAACTTATTCGCACCTCAGAACACCCGAATCAGCCAACCATATATCTACCTATACGTTGAGTGAATTTTACACTTCATCCCTATGAAATGCATAAACTTCAGGTGCAAAAAGGTGGAACTCGGTACATTTAAGCGTGCTACAGAAAAGTGAACGATTGATTTCAGAAGATAAAACTTTAGCGTTAGAGTCAGTATCTGAAATTACTTCAAACCTCCCGTCCAAAAATTGATGCAATTTTTTTATTAATACGCCTCCAACAAGTTAAAACTATACGAGATTAACGTTATTCATGTTCTTTCATACAATTCTAACGCAAAAGTAGCTTATAAAAAACTTCTTGAATACTAATTTAATAACAATACAACAGTCGGAAAACCAATACAAGAACGTCATTGGACCTTGATTATAATCGGACACTAGATATAAGGTCACCCTATCCGATTGATGCTTAATATAAATTATTATGACAATATTTATGTTAAACGTAATTATCTTAAGAGAATATATTGATACGAGCACGGAGCACAGTTAAAACTACATGGTTCGCGGCAAGTAACTCACCAAAATTCGTGGACACGCACTGCGCGTTAAGAGGAGATGGGCAAAGGAAGAGGAAGGATGTACGAGTGGGAGCGGGGAAGGAGAGGTTGAGGGAGGGAGGTCGTCTCCCAGTTCCCCGCTGCGTGTCCCGTTACTCGGTCAACGGACGCCGCTCCGATATGGGATAAACCGACTTATAGTATACGGGATACGGTGGGGGGGGGATGCGCTCATAAAAACAGATTTAATCCCGCAAGGGGAAAAAAAGAATCGCATGGCAGGGAATAAACGACTCTTGAGAACGCCAAAATGCAGAACGCTAACTGATGACTTGGCAATACGGGCGTTGAAGTCTCCGTCATCCCCGGTGCTCCGACGAGGGTCATTCGTGAAACAGACCATAAGGCGTCAAAACTTCTGAAGATGCCTCCTCATAATGCACCAATCGCCTACGTTACACGAGCCCATTTGTCTCGAGTAGAATATGGCGCGAGCAGTAGGTCAACCGAAGTGATATAAAAAGAGAAGTAGAAGGCGGTCAAGTCGGTATATACCGTACAACTTATGCAGGATGTACATAGTTTTTTTCTATCTGATTTATCACAAAACTTGACCATCTTGCTACTGATACTATATGGAAGCAACATTCTGGCTTCCACACACGCGTACATAATGGCACAATCACCAATTACGATATAATTGAGGCCGAAAATAATAAAAGAGTTAAATTTTTATTTCCTGCTGCGTAAGTTTCATAGATGGACAGACTTAACCACGGTTATATAAAATATCCACGTTTAGCACTAAAAACGAAGAAATTAGAGGATTGTTCTCTCAAGTACGGCTTGAGATTGTGAAATAGATCAATCTCCAAATTAATTTTCTTAACTTAAATTGACTAAATAACGATCATAAGAGAGTTACGAAGCGTGCCGAGCAAAGTACAACAATGTACCAATGTAGCAAAGTACAATAAAGTAATAATAATGTACAATAATGTGGATAACAAGAAGGGAAATAAATAATCAAATCAAGATTGGAAATCAAGAGATGCAATAAAACATAAATACAGGAAACTTTTTAAACAAGTTCCTAAATAATGGTAAAACTCAATAATATCATTCCATAAAACATAAGTTTTAAAAATGATTAATTTATCTTTTCATTCTTCTTACTTGAATTCCTCTCTTTATTCTACTCGCTTCCTTAATTTATTTTCAAGAGTAAGTCGGCTCGTGACACAGTAATACATCCTAATTTTGTATTAAAAGCACCAACCAAAATAAATTAACCATTTCATCAAATTTAGCAAGGAGAGAATATTCATATAAAATTGAATTAATGCCAGTTTTATTGCTAATACAAAGCTCTGCGATTCTTTTTTTTCTTTTAGTCACTTCATTGCAAAATTTAAGCAAAAATAAAGATCGGCAAATGTATGCTGAGGTTTTTGAAAATATATTGTTCATCTTTCATTGTACTTCCTTTTGGGCAATATCAAAACCTTTGAATTCCATCAACACGTGGGAATAACCAATTCCCCAATGGTAAAATATGACAATCACTTAATTCATATTTGGGTTAAATTATGGGTATAAACAATCTGAAAAATGTAGGCACTTATTAAGCTTCGTTGAAAATATCGTGAGTTCCTGTCAGCCGTTACCACCATAAAAGGGGCCCTTTATTGTTTTTTTTATATCCAAGATCTCGCCGACTACAAATGAAAATACTGGATTGAATAAGACAAGGTTCCAACCGTGCAAGGGATTTGACACAAGTATGAGTAGCTCTTCGACGTTACACCGTTATAAAATGTAATAAAAGACTAGTGAGTATAATCACGATCACTGTTCACCGATTGTTGTGATCTGTAAAAATCTCACCAATAACAGGTTAAATAACACGGCTAAAACAGAGTCAATCAATGAGATGCCTTGATTGCTGGAATGCAGGAATTATAGGTCCAAAGGTAACATTAATGCAGTAAACACGCGCAATAGAGCATAAATCGCCAGTGATAAAGCGTCAGATAATATTGTGACAGGTTAGTCGAAAGGAGCAGTGTCTCCCGTGCGCGACTGGCTCGTCTCCGAATGCGGAAATCGGCCAGCGTCGACTGCCAATCTGTTTCCAACAAACAAGTGAAACCCGGAATCTTTCCCGAGGCATTCCCACTTTGTGGCAGTTTTTTCGTGCTTAAGAACGATTCGAATTCCGAATGCCAGCGGGAACTAAACCATGAGGTCTTACATGCTGTTGCTCAAGGCATCCTGCACTTGAATAACGATAGAGAAACTTTCCTTCGCTCGGCAATTCTTCACGTGGGACACAGATTCAGGCTTCCGTGTGCCGACAGAGGCGTGTTCTTCTTGAAGTGTGCCAATATAAAGATGGTAAATTTCTCCCATATTGCTTGCACGGCAGTAGTGATAAATTTTATTTATCAACTTTCCCAAACTAAAGGCGACAAATCTGATTAAGAATACGTATGCACGTACGCCAACAATGTTAAAAACAGTACCTATGGTGAGGAATACACCAGAATGTAACTGCAGTAAATTTATCGACCACAGCTGACTAGTTCGATATAAAAGAAGTTCGAAATTCCTTCAAAGGCCGCGTAATACCATTTCTCCGCTAATTCCCGCAAGCGGCCTATTGAACTGATAACCCAAATATTTCCTCCCGAAGCCACTTTCTTTTACGTGTCACCTGCTCGGATCCAGCGAGCATCACAAGCCACGGCGCTCGAAACGGAAAATTGCCCGAAAAAAACATTGAAGCCTCTCGTAATCACTTACCCGGTATGACTCCAAAAGCGGGAAACTGGTTTAGCACCAACAGGAGCACTACCAGTATGGATGGGGTTGTCACCCACTGCCTCGCCGCCCGCGCGGCCATTTCACGACGCTATGGGACTCCACAGGCAATTGGAAACATGCGTCCGGGAACAACACCAAAAAAAAACAGTCGACACGACACGACACTACTTCCAGGGCAGATCCAAACGTCTCAGGGTATCAAGCTTGGCACTCCATGAACAACGCAATCACACGATATGCAAGAACTGGAAAAGCGGTGAGCTCACCTCCTGCCAAGTTTTCTTGAACCGGGAGGGCTAGAAATATATTTTATTTAGCCCGTCTAGCACCTTACGTTTTCCCCGTCAAGTCATCGAGGAGAAGACGGAAAACTTAGGAGAAATTCACTGAACTCCGTGCACCAGTTCCACGAGTCTTCCTCGCGCGCGCCGAAAAAAAGAGCCGGGGTCGACCGAATGCGGGAAGGAAGAAAGACGGAACCCGTCTGGCGTATAAGCGTGTCCACCCGGTTTAAACCTTTCGCCGGCTCAACTCCCGATCCTCTGACACACTGAGCGCAGGAGAAACGAAACGTGTGGAGGGAGACAGTCTCCGGGCGCGCGTTCCTTGAGCAGCTGGTTGCGGCGACGTGCGTGGTGCTTCGACCTCCTCTCGACGACTCGCCTTGTGGCCGACTCGGGCGAGAGCGCCGATAAGTAGAAAGTAGGCAAAAGTGCTGCCGTCCCTCCCCTCCGCTCTGAGATACCTCCCACCACCCTTCTCCCCCTCCCTCCCCCATCCTCCTTCCTTACTCGGGCCCACTCCACCTCCTCTCCCCCCGCACCTCACTCTACCTCCTCCTACAACGGGTCGTCATGCATCTTGCGTCTCCTTACCTCCCCAAACACCCACCCACCTTCCGATTGGGTTCTCCTCCTCCCTTTCAACATCTTCCTCCAAGAGGAAAACTATGATGGGATGCTGTGGAAAGAGACAATTTCTTCCGAGAATCGAGATTCAGAATCCGAGGGAGTGTGACGAGCCTCGGGTATCCGTGTGAAGTTGACGAATCGAAAGTGACCCTGATTTTGGCATTTCTGGGTTCGCTCCTCCACCCGTGATTCATTCCTTATGTGAGAGCTCCGCGGTACCAGTGGTAAACGCGGGTTTTAGATACTTCAATTTCCAAGGTCATACAGCTGCATTTGACTCAAGACCGCATTACTAACAGAGGATATCATCGACGCATGAGGAGAGATTCGAAACCGCGACTTTTGGGTAGTCAGGTGGTCGAGTTTACAGCTTGCGTGCGGCGTTAGGGAGTTTCTAGGACAGGACCCCGCGGCGCTTGCTATCAAGGATGAAAAAGAACCAAAAGGACATACTGGATATGTTAATAAGAAGATTTGAAAGAGGAAATATAGCACGGATTAAAGACGAAAATAGATGGCGTCTTACGGACGAAATAACAGCCTGATTTTTGGAGGAAAATGATCTACCTAACCATGCCATCGCACGCTATCTGTTCATGCATTTTAGGAATGATACAGTGTTACTTTGGAAATTATATCCATTTTTTTATAAAGGAATCATTACGGTACCGAGATAATTCCACTATTAGTATCTATGTTTCCAGCGTATTAACAACACAGCTGATCCATTCTATGTCAGTGATCGTTCATTTTCATTGCTTTAATATTCCCCTGTGGTATCGTACCGCATAGTTCCATCTATTATCTTCTTTAATATTTGGAATCGAGACATGAGGTCAGGAGTAGGTATAAATAAAATATCCGTCTTTTGTGAAATGGTCTTAATAATAAGGGTCAGCCCGCTCACCTCTATCGTGCAGAGGTACATTTAGTTATAATTAAAAGTCATTACGGTAGGCGATCGACTGTTTAAGTAGGCTACACTATTTGAGATATGGATAAAGTTTTGTATTTCCAGGACATTTAGGGATTAGAGAATGGGTGTAGGATACCCTCCGACGGAATTTTCCAACGGCGTACAGATAGAGGGGAATGCCTACTCTATTGGTACACCTTGGTATTTATCTACTCCTATAATTACCTGCGTTCGCAGATGTCGTAGCGTCAACAGCAAGTCAGCCATTGGGCTGTAGTCAAAAATGAACACGAGAGGTGCATTGTCAACAGTATGAGATCGAGGACAATCGTAAGGAGATGAAGGTAATGACATAAACTAGAAGTGGGGAGGGCAGGAAGACGATGTGCGCAGAATGGAATCTTTTGAGATGTGAGAAAGGAGATTAATTGAGAGTGTCAGCCGGATAGCGAGGAAGACGAACCTGGAAGAGCCAAGTATCGGTGAAGGAGGATAAGTAATAGGTGGCGGAACTTCGGAGAAGAGAGCAAAATGGATGGAGGAATTGTTGAGAGGTGAGGGTATGTTGAAAAGGGTGATGGAGTCAAGAACGCTCAATAGGCGCTCAATAAGAGAAAGGAAGAGGGTGGGAATTTCGCAGGATGAAAGGAGAGTCTGAGGGTTTGTGGAGCTGCGATACCTGATAGTGGTCGAGTAAGGTGCAGGAAAGTTTAAAGAAAGGAGATTTTTACGGTAGAGATATTCCAATATCCTATCTATCAGCCCGTTTAATGCCTAATTATGAGCAATATGCGTCAAAGGGTTAACAGATTCAAGTGCTACCACACTTCACACGTTACTCTGAGGGATTGGGATTCCGTTAAAAATTCACACTCAACTAGATTGGATCCCGGACCTTGGATATGTAAAGAAAGATATGTACCTACACCAGCCCTTATTCCCTTTTACTTAACCAACTTATTCCCTTTTACTTTGAAGCCATGCGAGGTTGACCCTTGAAACCCCTTCGATCAAGACTGTTACCATTACTAGTCAACTCTTTTGTCACAGGGATTCCTTTTCTACACTGCGAGCATTATTGTAACCCTTGTCATTATGATACACGCCATTCCTTGTGCCGATATTATCATAAATATCCTATGAAACATTACTTTAATGGGCGTCGTAGTTGTCCGATACAAATAGCACCTAATTTTCAAATCCGGATGAAGCCTTTTTGAAAAGCTCCGTCAAAAATCTGATTGGGGCAAATTTCTGGTTACCTCAACTTCGTAGGGAGTAGTCCTCGTACTGCTGGTGGTAGAAGAGGAAACTGCTAACCGCCCTGTATTGAATGTGAGCAATATATACTTTCGCGATTATACCGACTAAACCAACGTTCGGGCTGATAACTTAAAGTAACTAAGGAGAATAAAATATATGATGGATTTCGCAGATGATAAAATACTTCGGAAAGTTTTAAAACAATCCAATGCCAACAAGATTTTAAACTCGTAAACATTCGTTTTCTCAAAAGAATTTTTTCAGTGTGAATAAAAAAGAAATAAATTATGTAAAATCAAATGCAATATGGTGTAAAACCATTTTGCTGCAACAAAAAATTAATGGATATTTATTTTCGAAAATTCCACCCACGGATTAGTTGTAGATGGTAAATACGGGCATATTCCAAAAATTACGGATTATTCAACCCACGTTTACTGTCGAGGGATGGATAAATTTATATTTAACTAAATCATCTCACACTAAACCAAGCTAACAATATTTTCATTTCAAGACTGGTTGGACCATGGATGCTGTACAATGGATGAGAAAAGAAAAATGATGTTTTACTTCTCTAAAGTGAACTTTGATGCATCCAAGTATTTTGTCGGAATCTATTTCTAAAAAGTCAGACCTGCTGCACTAAGCAGGGATAATATCTTTACACAGCAAAAGATAGATCGAGCATATTTCATTTAAAATCACGTCAGCGGTTTCTGGATATCGGTTTACTTTCTAAAGACACCACCAGTACTTGCATCTGTTCGGTACGCCATTTTTAAATTGAAAAATGATATTAAGTTTTATATGATTGAGAAAAGATAAAAATTTACCACTTTCATCCAGCAGCGCCGATGGTATACATATTAATGTTGGGTCTTTTAAATTCCGTTCCCTTCAACGCAGACTGACACCCTCATCTCTTTACTACCTTGTTGTGGCTAAGCATTAATGATCACGCCCTAACCAAAGCCATTCAGCTACGGTAAAAGTAAAACCCATGTGCCGGGGTGTGTCGACTTTTCCTGATGTGGCCAACTTTCACAACCAACTGAACTTGTCAAGGTCATTGAAAGACTAAAGGTCACTGGCAGCTGTCATTCCCAGAAAGTATTACTCATCTGATGAATGAGGTGGCTCACGGCGAGTTTTGTTTCGAGGATATTTCCTTGAAGCGATATGTTACAGTGGATGGTAAGGCACTGCATAAAGGAATTCCGGGATTTGGTGGTTGATAAATGTTTGAACGTTTAACTTAGGATCTCGGCGAATCATTTTTGGTAGAAGATATCTTAGATTATGCAAATAATAGTGTGCATTCGTGTTTTCCGTCAGGCATTTTTCGCTTTCATTTGAATGTATAATGAGCTTTTCATTATAAAGAGATCAATAGCAAGGGTTACAATATATATTAAATGGAGTCAGACATATCAAGAATAGCTACAAATAGGCTAGGAGGCCCCACACTGCTTCATCCTAAGCTACAAGCGTGTCAACTGATTAATTTCTTTATTTTTACTGGGATCGGTAATACTTCTCAACGCCACTACAAGTAGTAGGCTGGCTCATGTCCTTTAATTCGGATATTGTAGCGTCATAGTTGGCTAAAGAATAGGTTCTCAACTATCAAAAATATGTTCACAGTCAATCAGATTTTTAGGACTCTACAATATGCGTTCACCAAATAAATAATTTCCCCATCACCTACTCCGTAATTGAAATTATGGAGCCACAGCGTTACGGGCCCAATTACTATCGCGCAATAGCAGAAAGATATAATTAATGTAAATTACTTCATGTTAACCTATCTCCAAATTCAAACAAACCTTCGGAGTGACAAACGCCTACAATAATTAAATTCATAGTTACAGCTAATTCATCAGGAATAATACGACTCTCGATACAACTTGCGAAAAAATTTCTATTATTAACTGTATGACACGAATTTTAATGCTATTCCCATTGGAATATCGACAAGGTTTCTTTAAGCAACCAAATATGCCTCGGGAAATGTATGAAAAATAACGTATACATCACAATAAAGACGCTATCAGAGTTCTATCTATTCATGGCAGTGGCGGGTGAGGAAAACTATTTATAACATTACTTAAGGCAAGAGAACCCACAGACTTGTGATTGGCCAACGGCTGCTAAAAGTAGTGGTCAATTTCAAGTTACGCTTTAAACGATTATTATAAACTAACCTTGTGCAATAGTTTGAGTTTTGTATTCAAATAAAGTATTTTAGTGCATTTATTGGCTAATAATGAGGTTAGATTTTAAATCTAAATAACATAAATTGAAATAATAAAAAAAATATTTTATTGATCGAATCCTTACACTAGGTGGTAATAACGAGGATTACGGTGAATTAAATGTTCTGGTATCAAATCTCATTTCAATTAGGCCACATTATTCAGGAAGGTTAAAGGAATTAACTATAAATCAGTATTCTACAAAATCCATGTCCTATTTTTTGTGCCTAAAAATCTCAAATCCGTCTAAATAAAATAGTAGAATACATGCAAAAAAGCAATAATAACCTTAAAGTTCTCCTCTCAAAAAACAAAGGTCCAATTGGAAACATCAATCGCAAAGGGCATTGGAATTGAAGTCAAGATGTTACCAGTAACATCTCATTTCAAACATAATGTTACCTAATTCAATTTCCATTGAGTTTACTACGGAAACCTCCAAAATTTTCCAATTAAGTGAACGAAGTATTTTCATTGTCATTTTCTTTTATAATGTCAGTCTCGGAATCTTCCCATAAGCACCATGATAATTTGTCCATTTCATCTGAAGCAAAATACCTAACTCTATGCAACTAAAGAAACTCATTAATTAAGCCAGGTCTATTCCCGGTCAACATGCAATGAACGAACGTACACGACGAGATCTGGGCTGTGTTCGATGAATGTGACATATTGACCAAGGAGAAAGTTACCTTTAATGATAAAGCAATGTAACCACGATAGATCCCAAACTATTGCCCATATTTCGACTCCACCCGATGAATTGCCAGCTCTACATCATGAAATTAGTTCCAGAGAATAGTGATGACGAAGCTCGCCTACAGAGAAAATCGACGCATCATATAGTAATCTATTACTTTGGATTACACATCATTTACTCGTATTTATTTTTCAGCAATTTTATTTGTCGAAAAAAAAACGAATTACAAGCGTAGAGCGAACACGTGCATCAATAACGATGAAGTTGAAGGAGTGGCGCTATTAATTCAAGTTGCACGGAGGCGGTGAAAATCGTGTAAACGAGCGATTGAAGCGACACCAGAGAAAATGCATTTATAGGGTCGTTGAGGATAAATTATGAGCATTAAAAAACTTCAATTCGAATGATCCCGTGTCAAGAAAATATTAGGAACAAATGGATGCGTTAACTACTGCATTCAACTCCATTTTACTCATCGCTCCACCCACGGAGTGTACCAATGGATGCATAAGATGCGAGGCAAACAACGGCGACGCCCGGTTACTTCCCCGATGGAATAAAATGATATTATCACCGTCAATTCATCCATTCTGCTGCACACATATCTGTGAATGACACAGCCGTCGGTGAATAGAGAAATAAGTGAGAAAATTGAGCCCTGAAAAATGAAATCATGCATCCGCCTTCCACCGCTCAATAGACTGCGTTGCATCGAAGACAAATGGCGGCAATAATAAATTATTACTTCCCACTTTGTGCCCGACTACTCCGACCCATCTTCTACACAGAGCGAGATTCTCTTCACATGATGCAAATCGGCAGAGAATGAAGAGGGAGTTGCTCCCACAAGGGCATCGACGCACTGAGAAGGCGAAGAGTTCGGGAAGGTTGGAATGGTGAATTGCCAAGGTAATATCCATTGAAAAATTGCCTTTATCGTCGTTTAAGAGTATACTAGAACTTTCGCCTCCACACTTTATGTGACTTCGCGGAATTTCAACATTTAATGGCACTAAGGGGCCGCTGAGTAACCGCGTCCTCTGTAAACCCTATAGAATTAAACCTTCCGGGATTTGAGAGGTTAGGGAGCTAGTATTAATCATAGCGAGTCATGAAATACCGCACAGTCTTTTGATTTGACTGATATTTTTCATAAGTATCAATTACGCATCAAGATAGTAAAAGTAAAAGATATTACGCATAAGAATCCAAATTACAAAAATAAAATGCATAGAAATATGACAAACTGCTTTATGCACCGAGAAAAGAGTAAAACTGCCAGGAAATAATCACCTGAACTCTAAACGAAAGCATTCAAGACTTTTTACGATCGCAACACCATTTCAAGCCTAAACTGAGCAATAATTATCTGTAAATAAGTGCTAAATACATTGTCTGGGTGCTTTAAAAATGTTTATGCGCAATTCTTTTCACCACCCGAGTATGAAAGCCATAAAATAATAATTTTTTCTACTGTGTAGTCCGCTGATAAAATGCATCTTGTTCCCCGTATCTTTTTGGACCCTTAAGGAATTTAGCGCTATTTTCGGTACCGATGACAAGAAATGAAAATTTTGCTATTCACTCCCATTAAATCTGAGACGACAAGGAAACCAGAGTAAGTGGTAAATAATTATTACGGAAGAAAATAGGGTTAAAATATCTCCAAGACATTCATTTCAATAAAGTTTTGTACTTTTCTACACTTTTTATTTTTTTTAAACACTACGCCCTACACACACCCCTAACCCTATCCAAAATTCTAGTGAACGGTAAAGACAAACAGGATAAACTTCTTAAGTCTGGTATATATAAAATGAAATGCAATAGCTACAATATAGCTTATATTGGTCAAACCGGTCGAAATTTTAAAGCACGCATAAAAGAACATGTCCGTAGTTTAAATAATAGAGATTCTGTCTCTCTTTTTGCAATTATAGAGTATATATATAGAGTATATAGCAACCTTATAGAGTGCAATCATGTCAGTGACTTAACCCCTGAAATTTTACATTTCCTTCCCATGCATTAGAACAAATTGAAATTATCAGGCATTCTCCAAATCTATAAAATGAGCAGCTTTTTACACATACCTCCCCACTACTTTCTGGAAAATGTTCGTTAAAAAACATTGATCTTTCTCATACCCCCACCCCTTGATTTAATTGTTTTTTCCAAGCATTGTAAATTTTTCTTGTTATTATTTTCATGTTAATACTTTTTTACCCTCCTTTTTCTTTTTTCTTTTTGTTTCATTTCCTTTTTGTAATTTTTTTAATTTAAACATTTCTTTAAAATCAAATTTAATGTTCTTTATCTAACAACGACAACAATACCATATGTAAACAAACTACTACACCTTACGATGCCAAAAAATTGGTGAAACGTGTAGTGTTTAAAAAAATAAAAAGTGTAGAAAAGTACAAAACTTCATTTTAATGGATATTAAAAGTTCCTACAAAGTAGAGCCTGAAGCCAGATTAAAACCAATTGCAAGTAGAATACATTAGAAAATCAATAAAATCTAATTGACGTCCATTATTTTACATGGGAATGAAGTTTGCATATCGAATTTTAAAAGCGTTTAAAACAATTTTAATTAATTCACTAGTTTTAATTTCGAATTTACAGCCATTTCGTAGACACTAGTTCTTGCCTCATGATGACATTACATGTTCAACGACACGGTGTGTCATTGATACGCCTATTTTATTGAGTAAGTATTGCATTTTAATATTAATGGATTCAATAACTTTAACTGTAGCTTTATTCGTCCCGTTCCCCGTAAATAAACGCCGCCGCTGTAATTAGCTGCTTAGTGGATAGTGCGCCCGGCAAGTGGCTGCTGGCAAGAGGATCGACATCTGAAATTCAGTTCATCTCTCTAGTTTCATATAAAATTGGGTTTTTTAATTCTCTCTTTAGATTCATGCGTAATTCCTGTTGGGTCTTTGTGACTGGGAATCATATCATTCCCTATCGTGGACCATATGGACAGTCCACGGTGAACCCAAATCGAGCTACTTTAAAACGGCATATTTTTCCTTGAAACTATAGTTGGTGGAGGGTAAGTAACCAACCACTTGCCTTTCATGAATTTCAAACACCATAGGTAGAGTGCCGTGATGACATTATTGTCTCGCAATTATAAGACGTTATATATCAGATTTATGAATATTGCCTTGTTTGAACGCCGATAAGCGACTCGATGAGCAATTGCAGGCAAAAAAATAAAGGGACTCCACTAAAGATTTATTATCTGAGACCATCTTGAAATTTCTACAATATATATTTACGACAACAATATCGACCACATGTGGAATATCGACCGCAATATCAACATTATGGAATTCAGAGAGGTGACCACAGTTCAATCTCCTATGGAGACCGGATGAAAAGCCCATCACATTGGCTCATAACTTCTCAAATTAGCGTCATTATGAATTGTACGCCGCAAAAATAACCGATGCATGCGAAGCAATAAATTGGTGGAAAATTGGTGGGGCGGATGGAAGAGATAAGCAGTGATACGAATGATACTTGGAAAGAGTATATATTGCACGGCTATTGTCGTCGGGTGGAGACGTGGTCCCGGAGTCTTTCCGCCATTAGCGAGGGCAATCATCTTTAGGCGGAGGGTTTGGGAGGGGCCGCGGGCGGAGAGAAGGATAGCGGGAAATCCCGGAATTCGGGATTATACACGGGTGATTCACTCAAGAGCTGTTGTCTCCATCCGCGCGGCATCGGTCGGTCTCCCTCCAAATTACTGCTTTCTTTCTAGGCGCTTGTACCATCAAATGGCGCATGGGATCCGGAGGAAATGAAGCGTTATTACAAACACTTCGTGATTCCGTTCCGATTACTATTTCTTTGTCTCAATCCATGCCGTTCCCTTCCTATTCTCCGAATAGATACGCTAAAAGCCGTTTTGATAATCTCTTTAGTGTTACTGACCTTTTGCAACAACTAGAATCGGAATGGCTTTCAGACAGTTGAATAAAATTTAGACTAAATCAATTATGTAAGTTCCAAACCGATTTGTTTTTGATAGCGTTAATAGCATTTCACGAAATCCGACATACTACGGTATATGAGATCATGAAGAATAAAATTAGGGAACTAGACAGCAGAACGGACAGGTTTAAAATGTCATTTTTCCCGTGAACGATAAAAGACCATAAAAGCTGTCCATGAGACTTTTAACAAGGTTTGTCAATAGGTAGTGTAGCTAGTTACATTATTCTATCTATGCTTCTATCCTTATCTGCTACCTAGTACAAACAGCACGCCGTGCATGTTTCCGGAATAACTCTTGTACATCTGTCCATTTATGTAGCTTCATAATAAATTAATACAAATAGTTTCTTCAGCATTGTTGGTATGCAGGCACGGACCAAGGTGTAAGCGAACAACGCGGCCGCGTAGGTCGCCGGGCTAGGGGGGCGCCGAAGGCACCCCGACAAGCCCTCAAAATATATAGACCCAAGATGCGCAGAATTTTGTCAACAATGACAAGAGAAAGATAGCGCATATGAGATTAATCATATGTTTAATTATCGTACAAATTAATGCGTCTGCAAAACCGTACTTAGCATCGCATGAACACGTACCCATCAAATAACGCGATTCTTTAAACTTAGCGGCGCACGGCGCTCTACAAAAACACTTAGTATGTTTAAACACGCGGCACTGGCGGTTTATGTCAACTCAACAAAAACTGCCTCGTATCATATAGTTCTAATTGTAAGATTATCATAAGACAAAAATATTCTTAAATGTCTATTAATGAGGGCTTAATTTTCAATTTTTTTCTCGGGGAGGAACCGCCCTCCTACCTACTCAGGGCATTTATAGAGGAGGGGGGGCGCCGAAATTATAGTTCGCTTACACTTGAAAAATGCCTAAGACGGCATTGGTATGCCTATAGTCCAATCCATCTTGGTGAAATGTCAACTCCTGACAAGTAGGTATTGCAATGACTTATTTTCTAATTCTAAAAAAATGAGAAGGGTGGGTCCAATGTGGAGAGTGTCTTGGCTGGACCCATGAAAGCTGCAGAGGGGTAGTGGAAGAGGACAGCTACTTAATTCGCGATTTTTAAAAAATATTATCCCTAAATAATCATGTAAAATAAATATTTCTGTTACTTTTCTTCTTTAAATGTGGTTTTTATTTTTTCCGATAAGGCTACCCGGTCTTACGACTTTTTTATTTGACAAAACATTGATCTAAATACTATGAATAATAATACTATGAATTTTTAAGATTGATTTAATGTACTCAGATAAACAATGAATATTTTTATTAAATCTGACAAACTTCGGGTGGAATAATCTGGCTCCAGCAGGTCGTGAAGAGTTTGCTACCCGGTCCTACTCCACTTCCTCCTAATTATCTTTTCTCGATAAGTAAAACTTCTATTTTTTGCAAAAGGTCACTTCTAACTGAAAAATTAAACGAGATAATGGTCTACAGAACCGGGAATCAAGTAAGAGCTAATTTACTGCAAGTATAAAGCATTTCGTTTCACCTAGTTTATAGGTCAATTTACATTTACATAAAACTCTACGAGCCATCGCATGGGTTTATGGCAGGGAGTGTTATGACATTAGCCATGAAGAAAGAAGGGAACAGGGAAATGCGATTGGAAAAGCGGTCGAATATTGTTTCGTAAGATCGGTGTCCGGCTCGCTTTTTGCTGCAGCCTTGAAAGGCGCGAGAGAACAAAGACTTTTCATGCCCATTTGTTTCATAGTATAACTTTAGTACTCTGCAGCTCCTATCTGTCCCATAGATGCAGTATTAGACTAAAAACGTGCTTCAACTTGAAACTCGTGTTATCTATTTTTTTATCGTAAACATAACTTGAAAGTATCCTCCAACTCTCAAGACACTTCAAATCCAGTAAGCACAATAGGTAATACTGTCTGCTTGCTCACGGCAGTATTAAACAGAACGCACGGCTTTCCTTTGAATGTTGTTCAGTTCAAGAATTTAATCTTCGTATGACGGATTCTAAATGCTAGTGGCAAACTCGAGGTGGCGCTTAAACTACAGATAAGTAACATCTAACTTTCCCCTTTTCGTCAGAGAGCACTCCTGCCATCGGATTGACTAATCACACTCTTTAATTCAGCGCCACAAATGTTTGGAAGGTGTTTTATGAGCATAGCAGGAGTTTCTGCGACCTTGAACATAGATAGGGATCAAGGGCTTCGATCCATTAATAAAGTTCCGAGACACGAATGAAAGAGAGGGATGATGAGGATCTCCTTCATCAACGGGCGAAGAATACGAATATCAATGGACCTCCGGAATTAATATTCCTCGCGGCGTCTAACCAGAGGTCCAGGGGAGCCAACTTCGATTCGGCACGAGAACATGGCCAACCTCGAATGCCACTTTTATTAAGCACATTTTTCACTAGGACCTTCGCCAACTATTTACTTATGCTACTTAATTACCCAATAAAAATTTTAGCTTAAAGTCAATGCGACCTGAATAAATAATCAGGTGTAAAACACCACAAGAGTCGCGAGATCCTTTGCGGAGAGTGTTTTGCGCTATACACATTTTTGACCTTAATAAAGCCTACGCAACACCGTTAAAGATTTCCGGCGAAAGCCTTAGTCAATGTCACCGACGTGGGCAGGACTAAAAGCAGTTATCTTGGATTTAATACAGAGTACACATTAAAATAAATTAGGGAAATTGTTGCTGCCTTTGCGAAGAAAGATTTGCATCAAATACAGTTACTGAGACTTACCCTTCAGTAGGGAGCAGAAAAATACTTAGTGGCCGAAACATATTTATCCATTTAGCATTGAGTCACCTTTTTCTGAAATAGAGCTCGTAAGTGACAGCAGCTACCTTATTTTAACGAGCATTCCATCAAAAAAAAGAAACTTACTGCGTGCCTCAAGTCAGTGACATTGATAAGGGCATTTGAAGGAAATCATCAACGACGAAACGTCACGCTTTTTTAACGAAACGAAACCACCATAAATTATTTTAATGACTCCAGCTGTATTTTACCAATTAATTAATGGCAACATCTTAATCCCGCGCAATTTCTCATAAAATGAACTTGATACCCTCAATTGTGTCTGATATCGATTAGATGGTAGAGCAAGTTTAGGTAATGCGCTTTAAATAAATTCGTTTCAATCTTGTAAAAATGAATCGCTACAGCTAAAAAAAGTCATCTACTAACTTTCCTATTAGAGCTTAAAGAAAGGATTGGGTTAATTCATCACGACGGATATATTTGCGCTTCCATCTAAAGTCATGGCCGATGACGAATTAATGACTAGCAAATGTTATTGTATGACCGTTTTAGGACACACAATCTCTGAAGCTGAGAGCATGAAATTTTATTCCCTTCGCCTTTAACTTAGCGTGCAATATTTTGGACAATGATAAATACGAGGTTTGCTAAATTCATGCGCTGCGAAATGCCATTAGCATTTGAGTCTCATTCAAGAAGCAGATGCCAAGGTTGAATCTGTAACTTTCTGTTATGTGTTTTGAGGATTCCATTTAACAGGCGCGCTTGTCTGCTATTTAATTAACCTCGAAAGAAGTTTTTCATTGAATCATGAATTTACTGACCTCAGGAAACGGCCATACAATTAACTTGAAAAAAACTAACTGAGCCACGCCTAATCAATTTCACTCCCTCCCCATCTCATGCTATCGAGGCAGGCTTCGAGATTTTATTGCATCTCACAACTAAAACCGAGGAGTAATTTGCCTTGGCATTCGTAAATCTCGAAGCTCAGTGTGATCCAACTGACGCGGAAATTTTGTCATCTAATTTCCTGCCTGAGCTCATTTCCGTTCGATGAGTCTATTTTTCCGAGGTTGGACTTGGAGTTTGCGGTTAAAAGCGCTCGCCAGTGATAATACAAGTGAAATCAGAAATTCTACGTATAAGGCAGGATTTCGGCCTTTAAGAGGGAGGAAATGACAAGGATTTCTCAGTCATTTCATGAATTATGCATTCATTAATTTTCCACGTTAAATATTCTGTGTCTAAATTAACTCGAAAAAAAAATAGAAAAACCATTAGGATTCATCACGGGGCTCATTAAAATAAGAAAAAGATTTCATCTCGGGACCAGTGCCATTACATCTGTCAATTTATCTTGATATCTCGGGTTCAAATAAAGCCTTATCATATCCAAGGGTCATGCATCACTATCATGTGATTTTATTTCAAGATAGAATTGGCGCTTTAATGTAGCTCCTCATCTAATAGGAAGAATTATTTTTCTTCGAGTATGGTGACGATAATGGAAACGTGCAAATTATTGTTGCTCGTACACCATGTTATTTTGATACTTTTACACCTTTCTCCAAGTTTTTCATTTGCAAAAAATTAATTAAATTATATTTACTTAACTCCATAAATATTTGAATGGCACACGCTTTACGGAAACCTCAGATGGTTCAAAATCAAGTAACATGTAGGGTAAACCGTACAGTTATTGGCTACATGGTATTTTGAAGAGCATAGTAAGAGTACAGTTGGACAAAATTTACAATAATCACTATCATAAATTTTGCTATCATTATGGTAATTTTTTCCGATTGTACTCTCACTGTGCTCTTTAAAATACCGTTTGGTCAATAACGGTACGGTTTACCCTACATTTTAAGGAAATTTATTAATAGAATAATGCATCTGTAGATATTTAGGCCTTTACCACAATTCCTGTAGCTGCTAAATGTTTATAACAACCCGTATAGGATGATATTTTTTGTATACTAAATGTTTATGATCTACTAAGTTTGTTAACGTTAATCGCCGAGAATAATGAAGAGCTATCAATCGAGAACATTTACGACATAAGTCATCAAAACTCACTTAGAGTTGAAATGAAATCAAACCTTCCCCCAATTTGACGAAAATTTTGTCTGCGCTCCTGCATAGCAACATGAATACCCTGTCAACAATATCTGTGAGACAAATCATAATATTGCGAAGGAAATAACTATTGCAAAAACATTTTTCGATTTTCGCCAATCTATCGGGTCTCGTTGCCTATTGCAAATTGATCTTTCATAAAATTGCTTTGGGATTTTTTTTATAACTTACTTATAATTGTATTTGGAAATATTAAATATTATTATTCAATGAAACGTTAGTGAATTGCGTTCATATTTGGGACGAATAATTTCCTGCTAAATTGTAGCAATGCGATGCCAGTAAAAAAGTGACGTAAATTAAACTAAACTGAATTGAATTAAATAGAACGCTTTCATAAAGTAAGTTGGTGAGAGAATAGATTTTCAATATTGATATTCAGTCGTTTTGGCAAATTACTTGACATTTAAAGAAGAAGAATTTTCAGGGAAGAAGAGGGAGCGAAATTTTCCAGATTGTTTTCAGTGACATTTCGAGATTTAAAATGCTGTATATGAAGTTGCCATTATTCCGCCTTAAGTCCACTGATATCAAAGATAAGAAAAGACAGCACAAGTTAAAATATTATCGATGAGAGTTGAATGTCCTCCTTATTCTTTTCCTGAATATCATGGCGAAAAGCTTACTCGGTAAATTACATTGAAACCAGGAAATTTTGTGGGTATATAAACAGATATTACAAGTTAAGGTGGATGATGAAGGTTGAAAGCAAGTTTGAGATCAAATCGTAAATCGCAATCAGGTCTTTAGAACTATCTATTTTATGTCAGCCGAATAGTCCAATTTTTGGTATCATGTTTTATTAATTATGTCGAGAATCCTATGTAACAATTTTTTCCTAGATCAAATTTTGAGATTTTTATAAATAATCATAATTTCACGTATCCATGATAAAATTATAACATAAAAGTATTTCAATTCGTGGTTTTTCAGAAGGAAAAACAAATTAGAGACGTTTATAAACCTTCTCGGCCATAACTTGAGTTTCATCATGATTTCAATCATGATAAAAGAAGTAACCTTTTTCTTCCAATAACGAACCTGAACTTTCTATAGTAAAGTAGGCATGCACGAAACGTCATAATATTGTATGGAAATCACGATTGCTAGTGGCTCTGTTGAGTAACAAGCTTATTTTTCGTCAAATATACGTTAAGTTGGAACGTGGAATCCACTTATTACGAAGATGAATCCGAATTTCAAGCTCACTCTATAATATTGCTAAAATGACGCTATATTTTTCAAATGAACTGCCTTTAAATGCCTGAATACTATCCCTAAAATACTTTAGCAGTGCCAAAGTAGGAAAAGCAAGTAGCAAAGTAGGAAAAAAATACATACATGATTAAGGTGCTGAATAATTGGAAAAATTTGATAACTCTTTTTGATAAAAACAATTTTTTTTTGCCATCGGCCTTCAAATATTTTTAAAATCAACATTTACAATAATAATAAATTTTTCCTGCTCAGTGCATCCAGCCACCCAGAATACTAAGTTTTATGAAATTTAGAATGCATAAATTCACGCATTTTTACCTGAGAAAATACGTCGGCCAAATATTATTATAAGTTTTAAATGTAAAACCCGAAGGGATACACTTGAATAGGAGTCACATGAATAATCGGAGTCACTTCGAATCACATGAAGCATCGAAGCTAATACTGATGCACACACCCGAAATTGCTAAACTGCTAAAATTATCGTGCGCATAAGCGATGACGAATTTATATGACTAAGCAATAAGTCATTTAATTTGGTAGTCACTTTCGCAACCGGACCGCACACATTCTGCCCTGTTTTCCGCTGTCCTCTCGATTGAAGGCTGAATTTTTCAAGTCAAGTATGATGAGGAATCTGAAAAAAAAACCTCATCAAATAAAGTGGAAGTTCTCAGAGAAGGCAGATTCATATGTTATGGTGGTTATGGTGATAAAATTATGCAACACAACCTATTTTGGCGTACAAAAACATTATCCAGCAAATTATATACCTATTCAGGGATTAGGCTACAGCAAAAAAATTTATTCTCAATTTTTTCGTCATACGATTTACTACTAATATAGCCTTACGCTAAAGAATCGATAATGATAGTTAAAAATGATAAACGATAAAAATGAATATTTTATTCTTGTGTTGAAATGATAGCCAGATAGTGACTAAATACCTCATTCTATCAGCTATGAATAAAAGCCTCTGGATCATTTAAAATGATATAGATATAATTAGCAAAGAAATATGAACACAACCACCTACGCCATGAACGATGAAATATCCATCAGGCGGGATTCAAACCCAGGGCCACAGTGAAGGCAGGAAATAACTCTACCCCACCGCCACCGTGAGCGATAGTGCATTTTTATCGCAGTCATTCATTCTTAATTCAGCGATTGCCGAATTATTGGACATTTTTATACCCTCCTTGCGCTTTTTTGAGATGAAATGTGAGAAGTCTTATTGGTCTCCGTTGCAAACTGATTATATTTTTACTGGATGATTTTATGTATGCAAGAAGTTCCACTTAAAAATTAATTGAGGTTTAAAAAAGGTAATAAGCCGTATCAGGTGGACTTTGTGGACTCAATGCCTCTGGAAGGGATTAGAGGATTTTGACGAACTTGATATAGAACGAAAGAACGAAATGTGGGGATGTGTTTTCAGCTTTTATTCCATATTAGCCACATATGATTCACAGAAAATATTTCCAGAGCTCCACATTTTCCCCATACTAAATATATTTCGAGAAAAGAATCGCTGAGTTAAATCATATTATTCGATTCGATACACTTCGGCTTCCATATTATGGTTATCACATGTTTTTCTTTTCCCGAAATGCGTGATAATACTTAGCTAATGCTCCTGTAAGTAAAATTACCAATGTACATGTATTTCAAATTCTTCGCTTGAAAGAATAATTTAAAACAAGAAAAATCTTTTACTGCCACAGAGTTGCATAATCATTTACCCAATCTGCAAGTGCGTAATACCATAGAGTAAGTAACTAATAAGTAAGTAAGAGTAATATGCTTACTCTATGGTAATACTCAGACTTTTCTCAACAGACAGCTATTCTCAGATAAGAATAAATTTGTAAAAAGTCATATGCATATTATGTAAGCATTATTTATTGTAATATTGTTAATAGTTCATTTATTTTTAGCACGTTAAAACGTAAGATGTCTAAAATAACATTAGAGATGCAATTTTAATATTAAGGTAAAATTTAAATTCCTCTACACTGGTGACAAAGACTCCGGGGAAGTTATGTCACCCGAGATTTACCTACTAGTGTACCTAGTAGTGTTTTACTGTTTTTTCCTGATTTATTTTAGTTTGGAATCCCAGTTGGCATGAAACAGTCGTTTCACGCCTCCAGAGTTTTCTAGATACAATGACCTCTCTTATTTACATTTCCCTAAAGCACTATTCCCTAGCGTTCATGTAAAATTTAAAAATGCATCTATTGTCTGTCCGTCGTATAAGCGAAGTTGGAGGCTATAATTGCATCCAATCATTTAATACATCCAATGCCAGCTAGGGAAGCGAATGGTGGGACAAACGAAGTCAAGATGTAGGCTATTGTTTACATTATATAGTTGTGACACAATGCCCACTTTTATCTACTTCCTTTCGCAAATCAATAATTTCATCGGATTATGGCATTTAAAGTAACTAGGCGTATTTTTGTCGCCAGGATAACGCGGCTCCAACATTTTGATAAACAGCTGAGATTGGTGGAAGTGGGATTTTAACCGTGCGTTGTGAATTGCGTTTTCTGTCTGCATTGTTAAAGCATAGAACAATTAATTACACATTGTTTGACGATGCTGTAATTCTCAAATTACGTTGATTTCACTGAGTTACCATAGAGCCTAGATAAGACTTTGTCACAAAGGATTTTTTTTAAACCATGCTGCGCGAACAAGTTTGAGAAAATAAATCAGCAGCGAGATAAACACTGCATTCTTAACCGTCAAATAAATGTTAGTGGATGTGCACTTCCACATAGCTTTCATCCTTTGAGTTAATACTCATAATTAAGAGAAATGGACCCATTTTGAAGGAACATCCTCCAGAGTTTTCATTTATGCTGCATTTACCAACAAAAGTTACCTTAAAAGCGTACGTTTACCGTAATTACCTTTAAGGGTGTCTTCTTTTTTTACTTTGGCACTCATACCTGAATAATAAAATAATATGTGTGAATAGAGTAGTTTTCAAAAAGTGTTCCTCGCGAACACTACTGCATTACTATGAAGATGAGTGTTGTTATGAAGATGATAGAATTGGGCATGTAAAAAACAGTTAGGTTGTATTGCTCATTGCATGGACCAAGATCTCAATAAACATGAAGATTTATTTATGAACCGTGGTCAGTAACGTAATTTCTTGACCAAATAATTTGTCCACTAAACCCTGTCGTTCATCCCGCGTCATCCCAATTGGCGTTCATCCCGCGATCTTTTTACAGATGATCGATGAGCTCATGGCCATCATCGCCTAGGTTACCGGATAACAGAACAACGGATAATGTTCTCGAGCGCCGCAAGTTCCTCCAACAGGTACTAACATCGTATCATTACAGCATGTATCACTCTAACACTGTCATCACCCCGCAGCAGAGTGGTTCGTCCTTGCCCAGTCACAGGGTTACCTGCCTCCGCCTTCGATGGGGCAACACGCCCACTTCCTTCGGCCATCAACAGCACGATAGAGGCGAGAATAGAAAAACTAGGTCCACATCTGCACTTGATTTCATATTGAGAGAAGGTGCGGTTTTATTGCCGTAACATCGATTCTTAGATGACAAAACTCCACGGTCGTAAAAATTTAGAAAAGGGCGGAGATCTAGAGCAAGCGGTTATGACCAGCATAAAAGGTTGGCGGGTTCGTTATATGCGAATATTAAAGATAAAAAGTTTATACGCAATCAATGGACTCCACCTTCGGATACATTGAGTGAACGCAACGCATCGAAAGTGCAAAGAGAACCGCTTATACAGGTAAGGCGGTCTCGGAAAAGTTGTAGGCCATAAAAAACTTGTGATTATCCGGAGGTTAGATGGATAGATCAGCGGTGGATCAAAGGAGTGGCAACATATGAGAGTCACAAGGGTTGATTTCTAGGGCATGCCAACGCCGCTAGGATTCACCTCAGGTGCGTTAATTGGCAAAATCATATTCAATCCTGCGTCGAATGAGATGTTTCAGATAACTGAACAGATCATTAAAGTTGCGCGTGAGAGTTTCAATTTTTTACTGGTTTAAATAAGTATCTAAGTATGCGCATATATTGTTCCCCAAGAGCCGCCGCTCGGGTATGATGCAGGGGGTGTTACAAACCAGTCATTTACAGATCTTTTTGAAGATTTTTTTTCTAGTTTTTGCCAAATTACTTTAGCCAATTGAAGTGCAAAAAAAAACAAAAAAATGTTTTCCCTAAACATTACTAATATATAAGCCGCGTAGAAATAATCACATATGCAGAAAACGTATATACGGTTTCTCTTACAAATATTAGCAGGACTGAATGAACTTCCCCTCCAGACTCGACGCACAGGAAGAAACGAAGATGTGCTTTCACGGTTTATACAGTATTTTTCCGGCTTATAAAATGTACGGGCATACAAAATGCACCCTAGTTTTGGCCACTCATTTTGGGCACTTGGACATTCATAATGTGATTTTCCGTGGAGTTTTAGGCGAAAAAAGTGCGTCTTATAAGCCGTAAAATTAGATTAGAAATTAGGCAGTAAAAAAGAGGATAGACATGATGCTGCCGGCGGCAGTAGTACTTATTAAGGAAAGGCAACCCACAACTGCGGTCATTTCCGCCATTAAGGACGGGAGAGAAGGGTGGTAAGGAAAAGATGATTTTAAGAAATGGAAGAAGGGTTGATTGTATACCGGGGTCGGCATTAGTTTACTCTTAACGAAAGCTACCAAGTGGTCCACAGTCCAACGGTAGGAGTACTTCCCTTTAGCTCTTTCGCCGCGTCAAAATAATGTACGTAGGTTACAGTTATTTGCCTATCGTCCATACAAAAATTATAATTCATTAGCCACAAATACTTTAATTTTATTGTCTTTTGAATCTTTATTATAGCACCAAATAAAAACTCAAATAATAATTATTCATTAACAACGGCCTGCATTTTAATGACCAGATACGATCGGCCAAATCAATAAATAAAATAATCGAACTATCAAACGGTCGTGGAATAACCCCACTCGTTGCACTTCATGGCCATAATTATTTTTGTGGGTATCCTCAAGTGTAACAGCGTAAGGACTAAGATCATTCCATGTAGAACTAAATGAGAATCAGGGTTCGCTGAATAATCTAAAACTCGGCCAGGGTTTCGAACCTGAGTCCTAGGAGAGTTAAGCCAGTTCTAAAGCCACCACAACAACCCGGTCCGTCCGATACTTCTGCCGGATGGTAGCGGGATAGCATTCCTCAATCCGAGGGAGGACTTGCCGTCCGTCACGGAATCGTCGATTGTCGGCCGACATGCCGACGGATTAAAGGAAATCAGAAACCCACCTCGTGCCCAGGGAACGAGAAGATAACGATAAAGCAAAGGGCAAGAAGTTCCTAAACACTAATTTAACATCCAAACATATTAATTTCCTTCCAGTTTAGAAAAACATTCCAAATCCTTTCCTGTTGAACTATTTTTACATGTTAACGCAGGAAAAATCAAGAATAATATATGAAACTGCTAAATTCATTTATTAATTTATGTCATAGCAAGAAAGGGACTGAGCTAAGAGCAACAATCAGCATATTTTCATTTTAGGTGAATTATTAATGCCGTAAAGACTTATACTTGAGCGCAGGTGAAGAAAAATGTTTCATTACTAAAATACTTTGCAAAGAGTGCACAATTGCATTTTTTAAATAGAGTTGCTGCATTTCGCTTTTTTCTTTTAGTGTCAATCGAATAGTTTTAATTTTTGCTTCTTTTCTTGATTTCCAGAGATATCTTGGTACTATTTATATAGGTATGTATGTAGGCGTAGCTTGTATGCTGTTTCGGTATTCCCCTTCTTCATGTTTTCGTTGATTCCCTCGCAGCAGCTTTTTATTCAATCCTCCTTTGTCTTCTTGCATTCTCGAATGACTTGGTTCCTAAGCTTCTTATAAAGGATTGCCCCACCTTCATTTCTGGAGTTCCTTATGTTTCTTCTTTCATCCATAAGTTCCTTAATCTTCGTCGTAATCCATGGCTTCTTTGTCTCGGCTCACCTATTCACCAGTTGCTCCTCTGCTACTTCTATATTTGTCATCTTCATCTCATCCCATCTTCCTTCGGTGCCCGTTTATCCTCCACTCCCTAGTTTCCTGTCGACGGCTGCGGAGAATCTTTCTCTGTTACCTTTTTTCGCCAGCAATTTCGTGTGCCACCTTGGTCCATGCTTTATCTACCTTATTTTCTTGTATCGAACGCGGCTCTCCATGGCTACCAGGTTGTGATCACTATTTATATCTGCGCCGGGATAGCTCTTCCACTACTTCACTTGGCTCTTGTATCTTACCCTGAAAAGTATCTGACAAGTATTTAGGCTATTTGATACCTGGCCTTCTGGCCTTATCCCCTGGCATGTATACCTTATTCGCTGATGTTGCTCGAAGAGGGTGTTTGCTACAACCACATTCTTCTCATTGCAGAACTCCTAGTCCTTTTCCTTTGACGTTTCGTTTTCCAACTCGAAATTTCCTACGCTCCTCTCCGACCATTGCGTTCCAGTCATTATGATGAGGTTCTCTTTTCCCTTCTCTGCTCCGAGGACCTCTTACATTTGTTCATACACTTCTTCTATTTCTTCTTCCGGAAGGACGTCGGCATGCAGGCCTAAACTATCACGGTGTCCGTAAGCTCTCCTTTCAGCTTCAACATCACCGACCGCTATACTGCCAGACTGACTTCATTCTTTGGCCCCATTCGTTTTTCTGCAAGATGTCAACACCTGCGATCCTCTGGTCGTCTCCTGAATATATGGCACGGTTACTAACACATCGCTCCAGTAGTCGTCTGACCCCGTGCACTTGATCTCGCGGTTCCCTAGGTTTCTATCCCTAACTTCTCCATCTCCATCTTCACATTCTCCAGCTTCCCAGTCACCCTTAAAGACCTTACGCTCCTTGTTCCTTTCTTTCTAGTAGTATCCCTTCCAGTAGTCCCCATCATAACTTCCGATTAAGGAAGTATTTTACCTCCAGTATCCTCCCGGAATATTTTACGGGGAGGAATGACATCACGTCATATGAATCTGCATCTTCTTGGATGATTAATGTCTTACCTTTCACATCGCAGTACCTCGGCCGATTCCATGAACTTCACTCTCGCCCGAAGCTGTGGCTGATACCGGGCCGATCTCTTGATCTGCGCCATCAGTGCCTTCTGCTGAGACTGTTGCCTCTCAACAGTGGGGCCCGGTAGTTTGGGTATGAGGACAATTCTCTTCTCATTCCAGGAGCGTCGGAATTTTTTTCCATTTTCATATTTTTATCATTCATTTCCTCGAACCTGCGACCCTCGGATTGGGAGTCGAACACGCTACCACTGGGCCACCCTGGTCCCTGAACGTTACAGCAATGGTTACAGCACTAATATCATTGTATCTCTACTCACCAAGAAACAAAGAAAATTGGCAATAAACCTAAGTACTTCTCTCCAACAGAATGACAGCAAGAATGGATGTAAGCGTTGTAAAATTCTCTACTACCATAAGTTATCTTATAAATTAGCGAAATTAATTCCTAAAGACAAGTTCAAGGCAGCCTTATATACGCCTACATTCCTCTCCAAACTAATATGCAAAAACATACCATAGGCACCATCGACAAAATAAAAAAGAGTGGAGTCTACGAGTTAGTATGTGCGTGCGGAGCTTCACACGTGGGACAAGCAGGACACGACTTCGCCACAAGAATGTAGGAATACCGAAGGTACACGGATATGGGAAATACGACCTCCATGATGGCTAAGCACTTAATTGAGTTTGAATTTGAAGCACGAGTCCTCCATATAGCAAATAAAGGAAAGAAATTAGACGCTCAGGAGCAGATAGAGATATACCAGCGATCCAAGAATAATATCCCCTTCTTAAACGAACTCCTTTATGATAGCCATTCTCCCCTCCTATCCATCAACTTTGCTTAGTGCCCTCCCCCCATCTTTCCCCCTCCCCTTTCCCTTACACTTTCAGAACCTGCGGGCATTCTCCCACAGGGCCCTCAGCCAAGACCACCGAGATATTCAATAACAATACCTCGGTGGTCTTGCCTCAGCACGGGAAACCCACGGCGTCCTGCCATCCCTCGCGGGACAATATCCTCACGGAGGGACACGTCATTGTTCCTCTTCTTTACCCCCCCCCCCTCCTCTGGGCCATCTACTCAGCGCCTCCTTCTAATCGGCTGACACCACGGGACACTAACGGCAGAGAGGCACCATAAGCGAACTACCACCAGTGAGGGAGCACGTGATAAACAGAGGAAGAAACCAAGATGCTTCCGCCTTGTTATTTGCTTTATCTTTTAATCCTAACCCCACCCCACCCCCCCATTTCAACATCCACGCCTTGGCCCTTTGGCCACCTTTCCCCACACCCATCACCTGACCACCAATGACTGTCCACTCCAAAGTTTCTACCCTTCTTTATCAATTCCCACCACCTCCCTATACATGCTGGCGAACACACGGTATACTGATGATACTGCAATAAGCGAAACCTAGGTCTTAATAAATATTTTAATTGTGGAATTTGCCCATATTTTGTGATTTCTCTGTTCCCTTAGCAAGTTTCATTGGTCCTCTCCTATTTCTCCCATGCAGCAATGAAATCAGTACCATAGTTAATAGTAAATTAACACTCGTTACTGACGACACGGCAGTATACAAAGAGATTTCCAAACCGGAAGATAGAGAGCTCATTATCAAATGATGTAATAGCAATTTAAGCTTGGAGAGAATATGGCAGTGGGAAATGTACTTTTAAAAAGCGCGGCAATAATTTTTTGCAGAACGACAAATATACCGGAAAGATCTTACAGAATTAACAAAACCTGATAGCCAACGTTGGGTCCGTTACATTTAGACGTCCAAATTATTCAGTATCTATATTGGAGCAAATATCAGTAAATATGCGGTCAAGCTGACATAAAGCTAGGATTTAGTAAAAAACATGCGATGAGAAAGTAGCGCTAGTAGTTTTTCCACTAATAATGTCCCACCTAGAAAACGTAGCTTGTATTTAGAATTCTTATGAAGCAGGCTTGATATTGGTGTAGGATCGTGAGCAGCGAAGAGCAGCTAGGTTTGTAAAGAGATGTTACGATAAGTCTTGCTGTGCTTCGAGGCTGTTATAACTGGAATAGGAATCGTTATCAAGGCGTAGGTTCAAGGATAGACTTAATTTCGTGAGTAAATTTGAGGCTAATTCCTTATCCGAAGGCGTTCAGAACATATTAAAAACTCTGTTCTACAATGATGGGTTAGATCAAATGCATAAAATTAGAGACATCAACTGCAAGACAGAAAGGTTTAGAATGCCATTTATTCCACATTTTATTAGATACCACAACAGCTGAGATCGAAGCCTCCAATGATATGTAAATCGTTATGATAGGCTGCATTGTTTTTATATGCACTCCTTTTTCATTATTTTTTTTCATTTCTGCGCAGGACATTGATTTAATTAATTATGTATCATGTGCCTGTAGTATTGTAATAATGCTCCATATTAGCATTAACTGCATGAAGTTGTATGTAATAACATGGTTGGACGAAAATTAAACCTGAGTCCTTTATGAATATAATAAATAAATAACTGAACGTTGACAGAATTCACGTGTTATTTTCCCAATGTATACTGCTGATTGATGGTGAGAAAACTGTGAGCGTTCATCGAAATATGAAGTATATTCAGCTTTCCCGCCCACAGAAGAATTCCTTCTCTATTCTGATAGCTTAATATGCTCATGTGCTTTCTGAAAAAAATCATTTGAGAATGACGTCTTACGTCGAAACCTAGGTCGGGTGTACAATATATTTTTGTGGACGAACTAAAGTATTGCTTTAATATCAATGTATACATTAAATTCTAAAAAGCCTGTGTCAGCAAACTCTTTCATTTATACTAACACAGATGGTTCCCCGCAGTCATTATTAGATGGGTCCACTATTCACATCGGCACCAGGATAACTAATAAACTGCTTCCATTGTTTCTCCCTTCTCTGCCTATTGAGGATGATTTCAACAGTCTCGCTCTTCCTCACAGAAGTCGATTGAGTTTTTTGCCACCATCTCCCCTCCACGACAAAGATTTCTAGAACATTTTAGATCATACGGATAGCATTTCGACGCTGAAAATATTATTCCATCCTCAAAATACAGCTGGAGAACAGAAAAAGGCAAAGCAATTGAGATACTCTACCGAACTGGAAGGTGCTTGAATTTGACAGCAGATACAGCGAGGAAGTAGTCCACAGTAATGCATCTCACTTTTTGCCCCTCCCCTCTAACGACAGCGTTTTCCTATTCTTCCCCTTTTCACGGATGGTGTCCTAAAACAACTTTCCAAGCTTCCTTGCGGTGGCTCTCAAGGTCCCAAGTGGTAAAAAATATTAAAAGCAGGTTATGAGGAAATGTTAACTAAGTGAAAACTTGGTTTTTAAAGCTGAATTTTTCAATATATAAAACTTAAACTTACCCTATCTTTTTCATCAGGTACGTTGAAAATGTCTTCACAACATAAGTTTTTATTCGGTTTTATAAAATGTATTGCGATGTGTAATAAATTTATTTTTTTACGATAATGAAGAAACATACGACCCACACGCTGCTACATTTCTTACGAGGGCGAGATGTGAGTCAGAACCTCAACATTTTTAACTACGTCCTTCTGGGGCACACAGCCGTAACATATCCCATGGGAAACAGCTTCTATGTTTTGGAAATATCTCGAAAAGTAGAGCGATTAGCGGCTGATATTTTAGTATCGTTGCAAAGATGAGATATTTCCCATTATTATGAAGTCAGATTAATTGAATTGTATGAATACCTAGTGGTATCTCACTTAAACATTCTTAATTTCCCTGATAGTGTGCTTGCTTCTTTAGCATTCTCATCGCGAGAGTTGTGACGAAACCAACCACCGTTAGTTTCCTTCAAAGTATGACTTGAGTGCATGAAGGCCTACTTTGAACGCATTGCGAAACGCGTCAAAAAAGAGATCGATATGACTCAATTTTATCGATCGGACTCTGTCAACACACCTGGTGAGTGGAAGAAAAATAGGTATTGAGGACAAATTCAATTCATGTAAAGAGCTTAAATCTTTACTCGGAATAAGAACTCATTTTTTCATGAACAAGTAGTGGGTTAATTGAGGTGGATGGAAAAGAGCAATTGCAACGTCATACTATCGGAAAAATCCACTGAAAACCAGAATTCTTCAGTCTTCGTCCGTAAGACAGGAGTTAGTCATGCGGCGACTCGGAGAGCGGGATGAAAGGTAGTCGGAAGCGATTCGGGCAACAACTTATCCCCGAACAGCTGACTGTCACGAGGGAAGGACGCACGCGAGACCTTCGGGCGTCCGAGCCAAAATATGACTGGAGCCTCCATTGGAATGCGCGGGAGACAATCGGAGAGGAAACCGCCTAAACACGGTGAGTAAGCACCAAAGGAATGGCCGGAAGCCTCGCCACAGCCCGCAGCATCCATCTGCCAGAAAATGACATACTGCCGGACCGGGATCGTACAAGTCGAATGGTTTGACTCGCAGATGAATTTTAGCACGTTCACCGACACCTCTGAGCGTAAAAGAAGCACTTGATAGCTTTTTCAAAGGGATTAACATTTTTGTCAGGAGAAGACCTCAAGTAAAGAACAGGAATGGGTTCAACCTCCGGGACCGGGGGTCATCGTACACGATTTGCTGACACATCGGGACAATCTTAGTCTTACTTAAATCTTGAGATACTGACTCTCATAAACCCCTCTTGAGGATATTCCCCAAGAATCGAAATGGCTCAAAGGTGTAGCTCTGTAGCATACCCGAGTTTGATCATTAAAATGCCATCTGCCAAGGAGTTCTGCATTAATTCCTATGGCTTTCAATCTCACCTCCATCTCTCTCAATATTACTGGCTTCGTTCAATTATCCCGCAGAAAAATTCACCCGCACTAAGACAAAAAAATAAAGTCTGAAGTTAGAACAGTCAATTCGGCAGTCAATCATTGATCAGACAGTCATCGATCGAGAACGGTCGGTTGTTCAAATAAGGACTTCACTGCGACCTTTAAATCAAGGTAAATCAGTCTAATATCGCTAGTACATGTATAAATTCATTTCTCACGCCTAACTGCATTACCTTTAGTTGATTTGATAAATTTGCACATTTATTTTGTTTATTTATCACATAAAACCAGAATGTACGACTAAAGACTTATCCCTATCCCGAGGCGATATTACATTTGAAGAGATCTAAATTTTCTAATGTAAATAAGTGCATTCCTAACTTGGAGAAAAAATACTTCCCAATATTAATGTTGTTTTTTTCGAAAACTGCACACAAATTAATGCAAATATAAATGAATAATCCGAACATTCCTTAGAATAAACACTTGTACAAAAATTTAGACATCCATTCATTAGGAACTCTAGAAATAGAAATATTGTCCCCCCAATATGGAAAACATTAAACGTCAGTGATGTGTATTACAAATGAGGCAAAACACATTAATTTTCGAATATACCTAACTCATATGAATCACATAAAGAATTTTCACCTTCAATCATCTTCGATCTGATGCTATAAAAATACCTATTGTTTAAATTCGAGATTTGATTTTCTTCAAGTCTTACTACGAGATCAAAACATTTTTGATGAGGCTTCCCTCGTTGTAATTTGCTCAAATGCGATATGTCTTTGAATACAGCAATATTTATTCTGAATTCTTTCTAAAGAGATTGTAAGATCATCAAAACCCTAGGAATGTTCTTAGTAGCCTATCAACTATTCAAATTATTAAGATCAAAAAAGGTTAGATTTTTACTGAATTCACCTGGTAAAAACGTTTAAGATGGAAAATATCTTCAGACAATTTCTAAGAACGATAAGAATTTACAAGCACATAAATAGGTAATATTTCACAAAATTAATCTTTTGTACTCACCGACACGACGCGAGTCATATTTTAATACTCTGAGGCTGCCCATTATTTGCTGAAAAATTACAAAAATCTATGAGATGTGGCAGTATTCCCTGAAAAAAAAAGTTAAAATTACGAAACTTTTTTCACCAAGCACCAGTGCAAGCGTAAACATATGGAAATCAATGACATGATCGTATGATAATACACCGTAACATTTCCCAACTGCTTTCTTTTCCTGACGCGTTAACACTAAATACGTTGGCACGAATTTTATTTCTTGGTATGACACTCAGAGATGCGAGATACCAAAAAATGTCACTCCATTATCACTGCAGCTATTAAGGAAGGACACCCTAAGTCCCCAGTCACAGCCACCCTAAGTCATAAGTACCAATGAGGATATGTTGCCTGTATAAGGGAAAGAAAAAGGGTGGTGAGGAACCCGGCTTTGGAATCAGCCTAATCTTAACGAAAGTCACCTAGGTTACCGCAGATATAAATGTCCGACCGACGAATTAGTATTGCACTTGAGATGCCCACGCACGGATAGGACTTCCCTTGAGAAATGTACCCACCACAAATACCCGATTTGTGTCTCTCACTAACTTTTTAGCATGATTAAGAAAATCTCTTAATTCATTAATTGAAGTAACATACCGGTTAAAGGTAAGATTCACTGAAAGAGAAACGCCTCCAGATTTTACCAATGCAGGGCCCTATCTACCATCTCTTTATCTCCTCGTACTTCCTACCCTTCTTCATCCCGTCCATAAAACTTATTCTCATCCTTCCCCTTCCACGCTTGCCCAACATCCTTCCCTCTCTCCCAGCCTTAAGCAACCCTTTCCCCCCTCATAACCTCTTCCAACCACCTCCTTTGCCTCCTCCCAATCTCATCCAGAAGATTCCTTTCCTCACCAGCCATACCAAGCACTCCATCCTCCTCCACACCCACACCTCGAAAGCCTGCAGCCTATTCTCGTCTTCTTTTCTTAGAGTCCACGTTTCTGCCCCATACAACGCTACACTCCATATCAAGCTTTTTACCAACCTCTTCTTTACATCCTCACCCAAGGTCCCTGTCATCAGCTCCCTCTTATCGCTGAATGCTTCTTTCGCTATCGTAATTTTCCTCCTAATGTCTATACTGCTTTGCCCATCCATTTTATTCTAGAGTACGGCCCAAGTAATAAAATTGCGCAACTTCCTCTAGTTTGTGCCCTCTTACTTTTATGACCAGTCTCGCTTTCTTAATCCTAGAAAATTTTATTACTTTTGTTTTCTTGTGATTTATCTTCATTCCGTATTTCCCGCACTGAATTTCTAAAGCATCTACTAAAGTTTGCAATCCCTTCGATGATCGACTAACCAACACTTGGTCGCCCGCGAATCTTACCGAATTATCATCTGGCCTCCTACTTTGATTCCTATGTCTAGCTCTTCCCTTGCTTCTCTTACCATCTCCTCGGCATAAATATTAAAACGCAAAGGCAACAACGGGCAGCGCTGTCCTACCCCACGACCAACAACTGCCCACCCTGATTCACCGTCAGTCACTTTTACCTGTGCCCTATGGTCCACATATACCTTTCGGACTCATCAATGTACTCCTATTTACCCCATTATCTCCATTATTTTTTCCAATTAACTCTGTCAAACGTCTTTTCAAATCACCAAAGCAAGCAAAACATCCTGATTATACTTTGTTTCTTTGTAAAAGTGTTCTCGTTACCACAATCGCATTCCAAAGAAAAGGTATAACCATAGAAAACTTTTATGGGAAGCTATAGACTTCTATCGCAATTGAAAGAGTAAGAAGAAATGCTAATTTCAAATGTTTAAAGGTGCACGTAATACAGTGGAATTGCACCAGTTTAAGAAATAAACTTGTATAAAATGATTATGCAACCCGTAAATCCTTGTCACAAAGATCTTGCATCACGGACCAATCGTCATGTGAAGAAAGACAGCTGAGAAACGTCAAAAGGTCAGCGTTATTATTTTCCGATTTATCATGTAATTACTGGGCTTCCCAGGACGGTAAGAGTTTAAGGTTCAGGAATCAATCAGATATAACAGAAAAGTAGCTTGGCAGAGTATAAGAAAAAATGTGCCAGCAAATAGAAAGCAACGACAATATTGGCGATGGGCTGACACTCGGAATAATGGGAATGCCCGGATACAATTCCATTTCTATATCTTGGAATAATCGAATCTATGAGTATTGTTGTCAATGTTTTCCACGACATAGAATTTTTACAAATGGCTGTTTTCTACGAAAAATGTTCCTACAATTTTATCAATGCTAATTTCTAACTTGCCATTATTTCTAATTATAAATATGTGTTTCAACTGAGTACTCACCAAACACAATGTTGGTAATAACCTCAAAAAATACTGAAACTTCCCGAAATACACACGTAAATATTCGTTCAAAAATTTCGTGACAACTCCGGACCGTAGAAACAATTTTTAAACAACTGTTTGCAATAGTTTAGCTTCTCACTTGCGGACAATTAAGTTTCGCAAAGGCGCCGAAAATTACAAATAAACATTGCTGATTTACCAACCATTTGAGGGTCAAAAGCCACCAAGAAGCGCGAAAACATTTTAGCACACGTAAGTGTCAAGGCTGATTGAGTGGGCTCTCTGTAGTCTATGTAATTCAAATATTACTGTAGGCAAGACTACTAGATCTGGATATATAGCTAAATTAAAAAAAATATTGTAAGTCAGCCTTCAGCTTCAATAATGTTGAAAATCTAGGAACCGCATTAGGTAAATCCCAGGAGTCTTTAAAATTAGCTCATAAGTATCATTCATATTTCTGAATATGACTCACATGTTTATCTTCTTTTTCATCAGTTTTTTTTATTCTCCGATAGCTCCACTTCATTCAGCTCCCTGATTATTATCTGATTTTCTTTGGGCCAAATCGCCTGAGTTTAAACAAGGCGATATTCGAACCTGCGACCTTTGGATTAGTAGGAGGGCCCGTAACCCACATAATTCACCCAATGTGCATCGTTACCAAAATAAAACAAAAACAAATTTCATAAATTAAGTCCATACGTCGGGCGTCAATTTGAGGAATTTCTTCATCACATTGGGAGAAAAATTATATCATCATTTACGTTGCGAAATCCGCTTAGAACTTCTTTATTTCATGACCCAAGTTTGAACAAATCGTGATAATTTTCTGGGCACCTTCACAGTTAGGACTTTGAACGTTACAGAATGAATTTTTCTCCGTTATAACTCGATTAATATAAGAAATTAGTATTTTCAGGATAGAATGTATAAGACTTATTATAGGCATTCAGTTATAATTCAATCTCATTTAATGTATAGCCCAATCCATTCATCCATTAGAGAAACCAAAAGTAATGCATGGATGCCAAGAAATAGGGTTTCCGAAAAACTTATATCGAGTTTTTTTTAGCCTTTGTGATATTTTTACCTTGAGTGAATAAAAATTAGAACCTAACCTAGTGTCGGTTGCGACAAACACGTGGTGATTTTCTACACTTTGTTCTTTTTAACCTGACCATTTCAGAAATTTCACACCATAATGTCACCATGAAGGTACAATAGCAATTAATATTATTACTAGGCGACCTAACTGTTAAGGTGCGTTTGAATGAAAGTAAAACTCTCCTTGATTTTTACATGTTCAGGGCCCTTTATACCAACATTTCTATTTTTCATTACAGCATACTTCCAACCCTTCTTCATCCCATCCATAAAACCTATTCTCTTTCTTTCCCTTCCCCGCTCACCCAACATCCTCCCTTCAATTACACCCTTAAGTAACCCTTCGTCCCTTATTGCCCCATCCAACCACCTACCTTGCCTCTTCATCATCTCATCCAGAAGTTTCCTTTCCCCACCCACCATATCAAGTAATTCCTCGTTCGTCTTCCTTTCCGTCCACCGCACCTTCCCCATCTTCCTTCACACGCACATCTCGAGAGGCTAGCCTATTCTCGCCCTTCTCTCATTCTTCACAAAATTGTATTCTCGTCCTCCTTTTTCAGAGTCCACGTTTCTGCTCCATACAACGCGACATTCCATATCAAGCTCTTCACCAGCCTCTTCTTCATATCCTTACCCAGAGTCCCCGTCATCAGCTCCCTCTTATTGCTGAACGCTTCTTTCGCTATCGCAATCCTCCTAATGTCTACACTACTATGCCCATTTTCTTCTAGCGCGCAGCCCAAGTAATTAAATTGCTTTACTTCAGGGCTGCCAGCGAGTAGATTCCAAAATTAAGTGAGAAAAGTGAGAGTCTTCTCCAAGAAAAGTGAGCAAAAAGTGAGATTTACATGGAAAAAGTGAGTAAATAGTGACAATATTGAGGAACAGAACTAAAGAATATCATCAATATTTTGAGTTTGGAGCCATTGATGAACGTATTCTACGTACAAACTTCATACTGCAAGTGTAGTCGCGTGATTTTGTAATTTTTATATCAACACGAAGATGTTTCAATGAGGGGAATGCAGAAATATCGTAGTAAATATTGAAATAAAATATAGCACATAAAGGACAAGTATTATTTACTGGTAAACAAAGACAGGAATAAAATATTTTCTCGAGTCATCAACAAATAGAATGTAAACTGGTAACATAAAATGAATTTATGTTATAAATCAGAATGTAAATAAAGTAATAAAGCACAGAAAAAGACAATACAAATTATGTCATCAAAGAATTTAATTAACAGGCAACATCTCTAAATACTGAGATCAAATTCAGCTACGCATAAACAAAGACTGACTCAATTGACAAGGAGCAAAAGATTTCCTTGAGGCAAAATATATAAGATATAAACTGGTAACATAAAAGATACATATGTTGCGAATCAGGACGGAAATAAAGCATAGCTACATAAATTAAGTCATTAAAGAATTCAACTGACGGATAATGTCCATAAATGTTGACATCAATGGTAGCACATAAAGGAGTTTTCTTTACTAATACACAAATACTGACTCTATTCACGAGAAACAAAATATTTTATCGAGTCATCAATAAATAAAACAAACTGAAAACATTAAGTGTACGTATGTTATAATCAAGGACTGAAATGAAGCACAGACAAAGACAAGTCACTTAACAATTCAGCTAACAGGTAATGTATCTTAAGCTGGATCAGGATCATCTGCATCCTCCATAATCCATATCCGAAATCTGTGCATAAACCTACGAGTTTATAAATCGAGCGGCCCTAAGTACAAAATGATGATAAGATGCACACATATGCATTATATTGTGTGTTTGAAATAGGCATGCCATCGCATCGCACTGTGAAAACTAACCCCACCGGTAAGGGCCTCTATCTTGCCGTCCGAAAGCACTTGAGCATGCTTAAAATATCGCTTAGATGAGTCTAACACATTTCTCACATACAGTTTTAACGTGCAGAAAAAAAATGAGTCTCAAAAAGTGAGAATAGTGAGCGTTTTTCAAATAAAGTGAGGAATAGTGAGGGTTTTGAAAAAAGTGAGAAAAGTGATAATAGTGAGTCCACTGGCAGCCCTGCTTTACTTGCTCCAGTTTGTGCCCTCGTACTCTTATGACCAGCCTCGCTTTCTTCGTCTACAACTTTTTCGGTGTAATTTTAATAACTTAAAGTATTTTTATTGTGGTGTTAAATCAGCGAATCCGGTTAAGTTGAAATAATAAAGAGGAAAATTGCAAAGCGTTTTCTATAACCGATAATCGTCAATTTCACTGTCTTCATAAGTGTGCATCCTGGATTTGAACTAGGGAGATGCAGCTCATGCTAGATTGGGGGAGAAGTAGCAAGGTGTAACGCAGC